>OY743225.1:41009134-42266617 GCA_963555765.1 Orthonevra nobilis
AGAGAAATAAAGGCTAAGGTTCTTTTTCAATTAAAATTCGAATTGCAAATAACGTTGAACGTTCAGTGCTTGGGGATGCGTGTGAGGATTTGATTTTCTAATTATTTCTTTCACGATATGTTTCGACAAAAAGGGATGCGAAGAGATGTCTTTTTCAATTATTTGAATTGAGTTTCAAGAACAAATGAAATCACCATGCAGGCTGAGTGTTTATTTTCGGAACAGAAAATATTCTTGTCTTATGTAAGGAAACTGGGATTTCTTCAATTTCCAAAAAAATGTTTGGCAAGCAAGTAGTTTTTTAATACTTCTTTCCCAAAGTATTGAGAAATCTGCATAATTTGAAAAACGGGACAGAAAATTGTAATAAAAAAACTGCAAGAGCTAAACCTTAAAGTGAAACATTTAGTAAGCTAGTTTTTTTATTTGGTAAAATTTTACACATTAAACACAAAAAACCTGATATTTTAGAAATCAATGAAATACAATTTAATTCTTATACAACCAATTAAAATAAATAAAGTGAACATTATGACGCTGTTTAGATGCTTACTTTAAAGTGCGTTGTGAGCAGTCATGTAGTGGTCTACACACTGTAGTGCTCACTGCTGTAGTCAGCGTTGCCAATTAAGTGCTTTCAGCGTTAATTTTCAGTGCTCAAAAAATTATTTCAGTGCCCAAAATGTCATTTTAATGCTCGGGCGTTCTTTAGTGCTTTCATTTTATTTTTAGTGCTTCATTAACACTGTTTTTCAACGCTGAAACCTACTAAAATCTTTATGGAAACATTTACGAACTAGCCTTGAAACTGCTTTGTTTGCCCCATTCTTAGGGCGCCGTTGAAAGGGTTTTTAGTCAAGCAAACCTAGTCAAAAGCAAACTTAGTTTGGAAATGCAATTTTGCAAATACGCTTTGCGAATACCCTAATACAGTAATTCCAGTCAGGAGCTCTATAGGACTCTTTTGTCTGTTATTCTAGCAGCCTGGTATATAACGAGAATATTGCTCGAGTCCGACAAGCAGCCATGTTCGTCTAAATACCAAAATGCCTGAGGTGATATGTGTCCCTTTTCTACTGAGTTTTTTAAAATATCTCGGGTTAGGATAAAAAAAATCCCGATTTGATCTCGTTCTCAATTGCAGTTGCCGATCACGCAAAATGATTCCTCAGTAAGCCCAAGATAACGTTGTCAATCCTAGACACACCGGAAGCATCCAATAGTTTTTTGCTGATGTCGGAAGTCGGAATGAGCGCTTCTGTAAATCGCGTGCAAACTCGCAAGCACTTTTTTTTCGAAAACTCTATACTATGTTCCACCATACTGGACTCACATAGGTCAGAATTGGACGCTCAAAGGCTTGTTAACACTGGAAACTGGAAAATTAATTTTTTTTTTTGGTGCCAAAGGTATCAAAATTAACGCTGAAAATATAAGGAACGGTGCTTTGGTTCAGAAAAAACTTGGCAACACTGTACATTTGAACTCACTATCCTCACCTCACAACCGAACCAATTATGATTTTCATCCGCCAACCTCACTACTCCACGATCGAAATATGATAACAGAATGGAATGGAAACTGAACATTTCGGATGTGGAACGTGACTGCCCAGCCTTCGGGACTGCCGCTTCCCCTTACCACTCACTCCACTCCTCTCACCATCAAACTCATGTCATGGGGCACTCAAAATAAATCGTCAAAACAGGCTCGATCACAAAGTCCTTGAAATTAATACAAAAATAAATAAAAAAAAAACAAAATTAAACATTGTCAACGCAAAAGATTTTGAAGGCTAAGGCCAAGCTTCCACATTTGTGTGCCCATCTTACATTTGTGGCAAATGGCGGGGGTTGATTCTTCAGTTTATAACCGACTCCGAACGGCTCCAGACAGTTTGTAGTCATCGAAGTGATTTTCAGTCATTCGTGAGAAATGAAAAAATGCCAAATGTGTTAATTAATTAATGATAACAATTATTTTAAAAACCTTAATCAATTAAATAGATATTCGTGTTAGAAAGTTTAAACACATAAAATTCGAAATATTAAAAGTAACACCAAACAAATGAATAAGAAATTTAAATGATCAATAAAACCAACGAATTATAAATAAATAAGTGAAGAAACAAAAAAAGGAACAAATAGATAAATAAATAAATAAATGAAAAAATAAATACATAACAAAATTAATAATAAATAATTAACTTCAGACTATATTTTTCAATAAATAAAATAAATTAGATAAACGAAAAAACGAATAAATCGCCCCAGTGATGGGGTGCAAGATTTTATATTTTATTTGTCGGATTCTAGCGAAGATCAATTCAACATTTCCATTTTGTGGAGATCAGAATTTGAATGATGCCAGGCAAGGTTAAGCATCATCTTCAATAATTTGCTTTGCGAAAAATGTAACCTCCATATGTGAGATTTTGCACACTCTCCCCACGGTTTGCAGCAAGATTTTTTCAAATAATACTTTGATTGAAATTATTTTATTTTCATTCTACAACATTGATTTTCTACTCATGAATATGTTTAACATAGAAATTGCAGTGTTAACTTCATTAAGAGATTTTATAATGTGCTCGTTAAATGTAAGCCCATTATTGAAATGTATGTATAGGTATTTAAACGCATTTGGTTAACAGGAGCATAGCATTATTGTTTTTTTTTTTCATGTTTTGAGGTTTTTTTACACATTAACCTCAATTTTTATTTTAAAATTATTTCAATCGCATTACGAAGATTCCTCTCAATATTGAGAGCAATATTGTAAGCTGCGGAATATCAGCTGAACTGCACCCTGTGAGGCACTGGCAGAGGATTACAAAAATCGGGTCAAGTGATTTTGTTAACGAGTGAACTTTTAATATCGAGCTTTGTGCATTCGTTTCTGTTATGCTAAAAAAGGTAGGTGCACACAAAATTTGGGGGCGTTTGTGAAAGCAACAATACCTTAAAGCTAAGGTCATTGGTTTCATCATATATTTGGTGTTGTAATATTTTTGAGCTCAAGTTATCATAGCAAGAAAGTATCACGGACTTCACTTTGTATATGTGTAACATCCCCTATGATTCCACGGGTACTACAATACAACTCAACAAGAACTGCAACAACTCATGTCCCTCAGTCAGAGGTTTTTCGATTTGGTGCCTTTACACTACGTAATGGAACCCTGATTTTAATATCCAGTTTAGTGAGGATTTTTAGCTTGAGCCTTTTCCAGCCCATCAGAAATTAATTTATTGCCAAGCAGCGCCATTCTCGCGGTTCTTCTACATATACTATATAATACAAAAAATCAGTTTATACTCTCCTTATTTTTTTTCTATCGAAAATATAAGCGATTGTATTGTATTGTATTTTCCCCTAGACTTATTTACTAATCAGGCAGTCAGAACTTGAGCTGAGCTTGAACTTGAGCTGATGTTCACCGTCCATGTTGCTTTAAGTTGAATATAGATCGTTTCAAATCCCTATGCAATTGGAAAACTCCGCAGAGAGAGCATGGAAATATTTGCCAGGAAAATGATGTTTACAATTCGGCTGAACTTTCTCCATTTTCATTGCTATTTTATCATACCGAATTTTTCTTACAGTACTCAATGGAAAAGCGTAGATTTTTCCCGCGCATTATCTGTTTGACAACATTTTATTACATCCTGTGATAAATGTATGGATTATAAAATTAACACTTTTTTGTATGTTTTACCCTTTTTTATTTCTGTATGTATATTAAAATAATATTTTGTAAAAAATTTTGCATATACAAAAACGCGAACATTTGCATAAATTATTATATATTTTTTAAAAACCTTGCAAGCAGCACAAGGAAAAATAAATAAAAAGAAATATATGAAGGACTGCTTCACGCGAGGAATGCTGAAAATTTACAACCAAAATTTGAATTTCGCCATCAGTCAACAAAATAGCGCACCTATAGGAGCAGCTGTGAAGAAAACATCAGAATTTGTCGGACTTTCGCAAGGGTTATCTACAAAAATCTATATATCCGGCAAATCAGGAATTTCCGTGAAATTAGATACCGTTATTTATATACAATGGCAGAGTTATATAGCTCCCTCACAAGAAGAATGTCTTGGACCAATGGAAGTACGGAAGGATTAAAAAAGCCTATTGGAAAAGGATCACGGCTTATTATTGCACATGCTGGTGGATCAAATGGATTTGTCGATGGCGCTCTTCTTATATTCAAATCTGGACCGAAGTCAGGTGACTACCATAATGAGATGAACTTTGAAAATTTCTCCAAATGGTTAAGAGAACAGGTCCTGCAGCAGCTGGATGAACCGTCGGTAATTGTAATGGACAATGCTTCATATCACAACAAATTAAAAAAACCTACGCCAACTTCATCAGCAACAAAATTTGAGTTTACTAATTGACTGGTAGAAAATAATATTGCACACAGCTGTATGATACAGTAAAACGCAACAAGACGGATCCTCAACGTGAAATAGACGAATTAATAAGATCAGCAGGGTTTGAAGTACTCAGGCAACCACCATACCATCCGGAATTAAACCGAAGTGAGAATATATGGGGTATTGTAAAATCAAGAGTGGCGGCTAAAAATACTAAGTTTAATCTGGATGCCGTCAAGAAATTATCAGAAGAAGAATTCGCAAAAATTACGGCCGAGGAGTGGAAAAGTACCTGCGATAAAGCAATAAGGACAGACGACAATTATTTGGCCTATGAACAGAGTTGGGATACCTTCATCGAAAGAATTGTCATAAGACCCGGCGAATACTCATCAAGAAAGCTACGGCGAGGATGATGATGATGATACCGGCAATGATTAAGTGCTATTGTATAAAAACAACATTTAATAAATAAATATTCATATTATGAATTTACACATGCTCTAATTTTTTCAAATTTTCAATACCTTAATTTTCAAGCGAATTTCATATTGGCAAAGCATTCATTCTTCCTCTAAGCACAAAAACTGAGAACTGTAGATCTTTAACAATTCTTCGCTCAAATTGTCATTATCCACTTCCCTAAAAGAATATTGAATGCATACTCCGCACATTCTCCCTACACTCATTTTTCATATTTTTCACATTTGGCAACAACAGCTTCTTATTTTCTGTATACCTTTTCCGCCAATCGTATTCAAGTAATGATCAGTCAGCGTTGAGAATTCAAGCAGTACGCATCAAAATGAGGTGATTTTTTCTTCTGTTTTGTGTGGAATGACTGGAAAATAGAAAACATGCGCGAACTTACTGCCTACTCATTTGAAACGTTCTATAGGATAAGTTTCCTGGCATTCGCGATTGATTAATAAGTGAACATGTTGTTCGATCTTTCCCTTTTTGTGATCCGAGTTGCTGGTATATTCCAGGCGCCGGGTATACTTTCATCCCCAAAAACCTGCCTGCTTTTCTGCTACTTGCCAGGACATAATTGCCATTATTATTGAAAATGACACCTTTAAGCTTTACTGTGTTCAAGAGTTTTCATGACCACACTTAGTTCTTTAACAGTGGATGAGAGAACTGCTTAATTGGCTGGATATGGATGTTCTTCATACCCTATCACACTCTCTTGGTTATTAACGTTTAACAGTTCCTCGAAACACTGCTTGAATCCGAGCAAAATCTGTTCATTCGATGCCTTTTTTTACCTTCCTTTACTCTTCGATATCCTTGAGCGGAGAGAATGCGTAGGATTCTTTCTTATTGTTGCAGGAATTCCCATCTTCACCTCGTGCAAATCTGTTGGTTTCTTTTGCTTCTGACATTTGCCGCAGGACCATTTAAGAGTCTTTCGCTTGGATGATCCCTGAATATTTCCGATGAGCAAAGGCGTGCAATGGAAGTTGGAGAGTCAAATTCTTAATTGAGCTACTTCTTAAAAGCGGCCAAAATCCACAATAGCGGATTGACGAGGGTCATGCGTCAATCAACATGAGACAAATCGGTTTGAAATTCGACCATTTGAGGATAGACTGATTGTTGTGTGGATCGTTCTGTAGTCGGCTTGAAATCGTTGTAATTTTATCGAGACCAATCCGCTTATGTAAAGTATATACGTGTAAGCTTAAGGCTCTTTTATTGTGTATGTCGCATTTTTTGTCTCCATTGCTTCCGAGCCTATCCAGGGTACTTCACGGACCGCTGTATGATGTTAAATGTTAAGAGATTCAATACAGCTCTGTGGCTTATTTTTTGAACCACAGTTTATTAAAAAAAGCATCAATTGTGAAAAAGAAGAAGTTATAACAGTAGTGAGTGAGTAGTAGTGAGTCGACTAACTTCGTAAAATATTTGACGGCTGAATTTTAACTCTTTAGTTTGATTACCCTCGAGAAGGCTCAAAATAAATTATAAATCATCTGACAAAGAAAAATATTTCTTGCTTTAACATCAATTGATGTTTACGATTTTCGTTTTTAGTTTGTCAGGCTTCTGAAGATTACTACTCAATTTTTCAACACAATTTTATCAATCTCATAATCATAGCTCTAACAATTTGTTGCAATTTTATCAAACGACATAAACTTAATAAACATAAAACGTCCCATACTCGCATGTGACAAGTTATTGTTTTTGTTTTTGTTTTTTCTCATAAAAATCCAATTTCAAAACATCATACAAAGATAAGTGCTTTGACCGGAATAGTAAACTCACAGCTCTCCAAGAGTCGCCACCGTTTGTATCTTATATGGACTCAGCACTTGAGAAATGCGGTTCTCGCAAAGTCAAAATGGCATTTTTGAGTAGTGTAAGTGAGGCTCAGCGGGGCAGCGGGTTAAGGATCTAACCTCATACAAGCGGGTTAAGTATTGCTGGCTGTTGATGGCAGGAAGTTTGCAAAATTCATTCCTTTGCACAAGGACGATGGTAAACAAAAGTATCCTGGCCAGCACAATCTCGCCAGGGTAAGCCTTTTATGACTGAATAAATAATTTAAATTTGAAGGGCATAATGACAGAGCGTTTTTTCGTCAGTCATTGCACAACGTTTAGACTGTGTCAAATCCACACATTTTCCTATGTATGTAGATAGATGTACATGAGCAACATAGCCAAGTTTTGTTTTTAATGGCGCTGCAGTGCTGCAGCTCAACAATGTTGCGGGCTGTTAGCTTTCACGAAGTGGGTATGCTCTTCTTTTTGGTTGGTCTTTCTGCAGTTTTTATGCCCGGTCTCGTATCCCAAACTGAATCAACGTGGAATTGCATTTTGATATTATTTTTTTTTTTTTTTATTAACGAAGAGAAGAAACTGTTGACAGGCAATGAAACCGGCATTCGTGTTTAGTATTATTTAAGGTTTAATAGTGGAACTTGAATTGCGTTAAGCTTTCTGTTAGGTAATGTCATTAAAGATCCGGCCATCGCCGTAGCCAGTTTTGAATTTAAATGTGTTGTTTGAATTAAAAACTTTGATTGATTATTTTTCGATTGTATGGCGCACTTGAAGATAAAGTAGCTCCCTTTTAATAAGACTAATTGACGAGTCCAAGTTTCGAATAATAATTTCGGCTTAAATCACGTTTTTGGATCTGGTTCCGTCGCAATTTGTCCTTCGAAGTTTAAGGCGCTGTCAATAGAGCCGTCAAGCAGCTATAGAGATCTTACCACTGTAGAGATCTAATACTGGAATTACCGAAAGTCAAAACCAAGAAATTTCATTAGGTAATGTCATTTCCTGCGCTGTGTAATACATAATGTTGACGTCAAAAATGTGACGTTTTTGCCCGATAGGGTAAGGAGTATATTTGCAAACGAATGGCGAATTAACTCCTGCTCCATCTTCCATCCTATTGGGGAGCCACGAAATTAACACATCTGAGCTTTAGATCACTAGATTGTCTTTGAACATCACCTTATACATTTTCTTGTAATCACTATGTGCGAATTCGTTAAAAGGGTAGTTTAAAACCCTTCAGAACTTGTTCGTAGAGTAAAGAAAAGGAATAAATTTTCTGGGGAATGCTCACTGCAAGGCTGTACAGGAAACAGGCAATACTGTATCAAAGTCTAGGCATCACACTCCCGCGAGACTGCGTCACGACTTATAAAGTGTCAGCAATTGATGAAATCGGGATCAAAAATAAGGAACTAATTAAAAAACAAAAAAATTGTATCGCTATTAGTGAACTGCACTTTTCTCAATGGGCAGCAACGCAATGTCGTTCAGATAAGAAAATTACTGCCAGAGTATTGCTGGGAATAGGGAATAATAGAAACAATAAAACTGTCTGAAACTTGGAGAACCAATTGTTCAAAGAACAGGAACCAATTACCAAAGACTATGATTAGTTTCAATTAGAAGACAAATACTTAAAATAGTTTAAATAATGAATACCTCTTTTCTATTTTTTAAGGTTCCGTACCTGAAAAGGAAAAACGAAACTTTATCGGATCACTTCTTCTGTTCGTCAGGAGTCTTTTTCCCAAGAAGCGTTTAGGTATCATGTTGTACGTAATACAAAATATGACTGTGGTCCCTTTAGGATGTATAAAATCAAGCTTCTAAAGAAGCTATATGGTACTTCCCGTTTACCTAGAATTATGTTATTTGGCAAGAAGCGATATAGCACAATTAGAGGGAAAAATCCAAAAACCATAAATTAGTGTTCCTTCACAAATATTTTTTGTTTGTTATATCGCAACTATGAGAAATTTTAATTAAGAAATACGTGTAGTAAATTGTACGGTGGTACGGAACCCTTCATGGACGAGTTTGACGCGCTTTTGGCCTCTTTTCTTTATTTAACTTCTGCATAAATATGATTTAGCTTACATTTCGAGAATATGGGTACAAATATGTTTCGAATAAACGTGCTGTTGGATTTCAAGACCCTCGAATTTCGAAAAAAAATTCCTTGAGCTGCGTAAGGTTCTTGGCTTATTTGTTTATGACTTACCTTATAAGTTGCCCCAAGGCAAATAAATTTTGTGCCATGAAAACGATCCAATCATCCTTTCTCAGACTTCTCAGATTGGGCGCGTCATGAAGAATGCAATTCTTGAAAACGGCGCGCATTTGAAATGCATTTTTGTGCACCATTTAACTAAAACTCCAGGACTTATTGCATCATATAGAATGAAAGGTATAATAGCCTTAAAATTGTGTGCAAAGTTTGTGAGAGTTTCTCCCCAATGCTTCCCATTCGAGCAATATTTCGAACAGGAATTAGCAAAACAGCACGCGGTAGATTAAATAAAGCCCCTTCAGCTATCAATCAAAAAGTTATCTCTGTGCCAGAAAAATCAAACACTTCCTCTTTGTTATGACCTGAGTTTCTCCATAACGAATTTCTCATGTTTTTCCCGCTATACATTTTGCAATCATGGATGGTCTCTTATTTCTTCAAAAGATGGCGAAAAATTCGTGATTTTTTTAAAATAATTCTTCAGTGAGTGAGTGTGTTTAGACCAGAATGTAGATTGTGCACCACCCTGTTGAATAGTTTGACTTCTTTACCACCATTTCTTGGCCAGATTTCGCCATTTAAATTTTGAGTCGAGCTCATCCTTCCATCATCCTTTTAATAATTTTTTGTTTTGGTTGAAGACAGGATGAGCATAAGATAATTTGCATATTTAAAAAAAAAAATATTTAATCGTCAATAAGCGCGATCATGAAACATCAAACTTAATTTACTAAACATCTTTCAAGTGTCACAAGTTGAATAAAAAGTAGTTTACAAACCAACAGCGATATAGTTTTCTTACTCAATTTTCTATGTGAGTTTGTGGTTATCACAGAGCAGAAGGATAATAAAATGAATTGACGGTAAAAAAAGCGGAAAAACAAAACAAAAACGGGAAGAAAAAACGACAAAGGATAATATCACAAACAAAAAAATAAATGGAATATAAAAACAAATAAAGGGCAAAACGTACGTTCACTTTATGACCGAGAATTCGGGTCACGAAAATCAGCGTTGAGAGTTGAATCTGCATAAATTCACTTTTGTCATTAATAATCAGGATATGAAGTGTGCATGGCAGTCGACGTTTGTATGTGTATAAAAATGTGGACCAACGACCGAATGAATAAAAATTCAGATTGCATCCTGTCGGAGGAAATAACGACCTGAACTTCAACGAACCATTCACGGCACTATTGTTGTGCCATTTTAATTTTATTGATGTGCTTGTATGTACAGGTAATGGTTTTCAATTAAAACAATGACAGAAAAAGGCAAAATAATAATAGTGAAAAGAGTGGCCACTGTAATGGCGGAAACTATCAAATTTCAAATTTTGAAATTTGGCATTCATTGCCGAGTAGAAGTTCATTAATGTTGGAATACCGAATTAGGAAATTGGACTTAATTGGGAACGTTCATGTGATCTCATATTATTTCGATATATTCGTTGTCCTTTTCATTTCAGAACTAAAAATTCGATGCAAATGGCTTCATCAATAATATGTTCACACATAGATTTAGCCCATTTTAATGAACCTTATAACTAAAAAGACTACTTGTGTTATGAAATAGAAGAAATGTTTTTGAGCTCTTACTCATGTTTTCCAATTTAAGGGAAACTAAGTCCTTGAAATTTTCAAAAAAATTTTTTTTTTGTATAACGGATTCTGAATCTTCATGTTTTTAGAAATAAATCTGTCGAAGCATTTCTCGGACTTCGAACGTTAACGATATTTTAAACGCATTTAAAGTTGACACCATCAGCGCGCTCTGACCATTCACGGGACAAAGCAAGGATCGAGCGCGCGGAGAGGCAGGTGACCGACGCAGCAAAAAAGGCTCGGATTGAACAGCGCGAGATGTTAGCGGCTCAACATGAGCAACAAGAAGAAGAGGAGGGTTGCCTCTATGGACCTGGTATTTCCATGTACACCGGAAAGTTAAAGAACTCTTTATAATAAGCACGGATTTAGATTGATATTTCTCTAAGAAAATAATACCATTACATTACAAGATCGTATGTCATAATAAAATACGATAATATCATAATAAAAGAATGTTCATTTCACAAAACCAAAAAAATACGTAAACGGAAGACATTTGGACTCAATTTTACAACTTTGTTCACATTAAACTTCAATGCATCCTTTTTCCTTAAACTTAAAACCATATTGTTTTGTGCAAAAACGTGTTGAAAATCAGGTTCACATAATCAGTCAATTGAGGTCACTTAGCGTCCTGCTTCGAATACATTTCCTTCCGCTCATTTGAGTTTTTCTTTTGTTTTCGTAGATAGCGTAGATAAATATTAAACTATTACATATTTTTTTACTATATTGAAATTGTTTGGTTTTTTTTCTATAACTAGGTCTATCTATTTTTGATTTTGTGAATTCGAAAATGCGCTTTTTTTTCAAGTTTCTACCCAGAATTTTTTTAAAAATCTGAAGAAGACAGTCTCAACAAGTTATTTTTATTTTCTTAAAAACTAATACTTATAAGCTTATGAAACATTACTAAGTCTAGAGTCAGGCCGCATAATTCAGCTGATAAGCTCACACTATATAAGTGGCGTCAGGACCTCCCCTCACTTTAAAGGCTCGAAAATGATAATTTTGTCTTTTGCTTTCCCCCCTGAATAAGATATTATTGGTGCGTGAGGTTCATTGAGTCGTATACTACTGTGTCCAAAAAATAAGGTGACATTGTATTTATTTTGAAAATTCTTTATTTATTCTTCCAAATCAATTTCATCCCCTTCAAAGTAATCCCCTCCCGATGCAATGCACTTATGCCAACGGATTTTCCAATCTTTGAAACACTGGTTGTAGTCACTTTCCGGGATGGCCTTCAGTTCCGTCTTCGCTGCGGCTTGAATCTCCTCTATCGTATCAAAACGGTGTCCCCGGAGCGGTCTTTTGAGCTTGTTGAACAGCCAGAAGTCGCACGGCACCAGATCAGGTGAATACGGTGGTTGCGGAACGATATGGGTTGAGTTTTTGGCGAAATGATCACGAATTATGAGTGCGGTATGGCATGGTGCATTATCGTGGTGTAAAAACCAAGAATTGTCTTTCCACAATTCCGGCCTTTTTAGGCGGATAGCGTTACGCAAACGACACATAACGTTCAAATAATATTCCTTGTTGACTGTTTGGCCGGTTTGAAGGAATTCATAAAGCACAACACCACGATAATCGAAGAAAACAGTCAACATGACCTTGATTTTTGAGCGACTTTGGCGCGGTTTTTTTGGTCTCGGCTCTCCTTTGGCACGATATTCGCTCGATTGATCGGTTGTTTCGGGGTCGTAAGCATAGATCCAAGTCTCATCGCCAGTTATTATGCGTTTCATGACATCCTGGTAGTCGGAAAGCATTGTTTCACACACTTCAACGCGACGCCCTTTTTCCAAAAAATTCAATGTTTTCGGTACCAGTCGAGATTTGACGCGCTTGAGGCCCACAGCATCCTTCAAAATGGTATTGACTGAGCCTTTCGATAAGCCAACTTCATCAGCAAGGTCTCTAATCGTTAATCGATGGTTTTTCAACACCAAATCTTTGATTTGTTGGACGTGAGCTTCATCGGTTGAGGTTGATGGTCGCCCAGAACGCTCTTCGTCTTCGACACGTTCACGGCTGGCTTGAAAATCACTATATCACTTGTAAACATTTTTTTAGACATAGCCTCATCATCAAAGGCTTTCTGCACCATCTTCAACGTATCCGCAGCAGAAAATTGATTCCGCAAACAAAATTTAGTGCAAATTCTTTGCTCATTAAATTTCGACATCGCAAAAAACGAAAAACTCACTTTTAGAAGCTCACAAAACGACGCGTATCTCAAACACTATGAATATATTTTGACATGAAATTTCACATAGATGTCACTGACAGTACTACCAACCTAAAAAGAAAGAAAAATTTCCAAATCCTTCGATGCGCGCAGTTTAAATTCATATGTCACCTTATTTTTTGGACACAGTAGTATATAGCCATATGCATTCAAAAATAGGAATGTCTCTTGTGGTATGTATACAGGGTAATTTGCATTAAATGCGACAAAAGGCAAGAGCGAGAAGTATAGTTTAAGATAAATTTGGAAGTCTATCTCCCACCGCCTAGGAGCGAGAATAGGAAAAAAAATTATTAAAAACTAAATTAATCATGCACGATAAAATATATACAGCTTCGATTTATGCCTGACCCACGGTTTTTAAGTAAACGATTTTGGAGAAATAAAAAAAAAATAATCAGAAGAAGTGAAATTGTCCCTTTTTTGACAGTTTTTTCGTCATAAAATTTAAACCATCCTATCAAATTTTACCAAAAGCTTTTCAGGTGATCTTTATGCACACGCTTCGAATGAAATACTTATTCAATTTAATAAAATTGTTTTGTAGAATTGGTTTGTAGAAAACCAAAATAATGTATCTCAAATCGTCAACACAAATCGGTTTCAAGCTTTAGTCACTCCTGGGGAAGATTTTTTCGCCTCCTATGGCTTATCGGATGTTTCCAATCGTGAAGCAGAGAGATTGTATTCTGAAAGGTATCCTGATAGGAGATGTCCCCACAATTAACTTTTATTAAGGATGCTGGAGTATCGAAGAAGAGAAAGCTTATCTGCTTGATGGAAAATTATCTAACAGGAGGATACATAAAATTTCAACAGCTCATGTAATATTTGACACAAAATTCCAAACGTAGAAAAACCAATAAAAAAAAAATGCCCATTTTTCGAATTTCTCAAATACCAGGAAACTTGTTGGCGTCAGATGTTTGCGATTTGACTAATCGGATAAAAAGAAAAGCTTTACGACATATTCGTGTGTGCTTTTGTTGAATTTTTGTAATTTTTTTTTCATTTTAGTTCATTTTTTCACAAAATTGTCCGCCTTAACGGGGGTAGATTGAGCCCTTTACTTAGGATTTTTTTATCTTGACGTTACCCAAATGCTCTTGCGTTTTGTCGCATCTGATGCAAATCTGCATGTTTCTAATGCATTTCTGAAGTACCCAGGGTTCGGGTTGAATAGTCCAGAAATAAACCTGTTTTTAACGTTGCTTGCCGAACGTGAGAAGCGATTCCTTCTTTGACACATCGGAAGGATCCTATTGTCATTTATTGGCATCGTACTGTCTAAAGAACTGCATAATGCGTGCAAGCTTTTAATTATTTTCGCTTGAAAGCTCGAAGTATGATATTTCCATCTAAGATGGTTCAATGTTTCATCATACTGGTAGCAAATGACCACATCGGATCTTAGATAGTTTGATTAGAAAAGGCTTTTGAGGGATATGAATTCCGTTCTAACCTTTTCTTACTATTATTTTCATACATATGCTCATTGAAGTACAAAAGCTTGTCCAAAAAACTTAATACCTCAATCATTACTCGTGTTGTACTCGTTGTTAAGTTTTTCCAATTGTTTCTCAAATCAAAATTACCGCGTCTTACTGGGGTGCGGAGCAATATGGTCTCACACTTTCCTTCCACTTCCACTTCGTGAATTCGGGGTCCATCACAATCGATTGTCCTCCGCCCGTCTATTATGTAGAACAGCACTGGAGTACCTTGAAATCGATTCTTATATTTAGTGTGGTTTGTGAACGAGTGATATGAGTCATTATTAAGCGAGACACATTCGAAAGATACTTCTGAGATTCACAATGATGGCCGGAAGACGTATTTTTAAGTCGAACTTAAAAACCAAACTAAAAAGTTAAAGTGCGGAAAGATTCGAAATATCTCCATCAGGGTTCAAAATTTTTCAACAATTATGTTTGCCAGAGCCAAATATTCACAAAGTATACCAAAAAAAAAATCATCGTCAGTACTTTTCAAAACCTCAACGACAGTCGTCGTCATCACGTCAGTGAAAATAACAAAACCCGCATCAGAACAACATTTTAACGTTTTGTCAGAACGTATCAAACTCTAAAAATAAAACAAGCACTGACAGCGACATGAGTACACAAATAAAAAAAGGAAAAAGCAACCATTTTTGGAATTTTAATATTGTATTTCGTTTCACTCGATTCGTTTGTCCCTCTGTTTTATTGTCAAATGTTGAAATGGAATCGCTCGAGTAAGCCACACGCAACGCAGTATATAGACAAGGCGCCTGCAACAGTGACATCAATCTATTTTCTCGCTCCATTTATGTCCTTTTTTTTCTGTGGTTCTAGCTATTCCGAAGCCATTAAAAATGTGGAACACAAATTCCCCAAAAGAGGCAATATTTTCCAGACGAACTCTTTTTGATTAAGCACAGCAATCATTTAAAAAAAAAATTCAATTATTCATTTTGCAAAACGTAGCCGCATGATGGACTGATACAATATTTCACTTTGTTTTCTGTGCAAATGTCAGCATAATTGGAACAATAATTCTTCGGGTGCCTGAAAGTGGTCAAAAGCATCATCAACAATAGTTCATGCTTGAGCATTTTCAAGTTCAAATTCAAGCCATACACTCTAAGGTAAACATCAAAGAAAGGAACCAAAAAAGGTGCTTCGGTGCTCGGTCAATACCTATTGAGCCAACCCTCATTTATCCCAACCCTCACTAAAAAGAATGGGAAAAAAAGGAATATAAAAAAGAAAGAGGATGAAATTTAATAAAATGAGGTCATCAGATAGCAAACACTTCCTCTATGAGCTTCCCAATGAATCCCACGATATTTCCAACACCATGTGAGGTGCAGCCTACTACCACCCACCACCCAGCACTAAAGCCTCAGCAACTTGACATATTCTACCCAATTGCATGAGCATAATGCCCTCTAAGGACTCTACAGCGCGACAACATTGTGTGCAAAACTACTGAAAGGTAACTGGGTGCAATCATATGAATATGAATGTACACGTGCACTGGTATTAGAAGAAAAGACACAAAAAAATGGAAACGAAATACAACGGTAAATGTTGAAAAAAATGCGAAGAAACTCCCTGCACAGGAGGCGGAGACTCAAATGGAAGAAGTCAGAACTAAGAAGGCTGTGACCTGAATTGAATTTTAAACTCTTGATTCAACAACTCAAGTGATGAGCGTGTTACCCAACGAAAGGCTTTTAAGTTAAAACGCTATCCAGCTTACGATTCCTTCGATTGCCCTTTAAGTGAAATTCCGTAATTAGGCACATGTCCTTTGGGAATGCAGTGCAGTGTACGGCATCATCACCAGGATTCAAAATTAGCATTTTCAATGAGCTTTGAGGTTTTTTTTTTGAAGAGCTAGTTCCGAGTTAAAAATTCACTTAAAGATTGCAGTTTGCGTATGTATGCGTGTTTTTAATGGATACACACTTAAGGAAAACAAATTTAGGCCACGGCTAAAAGCTGTACGAGGACGAAACTAAATGTGAGCTATCCGCTGAAGTAGTTTGACTTCGCATTGGTGTGGATTTTTGTTTTCAATTGTGCATCAAGTGGTGAACAGGGTGTTTTCTGTTAACTCTAGTACTGTTCTTAAAAGGATTGACAGGGTCACCAGTACCGAGACGACCACATTACAAAAAAAACGTCGATTTTAAACCAAGTTTTTTAAATAAATCTTTTTAGCAGCATCAGCTTGTGAGTTAAACAGTTAAATGTTATTTAAAAAATTCTATATATCAGTCAATAATATATGCAATTCAGTTACACTTAGTTTGCCTCTGATTCTTAGAGGTCCTGAGTCTGAGCTAGAGCTACTTCCCGGACAAGCTGCATTCAGCGTGACTGCTTTATCTTATATTTGGATTTATGCTTCTTAAGGGTTGCGTTCGCAAAAGTGCTGCTAATGGAACCCTATTACTGATGTATCTCTTAGAGTTAAATGGGAAGACACTTGACAAAATGTGTACTACTTTGGTCGCTATAATGTCAAATGAAAAAACATAGTGCAAAAAAAAATAGTACACGCTAAAAAAAGCTTGCAAGAACACATCTTTAGAAGAATGGGATGAATTCCATCTTAGCCAGAAAATCTGTGAATGTCGTGATCTTGGTCGACTAATACCTTTCACTCAAATACCCAACAGCCCTTAATTCCTCAAAAATGTGCAACAAGCGAAGTTTGCAATACCAGCCGTTTAGCCGAAATAATGGTACTTTTAAGATTTATGAGTCCTCTGCCCTTGAGACTTTCTAAGACTTTAAACGTTTTGTTTTGTAAAGAGATGTGGTTTAATAAAAAACTGTAGTTTTTATGAATTTAATTTCCGGCAGCTTTGTTAGCCAGTTATTCCTGCCATTTCATATACAGACAATATGTTTTAATGACTGAAACCCAAAATATTTTGGACATTCCTTGTTGTAAAAAAACGTTCCAACGCATGTCTTCATAATATTCATCAAGTTATTTCAATGGTACGTGTGAACTTTTTGCCAAGTTTTGTTTAATCACAGTAAGTTGACCATTCGTCTTCAAATTAACCAGAGTTATATGATATCAATATTGTTAATATGCCCTCACTAAATCTTGCAGATAGTTTTCAAAAAATCAAGTTCAACTCAAAATCTAGTCCGTCTTTTATTCTTAAACAGTTTCAATGAATTAAATTTTCAATTTCAAAGATTTTAAAATTTTAGATGATCTTGGAATCTCGAAGCTATTTGCGATGTATTAACCTTTTTTGGTACCTTCGACTTCAAAATAAAAGAACATACTTTTGTTTGTTAAACAACACATCAGCAGATTAAATTTTATGTTCATGACAACAGCCCAACTTTGGCCTTCATCTGATTAACTAACTGCTGAAGAAGAGGAACGGATTAAGCAAGAAAGCCAAGCTATTGGTTAACAAGCCGTTCATAAGGCCAGTAATAACATACGACCATGCAGAAAACGGACTCATGGAATGAAGGATACTTCAGTCATGTAAAGGTCTCTGTTCGAAAACCGAACACGCAGCAATTCGAATCAGTATGAAGGTGCGTGTCAATCGATTAGGAGGGAAACGAGAGTTAAAAATATCAGTCAGCAGACTTTAGAGCAAACGCTCAGGTATATCAGCCCACAAGCTATCATCGGCCAGAGTTTCGAGGACACCATAAATTGCTAAGAGATAGCGAAAAATGAGCCAGACAGTATTGCAGAGGGTAAGACCCTGTAATGAGTTTTTAAATCGTAACTTTTGAAAAAATTCTTACTTTCAAAATGTTGAGAGAATTGGTATAGAGTCATATATTAAATTGAGTCGCCATTGTTGTACTTTTTTGTAAAGAAAAAATATGTTGTAAAGTTATCAAAAGAAAAAAGTCGGTTCCTTATTTTAAGTCATGATTGTAAATATTTTAGGCGATAAATAACACGGATTTGCTTCGGTAAATTAATGGCAAGTTGATATATTTTATATACTGACGTTGTGAAGACATTTATCTTTGTCTGTCATGACTTGAGACCGGATTGTATGCCATTGCATATTTGCATACGCATGTGCATATTTAGACCATTTCCATCATAATTGCAACTTTAACCAAAAAATTTGTGATGATGCATATTTTCGAATTGTTTGAAATATTTAAGGATACGAAAGTAAATAAATGGTTGAAATCTTAAGTTAACCTTAGCCATGTTATGATTGTAGTGACATCTATTTTAGAATATATGTGAAGTGTTTTAAATTCAACGATTGTGAAATTGCGTTGCATGGCAGAAATCCATGTTTGTGGAATTAAGATATTGCTTGAAAGTGACATTCCACCAGCATTAGTAAAGTGCACCATGGCACCCGAAAAACGTACGACGGAAATGTGTTACACTGTCGAGTTTGCGAAAAAAGTTTCAAATTTACCAGCATGTCAAAAAAAGTCTTCATGTCTCAGGATTGCAAAAGAAAGGCCCAAAACAACAACTTTAATCAGCGGCAGGAAGCAGTTCTTTTTCTTCCAAAATCATACAAAGCAACCTATGCACAAACTTTCAAAACCTTCCTGCAAAGATTTTCTGAAAAAATATTGCTTGAATCAGAATATATCAAACGAATCAACATTGCGTACAAATAACATTTCAAACAATTTATCAACATGAGTTGGATGAAATACGCAAGGATACCATTGTTTAGATTTCAGCCGATGAAACTACCGACAGTTGAGCCGCTGCATTGCGAATTTAATTGTAGGTGCATTGAGACTAGAGTTTTCTCCTCCCCATTTGGTGGCCTGCAAAGAACTTTAAAAGGCAAATTATTGTACACTCACCAGATTTGTGAATGAGGGGTGCTGCAGATGAAACAGTGGTTATATTTCTCTCAGATGCTGCTGATCAAGGTAAACAAATCCCTCAGAGAATAATACATTATCCTAATTTGATTAATGTGAGATGCTGTGCGCTGGGAGTACATCGACTTGCTGAAGAAGTATGATCCACGATTTGTAATGTAAACAAACCGAATTCGTCAACAACAAAAAATGTTTCTTAAGACACCTTCTCGCACAAAGGCTTATAAAAACAAAAATTGCCGGACGTGACTCAATGAGCTACGTGGATCTAAGCTGCACTGCACTCATTTCGAAACTGTTCTAAATGATTCCCATAGTACAGAGGCTATGGTAGCTTGTGAGTCTGAGAAAGCATTTAACGATCATGACATTTAAAAGCACATAGTTTTGATTAGCACTCAATTTCCCCGAGTATTAAAAGGCTTGAAACCCAAGGTTTGGCGTTGAGTGAATCAGCTCAGTTAATGAATGAAATCCGTCAAATGAACTCCGCGTTGCCAGATTTTTTACCGTCTTAGCTTAAGGAAAAGTTTGAAATAATTTTAAGCAAAAATCCAGGCTTCTAACCGTGATGTCAAATTAATAGTTTTACAAATGGGATGTGTAAAATTTTACCAGAAACAATGAGTATTAATATAGCACTGCTCATTTACCTCAATGGATGTGGAATGATCTTTTTCCACTCAAAAATTTGAGTGATTGAAGGCAAAATTTAAACACCGAACATTTGGAACAATTTCTGATTGTTAATGTAAACTAGAGTGCAAAGCATTTGAAAGGTGTTGATTGTCTGTTAATAATTTACATATTGTATGTGACTTTGAATTAAAAGAAATACATACTACAATTTTTTTTATTATTCAACGTTACATGTTTTGAAACATTTTATGCATATTTTGGGCATTTTTTGTGCATATTTAAGGCTGGATGGATCAGTAGCTGTCGAAAAGCAGGAGCAGAGAGCAAAATCTAAGGATTTAAGGACGTGCATTGTCAAGTATTATAAATGTTTTATCAGCGATTCCACAAGGATCCTATATTGATCCACATTTATTTATAAAATATTTCAACGGAAATCCTTTCATTATTTAAAGCTCTTACTTTCCTATGTATGTCGATAACTAAAAAGTGTTATTACGAGTTAAAAGTGAAAATGATCCAAAATGACTTTAATAAAAATACTTGCTGATTGGTGTAGGAGCACTCTTGCATTGAATATAAATAACTGTTTTGTCCTTACTCTCAAATACAGCTCAATTTTAATAATCCTCTCGAAGAGGATGAAATAGTTCTCAGAGTAATATCCGAAAAAAATCCTACATTCTCCAGTCGTATTGTCTTCATCGTTTCTAGAATAAATTGAGTATCCGACTTTTTAACATTGGTGGACAAAAATTTCAAAGTTAAATTCGAACATGAATTGTATGCTTTTAAATTGGGCTTTTAAAGGCCCCAAATCAAATTACAAAAAAAAGTGATCCATATTGTTTTTTTAAACATATAAAGTATTCTGAAATTGTAAAATGCTTTCAATAAAATGCCCCCAAGAGAAAAATGCTGCATTTTCCTTTAATTGGAAAACTTGCAGTGGCGAGCAAAACTAAAAACATAATCTTAGGTTTTGTGTACTTTTGAAAATAATAAACCTTCTTGTTTTAATACTTATATTAGGAAATTAGTTGTATCTGAGCATAGAAGAATTATTCCAGTTTTACAGTTTTTTTTTTCTTTAATATTTTGTCCGTTGTCTTTAATTTTTATTGAACGATTTTTTCTCGTTTTGGCATATTTGCTCTCTGCCAACTTTCGAATTCTTTTGTTGGGAAAGTTTGACCATTCAGACTTTACTCTCAACCACAGCTCATTCAAATTTGCGGTGATATTTCGTACTCTTCCATATTGCTCTTCACTGTAGCCTAAAGGATTCAAGTTGGAATTTATTCCGGTCTTTGTCTGGAAGCGGTGATTTGCCAACAAGTCCCCTTCCCGCTGGAAAATAAATTCATAAGTTGGATCAGCACATTCTTCGAAAAAAACGGGCAAATTGGTCTGAAAATCATTGAGTTAACTATACTTTTTCATAATACCATCTATTTCGACTAATGGACCAACATGCCACCAAGTAAAACCCACAACCCCACACCATTCTTTTCGTTTAATTGGTGCTTCTGAAGGGTTGCGTCAAACCTTATAGAAGGTCTCCAGTTTTGGCCTCCTCTTTAGATATTTGATTTTAATTTGCAACTAAATGTATGAAATTTGGTGCAGCACGAACTTGATTTTTAACTTTTATTTTTATTTATTTTTTTTAATTAACATTAAAATAAAATTAAATAAATCAAAAAGAAAAACGGAACCATAATAGAACCACTAAGTTGGTACCGCTTGTTTTTCACCACCCTTTTAAAATTCTAAACTTGGCGATTTTTTTAACTTTTGTTATAAAATAATAATCTAAGAATATTCAATCTATTTACAAATCTAATTTATTTACATTTATTCTTTGTTGCAGATCTTCTTCGGATTCGTCTTAACTTCTTGATTACATTGGAGGTATGTGTAATTTGAATTTTGTGATCTGAAATGCAGTATAAATCGTTACTTTCGTCATCAACATAAACGAGAAGCATAAACTTAACAACCTACGGATTGGGAGGCATCATTTCAAATTCAAATTTATTCCAATCCAGGGACACCATTCCAAAAATGCAGTCCCTTTATGGCAGTATTTTTTTCAATTTTAACAAAAACTCCAGCTAGTCGTTAACGGATAAGTCTTGTTCAAACTGCAGAAGTAGATTCTTTGGAAATAACAACAAAGCGGCAATAAAAATTCGCCATTGACTATCTTGTATCCTTTTGCCATTCCACACGACTAGTCTTTATTATCGACACAACTCAGTATGTAGGATGTTATGTACCTTTGGACGTCGTGTATGCACACGAAACTCGGTTGGAAAACCATTAAAATCGATGGTCTGGAAGTCAGAAAGTGATGAGCAAGCTCACATAACTCTCCACACCACAATATGTTCCACGCAGAACTTTATGGAGTTGCCAAAGATGAGATTACTTTCTGCTTGCAGAATTTGCTCGCTTGTTTCTTTGCACAAGTTAAACGGTTTAATTGTATATGTGGCCACATAAAAAGTCCAACAACAGATAGTCCCTCTTATTTCTCGTCTCAACTTTAATGGCATTTGTCCATTTTCTTATCGAGCCAAGAAATAAAATGCCTAGCGTCCATCATTCACTTCAAGGATACAATCGTAAAACTTTTGTCAAACCATTGCTGCAAGTAATTCTCCTTTGTTATCAGTAATTTTCCTTTTTTACTACCGTTTACATTTAATGACATCCCCAAAGAACCAAAAGGACCATTCACAAATACATACCAACATCTAAACATACTTTATATAGACACAAAAAAAAGGGGGCGGCATTGCAATCGTAAACTGGTGCGGGCGACAGCGACGGACGACTGGCGTCCATAAAAGCAAACTCACCAAGCAAAACAGACGCAATGAACTGTCCCAATTTTCTAATTCCCTTTTCTTCGTATAATTGAAACGTACACGCAACAGGTCACTATTAATATTCTGCCTGAGCTATGTACATATAATATGGGAATCCTCTCTCTAGCATTTGCAGGACATTCCATTCCATTCCATCGAGTTGGACTCGTTACGGGGAATTGTTTTATGTCCTTTCTACCCGGTGGCATTCCAGAAACGCACATTCCCAAAACCTGAGTTCATAAAATCCGTAAATCCAATGAACATCCCCATGCTTATGGATGTACATACGAATGTATGTAGCTAGATGTCCTTGACTAATGTACACCCAGGAATAGGTCATCATTCTGTCCATATAAATATAAGTAATGCTTCCTGTTAATTGATATCTCCCGATGTGGATATTAGTAATTCGTGTTTTTATTATCCTTGCCGTGCGATGGTTATTGATTTAGTTGTGGAGGTGGTGTCGCCTGTGAAATATGTATGCCCGCAAGGATTTTCCACCAATACGAGGGTATTTTGTCTTGATTAAGGATACGTGCCAATTGCTGTTCGCTGTATGTCCCTCGTTGGCCCCCGGGCGTCCTTAATCAAGCGAACATGAAATTTACAAGCAACGTTAAGTTCTTTCGAGATACACGGTTTCTGCTGATGTTCAAGTACGATGTCGTGTGACATACTATGTATCCTTGCGAGTGTGCGTTACAAAATACCGAGATACCACGACGAGTATAATGGCGATCCAGGACGAAACATCGTTTAAAGAGGCTTAAAGCATGACAAGACAAACCTCCCCTTGCACACGATAAATGGAAATATATATTGTTTATCTTTTGTCCTTTACTTGGCTTTAAGCTCTGACGTGGATCAGTTCCGAGGATTAGTTTCGTTCACAAGAAGGATTACCCACCACTGTGCCGGTTGACGTTGCCAATGCAATTGACCGAAAGCAATTGCTTTGACATAAATTCAATACCTGCCCGTGGTTTCATAAAACCAAAATAATGCATCCAGTGGCATGAGCTGTAAGCATAGCGATTGCTCAGCGCAGGCAAAGGACCCTTTATTGAATACAAATTACGCGCAATAGACTCAGAATAGAAACCTTTATTGAAGCTCTGATCAGTATCTTTGATGTCAGATCGAAGCGGGTTGATTCCTCCCATTTGATGTCGGACGAGTTAAACCCGCTTATCCGACCAATCACGGCAAAATCAGTTCAATAAATTTTCTAATTTCTATTTTCCCATTTTAATCCGAGAGAGAGCGTGAGAGAGGAAGGTCCCGACAAGCCTCGATGTTAGTTTAGGTGAAACGGACCGAAATGAAAGAAAGACCTGATTTAGATAAATTAATTTGATTAGTAGTTTATAAAGGACACACATACATACACACATAGAGATGTGGCAATTGCTCCAAAGAGGACATTTGTCAGCTCGTTAAAACGTTCGAATATTGTGCGAATTGTTTGCTTATATTGCTATGCTCAGGCCATTTGTCACTCTGGAATGGTTCATTAAGTTTTTGGCAGTTTTAGGGCACTACCATCAGTATGGTTGTTGGAGGGAGGGGTTAGCTGGCTGGCTGGCTTGTTCCAACGGACCCCCCTGTATGGGCTAAAACTCATTACGAAAAGGACACCATATCTGGAATAAATGGTTGCTGCATGCACAAGCAAACATTAACCCCCCACCGGTTTAAATATTTGTGTATTGTATATAAAATGAGGTTGTGTTTTTGTATTAGTTTAGGAGGCCCCCTTTAGCGGAGGGGACTACTTATACATACATACAAACATACAATAAAGAAAAGGCAAACGTAGTGTGTGCCATTTGAACGTTCCATTGGGGGCATTCTATTAATACTCGCATAACGTTGTCAATTATTTGACTATTAACTTTCATTACGACTCTTAAGATTGTGACTACCCAACAAAGGGGGTGTTCTTATTTCCCAGATGGGGTGTGGGCAGTAAATTATTGTTCCACTTGGTGGAGCATGTTTTTCTCAATATTCATTTAATGCTTCATTAATAATGACTGAAGAAAGTCGATGGTCACATTAAGCACGTTTGTTTTCTTGAGAAGCCGAAAATTAATTTAAGTAGTTTTCTTGGATTAAGAAAAACAAACAACTACAATCGAACTCTTTGAACATTTTTTTTCAGGACCGCAGCTGCGTTTGATGAGTTTGATCCTTTCCGGCAAATGTTGCGCCATGCTTTCCGGCTTAGACGGCCCCTTTCTGTAATAACGCGCAGATCGTTGTCTTCTAAGTCGACAACTAAGGCTTACTTATAGGCATTTATAAAAGACTCCCAACGAATATAGTGCAAAGGAGACAAGTCACATAATCTATGAAATCTATGCTATGATATAAGTACATCTTCTCAATTTGTATCTTTTCTTTTCCATTTGACACATGGAGTCTGGAGATTGTTGTGAAGATTGGATTCCCTACAAAAAAGGCAATGTTGTTTGTTAACATATCTTTGAAAACTGAAATGATCCTCAACTGTGAAGTTGATTCCTTGGATTTTTTTGCTCATCCAGTCAAATCTGTATTTTTAAATGGGTTGGTTCCATAATTTTCAGTCCCAAAATCTACAAACTAAAATCCACATATCAAAATTCATAAATCAAAAACCGCAAACACAAAATCTCCAAACACAAAATTCTTAAACACAAAATCCTTTATAGTTCGAGCTTGGCGCCAAACATAATTTCTTTGATAGACTCGAACTATAAATGATTTTTGATGCTTGTTGAATTCGAGATTACCTTAATTTTCTCTTCTGTCTACGACGGACAAATAAAAGACCATAATCTCAATTTTTTATTTTTTTTGTATTAAAAATTTTATACTTTTTCACAATTTTTTTTTTGTCATTTTGTTTGTATATTGCAAAACTAAATGAAATAAGGTCTATTTATTTCAGTTGATGTATCTTCGTGTCACATAACATAAACTGAAATTACCACAGATATTGAAAAAAAGTTAATTCAGTAATGGGAACAAAGTAAGATAAGCTATAGAATAATGAAATGTTGGTTGCAATATATTTTAAGTACTGTAATTTGTCTGTATCCTGTCGTCTGGATATGATTTTCTTTATTTTTTGTAACCATTTGCGATTGATTTTTTTAAAACTGGACATTCACCGTTATTAAATTTTTGCATTGTGGTTTTCACAACAATCATTTCTTTTGCCAAATCTTTAATAATTTCATACAAACCAGCATTTTTTCTTGCCAATTATGCACTTGAGCCGGCGACGCCAAGCTTCGACAGAATTTTGTGTTCGTGGGAAATTATTTTTCACAGATTCAGCAACCGACCAAAACTCAGGTTCATATCTTACCATATTTCCGGTAACATAATTTTTTTTAAACCATGAACATAATTGCTTAAAATTGCTGTCCTCGAAACTTCTACTTAATTCCAAATAAAACGCTGGTATTTCCTCGGTTGGTACAAATGCCAAGCGTATCATACTAAATATTTCACTGTGTCCATACTTGCTTGAAAAACCGTATTTTTGTACCCTCCTCCAAATAATTTGTCCAAAATGAAACAAACAACCTTTTAATTGGGAAGATGGAAAATAGGGCTTTGCTGCACTTAAAATGGTTTTCTCAAAGTCTGAAATAATCATTTGCGGATAAAAATGAATATGTCTTTCAACAGCCAAGTGAAATAACTCATAAAAGAATTCAGAGTAGGCCTGCAAAGTTTTTTTACTCATAAGGCAAAAGACCAGAGGCACTACCTGTCTACCAATTGGGCCAAGTATGCTAAATAATTGCCGCATAATAGTTGGAACAACATAAAATGTGCCATCCATTACCCAGCATTGAGCTTGTTCTAATGCCTTCAATGAGGTATTTGTTCCCAAAATAATATTTTTTGCATTTCCGAAAGATTGCTCACTTTAAACAAATTGTTCTCCCTCTAAAAACCTTAACTCTTCGGGAATGTTTATTGAATTCAAGTCTGTTGGTTCAATTGTTGTTGTATCTTGTCGGCGAGTACGTACCACTTTAATTTTTTGCGCCCGTTAAGTTGGCAAATATACGCGACATTCTTGTTCACACCCAACTATAGTTTACCTTACAATCTGAGAAGGGCGACACATGTATTACATGTTTTTCATTTATTTGTTTTTTACACTTTTACACAAATTAACTTTACGTTTTGCACAGCACCATCTAAATTCTTTTCTTTTATTTTGGGCTCTGATGTCGGTCCTTTATTGAGGTAAGGCTTTAGAAATCATACTCGAAGACGCCTGTGTTCTGTTTTTATGAAGAAAGCTGGTTCTTCATCTGCATGGGGGGAAAAATATCGCCATTGCGTTCAGGAAAATATTTTTGACAATGTATGTTTGGTTGGTAATGCTGTTGACAAGTTGATTTGGGTGGTCCTTGGCAGTGGCTTAGTACTTTTGGAATAATCTAACCATAAACCTAGCTAAGGGTGTGATTGCTGACTCTGCGAAAAGTCTCCTGTCCTGTTGAAATGAAGGCTTGTACAGATTCGTAAGATCTTCCACACAAACGTTGCAAGTTCCCTGATGTTGCTTTTCAAAGCTGCGAACCAAATGGGGATTCCAATGGTTATCATCGGCCTGATGAGCTGTTTATATATGAGCAGCTTTGTCTTCCGGCTGAGGCCGTTCTGCTTACGCATCAAAGAGCAAACCCAATGGAAAGCGGAGCAAGCTTGCAGTATCCTGATGTGCGGCTATCAGCGGTGAAAGTGATCTTGTGTACGTGAGGGAGTCTTCCGCGTATAAGCAGTATTTCGTTGATTTGTCCAGCCTAGGTTGTTGTGAGAATGCTAAAAAGTAGAGGATCAAGCCTTGATTCCCGCCAACATTTGCTTTCATTTGCTAGACCGACACGTAGAAGGTCCTGGAAGTAAGAAAAGAATACAACATTTTTTTTATAAGTGACGTAGAAAAATTCAATTTTGTTAGTTAAATAATCAATTCTTGGACCCAGACAGGAAGCATTGAGGTTACAACATTTTGCCCGTCAAATCTTCGCATCTCTAGCTAATTAGTTAAATGCAAAGTTTTAAAGTCTATTGTTTTTTTTTTTTTTTTTTTGATTCTTTAATTGAATTCGAAAACAATCAAAATGCAAACTGAAAAGAAAAACTCTCTCACAATTCACTTATTTCCCGCAAAAGCTGCGAAAGTTAATTTCAATAAAATACGTCATTGTCATCATCAGCGTCATTATAATCAACTTTTCCGCACTGCCATCTTCGTGTCTCCCTTATTTATTTTCATTTCCACATTCCCTCTCTCTGTCTCTCTCTCTCTCTTGCGAGCACTTTATATTTTATGAGCAAATCCTTCCTGACAGAACAGCCTTCAATTTCGTCATTATTCCATTTATTTTTATCCAAACCTGAAACCAGCACAATCTAGATAACCGTCAGAAGCAATCCTTTTGCGGATTTCACTTACTCCTCCTTCTCAATCGTCAAGTGAAGTCTTTCGTTCCCAATGCACTTAACGTTGCGAACAAAACGAATAAGAAACTCAAGAAAAGTAAGCGGTATCCTTATTCAACAGAGTATTGTCAGGATGTGCACCGCATTGGGAGTTGTGTTCTCCTTGCCTTACCTGCCGATTTTCGGTCGCTTGTTCGCTTCATTCAATCTCTGACGACGCCGACGCCGACGACGACGACGAATCAAATTCACAAAGTGACTCTATTTTGATTGCTTTTGCCGTAATAAAATTTTATGCTTAAGATACTATACTATACTTCTTCTGAAGTCATTATCCTTCCGAAGGACTTTTTGTTGTTTATTTAGCAAGAAACGCTAGCTAAATGAAGTATCTGCAATCTGCATGATAAGTATCCATGGTTTTAAATGAGAACGTGTTCTCGTGTCTCCTGTTGCTGCTGTTGGTTCGAACAATCCTTTTGTTCGTTTCTTCCTGCCTTCGTACACTTGATGACGTCTCGTAATTAAATACTTTTGTGTGGAATAAACCCCATCCTCATACTCGGTTGTTCACTGGAAAAAAAGGAAAAAATAAAAAATTTCCAAGTGTTACTTTTCTGATTTGTCAATGTTCACCTTCCCGGGGTTAGCTTGCCGTAGCTCCTTTGTGTAAAGGAGAGCCTCACACGAGGACACGTAACGTAACATGTGTCTCGCTTGCTTGCCTTGAGCTTAATGAAAATTCCTGCCGGAATTAATGTGCATCCGAGTTAAGTTTAATTGGATATCTTCCGTTTGATATCCTTGAAATTGGGAGGAAGTTCTCTTTGTTCTTAACGTTCCGAATACAAAAAAACGAGAAAAAAAAAAACAAACAGAAGGTGAGTAAGGCTGTCTTTCAGGTTTTAAGATATCGACATCCTTCCGTTAATCTAGGATGTGGGGGATATGATGAAAATCAAATCAAGGAAGTTATATTAAAAATCACTCTTGACTCTCTGATATATGAGTGAGGTGAACAATGGAGCTGATACTTCGGCATTGCATCCTGATTCTTCGAAAGGTTTTTACTATTCACTTTCACCTTATGGCAAGGGTAAATTGAGTGCCATGCGAAAAAAAAAAAACGAGGAAGGGGAACTTTGTCTTTTATGTTTTATAGCATCCCCCAAGCGAGAACCCTTTAGAGCGTGGGTAGAAGATGTACGAGGCAAGCACAACAAGGACGACGACAGCTGACATGTAGACCGGAGACGTATCAATGATATATTATACATGTGGGTGGATAGGATACAACCACCTCTGGATTGGGGTCGAAGGCTTTGTCGTTGTCAGTGCCAGTTGAACATGAAAAAGGTTGGCCCCCGATCGAACTGAATGTTACACATATTCGCGAGAGACACGACACAAATACATATACTATAATGCATGAGAAAATAGGACGTGCGTGAGGAAATACTTCAAGGATATACTATAACAGTTCGTATTTGTTCTTTGTCAATCATTCAACCCATCCAATAAAAAAGTCCTCATACAACCCCGGCTAAGGACGATCTGCGATGTGTGCGTTTGGTTCGAACGAGCCTATGCTGGCTCAGGTAAGTGGAGGGGAGATAATAACTTTTCCCATTTGCTCATCCCGCCATGTGGAAGGCATATTGCGCCAGGCAACCGCCATTTGATGACTTTTCGTATAGCGAAAGGACATGAATTATTGTTTATGATAATCATAACAAGTTTTGCGTATTGCATGAGTGTTCTTTTGAATTTTGTTTCGAAAAAGTTAACACAGCAGCAGCAGATGCGGATGTGCCTTAACCCAGTGATACCTTGTTCTGATATATTATCTTTTGACTTTTGCGAGGATTTTGCCATGGAAGGGGATTTGGGTTTTTGCGTTATGCTCGGGGAAATTGTTGTTTAATTTGAGTTTGATGAAATAATGTGTTTTCCAGGAGATTAGACATAAATCAGGCCTGAGTGTAAGTGGTGTGGTGTGGCAAGGAAAGGAAATGTAAGAATTTTTATGAATTGACATTTGATGAGCATTCGGTTGTGACGTTTATTCGTATTCTTTCTCTTGAACAATGGTTTTGTGTATGATGTGGCATGAACTTGAGTTTCTTACTCACTTTACTTTAAGTGGCTAAATGTCTGTTAGGAGTATGTGCTGGAAAATACATTAAAATTTTTTTAGGACAACTCATAGTACTTGTCTTCTGCATCTTGTTCTGCTTAATTTCCTACTTATTGTGCAGCACTCGTGGCTATACTTTTTTTGCCTTCCAGAGAAAACAAAACTCAAAGTGACTGCTCTCATATATTTAGGTTGACTTCAAGAGTCTGGGCATCCCATGAGCTTTAGTCCACCCTTCTTATTGGAAGCTTAGGTACACGCACATCAACAGACCATCACCTGCATCAACCAATCATAGATCTACCAAGGAGTTAAACTTGATTAGACTTTTTTCCGCCACTACACCTTTCGATCTGGAATTAATTATTTTTTTTCCTATTCAAAATTGAAGACAATTTCAAAATTAGTGGAAGTCAATGGTCCTCACTCGCAACTTAACCCAAAAGTCTAGACGTAAACATCAGCCCAAGAAACCGTAGGAATCAAACCGCGGGGCCGGGAGCATCGAGTGTCTAATAACAACAAACGAAACAATGTAAACATTGATTTTGCGAGAGCTCGAATCATCCAACGATGGTTTAAAGAAGATTTAGGTTCTAGAACTTTAATGCGTGAAGTGGGGAAAGTAAAGTGTTGGAGATTCGGGCACGCCGCGTCAAACTGTCGAAGCATCAAATATAGGACTGTTTGTGACAGAACTTTTAATTTCATTCATGGCTTAAACTCGCTCCTTATCAGGACTGTGGTAAGTTAAGTAAGCATGACTCAAAACACAACCAATAAACCTGTTACGCGACCTACGTCCGAATAGCGGCAGATTTGGTTTATATCCAAAAACTTAAATTGGGCTGCAGAGGCAAATGCAAAACAAATGACAAAGGTGGACACGCTTTGCATACACCTGCCGTCGAAATGTGTAGAAAGTCGGACAAATCTTAAAAGACACTTTCAGTGAACAGTAATAAAACTCTTTCAGTTACTATTAGACTGAAGCTTCTATGTTATTTTGGTTGAGATTGTAGAGTTGGTTCTCACAAACTTAAAAGGTCAGTAAACAAACTTCAGCGTCAAGTAAACACACACTATCTTTTTACTGACTTCAAGGGTTCAGTGAACACCATTCATTCCACAGAACCCTTCAAAGCGATCATCGAAATCGAGATTCAAGGAAAACTTATCGAGTTTAATCGCACTTTGCTCATAAATTAGCAACGCACCGTGCCAAGAACGGATTTCAGCAAAGAAAGGCGTCATCATGTGATTCCTGCGTTGTCTGTGCTTCAACATTATTCTTGAATAGAGCACAATATCCTTTGCGAGTCCATTCAGCTGTTGGAGCACCCAGACGATATTAACATCATCGTCGTCACCAAACGTGCCGTCATTTAAACTTTGAAGGTGACGGAAAAATAAGTCAGAAGAGTTGGTCTACAAATAGTTTTAACATTGAGGTGGCTAACGAGTTTTCTATCTCAGTTTAGATATCATCTTTTTTATTAAACGCTGCCTATCTTGAAATTTAAATAAAACAAAGTGTGTGTGAGATATCATCGAAATTTTTTATTCGTTTGCAAGGCCTACCGGAGCCTTTTTGTTTGAAATATAACATCGTTCAAATCTCAGCCGCAGCTCCTTAGGGTGGCGCGCAACCGAAATGTCAATTTTTTCACGATTCTGGCGCATAAATCAGGCTTAATTTCACCGATAACATGGATTATGTTAGCTTGGATTGCCGCTCCGGTTTGTGCCTGATTCGCATAGACCTGCGACTTCAAAAACCCCACCCCAGAAAAACTTAAACGATCTCTGTGGCCAGTTACATCGCCGACCTAAAGTGCTTGCCGTTGACTCCCTTGGATCTCATCTGGATCGGTATCGTCCCTAATTTTATAATTTTGTTTGTTGACGTACCCATTCATACAGAAATGGGCCTCATCGCTGAAGATAATTTTTCGATGAAAATTAGGAACAGTTGCCAACTCCAGAGTCCATTCAGCGAACACACTGACACAAAGTCGTTGGCTATGCTCGTTTACCTTTAGCTTTAGGGTTAGTTGAATTTTGAACAGATGTATGCCCAAATCTTGGCCGAAAATTCGACAAGCTGTGGACTGCGAAAGGCAAAGTTCTTGTGAGCGATGCGAAATTGACTGCCTTTGATTCTCGTGCACACTCTCAAGGACAGCCGTGATGTTTTTGAAAGATCTTGCATTTCGCCGACGTACGTGTATTGGTTAACCGTTAACTACGACGCGCGAACGTTGCCCGAGAAAAACATTCACTTTTATATTCAAAACAATTTCATTCTTTGCACGTGTTGTTGAACGCAATATCCTTCCAAGGTGATGTGGCAAAACAAACTGAATAAATAACAGCCAATTTCACAGATGTACAGATGTGTCAGAGTTCAGAAGTCCCTATTGTAAGACCCTTTATTTAAGTTTGTCCAAACTACTTGGATTAAAACTCGTAACTTCGCTCGGCCATATTGAGCGAAGCACAGCAATATTTCATTTTAAAGTGTCTCCGACTCCCAGTCACGAGATTTAATTAAAAATCGAAGTTTGAACTTCCGATTTAAAGATCAAGCACTCACAGATACCAAGAAGCTTAGTCTTATCAACTGGAAGCATAGTCAGCGGGATCGTAAAGGAAGTTAATCCGCTAAATTTCAGGATCGCTGCTTGAGCGGAATTGGAAGAGTGATGGAACATTTCGATTTCATCTTTTTTGCATTCGCTCGATTCGCAGAATTTTATTCGTTTTGAGATGCTTTAGTAGAAAGGGCAGTTTTCGTGTTCTGGAAGACTACGCTATCACCCTGGTCCACTTCCAGATCGTCTTTGGTGATATGAATTGTGACTGAACTAGTTCAAGACTCCATCCAATGTAGACACTTAACCAACTGCTCCAGTAAGTCTTGCTGTAATTTTAATCATGTGTAAACAAACTCATCTGAACGGCGAATCTAGTGCTTAAACTAATTAATGACACCACTCTCTGTTACTAGAGCAATGTAACATAAAATTGCTCATGGTCGTTATAGTGTTATCTATACACTTTATCCTGTTCTAGCTACAATTTAACGTGTTCTGGACCATAAAACCCTGCTTTGTAATTGTAAAATCCTCGAAATGTAAAAACGAAACCTTTAATGCCAACAGAGGTTGCATCTCATTCACGAGGATATGAGAAGTGCTAAACTGTTTTCCGAGATCCTTTTTGTGGACTCAACCCGCATCGTGAACTTTTCTGGTGGAGAATCCCATCACAGTCTATGTTTCAACCGGAAGCGATAGCAGGCACATTTTTTATATGTTAATTAATGCGACTAATTGTTATGGGCTCACGGTACTATCCGACTCATCCAGGTGATGTATACAGCTTGTCGTTTGCATGATCAGCACTTAAAGTTTATTATTTCACGGCATAATTAGACATGTGTAGCTCCGGCTCGCGTTTACTTTTGTGGGTGGGTTTAATTCCATTATGGCGCTCAAGCACTCAAGTAATTATGTGGCCTTTCAACGTTTTACGGTGAGGTTGGTTTTTTACCCATTATACGAGTACCACGTACCGACGACGCAATATACCTACAATACGCATGTGATTGCTGTTGATTTCGTGGCGGGGACTCCGGTAGTGCGGGACACGTAATCGCATTTTAAAATCGCTACACGAATCGCATAGGAGCGGATTTAACCCAACAAGGATATTCATAAAGATAAACAGCTTAATAAATGAGTTTGCTGCTGATTTCAAACGTCGAAAGGCACTTCAATTAAAATTGTTTTTGGGGTTTTTATCCGTTTGTATTTGTTTAAGTAGTTGCGAAAATGTTAAAAGCTTATTTTAATTGATACAATTGTAGAAATAGATGTGAATGTCAGACGTCCGTTGTACAAGCGTTCCGTACATCAGAGCGGAGTTCAAATCATTGGGAAAAGTTTCAAACACTTTTGTTTAGTAATATTATTTCTGTGAAAAGGAGTCTGGGTCTGGTATGAATAAACCCGAAAATTTTACGGCTGGGTTGCGTCCTTAATTAAGTGCCTGAAACCCAGTTTTGTGTATTGATGAACCCCTGAATTTAACTCTTGTTTTCGAATCTGGACCAGCGATTAAAATACTGTGAATTAAATGACTGCAAAAAAGTCAATAGCAAGAGTGTCCCTTCTTTTATGGGTGCCACCAATGAGTACTAAATCTGAGTTCACAATCTATCCGTGTAAATGCATTATAAGGGCAGTCTTGACAGCGAGTAAATTGCAAAAAAAACACTATTTTAGTGGAAAGTACACAGAAAAAAAGAAGAATGGTGACAGGAAGCGTCTGATACAGATGTGACATTGATTTGAAACTGCGGTAGATTATTTTAAGCATGGAAAGATCTAGCAATGGTTTGAAACTTTGGTACTATTGGTATAGGGTAATGGGTTATTGTGATTGATGTAGCCTCCCACCCCTCAAATTTTTTATAAGTGTTGTCATAAGACCTCAAGAGGTAGAACAGAGTTGTAAGGAGAGAATAATTAAACGCTTGAATATGTAACTGCAGGTTAAGGTTCCATATATCTTTAAAAATTTGACTACTGTTTGAAGGTTGCATAATTATTCCGTTAAAATTTTTGTTTGATGTAACGACCTTGCCAGTCGTAAGCAAATACATACAAAAAGAAGTGGGTTCAGCAACCTTAAAAGTTAAATAATGGACAGTGTCGTCCATTTTCGGAATCACTTCATTGAAGTATGAGGAACAGCTACAGTGGAGGTATCTGTGTGGAAAAATCTTAACTAAGTAGAGTGTTGTAAAACGTTGTCCACTTGAAAATTAAGTATCAAAGGCGCGCTCTTCCTGAAAAGAGAGTTGGATTTTCTTTGCAATATAATTGGAAAATGTGGTTGTTGCATTCTTGGCCCAGCGTAAATGAACCTCTTTTTAATCACAGCTATAATGAAGCAGGGCAAATTTTACCCTGTTAGAGATTTCAATATTTTTTGTTGTAAAAAGTGTTGTTATTGACTTAAGATAAATAACATAGTAGGCCACTGATATTATTCAATTCAATTCAATTTATTATTAATAACTTAATGTTGGTAGTACGGTGAGTATGTTTCTCTTATAGTATTCAAAATTTTGACAACTATTAAGGTTAATAATAATTATACTAGAAATGTAAAATCAAAAATAAAAGAAACAATATTATAATAATGAAAATAAAAAAGTATGGAAATATAGAAAAGAAACAATAGGAGAGAAGAGAAAAGATTGAAGAATGTAGAAAGGAAAAGGAAAAATTACTGCTGTTTCAAATTTAAATAGAGCGTGCCTGAATTTTACAGCGCACACCATATTCTTAATTTGCAGAGGCAAAGAGTTCCATAATTCATTTACATAATAATAAAACACATTTTAAATATTTGATTAATCTTTTAATAATTTTTTGTCACTTTAGATTTGTGACAAAAATTTAGGTATTATTGGCACTGAGGTATCAAATAGAAACATAATAAAGCACTAAAAACAAAACAATACAAAATTGAACTCACCTATCACCGTCTTCGTTTCGTGCTGCACTGATTTGTTATAAACAATCAACGCATTAATTCCTAGATGGCAGCTACTAGGGCGGAGGGAGAAGCTTCAAAAGATGGGTGTTAAAAACCCTGGTTCACCCAAACCGGCTCCGTTCTAAAAATGTGCTTCTGATTTTGCTTCACAAAAGTTTCCTTGGGCTCAAAAAGTAATGAGAGTGTACTTAAATCAAAGCTTGAGTTGCCGGCTCAAGTAGGTCTATTGTTTTAAAATTGAAGAGAATATTAAGGTTATAAAGCAATAACCCAAAATTTCCAATATTTGGTTCGGATTTGACATCCCTGATTCAGCGTTTAGGTGCAGCTTTAGGTTTGCCTTTTAACAGCACGGATCCTTACACTATCACTGAATATGTTAAAATTTTGAGAACTCACCACAAAAATATTGCTCTGTTGTAGTTACGTTCAAGTTTCAAATATTGTAAGCAGATTATAGACTACGCAAATGTCATTATGAGTATATAACATTAAGCATTTTAAACTGCATGTATATCCTTATAAAGTTCTCCAGATTTGAAGTCAGCCGATTAAGAAAATATGCCGATTGGGTGTTTGAACATCAGGGTTTGGATAACCAATATACACACAATATTTTCGAAGGTATGCAATTGGGGAACACGTGGCTTCGACCGACCTTATGACAATAAAACTAACCTGACAATATATGACGTAATTCAGCAAGTCTCCAGTTGAACATAAAGTAGTCATGTTTAGTTAATATTTCGCCAATACTTTTGATAATGCATACAGTATCTGTGGCGTGATGACTGACTGAAGGTTTTGAAATAAAGGGCGCCCTTAACAAAAGAAAATAGAATTATTCTGTGTTTTCAAAAGAATGTCGTATAAATGCTGTCAGTGACTTCCATACTATTGGAATCGAACACTTAAATTTGTAAACGCTTGAGAGCAACACGTTTGCCGCAAATACGCTGCAGATTGTAGCCCTGAATTGTATTTCGGATACAACTCTTCGATTGGCAAATAACATCAGAAGTGATGAAGGTTAAAAAAAATCAATCAATTTTTTGAAATGCAACCCTTATTGATTGCCTTCCCTAGGGTTGTCGGGGCACCAGTCATCAATATGAAAATATGCTTAATAATATACTTCCAAGCATTCGCGTTTGGAGCGTTTCATAATCGTTTTTGAAAAGGTTTCTTATTAGAGTAAACGCACTACAAAGTTACTTTTTTGTTCGCGAAGCCAAAATTTTCTTCTCCAAATAATGTGCGCAAGTCCTCCTTATTGTTTTTTGAAGTTTGATTGTGAAAAAGGTTACAATGAATCATTCTAAGCATTGCCCAGTGCTAGCTACACAACTTTTTAACATTTTGTGATGTCTTCATATGAGCGGAACTGCTTATCAGCCACACCATGTGTCATCGAACGGGACAAGTTATATACGTATTGCACAATATCTGGGAAATATGGCTGATGGGAAAGGACTTTCCATTTAAGTCTTTCCAGGCAATTTGAGGCCGAGCGTTGACATGCTGTAGAATCACTTTATTGTGCCTCTGTTCGTACAGTGGCCATTTTTGCGCAATGCTCGGTTCAATCACATCAATTGAAGTCGATACCATTGCCTAGTTATGGTTTTGTTGGGTTGCAATAGTTCAAAATAAATAACACCGACCACAACATAACAGTCACAGTGTGAATTTTCGGTCAAGCCGATGATGTAGAAGCATGACCGGACAGTCCCCATGACTTTCTTTTCTTTGTGCTGCTGCGATGAATCTATTAATCACCCGTCACAATGCGTTGAAGAGAACCTTTCCTTATTTGCCGCTGGAGCAGTTGCTCACAGGCGAAAAAGAACACTCAACGTCATAAGGAACCCAATTTTTTTTTACTCATTCCTCACGCATGTTCTTGCGGTTGGCACGGATCATTATCGAGCAATGCCTCCAATTGCGCGTGTTCGATGGATTTTGGTCAACATCACGCGGACGGTCGTCAACATCGAAATCACCGTCTTGAAAATGACGGAACCAATCACGGCACGTTTTTCAGTTAAAGCATCATATCCGAAAACTTCTTGGAGCTCTCGATGCGCTTCAGCCGCCGTTTTCTTCGTGTGAAAGAAGAAAGTCAACACTCTCAGCAAATATCGATTATTTGACACGAGTCAGACACTTTCGCACATCCAAAAGTTTATGACGCTAAATCAAAATCACTTATGTGTTAAAAATTCAATTGACTTTTGCATCATACATAAACGGTAGATATGGTTGTTCCGATGATGGTACATTGGATTTTGGTTTTGTCTTGTCTTAAGTTTTGAGCCAACGAAGAGATAACCCATCAATTAAAGAGACTGGGTAGTGCAGTTTGTAAAGCGCCTGTCTTTCAATTAAATCAATTAAAAGGTCCAGGTTTTCCATCTATCCATCCATCTTGAACTCCTTTTTGAATCATGTCCAGTCACCTTCAGCCGTTCAAATTTATGTGCTGAAATTCCAATTTCTCGTCGTCAAAATAATGGTATGATAACGCTGCTGTAAAGGCAAAACACCGTTAGTATGACTCCATTTTCTAATTTATGTATCAAAATATTTCGAATAAAATACTGTGAATTGAGTGAATGCAAATAAGTCGATGTTTAGTTCGCAACCCCAATTCGAGAAAAAAAATTATAAAATAAGCACGTTTTTTTTTCCTTATCGTGATCAGAAAATATTCAACAAACTTTTTTGTAACTCACATTCAATTAACATAATTCAGATGTCAGGACTGTTCATACATAAGTAGCATCAACACGAATATGACACATCCCCAGGGCAATCCTAATAAATGATATTTTCAACATTTCTGTGTCATTTAGTGTTCACCCTACGAACCTGAGAATGCTTCAAGCTGTCCATCTTGTAGTACACGACAATACATCCAGCACGCATCTGCAGTACAAAGAGTTAAATAATATGAAAATAAATTCTGAACTCCAATTCAGGATCCATGTTGGGCACGCACTTTAACAACCAAACACAGATTAAGGGTCAAATTAATGTAAATTTATACCTTTCACCAAAACGATAATTTATTCGTGTTTCGGCGTCAGCCATCCCAGCCAACTGTCCGTTCGTCTTCTCTGCAAACCAAATTAGTTAAACAAACCTCGTCCTCGTCGGCAAATATCATTTCATTTTGTAAATAACTCCCCCCATCCACTCAGTAGCACTACCCACCAACAGCCAAAAGCATCATAGTATCTTTCTCCATTTCGTCACTCATTACAGAAGCCAGGCACGCTCGACTGTTTAACAAAAAAAAAAAAATAATAAGGAGCTGAACAAGTTATGAACATACTAACATGCTGACATACCAAGTCATGAACGCGCTCAAGATATGATACCATTTCGACGAAAATAATCCCTCACGTCCTTCCATTCCTTTCCGTTTTTATAATAAATTCCGCTGGCATCTAAGATGAACAAAATACGGGCAACAGGGGCTAAAGGAGATCTTCATTGAGAGAGAGTGGGGGCAAATACTCGTACTACTATTCGTATACTGTTGCCTCGAGTCGTCCATTAATACATGAAACTATTCCAGGACGGGAAGGATACTGGAAAAAGGAATCGATCAGAAATCGAGAAATTCCAAATCGCTTCGGTTTAGGAGAACATCAGCCGTCGTCGCGTCGTCACCGTCATGCCATCAAGGCTGAGAGCAACTCCATGACCCGACCCTGACACACTCTTCTTGGGTCGGTGATGGGGGGAAACAAAATTTGATGTTTGACGAATGGCGGCACGAATGATGGATCTTTTGGTGATTCCGATTCGTGTTTGATATGCAAATGTTAGCTCTGGCCATGAGGATTGCCATTTGGGAGAGTCCTTAAAGGCAGGCTGGTAGGCACACCATATGATAGTGAACTTTCACGTTTTCCACATTAGCACGCACATGGATCATTTCCGGAAACGAACGAGGCTATTTGCGACCGAGAAAGAACAAAGGATAACCATGCTATTGTTGGGAATTCGAAACGACAAACCTTTTTGCACAATGCCAAATGCGAGTTCACTGGGAAATTCAGTTGGATTGGGAGTGGGAGGATTTAAAATCCGTTTATACAGTTGGCGTTGTTGATGTAGTGAGGGGGGTGGGGGGGGGGGAGTTCTTTTGTGGGGGTTGATCAATATGGCGGATTACGTTTATTTGTAAGAGGTGAACGAAACATCGATGGGCATGAACTGACAAGAAGAATATGTTTTTGTGTGTGCCTAATCAATTCTTAATAACAGTTCCGAGTTCACAATAAACGATTTTTTTTCCAAGGACATGCCTCAGCCCGGTAAAAGCGAGGTTATGTAGAGTCAGTATACTCAAAAGATGAACGTTGCTCTTCAAATTAACGTGTTAAGCATGTTTTTTGTTCAGCAAGTTGGCACCAAAAAAAAAAGCAAATTTCGAAAAAGAATGTGTCGCTTAGAGCAGTGAGTGGAAACTCGTCGCCTCTTCCTGAAAATAAAGGTTTAATATTAACGGTCCCGATTTACAAATTTTATTTCCATGATTTCAAAATGGAAGAGGTTATTTTCTGAGACATCAGGTGCCATGATGCGTTCTCCGCACAGCAAGGAACGGAATTAGGTACAAATGTGTGTCTAAGATTTCTTAGTCTATTTTCTGGTCTTTGCCTCACCTCTGCCCACACTTCTAAGGTTTTTTGAAGATGCATTCACCCAGAAAGCGTTGAACTATTGTCATTGGATTGAGCATGTCTTTAGCGAAAAGTCAATCAATATTTTCCGTGATGCCTGGAACGAAATTTTCCTTCCCTAAATTACGTCGGAAAATACGACCTACTCATAGGCAGTAAATATAACAGTTTTGTTGGAGAGCTTTTTTGGCGGAGTTCTGAGCTTTTGGATTCTCAAAGTTGCAAAAATCAAATTCTTTTACGAGATTTGAACATTGATCTTTTTTCTTATTCATCTGATGTTGATAATTTCTTAGCCGTCTTATCTTTCTTTGGCTTTAGCTCTTTGGTGAACAAACCTACAAGAGGACGTTCTTGCTTGGACCATACGTATATTTATACGATTGCGTAGGAATACCAAATTACTTATAAAACAGAAGTATATGATTTTTAGATAACTGATCATAGCTTAGCAACCATTTAGCTTGAGAGTTGTGTTATAAGGAAAAAGCATTCTTACGCAAATACGTGTAAAAAAATTACTTTTCTGCACTTAATTCTGCTTTGACTTTGAGTTTTGAGAAGAAGTTTGAGTTTTTTTTAAGTGTAGAAGCTTCAATTCCACATTTCAAACTGTCAATATGTCAACAAAATTCCAAAATAATTCATAGCATCAATTATACTCCCTTTTCGAGCTCACGTCCATGTTCTTATAGTATAATCAAAGATTGTTTTAACACCAATAGCTTTTTCTTTGAAAATTTTTTGCCACTGGAGATTCATAATATTGTTATGTCTCTCAAAACTTCTAGTTCCTCATCGAATGATATGATTTACAGTAAGATTTTGAAGAATATTTCGTACTATGTTTCTGATGTCTTGAAGTATATCTTTAATTTTAGTATACAAAACGGAGTGCTTCCAGATGCACTTAAGCAAGAATATTGTCTTCTCTGGACAAAAACACTTTCTTTATTGATTCCCAATTTGGATGCAGAAAAGGTAGATCGACGGAACAACCTGTTTTAGAACTGTGAGGCAAACTTTATCATAGCTAGAACGAATCCGAGATTCTAGCTTCCCTAATTCAGGCTTTTGACATGGTGGTTCATGTTTTGTTACTCCAAAAACTGTCAGGGGCAAGTTTTCGAGGCTCTGTTTATGATTGGTTTGCGTCTTATCAAAGAGACAGAAAACAAAAAAATAAGGTCCAGGATATTTTTAGTTCGGAAAAATGTATAAACATAGGCGTTCATCAAGGTTCCGTTTTGGACCCGATCTTATTCCTAATTAATATTTCGGGTTCTGTCTGTGAAGATATGGTGTTTAGTTATCATTCACCTAAATGTTTTAAAAATAAAACTTAAATGATTATACTCATCAATTTGACAATTCCACTAATAATACACACAGAAATTATTCTGTTTATTGCTTTAATATTGAACGGGTTGATAGTTTTAAGTATTTGGGAATAACTTTTTAAGACAGTACAATAATCTCAGCGTTTATTGTAGTCAGCATATTTTAAAATTAGTTTATAATGGTTTATTTAAATCTAAGCTGCAATATAGGTTGACTTGTTGGCGTGGTATTCACTCTAGTAAAATCGTACATATGCTTTGAATTATTCAGCACGCTTAAGATTCTTCCTCTTAAGCATTTATATTTTTATAAAGCTTTGAAAACATTCTTTAAAAATTTCGGATATTCCGTCTCAAGATTGTATGATTCCTATAACTTATGTGTCAATAACCAGAATTTAGTAAATGTATATTACCTTACATAAGGAAATCACACGCCTCGTTTATTCAATATTGTGTCGCAGCTCAGACAAAAAATATCTATCGTGTAACAAAGGAGCTTAAAATTTCAATGAAACAGTTAGGAACATTCAATTGTCAAAGACAAGAGTCGAATGAACCATTAGATTATAAAAACACTTTTAAATTAATATTGATGGGGGTCAATATGAACATAAAAAGAAAACAGTAAAAGTTAATAATGACTCCTTTCAGTTACGTTTTAGGGTAACATATACAAAGAGTGCCAACGGATCCCATTCAATACGGCTACGGCTTTCCGTTCCTCTCAGGGCTATATCTTGTGAAATGTTATAGGTAGACACATGCACCTTTGACAGAATATGCGGTCCCCAAACATGTTTCTGAAAATCGCAGCTCACTTTTACACTAAGAAAAATTTAAATTAATATGTTTTGTAGTGTACGGTTGTTAGAAACCCTTTGTAAACGTGTCCAACTCGCACGTCTCCGTTTTTTCGTTTATGTTTTTCATCACTTGCACTCTGAACAGAGTTTCAGTGAAAAGGGCAGACATACCCTAATCCCATGGTATGTTCAAAAATCTGTATTTCTCACTTAAAGCGATCTGAAGCAAGTCAAGATCTATTAGCACAGTATCCTCTCCCGATATCTTCTATCCACGTTATGTAAAAATATGTACATGTAATTCTATTCACTGTAACACGTGTAATTTATCAAAAACTTAAACCGTAAAACTTATGAAGTAAACCTCTGGTTTGGAATGCATTCGCCCACAAAAATTGTCGATGCAAGCTTTAACGCTTTCTAGATGCACCTAGACGTCACCTGTTTCTCGCTGAAGATTCAAAGACTCAGACGCTTGTTCATTGATGATCATCCACTCTTCATGTCTAGGCCTAACCATGGCTTCATGGCAAGGCCTTCGTCTTTGAGTCTCCTCGACACTATATTGTCGAGAAAGGGGACACAAAATCACACCAATTTTTTTCTCCTGAGGCAATCGAAAGCGGTTTTATTTGTCGTACAAAATGATAACGCCACTGTTGGAACGACTGATTTCGTTTGAGGTGTTTAAACCTAGAAATCATATTTGTCTTCCTCGTCGTTGACAGTATAATTCAGGCTCTTTTTTGTCACTCATGTTTGGCTTCTTTCATACACACCGTTCGTGGGGTCCTTTTTGTAACGAACTCTTCTCTGAGACCGTGGTATAGCGAGTATTCTCAATTTAATATTTTCTAAGCTTATAAATTGTATTATTCGTTGCCCTTAAATCGATTGAGTTATTCGTAGGATCTGCGCAAATATAACTTCAGTTATCTCCAATGCAATCCAGTGACGTTTCATTTCTCCACGATGATTGCGGAGTTTCTTGGAGATGATTTGAATACTTGAAAAGTGTCCTGTGTCGATCTCACTAGACGAATATTGACGCGCGGGAAAATTAAGATTGCAAAAATATGTATGGCGGCTAAGTTCATAAGTCCAAAAGTGTTTTTTACTTATTTTTTTTTTTTGTTCAGCTACTGTTCGAATACTTAAATCTTGGTTAATATCCCTGTTTGGAATGTGCCACCCGGTGTTAACTAAATTCCGGAGCATTTTTTATTGTTGTTTTTGAACAATCTTTATGCTCGAGATTTTCGAAGTAGCCCAGTTTTCAGCTCCATACTTTCGTAAGGGTTTTATTTTTATCTTTTATAGAAGGAGTTTGTTGTCTATCAATAGTTTAGACTGCCTTCTGATTAGTCAAAAGAGTTGTATAAACTTATTTTTGATTTTGTTGTTTGGTATTGCACGAATAATCAATGCAAGTTTTATCATTAAAGGTCAGCATAGGTTCCCGGAGCATAAAAATCGCAAACATAGCCTTATTACATGAGTTTTCGAACGTATCCCGTAAATATCAAGTTTGGCGCAAGAGGTGATGGAAATATTTTCTTCCGTTGATTCTGAGCATGTACATTTAAGGTCGTAATCTGATTGGTATTGCAAAACTTAAATACAACGAAGTCGATCCGGTGGCTTCAATACCAACGTACCAACTCTGCTCTGATGAATAATCAAGCCGCATTTTTCCAACTTTTCATTATTGACTTTCGCTTCGATCTCCAGTTTACCTTCTTTTTTTTTAAACGATCACGCGCGTACAAGGGATTATGTCTACCCCTACAATGTTGGTACATAAGGCGAGTGGAAGGGATCAGGAAGGAGATAGGGATAAGTACTGATGCACTTTGTTTTTGAATTGCTGCAAATTGTGAAGAGCTATAAATACCAAACGTGGGAAAGCGTTCTACATTCGTGTTGTGCGGCTAAAAAACGAATCTCTATTCTTGACTGTAAGACCGAAGTTGGGCTTGAGGGTGAACTGATGAGGATTTCTAGCGAGGCGAGGAGTTACGGCGGAAGTGATAAGGGGGAGGAATGTAACTAGTTAATTCGCTAAAGCTAATTTTGTGATATTGTTGGGCCCTATGAGTTTTATCCCTCGATATGGTCAATATGGTCCTTGGAGCACCTAGATCAGATGGAGTAAAGTATTTCTTGCATCGCTGCATTTTAATCGATATCGGATATGTGATCATTCCAACCAAGATTATTGTTAATATAAATACCAAGTACTGAAAGTCTTTAGGCTTTAGCAACGCAAGTGCCATTCATGGATAATGGTCGAGAGTTTTTATTCCGCTTTAGTGACAGTAGAAAACATTGAGTTTTGGAGGCATTACATTCCACTCTATTCATAGAGTCCCATGATTATAACATAGGCTTTTAATATCGGAATTTAATGAGTTAATGATACACTGCATTTTGATTTCCACGGGCAAAGATGAGGGACGTGAATTTGAGAACGAATATGAAAAATTGGGAATACTTTCATCAGCGAATGAGTGTATTAGATTTGATGTAGTAGACAGAAGATCGTTAACGAAAATAAAAAAGATGTTCGTTGACAAAACGGAGCCCCGGGGAACACCAGCTTTTATATGGTGGATATCAGACTTTGCACCGTCCAATACTACTTGAAAAAAAGTAGAAAGAAAGCCCGAAAGAAAGTTTCTAATCCATGGAATAGGACATAAGTCGATATCAAATGCAAACATTTTCGACAAAAGAGCATGGTGCCAAACTCTGTCAAATGCTTTGGAAATATCAAGTGCACCAATCTCATTTTCACCAGATAGATGTAGAGAGTTGTTCCACTTTTCGGTGAGATATACCATCAAATCACCAGTAGATCTTTCGCTTCGAAAACCATACTGCCGAAAATTGAGGAGTTTTCCTGTTTCGAGATATCCTTTCAGTCAAGTAAAGAGATTCTATTGTTTTAACCACATAACATGGAACGCTCGCCCAGAATCCGGGTTTCATAGTAACTAAAGTTTAAAGAAGTTTAAAAACAGTGTCCTTTTTATATCCTACCTGATTCTTTCAACATTTCCTGCAAATATTTAAAAGGCATTCATACAAGCTGCATCGAGTGTTTGACTTCGTGTCTTCCAAGCACTTAATATTGACCCAAAGGACAAGATTACCTCTTGGCACCCATGTACCTGCGTAACAAAATACTACCGGTTCCTGTTGCGTTCTTCCAAATAAATTATAATTGTATTTCCCTCACTTGCACAAGACCTCAGTTCACGGATCCAACTGAATTGATCTTCTTTTCTCGTATACCCTGTGAGACCTACTTCATAGCGATAGCAACAGATTTGTCATTCAACAGAATTATATCCTTTTCGAAAGTAGAACAACTCAAGTGGATACCGGCACTTATTAACTTGAACCTATTCGCCATCGTTCCCTCTAGCAGAGGAGCTCTCAATTCTGCAGTGCGTCTTCTTTTCTCGAAACTTATATTTTGCCTCCTCAGGTGCATTTGCAAGAGCCGTCTCGGGGTATATGCTTGCCGTCAGCACTTGTCACAGTCCCTTTTGCCATAGGAAAAATTAATAGTGATTAAATACACGCTTGAGTTGACACCATCGTGGAGATTTTTTCATTGCGCCACTCCATACCAAGCCACCAGCAAATCTATTCAACTTTATATACACGAGTATATCCTTCGTCCCTACGGTGGAGAAAGAGAAGAGATTATTGCACACAAAAGTGAGCGCGTAACTAAAATTGGCTCAGAATAAATCTAATTATAACAAGTGGCAACTTTACCTTCGCAGTTTCACGAGGACATCATTAGATGTTATAAAAAAAAATAACTCATCATTTTCCTAACGACCTTTTTGCTTTCCTTTTAATCCCCATCTGTTTGCAAGAGCTTCCTCGAACTTTGACTCAACAATGTCAATAAACTGAACCCCACCCTCTTGTCTGCCATGTAACATGAATGCTAGCGACAACAATTTTCTCAAAACACTTCCATAATAATTGCTTCAAGTCAGAAACAGTGTTTTCGCGTAAAGGATCTCCGCAAGAACAAAACAAACTTTCCGACGTCTCAAAAGATATTCTTAATCTCAAGGAAAAGTAGTTTTCGAGTTGCCAGCGCCTTTAGGACCATCATGTCACCGCCTCGATAACGAACTAAAAAATAGGAAAAAAGAAAAACAAGGAAAAGAATGAAACTCACTTACTTGCAAAATTCTGTAACTTGGCGTTACAGGATGAAAACTATTTACCTACACGCATACAAAGACTCGAACCGAATTCCCCAACAATTACCGAAAGCATTTTACAACGGCTCACTATAAAAGCCCATAATCTTCCGACGAAACTGTCACTCGAAAAACTTTTGGCCAACTCCATCCGGCGGCGACGTAGTCGTTTCGTCTATACTCCTTTGCCTCTGAAACACCCAACGATAACAAAGTGACAGCAGCAGCACGACGACGAGGGCAAATAGTCAAAGGACGAAGGACGAAGGACAACTCATGGATAGAGTCACGGAATGAAAACTTTTAATTTAAACTTTTCCAATAAAGGGATAAAACATTGCCGAACTTACCATACACGATCGATCCTTTTAATATTTATTGCTTAATAATGCACATCACGTCCGGGGTTGGTGGCCATTTAACAAGCACACACACACACCCACACACACACACATGTGTATATATAAATTTTCTGCTGTCATCCGCAGTTATCCCTGGCTACGCCCACATTATATTACTTTCTTTTTTTTTTACCAAAATCAAAAGCAGTCGCATCTCACAATATGAACAATGCACCAGCGGCAGCAGCATGAACAGGAAAAAGGATAATTTAACTGGAAAAGAGTTCATCTCCTGAAGGTGCATCCTTGAAAATTCCTTTTCTTTTGTTCTTTTTACTAATAAAAACAGAAAAAATAATATCCAAACGAAGGTTTCTTTGTTATAGCTCGGGATTAAAAATATAGAAAAAAAATGATACTGCATCTCAAAGGACTCAAATATGTTCCTTTGTTTTTACTTGCGGAGACACTTTGTTATGTAAAAACTTTCGCCTTGTCGAGCTTTAGTTTTGAAAGCGTGCCTTATTTGTGATTATTTTCAAATTATATAAAACATTTTAAATTGGGGTTTACACATATGAGCTCTTCAAGGATATGGACAAGGACTTGATTTTATTGATATTTGGAATTCTTAGAAACATAAAACTTAAAACCGGCATAGGGTATTAAAAACTCTGCAGTCTGCACCTTATTTTGCTTTTTAAAGGGTTCTCGATCACATCGTCTTGGATAATAAATGTTCAAAAGAGGGGAAATACGAGTATGATCGATAAAGACATGGTTATATATGCCTTTAATCGATGACTTCTTTTACTGGGATGACCCATTTGCAAGTTTTAACGATTTTCGGAACAATTTTTTGGGTTCCGTACTCGAACAGTGTCAACGAAACCGCTTTACACAGCCTCCGCTGTCCTTTCATCCTTCCGTTTATGACAGAGCTACGTCTTCTGAACCATAATACAGACAGACGCTTGCAATTTTAAAAAATGTTATAAAACGTGTTTTTAAAAATCGTAAGTTTACTGAAAAAAGCAGTCTACTGAACGGAGGAACGGAACCCCTCGTGTGAGTGTTCGTCTCGCGTTTGGCCGTTTTTATTATAAAGAATTGTTCCAGACAGCTCACTTTTTTTCCCATCCGCCTCCATTTGAGTACGTGGCTGAGCCGTTTACCGTGGTACATAACACTTTGTAAACGTGTACAACTCGCACTTCTACGTTTTTTTTATCTCTTTCACTCTGAACAGAGTTCCAGTGAAAAAAACAGCCATCTTTTCACATTTTCAGGGAAATACCTTACTCCTTTGGAATGCTCAAAAATTCGATTCAAGACCAATGTGCACAGTTACCTCTTCTGATCTCTTCCATCCGCGTTTTATAAAAATCTGTACAGGTATTTCTGGTCACTGAATCGCGTGTAAATTATAAAAAAAAAAAAATTTGCAGAAATTTTGAAGTAAACCTCTGGTTTGGAATGCATTCACCTTTAACGCCTTCTATTTTTATGTATGGTATTACAGATGAGATGATATATCATTCCAGTGCACCACAGATGCACCTAGACGTCACCTGTCTCCCACTGAATATTCAAAGACTCAGACGCCTGTTCATTGATGACCATACACTCTTCACGTCTTGGCCTAGTTACGTCTGCATAAAGCATTCTTCTTTGCGTCTCCTCGACACTATATTGTCGAGAAAGGGGACAAAAAATCACACGAAGAAGTATTCTCGCTCTCTCGTATTCTCGTTCGAACTTCATCAAAGTAAAGGTAACAAAAATAAGCCCAACAATGTTTCGCCAAAGGTGATCATGCTTCTGGACAATAAGGGTCTTATGTAGTTCCTTGAAACATTTTAAAATTGCACGGCAATATTTGAAACGTTCATTTACATAGATCCCGGGAGATTCGCCGGCCATATATCGCTATGAACAGTTTCGCCAACTACACATTCCAAAAACCGATTCTTTTAACTAAAACAAAAAAAAGTCGAAGAAATTTGGGAGGCAATCAAAAACTACAAGAAAGAGTCAAGATGGCTCATGATTTTCCGTTCCAAAAGTACGAGAGGTGATCCAGTGCCTAATTATTGGAGTGCCTTTTTCCCATCGCACAAAAGAAAGGTGAATAAGGGTATGATTTATTTAATGGATGTTACTCACCGGGAAGGTCCTTCATCAGGAAAAAGATAACCGACTTAAACAAAATATCAAGTTGATGGTAAATGGTGTACACCAGGGGATTACTCTTAGTCCAATAGTTTTCATTATTATCTTATTGAAATCATAAGCAAATATTAGCCCTCCAAAGCAACAAAAATCTGAGCGGGTAAGGATATAAACTCGGTTAAGGATTTAGTTATTCCACATTTAAGCCTTTGAGTGCTTCTTATGTGTTAGAGGGATAGAGAAGTTCTTGTCTTCATGAAATGTGTATTGAACAAGTTCTAGCTATATGGATACAGGATACTCAACATATGATGATACCGCTGCTTCGGATCCTGCCTGTGAAGACAAACCTGAGAGACACAGAACTTTTATCAATAGTAAGCCACAGAAAATAAATGAAATATCAGGAAATGAATGAGCTTTTTTAGACTATATTTAAAAATAGCTTGGCATATGGCATGGTTTTTATGAAAGCTTTTTTATTGGTATAATCTCGCACTATTTTTTCAGCATAGCCAAATATCATGCCGAACGTTGGCCTAATCAGTGCGCATAGTTTACTTGGATCACACTTACAAAAACTGTTCCAAACAAGTCATTTCTGAAAGTATTTTTTAACCCGCTGTGCCGCATGTGATAACTCGACCTATTGAGACTGTTGAGACCTAAGACGATTATTATTGAAAAACAGCGAATCAAATAATCAAAAATCCGGCATACAATACAACCCGAACTTAACCGTGACTTTTGTGCGATACAACACGATGTCGAGATGTGTTGACGCTAAAAATTTGGTTCCTCTTCCAGTTGATTATCAGCCCATTCTGCTCGTGAGATTAACAATAGTTTTTAAAAATGGGTACTACCTCCTGATCGCTGAATCATTTCAGGTCGCCTGTCAAATATTCTAGCAAAATTTCGGACCATTTTATGGTGGCAATCATCTCTTCCGTTCCATCATATTGCCTTCCTCCTTTGTAGACTTTTCTTGCAAACGCCAAACGTTTTACATGATGGTCGGGTGAATTTGGCGGCCGTGCAAGTTGGTTTACATTTTGGTACTGAATCCAGGCTTTTGTTGTCCGTGCGGTATGTATCGGTGCATTGTCTTGTTGGAAAGTCCATCGCTCTTTCCAGTTTCGATTTGCAAGTGATTTCGAAATCCAGGTCCACAGTTCCGTAATAGCTTATTACTCCCCATACCATTAAACCACTGCTCTGCCGCCTTTAAAGAAGTATTTCTTCTTTTCTCAAATCATGGGAGTTACAGCTGTATCCATCAAGTCCGTCCAAATTATATTTTTTTTTCATCAGAAAAGCCGCTAGTATGTCACTTTCGATTCCTTCTGACGTGACTTGTTGCAAAATCAAGTAGCTGGATTTTGCGTGTCGCCTTCAATGGCTCTTAAATTTTTCATGGTGAATATGGCTGGCTTCTGTTTGACGCGATGAACAGTCGACAGCTGTAACTCCACTTTCTGCCTTAACTTTACTTACGAAGAGCCTTGAATTTGAAGCAGCTCTCAGCAACGCCAGCCTTTCCTGACATCTTGTTGCATTGCAGTCTCTTCCTTTGCGTTTTTTTCCATAATAAAGCTATGTGCAATAGTGGCTCATCTTCCAGTCTTGCTGGCTATGAAACGGATGAATTTTCCATGTTCCCGGTAAGCTTGAATTTGGCCTATTTCCTCCTTGGTTAATGTCTTTCCTTTACCCATTACTGTGGATTGTATGAAGTTATTTCTTAAACTGAATCCCACTTATTCTCAAGTATCCTTTTATTTGTTTTAAAATAGGGCAACAGTTAGATTAAACTAATGATCGTGATAACACAAATCTTCCTTCCGGCGTTGAATCGCCAACAAACTTATGTATTAAAATGTCACCAATAAATATGTTCATAGCTTGGCGCAAATGCTTCCCAGATGAAGGATGATCAGAAGCACCAAAAATTGGGCGTACATTTATATGAGTTTGCCGCACAGACTGCAAGCTTTGGGGGAAAAAAATTCCACGTTCCTTTAACGTTGTCTGGGTGAAAGTTTTTGTAAAATAAATTGCCAAAGTACACTGGCCGCACATGTCAAAAACACAAGGACCAGTGTGATAGCTGATTTGAAAAATAATGACCAAGCGCAAGTCGAACACGCAAATGACGGCATCCGTACCACTGAAAATATCCCACTTTTTGTTGTTAAATTGATGACCCCGTTTTGTATAGGGACCCGCCCTTTATTTAATATAGTATATAACTTTTATATTAGTACTACACATTCTGTGAAAATTGGGGTTGTTTACCTATTGCGGTTTATAAGTTACAGCCCTGTGACAGACGGCCGGACAGCAGAGTCTTAGCAACGCGGTTCTGTTGAAACAATTTCGGTACGGCACCCTAAAAAGCACTTCATCCATTTGATAATGCTTAAAATAGCGTATTCAAAATAGACTCTCCTTAAGATGGTTAAAAAGGAGCCGCAAACCTTGAGTACCGACTCACGTTTCTCCAGCATGAAATGCCAATAATACTCAATCATCTCATCTGATAACGTATTATCTTTCCTATTAGCAGAATTTCTTCACGTTCCTTCGGCATTGTGTGTGTTCCCCTCACACGGTGAATCAATTTTCAAAATTAACCATCACAACCGTTCATGAAGAAGGATTAATCTCGTGACAATTGATGTGTAACACATCACCTGATTTCATTGATTGAGCTCTATATGTCTCAACAGGTTCATCCATCAAATTAATGAAGATGATGTTATGTGGCAGATAACAGTACTTAACCTCCTTTAGAGCCAGCACACTCGTAATGGCACCCATCGATATAATTCCGAATACGTGATCGGCACATTAAAACGTCTCTGTTGCTCAACGTTCAACGTTCAACCATCATCAACATCATTACCCATGAGCCCAAAAATGTGTCCCATTGAATAAGTAAAATTTCAAAAGGATTAACATCCGCAGATGTCCTCCATCTAACACAAAACAGAACATTGTATTCACATCCTTCACCGCCGACGACGCCTCCACCCATACCCCTACCCCAGATACTAGCCATAACAAGTAAAGTTTTGTGTCTCGAAATGTTTCTCAGGAGTTAGCAGCGCGCAAGGACATTCCGGTGAAAAAAAAACTTTCTCAATTAGTATTTTAGTGGGGGAATGTGAATGGGAATAGGAATGGTCTTCGTTCATAGTTGTACCGGGTGAATGGCGATGGCCATGGCGTTTTTATTCCAAACACATACTGGCAATGAACCCATCTAGGGGTCGCCTCTGGCCGAAATGTTTATATAATCGCATAGTTTTGGGGCAAGTTTTCCAAGGTTCATTCGTCCTTCGAGAAACGAATTACCATTTAGACCAGCCTTTTTAACCGCTCCTGCTGCTGCAAATTAAGTTTTCTACCCTCCAAGTAAAGTAATGAAAGAGTAGGGTGCTGCTGCACGTTTTGATTTTAATGCCAACCCTGCACAATCGTGCAAATCATTAAAGAAATTTATTTTGACATTTTGGGTTTTATTGCGACATGCTCCTTGTTCGTCGTCCTTCTGTTTTCCAAGTCGTCCTACCTACGGAGAGCGACGACAATGGAGTGAGCGCACATGCAAACCAAATGGACTAGTTGGTGATGGCATCTAACTGTATGTATGTAAAGTGGTGTATCCTTTCACTTGGGTTGGTGGTGGTTGGTGTATCTCTTGTTAATTAACTGTTGAAAGGAGCTCTTTCAAGGAGTGAAGATAAATTATTTGCTTTTGGCAAATTCGTTTCGTTTTGTCACTCCGTGGCAGATGCGTTATTGTCATGAATATAAAGGTGAATCTGCGAGAAAGTGGTTGCTCCTTGGACTGTAGGTGTTTGTGTTTTATATTCGCGATAAGCTTAGCAAGTAGACAAGAAGAACGTTCCAGTGGAAGAACGTGCAAAAGATAAACGAATGATGTAAACGGTGGAAGAAATGAAATGAATTTCATTGTAGTTGGGTTTTAATTTTATTGCTGATAAGCGAATGAGTTGTAGTTGAAAGGAATCATTAACACAGAAGACTGATTTCTGGTTTTGCACCTCAGACCCAAGGCGTTTTACTCATTGGAATGGAAGTTTTTGATGATGAGAATATATAGCCTCATTTTACATAGAGGAAGAGGTTTGCCTCCATGGCTTTCTTGCTTTCCGAAATTGGTTGTAGAATAGATCGTAGGGTTCGCAACGGAAGTTTCTCACATACGCCCTCCTTGCAGACTGGTGTTTGACAGATCGATCTCAAGTTTTCTATTTTTTCCTTATTAATAGGACTACCGGTTGAAAATGTCGTTTTTTTTTCAAAAATCAATGCTTTATTGAGGAAAAATAGATATAATTTCGATATTCAAAGTTTTGCCCATCGCTAGCCACACATTTTTCTCATTTTTCTGGCAGTTCATGGATACCCGTTCTGAAAAATTCGACCAGTTTGGCCGCAATCCACGAATCGATCCATTTTTTGACATCATGGAAATTACGGAAGTGCTGGTCAGCCTGGCCATGTTGCATGGATGGCGCAAGGTCTGGACTATACGGCGGGTGGGGTAGGACATCCCATTGGAGCGTTTCAAGGTCAGTTTTGACGACATTTGCAACATGTGCCCGAGCATTGTCATGTTGCAAAATAACTTTATCGTGTCTTGCGACCGTTTCCGGCCGTTTTTCCTTCAGTGCTCGGCTCAAACGCATCAATTGTCGTCGGTAGACCTCGCCTGTGATTGTTTCATTTGGTTTTAGCAGCTCATAATACACAACACCCTTCTGGTCCCATCAAATGCACAGCATAACCTTCTGGCCATGAATATTCTGAACGGCCGTCGAAGTTGAGGCATGTCCGGGGTATCCATACGTTGCCCGACGTTTTGGATTATCGTAATTCGTGGATTCGGTAAGCAATTGATGCGCTTCGGTTGCTTTTTTCCTTAAATGAAAGAAGCATATTAAAACTTCCCTCACGAATGTAGACATTTTACGGCTTAACAAAAACTTGTTTGTTTTAACTAATGACCAATAACCTAGACTGAAATAATTAGACAATGACATGAAGTTTCTGATGTGACAGCTGTCATGGTCAAAATTCACCTTAGAGTAATTGATGTGAAGTTGTCTGCAATAACGACATTTTCAACCGGTAGTCCTATTAATTTGAAGACCACTGCTTTTTCCACTAAGGGTAGAAGCTTCAATAAAGACACATTGGGTTCATAGGAAAATGTCCATATGGTTTATGTACCGCACTGGCTGATTAGACTAAAAAAAAAAAATTGCCTTCCATGTTGATCCTTGCTCGTCGCAATATCTGTTCAACAATAGGGTTGAAGTGTTCACATGACAGCGCATCTCCTTTCCGGAATACTGTACAAGTCTGGAATAATAAGGAGCTTCGAACAAAACAGGGGAACGTATACTGTCACTCAGATTTGAATATTTTGAAATTAGAATGGAAATTCGCTGGTCTTTTCCAGCGTTTAGTGTAAAGTGAAATTTTGTGTTGTGTTGCAAAAGGACATCAGATCTTGTAGCCGACAATAAGCAGAGATATGCCAATATAGTTTCAAGACATAAGATCGCCTTTCTGGCAGAAGTGAGTTATCGTCGGGGTTGTTTTTGTCTTCCCAAAGCTGACCGATGTTTAAACATAATCCTTAAGCGGCTGTAGGAAATACTGCTTGAGTTCATTGAAGATTTCCTGGCAAGCTCCCAAATGACTGTTTGACTGTGCATTTAATTTCCGTTGCAAGACCTTTTGATAGCCTTGAGCTGGAAGATTGCGCAAGTTCTTTTCTGTCTGTTAAACTGACCAACAATAAGTTGTGGCTAGTCGTGTTCAAGTTCAACAAATGATCTCCTTATTTGAAAGAACCCTAATTGTGTTAAGAACTTGAAATACAGCTTACCTACTGAGTTGTTTAACCATTTGCGTTGCAAGCCTTATACTTTCCCACAAAATGTGGAAGTTCATTACCAACTTCGATCTTGATGATCTAGCATTGTCATGGCAGTGAATATAAAAATGTTAGTTAAGCTCTTCTACTTGAGCTCTCCATACCCAATACATATATTCAAATATTTTCAATTCCGACATTTACAAATATTTTCAAAGCTGACAACTAACCTAGAGTCTGCTGGAAATTATTTTTTTGCACCAATTTTGGGACTGTAGTATAGGGCTCCATCTTTAGCAGTAGGGTTTGATAAAACAAAAACATGCAACTCCTTAAACGGCGCATAATCCTCCTTAGGTGAGTCCTGTCCATCATGATGACCATATTTTGCTACATATTCAGTTTTTTTTTTAATACTTCTTTCTTCCGCCTCAGAGAGTCTGCAAGTGCTTCATGATTTTACTTTTGTCGAATCCTTGAGCGTAGAGCAATGAAAACATAAAACTTTCAATACCAATGCGAATAGCTCCCGATATTATTTGCATATTGTTCCATCATTTTTGTTTTTTTTTTCTACCCTAAGTCCTGTTTACTACTACTTCAATCCGGTGCGGTTGTAGTGAATGGAAACGGAGGCTTCTTCTCTTCTTTTTTTTCTATTTTTGTTGAATCCTGTTTCATTGCATTTTGTGGAGGAATTAAAAATGGAGAAAAGAAAAAAAAAGGGGGAAAAAATATCAAATCGAACAGTTCCGCTTGTAGTCGTTTGAATTCGATTTGTTATCCATTTGGAATTGCTAATATTTGTGTTTTGCCCGCTTTGAGTGGCGGGGGCTTTTCAAAATGGTCCTTCGGAAGTTGTGCTTCGTTCAGGAGCAGAACGTCGTTATTAAAAGTAGTTGATGCTGGATACTTCCGCGTAATGTAATTTATTATTCTGTTGAAGGAATATGAAGTGCGGAACGGAGGAATATTCTTGGGAAAAGTTTCGTTGTTTTTGCCAATCGCTCAAGTAGTATTATTCAAGGATAGCTAGTTACGATGAGAGTACAATTCAATTATGGTATTCATAATGGGATATTTTGTTGTAAGTTGTAAAGTTGATAGGAAAAATGCAAATCAGGAGCATTTATAATTCAATAATAGTCGAGACTATTATGAAAAGAATCAGCCAACCATTATAGAAAAAAAAACATTCCATTTAAGCCCTGGCAAATGGATTTTCAAGGAACTGCGAGAGGCACTTAAGTAAACAAGGATGTTTTTATTTGCAGGAATAATTGAAGAAATTTCAGAGAAGAAGTTTGAGCTTCTTAAATATAATGACTGAGGCTTCGATTTTATTAGTGATTTTGCACAGTTGCAACTGTGCTCTAAATCATTATTTATAAATCAACGAACGTTCTTAAGATATCGTCTCGCTCATATGCCTACTAATTTTTTCAGCATGCAAATGGCATTTAAGCTATTAAGTATCCCGGTTTATTTGGCTGAAGGTTTTCTATGAAACAAGCCCACTTCCCACTTTCAATCAGCATTGGATTGCCAATAGGGGAATGTGATGCCATACATTTTATGTGCTTATTCAAAAGAAACTTTGGGAGGAGAAAGTTGGAAACAACAACAATCCTCCTGCATTTGAAGATTTAACCGTTTTTTTGAAATCCGTTTCCGCACTCTTGAAGTCATGGACCAGCAAAATCATAAAACAGTCTCAAAATCCAATTCAAAGTCCGAAACATCTGCGAGTTCCTAATATTTTTTCAATGATGCATCATGCAAAATATTTTTAAATAAATTTAAGTACGAGTCGAACAACCTTACTTAATATTTTACTAATTTTAAATTTCTCACAGGCTACTTCTTGTTGCAATTAAATAAATATGCTTGTGAAGTAACAACATTTAGACATTTAGAAATTTTAGACATTCCTGGCTGATTTTGAATTCATTACAATTTTGAGGAAACGCAGTCATAAGTATTTGATATCAGTTTCAACATGATATCTCTACGCATTCCTGTGAAAAAGGGTTTTGAAAGATAAACAAACGGACAGTATAGTAAACCGTTTTATCTTTTGAGGTCGGAACCCTTAAATTTGTCTTTGTCCTTTACTTATTTAAAGATAATTTTGATGAAAACTTTAATCGGACAGCAACAATTGTCTGAAATCAAATTTATTTGTGTTACAAATCATTTCCCTAAGCTACGCAAAATAAGGGTTTTCATAATCTTTTAAGGCAGACTTTGTCCTCAGATATTTTAGGTGTTAACATTTTATTTTTTTTTAAAGGAAACAAGTAAAGTTTTTGGGTGCTGTTTTTTTCTTGCTTTTATTCATGACATGCAGAACGTTAAGCAATTTTTTGCTTTTGAAAAAAAAATGGCGGCCAGTGCAGCTCCGCGAAAACAGGTCCTCAAATCGCAGGAAATAAACGGCTGACGTCATTGCCCCCTCTCTGTTAATCTAAATCACAAATTCAAAGCATATTATCAATCTTTGAACCTTTGGTAATGGAATGACGGATGGGTTCATTGTTAAGTACGAATTTCGGAAAATCGCTGCAGTTAAAAAAAAATTTCGGGGTTTTATTTTTGCATAAAAGGATAAATAATAAATCTATCAAAAAACGATCCGTCATTTGGTGAAGACATACTTTCTGAGTTTCAGGTCGATATGATAATTACAGTGCTCAGAAAAATGTCAGCCATTTTTAAAAACATGTTTTCAAGAAAAACGCGTTTAAAGTTTTTATAATTACTGCTAATCGGCAATGGCTACTCCATAGAAGCATCCCTCTTCTTCTTCTAGTTGCTCATGTTGAGCCGCTAACATCTCCTGCTGCTCAATCCGTGCGATTTTTGCTGCGTTGGTCACCTGCCTCGCGCACTCGATCCTTGCTTTGTCCCGTGAATGGTCAGAGCGTACTGACGGTCAATTTAAAACGCGTTTGAAATAACGAACACGTTCGAAATCCGGTTAATGATTCGACAGATTTATTTCTATTAAAATATTGATTTGATTAAGAAGAAGAATGCATTTTTGAAAATTTCAAGGAAAAAGTCTCCCTTAAGAATCAACAAATCAAAGAAGATATTGTTTCTTTCTGCTGATGTAAAGACTATTCACTATCCGTGAAATGTGAATATCAATGAAACAAACTTGGGGAAGGAACTCATTGATTAAATTAACGTAAAGTTTTTTTTACTTGAAAAATATTTTTTTTCGAGGTTATGATACGATCCTGAGAGTTCATATTAATGTGCACAGGGGTCTGGGTTTGGAACCTCTTCAACATTCTCCTTGACTGCATACAGAGCAGCAATAACGAAAAAGGTATTCATTTAGAATCAACTCCTAAGCTATTGGACCTTATAAACGAATAATCTAGGATCTATACAAAAAATTCTCATCAAGCTAGTGTGACTGGCATGCACTTCCTGAGCTCTTTGGCTCTTTGGGGTTCTCGTACTTAGATGTACACTTTTGATAACAGTTTAAATTTTCTCTATTCCATTCTAGGACGATTAATTATTCACTTTGGAAGTTACCTTGCATTATATTCAAAGTTGTTCAAAAGTTAGTCAACTCGCACCGGGTCATGAAAGAATTTCAGATATTCCTTCCTGGATTTTAAGCGCGCTTTTCCGTCCGTCGTTCCGACAACTAGGCCGGAATAAATTCGTAACTGATAATGACCCGTTGGGACAGCCATGAGCTCCTCCTGTTGACGTGCAAGTAAGGATAATTTTTTCCCCTCTTAAGCAGGCTAAACTTTACGTTACTAACCACTCATATCCTTCAGAATAAAAAAACTAATGAAACATTTTCATTGGTATATGTTTATCTTATATGTATTTATTCATTTTTAAAACTATTAAATTGAGAATATTTACATTTAAGATTTATTAAAAAGATAATAGTAATAATAAATAAACTGAAGTATTATAAAAAAAAAATAAGTCTTTTAAATAATTTCCATGCTCCTTTCGTTCGTACAAAATAAATAAAAAAAATGATGTATTTTACAATTAAAAAAAAAAAATGTAAACAACAAAAAATAGTTTTACTGAAAACAAAAGGGCTAAATCGGTGCACTAAGGACGTCGAACAATAACCGAGACCGAACAGAATGTTAACGACTCCATTTCCATGTGTATGGAGTTTTACATCCCATATCGATGCCCGACGACTCCATCAGTTGTTGACCCTTGCAGTCCGTAGTATTCCACCGTTCCACCCCCCAGTACTCTATGGAACGAGCACAAAAGCATTACAACTTCTCACCACTTAAATTGAGTATATTGTAGTAGTTGTGATCAGGGAATCGTTCCAGCTCAATGTAGTCCATTTCCGTGTGCAAAAGTTTATCGAGCATTTGTACTATCTCGGAGAATGTTGGTCGTTCATTGGCGTCCTGCGCCCAACAATAGTACATGATGTTGTACAACTCCCGACGACAATGCTCCGGTTTTTCCAATCGATAGCCATCCCTCACCTATTTATAATCACATACAAAAGAAAAACAAAAAAACACATATAAAGGAAAAAGGAAGAACAACATAAAATAGATACTCGTACACACAAACAGATTCAGCTTAATGTGTATGGGGGGGGGGGCTTGTGTGTGGGATTTGGGGTTAGGCGAATGAATACAACCATTTAAGTGCACGGATACGATGGCACTTGTGTTTTTACACAGTTAGGTGGAGTGAAAGGATAATAAAAAGCTGAATGACTGCAATTAAATGTACTCTCGTTGGCGTATACGAAATCCTTCGAAATGATAGCGCAAATAAAATCGGCCTGGACCACTCTCAGTCGTTGTCGTCATGAGCATCGATAGCATACCATTTCATTCGATGGTTTTGGGACAAGGATAGAAAAAGGAAACGATAGACGAACGGAACGTTAGTTATTACTACCTTTCGCATAACATCTGCAGCTGATATTCCAGGATACGGTGTTGAACCCAGCGTTACTATTTCCCACATCAGTATTCCGAAGCTCCAAATGTCCGATTTCAATGAGAATATATTATCGTAGAGTGATTCGATTGCCATCCATCTGAAAGTAGAACAAGCATGAGAAGAGAATATTGTAAAAGATAAAAAACAAAAAAAAAAACACGAAAGAAAGAAAGGATATTTTATCGCTGGAACCCAGAAGTTCCACATCGAGTAGCTTCAGCTCGAAAAAGATATAACCAGAATTGGGAGCTAGTGCGGTCGTAGTTCTTGCGCTCGTGCACACGATATCGTTTCGAACTTGGAAATTTATGAATTCAGTTCACCCGCTATTCGTGTCCTTTTTTTCTTTTGCGATCTGAATAGTCAACTGAATTGTTATATCGTTTTTATATTTTCCTTCGTCATTGCCAAATGCTGAACAGGTTGTTTGGGTTTAGAATTCAAAGTAAGATTCGAGAATTTCACCATTTCTCATTTGGCATTGGTCCACCCACGAAGTTTCCTCCCACAGCAGGACGATTTGGAGAGCCAACAGATGCCCAGATATATAGAGTCGAACATCCGAATAGACAAGGACATTATCTAATGTGGAAGAATGTACTTGAATATGTAGTCGACAACCATGTCGTCCTCGTCCTTGTCGTCGTTGGAGTTGTCGTCGTCGTCGTCGTTGCCGTTGTCATTTTCGTTGTTCCGGATAGACAAAGGGAAATAAATAGAATGAACGAAAAACGGGGTATCCTGGTGATTTTCTGGCAAATGCTCCCCAAGCAGCTGGTTGAATGCTTGTTGTGCCTGATGATATTGAAAATGTCGAGGACACGATGGATGTCCATCAAGCAAAAGGAAAATTGATGATTGTCTTTAGGATGCGCTGAGAATATGGATCTTGCATTCCAATGCTGAATGGAGGTACGAATAAGGATACAAGTATGTAATTAGGTAATTGTACAACATCTGGAGTGAATCCAGAAAATGTTTTTCCGTTGTGTAGAATAGCAAATGAAATGATGTTCGAGTTCAAGTATTTTGGTTCCAGTTGGTTGATTTCCTCAATTTTCCTTTGCTGCACACTAATTGCAAAAAAAAATATGCGATTAGATGAATTGTTAAGTAATTCTAAACCAAGAAAGTCCTTATTTTTAAGGAAAATAAAATAAGAGTTTTTGCAACTGATAGGAGCTCAATGAATCCCACTGGACGCAGACTGGTGCACATTTTGCACAAATGTTTTTCAGAGAAGTTTCTATTTTAAGTTTAAATTTTTATTTTTGAGATGAGGTCCAAACTGCGAAGGTGCTGTGAAGTATCACGAGATGGAGGTCAAGCCCCATTTGAACGAGATTCATTGGGTTGGAAAACCATAAACGACTGTGAAATGCGTTGGGCATGTGGTGCCTAATTTGTAAAGCAGTCTCTCTGTAGCTTCCCGTCATTTCATTATACTATATATTGAGTCCTTATTGAATGTGCCACCATGTATTGATTTTGGTCAGAGTTCACTCTGAAGGTTTGCTTCTGGGTGTGTCGTTTTTAGACTTCATAGTCTTGTATTTGGTCCCCACGAATTTTTAAACTCCTTTTTCCCTAACGATTTCGTCGTGTCTATTCCCTACTCCTTTTGTGACTGGTTCATGAACTAGTTAATTTTCTATTGCATCCTAGTGTAATAGACTGATTTTGTTGAACTAGGCAGCAGGTTAAGTGCCGGCTTTGAAATTGGATCCATTATTAGGTCCCAGGTTCGGAGTTAGTCATGAACTCATAAATAGTTTACGAATCTGGTCACCTTTTTGCCATTGGGATCAAATAAATAGCGCTGTCACTGGAGTTGAAGACCAACGTGTAGTCATCCACTTCTACTATTTTAAAGAAGAAAAAGTAATCTTCGAAATAACTTGACCGATTTTAAAAATTCTTTTAACAATAATTAGAATGGACTTTCAGGACGGACATGAGCTATATATTATGCCGTTAATATAAGAGGGCATTTCGTGGCCACCAATGATGTAACGTAATTCGTAAAAATAATCGAAGAGCAAATGCGTTTTTTTTGCGGAGTTGGCCTTAACTGTAAGAGATATTTAAATGCTCTCAAAAAGTTATATAAAAAATTCCGCGATGACATATCTCACCATGTTGAGCTTAATACACAAATTGTTAAAACATGAATGTACAATGTTAAATAAATTTCACTCAGTCGGCGTTAATTTAAGTTGCTAATTTTAAAATTGAATATTCGATTTCGAAGAAGGTAAATGACTTAATACTTACACTTCTTAGGAAATGGAAAAAATTGAAATTTGAAAGGTACAAAGAAGTATTTAGAACACATTGAAATGAAAAAATGTAATTATCAAAATATCCGAAATGAATCCTTTTCGAAATTGCGTGTTCATGTATAAAATAATATTTTGTCGCTAGAAGTTTAGTTTCACAATATTGTTCGTATATGCAAAATCAACGTAAAGGGTCCGCCAAATAACTTTTTTTGTTTGAAAATGCTATAAAAAAAAGCTGCTGAATATTTTCTCAAATTTATTTTTTTATTTGAAAGTACAATCCTTCCGATTAATAATGAAAAATAATTTTATTCAAATGGCTGCCTCGGCTGGCCATGCAGTAGCCTACACGATCGGTCCAATTTTTAAGCACATGATCGATTGTGTGCAGCTGTATTTCACCATTGGCATCACGAATATTGTCCTTTAAAGCATCGATTGTCTCTGGCTTGTCGGCGTAATACTTATCTTTGAGGGCACCCCACAAATAATAGTCCAACGGTGTCAGCTCCGAGGTGGCCAAACGACATCAGCTATGCGGCTGATAATACGATCTTCAAAAACAGGGCGCAAAACATCGAGTGTAGCTTCGGCTGTGTGGCACGTAACGCCGTCCTGTTGAAACCAAATGTTGCCAATATCCTCCTCTTCTATTTTTGTGAATAAAAATTCGTTCAACATGGCCCGATAACGATCGCCATTGACTGTAACGGCCACTCCTTGCTCATTTTCCAAGAAAAATGGTCCAATAATGCCTCTGGACCAAAATCCGCACCAAACAGTGACTCGTTTTGGGTGCGTCGGCTTTTCAATGTATGCGTGCGGGTTTTCTGTGCCCCAAATGCGACAATTTTGCTTGTTTACATACCCGCCAAGATCAAAATGAGCTTCATCTGAACAGATGATTTTTCTGGCAAAATCGGCATCTTTTGTAAGTCGATCGCAGGCCCACTTAGCGAAGCGAAAACGCATTGGATGGTCAGTTGGCTTCAACTCCTGAACCAATTGGACTTTGTATGGTATACCAAGGTCTTTATGCAAAATTCGTCTCAATGATGTCTCCGAAATGCTCAATTGTTGAGAACGACGGTGAATTGATGTTGATGGCGCTTCACGCACACTTTCTGCCACAGCAGAAATATTCTCGGGTATACGCACTGTTTTTGGCTTTTCACGCTTTGGTTTATCGATGAAAATGCCAGTTTCTTTCACTTTTTTCACAAGATAACGAACATACGAAGCTGTCGGTGCTTCTCTTCTTCCAAAATCCGTACGCAATTTTCGCACACATTCTGCAACATTACCATGATTTTCAAAGTAATGTCGCAATATTTCCCAGCGTTGTTCAAGCGTATACACAACCATATTCGTTCAGCGGAAGGATAAAACTAATTATTTGTCAAATCAGGCATGTGCTAAGTGTTACCATTCACGAAATAAGCACTAGTTGAGAAAAAAAAACGTTAGATGGCGGACCCGTTAGAAAAAGTCGCGTGCAACCACTTATAATGATGTTCCCTTGAGGTAGACACCAACAGTAGATCTTCAAATAATGACATATAAAATTCTCCGAATTGTCGGTTAGACCTTAGTGGAAGAGAAGTAATGTCGGAGGGATTGGCCGCGGACTAAAATTTCAGCCAAAACCTACAACCTTCAGAACCAGAAAACTGACTGCAAATGCAGTTGACAGTTTCATATGTCACGCAAATTATTTTTGGCGATTTACTTTCAATTTGTATTTGGAATAAGTTTGTTTCATGAATTGTGAATTTCTTTCAATAATTGTGTGTTTTGAATTAAACGATTAAAATGAGCGACACGGAGGAAGAACTTTAATGTGAGTTGAATTGTGTGCACATTTGCCAAGACAGTGAACTTATTTAAACAGCATTAAGTCAAGTTTCGTTATTCGTTGTAAATGAGTTGCAGAGCCCATCGTTTATTTTGCGAAATTCTGCAATGTTTAGATTGATTGAACGGCCATTCAAATAGAAATCTACTACTACTACTCCAGCGTACTCGCTGGTAGAATTTCGTGTCCACTTCAGAATGAGTCGGGCTTGCTTTTCCGTTAGTACAAAAGTATTGCCTTGTGATCCCATTTCGACTTAGATTTTGAAATCCTTATTTTAGGTTATTAAATAGTTTTAAAATAATACATTACCACTTTCATATTCTTTAAACTTCAACCGATTAGTGAACGATTTCAAATTTAACAGCTGACTTTTGACGTTTCGTCAATCAACTGCAAAAATCAGTTACATATTTTTAACTGCAAGTCCAGTCTACTTCCTCACCATATGTGAACTAGCTTTGCCGTCAAATTCACGGGCTCTCGACCAATCAGAGCCGGTTGACTAGCTAGTGCCTTGAATTCTGAACGCGGCCATTATTATGGAGTGTCTTGATTTGAATGGTCGGGAAATCTTTTTCTTCGTTTTGGGAAATCCATGTTCTCACCGATCCCAATTTCTTTGAGGTGCGGAAAATTCGGCATCAGGGCTGACCCCAGTATTATATGTCGCAGTCTCGCTGTTACTGGGCAGTGGCAGAGGAAATGCTCCAGATCTTCCTCTTCCCTCTCACAGCTTTGGCATGTTGAATTTCTACAAGTCCGAGTCTATGTGAGTGGAGTTAGACTGACGTCGTTCACTGTTGCTAGTTTGTTAAGTTTGTGTTTGCATTTCCTTACCAGTGTCGATACTGATAGTGACAGCTTTGATAGCTGCAGTTCTATCGGAGCAGATGAGTATTTGCTTCTCCCGTACATTGAGTTCGGTGAGCTTTTCTACTCCATTTAGTATTGCGAAAACTTCTGCTTGGAATACCCTGACGAATGGTTCAAGATGCTTCGAAACTTCTATCGGTGGGTTCGGACAATAGATCCCTGCCCCCGATTCAGATAATATGTAAGAACCGTCCGTATAAATTGTGATACCACCGGGGTCTCTTGTCGTGTCCGTTTCCGTCCGTCCAAGAAGTTCTGGTTGGAAAAATTGTCTTAAAATTGCTTTTGAAGGTGAAAATATTCTCATCAAGGTCGCTTTGGCCATCTAGTAGTGGTGTTATCGCCCCTACAATGTTTACAATTGTCCTATGCCCGATGTTTTTCCTTTCGTCAAAATGACCCTGTGCCTTTAGTCTTATAGCCGCGAATCCCGCTTGTCTTTTCACTTCCAGTTGTACTTGTGTTATGTTTAAAATTGCTTCGATGGCAGCGGTCGGCGTGGAGTTTTGTGCGCATGTTATTCCCAGGCATGCCAATCGTTGCACTTTAGTGAGCCTGTCGGAGTTCCACCATACTATAATGAGGTAAAGAAGGGTTGGTTTCATTACACAGTTGTATATCCCTTAGACTTGTTTTGGTTTCCCAAATGCCCTCTTGGCTTTAGTAGTGCATTCCTCCAGGTTTTTCCTCCAGTTGAGTTTCTTGTTATCAACCCTAAGTACTTCAAGCTGTCTTTGATTTCAAGTTTAGTACCTCCAATCTCAGTCGATGTCATAATCTGTAACCTATTTGAACGTCTGAGCAACCAAAAAAAATATCTGTGTTTCGAACAAGTTCATTGCTTCTGATATGTCAATGTAGGTATCGGAGGCAGCGAACAAAGGTATAGGAATGATTTAACAAAATATGAAAAACACGGTTCGCTTAGGTTAGGTATCGGACGCTGCCATGAGGCGCTTGTATTGTAATACCACGATGGCTTTTTTTATTTTCCCTTGTTACCGTTGTTGAAAAGGGAAGGATTCAGGAGTTTGAGACGGGTTCCTCCGCCAGTTAACATCTTTGGTTTTGCCTGTGCCGGGCATTCAAAGGGGAGATGGGTGGCAACTTATAGAGTGTAATAGTCCCAGACAAACCTGGCCCAACATGCAAAACAAAAACTGACTTCAAATGAAACCATCGAAAAACGAACTTTTTCCATTTCCCTGAAATAACAAGACCCCCAGCTGCACCCTTCCTTATCACGGAATAGGAAACGACTATCAATTTCTCGACTGAGGCTAAGAGCTTTTTTAGAAAAGGTTAAAAAACGGAATCACTGTCGAATTAACTTTCAGAAAAATTGCCAAGACTCAGACCCTTAAACTACCACAGAAGTGCATTGTTATATTCGAAGCAACTAAGAAGTGGATGAAATCGATGGACTTGTCAGTCAAGCCATGAAAAGGAGTTCTGTACAGTGTAACCAATATCAAAGTGGAAAACCAGTCATGTGCTCAGAAATGCTCTGCAAGTTATAACCAGGATTAAAATTGCTTGGAAAACCATTTTTATTGTAAAAAAAAACCAACGCTTGAATGATTAATCAAAAGCGTGTGGGCAGTTCGCAATACACGCCCGGCGATGAGTTCAGATTATCCTTTAACAAAGGACTCGAGTCAGCATGGCTTTTAAAACGCCGGCATTAATACAAGCGAATTAGAAAATCCAAATTAGATTTTCATAAGGGTGCCGCGGTGTCATGAAAAATTCAAAATCAAATTCAATATTTCGTTTGGCTCGTTGGCTGGTGGCACCAGAAGCCAGCTTTTCAATTCGGGACAAAAACGAGTGCCACTCATTTTCGTTGCCTGGCACGTGACGGTACTCGATACGGGATCGTGTATAATTTCATATTTATAAGGAGTCTATGGAACGCACATACACAGAACCGACATATGCAAGTTAGCAAGTCCTGCAAATAAGATTTTCCTTTCACATTTTCTTTTTCTCGTAGCACGATGACGGAGATTAAATGAAATTACATTTTTTCCTTCTATTAGGTTGACCGTTTGTTGTGTTCCGTGTGTACGTAAGTATATCTGTAGACCTTGCTTCTCATTCCGTTTTCATACAGTTGATTTGATAACGTTTCACTGGAGTTTCTTTACATGAAAAGGATCCGAAAGGAAACTCTGTTTGCGAACTTGGCATAGAAATGAGGAATTACTCCCCCTCACAGGCAAATTGCACCTCAATGGTTCTATTTGAGTTGTAAGTTTTGTGAAGACTTCAGTTTTTTTTTTTGCTTTCTTACACGTACACACTCTCCCGATTGAGGGAGTATTTGCTTTGAAAACCATTCGCATCTTTAGAGACTTAAAATCCATATTTGAAAGTTAGACTTTTGCGCAAAGTTAAGTTCTTCGAAATGGTTTGGTTGAAGAGCTCACTTTTTCCAAGAAACGACACTGTTTAATAAAGCGAAGCGAGTAGAAAGGATGTTCTGTGCTTGTGATCAGAGGAAACTGTCAGTGATTCTCGGTTAGATGACTGACTGTCTGTTGGTGTTTAAATTCTTTTGAAACTGAAACTTGCGGAGGAGTGGGCGCAGTATTCTGGGTTTTGAATTTTCATATTTCACAAATTGATAGGGTTGCTTTTTGTGCACTTTTCTTGGTAATTCATGTGAAGAAATCTTTTACCTTCCTAAAGGTACACTTTTGAAGTTTCAATCAAAAAAGCTATTCGTAGTTAGTTTAACATTTCGAATAAGGAGTGCTTTGAAAGAAGATCGATAAAATAATCCTCATACAATTTAGTGCTCCTTTCCACTGAATGGTTTGATTGAAAACATGTATGGCATAGACTAGCAAACCATCGAAGTTTGGGCATTCGGAAAGAAGGGTTCATTAAACTCTGCATAAGAAAAAAGACTCGAGTATTGGTGCCAATCTTTTTTTCCATCGGGAATCAAGATGCAGACGTGTATTAAAAAAAATAATGATCCAGGATTCGCCAACGAGTTTCTTAAAGAACCCAACTATATACTTAAACTTGACTGTCTTGACTGAAGCTTGTCTCTGTTAGCCCTAATCGGCCTTAGTTCATCTGAACGAAATTCACGCTTCAGAAAAGTCTTCGGGCCTTATTTTTCCGAGGAAGCCTTGATACAGAACTATGATCTTTGAGTTTTTGCTGACGTAAATTCATAAATTCGGACTGCAATAACTGCGACCGTGGACACTTTGAAAGATGCACTTAAGGGTCGTTCGATGTCATGTTTTAATATTCGCACTGACTGACAAGACCGCTCTTAACTCTACGGATCTATAAGAGGAAGTCACAGTCTCTCTAGAGCTCCCTAAAAAGAGAAAAGAAGGCAAGAGAGATTTTATTGCCCGAAGTTCTCGTAAAATGCTAGCAAGTGTAGTTAAGAAATTCTGTAATAGCCAAAGTAATCGTCTAAAGAAAAATTGCAACTATTTCATTTCATTTAAATGAAAAATAAAATAAAATTGTTTGAGTGTTTTACTACCCTGTAACTTTATGAATGTAAGCAGGTGATTATTTGATCAGCAAGAAAACTTAGACCAAAATTATATGTTTCAAGGCCTTTCAGAACCAGGAATCTTTATAAGGTCTAGCGAATGGGAACAGAGACTTACGGCCCTTTTCTGGATTTTAAAGCCTGTATATTCAAAGGTTGGAATATGCAGTCAAAAATATAAGATCAGTCGCTCATGGTTCGCCATGAGTTTTTATGCCATGGAATTTTGTACGAAAGGCTTCTTAAAAAATACTTTTTGTCCTATTTTGATGACTTACCTTATCGGCAGCTTGCCTTCACTTTTTCTTTCGTAGATTTTCGACGTGACAACATCTCGTGCGAATCCAAAGTCAGCTACCTTACACGTATTGTCATCGGTTATGAGAATATTTCTGGCCGCGAGATCCCTGTGAATTATCTGTAATGAAAAAGGATATTAGTAAATATCGATTTCTATGATGGTATGTTTTAATAGAATGTGAATGCTTGTGTGAATGTTTTTAATTTGAAGACATTACAAAAACTTGAACAGGGGAGTCCGAAATTCAACTCTGTTAAAAGCCACTGGCGAATCCTGACAAGACAGTACCTTCATAAGTTATGCCCGGTTATGTAAGGTTGTTCATTGTGGGCGTTAGTGATTCACTTGCATATCCATACTGAAAGATTTTTTCTTTGAAAAATTTATATTGAAAGCAGAGAAAGCATTTTAGTGCGTCTTAGCTTCTGCTGTTTATACTCGTTCTGTGATCGTTTTTTGTTTTGTTAATTCTCTGGATTACATCCGTGGTTTATGCAGGTTGGTTTTCACATTTTATACTTACGATCTTGACAAAAGAAAAGAGCTAATATTACTTTCATTGTTCCTCCATGTGCATTGGGATTTCGGCTTTATTTCTTTTTTGAGCTCAGAGTTAAAGTTTTTGCATTTCCAGTTTCTACTTTTATCAATTTATGGATAAGTGTATTTCCTTGTATATAGATCCAGATCATCACATGGGGGCTTATATTGAGGCCGTATTTATTTGCAATTAGAAAAAATAAACACATTCCATTCATTCCAAGGACGTGGGGATACGACTTGTAGCAGATGTTTGGAGAGGGACGTTGCCAAGTTCACTAAATAATTTTTCATCCTTGCTAATTGAGACTCTGGTGCTCCGTCAAACCTAGGGAACGCCATCAAAAACCTTTGCTTTGTACAGAAACGACAGATTTTGTATGCCCTTCCCACGGTTTAATAGCAAATGAAGGACGAGTTTTCGTTACCGCGTTTTCAAGGAAGAAGATGAAGTTAAATGTTTTCCAATAAACGAATCAGCTAGCACGAAGGCACATCTGGGCACATCAGTCACCGAACGTTATACCGTGTTACTTTAGTCCACCATAAAAAATAATCACATTACGGCATATCTTGCAAAAAAATGTCCATGTCAAAATGCTGTCAACATTTTTCATCCCTGTCAAGTTCGTCCGTGTGAGCCGAATAGCAATTGAGAATTCACGCTGCTTTTTTAAGATTGGCACAGACCTCGCCGACCCCCTTTGATGTCAAAGAAAGACAAGGTGATGCGCTGTCATCCGATTAATGCAATGTCGTACTTGAAAGAATAGTGCAAAACTCCCGCGTCAATCCTAGAGGCATTGTCTTTCAAAGGCCGCTTCATCTACTCGCAAGATATCTGTTGTCATCCAGAAAGGACCCACAATAACGACGTCAGATCGTCACCATAGATAGCTATGACTTTGAGGTAGTTATGGGTTTTGTCTAAGTAGAATTACTCTTGCTAATCGCTCTTTCCTTTGAACTAAGAAAAAAAATAAATCCTCTTTCTAAAAACTTAAGTGTCGCCCTATAAGGCCTCAATGAATCCGGCCCTGCTATATGGTACAGAAGTATGGCAGCTTTCAAAAGCAGATAAGAGTTTTTTAGGTTGTGTCGAGAGGAAAAACCTTAATTCTCGCATCGGTGAAGCATAGCAACTACTATTTTCATTCAAATTCAAAACTGTAGTAAAATTTGTTGCTCGGCAATATTGGGACATAGAGTTCCAGTACGATGGCAAATGTTTCTGTGAAACAGAGAGAAGAAGTAGGGCCGATATCCAGGTGGTGGCACAATATTTACACCCAACAAAGCCAACACCCAGATGGGATTTGAATTTAAATTTTCAATCGGACTCGCTAAATGTTGCTAAATGTGCAACACTCTTTCACAGTAGTTACATCAGATAACCCTAATTTTCAACGAGCCTACAATAGTAAAAACTCTATGTGGCATTTGCTGACTCCGAGCAGAATATTTAGCTGGCACACAGTTTCTTTACTTACCTATTAAATATGTGCAAAAAATTTGGATAAATTTAAAATATTCAGCAACAGCGCTGAACCTTAAGATCTCCGATTTGAGAATTAAAACAAAAATAAGAGGAAAACATTACACGAGAACTTACATTCAGTTCTCTTTGAACATACCTCATACTTAATATATTCACCGCCTCCAGAAAAAAAAATCTGATAAAATGTTCAATTGACACAGAAAACAAAAAATTGGAAAATCATATCAGGATATAACTACGCAGTAAAACTGAACCTGTTTAAACTACGGTTGGATTGGATACACACATTTTAATACGCGACATTTAATTGGTGGTAATTTCACCTAGATACACGTTTGCCTGTTCATAGGAAAATCAAATCCGATTACTTTACATACGCAGGATACATATCCTGCTTTAACATTGTTGTTCCGACAAAAAAGGGCTGTTTCTTATGTGCCGAAAGATCATTTAGTTTCTTTCTAGTTACTTCCATACCATGTGGTATCACACGATTGAATTTTAAAATCCGGTGGAAAAAAACAAGGGTAAATGATCCCTGTTTATGTATGCTTAGGATCTTTCCTGCCATAGTTATCATGACCCTTGAGCCTCGTGCCACACTCTCATAGATCTCACTGAAATCGAAGTAAGGCCGAAATTATTTCATTACAATCATTATATACGTGTGCTGACAGAATATGAAATGTGTTTCATGAAAAACAAACAAAAAAAGTAGTAGTGCGCTTAAAAAAGAAAAATAGAAGTCAGTTAGATTCGAACCCAGACCTGCGAATTGCAAAATACGTGGGCAACGCATAAACTAAGCACGCACACGAACACGAAAAATTTGAACCCGCCAAAAGAAGCCAAGCGAAGCGCAAGGGCACTCACTGCCTACCTTTTCTCGAAGCTCTTCGTCATTTTTTTGAACCCTTACAACTTGGTATTGGATTATGCCAGATCAACAAAATTTTCGAGATATGTTGTCAGCGGACATATTTTGACAAAAGTGTAGAGTTTCTGAATTTGGGTATGTCTCGCACTGTTAAAAAGTGCTGATAACTTTTTGACAGTGCGAGTCATACGGTTTCGTCTTGGCAACATTTTACATGAAAATGTTTATGGTGGGGCTCTTTTTTTCATATATTCGAATTCGAATATAAGTTGAACATGCATTATCGCATTATTATATTAAGATAATTCCGAACAGCTTTTGTAGTATAGTTTTTTCTAGCACCATTTAACACATTTTATAGTATATAATAAACCTTTTATTACAATAACGTTTTCAACCGTTTTTTGCATAGTTAAAGCTAAAATTGTTTGGCTTTGTTTTTGCTGTGTAATCTTAATTTTTCCAGGTAATTTAATTAAAATCTAGTCAAAAGAAATATAAACGATGAACAAGCGCATATTAAAATTCAAGCGGACTTTGTTAAATTCTGGCAAACCTACTGTTTGAAAAACGCTTTGTTGCAGATTAATTTTCATAAAATCAAATAGCTAATTCTGTTTAACCATTATACCCATGCCTGGTACAAAAGAGCTCGTTAAATAACCATAAAGCTTTTCTTTCTCCCATCAGCTAAACCAAAAAACTCATAACATTCCCCACAAGTTCCACGCATCGATGTTTCTAATTAAAAGCGTATTAAAATTTGAATATTCACTAATTGGAAACGAATCTGCAAGCACGCCACCGGTTTCATGCTAACTTGTCCAATTTACTCGAAACTTGCTCGCACAGATGAGTACCTATCGTTTGATGTACATTTTTAATAATTAAATTTGAATTGAAACCATCTCAACAAAGGTTTCCCGATAAATCGATGATTTTTTTCATTTTCATTTCATTCGAAACTCAGAATCACGAATTATTGGTTTATTTGAAGGAGTGAAACAAAAAAAAAACATGTTCTTTGTTTTGGACGGAATGCAGACTGTGCTGTACTAACTGAAATTCAAGAACCATCAAGGCTCTAGTTGGGAATTGTATTTCAAATGAATTCAAAGGTACACAAAATAAATAAAATATATTTGTTTTAGTTGGAATTATTTGATGCTTGATGCGTTCAAAAAATTGATACCGATTGATTTTCACTTGAACAACGTTAGGTAAAATTTTTTTTAACACAATAAAGCTACTGTGTTGCCGAAACAGGAGGCAATTTTCAAATTTTTAACAAATTTAACAAGTTGCTGACTGGAACCTGTGGTCGTTCTGTGTGCTCTACGAAAAATATTTCAGGGGTCAGGTTATCGCGTCAAACATCGCAGCAAAACGTCACAGGAGCCTGCTCGGATTTTTTGTCAACGAGGTCCAACTGACTGAGGAATTGAATGCAAATTATTTCAAAATTTATTTAAGCTTTAAATGGTTTAAGATGGATCTTCAGGATGAACATACGGTATATATTATTTTGCATAAATTAAACGGCCTTTCGGGGTGTACATTTAAGTAACATAAGTCGATGAAAAAACGGTCAAGAGAACGCGGGTTTTACGCGCTATTAAGACTTATTTAATAGCTTTCTAGAGGAAAGTGTTATGGCTTAAAACATTCTTTAATAAAGTTCGCGATGATATATCTTTATATGCTTAAATTAATACACCAATTGGTAAGGTAAGGTTAGGTAAGGTAAGGTAAGGGTAAGTGTCAAAGCTGAATCAGTTGTGACCCACTTAGATCGTGCGTGGATCCATTGTGCTATCACAAACCGGTGCTTGGTACCCCGATTCCTCATTGGCCAGGGGAACTTACTGATACCTAAGAAAAACCTGATGGTATCCATATGGTTTCGTGCGAGATTGTCCACTTTATTCCTAGTTTATAAACAGTTTGATTTCTGAACGAACTTTGCTATTTTTTGAATCTTGATGTCTGACAGCGAACTTTTTCTCATTTTTGCAAGGGCTGGACAGGTGCCTAGGAAGTGTAGTGTACTTTCAACTTCTTCCACTTTCCTCTGGCTAAAGTCGTTGTAGGGGGCTCCTATTCCTATTGCGTGTGAGCCCAGGATTCAGTGACCTGTGATATTCCCTGCGACCTCACTGATTATATTCCAGTTAAGGCTTAGGAGTGCACTTATCTTTTTTGGATTACTTAAGGGCCAAATTTGCCTCGACATCCTGCAAGTGTCTACTTCACTCTTTCTCCGATTGGTGTTATTGATGGCATCTGAATTAAACATGGTGCTTATACTTTGGGGTTGGGGATCTCCTGATTAATTGCCTGTGGCGAGCACACTGACAATTGGTAAAATATGACTAAAAACTAATTTCAATCTTTCAGGGTAATTAAATCGTCGCGGAAATTGTTTTGCCTTTTACACGACATTGTTCGGATAAGAAGTTCGGTCTGGAGTCAGCGGACGACGAATAGAGGTTTTTCAATTCTACAACTTTTCTGCGTAGAAACATGAAATCTACTCGGACGAAGTCACAGGGATCTCTTAGTAGTTAACTTGTGGCCAACAGGAAACACACCTCGAATGTGGGTCTCAAAAAGAGACTCTCGTTATCGACTGCTCTATTCCGAGGCTCTATTTGGCGGTGGAGAAGGTCCCCATATTTTTCACAATTTATCCTAGTTTCAAGCACTGCACTGAATTTGCAATGTGCGTTTTAGGGTCCACTCTCAATGAGGAAATAAAAAACAGTGCCCTTAGTATTGCCGAAGACTTCTGGTTGTGAACAGTATAATACGGTTTAGGTGTAGTCAATAATTGATCACGGTACTAAGCCCGCATCGACTTAGGTTAGCTTATGCAGTTTGCAAACGTTCTTTTGGAGATGCAAACAGTCGATCGTTGCCTCTGAAGCTGAAGAGTGCGTAAAATATTTGCACTCTGACCATCGCCTTAAGCTTTTCATAAGTTGTTTGCTCGTTATCAGATGCAGATCGAAGATTCTTATTTGAATACGTCATACTGTGTGCGCTAAGAATTAAATCTTTTGAAAACATTATACTTTTGAATTCATTCAGAATGATTTGAAGTCTTTTTGCTAAAAAAGACTCCGACTTATAAACGCCTAAGTCACCGTGCTTTTGAAGTCATTTAATATTGACTAATGATTGAATTCAGTTAAATGATTTCACTCTTTTGATAACGACTTCACATAAAACAGTGAATTCAACAGAAGCAATTGGACTTATTCCGAACTGTTGAGAGATAGTGCAACGCAATCGAATGTTCTCGGACTAGTTGAGTTTCTAGGTATAGCAAGCAAGCAAAGAGAATATGACGAGAATATGATAAGTTTTCGGTACTGTTCTACGATATCCAATTTCCAAAACTCACTCAAAACTCAATCCAATCATGATATGATGTGATATGTTATCCCTGGCAGAACCACAAAATGAGTAAGTAAATTGACTTGCCTGAAATTAACTCAAAAGTGTTTAGTTGAACTCACTGGCTTCTTCCTATATATCAGAGGTAAATTCACTAGTGACTTCAACTTCCATATCCATCTGGATAGTCTTGTAATCGGACCCGGGAGTCGGATTCCATTGTTTAAGAAAAGACGTGCGTGCGGATTTTTTCGTCTCGCATATCTCGAGAACGAATCAAGCTATCAAGTTCAAAATGATTTCAACTACTATGCAGAATGAACACCTGAAAAGGTTTTGGTTAAATTTAATTCGACGGTCTAAATTTTATAACAAAAAACTATCAATGGAGTGACGATTTCACTTGTATAATTTAAATCAAAGTTTTCCTATGAAAAAATTGCATAAATATATACACTGATGTTTACAAGTTTCCGGACAATTAATTCTGTTAGAAAAAATTCGTATAATATTGTTTGCCTTTTTCTTAATAAAATTTGGTTCGTTCTTATTTTCGTCGAAGACCCAACTTATACCTGCAACAATTTCGACCGATAAACTTCTAATTAAGTTATTTGAGTTCTATTGATCTCAAGACTACTTGAAAGATCTACTTTAATTTTTCTCTCGATGCTGGACACTGTTTTACGAACCTTTCTCTCAAGTTCGTTCAAAACCAGTTCTGTTAAATTGGAGTCATTTCATATTTTGAAGTGCCCCTTTCTTAGTTTCGTGATTCAAGCTTCTGCGACAAAGCCTGGAATATTTAAAAAATCTGAATTCTAAAATCGTATTGTTTCCCTGTTCATGGTCTGCAATACTGGCGGACGAGAAACATCCTTAGACAATTATAAATAAATAAATGTGTGCGAACAATTGCTACTTTACCGTAGAGCCCTCCTGTAACTGCACACTTTTTTTATCTATTAACCATTTAAGCGAAAAAAAACTCATGGAACAATGTCAATGAGTCACTTGATTTCGTTAACAAATTATCGAAAGGTGGCTAAATGCGAACATGAAAACATTTATAAAATGACAATATTCGACCATTAAAAATAGCTCGGCAAGAAAGTTCGCAACACCCGAAGATTGATTAATTTCACCACTGTTGTAGTTTTTTAAAATGAACTAAATCGCGAGGTTAAGGTTTAGGCAATTGTCAAATTCCAATATTGAAGTTCACCATCTGTTCTACTGTATAAAATTATGAACATTCTTTGGGACAAAGGCTTTTTTAAACACAATTTTAAGAAGGCTATAATTTGCTGCACACGTCAACCGGTTCGTGAGTTAACAAAGTTATGATCAGAAACAGCATGATAAATCCTGGAAAGATAAGTAGCGATCTTCAGAGGAATTAAACAAGTCGTTTTTATTCATTACAAGTGTACACGTTGGTCTGAAGGCAAAAAGGCAAAAAGAAGTGACAATAAAAAACTCCGACCTGGTCCTATTCTCCAAGCTTCTAAGCACCCACCCAAAGTTATTTTTTGGGGTTTTTTCACCTGTGAGGGTCTTGGATATGTGAAGCCTATCGAATGCATGATGAAAACCGCCAAATATGCAGACGTTTTGAACCTTATGCTCCTGCCTTCCATTTGAGGGACAATCTTGCTCCATGCCACACGTCAAAAAAAAGTGAAGCAGTTTTTCACGGAGAACTACATCAATGTTTTGGAATGGCAACTTTCCTGACCTCAATCCAGCAGAAAATCTATGGCTATTTTTTAAGCCAAGCTAATGAAAAAGGATTGCAAGAACAAAAACAAGCTGATTTCATCAAATATTGAGGTATAGTCTCACGAAGGAAAAATCGGAACTATTTGCGAAAAATTATATACGTAAACACAAACTTAAATAAATAAAAATATCGCTAAAAACCTTCTTAGTTTGCACGGTCATTGACTTCAATAAAAAAGTCTTTTTAAATTCAATTGCATTTTATCAGGACTTTTATTTCTTTGATTAAAATTTCGTAAATGCGTCTCAAAAAGAATGCATATAATTCATTTATTTTTTTCCATCTGTAAAACGAATCCAACCTTTAAGTCCATCTCGACCGCGGCAAGCTGCTTGCTTAAATTAAACCGAATACATCCTTAAAAACTTACCATTCAGCAGCATTACGAAGAACTTTTCACCCATCGCAACAACTTTTCCAATTCTAATTTAAGCTAGCGCTTCAGTCAATATTTCAGCTAGCTTAGCGCACATCATCACATCCTTCAATTTCAATTTTCTGGATCTTACGAGTTACTCACAATTTCATCTTAATCCACAGTAGCAATCCCCGGAGACAGACGTAGCAGAATTTATCATTTTTTGTTTTTATTTTTTTTTTTTTTGTTTCAAAATCTGTTTGATATTATTCATCCAGACAGACAAAGTCCGGGTGGGTCGGTATATTGAAGCTGGAACGGGAACGAGAAAAACAACGAACATTTTCCAAAGCCGGAGGAAGTTAATGTACTTTAAGTTAATCCGATTTACTCTGAACGAGAAGAGAAATCATCGTTAGTCCCCGACCGCTCTTTGTTTATCCTTTGCGGCAAATTGATTCAACAGGTATTGCAGCCCATCCACCACCGGTAGCTGAGGCAGGATTTTCATCCTTAAGTCAACTCCTTGCATCTGCAGCTGGTATCTGTATGTGTATCTCCTCAACACCAGAAGCCATGGCGCTTGTTGGAAATAAAACTTTCAAATGCATTTCACAAACCATAACGGATTGCACCCTCGAGATTATATGGTATCGAATGAACGACCCCTTTTACAATGGATTCAAGCAAACCACTTACCCCCATGTACCTCTACAAATATCAGCTATACATTGGTACTATGAGGGTATGCAGCTTCGCTCGCAATAAAGGCCCGAAAAATCGAGTTTGCACTTTTTCTTTGTGCAGGATATACGTATGTACGAGTACACTTTCTGTTTGCATACTTCGTCAGACGACAACGAGGACGAGGATGCCAGGTGGTAAAGTGGTGTTCTTTAAACCGAAAATTCCTTAAAATTTATCTCGACAGATAACCCGCTCCATTCGAGCCCCAAATTTAACATTAAAGTAAACACAGCTTTTGTTTTGCAGCTTGCCTTGGCCGCCCAAAAATAAAACACCCCTTTCTTAATTTTCAGCGTGATCCTTGCTCGTCCTGGATTTATATTTTCATTCTGCATTTTCAGTTTAGTTTAACCTGTTTTTCTCGCGCTCTGCCGCCTCGTTTCATACACTACACTACATACACACACACAAAGCAAAGGTGTAAGCAGCTTGTGCTGGTGTTTATACTCACCCCTCGGGAAGTTAGGTAATCCATACCCTTGGCAACCTGATACATGAATGATGTTAAATCGCCTGACGTCAGGATATTCGATTTTCCGTGTGTATTGCCATAATGCCTGCAATAAAGGAAAATGGTTATGAGTACGCCGCATGCACATCATGGTATGTAGATATTGGGGGGGAGTGAGGTGTGGGTGGGTATACACAAGTACCACGCGTTCGATGGTATCATTTGCGCGGCAACAAGCTGTGTGTGCTAGGCAAACTGCTGCCGCTATTAAACCGTAAAAGAACGACAACAACAAGGCAACGCGCAACACTGCGAAATGATGTCGACGTTGACGACTGAGACGACGACGTCGTCGTCCTCCACCAGGAACGAACTCCAAGTAGAGAGTATCTCTTCAATATGGTAAATGCAAATAACATGGAGGTTTGAACATGAGACTCCGTTTCACGAAGGATAATGCTAAGGAAAAAAGCAAAAACGAAAAAAAAAACTGGAAAAATAAATAAAAAGACCTCGACCCACTCCAGCAAACCTTTGCATCAGCACCGGGAATGCATTTTCATAAAAAAAATGGTAAAAAAAAACAAAAGATAAATAAACGGAAGCAAGTTGATATGGACGACGTCATCTAGGTCACGTTTTTACTTCCTTCACGATGATTGAAAATTATTCGACTCCTTTCTAGTTTTTTTCTAGAACATATCAAGTCGTTTATATTGATTTGCACATCTGCAATCTGAGTTGCGAACTCGAGCAGTAAGACAGTTAAAGGATCTCAATTAAGACAAGTCGGGAATTTAAATTTACGATCAGAAGCCAATGTTTTTTAAAAAGTCGCCAGGATTAGCTAAGTATTTGAGCGAACGTCTGAAATTATTCCTGGCCAAAGGCTGATGGATGATGTTGTCAAAGAAAGCTTCTTAGTGCTCTTCGACTCTTTGAAAACCTTACCTTACGCTGCAGATCACACAAGGGGACCTGGCTGTCCCTCAATCAATCGATGTAAAAGAGCAATGGAATGCTAAAAACTTTGCGGATTGCCTTTAACCAAAATATCCAGAAGATCCTTCCAAAAAACTACTGCCTCTGATGTGCTACATTTCAACTGTCCAAAACAAGAAAACATTTCCTATGACGAAGTGAGTAAGCAAGCTTGTGCAGCTTTATCAGAAATTTTTAAACCGTAGTAGTAAAGCAACACAATCTTAACAGCTACAAGATTAAAAAACAACCGGCACTAACTAGGCAATGGAAAGATAGGTGGGCTGGAACCTGCGTCAGCTTCGAATCCTAAAATGATCTAGTATTTCGAATCTGTTTCAGTCACCATTTGCCGTTGCGATCAAATTCATGGTGCTATCACTCTACTGTTCGATATAGGTTGTAGTGGTTGTAATGGTTGCTGTATTGGCTGCTAGAATTCTTGGTTAGTGTCGTCGAAAATAGTGGTTTGTATAGAGAATGCGTAAAGGGCCTTGCTTGCAGCATTGTGTTGAGCTAAGTCTTCCAAACTTTCATAGCACATCATACTAATGTGCTAATGAGTCGATATCTAAATCCTACGCCTCATTTGGGCTCGAGGAATGCTGCTGATGCCGATGGACGTTCTAAAGATGATGTGGTCTAAAAATTGTAGGCTCTTCTTAATGAGGACTAAATGTGTGATCGCTTATATCAAAATAAGTTTAGGCCAGAAGGTCCCACATTCATTCAACCCTTCACATTTCGGCGGAGTTCCAAATTTATGTTCAACAAAACTGATTGGCTATGAGTTACTCATAACGCTGAAGTTTCGGAAAAAAGCGTATTAGTGAGCCCTCAGGTACAAAACCGTCTTTGAAAAGATCCATATTTCTGCGCCATATACGAGACCGGTATCAAGAACATCTCGATAGGGGGTCCTCCAAAATTTATTTTTGTCCCTTATTATGTTAGGTTATAAACTTAATTCGGCATTGTGGTCTGATATGATACCAACGCGTTCATTTCTCCTCTGAATGGTAGCTTGTGCAGAAATGACAAGACTTCACGCCTTTAAGATGCGAAATCCTAATGAGTTGCGACTCCAGTTTAGCAGGACTCGATAGCTCTTAGCAGGAACAGTGGCTGGCAAAAGTGATCACTGTTGCCTTGGCTCAGTGGTAAATGCGGGTAAGAACATCTGGCATTTTTTCACGGCAAGACTGTCAAGATGAGCTTCTGTGCCATTCGGAGTCGGTAATAAACTGTAGGTCCCACCCCCGCCATTTGCGAAAAATGTAAGATGCACACACAAATGGTGAAGCTAGGCCCTGGCCCTCAACAGAGCTGTTGTTCCACAAATTTGTTTGTTTTTGTTTCTGCCTCTTCTCCATTTGCATCAAAGGTCTCGGTGAGATAGTTATTGACAATAACTCCATCAGCTTTCAACCTTAATATCGATGAACCGAACTGGAAAAAATTGCATTTTCATCTAGACATTCTTTAGTGACCAACTTTTAAGACGTCAACACAGATCTTAAAGGCAATCTTAGAAAACTAATTGGTCTTCTACTGACGCAATTAATTGGATCTTCCTTTTTGGCATCAGGACAAACAATGGTGTGGCTTATGCAAGAAAGAAATAAGGTCCTTGAAGCTTTGTCTTATATTTTACCATTTTAATTATTTACCCACGTTCAAGGAGTTCTGGATACCCTTCATATGTTAAAACAACCCAGATGGAATAGATCAATGGTAGAAAATGGCAGAGAAGAGCGTTTCATATTAATGTTGAGCGAAAAATCAGAGTTTGAGGCAAAGCATTGAGCGTTCCTCTCGAGTCAGTGAAAGCTTTGTGGGGGTGGAATTGAACTGGCTAATTCGCTGCAGCACTGTAGAGTCACTGGAGAGTCAGGAGACGTTGCGTCGGTCTTCAAATGAGTCGATTGAATTCGTAAGAGTCTTATCGCCGATAAGTTTTCTCACTCAAACTCAAATACCTGGCAGATACAGGAACTATGTTCCAGACATTCCGAGGATGGTAAGTCTTGTGGCTGGTGGTTCATATTTCATCATAGTGATAGTGGACAACATTGAGTTTTAGAGTCATTTAATTCACCGTGTTTTCACATCACCAATCTCAAATTCTGTTCATATTCGAATTCATTGGGCTAAACATACGTCACTGCTTCATTTCCAAGGCCAAATTTGGGGGACACGAAGTTGCAAACGAATTTGAAAAATTGCGCAAACTGTCATCAGCGAAAGATTGAATTGGAAAAGGTGTGGCGGACAAGAAATCGTAAATGAGATTTAAAAAGAGAGTCGGAGGCAAAACAGAACCGTGAGGGACGCCACCATTTGTTAATTATAGATTCGAAACCGATCAGCACAACTTGAAAAGAGAGTCTTAAGAGGTGGATTCCCATTGCACTCTACCTCCACAAAAGAACCCGATACCAAACTCAATAAAATGTTTTAAAAATTAAGTGCGATAACCTAAACAGTGATTAAGAATTGTAGCGTCTTAAAATATTTCCTCAGCTGACGATTTTGAAGCTAAAAAGTTCAATTTTTTCACTGGAATTTGTCCCTTTTAATGGAATGAAAACTGATTTCTTAGAACTAAAAGAAAATTCAGTTCTCCGTTTCAAAAACTTTGCAATTCTTTTGTGAACACAACACCACCTGTCGTAGCAAATAAATAACAACAAAGAAACAAGTTTCCCTCGAAAATAAGTGTCGCGCTCAGAATCCCAAATGTACCTCCCAAGTTACATGCCAAGCCAGAAAAGTTGTCCTGAAAATTGGAAAGGAAGAAAAAAAAAATTACAAATACGAGTATTGTGCTTACCTCTCGGCACGCGAGTTTCTCAAGTACGTTTGAAGTTTTCCACGATTTACATATTCGATTATCACGAAAATTGGATCCTTATCATTACAACAGCCCAACAGGCGCACAACATTTATATGGGGCTCCAGTGACTTCATTACCTGCATGTATTGGTGAAGGATATGAAAAGAAAAGAAAACAAAAAATAGAAAAGAATTAATACAAACAAAGCCAAATCGTAACAAATACGCGTGTGTACTCGTCGAAGAACAAAGCCTGCAGGCGCACAGACTCTGTGAGTGTGAAAATTTATTCAAATTTCCGATATTACATCCTTGAAGCGTTTTATAGCTGTTGAACATATTATTACACCCCTACTGCACGTAAGGTCCTTCTCTTCAGGTGAAATCAAGTTCAGGATACGGATATATTTATGTTTGTCGACTCTCTTATAAGTGTTTCTTTTTCTGCCTTTTCTGGGTGTAAATGTATATTGTATAGTTTGTATGGGTACATTCCATACGCACTTCCAAATTTATTGAATCCTTACGAAAGGAAAGGAGCTTGAGCCAAAGATGGTTGAATTTTTAATACGCCTAAGAGAGTACCCACGTCGTTGGCTATATAAGTGTATCTATAACAGAGAAGGTTCTTGCGAATGGGGTCGCATTACAAGGATATAGAGATGACAATGTTTTCCAAATGAGATCGTGAGAGGTGTTAGAATACCGATCCGGGACCTATTCGTATGTAGACAGCGTCCCATCTGCATGATTTTCCACAATCATTTAATTCTGTTGGTCTAGGCTGTGACTTTATGGGATAGCAGCTTAGAGGTAATATGATAGCATTATGTGGCTGTAATACTTACTTGGTCTTTTAAGGATATTACCTGATAAGAGAAAACGTATATACACAGGAGATAAAAGCTATTCCCGGATAAAATGGTTCTTATTTGTTGGCTTTTGTTTTTTTTTTTATTTTATTTTATTATTTTGCCAACGATTAAAGGTAATCTTTCTAAAGTAGGCAGAATGATGACTTGAATTAACGTCACTTTGTAATTGGATGCCACAAGGTGAATGGAATTTATTTAAGACAAAAAGATTTCTCAGAGTTGAGTTTTTAATAAATGGAAATTCGACACAGACTATAACAGAGTATCTAAACTTTACTTTTCGAGGAAAGAATTTGTCTGTTGAGGATTTTAAGGGAATTTTTCTAAATCAGGAACGAATTACCGTTTGAGTTACTTTATACCAGCATTCCAGTGTCTTACTTGAAACTTTCAATATTATTTTTTAAGATCATCGAGAAGCCCTAAATCTGTCGCTTAGCAGTACAACTACTTGGAACTATTGATGACACCGTTGAACCCTTCGAAGGCGAAAAGTTAGTTAAAGAATATCATCATCTCCTCCTTTAAGTCACTCGGAAATCCTACCCTAATCGATTCGTCACATTGTTGGAACTAAGCATCGAACACAGTCTTTTTGGTACACTATCAAGTTCCATGACGTCTGGATGGTGCTGATGTTAAAGCTCCTTTCTTTTTATTGAATTCATTTTTAGGGTCCAATCGAATTTGCCGTTGGGATCAAATAAAAGGTGCTATCACTGGATTTGAGACAGAAGTCTTACCAAGTGGTGATTACTTAAATGATTCTTGAAATGTTTTGTAATGCTGGAATACCTATTTCATATTCGTGTTCTTAATAATGGTTTGTGTATATGATCAATTAATTTTTTGAATAGAATACTGTGAATTAAGCGAATGCAAATGCAGTACAGTCTCGCCAGTCTGGCCACTCGCTTGGCCGGACACTTTTGCTTTAACAGTCCGGACAGAGTATTAAAATGTGTATGTAATTTTATTCTAACGTTACGTTTGTATGCTCATGCAATTATTGGAATTCCCCAACTAGTTGCATCGTTTCTAGTTGGCTCTTGCATCTAGACAATGTACTGTTGCGATATAAAAATTTTTTGAAAGTTTTTCTATATGTCTGCTGATTTATCGTGCTCTGCTGTATTTGTTGACAAGACTTCTTATCTTGGGTAAGTTTTCATTCTGTCGAAGTTCTTTTATGGATAAAACGTATTTTTTGTGGTTCAGCTTTGCACTCTCACTGAAAGTTTTCTCGAAGAAGAAAAGGAAGCAGTTAACTTTGACACTTTCTTACTTGTGGGCTGAACAAAATAATGAATCTCAAATGCATACCCTTCTCCTCATAAAGTTTCACGAAAAAGCTGAAAAGAAGTTTTTAGATAAACCGTTCCAACCAAAAATAAACGTATTTTCCTGCTCTTTAAATATTTTTCATATGCGTACATTGTGCGTTTATGAAAATTATAAGTGTAATAAAAGGGGCTTCAAAAATTTTCAGCTTATCCACTTTATTTAACATTTTTTCTATTGTCCGATACACCATCCATAGACCAAACATCATCCGAGTCATTCTCTTCATCCTGCTGCTCGGTTTGCTCAAAATGTATAGTAAGGGTAATCACGAACCCTTGAGAGTGAACAAATTATAACAAATATCTATATCTTCGGGAAAAGCCAGAAGGACATATGATTTCTCGACAACAGTCTAGAGTTTGATTTGCGTTAAAATTTCGGGTCGCTTTGGATTTATTTCAAAGAATCCTTCAAGCTGTCTTTGTACCAAGTTCGGTGGAGTGTTGTCCGTGGTGATTAATTCATGATCATGCATACGGCCAACTTGTTCTACTTTGATCGAGTGCCACGAATTCATACACTGTTTTATTGTTTTTTTCAAAAACAACAAAACTTGACGTCATGTTGGGGCAAATTGCTTTTCTGGCTGGATTTTAAATTCCAAAAAATTCAGTTGGAAAAAAATTACTGCACGTGCAATAAAGTTTATCGAATCTTTTTTAAAGTTACTTTTATAGGCCAGAAAGTACCAACTTCTATTTCCTTTCCCACGAAAGTTTGAAGGGGAAGATGTTAAAATGAACATAACTTCAGTCGGGAGGTATGAGCCTTGTGCTTCCGGAGTAGGGTAGACTTTAGTTCTGGAAGTTGCTCATTTTGATAAAAAGGCAACCACCCCCAATCCCTTTTAGCTTACATATTCTGATAGTTCCCGCCGGGATGGTTCAATTGGATTGCTTATAGAAATCTTAGAGACATCTGCAGTGGCGGACTTACAAATTTTCAGGGTATACTGTTTTTGACGCCCTCACCTCTATAATTGTCATCCATAAATTTCATTGAAATTACTCGTATATTTTTGAGCTAATCAAAGCTCAGTCCGAGCGGGGTAATGTGTGCTACTTACACAATTTGGTAAACTTTAATAAATAATCTTTATTGCACTGACAGACAAACAATTAAAAATAATGAGCTCAGTTCAGTCATAAAAGTTTGTTACTTCGTTACGATGCCTTTTTTTGGTAAAAACAATCATCCATGATATCATCGTAAGTATATCATCGTAAGTAATATTGTTCATTAATTCCAACACTATGCACAAAAGAGCTAAATCGTTTCATTTTTCTTGGCTCAAGGTCAATCTCAGGTAATTTTTCACTCCCTTTAAACAAGAGAAGCTTCCCTCCCCCGAAAAATTCGTCGCTGCTATACAGAAAGCCATACGAAGGGATATGTCCAAGTTCGGATAAACGTTCTGCAGACTCTGTTTCCGCAGAAACAAAAATAGACTCTCTAAGGATGAACAAGCTGGTTTTACCAAAATGCTTTGCGACGATATGTATGCATTCTTGAACTAACTCAGTCTCTAAATCATAAGGATATACTTCTTCTAAGGACAGTGGGAAGAGGGAAAAACGGAAAATACATTTTCTACAATTTCGCTCTTTTCACTCATACAAAGTGTGGGCAGAGGGTGCAGAGGCCGATTACTGGTTGGAAGGCGCCCGGGCGGCGAACTAGCTATTTTACAGAATATGGAAGTTTGCTATGCGAGAGGAAAGTCATCAGCAAAATTTGTTGCGGACTTCTATTTGTGAGACACTAGAAAACCGTCATGCAAAAATCAAGTAAAAAAATTCGGTCCCCAAATTCGCCGACCTAGGCTCAAGCCCACTTAGTCTACTGGTAAATCCGCCACTGGATATCTGTAATCAGTTTTATTTTTCCTTTTTAAGAGCTTTTGTTATTGTTTTGGTATTTACTTTTTTATTGTTTAAAGACCGCCTTACTTTCGAGGACGGCTCGCTATGTAAATAGGGGAGGTGCTCTTTTTAAAGCTGTTTGATATGGCCCAGTAATCTTTTGAGTGATTTGAGGAGGTATAAAGAGAGTTAAATAGAGCAGTTATAATTTACCTCAACTGATTTTACACTATTGTACTTTCTCTATTTTTTCGGAATTTAAGAAAAGTGTGCTTTCCATGACGTTCTGTCCTACAGACCATCATCCTATGGACTGCTAGATACATTGGCGCTGTTGCTTTTCCTATCGTAACCGATATCCTTGCAGGTAGTCTGCGTAAGAAAAAAAGTTTTTATCAGACGTTTTGTTGTTAGCGAAGTCATTTGCTTGTTTTTCGCAAACGCAAATAAGTTGTCGGCACTCATCTTAAATGGATTCCGGTGTGATGTGGATTTCAGGTCAGTTCATCCATACAAAATAAGATCCAACACTAGAGATATCAAAACGTGGAAATATCCTTAAATCTAAATTAATATTATAGAAAGACAACTCCGTGGCTGGTGCATTGTACCGCTGAACAAAAACTTAGGTTCAAAGCCCCAACTGAGTTTAGCAAATGATGTTCGGACCAAAACCATTTGCGGTGACACGGAACCCTTCATGTGCGTGTCCGACTCGCACTTGCCCGCTGTTTTAAGTATTTTAGATGAAATATAGAAAGAAAACTAGACGCATAGTGGAATCTCAAACATTTCGACCTGATAAAAACCGTATTTTTTTCAAAATTGAAGTCCATGCAAATGTCCTCGTGGGTCCATTGCAACGAACTTTACACCCACTCAAGCCCTCAAGGGCAAATTAGTTTCCGGTAAACTAAATTTACAAAACACAAATAAGGAACAAGTTGGAAAACAATCCTCCCCAATGGGCGAAGGATTGTTGTCCTTTTTTGCTTCGATCGGGCATAGTTTTCAATTTCAATAAGTGAATAATATTTACGTACGAGAAAAAATATGAATTCGAGTAGTACTTGCCAAGGAGCCTATTCGTATGTATGAAGGTGTCCTCGTAGAGATCCCCACAGCCTGTTGAGATGCTAGAACAATTCGTGGAGTGTTTTTTTTTCTACTTCAGAATATCGCAAGCCACAGTGTTTGGGGGGTTGTGACAAAGTTTTTTGTAAGCAAGGTTCCCCCCACTCTGACTGTTTTTTGTTTTCAACGGCATATTGCAGAAAACAAATTTACCTCCATATGTGTATGGATACTTTCAATATTGTGATATCGTTTGGCGCCAGTCAGTTGGAAGAAAGGTAATAGCAGAGAGCAGCAGCAGGATGTTTGTTACTAGAGTAGAGATACCAACCAAAAGGAGGATATTTGCATTCGAAAATATTCAATATTATTTGTGTTTATTTTACGTTTTATTTGCGTGAAGTATGCGTGACAATGTTCGACGGAAGCCCTCGGTTCTGGGTATTCCTTATTGAGTGTACTCGTACATGCGGATATGAGTATGTGCATATTTTATTACGATTACTTCAAGTGGTGGGTTCCGTTGGGTATGGTTTTTGGAAGCTGCTCTTACATCCATATTTTGTTGTCGAGTTATGACACTCCGATAGGAAAGTCTTGATAAGAGGAAGAATATCTTTGGAGTTCTTGGTTGAGATGTCACTTAAGGAATGTGCGTTTGTTTAAACGTGGTTTCTTCAAAATATGTACTTAAATGCGAAATATTTATGGATCCTTTTCAGTTTTCATTGTGCATTGAATGTTATATTTTTGTTCATATTCCCGTGCGTTGTTCCTAATACTTGCCTTACGAGATTATACGAGGCTTGATGGAAAAATAGAAATTCTTATCAGTCCTAAATCGGAATTCTGAAGAACAGAAATACCCTTTTGAGTTGAACCTCCGACTTTGAACAACTTCGGTGTAGTGTCCGACCGAAACATGATTTTCGGCCGGAACCGAAACCGTAACCGAACATTCGGCCTCCGTTTAAGTTTCGGCCGAAACCGAATACGAACCTTTTTTTAAACAAGTTTTTTTGTTTTGTTGCTTTTAAATATATGCTCGTTCTTCAAGAGGATATAAAGACTCTTATAATGCGTGAAGCACAGAGCGAGCGGAAGAATTAGGAGAAGAATGAAAGTTGTAGACAAGTTGAAAAAGATTATGTATTTCAATTGTTATTATATAAATTTAGTATATTTTTACACACACAAAAAGTTATCACGTCCGAAGTCACCTGACGAGAAAATAAACAAAATAAAAAATACGGCTCACGGACCAACAACTCACGCGAAGTTAACCGTGCTAGCCAAACAACAAAGTTTGTGTTGGAAAGACTCATGCACCAGAGTTGATTTTGATCAGTCCTCAATCCTTGGAGTAGATTTCCCTTCCAATAGCTATATACTTTAAACTATATATACTATATACTATAAACTGTATACTCTCAAAAACAAATTTTTCCGATATCGGCCGGCTCCATCACGATAACAACCGATGGGGCAGAACTCGAACGAAAAGTGAAAGTTTATCTTTTTGAGTAATCTTAGTCTAGAACTCTCCTTTCATGCTTTACCACGACCGCGAAATCGCAGTTATATAGTAACATTTCTGGAAATATTCACTTCGACCGACAGACAAGCTGCCATAAAATCTACATCTAATCTTGTCAAGGAACGCCGTATATCCTTTAAGGAGATAGAGGACTTTTTTAAGGTTCACCTTAATGGGGTTCCAGGACATAGGGAAATCCACGGAAAATGCAGAGCAGACAAACCTGGAAACTCCTAACAAACAGAGAACCAGAAAGCTACTAAATCTCCTCAATGAATGCCCGGTCATAGCAATAGCAAGACATAGAAAGCTATGTTCACATTTCTTCACAGCTTTGCCCCAACTTGCTTAATCAAACTCAAAAGACCTCGCTCAGTTCATTTGAAAAGCAAATTAGTTCTCTCCACCTTCTCCTTCTTCACCGTCCGGGAGGAAAACGTCTCAATACTCACTTACTTCACAATATAGGTAGAATGGTTAATTCACATAACCCTCGCCGTATCACAATAGGTCAAATTGCTGTGTGCCTTGTGGAAGACTGAGTTTCGGCGCCGCTGAAGTTTCGGCCGATTTTTTGCGAAACCGAAATTATGGCCGAAACCAATTTTTTGGACGAAGCTGGCCGAAACCGAATAATCGGTCGGTCACTACTTCGGTGTCGTTGAAGACGGGTTTGCGACAAATTTTCTGGGTACCCAAGGAGGTGGTACTTTGTTCACATGAAGTTTGTTACTGGTGATTGTTTTAGTACCACGATAAAAGGATGCGTTTTAGAGCCACGTAGTTTCTGATTTTGCTAATTGGTCCTGTCCGGTAAGATTGCTTGGTTTGCGTCAAATCTAACAATTAAGACTAACTCTAGAAATTAATTTTCGGTTTCGCCGATGATGACTCTTTCACTTTGTTTACGATGGAGCGGAGGACTTAAATTCTAAATATTTTCAATTCACAGCAGTCCAAAAGAAAGAAATAAATTCGTAGGAAAAAACAACAAATTTTAAATCGAGACTCAGAATAAATTTGTTATCTTCAAATCCGCATTTAGCAGTTTACGTCTCTTCAAGTCATACAATGTGATGACTAAATTATTCTAGATTCAGAAAATTGAACCGCTCAGTCGGATCTAAGCTCCTTAAACGAATGCAAAACACTTATGATCATGACAGCTGAGCATATATTTTATCCTTACTTGAAGAAGAATGAACACACTTTACTTGAAGAATTCATTTAAAGTGTGTGATTGTACTTCAACATTTTATGGTTGCGAACAGGCGAGGAGGTCGTGATCGGGACAAAAGGGATCACAGCCTTCACACTCTGCTGCATCTCTGTTGGTCCGCCTTTTTGATTCTCCGTAAATCTGATCGAAGTAAATACATTTTCGAGGTTAGCTTTGCGAAAATTGTATACAAGTTCAATTCGAAAACAAATTAATTTCACTTGCTTCGCCTTGTTAAGATTATCATCTCGGAAGTCCGTGCTGCAATCATTTGGATCGCACCAGCCCCTAAAAATATATTTGCCTTACATTATTTCCTCACTGTTCAAAAGAATTCAAATTGTTTCTTTTGAATTCAGTGACTTCAGTTGATTTTGTGTGAATTGAATGCGGAATAATGTGAAAGTGACTTCAAAAGACTACTTTTCAAATTCCAGTCTATCTTAACAAAAAAACTTCAAATTATTCGAATGAATTATCTTCGCAAAGGATTTAGATCTTCTACAACCTTGGATTATAGTTCGCAAAGTTTGTATCAGTGAAGAGAGTATTTGAATCCAGAACACAAAGTTCTCAAAATACTTTGTCAAACCTTTAAATCAAGCAATATTTATCATGTGCGGCAAGTTTTAACGACTGAAGGCTACTTACTTAAAACCATCAAGGATGGAAGGGAGCTTAAGGTCAGGTTCAGAACATAAGAGGAATCCCGACCCGCTAAGTAACTAAATACTGTTTTTTTAATCCAAAATTCACACAAAACAATTGCTTTTTTTTCCAAATATATGTGCTCGTCGATTACTTTCGAATGAGCATTCAACCGTGTCTTATTTACAATTAAGGATCTCCGTGCAAGTCCTTCGACATACTGTCTATCAACTTCAAGTCAAATTGCATTAAATTTCTGTTTTTTTATTTATCTTAGCTCTTTGAAGTCCACCATACTTTTTTTAAAATTCCATCCCTTACAGTATCACTCAGAGTCACCATTTATACTTTCCAAAGCATTTTACTGGCGGCACCTAATGCCATGATTCCAATCACTTGACAGGGTGCAAAAAAAGAGCTTAACTGTCACCCAAACTCCTAGGCTTTCCGACAATTGTCGGAAACGCTTGACACCATCTTGTGCTGTTTAACTTTTATGCAAAACCAATGTATAGCCTGATTTCGGAAATTTTCTTTGCGATCTATCGGCTTTCTAAATCAAATTATCATCAATTGGTGGGGTAAACCGGTCGTCCGCTATCGCCCACAAATAAAGGCTTAAGCAAACCGCATTTAAGGGATACCAATTAGATGCCAGAGCTAGACGTGTGTGGTAACAATAATATGCCGCAAAATGGCTTTCCAAAATTCCTGGATTTACTATGCCCAAGCTCGCCCACTGGACCATCGCTTGTATAATCCCCCCTTTTTCTCGGAAAGTTGGTGGCAATTTTTTTGTTTTATCAAAATTAATGATCTTCTTGCGGGCAAATTGGAATAAATGAATTCACTTTATCCACTTGGGAGGACGAATGAGATATTTTCTCGTAAGTTCGTATTTGTTTTTTTTTCTGCCGTTTCCAACAACAAAACCAGAGGAGCATCTACACGAGGAGACAGGATGCTCTCGCTAGGTATTCACGACCACAGACTCCATGATTTATCCTACCCACCCCACTATAGACAGAGAGGCTACACACTTATCATCAGTTATCAAATTTACTCTGTTGCCCGCATACAGTCTCACTCACTCTCTCTCTCTTTCTGCCTGTGCTTCTTCCTCTTGCTCTGCGCCCATCCCTCTGGGTAAGGAGTAAGTGAATAAGGTGAAGAAACAGAAGAGAAGGAAAGAAAACAAAAAAAAAAATTCGTTATTATTTATGGTGGAGCACCGCAGGGGGTAGTATAATTTTATTAGAATAGAAACTTCTGCCATCAAGTGAACAAGTGCGTACGCCAAGCATGAAGGTAGTCGATCCTTGTGAGGGGTGCAAGAAATAATAGAGAGAAGACAAACCGAGTAAAACAATGAATTTTCGGGAAATGTTTACAGATTTAGCAACCCCCAAACGTCAGCGATGTGAAGACCGACATTACCACTACCATCACCACAATAGTCATTGTAGGTTGGGAGGACACAATTGCGGATGTGGATCTAGAACAAGGTGGTACTGGTGCTGGGTACGAATTCATTTGTAGCAGATGAAAATAAATGTCAGATGCTATTAAATTTCGAAAAGTGAAATGAATAAATCGCAATCAAATTAAGCAATAAAACATTTTTTGGGGGTGGTTGGTGCTGTTCGTGCAATAAGATAAGATAACGTTGAAGCTCATTAAGGAGGCTTAAGTGAAAGGAAATTGTGAGAATGATGGGCGCTTTCTTATTACAATACGAAAGGTATGCTTTAATGTTATTCTTTGTTTAGTCCTTGCGGCGACGAATCGGTCCTTGGCGAACACAGCATCTGCTGTGATTCTATTGGAGGTCAAGGAAATGTGCATCAATGGAGGCTATGCATCTTAATTAAGCAGATGTAGTTGCAGAGGGAGGTAGAAGGGCAGACGAGTGTGTCGTAGCCGAGATGTTAATTATGAGACACAATCAAGCGAATGTCAGGATGCTATAGTAATTAAGGGAATATTTGATTAAAAGGTAGCAGGAAGAGGGAGGGTAAAATTTAAGATGAAGCTAAGCTAAAAATACGGTTTTTAGTCCAGCATCCACAGTCTGACTTTGATTACTCAACTTCAAGTGATTTAAAAAAAAAAAAAATAAACATTGACACCGCGACGCTAGTGTGTTGTTGACAGTGCGGGCATTCCAGAAAACATACTTCCTCTTCAGCTATTTCGCATGTTTTGAATTTACGATCTACGACAAATAATTAGCTTCCAAACAAATCGATGTGCCAATCAAAACGGATAATCGTATATTTCAACGACTCTTGAATAAATTGAATATTTCCGTGCTTAGAATTTAGTGATGGGGTAAAAAAAACTGTTTAAATTATTGATCATCTGCTCCAGATTTAAATGATTCCCATGTTTCAGCCTCTCTTTCTTTTAGCTGGATATAAAATAACTTACATCCCAATGAAAACTAGTCGATGTACTGAAAAAAAAACTACAAGCATTTTGAAAACATTGCGATCGATGACAGTATGATCAAATATGCCAGAAAAACGATCAAGCTAGGTCATAAGGTCTGGATGATGTGCGCCGAATCAGGATAATTTATTGCTTGTGGGACGGTTACCTCGAATCGAAAATAATCGCCGAAACTGAAAGCAGATAAAGTTTAAACGAGCACAATATTACTGCGCAATGAGTGACACAAACGTAAGGATTATAAAATCGAGGGATAAAAGGTTAAAGATCGCAGAGAGTACACTGGAGAATTGAGCTAGCTCATATAGAGGCTATAAAAGAATACAATGCTTACATGAAATTTGTGGACAAATTTGATAAGATGAAACATAAACGCGAAATTGACAACAAATCCTATTAATGGAGGCTTGGAATTTTCTTCCACATTCTCGACTGTTGTGTTGTCAATTTCAAGCTAATTTTTCAAAGCATTATGTTATTTGGGTCACCTGTTTGAGGTAAATGTGCTAACAGTCATATACTTTGATTGTAAACAACTCAAAACAAAATACTTAAAATTATGCTAAATCTACTTCGGCTCTATGGCACAGAAGAACTCCACGCAATGACCAACATCGAACAAGTTTCATGAAGAATAGCAAATTTACATATTTGAGCGATACAATACATCTTGTAGTCTATCCGAAAACAACTTGATCTCAAATTTAGCTGTTTAAGGGGGATAGAAAATAAAAAAATTAAAATGGTTCAAGCTTTAAAATTGTTATTGATTTTCTTTTCATTAGTTTGTTTATATACCAATGCGTTCGTTTTCCAATCTACTTTAGTAATCATTTATTTATATATTTATTTATTTGTTTATATATTTGTTAATTAACTTATTTACTTATCTATTTATGTATTTAATTCATTATTTATTAATTTATATATTCATTTAATAGTTTATTTATTTATTTATTTTTTTTATATTTGTTTATTTTTTAATTTATTTATACTACTGTGTCCAAAAAGTAAGGTGACATATGAATTTAAACTGCGCGAAGGATTTGGAAATTTTTCTTTCTTTTTAGGTTGGTAGTACTGTCAGTGACATCTATGTGAAATTTCATGTCAAAATATATTCATAGTGTTTGAGATACGCGTCTTTTTGTGAGCTGCTAAAAGTGAGTTTTTCATTTTTTGCGATGTCGAAATTTATTGAGCAAACAATTTGCATTAAATTTTGTTTGCGGAATCAATTTTCTGCTGCGGATACGTTGAAGATGGTGCAGAAAGCCTTTGATGATGAGGCTGTGTCTAAAAAAATGTTTACAAGTGGTATAGTGATTTCCAAGCCGGCCGTGAACGTGTCGAAGACGAAGAGCGTTCTAGGCGACCATCAACCTCAACCGATGAAGCTCACGTCCAACAAATCAAAGATTTGGTGTTGAAAAACCATCGATTAACGATTAGAGACCTTGCTGATGAAGTTGGCTTTTCGAAAGGCTCAGTCAATACCATTTTGAAGGATGCTTTGGGCCTCAAGCGCGTCAAATCTCGACTGGTACCGAAAACATTGAATTTTTTGGAAAAAAGGCGTCGCGTTGAAGTGTCCATGACCAGGATGTCATGAAACGCATTATAACTGGCGATGAGACTTGGATCTATGCTTACGACCCCGAAACAACCGATCAATCGAGCGAATATCGTGCCAAAGGAGAGCCGGGACCAAAAAAACCGCGCCAAAGTCGCTCAAAAATCAAGGTCATGTTGACTGTTTTCTTCGATTATCGTGGTGTTGTGCTTTATGAATACCTTCCAACCGGCCAAACAGTCAACAAGGAATATTATTTTAACGTTATGCGTCGTTTGCGTAACGCTATCCGCCTAAAAAGGCCGGAATTGTGGAAAGACAATTCTTGGTTTTTTACACCACGATAATGCACCATCCCATACCGCACTCGTAATTCGTGATCATTTCGCCAAAAACTCAACCCATATCGTTCCGCAACCACCGCATTCACCTGATCTGGCGCCGTGCGACTTCTGGCTGTTCAACAAGCTCAAAAGACCGCTCCGGGGACACCGTTTTGATACGATAGAGGAGATTCAAGCCGCAGCGAAGACGGAACTGAAGGCCATCCCGGAAAGTGACTACAACCAGTGTTTCAAAGATTGGAAAATCCGTTGGCATAAGTGCATTGCATCGGGAGGGGATTACTTTGAAGGGGATGAAATTGATTTGGAAGAATAAATAAAGAATTTTCAAAATAAATACAATGTCACCTTATTTTTTGGACACAGTAGTATACTATATATATTTCTTTATTTTTATTAACTTACAAAGCATATTTGAGATCAGCTCTAGCTTTCTTGCCTTTTATTCTCTCCAGACTTGGAAAACTTATTTTAAAGAATTTGGAGAAGGTTTTTCTTGTAGCTTTTCCTTCGACTTTTCATTGTATAAATGGTGCAATATAGCCTTTAAAATGACAAAATGTAAATAATTTTAGCTATAGTAAAAATACAATTGTGTCAATATAAGGATATTCAAAAGCATCGTCAACTTAGAAAACTTGGGCCTTAAAGAATTTCGAAAAATTCACCAAGGCCTGTTGACTCCACATTCAACACATCTTCAGCGTCGTCTTCGAAGCCAATATTAATCAAACGCGACAAGCCAACAGTCATGTTAATTTTTCAATAAGTTATTAATTTTTTTTCTCTAAAGCCACGCAGGTTAGCGCATTCCTTGACAGTCTTATAACAATTATTTCATTTTAAAATTTGCAGACCCTACATAATAACAATTTATGATTTCTTCAGCAAATTTCCTTCACATCTGAAAGCGTGCCTGAAAGCGAAGAAAACTGGACACGGTTGCAATTTTTTTTGGTAATTTTTTTTTTGCAATGTTTGCGCAATTAAAAAGGTCCCGTACCTCAAAAGAAGAAGCGAAACTTTATATGTTCACTACGTTGCCCGTCGGTTTCCATATCAAGACCAATTTTCTTAGGAACGCGTAGAGATATCAAGTTAAAGCTTCAACTTAACTTAGGGTTTTCCAATAAGGACTTGACTTTTTTTTTAAATTCAATAAATCGACTGCAAGGCGTTCTGTGCTATGTGGCTTGTGGTACCATCCTGTTGAAACCACATGTCGTCCAAGTTAACATCTTGCAATTCGAGCCAAAAATAATCGGTAATCATGGCGCAATAACGCTGGCCGTTCACTGTTACGTGACGATCGTTATTGTCGTTGAAAAAATATGGCCCAGTAACGCCGCCAGCATGCAAACCGCACCAAACAGTAGAAGCAAATGTGGATTTTCACCCGACCAATAACACAGCTTAGTGACGAACCCATTTAGCCAAATCTTCCTCTTGGCGCATCTTCTCAAGAGCCCAATCGGAGAATATACGTCGCTTCAAATGATCCTCCGGCTTCTTGTGTGGGTGTAAAAGAAGATCCTTATGCAAAATATGCTATAATGTGGTCTGAGCGAAGCCAAATTTTTGAGAACACCGTGGAATTGACTGATTTGGATCGTTTGCTATGATAGATACGGCTGGACGGCAGCGATATTTTCGACTCTCCAACCAACCTATTGTCTCACTGACCAGGCAACATCACACAAAGAATATGTAAACTCTTTTTGCACTAAACTTGATATTGCCTATCTACTAGTGCGAAAATTACGACCGAAAATTCGCATTTAAGGTTGCCGACTCCGAATTTCGATAGAAAGCTTTAAACTGACAAAGACAGATCGATGATTAGTGAAAGTGTGCGTTAACAATTTAAATTCAAAGTTGTCAAGTCCCCATTTGAACTAAATTTTCACAGTGAAAATATGCGTCTATTAAGAATCATGAATTTTTGCAAGAAGCAATATCTTAAGCACAAGTTAAGCGAAAAATCTTAAGACCCCAAATTTTTGGTTACATCTCTCATGCTTATGAAAATTTAAAATTAGAAAAATATTTAGAACATCGTAAGGCGGTACGGAAGCCTTCGCGCGTGTATCCGATTCGCACTTTGACACATTTTTTTCATCATCAAATGGCAGGTTTATCCAAATCCAATTTTCTTTTTACGCAATAATTAATAATTCGTAATATAATCATGACGATGATGATCGTTATAACCTTAAAAATGTGATGCAAAAAATATCTCAAAAAATAAATATGAATTGCTTTAAAATTGTATTCATCGAACACGAAATAAAGTTGCCCAATTCTATACAATATGCTTTAAGCAATTTAACACTTTAAACATGTGCATATATAAATAGGTATTTATATCTTCAAAGGAATAAATTTCGTCTATGCCTCGAGCTCCAAACACATCAGAATATTGTCTACACAAAGCTAATTGCTTATTGGAATATCCGCGTTATCCATATTAATTTGCGCACCTAGTCTTAACACGTCCTTTGTCGATAATTAGATAAATTAAATAATCGTCTTATGGTAATTGATCGATTGCCAGTACGTATTTTGAGTCCCATAAAAAACAGTTCCTTTTTTCCTAAAAACTTTTGTGTAAAGGGGCCTTTAATAAAAGTATAAAAGAGGCCTTACTCGTGTGTGTATAAATTTAAGTTATTACAACCAACAGTATGGCCAATGACGAAATTTATTATGGCATCGATAAAGTTTGCCAATTTTACGCTGACGATTATTAATAATTGACGTAAATTACTTTAAATGCAATTTTAACCTAGTCAGAGCTTAATTACAGCTGACCACCTTGTGTACAACTTCAAAATGGACCAGCGATGCGGGTGAGTGGATTGCATCTGGATGACGTGTGCCATATTTCATAACGATTAAGCGTAAATGCATTTAATTCATTGCGATTTTTATTTTATTATTATTGTTGTTTTTTTTTTTATTATTTTATAATGCTTTCGCGTCGTGTTCGATATGGCAAATGGATTTTTATTCATTTCTGGTTAACTTAAAAGGACATGATGACACAGAATTGGAACGCCATTGCGAGCGAATGGTGTTGTTGAAAAAAGGAGTATTTATTTTATTGGTTGTTGTTCATTACCATGAGTAGTAGTTTTTTTTACAAGGACAGCGAATGCGGTACGAATAAAATTTGAAGGAAATATCTGCTGGAATATCAGGTCTATTCTTCTCGTCTACAAAAAAGTTTTCAGTTTGTCTAAACAACTAGGATCCATACTCCAAGCTCGAAGGACCTATGCTGGAGGATATGTAAGTAAGATACGTAAGATACCAGAACAGATTAAAGGGGCCTCTTTGGGATAAACGACCCCTTCAACGTAGACTAAGTTATTTTTGATTCTGCGAATAACCAGAGTTGGGATTTTCCCAAATGCCTTCTGCATTAACTTTTGTTCTTTTGAAATCTGTCCGACTAGCTGTTTAAAAATAACTTGGATAACATATAACTTTCGACACTCACACTAAGGGTTCCGTACCACCATACAATGGCCTTGTTCCAAGCATCTTTTGCTAAATGCATTTGAATTGAATTGCATTTATTTCGTTAATAAGTTACAATGTGCTGTCGCACAATTTACACAAATAGGTATACAGAGATTTGATATTTATTAAATCTTTCTACTGGGAATTAGTTTAACATATTTTTAAATAAAGTTTAAGTCTCAGAGTAGAGAAACAAAAAACATACATTGAGGAAAATAACGAAAAAAAAACTCAAATTTAAAGACCAAAAAAAAATGGTATCTATGTTTATGAGCATATATACTTTCGTATTTACACGCATTTACAGAGGTATTGCGCAGCTGAATAAGATAGCTTAATTATTCTGATATTCAGTACTCTTATCTAACAAATTGCCGTGGCACTTTAATTGTTATATGCAAATAGATTATTGAACAATAAATAAATAAATAAATAGAAAAGTATTTCAAATTAATAAATAAATATAAAAATAAATAAATTTATAAAAAATAAATAGAAAAATAAATAAATAAATAAATAAATTAATAGATAAATAAATAAAAATATATACATAAATAAATAAAAAAAAATATATAAATAAATAAATAAATAAATAAATGAATAAATTCACATGGAAGTAGAAAAAATATGTAGAAAAAAAAAAAGAAAACTAAATTAATATTGCTTTATAAGGTGGACCTCAAACAGTATTTAATTGGTTTATTAGGGGATTATCCGGAATTTCGCATCTGACCTTAAATAAATCGTTTAGTTTGCCGATTCTTTAGAAGATCAATTCAACATTAGCTTTTGTATGTACGTTTAATGTGGAGTGATGCCAGGGGAGATTAAGCATCATTTTAAGTATTTTATTCTGTGACGTTTGTTGCGCCAAAAATATGACTATTTATATAAAATGCAAAAGCAATATTGTTTGATGAATTTTTTTGCTGCCTTTACATAAAGCGTTGTTACAGCGACCATAAAAGTATACATTTTGTAAAAATTGCAACTGTCTATCTATTATGGTCCAGACGGTATAGCACTGCGATAAACATACAGACAGACCTATTGCCCTAGGTTTACGTTTGTACACCTACAGTATGGAACTGCACAGAAAGTTTGATAATTTCAGAAAACTTTTTGCGTTTGATGATTGTGAATGTTTTTAGAAATTAAAATATGCCTGCTACATTGACACTCATCACGTTTGACAGTTCGCGCGCCCCGCAAATGTCGTTTAGTAGCTAAATAGAAATAAATTATGATTGTTTTGAAATGAATACAACTATAAGAACTAAAAGAACAAGCTTCCACTATGGTCGATTTATTAATGAGAGTACACATTCCCTTAGTATCTTTCTTATAGCAAGTACATATATGTACGTGGGAAAAAAAGTAGTTTATGTAAATTAATTCCGTAAGTAACTTGTTTAGTTTAGTCAATTGGCTAAATAAACATAATATTGATGAAACTTTTGGCATTAAAATTGAACAAAAAAAAATTGTTATATGAATTTATCCGGGAACTTATGAACGGCAGTGTATATATTTATGCATATTTTTTTTATCTGATAAGGTAGCTGGAAACTATAAATTTAATTATTTTTGAACGTTTTTTATTGGATAACCAAATTGATTTTAATGAAAACTGCAATTGTCCTTTTTTTGACAGTTTTTTCGTCATAAAATTCCTGATGGGAAATTTAAAATCGTAGCTTGCTTACACTGCGGAAAATTGGGGTTTCCCGCATTAAAAAGTTAAAAAACAAATTTGACAGACCATATTTTCTGCATTCAAGTGTATTGGATCAATATATATTCTACAGAATTAAGATTGGTTTAAAAAAAGTTTTCCATGGATATTCCTGCATTAAGTGAATCAAATGATTGAATGTGATAGATCAAGAAACTTACTGATGAATGTGCAACATATGCTGAAAAGTAGAAATTATCAAGGACAACGAAAAATACTTCTACCGAAGACGTTTCAACAGCTTTTTCTCTTAAATACCTACCATCAAAATAAGAAAAATAATATTTTAAGAACTTTATTTAAAAGCCGTTAATTTCAAGAATTGATAAACCATGTCAAAAAACTTATTATGACTAACGTTATTTAACTAAAGCTACTATGATAGATCATCTGGACAAATGTGTACTAACAAACTAAAGATTTGATAGGAGGTGAAATCATTACAGATCTTAATCGTATGCTATCGAAAAGTGTCAGTATAATTTGGCGTTGTAATATGCGAAATGGACGCGATGTATTATTCAAGTTGCATTAAAAAATTCATGAATTGATGAACTAAGAAAGAGTTTGGGAATATCTTCATCAATTATGAATTTTATTCAGCAACAATATATGGAAAAATTTTGTACAAATTTACAAAAACCAAATCCAAATAATTAGAAAAGTCTCAGGAGTTCATATGATGCAACTGATCAACATAAAAACGGAAATTCACCAAGGCATATGGTCTTCGAAAGGAGAGCAAAAGCATTGACTATACTACGGAACCGATTAGAAGGACAGCTTGGAAAAACTAAAGATACATCAAAACGATGATTCGGCAACACTTGCAACACAAATGTATAAGTCAAAAACATCGACATCAAATTACATGCAAAGTTTCAAGAATGCAAAAAAACAAAGATAAGTCGAATATGTCTCCAGCCTTATCAGATCTCATCCTAAAGACAAGTTAGGTGCCGGAAAGAGCTTGCGCTTAATTTGTTAGAATATCGTAATCGGTCCTAAAGTTGTGACTTAAGCAACGCAAAACATCAATTGGAGCGATTGTACGTCGTAGTGCGTTGTTATACCATATAAAATGTAAGGATTGTTTAACGGCTTATCGTTAGTAATATGTCTCAATGTCCAATATCACCAACATCGAAAGCAGACAGAGCAACTCCAATGAGTGAGTTGCCGCCCCTCCGAACCCATCGATAGAAATCTCAAATCATTTTGAACCATTCGTCACCGTCTTCCAAGCAGAAGTTTTCGCTCTAGTAGAAAAGCTCACCGACTTCAAATATACGGGAGAAGCACATACTCATCTGCTCCGATAGTACTGCAGTAATCAAAGCCATTACTGACCCTCTATCAGTGTCAACACTGGTAAGGAAGTGCAAGCACAAACTTAACAAACTAGCAACAGTCAATGACGTCAATCTTACTTGGGTCCCTGGACACGAAGGTGTAACTGGAAACGAAAAAGCTGACGAACTGGCTAGGAAAGGAGCAGGAAATAGTCAAGAAAATAGGCGCCCCACTGACTACTTTTAAAAGAGCTATAAACGAATGGGCATGCCGGGAATTCAAAAATCACTTGGTTAACCTAACAACGTGTAGTAAAGAAAAATCGATAATAGGACAACCGACTTACAAGATAGCGAAACAAGCTCTGAACTCCAGCAAACGGAATTTAAGGCTTAGGTAACAGAGCACATTAACCTTTACCTCCACTTACATAGACTCGGACTAGCAGAAACCCAACATGCCAAAGCTGTAAGGAGGAAAAGAAAGATCTGGATCTTTTACTGCCCAGCAACAGCGAGACTGCGATAAAAAAAATATTGGGCTCAGCACTTATACCGAATTTTGCGCACTTCAAAGAGATTGGGATTGCAAAACGAACAAAAATATTTCCCGACCAAACAGATCAAGACTCTCCATAGTAGTCCCTCTGACATCACACATCTTCCTTATACTACAACATCCCCACTTTAACCAAAATTTTTTCCACATACGACCGGTACCACAACGGGTCCAACGCGTCTAAAAATCTATAAATATTCTGACAATCAATGTGTCACTTTGATAAGTTATCATAGCCAAAAGCGACAGTAAAAATAAACAAAATTTGTAATAAAAATCTGTTTCATATTTTTTCGCCATCACTTATTGACACAATATTCAATTTGTTCCCTTGTTTTTTTTTTTTATTTCAGATAAAATTCAAAGGACGTCATCCAGTAACCAAAATAACTTGGTAAGTATGATAGTTATTTCACAATGAAATAAAATCACACAATGCAAAAGTGGCGGGCAAAAAAAAAAAAATCAATACAACGTGCATTCGCCATCAAATGCCACACGCATATCGGCCAGCAAAACCATAACAGTCCACAATCGGGCACATTGCCAGCACCTGATTGTGGTGATTGCCGATGAAGTGTTGATTAGTGGCAGGAAAGCAGGGAAGAAAAAAAAAACTCGGCAAATAAATAAATCAAAAGCCATAAACACCCGATAATTGGAAATTCTAAAACAGCCCACCGCAGCCCTGCTGGTAGTAATCCACCCGCCAATGTGTGCGAGCAACTACGTCACATTTATCGACGCCCACATCCGACCGGCAAACAGACAACAATAATTCATATGTGGAACATATCCAGCAGATATAATAAATTCTGCCCAACCGCCCACCGCACACCGGATCGCCGCCCACTGCTCTGCATTGCAGGAAAACAAACCAAATCAGTATTCAGCAGTTGTATGGCGTGGTGCCGATGCGGCGATGGAGCATTGTTTTTGTTTTTTTTTTTTGTCGTAGGTCAGACATCGGTTTGGGGCAACATTAAGACTGACCGAAACTCGCCCGCTCAATTTGTTGGTTTATTCGGTTGCAACCAACGAACGATACCATAAACCACGCACAGCAACTCTTCCCATCCGGACCACCATTTCCATCTCGGAATGAACCGCAACAATTTCTGAGGTTTTTCCATTTTCATATCATTTTCTTTTTTTTTTCTCGTTCTTTTCCACCCACGTTGGCTGCACTGCACAATTTCCGCTGCGCCACTTGAAAACGTGAACGAAACCAAAACAATTGCGCGTAATAATACGCCACTTGGATGGACAAAACAGTTCAGCAAACATCGCACGGATTGATGGTCCGTCTGTCCAGGAGGACGAAATACGGACCGCCATTAGTGTAGCGCTTTCGCTGTGTCCGGCTTATAGATGGAAGGTCATTTAGTGGTCGTGTGCGGCGAACAATCAACTATTTGTTGTGAGAAGAGTGAAGAAACAATTATCGTTAATTGTGTGGGTAAACTTTATCCGTTTATGACTCGGAACGATGAAGACAAAACTATGGCCCTCCATCTCTCAGAGATACACCTACTCATACACCGACGACCTCAAGGGTAAAACGCGGTTTCAAAGTGCCCCCGAGGATGTCCGCTGCGGCAAATCTCCCTCCATACTCCAACATGTATGTGTGGTATTTGATGTGCATGTACGAGTACATATAAATAAAAACACTGCGACGACATGTTCATTAAAATTGCATGGAAATTATTTCCATCGCAACAGGACCTCCGTCCCCGGTTGCTTCAGTTTTTAAGCGCTTTGGCTGCCTAGAAAATTGGATGCATCATGTTTGATGGTATCTGTACGAGGATACATGTGTTTTTTTTTAGCGCTTCTGGAAACAAAGTTTTTTAAAACGTTCTCCATGGCATGCAGAGGGTCCTCTGTGAGTGGTAAAACAGTGTAAAGAGTTTTGCCGGCTAAGGGTGATGAAAAAGTAAAAATTACTTCATAGTCAGGGGTCGTGCCACTTTCCCCAATGACAACTGTCATAATAGGAAACACGACAGAAAAACAGCGGGGGAAAAAAATTAGTTTTCCCGACAACAAAGCTTCCAATTTGAAAGTAAAAATAAAAGTTGTTGGTGCATGACAATTTTACATGACACTAGATGATATGGAACCCAAGTACACTATGGCACAAAAGTTCACGGACTTGTTTTTTTTTTGTTTAAATTAAAAGTCACATTCCTAACGTTCAAAGAACAGCATCACGTTTTTGATTCCATGGCATTGAAGTGCATTTCATTTAAGATTGGTGTGGATTGGTAGTAGTGCTACTAGTTGAGGGAACAAAAATTTCCTCAAATCTTATAGAAAATAATCCAAAAATGTAAGAAGTTGTTTTTCTCAACGTCTAATGTGGTTTATGATTTTTTTTTATATAATGGACTTGACTTGATAGTTTAACATGAATAGCATTTTCCCATGCTTTGGTTTCTTCAGCCATAATGAAATTGTACGACAGATTCAAAAAGACTGCCCGCCAGACAGGTTTCCTGGTCTTGATACATTGGCTTAATTATTCGTAAACTAGCATGGTGACCTCAGTGAGAAGTATGTCAGGGAAGCATATGATTTGCAGATTCGCAGTGAGTTCCTGGTGGAAGCTCGTCGAGCGTTTTTTATTCTCGTAAATATTTGAAGAGTACTTCATGAATTAGGCACAAAATTTATCTGTTAAGTTTTAAAAAGACAATTCCCAACGGATACTAAAAATGTGTCTCAATTCGACGTGAAATTATAAGCAATACGAGTAAATCGATAAGAAAGATTGCGTTCTGTCCCTGAATAAAAAAAAAGACTGCACGTTTCTTTAAAAATTGTAGTTAAGTTTAGTATTTACAATTTAAAATGCAAGTCATGAATTTTTCAAACTTACATGACTATTCTCTACAAGAAACCTAAGCGAGAACGGTTTTAAAATGTTTTTGAATAGCACAGAAGCTTGGTTTACTGAGGAAATATATTTTCGTTTCAACGAAATGAGATACTGGTGCCCAAGAACTCAAGGAAATGCATGAACCAGTAAATGCATGCACCAGTAAATACCGATACATACCTCGGCATTTCAATTATCAGACCTCAAAATATGCGACGATTGCACCGAAGCTTGGCTTTCGCGGTTGTTAAGAGGAATGGACGTAATAAGACGATATTATTTTTCAAGCGTAAGACTCGTATGTACAAGCTCCTGTCTCAATAAATAAATTCTGTCAATGTTAGATTTAAAAACATCCGTTTGAAGCATCTACAAGCTTCAGTTCAGCTTCTGATCAACCAGTGATGTAGCCAACTGCAGCACATAAAACGCGCCATATTCATTTGATATTTGAATTCCTTTTTTTGCTCCTTTTGTTTGACCTCAGGGTTCGGTTGAAAATTGTCTACCCACTATAATTGAATTAAAATTTTCTTTGACCAATTCCAATTCAATCCAATGAACAATCATTAAAAGAGGACCATCGAATAACAAGCCTTAGCTTCAGACGCTAAACCGATCGAAGAACGCGGTAAGCAATTGTTTCCAAGGCCTTTGGTAAGAAAGTAACCAGAGTAATCTTAGGATTACGAAAACTTGTATAAAAAATTGTATATAACAAAGTTTACTTTCTCGTAAAAGAACACATCTCCGTCTTTCGACATTTGTTGATTTGTTCCAGGTCCTTCTTCGTCTACTAATCTCACTCTATTGAGTAATTTTGCATCTGATAATTTCGCTAAGAGATGATAAACTGACATCGATTTTACAGATTTTGCAAAGGCTTTTGAAAGAATCAATCATAAAGTTTTATTACATAAGCTACCTTCTCTAGGTTTTCATTCGAACTTTTTAAATTGGATCAAGTCATATCTTACTAATCGGGTCTAAATTGTAAAGATTGATGAGTTTTTATCGGTGTGTATTCCTGTACCATCTTGCGTCCCACAAGGTAGTCATTTGGGCCCTCTGCTTTTCATTATATTAATAAATGACATCCCATCCACCTTCTCACATTTTATTTTATATGATGACGATTTAAAGCTTTACCGCAAAATAATGTCCGTAGATGATTGTCTGCTTTTCCAAAGTGATTTAGATGCACCAGCAAAGTGGTGTTAAAAATGATTCTTTGCATCTTAATGTTCAAAAATGTCAAGCTTTGTCTCTCTGTACGAAGAGTAGGCCTATCAATTTGCCTTGTAAAATTTTCAATATCGAACTTGAAAGAATAACTCGTAAGAAGGATCTTGGAGTGATTCTTGATCCTAAGTCAACATTTTGGCTGCATACAGATTTTATCATCATTAAAGCGAATTCTATGCTCGGATTCTATGGGACCTCTAAGCATAAAAGTCGCTGTATGTTTCACTTGTCAGATCAGTATTAGAATATTGTAGTACAATTTGCAACCCATTTTATAAGAATTCATCGGAAAGAATACGAAAAGTACAAAGACGATTCACTTATACAATATTTTCAAATTAAATCGGAATCTAGAAATGCCATCTTATAAAACCAGATGCCTGCTGATTGGCATTCAACCTCTTGAGTCTCGGCGTAGTTCTTTTTACGTAATGTTTATTAGGGCTATTTTTTACAAATCGCATTTAATGTCCGAGGTTACTTGACCTGATTTATTTGTATGCACCCTCCATAACAGTACGAGCATCTTTTTAATGATCAATTTCATAGCACCAATGATACTTTTACGTAAAGTAAATCTGTTCGATATTGGCTTTTACCGCATTAGGACAGATAAGCGTAGGAGCTTAACCATTTAGACTGTAATTAACAGCCCAGACTAGGCTCTCAACCAGCTAAGCTCGATCCGTATTTGGGTAGAAAAAAAAATGTTAAATTGACAATTTTTGACATTTTTACCACGTTTTACCTTCTCACAAAAAATAACATAGTATTGATCTGCACACGCTGCGCATATTTTTGCTCATAAAATCTGTCACTTTCTGAGGATCCAATCTAAGATAGTGATTCATTGTGAATTGATGGCACTCGGTTGTTTCTTATGGGGCAATGCTTTATCAGTGATGTAAGCTGATTAACCTCAAAGTGACCAGTTCTTTAAGCCAAATACACAAAAATTTGAAGATGTTCAAACAATAATGCCATAAATCATTCTACAGAAGCTCAAGTTCCAGACCTTAAATGTTTTTAAAAAAGATAAAAATTTTCTCATTTCAAAATGCCATAAATAGATGATTTAAATTTACCCGTCCCATTACTTTTCTCCCCCACTGTACATTTCATAGATACATTTGGGGTGTATGGATAAAGTGGCTGTGTGTTTTGATACTGCAAGCGAGTGCGACAGAATTCACTTTGATTAGTGTTGAGTGTGCATTGTTGGTTGTGAAGGGCGAGAGGGCTGGTTTTAGAGATTTTTATTTTTAGTTAAACTGACTCGGAGTGGTGAACTTTTGGAAAATGTTTTCATATCTACTTCAATCTCGTACATATTTCTTTTTATTTTGTTGTTTTTGTACACACCACTCGGGTAATTGTATTGCACTCTTTTTTTATTATTATTAGAGTTTCTCCCTTAAATTAAAAGTTAATTAAACAAGGACTCGTTGATGCAGTGTGTAGTTGTCAAAAACAAATTGAAAAAATAATATTTTGTAACCAACATAATTTTAAATAACTGAATGAGGGTTGGTTTCTGCAGTGCGCTTGTTGATATTAATTAATTTAATTCAGGTGTTCATATAATGTCGCTTTTAATTTTAGGAATTTCAAGTTGAATATAAAGTATGACTATCATATTGAAAATATGTCGTTTTCAATTATTTTAGCACATTCGCCACTCACCTGAAACTTTTTGAGTACAAATGAAAGTAGTCATCGGTTGCGAGAAATGATTTTTAGAAATAGTGAACCAGGACATGCAAATGATTATAAAGTCAGCCCACGTCAAAACTCTTTTCTCGTTATGACAAAAAAACTTTAAACATATTTACGTCATACGAACGGATGATCGTTTTTTATTCTGATGAAACAGGACTACTTAACTTCAAAAATAGGAAAAACTTTCCCTCTAGTTAGTTATATTGTTAAAGGATTTCAAACCAAGACCTGCGCGTTTCTTTTTTTGACTGGATTTGTACTAAGCTTAGTGTCAAGTTACCATTTGTCGGTTATCAAGGCGAAAGCTGTTTTGAATGTCGAAGCACTTGACCTGTATCCGAAGTCTGCAAAGTTAAAAGTGAACTGAAAAAGTACGACGTTATAGCTACACAAATTTCTTAAGATGTAAGGATTTCCCAAAGAAATCTTTTCTGCCTTTTGAATGCTTCCATTAGATTGCAGAAGCATTCGCCTAACTCGAAAAAATATCAACAAAACTTCGTGGTAATGTCATAATATGCACCGACAGTCTATCTACTTTAAATGCCACTCTCAATCCAAATCACAATACCGATCTTAAAAGCCAAATTAGAGATATTCTTGCCAAATATATGTGGATTCCGGGCCACTCGGAGATACAAGAGAACGACTATGCTGACATCCCAGCAAAGTTGTGCAATAATGCGCTTGTTTTCTACTTTAATATATTTTCGAAGCTCGATTTACGAAAAAAAATTATCGCGAAAGCTTAAAAAATGCCGACTCTCAAATTGGTCACGCTACAAGAATCATCACGCAAAAATTAACACCAAGTTTTCCTTCCCTCGTAGTATACCTAACATCTAGCTCTTAAATCATGAACACCAACGTCGTCCGGCTTAGTTTGGGATACACTATCCAAAAGCATCAACACATTTTTAAGAAAAAACCTCCCAGCAAAATGACCAGCATGCAAGAACATCGTTGATATCTCACACATTCTCGGACAAATACCGTGCCATATCTCCGGATCCTTCAACGCCATTTTGTCGATAATCAATCAGTCTACATTTTTCTTAATGCCGTAAACCACGAAAACATATAAAGAGTTAACAACTTCCTCCTTAGTTTGAATTTAATTATACAAAATATTTTTCCCTCCTCCAATTTATTTATTACTTTTTCAATCTAACTTTTGAAAACGTACATAATTATTATCATTCTAGAGCTGAAAGCATCTGAAGCTAGTGCTCAATTTTTTTTTAGTATTATTTTTTTGAACCTCCCAAAAGATATGAGTTTAATTATGTTAATGAAATTATTAATAATGTTATAACAAAAAATCCAGAAATATCTTTGTATGAGAAATAGCATAGTAATTTAATTTTTCTTATGTTAATAAATTTGAATAATAATAATAATATTAATAATAATATTAATAATAATAATAATAATAATAACAATTATTATAATAATAATAATAATAATAAATTGCTACATGTTTCTAAACCAATTCTCTTACGACTAAATTAAACTTACAAAGACCTATGTCTTGAGTGCTTTCAATGACAACTCACTCAGTTTTGGCAACACATTTTCTTCCAACACATTTATACTCAATTATAGTCAAGTATTTTGTGAACAGACTTCTCTCTTTACGAAATGAATTCCAAAATGACTGTTTAACAAAAAAAAAAAAAAAAATGCTTCTGTGTTTCAAAATGCAAATATTATCAATCTGATTCATTATAGTTGAGCCATACCTCAAAGGGAAGATATCATCGTGGCTACCTGTTTCAACCAGACTTGAATAAAATCTGGGAACGAAAAAAGATCTACCGTATTGCACTTAACCAGCAATTACTTATAGCTCAGTCAAAAACGAGCGTAGAAAGCACTTCCTTTGCAATATCAAATGCAAATGAATAAAATCATTGGATTACCGAAAAAATGACGAAACACTTTTCAAACTGATAGGTTTATTTTTATAGGTTTTAAAAGCACAGCAGCTGACGGTTTAGCTTCATCCTTGAAAGAAATCGAGCAGAAAAAACATTGTTTTGTGGTAAAAGATAGAAGCTCAAAGTGACATCACGTTGGGGATTTGTGCCCTGAATAGTGTAGAGCCACTCGTATTTATGTGCCTCCGAAGGTCTGGCTTATTCAAACTTGTTTCTCCTAATAAAACAGAATAAAAGATTTCATATACTAAGATAATTCTTTTTGTTTCAAGAATAAAGAACAAGAGTGATCAGCGATTAGCTAACACTTAAAACGTCCACCGGGCCTACAAAACCACTTTCGGACGACCATGTAATTTGGAAATTCGTTTTAAAATACTGTCGGCTTTCCGATACATTATCATAGTGAAACCGTTTTTTGTGCTGCAAGGGATCCGAAAGAACGATTCTTGTTCTACAGAACGACTTCTAAGAACTTTCGGTAAAGCTTCCAGCAGAATTTAACCCGTAAAGATTTAATAATTAAATCAAATAAAATAAAAAAAACATGCTTACAAAGGGGGGCTCCATATTTAAACTGAGTACTGTAAAGAGTAAATTGGAAAGTGTGTTACGACTTTCATTTGCTATAAATCAAACCGGATAATTTTCCTATTATTATTATTGAATGTCTTAACATTATTAATGTATGAATGTGAGGATTTAACGAAATATATTTTTATGCAAAAAATGTTGAATCAAGCTTCTTTAGGAACTTATCAACGTTTTTTTTCATTTCTTAACGAATATTTTTTTAAACTCACATTTCCACTTAGATAAATTTTCCCAATCATGTTTAAGAATAAAAGCACCTTCTGTGCAAGAATATCCGACACGCAAACCTTGCGCAAATTCATAGGCAGCTCTGTAAATAATCATGTATTCCACTTTTAATTGCAACCTAATTCCCTGCTTTGAAATACTGGTACGTGAAACCGTTTCCCCACATCTGTGTTATTTATGCTTTACTTTGTCCTTAAAAACAGATTACAGAACAAATTGCAATCGCATGCTTGCCACCACTGTAAATGCCTTTGCATAAAAGTAGTGACTACATCAGTTTTCACGCTAATCCTAATCCCTTTAACGTTGCCCGGCAAAGGCTCTTTTAAATCCCACTTAATTAGCACAACAAATTTTTATGTAAACTTTTCCCATACTGCTGCTATTCAAAGGGTAATTCTAAAGGGACATGTTGCCCATGCCACCACCACAGGACTTCAAATGATTTAGACTGATTATCCTTTCAATAATCACACTTGTTGAATCATTAGCAAATAAAAAAAGCAGAAAAGTAAAATTCAAACAACCTTTTGATGAACACAAAAAAAAAAGAAATGGAAGCAATCTACACAAATAAGGATCAACCTGAAAGAAAGCCGAATAAAAAAAAGAAGAGAAGAAAAAAGAAAACAAAAGGAAAAAATTTCATACGTGCCAACCCGTCGTCGTCGTCGTCGTCCTTAATTAGGTGAGTTCATAATAAAATTATGCAGTTGGCAGGTTTACCCCCAAACACCACCACCGAGAATAAATTTAACAAAAACTCTGCATTAACTCAGAAAAGAAAATTAGGTTAAAAAAGAAGGAAAGAATGAATGAAAGAAAGAAACCCCAAACCATACCCTTCGTAAAAGTTTTATAATTAAATTCCGCTACAAAGGAGAGCCAAAGACTGAACCAAAGAGCGGACCAAAAAAAAAAACAAAAAAAACAGAATTGAAGACTTAAATCCTTAAAGTTGATTAGTGTACCCTTTGCCAGGTACAACACGACCGACAATGGTCATAAATTTTTCAGTCGAAAACCTTATGATTTTTTAAGCAACCCTCTTCCACGGTTAACCAGTTAGCCCAATGGGCACAAAAAAACAAAAACCGTCCAGACAAAGTACAAACAGAATCACTCCATCTGTCATTTACTCGAAGTAGCCGACGAATCTGACAGACGGACAAGCAAGGGGAAGTTTAATAACCTCACCTTCATCGGCAATGAACGAAACGAGGTTGGTTGTATGCCTCTCGCTCATAGTTCCGTCCAGACTCCTGCCAGGATGGGTGACGTGTTGGTGTAATAATCGCAAATCGAATTGCCATTTATATTGACATGGCAGTTCATTTGGAATTGTCTAGAATTAAGGTCGATTTTGTGCAAAGTTAACCGATCAGCCATCAACCTCTCCATGGCTACGCTAGAACCTAGCAACCAACCAGCTAACCGCAATTCTTGTTCAGCTCTTTGTCCTATTGAAGTCGGGCGCCATTTCTGTGGGGGAATACGAAAGACGATTAAATTACATATTTGCTTTGCCATTTTGACGTTTAGTTTAGTGGGGTACGTCATTCGTACTTGGACCGGTCGCATCGGTGGATGTCATAGTTTGTGTCAGTGCGAGGTAATTGTGTTTATGCACCACCCCACGATGGGTGGTGGTAGCGCGATGGTTCTTTTGACCTTTTCCTTGTTGATTAATATAACATGAGGAAACTCGAGACAAGTGTGGTGGCGGAAAATATTTCACGTTCAATTGCAGAGTTATATCTCCACTTACCCTTAACGTAAACGAGAGGATTCAGGGGAATGAAAGTACTCGTATAAATTCATACGTTCAAAAGCGTTTAAATGTCACACTTACGAAGACATTGGCTTTGGCATACACATCAAAAAACATCCCGAAGGTCGATTAAAGGAGCACAATTTCGAATGGTGAAATTTGGAGTACAAACATTTTTTTCAAATTTTGTCGATGGTTCCGACTTAAGATGCGCTTCGGGTTCGAATTCGGGAAATAACATTTTGTTGCGAGTGGTTTGCAATCATTCGAAGAGTACAATTGCCATGAAGAGGTCCGACCTTCGCCATTTGTGCATGAAATATAAAGCTCAAACTCACAGATCACCGTAACCACGTTTGGACAGATTATTGGCTTTTCAATGACGCGATGGTCTCATAAAAGTTGGCAAGCTTGAATTGGCATTTCTCGTAATGGAAGGGGATGTTTTTCAAAGTATGTGATTTGCGAATCTGACGCAAGGTGTCGAAAAATGCCGGGCTTCACGGTTGAGTGTGGTGTTTCGTAGAAATTGTTGTTCACTTTTATACTCTATGAGTAAGTCAATGGCCAAGCCAGTTCCTTTTCTTAATTTTAGACAACAAGCGATAATCTTCCGGACCATCAACGTCAGCAGTGACGCCACAATATGTGGGTCAAGTTCGACGCGTAATTATGCGCAATCTGCGTTAATAAATATAGAAGACTGCAGCCTGTGCTGAAGTTAAAAATGCAGATAAAACAGTTTCTTAAAAAAAATATTATTCTCTCCGAGAATGAGGCACAAATGTTCTCGAACAGCACGAACACTTGAAAGCAACTGTGGACAGAGAACCTCAGGGTATGCCATCAAAAAAGTTCAAAACGAAAGCTTACACCACAGGGAATATTGGCCCTTCCTTTTTTTCCAGCTAGGGAGAGTCACTGTTTTTTTCTAACCTTCAACAAGTGAACATTCAGCTTCCGGTTCTTCTACAGTACGACATCTTGATTAATGGGTTGACATCAACAATTCCCGAACAATTAAATCCCTACCACTACCTTCCGCTTGGATATTCACAAATTTTAGAATTCGATTTCAGGAGTGTGTTAAAAATAATAGATGCTATAAAAACGATAATGTTTTTAAAACATAAAATGCGCATTGTCAAGCTCTTATTTAAGTGAGCAAAAAATAAGAAAAGCACTATAGTGTTTTCTTAAATTATATTTAAGCTGTAACCGCCGAACCGAGGTAGAATTTACCTAGAAAAAAATAATTGGGAACTTTATTGGTAGTAAGTCTTTTGTTCTTCATCACCCTCAAGTCCTGGTATCCAAATTATGTGAACACTGTTTGCGGTGACCTTCTAATGTTAGTAGAAAGTTAAAACAATCAAAGAGTTTTCAAAAATATTTTTTTAAGATTCGGCTTCTGTTTAGTTTCGTAAAGCTTCCGACAAAAGCAAAACTTCTTTGAGTTATTCGTTTAGGAAGTTCAGTCATTTAATTTTATGCTATTGAAGATCATTAAAGTATCCATGCGGAAAACTTTCTTTGGAATGTTATTTTTTATTTCGTCTTAAAGTCACTTTTTAGTATTGTAACCTAGGTTTTAAATGTTGTCTTCCTTTCTAGTCTTTTTTTGTTTTGTCAAGTCAAGATAGTGTTCATTGCAGTATAATACTCATCTTATCCTATACGAGCAGAAATTCAATCAGGTTCATCACAAAGAAGTCAGTCAAGGGTTCGTCTAATGCAGTTTTTGAAAGGTAGGAAACTGTTGTCATCGTTCAGATTTCCCCCAATTTATATCAAGTAGATTTAAGTCACCAAAAAATGCTCAGCGATAATCAATCAATCGAAAACAACTTGTTGCAAATGTCGACGATGTGAGCAGAAAAATTGGTAATAATACAGGACTGTTCGGAGATCAGATGGATGGAGTCTGAAAAAAATATTCAATATTTACGTATTTGCATTCGCTCAATTCGCAGTATTTTATTTGACACTGTTCATTTTGTTTCTTGGAGGATTGCTATCATTCTCCTGTCAGTGAAATGCCTTTACAATAGATATAAGGGCAAAGTCTTCAAAAACCATTATTTCAATTCCACGAACTTGGAGTTCCGATAGAGTTACCACCATCACCAAGCCACCTTAATTTTGTTGGTCAACCATTTCAGTGATAGCACTTTAAATTTCATGCCAAGTGCAATTGGTGACTTGGCTTGATTTGAAAACTACATAAAAGCCAAAGACTTATTCCAAAATTGATCCAATTGAAAGGCAAATAAAATAGGTAAATCAATTGGAATCGCATGCAGAGCAAGAAGACTGTGTGACAATTCAAACAAAGCAGTCAAGGATAATGCTAAACTTCTAGTCAGGAATCTGTTTAGAACCTCGCAGACGGAACGCTTTGTTGCATAAATTTCACTTAGTGATTTGAAAGTATTTCAGCATAGAAGTTGCCATCATATTTGGCTTCTTGCAAAGAACTGTTCAGCATCAGGCGAACTCTTCAAACTGAGTGTTTCTGTTTATCTGTTTTCAAAATTTTAAACTTAAGACTCAATAAGAATACTTTTAAAACATGTAATGTCATTTTTCACGAAAATCAAAGTCAAGATAAACAGCTTTGCAACATGAAAACTTTTAAAGCAAAGTCAAGAAATGAAGAAAAATTAAGAGAAAAAAATAAGCACTTTGAGCCCGCTTTTCAGACTAATTGAGAACATTTTCATTTTGTTTTTGTCCCTTTCCTTAATGTGCTAATGACAGTCTGCCAAATAGTTTCAGTGTTTCTATTTTGCCTCACTCCCGCCGGCTTTCTTGTTTTTCAATTTTCCCTCCATCGACAACACTCACAAAGAAATTTGCAGATCAAGAAAAATTCCTAAAGTTAAAGGAATCAAGTATTCAGAGGCTCCCCTTCTCAGTGTGATGATGATAATGATGATGGCGCTGCTTTCTGATAGTTTTTCTTCTTTAGTCCTTTCTTGAATGCGCGAAAGTAAAATGTTTGCAAAAAAAAGAAGAAATATAAAGGATCTAAAATCAGCTGGAAAATTCTTCAACTGCGGAGAACTTTTTCATCATCGAAACTCATGAATAGAAAAGAAGAAAAGCAACAAAAATAAGAGAAATTGCAAAAATCAGTGAAAAAGTTTTCGATCAAATTCAAATACAAAACTGCTGCCGTTGATTTCCTTTGTATCGAGGACGATTGGAGCAAAAGAGAAAGGATCCCAATACGAGAGGGCTTCGTAGACCGTTTCGTGGTTCGGGATGAAATCCCCTTAAGCAGTTCAATGGGACCGACAACGTCGCGTCGGCAGTGGTGCTTTGTTCACCCCCGAGGATTCTTTCATCTTTACTTCCAGGATTTCTTTTAATTACTTTTTTTTTTTGCTTTGTTTCTCGATTTGGTGTCGACTAACTGTCGGAGTTCGAACCCTTGATTTGAAATTACTTCCGAAAGCGAATTTTTAACTGGGAAAAAGTTTCCCTCTGTCGTATTTGCTATTCCATCGCCATTTTGCTGTCGAAATGATGAGGTAGCCTGAGCCAAAGAATAAAAGTATTCAAAATGAGAAAGCTTGAGATATTTGCGCGGGAAACAACGCGACGTGGATTTAATATCGGTTTCATTATCATAATGATGAATTTTTAATTAAGGAAATTGTTTTTTAATTTCCCCTAAACTTGCTAATGGAAAAAAGGTAAAAAAAAACAAAAACTGAATGTGCTTACCTGAAGTTCTGAGACAAGATCATGTTTTTCAATTTCAGTTGCGTTTTCCTTAAGTGTCTTCACAGCGACCGTTGTTACACCTTCAATACCTTTGAGAAAAAAATAAAGAATTTTAATTAATTAAAAAAAAAATAAAAAGAGGACTAAAAAAGGATTCAGACTGTTTTTAAATGGGAAGATAAGATGAGCGAAAATTTCTTTGACTTGAAAACTTAGAAAATCGGTACGAAAGTGACTTCTTCAGATGGATAATCTGCAGAATTGTTACCATGACTTTGGAAGACTGAATTATGTTAATACAAATGATTATCCTTTGAAAAAGCAGCCTTGAGTCAGAATATTACTATAACCGAATCCATTTATACATACATAAGAATGTCTATCAACCTAGACAATTATAAAATCGCCTTAAAGAACCAATTACAGTGCGGCTCATTTCGCGATAAGGTTTTAATCGCACCACCTTTAATCGATGACAAAATAATGCCGACACGGTTTTCTACTAAAAGCAAAATCAATTTTTCAAAAAGACTTGTTTCATAAGCCTGATAAGGTTCTGCTTAGCGTGAGGTTCCAGGTTCACTTTCGGGATTATTCACGGGCTCTCCAGTCGTGAGTACAACTGTCAAGATGAAGCTTCTGTACCCATTCAGAGTCACCATTTGTGTGAAAAATATAACGCGCATATACAAATGAAGCCAGGAAAGTGCTCCCAAAAGAGCTGTAGCTCCAAGCATTTTTCTTTCTAGTCGGCTACATTAATTTTCAACAAGATGACACTGTGCACTTCAAAATTCAAAAAAGTATTGCTATTTTGTGAACGTTCCTTGACCGAGTAGTTTCTTAAATTGGTGCGAATAACACCTGCCAATGGTACTATTTCAATATTAGCTGCCAAGCAAACCAACATCTTTGCTCTTTATCGCCTAAGAAACTGGGTTTTACAATAACTGCACGGCATAATGTTTCTAAAAACAAAAAATGTTATTGAAGACACACTCTGCGAACCACATTTAAATAAATTAAACGACACAAATTGAGATCACGACTCTCCCTGGTTTCTAAAGGCGTAAAATCCTCTTTGGACAACTTTTTACGGGCGACGATGTGAAGTCGTTCAGCTTTTTTACAACATTTATGTGAAAAAAAGATCAAGTTATTCACATTAATACGTGCCCTACAGATAGATGGATGTTAACATGATGTTCCTACGAGAAGCAGTTTAAAACACAGGACCATTACCATAATTAGAGAATTAAGGGAAGTTCTTGATCATTAGCATTTGATTATTTGCGAGAATCTTAGCTCAGTTTGGCTTAGCAATATCTGTAGCACGCCTTTGTAGAAATGCGTCCTTAAATATCTACAAACTTGGACTTCCAAAAGGAGAAAGATCTACTAACTAAATAACTAGTTAGGACTTCACATACGATATCAAGATACTTAGTACCATTACACATTTCGGTACCATGGGAGACTGTTCTTAGTGTATTCACAAGGCATGCGATCTAACAAGATTTATTTCGATAGGAGAAAGTTCCAAAAAAATCACTGCCTCATTCAATGCTTAAAAACACTATTTTCTCAGAAGTTAAAACTATTACCGGGCAAGCATGAAATAATGATGGATCAAAATTTGATACTGTTTCAAAAGGCCTTCGGTACATCTTGGGAGCCATTTGCCAAAAAGACAAAGCACTGAAGAAGTGACAAAACATATTTCAGGCAGAAGAATAAGCTTGTTACTGTTTTTGCAGACAAGTCAGAGATAGTCGCATACCTTTTCTGACGGCATTAAGTCGAAATATATCAGTCTAGTCGTTAATCTGGGGAAAAACTAAAGTACGAACGATGCGATTTAAAGAAAACAAACGAGAAGAATGCGAAATACTGGATCAATTCAGACACAACAGTTCAGCTTTGTGATTTAAGCCTACATATGTGTACAGAAAAAGGCTTGGTTTTTATACTGGAAACACTGTCTCAACAGATTGTCAATTTGACTATTGAAACTTGATTTGTGATGAAAAATGTTTTGCCATTTTACGGTGAACAGTTTATAGCCTGAACAACGCGTTTTTTCAAAAACGTGGTTGGTTTCACCAAAATCATCCTGTTCCACGTCCATTTTACGGTCGACAAAATCGCCCATCTGAGCGGACAAAACGCATCCCCAAAATTGACTGACAAACAGTGCGAACAGAATCAAATTATTGCCGTTGTGGAGCGCAGTGTTTAGGAGAATCCGAATCAGTTGATTCGTCATCGTGCACAGCAATGGAGATATGCCCGTTAACTTTGAGGAAGATTTTACGGAACGATCTTGACTTAAAAGCTAATAGGGTCCACTTTGTGCAAGATCTGAAACCGCGTGACCATCATACGCATCGTTGGATCAGTGAATACGCCGAAAATATGATTCAGCTTGATCCTTATAAACAACGAGAAATTTTGTTCTCCGATGAGGTCCATTTTTGACTAAATGAATATGTAAACAAGCAGATTTGCCGAATTTGGAGCGGAGAAAACCCAGAAGCCTATATCTAGACGCCCTTAAATCCATTTAAATTCACTGTCTAGTGTGCTTTATGAGTTGATAGAATCATCGGGTCATATTTCTTTAAGGACGATGCCGGTTAAAATTTTACCGTCAATAAAGAGCGCCATAGAAACATGAATTCTGAATTCTTCGTACCTCAGTTGAATGCCAATGACCTGTCAGAGCTTTGGTTTAAACAAGATGGCGTAACATCAATTTATTGTGGAAAATGGACCGGCGTACTGTCCTCCACAATCCTGATATGACACACCTTAAGATTAATTTCTATTGGGGTATGTGAGATCACTTGTCTATGCCGATTAACCAGAGACGAGGCAACATTCGCCATGCTATTTCTGATATAAGGTCCCAGTTGCTCAATAAAATGCCCGAAATCATTTTGAAACAGTTTTGACATTAAATTATCATTTAAATAAAGCTACTTTCATAGATCATGTTTTATTTCATATTGAATTTGTATACCACAAAAAAAAAGACCCTTTAATAGGACTCAATGATTCTTTCGACGTGCAATAATTCTACATACACAACGGACACTTACTCTGTGAATGCTCCACTCCAACAAGGACACGATATCTTCTTTAAAAAGGACTAAAACGTGAATATGTGAACATGTAACCCAGAACCCTGTTCCAGCGAAATCGGGAGCACCATTCTATACCTCCAACTTGTTCACAGTAAATCCCAACTCACTGTGAACGCTCGTCAGTTAACCCTTAAAAATAGAAGGCCTTCCCGTGCTTCAACAATTCAAGAACAATATGCATTTGTATTCCCTCATTTCTGATTCCTGATACCTTCTCCTTCTGTTTAGAATATTCAGAGGGAAAAGCGAATGATGAAAAGAAATTGATCGCAAGTCTTAACCAAAACGATCGGTTGTTGTATTAAAAAAACCACCGTAAAAGACCTATTGACGCACTCTTACGTACAAGGACCGACATAACAAAAAGGACAAGTTGTAAGTTCTTTGATTTGAGGCTTTGATTGCACAAATTCTTGCTTGTCTAGAAAATTTTGCGAGTGCTTTGAGGCTTATTGAAATTCAAATTGCTTGAATATCCAGATATATCAGAAAATTGCCACAAACTTGAAAAATATTTAAAACATTTAAGTTGCAACAATTAAATAAAGAAACAAATCGAACCAAGCTTTTTTCTATAAAAAAATTGGTATCCATCTTTAAATTTATGTTTTCCACTCTCTGTAAAATTCTGTGCACTAAATATTTCCTAAATACCAAAACCTCAATAAACTTCATTGCTCACATAGTCGGACAAATTCCAAAGGAACACTTCCTCTTGGAGAATCTCTCGCAATGATTCTCCAGAAAATATTTTTATCTCAGCTTTGCACTTGATTGCATTGTCCGCAGTCAAACGTATCGAAGCGTTTTACAATCCTCCCGACGACCATTCACAGACCATGCGGAATGCAGACAAAGTACTCCTGAAAACAGTTCACTAACAATTAACTACAATGACCATCGGTGAAGCTAGTGTCACTGCCACTCGTTGCATGTGTCTCATCGTCCTTTGCCAGATACCATTTTTCTCTGTCTCTCTCGATAAATATGCCACTACAAGTTTCGGCAATCGAATTCTTTCTAGCACATTGTATCGATATCGATTCATTGAAGACCGACCATCTTCTACTTGTCATAGGATATATCCTTGTAATGCTGCAGCACATGAACAACACTTAATTTTATCCACGCTTGGGTCCTTCCACCAACCCTATGTCGCCAATAATGTTGCTACGAGTGCATCTAGTGCAATTGATCCAAAATACAAGAATTTCCGGTCACAAGGACATTATCTGCACTCAATTTCCTTTGCAAGGGCACAACATTGTCGACGACTGACTGTGTGCTCCAAAGAAAAGAAAAATAGATATGTACGAGTAAAAATAAATAATACCACCACAACCAACTCAGTCAAACATACGCCCAAACACGAAACAATATTGTTCTCGAGGCATGCAACAACACATCCTCCCACATAATCCACGGCCCACAAACATGACAGCAACTTGTGAGCATTGTGTTGCCGTTGCCTCTGCCTTTGCCTTCGTCTTCGAAAAGGCGCTTAAGTTACAGGGAATAGTTTTTTGCCACAAAAAAAAAGGAGCAAAATGCAAATCAATGTCGTTAGGTTCGAGCCGATTGTCCTCGACCGGAACAGGATGCGAAAGAGCCTTCCACACCCACATAAATGCCCGCCCCGCCAATATCCTTTGACAAAATGCATGCATAAAACCCAAAAGCAAATCCTTGACAAATTGCCATCATAAAAATTGTTGATGTGAATATGGAATTATGGTCGATTGTACATTCATTCAGTCGTCTGTTTCGGCATGCCCGTCGGCGGCGTCCGTCGGTCCCAGCCACCACAGTGCCGCCGAAAAGCCAATAAACCGCATCGTATTAGCGGAAAATTGAGAGGCAGCCGCACATATCCTTTTAGTTTGGCCGCAACTCAATTGGCCGGGATCGCAGTGAATAGACGGTGGGTTCTACTACTACTATCAATGAAGAACGACATTATTGAGAAATGGCTGTGCAATGGAAGGCAATTGTTGTCGATCCTGAGCTCGAGCCCGAGTTCGACCCCCAACATAGAACGAAACATTAAAGATATCCATCGGGACTGAAAGGATTTGCATACTGGCTATACTTTTTTATAATAATTTTTATTCTTTGTGTGTGGATGTTCCGCACTATAATCCTTTTTCTTTCATGTCCTTTTTTACGTTGTTGTTTGGGTTTTATTATGTGGAAATTGTATAACAATACACAATGACAGGATATGTTGGTGGAGCAATATTTTCGTAAGAACAAACGCAAATGGATGGCGGTTTTGTAACTGCTTAAAAAAAAACGAGCGATAGTATGATTGTTCAGCACAGAGGATATATTTGTCACACGTTTAGCTACAGGGTGTTATAGATTCTGAAACTAAACTATTATAGAGACAAACACTTGCCTGCAAGCAATTTAAGTTGAAGCCTTCTTTGATGGATCTCCATTCACAAAACATCTCTCGCAATAGAAAAAGGTGGGCCATTTGTTTTTGATCGTGTTATTTTCACAGTGATGGCTATAATGGCCTTAAGAAATGTACGGGAAGTCAGGACTATTCTTTCGCGATACAAATTTAATCAATTAACGGGGAAAAAAAACTGGGAAGCTGATTGAAAACCGACTTCATTTAGGATGTACGTATGGAGAATATTGTGACCGTTTTTGAAAGTGTACGCCTAAGCCCGAGATCCTCAAATACATCAACTGGACATCAATTTCGATTTCTTGAGGATGAATTTACGTATGGAAATTTAAACAAGGATCTCCGCCCGCAAGGTAAAATTGACTGCTTCGTTATAAATCCTCCCATGTTTGAACAACTCAAAATTGGCGATAACTTGGCTCAAAAAAATCAGGGGAAGGTGGGCCATCTCGGTGGCTAAATATAAAGGGTCTTTTGTAAAGCGCTTCCATCCATCGATGCTATGACTCTGGCGCATAAATCAGGCTTAATATGACCGATGGCTTGGGTTATGTTGGTTTTGAGGGCCGCTTTGGTTTGCGGCTATTTGGAATACACTTTCGACTTCAGATAACCCCACAAGAAAAAGTCCAACGGAGCCAAATTGCACAATTTCGATGGCCAGCTCTAATCACTTCCACGTGAGATGACGTGCAAAGTTTCTAATGTGGCATAAGCTGTGTGGAACGTAGCTCTATCGTGTTGAAACCACATGCCGTTGGTGTCCATGTGATCCAATTCAGATCAAATCATCGAACTAACAGTGCTCGCCGTGGACGATGATGGCCTGACCAGCATTGTTCTCAAAGAAATATGGACCGATGACACCACCAGACCAAAATCCACACCAAACAGTGACTTTTTCGGGATGCGTTGAACGTTCTTGGATCTCACATAGATTGGTTAAGTCCCAAATTTTACAATTTTATTTGTTGACATACCCATTCATCTAGAAATGGGCCTCATCTCTAAAGATGATTTTTCAATTAAAATAAGGATCAGTTTCCAAGTGCTCCAGCGAACACACGTCGTTGTCTATGGACGTTTACCTCAAGCTCCTGAGCCAGTTGAATTTTGTACGGTGCAAAATTAGCAAAGTTGTGGTCTGCGAAAGGGCGAATTCTTATGAGCGACGCGAAATCGACCGCCAGGGATTCTTCTACGCACGTGTGTTGGTTGCCCGTTTACTGAACCGGTGGACTCAAATTTAACCTTCCTTTCGGAAGGACGATTATGGCGACCGTAAAATGGGCGTTGCCCGAACAGAGTACCCATTTTGATAAAATAATTTTTTTATTTGACGTGTTGTTGAACCCTATGTCCTTCCATGTTGATTTGGAAACAGATAAAATAAATGACAGCCAATTTGACAGATGTAGCTCCAACAATATGAACGCTATTAACTGTTTTTTTTTGTTTTTTAGAGTAGCACACAAGCCTTCCAAGAATGGATGTATTGCACAACAAAGATGAATTATGTAGTAATAATATGAACTCCTAATTGCTTGGTTCTGTTGAGATACTGTGTAAAAATTCCGGAGACTAATCCGACAAAATTAAAAATATTTACGAAAAAAATTGTTGAGTGGAAAGTCTACTGATAACCCAACTGAGACTGTCATTTGAGTACAACTACAAACATTCCATAATTTACCGAAAACTTGTCTTATTCTCAAGTGTTATGGTTGTAGCCATTTTTTAAAGGAAGCAATATTATAGTCTTGAATCTGACTCTTTTTTTGGATTGGATTGGACGCAAAGTATGTCAGAACGTAAAAATATATCTGCATTACCTTGGTCTTAGTTTTTGAGCTTGAAAGACAGCTAATTTTAGAGTCTCACAACCCAAATGCTTGATATTTGAAGTTGTGTTTCATAATAGGCGCCATAAATTTAAGGTTCTCTCATTTACTACTTCTACTTTATCATTATTTAGGTCACATCGAAGGTACTGTAGCACTGTGCTAAGCTAAGTGCGCCGCATGACCCAGTTAATTACATAATTACCATAATTAAGGTATTAATAAAAATTAACCAAAATCAAAAACAAAATACCATATAATGCTAACGAAGCGAAGGAGTATCAAACAATACGGTTCGGAAGAAACCGAAGATCATGTCAGTGCAGCTAAAACTGAATAAAATACTGCGAATTGTATGAATGCAAATCAAATCGAGGGCAAAATTCGCACTTCCTATGGGAAAAAAAATTAAACACATCTAAATATACTATACAGCTCCTCATCCTTATACTCGTTCGGCGATTTTCAAATGATACCTGGTCAAGATTTTAGTATACACAAATAAAATAGTTGCACTCGACATTATGGAAATGGCATAAAACACAAGTCGATTGAATTGCCGACGGCTAATGAGCCAAAATTTATGAACCCATTAGTCGAGAAACAAAATCTTTCGTCAATGTGGGAGAATATTTAGCCCCTCCCAAGATGCGATGTTTTCTTTGACATGCACTAAATGCGTAAACTGCGGTCAAGGAGAAAAAAGTCTCCAAGTTGTTGGAAGCTGTGTTCTGGGGAGTAATCGTACTATGGTTCAATGATTTCTAACTGGACCATTGGCGCTGATGATGCATTACAAAGTCGAAAGCCTATCAACTAGTCAGGAAACATGAATACTATTCCAGAAAAAAAATCGGACATGTGGCAAATCCGACAATAAATTGAGTTGAAGTCAGAATATCCTTTTGAAACACAATTTCTTTTTCTACCTTTATTATTACTTATTTATTTATTTATCTTATAAAAACCTATTTATTATTTAATGCATATTTATTTACATATTCTTTTTTTTTATTTTATGTTATTTTTTCTCTCTTGTTTATTGAATTGTGAATTAACTAAATTTGTCATTGTCATTTATTATACAACGATTTGTGTTGTATAAATGTTTTATTTATTTATTAATTAATTGTAAAATTGTTAATTGTTTATTATTTATGAATTGTTCATTTATTATTTGAATCGTCAAATTTTATTTATTTCTTATATATTTTAATATCTTTTAAACTATGTATTTATATTTACTTAATGTTAATTAAGGTGAATTATTAACTTAGTTTATGCAACATCCAAACAAATTTATAATATACATGCAATATCTGTAAAGCTGTTCTGACATTTATGCAAACCGCTCCTCCTCTCTCTTCCTAGAGTATATTAAGACTAGCTTGTCATGAAGATTTTTGATTGTAGTTTTCCTTCTTACATTGCTTTATTTTTCTCATATACGAGAGCTGTGTATGCAATTTTTCAGTTTTAAGGTATAACTTACCTCCGCACCTGGTGCATCATATTGTTTTTACTTAATGATAATAACAAATACAATTAATATTAAATGAAAAAGTTTATAATGAATTTTTTTTTTGCGAGTCGTTAAGCCTCTTCTTGTCGTTTCGCCAGTCGATTCTTCGTTATTTTTTTTTTTGTTAATGCAGACTGCTGCAGAGTTCTTTAAATTGATTTTGCAACACTGGACTGCGATTTTTAGCTAAATGTTCTTGCGCCAAACAAACCTACAAGACTCATTGTATGCTGTCTGTGTGCTAAATGCTCTCGCACACTCTCTAAAACTTCTCGTCTCGATGCCCTCTTCTCTCAAAATTCTACTGCTTGCTTGGGTGTATCTGTAGTCGGAAGATCGTGCACTGCGATTAAGTGCTACTTCTCCTGAAGCAGCTTAATTTTTTGTTTGCCAAAATATAACTGACAGCATTTCTGCGCAAGGAGATGTCTATCTCACTCGTTCAGTGGTATATTCGAGAGTTTAAGAAACTGAATCAGATTAAAGATCAAATATTAACTTTGGATCCGCACCTCGTTGTTGGTAATAATCTTGCCTCAAGCGTCCTTTTCAAATAAATCCCAATTCTGTTAAAATTTTCGTAAGCTTCTGACTCTAGATACAACTCATCTTAATCCCATTGAAGCCTGCCCAAGAGAAATCTCCTCACAGGATAACGCTTATCTACATTCCCATCCACGTTAACAAATTCCCCCCTAACATGCAGGTATTTTTTTTTTCTATTTACAAATTTAGGACCATTCCCAGAGTCCACGTGGAACAAGGAAAATATTTATGTTCATTTGAAGCTTCGCGGTTGTACTCCATCACGCAAAACAGCGCTTAGTCGCGTTTTGTGTGTGCAAGTTGAGCATAGAATTAAATTGTTTTTTTAGACATAAGTAACCCGGCTGCTGCAACAGACTGATGTGAACCGGGGGGGTTTCAGTATTGCCAATAAAATGCAACGACCTCGCTTCAAAACCAAACGCTTTACGGACTTTCACATCCAGAACTTATGACGATGATTATTTGCAGTTTGGGCTGTTATGATGTTGAATACGACCATCCTCAACCCTGTGGAATGGCCTACAAAACTAATTATCCTAGTGACTAGAATGGCGACCAGAAATTCAGAGAACGATTTTAGTCTCTAACCTAACCGCATTGTATTCGACTACGTTTCGGATAGTTTGCGTCAACAAACGCGCTATATTCGGGATGCTTTCGCAACCGATAACAATTCTAGAGCCAGTTACTTTTAATGTGATGTGGTGGATGAATTTATTTCATGTTGACACATTGTTTCACGATCATTAAATGCCAACATTTTGATACGTGATTTGAATTTAGATTTGAATTTGCAAGTTCAACCATAACGCACCCATCTTTTGGGAACGAATGCTTTTCGTGTGTTGACTTTTCAGCTACTCAGTGAAATTAAATGAATAGTAATTAGATGAATGAATGCAGATTTCGGAAAGGTTATTGATTTGTAAATTATTTTATAAATTGTTTGCTGACGACGCGACGTGACGTTTGCTTCAGTATGTTTTTCATGTGTCGTTTGTTGGTTTTGATGAGTGATTTCCAGGTTTCCAGAATTTGTTTTGAATAACTGAATGAATTTGATTGATTTGCAAAGGTTTGTTTTCGTAAAAATATTTTAGCTCGATATTGAATTTGGATTCAATACGAATCGAAAATGGGTCAAAGTGATGTAGCAAATGTACTGAGACTGTTTGTGCTCCTATGCCTCTCTTACTAACTTATCCACCCATTGAATGCAGGCCAATCTGTACGAAATATGCTTTCCCTCTTTCTCATTCTCGGATAAGCAGCCTCAAGTTGACTTGACCAAGCATCCTGGTATGCGCGATAGCGAGTTTCGGCCTTCCTGTTTTTCATTAACCTTGTGAATGGGGTTCGAACGCTCCTTTAGCTTGATCCAACAGTTTTTTTTCTTCCGGACTAGATCCAAATTATTGCAACCCTCGGATAGCTTTCATTCGCTCTCCATGCGAAAAAGACCTTATGGAGATTTATTCTCTCAAGGGTAACCAAAATCTTTTCTACTGCCGTGCTTATCGTCCAACATTCGGCTTCATGTAGAATTATTGTCGTTTTGTAGAGCATGATTTTGGTCCTTCGAGCATGGAATTTCGATGTTTGGTATTTGGACAAATTAAAACAACATCGATTGAATGCGATGAGTCTTCATTGGGTCTCCATAAACGTTTGGTGTGTGAAGTTAACGCGTATCTCGAGGTACATCGATTTCCTGTCGAAAGCCTGTGTTTTGTTTCATCTTCATTTATATGAAGACCGACTCTTTTAGAGTCTTTTTCAATCACTGTGAAAGCTGCAACGATGGCACGTTTGATGGGAATAATGATCTTCACATCGTCTGCATATCATCCACAATATATCGCGTGTTTTGACCACTTTGTGACAAACTAGGAATGGCTGTGTATAAATAAGTGCGATTTGCAGTCGACGAATAATGGGCGAGCAGGCACGATTCTCACTTAGCTCTCAGGAAGTCCTTTGATTGGAGATTTTAGTCATAAACTTCCTTTTCCAAATCTTTCCAAAACTCAATATTTTGTTCAATATTTTGTTTGGATCTTGCCAGTCAAATTACCTCTAAGGAAATTCTTGCACGATTCGATTTCCACAAGGTGGTATTTTTCCATGTTTCTTCTTAAAAGCTTAAAAGCCTCTAGGACTATATGCATGAGTGCGATCTTTCCCAAAGTTCCACAAAAAAAAAATCGCGCTGCGACGAATCACACAATATCGGTGGAGATTTTTCGTGCTACAATGCCAAAAGGGCCGCCTTGTGAAAGATGTGGTAATTTTCAAAACCTCATGTTTTGCACATTAATATCTTGAATTTGACTTTTGCGATGAGAACTGACGACGACCGGAACACCATCCCCATTTTCGGTGAGGAATAGACCAGTAAAACTAACCGAATAAATTGCGCAACATAAAGTGACACAGAAGCCTATCCACAGTAATATGTGGATCCTCACTTTTTCACATGTAAACAGCTCTGTTTGCTCACTTTTCTACCGAGTGAAAAAAGTTCTGCGAAAATTGGTTATCCATACGCTGATGGCAAAGCATCCAATCGAAGTATGTTTTGCTCAATCCGAGGTAAGCTTGCTTCAATAATTATATTAGTTGTTTTGATCTTTATTAGGGTGTAAATTAAAATCCAAATGCAAAAAATATGCCATAATGTGCTTTAAGCTAAGTCCAATTGACGTGCTTCCGGACCGCGAGTTGGGTACACTTTTAAAGTTTTTATAAGCTTAATAGCACTGAAACTTAAGTGATTGTTTAGAGGCATAAGTATCAAACTAAGCACGTGACTTTTGTGTTCCCTTTGTAGCGTTCGATTTCCGTGTTCCAAGATACTAAAGGCCGGCTGACACAGTGGAAAAGGTCGGGGAAGAATTGATTGGAAAAAAAATGGGCGCCACGCGATTTGCCTTAGAATCCAGAAATGTCTTCCCGGTGAAATCGCGACCGCCAAGGAAGGTTCCGCGTACCGTCAATTGAAACAATATGGTGCGTTTTTTACTGCATTTATAAACAAAACAAAGAACCGGGTCTCAACGAAGTTCGAATGGGGTTTGACGTAACCTTCGTACGAGATTATTGGCTAACGCCACCTCGACTTTTCACCTTTACTTTATGACACCGTCAATCAGGCCACAAATGATGGTTATCGTTTCTTATCCTTTTTTTGTTTCGCGGCTCGAACAAGAAGGAAAACCTCAGACCTTATAAATGATTAGATCAAACTTAACAGTTCTTTTCACACTTCTTTCTTGTGTACACGGTGTCACACTTCGCACACTCTTCACACTTATTTACTTCAACTTATTTTATTCATTTCGTTTTCTCATTTTTAAAATAAACTTCACTGAATGACTAGGCCTTTTGACTTCCTTTTCTTTGAGGAATTATTTCCTTCGCACATCCGCACTGGACCAGATCTCTAAACCGACTCCCCCTTCTCGATCAGAGCTATTTCTCTTGTCCACTCTCATGCCACGGCTGGTTTTTATGTCCTTTTGTACCAACGTACCTTCAGAAGGCACGGAAACAAATAAAATATCCGAACATCCTTGACGAGACTTGATATCACGACCCCTACCCCAAATGTAGTATATGGTCGGCGCGTGAACCAATTCGGCTGAACACCGACTTATAATGCGCTGGTAAAAACGTTGCCTTAGGGAACTCGTGATGTGATTCCTCACTTTTAAGTGAAAACTTCTCAACTCGTAACACCTTTTACAAATAAGCACGCAAACCATGCCCCCGAACAACGTTAAAAATCGTGGAAAATTCTTTCCAAATTCCCCATCTGATCGCCAAACTTAGAGAGCACAATGCCCAATTTAAGATGCTTCTTATCGTCTTTCTCGGCAGCTAAGATGGAATAGTAGCAATCAATTCACGTCAGAATATACATTTATGGAAAACTTTATCTATTCGACGCCTTTTCGGCAACACGGCCTTTGCCTCAAATTAGAAAGTCTCCCATCTTCTGACCAATAGAAGGCAATTGACCATCGTGTGAGTCAAATGACGCATGAACATGTGGAAGACAAATAGTTTCAGAAGGCCGATTCATTTAAAAGATCCATTCTGTCAAAGGGAGTGACATATCCGAATAAGAAAAAAAATTTAAGTCAATCCAAGACTTTTCGAAAGTCTGGCATCTCAAGTGGAATTGGACGTTAACAGCTGAGTGGCGAAGTTGGTAGAGTGTCTGCCTTTCAATTGATTCAATTGATAGGTCTCAGGTTCGATTCCAAGAGTGTTCTAGTTTTTCAAATCTGGTGCAGTCACCATTGGTCATAGGGATCAAGTTAATGGTATTATCACCGGGTTGGTCGACCAGCGATAGTAGTCTGACTAATGGGTGTCATTGTTGTAGTGGTTGTTATATCGGCTTAATACCTAATTTGTGTTTTCAAAATAATGGTTTGTGGCTCTGCTGTGAAGGCAAAACACTGACAGCGGGGTGTTTACCCAAATCTTCCAAACTTTCAAAGCTCATATACCAAAACTAATGTCGAATAAAATCCTGCGAATTAAGTGAAAGCTAATGGGTCGATATCAAAATCCTCCGTCCCGTTTCGGGCTCCACCCTCGGAAGAGATTTGAAACCAAATAGTTTCTCAAACCAAAGGAAACAAAATATGGAACAGGGATTGATTGATCATCTTAATATGTTAACAGCAAAGTAGTCATTAATAAACGTAACTAAGGGATGGTTGAACGCGCCGTAAGCCTCAGTCCTTTTGCCTCAGTTCGCTTTGCTTTTAACGAAATTTTGGCTCCGAATTCATATCAAAAAAATTTAGATTTAATAGGCCTGAACGTTTTCTTGGCATTGTAACTACTCCAGATGTTCTATGAATGGTCCTCCAAAAAAACACTTTTTATTTAAATAAATATATATATATATATTTTACTGTTAAATAAATATATTCAAAGCGAAAATTTTGAAAACTCTTAATACAATTTAAATTTTAAATCAGTTCGAGACTATTGGCACACCCTTTATAGACACTAACCATAAACCTTATTACTTCTAATAAAATCTGTGGCTCAATTGTAGGGAATAGTAACTTTTCACTTTTCCCAAATTGTTTTTACTTTTTTCGTACCATTTCCATTGTCCGATAAACTTTATTCGCAATTCCATTCAATTACAAGCAGATTACGTCGGAAAACCAATCAGCTATTCCCTTTCTCATCCGCAATTAATGAACCACCAATTACTGAATAAATTAACCCTTTACAGAACGCACAATAACACGATTAATTAACTCGTTTAGAAATAAGGACGAAAAAGAAAAGTAACAAAGAGATCGGCGACTACAGACAGAACACCAATTTCGGACATAATTAACAACCCTTCTTTTATTGCAAACACATTTATCTCCCAGATTATACCCCCATCCTGGGTTAATCCACCTTTCAACACAAAGACAGATAAACACTCCTACACCTTGCCGCAGGATAAGAAATAAAGAATTACCACAAGAGAATGAATCGCCCCCAATCTACGAACTGTGGTAATTCCCAAACGAATACAGACAATAATTATCCAACATAACTGACCCCCACACTTGAGTCCTCAATACCTAATCCACCGTTAAGCTCTCCATGCAGACATAAAATGTGTGCTTTATTGCCTCCAATGCCCCCCAAAACGGTATCCTCATTTGGCCATAATCGTTATATGCCACAATATTAGGATTCAATATGCCATATGGTGTTATCCTTCCTTCCTTATTTTTTTTTTTTGTTTGTTACCTCAAATATTTACCATTGCTGGCCTCACTTACACACATTACCACCCCATTGTTGACGCGTCATAATGCCGATAAGTGTGCGCCGATGAAAACAAAGCGCCAACATATGAAGTGTAAACACAGGGCAAATAAATAATAATAACCCCATCAAGTCGATCGGCCAATATAGGGAATACCTACGGGGGTACACAAGGCGTACATATTTTATTTGTTATGATTCCCGGGTACACCATTGAAAATGAATGCCCTTTGGCGAAATGTTTGTTAGTAACTAGGAAAAAACCGAGACCGTAAAGTGATCTAAAACTTACCATCGATATCGGTGGCTTCGCAACGCCATACCTGGCCGAAGGCGCCTTCGCCCAATATGTTGAAGAACTTTAATCGATGTCTCGGGAATTCCCATCGATCGCCTGCTGAACCACCGATGCCATTCTTGACTGGTATTCCATTGGCTCCGCCAGCAATAGCACCTCCCGTTCCAGCAAAACCGCCCACAGCTCCATTCTCGCCGCCAGCACCAACAATACACCCGCCGACGATACCTCCTGCTGCACTTGTTGATAGCTGTGATGTTGCCTGGAAATACAGATACATAAATGTATATACAAAAGCTTAGATAAGAAGAACAAAGGGTGGAAAAGGACGATGCGGACATCGTAGCTGTGCTCGTTCTCCGTATGGAAGTCGTCGTCATTTTCGTCCTTACCGAGCATCGTGTGCAATAGAAATGAATACGAAATATTTGGCTAATGGCAAGGACATTGGCGTTGCCTGTCTATGTGTCACAGTTATACTTAAAAAACAGGACTTTTTCATTCCCATGCATCGTCTCCTCGGCTCGCTGGTCCTGCTTCTGATACACTTTAAACTGGTGACAAGAGAATAATAAAAGCTTAGAGCTGCAAAGGGACAGCCACAGCAACAGGACGAACAAAAAAAGGAGTAACTGGAAAGTGAATTGAATTTTCAGCCATATGCTTTGGAGTTTGCTTTGCATCCTTCTTTTTTTTTTGGTGTTTGGTGAGATTGTGTCTGTTGCAGGATAACAAGAGGGCATCGGATCAACAACGCCGGTGGCAGAAAAAAAAAATAAAACAACAGAAAGCTGTCAAATGTTTGGATTAGTGTCAGCGGCATTCGAACATGGGCGCTGTTATTGCGGCGCTGAAGTTATGCATTTCTTTTAAAGTCAAATATTTACATGGGCCAAATAAGGGATGGCACTGTGAGCAGCAAAGCCGTTAGCATGCAACGTTGTGTACAAAGGAAGGACGCGAGTGAATTTTTATTATTTCCTTTTTTTTCATTTAGCAGAAAGGACCTTTTTGGTGCACAGAGAATGCGATGCAATCAGCCTTTTCTACGCTCACACAGAAAAAAGTAATGAAGCTCCATGCAAGAAAGCTTCAAATAAATGGTGTTGCACCGCGTTTAAATTTTTATCGCTCGAAAGCTGTTCGAAAGGGCGTTGATTTGTGCGTATCTCGTACTCATTGGACTCACTTCAATGTTCGATCAGCAAGTGATCAGCTGAGCAGGAAACTTTTATGGCTGTGAGCTTAAAAGAAAATGCAAATCATGCTGGAACGTTTTCGAAAGGCCTGAACCCTGGAAATCAAGGAAGATCATTTTCAAATCGTTGACATGAGTTTGCTTAAACGAAATTGTTAGTGTGCAATTTCTTACCGAGGCATTATTGGCCTTGATATTTTTTTTTCAAGACCGCAACTGTTACTGTTTTCTGGGCTTGCGGAGCTTCCAAAGTACGGAGACGTTATACTATATGTCACCGACTTAACGCCTTGCAAAAGTTTTAGATTGGAACACTTCAAGACGAGGTCTCACATTAACAAAGTTTGAACAATTCAGGACCTATACAAAAATGACAGTTTTAGACTTGAACCAACGCTTTGCTCTTGCGTGTTCACAGATTTAGGGGTTCGATTGCAAGAGGAATCGAACAATGCGCTCGACGTAGAACGATTCCGCTGAGCTGAGTGTGTAGAAAGCTTAGGTAATGGTTTAGAACTCAACTGTAGTTGGTTTTAGTTTTTGCTAAACATTATTAAACCGTGAGCTTGGCTCAAATAAATTTTTAGCACAAGGACACAAGTTCAATGCCTTGTCTGAGCAGTTTGCGATGAAAAGGCAGCGTAGCTAATAGCCTGCTTGAACGACTAACGAAAACACCTGAAGACTGGTGCGGAAGCTAGGAAAGTAAAATTTAAAGGCATGCCACCCCTAAGTTGCTGTAATTGTTGCTGCTTAGAAGAGCCCACAAAGTTTGGCTTGGAATATATTTTTCAACACTTATGATTTACCCACTCAATAATCGCCAAGAATCAGTGGAAAAGAAAACATTTCGCGTTCAGGTTGAAGCATCATTTGAAGCATGAAAAATCATTTTGTACAAACGTAAATGTAGGCCGAAGAGACGATTATTTTGATCATAGGTGTAAGGTTCAAGACATCAGAAATCCGCTTGAAAGTTTGTAATAACAGTTGTTATTACAAACTTTTGAGTTAAAGGTAAAGTATTGCGATTTTGCAACTGTCGAACAATGTCGTACCTTCCTAAGGTCATCACCAAGAGCCGTGTTGCATGATTAAAATAAATTTTGTCAATGAACTTGAACATTTCAGTCATGCATACGTTTCGAGGCGAACACGAGAATTGGCCTCATCTTATTGCTTATAGATTTAGACATGATGTTTGTACATTAATTGAAGTAAAGAAGTACAATACTAGTCCTGTGGCCAAAAGTGTTTGGTCAATTGACGGCCACCGAGACTGTGCGATTCGACAAAACTTGCCTTGTATTTTTGAGGTTATCTAAAAATAGGTCAAGGTATCAAGGCGCATTTTTGGAACAGGGAGTTGGCTAGTAATAACTTTCACACTTTTTGGTGAGTGCGTGAAGTTCCGTGGGATTGAAACATATGCAATTTTTTACAGCCCCATCTCTCGTCAGTGATTGACAAACCTCCAAGAGCGTTCCACTGTAAAGATTACGCTTTCGAAGCCGAATGGAGTTGCTAGCAAATTCTAGACCCACTTGTTGCACCACAATACCACAAAACTATGACAAAGAAGGCATAAGGCTGCTGCAATGCTTCAAGCTCTTAAGACAAAAATCCTTCTATGCTACTTTGACATCTTGCAAAAGCTCTTAAATGTTTAAAACATTTCTAAGAATGTACATGAATAAATTTTTAATTTATCTACGACGTGGAGTCCTTACAATCTTTCAAATACAAAAAAAAAACCTTCAAGGCTTTAAAGCATCAAACACCGCCGATGATGGATTATTTTTATTTTATCGTCCAACAATCTGCTTGTGAATCTTTGAGTTGTCTTTTTTCCCCCAATAAGATGGAAACAATCGTACCGGAATTCCACTGTAAGTACTTCACTTTTTATCCAAAAACATCACGATACAGAAGTTCCTTAAAGCGTTTAAAAAGTATTATGTGTGGGCGACAGGCGAAAGGGTGATACTTACCCCCATTGCCAGGAAAGGATAAATCATCCGAATTCTTTTTTTTTTTTTGTAAACTAAGACCTCTTTGAAATGGCAGAGTATGGAAAAGAATAAAATTTACATACGTCCAATGATATTATTCCGCATACACACGTACTTAATGTCAAAACGAGTGACGCTCAGAGGGTTCAAGTGTCCTCTTGAAGGCAAATATTTTAAGACACACTCCTAGATCCTGTTTCAGCACATACTTGTACGATACGAGAAACTGAGAGATATAGAATTGCACGGTTTTACTGTCATGGTGACATTTTGGGACTTGTCGGTTCCTCTTAAATGCAAAAATATTGTTGTTTTTTTTTTTGTCTATACTCTTGTTTGGCTTGTTGACAAATTACAATCTTTATTGGGATGGCATGCCTTGTCGCCCTCATCAGTTGCATGTCATGTCATCGCACACACATTTTACGGTCCTGACGCCACCATCGCGCCGTTCCATCCATAAAAGAGAATTCTATCCCTCGTATCTATGGTCGGTTTCATGGTATTATGTTATCCATTTGACAGGGACATGCTATATGAAGCCTTTCATCGTTATAGTCGAGAGGGGTCGTTTGAATATCCATACATATATTAGGCGGTGGTGGAGGTGGTTGGAGTGATCTAGTGAAAGCAAAGGACGACGAATAAATCGAGGGGGAATAAGGATATTTAAAGCGTTCCCTCGTTCGCCCTAATTAGTTTTGTTTTTGTTTTTTTTTTCGTGTCCTTCCTTCGAAAGGAATTTCGTTTCCGGCTAAAGGTAATGTGACGGAAGAGTGCCGTGACCTCGTTTCTCGAGGTGGAAGACATAAATGGTGTTCCAGTAAAAAATCAATAATTGACGAAATCTAATTAAATAATCACGATGGCGGAAAATTGGACGATTACATGAAATGGACTGATAAATTGGGCCACAGCAAGGTACTACGTTCAAGGGGGTTAAGAATTGTTGGGCGACGATTGTGGGTGGATACTTGTATAGTATATTAAGGGTACTTTTTAAGAAAAATCTCAGCTGAATTCAGAAAATACTAAGCACATAACAGCACAATTTTTTCTCTAAAAAATTAGGTGTCAACTTCTTGGACATAAAATTATCATCCCCTGCGCTCTTTTCACCGTTTTTACGGTTGAAAATTAAGTCACGTTTATGCCACAGAGTCACTTGAAAAGGATCTTTCTATGATCGAAATAATTACCAGAGTTGAGGCAAAATGAGCTGGGTTGAGCTTTAAATTTGAAGTAAACTTCAACTTAAACAGACGTGGAGTTACGCTTTTTCAATCGTTTGTAAAAGTCTAAAAGTCTAGAAGTTAAGGAATTCTTTATGATAAGACTTGAGTCCTCAAGACATAAGTACACTTGTGGAAATTCGTTTTGAAAAATCATTTATCAGTCGGCAACTTGAACGCGAATATTACAGAACTGCTGAATCCTCATTCATTGAACCCTGAGCCTAAGAGCTCTATTTTTTGTGCAATTTCTGCATTGAATAAGTTGATCTTTGCAGGAAAAAGTCTTTAAGAAGCAAAATTTCGATAAAGAATTCGATAACATCAGTGGAAGTCCTGATGGGTTCTCGTGTTAATGATATGATTTTCGAACACATAAACAAAACAAAAAAATAACCCGGCATTCTTGAGGACATAATGTGATAATTTGGGTTGCATTATGCTCGACATTTTTACTGTACTTTGTACATCGAACTTCCCAAAACGGATATGATACGTGTGGCCGACGATTTATTTTTAAATGACTTTATCTTTCAGCATCACAACGTTCCTATTCATACTGCAAGCGCAATGGAGCAATGCTTCGAACAATAGAATATCGAGGTTTCGGAATGAAACTTCGTATAGGGACGACTAATTTGCATTCGCATAATTCGCAGTTTTTATTTTTGCCATTGTTTATTTTTGATTATCATACTTTTTGAACGAGTCGCTTAGCCGAATTTTTACAAAATAGGCTTAAGCTACCACTGATTAAGGTCATTATCAAAACCTTCTCGTATAGCTGAAGTAAATTTGAGGAATAAATTTCAACCAGTCAAACAGATTAGTGAAATGAAAACTCCATGATATGTTCGCCCGGCAAGGTAATAATATTGTTTTCGTAGTTGATAGTGACTTAAAATGCAGGTAAAGTTCTTGACAAACACAAACATGCTCATATGGTCCAATGAATATAAAAATTTAAGCTCGGTATGCCTACCTTATGTTGACATATTATTGATTGAATTATGGAAATAAATTCACAAGATTGTGATATTTTTTTTTCAAAGAATAAGCCGCGAAATTTATTTCCATTTACCTCAGTACACAAACAAAAAAAACAGTCACACTGTGGCTCTTGAAACCCTTCCAAAGTAGTGAAATAACCTCGCACTGTATTGAGTGATAATTTTATGCGGAATATGTTTTTTATACTGGAATATGTTTTCGAAAACGACGCTTTTACTGAGTTCATAGCTGAGAAGTTCTCAGTGATCTTTTTTGCTTGAAATTTATAACCCACCACGATCTCAAAAACTCTGCCAAAAACTATTCATAACTGACTGACATAAACAATCTGACCTACAGTACAGACCTTTTAAGGTGTCAAAGAAGCTGTTGCGCGCTGCTTGTCTTTGCGGATGAGACATGACTAGTGATTTTTTAAGACGCCTTAAACCTTACTCCATTTATTGGACATCAATTTCTAGTATAATACTTGTGGAGCTGCTCTGACAACATTCGATTTATTCGACGGCTTCCAGTTTCAGGAATTTTGTGTTGTTGCTCAAGCGGTACTACTAGTAGTTTGAAAAACTGCATTTCTGATGAGTTCCTTAATAGTGTTGAGGTACTTGACTCTAAATGATGAAGCGACGATTTCGTAAATGAATGCTTTCGGAATATTAAATTGCAAGGGCCTTGAGTTTATCTTATTTTCTTTCTTTTCTGTCTCGCCTAAACATTTGGATTTTCAAACGCAAATTGCCATTGTTAAAGGACATGTTAGCATCAAGGAAGACTTTCTTATTCTGCTGCCTTATTTGAACGGGAAACTCTTTTATAACGGGTTTTTCAACAGGGACGCTACAAAAGTATAGCGACAGGGACAGCAATCGACGCCATATTTCTTACCGCTCTTTTGACATTTCTCTTGAGTAAGGTTTGCCATTTCATGATGGAAAGATATACGAGCCAACAACGAGTCGAAAATATTAAAAATTACTACCGAAATTCGAAGTCAGTGGAAAAATTTGAATCCACAGGCACAGTGCAAAGTGTTGTACAATGTACAAAAATATTGCTGCCGCTGAGGCTTCAGTTGCAGAAAGCCCAACGACGTGTGTCTCTCACACGTCGTTCTCAAGCGTTGGGCATCTCTATGACGTCGTTGTGGCGAATTTTGCGAAAAGATCTTGGCCTACATCCTTACAAGAATAAATTAAGGCAAGAACTGAAGTCGCTTGATCACCAGAAGCGTCGTATGTTCGTGAGTTGGGCAACAACTTGAAAATGATTCGGATTTTAATGGAAAAATCATCTTCAGCAATGAGGCTCATTTCTGGCTGAATGGCTCCGTCAATAAACAAAATACGCGGTAGTGGTCAGGCAGCAATCCACACGTACTCAATGAGACATCATTGCCTCCCGAAAAAAATACGGTTTGGTGTGGTTTATGGGCCGGCGGCGTCATTGGGCCATACTTCTTCCGTGAAGATCAAGACCAGCACGTTACTGTGAATGGGGATCGCTACCGTTCAATGATAACCAAAAATTTTTGGCCCCAATTGGATGATATGGACTTGGAGGACATGTGGTTCCAACAGGACGGCGCCACAAGCCACACAGCGAATGCCACAATCAATTGATTGGAAACCAAGTTTGGAGAACGTGTTATCTCACGAAATGGTTCAGTCGCTTGGCCGCCTCGGTCGTGCGATTTGACGCCGTTAGACTATTTCCTGTGGGGCCTCGTCAAGTCTACGGTCTATGCCAACAAACCAGCGACGACTGATGAACTTCATACGAATATCGAACGTGAAATTGCAACAGTATCGGCCGATTTATGCTTGAAAACCGTCGAAAATTGAGTTCAGCGTCTGGACTTCTGCAAGCTTGCCCGTGGTGGCCATGCAAAAGAAATCGAGTTTCATACATAATGACATCGAACGCACAGGAATGAAGAATTTCATTGATAGTATCCATATTCAGACACAGACAGCAACCTTTTGGTAACACTTTTTCCTTGAATGCTTTCAATCACTATTCTCCTAAAGAAAAAACCCGAAACATTAGAAGAGCTCACATAATCGAAGGAATTGAATTAGGAAGCTCAGAAGTGTTGTACTATCGCTTTCAATAAATGAAGTTGAAATGCAACTCTGGACTCTTAAAAAATCCTGCTTTAAATACCACAAAAAGGACCTTTTCGACTTTCCGACGATGCCACATAAACTCAGAATTAATGACCTGGCTCACAGCTTAAAGGAGCACTTAATTATCATACCCATGATGACCTCTTTCTTCTTTTACCAGATCCTTGCCATTGCTGAATAAAAGTTTGTTCGTGTGTTTTTTTTTTTCTGCAAAAAATCATATTGAACTTACCGTGGCCATTTGCTGCTGCTGTTGATCCCTCTCCCAGGGCACGTATCTATTACCAAATGCCGTTGGACCATTCCAGTGCTGGAGCACCATTGAATTTCGACTGTCATCAGTCAGATTGCTGCTCAAATTACTTTGATTCGACTTCTTGGCCATTTCCTCTTTGCTCTTCTTCTTCAGGTTCTTGCTAATGGCGCACAGACGTTTGCGATAAATAAATAGAACGACCAGACCAGCTGCCACAAACATTCCGCAAACTGTGATTATGACAGGGATAATGGTTCTTATCGCATGCGAGGATGACGACCTATTGTCATCCTCTTCGGCCGTAGTTTTGCTGTCACTTTCAGTTCCATCCTTCTGCGATGGCTGGCCGATGATGGTTCCATTTTTGTTTGCCTGTCCACCAGCAAGGACGACGCCACCATTACCACCGCCAGCCAAACTGTTATTCGTCTTTGAGCTGCCACCGCCAATTGGCGTCAATTTTGTTCGCGTCGTGCTCGAGTCCACAGCATTCGGCACGTTTAATCCCGATGCGGACTCATCATCTGCGTTAGTTGTTGGCTCTGAATTTTGTTGTTGCTGTTGCTGCTGCTGCCGGGTATCATCAGCATACGGCGGCGGTGGCGGACGAGGCTGCAAAACTGGGCGGTAAACATTGTTCAATCCAAATCCGGGTGGCAGGTCATTTGTTGGGTACCTAATGCCTGGTTGATCTCTAATTGATTGCACCCCAGGAAGCATGTGGAACGGTGGCAGAAACTGGGATATGTTGCGCGCCGCCTGCGTTATTGATGGCGGACGTGAGCCGTAAATTTTATTATCATTCCGAGCGTGAATGTTGACGTAAACTTCGTTTTTAGCCGTTAATTGTCCATCCGACACCGTGATGTAAAGGAAGAAGTTCTCACCGCCCTGCAGGAAAAAAAACACACACACACACAAAGTTAGGTGGAACATGTTAAACAGCGAATTTCGTAGGGATTCCTCAACAAGGATGGGTAAGGTAATTAGCATAAATCTACTGGTTCACTTGCAAAAATTTGCACAAAAAACAAACGCAAAGGATACTCACTCGTCCAGCTAGAGTTTCGTTAAGGTAAACAACTCCAGTATCCGGGTCTATCCGAAATGGTAATTTGTCATTGGTTGTGCCACCATCGCTTGGATGAGCATAGTTGCCATGGAAAAGTGGCTCCAGACCAAATTGCAGCAGATCATTTTCCGCATCCTCGGCCCTCACTCTGGCTATTACCGAGCCAACTTGTTCCGACTCCGAGATGCGCCAGTTCCGTTCAACGTACATGACTGGAGGTGTGTTTAATAATGAATTCTGACTTGTTGCTGGAATGAGAAGAAGGAGAACAAGAATTGTAAAATAAAACTAAAGAAGAGTCCAAATAAGTTTTTTTATATATAAATATGTATTTTTTTTTTTGTGTTCCATGCAGATTTGCTGACCAGGACGCAGGACAATGGCAAAGCAAGAGGAAGAAGAATGAGTGCCACTATTAAGTGGATGCAGCTTGTGTTGGCTGTGCTTGTGCTCCAGAAATTGGTTAATTTGGAACGTGTGTCGGTGTGGGGAGAACTACCCCCTTCAACAAGAAACAAAAAAAAAAAACACGAAAGACAAATGCTGATTAAGGGCGATTCTTTATACCGTCCCTACCTATGATGGAAGTTTGAGTTAGTGGGGCTACTAATACGACCACCACTGTGCAGGACACAAAACACCTCAATTTATTCTGGAATTCTCTTGTAAAGCCCTTTAATCCGTATTCCTTCCGGCAATCTGGCAAAAGGCATTTATAATTTAAGAGTGAGGTGGTGAACCCGTGCCAGGGATGAATGGTCGTTTGTGTTTCATCGTTTTTTTTTTGCTGCCTGCTTTGTCCCGACACTCCCGTTAGATTTTATAGTGCTTAAGCTTACCCAATTTTATTCATTCTTCCTCTTTTTTGCTCTAGCAAAGGAGACGCAAAAAAAATAGGAAGAGAAAAAATTTAAATAACAGCAGACCGCTTATTACGTGGACGAGTGTACCTAATATCCTTTTGCCTCGTCCTTTTGGCTCTAATGAGAGAAAGAGAGTTAGTGGAATGACTTTGAACATGCCCAGGCTAATTTAGCGGTAGACTGTTGTTTCTTTTTAAATGCAGAGGTCCTGGTTTCCTGCAACTATCCCAATAGTAGGATATAATTTCGGAGGGTTATGAAAAATTCAAGCACGGCCTCTGGCAGAACGGAAGCTAGGAAAACAAAACGACTCATGTATGATGATTACGAAATTCATTGGAAAGTTATGCTGCGGGTTCAAGGGACAAGGGTACGGCGAATAACTCCAAGGAATTGATTTAAATTTCAGTGGCTTTGATTTTTAATCATATTGAAGCAGGGCTCGACTGGGGTTGGTGTGAATGTAATAAAAATTTAATTGGTTCGGGGGTAATCAGTTGAATGCCTGTCGGTGGTTTTAAAAAAATCAAAACCCACCACAAATTGTTTTCATTGAAATTATTTTATGGAATTTAAATATTTATAGCTTGTTTTTTGTTTTTATGAAACATTAACTTTAAAAACGAATTGAGATGTTTTTAAGACTAAATGTTTTAATTTTTTAAATAATGTGAGTGACAATTTTGTGCTTTTTTACACGAAGTTTATTTATAAGGATGCTGATTTCATTAACCATTTATAACGTAGAAGGATACGAGTGGCCCTAAAAATTAGATCTGAAAACGCCGTTGTAAAAATTTCAATGAGTGATCTCTTATAAAACGTAATAAGAAGTCTTTGTTTGATACAAGTAATTGGAAAAAGTTCAGAAAGGTCGTCGTGAAATTGTTTGCAGAAAACCACAATTTTAGCCTTGCCGGCGCTAGAAATTCCATAAAATATATTTGGCCGTGTAAGTTGACCAGAGGCCACTGAGTAATCTATTGTACCATTCTGGCAATCTCACTAATGTTTCTGTTAAAAACTTGGTCATGTGTGCCCTCTTTTTTCGGCAAGACTTAGGACCTCATTTATATACACTAATTGGAAGACCCACTCTAACACACCGGCTGAAAGGGCAACCAGCTCGAAAAGATCGACACGCACCTTAGCGCAGGAAGCTAACATCCTTCAACCTCTTCCGCAGTAGCAACGCCATAAAGACAGTGCTAAGATTAAAGACTGAAGTTCTTTGGATAGACAGCTAGTTGGACACATGTCTTTCCTACCGCAATCGAATAGAAATAGATTATATCCAAACAATTCCTGATTTTTCTTCTGCGAAGAAAGATCGATCAATGGCTACTTCAGGACAGGAAACGCTGCAGCGTCTCACATGCCCAAATCACAGATATCCTGCAAGCTGTAGAAAAGATCAATAGATACAGTTTTTAAGGTTACATCATCGATTTCTGTATTGACCGCCAGAGGGCTATGAAATCAGTGAGATTATTTTGGATAAAATACACACTCGTCATTCGATGAAGAAAACTCATGCACCATAACTAAACTGTTTTTTTTTTATTTATTTGCTCGCTCTTCAAGAGGATATTAATACTCTCATAATGCGTGTAGCACAGAGCGAGCAGAAGAACTAGGAGTAGAATGAAAGATTTTGTAGTGGTTTGAGAAACTCAGGTGTAATTGGTTTCAACTCAATTCCGTGGGTGGAGCCCGAAACGGGACGGAGGATTTTGATATCGACCTATTGACTTTAACCTAATTCACAGGATTTTATTCGACATTCGACAACTTTCAAAGTTTGGAAGATTTAGCTTAAACACCCCGCTGTCAGTGTTATGCCTTGACAGCAGAGCCATCCTACACACACTCTACACAAACCACTATTTTGAAAACACGAATAATGTATTAAGCCTCTCATAAAGCCTTCTCATAAAGGAAAGGGACAACCAATTCGGTCAACCAGCATTACGTAAGGAGGGTCTGTGATCAGAGTGTGTCAGAGTGTTTCTTTACTTCTGTTCGTAAAGTCTGCCTCAAATTAGTGGGAGGGTTTGCCGCTGACCTTCATGGTTAAAATTTAGACAAGAGACTGACTAGAAAAGGGTAGTGGTATAGACAGGGCCTAATTCGACACTGACGAAAGGAGGGCACTCTCAAGAATATATCGTAAATGGAGGAACAGGGAAATAGGGAAAAAATACAGCAGCTATTGAGCCAGAAATTTTCCTTGATGGAGTTATATATGAGTAGAAGAAATTTTGTGTTTTTTTTTTTAATTCATTATTTTTGAGGGGCCCAAATGAACCAAAAGTGCAAAAATAAACTGAAAAGCTGAAGCGATACGGAATCCTTTTTTTTTACAAAAACTATGACATTTTTATTCGTTTTAAAAGGGTGGGCCATCTGTTGGTTTCTCTTTTAAAAAGGCTACAGGCTATGTTAGGTTAAGTATAGCATGGCTATGCAGTTTTAAATGAACGAAAAGTATAAAATTTTACAAAACACAATAATAATAATACAATAATTTGAACATACTAGGACATGTACAAAAACAGCACCAACATTTTTTTGTTGTTGGCAGAGCTTTAAGAAAAGTTCTTCGTTAATAACCTTAAAAGCAAATTGACACCTCTGTGTTGGCATTGTTTTTTTCTTTTATAAAACTCTCGGCTGGCTAAAATGGAATGAGTCTTTTGTAAGTTAATTTGAAGTATACTATATTTCGAAAGTCACATAATAGATCCAAGTCCTTATGGTTGCATCTCTTAGGCCGGTAACTTAAAAAATAACCCTAAAGAAAGAAGTCTGAAGTGGTCAAATCAAATGAAGTAACCCACCAACGCATCGTTCAAAATGACTATAGTCGCGCAAGCTGTTTGTGCAATTTCACCTTCCTCTTCGAACTACAGGATTCCGCTCTGCTCCAGTCCTCGAAAAATTGTGGACGATTTTGCCCGCCTCATAATGCGCACTATGAAATGATCTTGAATGAGTGTCATGGCTCTTTGTAAGTGACCTGTAAATTTTCAGTGCCAAAAACAGTGCCTCGTTGCACATGAGAGCGTGGACACGGTTCCGATCCGATTGATGATCTGCAGGCAGTAGCTGACGGCCCTCGTCAAGGAACACTATCAAAATTGAACAAGAAAAGACAATTGGATGGGTAGGTTCGTCGGAAACAGCGGCGATATTTACATCGAAACGAGCATTACGAGACCTTCTGCAACCTCTCTTCTTTTACTAGTTGTTTCAGTATTAGGCGTTAAAGGAGACCTTGTCCTTGGAATTTTGAAAAAATCAATTTTTTTATGGATTCTTAATCCACATGTTAGTAGAAATAAATCCGTCGAAGCGTTTCCCGTATTTCGAACGTTTTACGATATTTTAAACGCGTTTCAAGTTGACACCGTCAGCGCGTTGTGACGGGACAAAGCAAGGATCGAGCGCGCGGAGAGGCAGTTGACCGACGCAGCAAAAAAAGACCGGAATTGAACAGCGGGAGATGTTAGCGGCTCAACATAAGCAGCTAGAACAAGAGGAGGGGTGCTTCTATGGACTAGGCATTGCCGATTGGCGGAAATTATAAACACCTTAAACGCGTTTTTCTTGAAAACATGGTTTTTAAAACTGGCTGACATTCTCCTGACCGCTGTAGTTAATATATCGACTTAAATTTTGAGAGCATATTCAGAAAATATGTCATCACGGAATGATGGGTAATTTTTTCGATAGATTTTTATTTATCTTTTTATGCGAAAAAAACGCGAAAATTCGATTTTTGTTTTAAATAGCCGCCATTTTCTGAAAGTTGTGCTAAACGAAAAACCCATCCGTCATTCCATGACCAAAGCGTCAGAGATTGATAAAATACTTTGAAGTGATGTCAGCCGTTTACCTTTCGTGATTTAAGGACCTGTTTTCGCGGAGCTGACGCGGCAGCCTTTTTTTTTTTTTAAATGTAGTTTAACGTTCTGTATATCATGAATATAAGCAAGAAGAAAACCTCAAAACTCACTCAAAAAGCTTTACACGTTTCCTTTAAAAAAAAAAAACTTAACATCTGAAATATGGCATTCCAAGGACATAATCTCCCTTCAGATGCATAATTGTCTTGCCAATTGGCACAGAGCGACCAAAAAATCTTAGTTCGTTGGAATTCCGTTGCGTAAAAAACGCGTAGGTTTATCCGTCTAAAAAGAGCGTAGCGTTTAGATTGTCTTGTCGATGTTTATTCTTCATATGCTTGATTCACAAATAAAAAAAAAAATAAGGAAATTAATTTATGAAATAATTATGCCAATAATGCAACTGAAGTAATATATGAATGCTAACAATCTACTCGACTTAAATCACTCCAGCTTGAGGTAGTAAGAAAATGTCAATACAACACAACACAAATTTAATTGCTACTCGTTTTTTTATAAATAACTTGAATAAAGTAAACAAACCGAAACAAGTTTCAGTGCCAACCTAATGCTAATTTTATATAAACTTTGTTTTGATTTTTGCGCATTCTTACTTCATCACTAAATCGATAAGAAGCCAAAAATAGATCCGACCAGACTGCCAACCAACTATTTCTACTCGTATATAAACTAAAAGCCAGCATAAAAGTTTGTTGGGGCTTACGTGTCTCCCCCTTTTAAAGATAGTTAGTATCTATGTTAATGAGTTTACAAGCTTCAAAGTACTACACTGAAACCACCATAAAAGACTGCTAAACCAACCTTCATTCTTTAACACAGAAAAGTAAAAAAACAACTTGCATTTACTTTTTTTCAATTTTATCCAACTTTACATAGTTTAATCCCATTAAAACAACAAACAAGAATGATCTTAAGAAAAAAAGTGACAACCTCCCAAGCTTTGTGGTAGAAACTTTTAACAAAAACTTTACACTCTTCCTCCCGCCAGTCTTTTCCCAGATTTTAAAACATAAAAAAAGAAGAACCTTTTTTATAGCCAAGGTTAATTATTGAAATTTATTAAGTGGCTCCGCTCTATTAATTTTAAACTACACGCAAAAGTGTCAGGTTCATTTTTTTTTCTTTGCGTCTTCATTTTATCGCGAAGCCTTTTTCGTAAAATCGACTTGACTGTGCAAGGATATCTTAATGCTAGGTGACAGATAAATGCATGTTCCTAATGAGTGCGTGTTACAAAGAGATTTTATTTATCATCCTTTCAACGGTGTAGGATGAGATGTGACTTGGTATTGTTACTTCAACCACCACCTACAAAATTTGCAGAGCTCCTTGGCACACAATGCAGTCACAAACAAACACACACTTTCACTGTTTTATGGATGATGACAGACTTTGTCTGGCGGCATTCACTTTTCATTGAAACAGGTAAAGATGGCTGACTGGATTCCGAATGTAATAAGACAGAGGCTTCCGAAAATTTTTGTGGATCAGTCAGTCTGCTGACACAGATATGCACCCACGCAAGGAGTATCTTCTGAGTCGTTGCATTTCACTTCATCTTCTTTCTGCACAATTTTACTTTTATTTCTGTGAATGAAGGCGTACACACGAAAAGATAAACAGATATGCATGCCTTGTTCACAATACAGGGGCGGATTTGCTTGGATTTGATTTCTTTTGATACTATTGAAAGGGCGGATATGAAAGTTGAAACTTTAAATATATTACTGTTTTAAGAAAAAGGAGTTAAGGAGCATCAAACATCAAGTAACTTTGCAGGAGTAAGAATAGTCGAACAAAATGGTGGGAGTCATCCTACTGCTAAGAGACAGCTCCGAATGGTGTCTGTCTGTCAGAGAATCTGTCTGAGACTGCTAAACGTAATCAACTGGATTAAATCGCATACATTTATGTATATAAATTTTGATGGTAGGATATCCGTGGACTCACTTAATCCCCAATAGTTTCAGCTGCTCACATATAAAAAAAAACCTTGACTACGGCAAAGAAGTTTGTAGGTCAGTGGTAAGTGCAAGGAACAGCTGAACGTGTATTGATATAGATTTTTTTCTTGGCCACAATTCTCGCCGGAAATTTGCAGGCCTTCAAGAGTAGGATAAAGCTTCTTGTGATTAGTAAAGTTGACAATCAACTTATTGGGTTCATCTCGATTCTCTCAACATGGATATCAACACGCCTTGATTGTCGTTTCCACATTGATTCCTATACTGCGGGTGTCGATTCGTATCTTTTCGAATATCGGCCGCAATAAAATTGATACCCGAAGCTTGTTTCATATCAAAAATGCGGTCTTGACTCGGTGCTGTTTGGTTCAGTCAATTAATAGGGACTGGTAAGCAATTAGGATAGTGGATTGGGCAATTCTCCGACCCGCTGCTACGACCGATCTTTGTCATTATGATTGATTAATGGATTGAAAGCCAGCCAGCCCTGGATAAAGAGTCGAGTCTTTAGGTTTCAAACTGCCTGTTAGATTTTGTCTGGTCTAGGTATGTAGGACTAATGTATCCTTATAGACCCGGAGATTTATATCACACAGAGCATTTCGGAAAAGTGTAAGCTTCGGATAATAAAATAAACCCCATTCGTTGGATTGTCAGTCGCATTGAGTCAACTCAATCGGATAATAAAATAAATCCCATTCGTTGGATTGTCAGTCGCATTGAGTCAACTCTTCGAAAGTTTTATGCAAAATACACTCATCGAGGAAGATATTTCGCAACTCTGATGAATCCTTGGAGAAGCCTATGACCAGTGCTGAATTTCAGAACTAACTTCAAGATTAAGACTTGGCCGCAATCCTCCATCATGAATGATAAGATATTTGAAGTAAACTATGCTGATGTTTTTGACTTTAATTTTCTAGAGAAGACATGGGTTTTCGATATGTCAAACTTCAGAGCGTCTCAGACCGTTTTCTAAAGTATTTGCGTTCTACAGTGATCCAAAAAAAGAGGGCTCTACTGAAGAACAAGTCATTGGTCCTTCACGTAGCATGGAGACTTTCAAGAATTGATTGCTAGAAAGCGTAGATTTTTCGACACAAAAAGAAATAAAATTCTATTTGTATCTAATGGGCTTACCTTATTTTATCACTTGAAGTTTTCAAATATTGACAGAGAACAAAATTTTATTTGATTTATTCTGGCAGAATGCATTGTCCGGAAATTGTATAGTATGCCTTTATATGTTTTCCATTCAATAAAGTTTTTTTTCGAAAACCATAAGAAAATGTTTTCTTAAATCACTGTTCAAATTATTTATAACATAACGTCACAGAATTCCATAAGTGACAGTGACATCTAAAGCGGCGGGCGCCCCGAATGCATTTTGAACAGGCGATGACCGAACCAAATACAGCCGCTTCTGCATGAAATCCCACTGAGAGCAGGAAAGCTTCGTGCATTACGGATGGTTGCGTTTCGTGTATCCGTTTCCCTCAAAACTACAAACGAATGGAGAACGACAAAAATAAAGAAGAAAGAATAAACTGTAAGTAAATAAACGAAAAAGATTTATTTTATTTTTTTTGTTGAATTTCTTTTCGTTTTGTTTCGCTGCTACCCGCTTTTCATCCAAGTTTGTATGCTTTACTTATTCCAAGCTCATGTGGGACGAAAGTACGAGTACGAGTGTATCTAACAAAAGAAGGAGCACCAGCTTCGCAGCATGGTCTGGGAATAGTATCCACAAATGATGTATGATACAGGAGCATGTTAGTCAGTAGTACTATCGCGTGCTGGTGCACGTTTTAATGGGGTTCGAGGGGGAGCTTCCGGGTGCGGTATGATGCCGGTTGCCAGTATCATCGCAGTACAGATACGTGAGTGAATTACCTGTATGCAATATAACCTGTTGACCTGGGTGCACGAATTTAATGCCGGAGACGTTGTTGCAAAATGCGGATTTTTCCGCTGCCATGCATGGGCAAACAGGGGAGACCTAGACTCCTTGTATGAGAGCGTTGTTGTTGTATCTTGCTGAAAGAAATCCTTTTTAGCTGAATAAAGTCAGTCTGACTTCCTTTGGTGTGGTGTGGGTTGTCCTCCTTGAGACGGAATGATCGCTGTGCAGCTAACGGCGCGTGTGTGCGGGTAATAGTTTCGACAAAGTGAAGATTGAATGGGGAAAAAAATAAAAGCATAAATGTTTCGAGGTATTTAGCTGTAAACAGCGCCGAGTGTGGTGCGAATTTACGATATTTACTTAAAGGGACCTTCTGAAGTGCCAAAGGAGTCTGTGCTTCACACGCTTTTAATGGTTTTTTTTGTGTTTCTTTATAAAAAAAAATGAGAATAGTAGATGCAGTTTCACCACCATCCTTGCTAGTTTATTTGAGTTTAATAGAGCTTTTTGTGGGTGCTCTAAGGAGAGACCAAGAATGGAATTGGTGTCTTACGATCTCGCGTGTTTGCTGATATGCATGCCATCGGCGAGGAAGGGGAAATTGATGTGGCAGTTTCATGCCAATTTATTTAGAGATAAAGGAACTTAATTAAAAGGAAATACAAACTGCTGTGTGTGAATTTTTAATGAGTTTTCTTTGAAAGTTGATTATTGCGAAACTTTGCACGAGTTGGTGCAATATTCCACTGGAGCATTCGATAATTTCGACAAGCTGTCAATTGCAATGGAAGTCAAGGGTGAGAGTAATTTTTCTCTTACGATATTAACTGGAGTCTGTAGATATGATGCAAAACAACAATTTAAATGGGAAGGACTCCTTTGTATTTACGTAGTCAAAATTAGCATGATATTTGAACTCCATTTTTGAAATAATAACACTATGTCTCATAAATAGGCCAATACCATTGTGACTCGACAACATCCAAATCGAAAAGACACCAAAGTTTAAACCTCGCTAAATCCACAAAAGACCAACGAATATCAAATCGAAAATCTCCGTTACCTCATTGACATCATAATCCGTATGACAGCAAAACCGCATATGACAGTATTCGCCGGACTGAACTTTATATTTCGGCAAGAAGATGCGATAGGATTTATCCTGGGCAATCGATGTTACTCCAGTTTGTCAAGACTCAAACTAGGAGCCAAATGTTGAACGATAAGGCAGACAGTAGAACAGATTTAGAGGACCCTCGAAAGAGAAACTATCGGTCAGATATGTGCACCGAGGGCTAAGGGAAGGAGAGAGGCGCTTCGGTCAGTACATTGGCTTTGCCGGATTGAAAAAACGAACAAAATAGTTCCCGAATGCCAGGAAGCTAAATCTTACCAAGTGGATGCAGTCGAATGTTTGAGTTCCTCTTTGTTCACTGTAAAACTTCAACTATTAGAGAGTCGGACTCTTAATCGAGCTGCTACTAAAAATTTACCAGAGTCGACATTTCGACAGTTCCAGGTATTTTTTTTGAGCTAATCGTATCCCGCTTGTCATCTTACTATAGCTGTCGCAAAGTTTTTGAGTCGGAAGCTGTTATCTGTTGCCTTTCCGTAGAACCTCTTATTTCCGACCACTTCACAAAGGACTGTGACCCTGTACTTCGGACACTCTCTGTAAACTAGAAATCCTCTTTTAGAGAGCCTTCAGCTTCGTCGGCGGGGACATGAGCATATAATAAACTGACATTGTTCAATTTTCGGCAATCAATGAAATCAATGACTTTCGTTTTCGGCCACTTTGCCAAAACGAATTCGCATCCCAACATGTTCAACTTTTCAGAAGGCATACAGTAATTTTGAGCGACCAAAAACATTTCAACTGCGGTACTGAAAACCCTCAATTGATACACCAAAGACCCTCGTAACATAACTAGTCGGTGCGCTTTTTGGGTCAGTGGCATCAGTCGGACATATTTCCATGTTGATGCTATGCTGTACAAATAACCGAGGACTGAGTGAAAATTTCTTGTGCAATCGTTGGATTAAGTCGGCATACAGAAGATGTGATTCCAACAAGGTGGTTAAACAGAGTTAATATATCAATTTATGCCACAAAAATTTCCCGGCCGAATTGAGGCAGTTAGTGGTGATATCGTCTTGTCCCCATGATTCTTTAATTTGACATCGAGTTGGAATATAAATAGTAGCCTCTAGTACCTAGTCAATTCCAAGGCGTACACACTCAAGAAGGGTTTCATACCACCTTAAAATGAACTCAATATTATTTTTATTTTGAAATTGCTCATAGTTTTCTTATTGGCGTAAAATTGAATTGAGTTTTTAAAAAAAATATAGTTGATGTAACCATAATTTAAGGTTTTCGGATTTTTTTCATAAACATTCGAATAACAGATAAAATTGTTTCTATAAACTATATTATATGTGGTCGTATATTTTGTCTGCGTCGATTTAGAAGCTTGATTTTAAACAGCTTTAAAGCTTGTAATAGGTATTTGATTTCTAATGAACTTGATAGCTCCAAGCGTCCTGAGTAAAAGGGTATTGACAGACTGTAAAGTGTTTCGTTTTTCCGTTTGAGGTACGGAACCTTAAAAAAAGAATAATAAATACAGGTAACCCTCCTGGGCCGCGAGTTTCTTTAACGCGTTTTCTCTCCAACGCGGTTCCCAAAATGTGATTTTTCTGAAAATTTTTTATAAAACACAATTTTTTGTTTCAAATATTTACTTTTTTTATTTAAAAGGGCTTTTCTTCCCTTGATAAAATTCTTTGCAAAATGTATTATACATAAATGTACCTAACCCCGCGTTGTAGGAGGGTTAGCAGTACTAAACTCCTTGCCCGCTCCAGCTTAAAGAGTTCAACGAAAAATTCGTCATCCGCAAACAGACCGAGTTTGAGTCGAAATTAATCAGAAGAAAATGTGGATTGTTCGAAATATTGGCAGGGAACTCACGAATTATTTGAACTTGAAATTAACAGACCAGATAAACAGTGGAGCCTCGCTAGTCTACTCACTGAGACGTACACTCAAATAGTCCGAACTCCTCTATTTTTCGAATACTATAAAAATGATGTTGTGTCGCATGCAATCGGCTCTTGAATCTACAATAGACTTTGAACTGAAAGAATTTAATTTATTACAAGTTTATATATTTCTTGGCGAGCCTTTTCAATTCCCTGAAGGTCTATTTTTGTCTATTCTCTTATCAAAGCGTGAATAATCAGTTACCCCACGAGGCTTTCGTTTTTGCTGTATCGATATTGTTGGTGTGACTCAACAACCCACTAGCCTTTCGTACATGTAAAAAAGCATAGCCTTCCAGAGGTTAAGGATAAAACTTATTGTTTTTTTAGTTAAGGCTTGAATTCTCACTGAAAGCTTTCTCAAAGATATTAGCACTTTTAAACATTTATTATTGCAGGAACCACGTAAAATTTAACACAGTCACACTTGTGGGTTGAACGAAATAATGAATGTTAAGTGAATATCCTTCTTAAGACAACGTTACGCGAAAAAGCAGAAAAGAGGTTTTTATATAAAAACGTTTATACCTTCGTGCTCCTTAAATATTTTTGAAATGCGTATTGAAATTGTGCGTATGAAATTTTGGTTTTTATTAAAAGGTGGTTTGAAGTTTTCGGGTTCAAGACAATTTATAGAAACCACCCCATATTAACTAAAACCTTCGCCACACAGGAAATTGGGGAACACAACGGGCACAACTAGAGGCCTAAGTGAAGAGCTAATCAAGTTCACCCTAACCAACCAATGGATTCAAGAACTTTTGTTTTATAGCCAACATGGGATACACTGGTCCAAGTTTTTAAATGGCTTTCATCAAGAGAGGAGTACAATGCTGCAATTTAATTTGAGCTTTATCATCACTTATTAACTTACTTTAAAAATGATTTAAGGTGTCACCGTTTCAGGGGGAAGTGCCTCGGAGTGTTGAGCACCAGGTTCAAGTTGAAATGCCCTTCATTATATTTAGCGTTTTTAACAGCTCCACCTATCACGAATGATCGGGAACATTTTAAAGGTTCGAACTGATATGAGAAATGTTGTAGGCTGTTGAGTACCATGAAAAGAATACTCGAATAAACTAAAACACGACAGCGACAGTGTAAAGTTTTATCCACCCTTGCCAAATTTAATGGCAATGCTAGGAAAGAAACGAAAGCCATAAAGTTTAAATTTCCATTCAAAGTTAACGTTTGGCACTTGACAAAGCTACAAAGTATAGTTGTGCATAAAAACCGTATCAAAGGAAACCAAAACCGATTTCGACAAAGTAGAGAGAACTGCCAATGGCTTATCCGAGTTCTCGATACATACTCCCACACACCTTTCAGCTAGAAGCTTTCCATCAAATCAGAAGTCGATTGCAATCGTCTACTCAACATAACATACGATTGTTGGAAGTTGATTAACTGTGAACAAACGAAGAGCTCATAAAACTAAACCCTGAGAGATCCTAACCCAAGATATCAGATACTCTTGGCAATAAAACGTTCCCACCTCATGTCGCCCCAAACAATGATGACCTTCGAACGCAACAAAGATAATAAAACACTTCAGTACGAAGTTCTGTCAAAAAACAAAAGTACTGTGTCGATGCCAAATAGCGGAATGTGTAAATCCGACTGGTTTCGCTTCGTATTCGAAAACAGAGCTTGTCGTAAAGCCCGCATTTGCATCATTTTTCTTTGGTAAATCCTACCCAACAGCAGCGTCGCGTCGGTCGGCCCCTCAAGGTGGCATGACACAAAAGCTTACTTAATTCGATTTCACGGATTTGGATTTTTGTCTTCCTGTCATGCTGTCACACTCGATTCACCCGGCAGCGTTTTGCTGCCGCCTGCCGTCTCAAATCAACCACGAGTGACGTTTCTACCGACGACGCGACGTACGAGTACTTTCGTAGAAAAAAAATATGTACTCGCCTCGCATTCTTTTGGTTTTACAGTGGCGTGCAAAAGTGAAATCAAAATTAATAAAAACACATGTAAAGACAGAAAGTATGTGTTAAAAATTTACTAACAATAAGATAAGGATTTTTAAAGGCCCTATGACATGACAGTCTTCCAAACGCGGATGCGTTCGATTTCATGCCTTATTGAATTGTGGTTGGTATTATAATATAAGCTTTCAATAACTGACAGCTCAGATGGCTGTCTGCTAGGATAAAAAATAAGGCGAATACACAACACAGTCTGGATTAAGGGCTATAAATGGGGGTTTTTGTGAATCGACTGTTACCGTGACTTAAAAAAACTGGGCTGGTATATCAAACAAACAGCAAAAGCCGTGCATATTTGAAGTATTAGACCAGTTACCAGTTCGATGGCAAAAAAAACTTCTTCAAACTATGACGGAGCTCTCAAAAGAAGGTAATTTAAATTCTGTTTGACGAAAAGCTAGTAGTGTAATCAGGCTTTTTGAATTATTGGAATCCTCAAGAACACATTTTTAATAAATACTGTAGTCCTACAAGCGTGTGAACATAAACTGCGATTCGCAGGGTTTAGCAATCAGTTGCAGAGAATGTGAGGCACGATAGACGCGCCTTATGACTTTTATGTGTGTAACCAAGTGGCACGTTGGTCCTCTGGTTTTTATCTTCAAATACGGACCACAAAAGTTTTTTATTATTATTATGTATGAAACTCGATCTCTTTTGCATGGCCACCACGGGCACGCTTGCAGAAGTCCAGACGCAGAACCCAATTTTCGAGGGCTTTCAAGCATAAATCGGCCGATACTGCTGCAATTTTACATTCGATATTCGAACGAAATTCATCAATCGTCGCTGGCTTGTTGGCATAGATTATAGAATTGACGTAGCCCCACAGGAAAGAGTCTGACGGCGTCAAATCGTACGACCGAGGCGGCCAAGCGACTGGACCATTTCGTGAGATAACACGTTCTCCAAACTTGGTTTCCAATAAATTGATTGTGACATTCGCTGTGTGGCTTGTGGCGCCGTCCTGTTTGAACCACATGTCCTCCAAGTCCATATTATCCAATTGGGGCCAAAAATATTCGGTTATCATTGAACGGCAGCAATATTCTCGACACTACGGCCACTTTTTTGTCTCAATGGCACGGGAACATTTTGTACTGTGCCTGTGGACTGAAATTTTTCCGCTAGACGCTCAATTGTTGATCTGCCAGGACGATTATTACGACCATAAATTGGACGTAGCGCTCTTAACGTTTAGGCCACTGACTCCGAATTTCGGTAGTTAATTTTAATAATTTCGGCTCGTTGTTGGCTCGTTTATCTTTCCATCATGAAATGGCAAATCTTACTGAAGAGAAATGTCGAAAGAGCGGCAAGAATTATGGCGTCGTTTGCTGTCCCTGTCGCTCTACTTTTGTAGCGTCCCTGTTGAAAAACCCTTTATATACCAGAAGATATGACTGAATGCTATTAAAAAATGTTTTGAAAAAGGTTTTCGTACACATTTCAAAAGCGGGTTAATACTCACCAAAACTTCAATCGTGCCAATTAATCTTTTCGAAGCGAAATTTATGGAAATTGTTGCCTAAGGCCTAAGAGGAGTCTAAATGTTGCACACGTCAGCGAAGGGCTATGGACCGAAAAGATATGACCAAATCTTATTATGAAATGAGTCGTGATAGGGTTTTGAAACCAAGAATCTTAATTTAACTTAATATGCGTTAGAATAAAACCTACTCCCTGCTTCATTAACTTTATTTACACGCTACTATCAAGATCAAGAACTTAAGCTAGCAGAGGGGCGTTGTCTTAATGTTACTCGGCAAGCCTCAAGCTAAATTTCATTTTGCAATAACCCCACGATTTTATGCCGCTGTTCCAAAGTTCCATTAAAGGCCTTTCAAAGTACGACTGACCGAACGTCGCATTGTGTTTTAGGCAATACGGACTTACAGTTTGAACAAGATCTTTAGTTTTACTTCTTTTTTTACTTTTCACTTTTGCTCGTCAGTGTATACGCGCTACTCGACTGTCAAACTGACAAGCGGCTGAGCTTACGATACGAGTATTCAGTTTCCGTGGAGATTACCAGTTGAGGTTCCTCTTGTTTTTTTTTACGTTCCATGGCCTGGTGGGAGAGAGGCACCCAAAACAGACAGCGAAGGGTAAACGAAAGTTGAAGGTTGTTAAAGAGTGAAAAAAATAAAAAAAAAACGAAAAACGAATCCGGTTTTCTTTTCACATTATTCGTATCTTTTTAAGCTTATTTTTCATTAGCACTGTTAAATGTGGGTGTGAATGGCACGGAATGGCACGCGCATGTATGCATGTACACATTCACATACTCGAACGGGTGAGGGGTGTAATAAATATTTAAATGCGTGACTGTATTATTGGGGATTGGTGTTGTTCTTAAAATGGAATATTAACGGATTTATACTGTTATTTTGGGGGAATAAATGCGAACAGTTTCACCGAAGACACAATTCGCATATTAATGACAAACGTAATGTTGCGCAACACCACATATGGTTACACATTTATGGACCATCGCTTTCACAAACGCCGCGCCGCGATGGCAGTGGCCATTCATTGGACGCGAACGCGATTCCCGATGAGTCAGTTCCGGACGAAACAAGCGTTATGAAATAAACCGCCAGTAGGTATAATCTGTGTCGAGATCGAGCAATTAATGCGGCTTTCGTTGGGGGAAAACCCTCTCTTGGGCAATTGTATTCAATAAGCCCGATTAAATGGTAAACGAATGCGTTTGTAGCTATTACACAGATATGGAGCATTGATGTGGGCTTACAAGCAGCCAGCAAGGATTTATGACACCATAAGGTTGATGAGCCTAAGGTGTAGATTTATCGCCTTAACTATAACGAATGCGATTTTTAAAGCCGACTAAAAGCCTCACAAATTGATAAGTGAAAACCGATCAATTTAATATGTACTTCAATATAGTTGCAGTTAAGTTACTGATTATTTTATGATCTACCTTCCAAGAAGTGTTCATAAATTCACTTCAGGACATTCGAATGGACTTAACGAATTAGCCATCGAATTTTATGTCTTTCATTTTGGACAATACGAACCTACTTACAGACAGAAATTGTTTCCGAGTAAACAGATTTTAATACCTGGCCTCATCCTAGTGATTCACAGTGTATAAACGCGTGAATAATTCCAACACACAGCGCGGCTGCGAAGGAAATATAGGCGTAGGCAAAGTTTTGGTGCAATTTGGTGGAAGATTCCGAGGGAGCCTTCTACAATTTGTCAAAAAAAAAAAAAAAACACTTTTGGCTCAGATTACCTCATGATACGACCGAAGCTATTTCCGCCGAGGCTTCTCAAGGTAAAGAAGCTGTCTGAGCCAAATCTGGCAATTCGTAGAGCGTTTTGCCTAATTGAGCTATGCCTACTGCAGATATTTGAACCAGTACATTTTGGTGTTGGAAGAGGGCTTTTTTCTGCAAACTTTCTTCAATTCAGCATCAAATCGGTCCGCTCACATAGCAGAAAGTGATTGCTCTTTCTTTCTCCGAGAAATCGAACAAAAGTATACCTTGGTCCGGTATAACACATCTACTCTTGAGTCTAGACTCACACAAGTGAACGAGAGAAGACAAATTAAATAAGATGAGATAGAACACAAGCCTCTCTCTCGAGAGAGAGTGTGTAGAATTTTCGTTGACTCATTTTGACGTTTCTCTTTCTCACTTTTCATTGTTTTTCTACTTTTCTTCATGTGTCTTCGTGAGTGCAAGTGAACTCCTATAATAACTCCTAATAGCTGTCAAATTAGGGACAAGGAAAAGAGTCAACGTGTAATAGGTCAAGCCTCACCGAATGACTTATTAAAAGGGGATGACCAAGAGATGCAGAACCAAAAAGGCGATGTGTAATACCGGACTTGCGAATCTCAAAATCCAGCGGTCGTCATCTTTCGAAGAAGGCAAAAACAGGCACGTCCGAGGATGGTCTATGGATCACCCGGCCAAAAAAAGAAGAGTTACACAAACTTTTGTGGCAATTGTAACCCTTAAAAAGGCGTGTGTAGCGGGCGAATCAGACGGAGAGCTGTGGCTTCAGGAGCGATATAGGCTTTGTGGTCATTCCAACTAAGATTATTATTGATGTACATTTTGCGGACTTCTTCATTTGTTTTTGATTGAAATTACGTGGACTATCGCCAAATAAAATTGTTAAAAGACGAATAGGCCAAAGAAGGAGAGTAAAAGTGGTGGTTCAGTGAGAACCTAATTAGCACTATGTGCCGTTTTAATGCCACAGCTCTATTACCTTATTTATGAGGTGTATTTCATATATCTTTCAATCCAGCCTGAGGTATTTAAGAAGGATATAAGTTGCTTAATGTCCTTAGCAGAAATCTCATCAATTGAATTGAAGAAGGGTCTACCAAGCTCTTGCTGCCTAGCTCTAGCAAGGGCCGGACAGGCGCAAAAGAAGTGTGGTTTGGCAGCTGCGACAGTGCAGCTTAACGGCATGATCTCCAATCGGCCAGTGTTCTGTGCAGACCGCCACAAGTCTAGCAATATCATGACGGGTTCGCCGAAGGAGATCTTTTGTTTTTAATTGTTTGTATTCACACCACATTTTCCTTGATGATGCACAGTACGTCAGACTGGCCCATCTTAGGTTTGCTTCTTCAAGGAAGTATGAGGATAATAAAACCTTAACTGCATGTAGTGAGACTAAAAACCTTCCCTACAGACGAGCGCTTGGCAGAAAATTTGGATGCATTTTGATTTGACGTCATGCCTCCCGCTTGACGCTTGGAAAACACTGGAATAATCAGTCTATAGGCTATACTGATTTTCAGAGAACACCCGCACTGACTCCCATCCCATCCTTGCATATCTGCCCACTTTTCCATTCCGCACTTTCAGGGATTAGAATGTCAAAGTTATTTGATGGATAAATTCTAGAGACCGTATAGTCCGTTGGTGATGATACCAAATCTCTTGGTATAAGATCAAGTATAGTGCTATGACCATATGGATTTGAAGTCCAACATCCATACTCTCTGAGTCTGATGGCGCTGTGTGCTGTAGTGTTTTTAATGAGCATCTGATGGAGTCAATCGCAAAACGCCTGTGGTACCTATGCATTCAGTTCTCTGTACCTTGTTTAGTTAAATGACGTTGAATCGTTGAAACTTTGACTGGAGACTCCATTTTTTACCAAAGGTTCTACTACCGGCGTAAAAAGATATGCATGCCTTCTTAACTCGCTGATCAACGTTTAGCTTCCACTTTGAAGCCCAGGTGCAAAACTAACCCAGTGCGCCTGCCATGATCTCACTTATCATAGCCGGATGCATTCGTTCATAATTCGCAGTATTTAACTTGTCATAAATAAACCAAGTCCATTCAAGATGTTTTTCTGGTTTTGCTCTGTTTTTCGGTTTGAGTGCAACATGAGGGGTCGCGATTTAGAAATAAAAATGTATGTGTGATTAAAGCTACGAACCCGAGATAATGGACAGAGTGGACAAAAAAATATAATATCGGGATCTTGGGACTCTTATAAATTTCTTAGGCATCATTTGTTAATTTCGAAGATTTTTTGCTCTCTGGTCTCCAGCGCCAAAAATGTTTCACAGAAAAAGATGAATCATCACAAACAAGTTTTTGCTTTGAATTTAAAATTGTTATGGTAAGGCTAGGGTGGATCTCGGTGGCGAGAAATCTTCAATTCATTTTACAAATGGGGAAATTCCTCATAACCTGATTTTTTTTTTTGGTTTATTGGACGAAGACCAAATCTTTTTTTTTCAAAACCAAAGAGAATTCTTTTAATGTAAAAACGTGTAAAACACTTCGGAGCAGAAGTCGAAAACGGTATTTTCAAAACTGATTGCCGCTCAATAAGTGTCCACTTGCCGCTAAAGCAACCCGGTTAAGCTTTTTGCCGCTCAACCGCTGAGTCGCTTGCCCCTTAGCGCGAGGCCTAAGGAAAGCACAAAGTGAGCTCCGATCCGTGGCAAGAATGCAAAGATAAAAAAGACCATTTGTTCGCTGAAAAGGTGAACATATGAGAGTGAACTTAATAATCTCCATTTGGTTTAACCCTGGACCGTGAAGAATGGAAACAAGTTCAGCGCCTACAAGAATCGAAGGCCTGATAAAAAATTAATGAAGACATTCCGCAGATTTTTGGCAAAATAGTTCACAAAGTCTATCCAACCGAGGTTATATTGGACCCACATCCACAGAATCTGCGAAGCGAGGTTCTAATATAACACTTGAGCGGACAACAATTGGAAGCTTGCTTGGAAAAACTTAGTTTTTCGATGTGTTGGAATTGATGAGAACGAACTCCAAGTTCAAGAAACGTGACACAGCATATAACCATCTGATTGCATGCCAAACTTACGCCCAACCAATGAAACTCTCATTCCCAATTGGCAAACGATTGAATGACATATTGACCCAAAGTCAGAAGTAAGGTAAGCCCAATTAATTATCGCCCTAACGTCCACATATTCACTTGCGTGTCCAGTTCATTCAAGCATCGAGTTGCCCATCAAAGGCACTCGCAAAAACTAAATCCGCTCCCTCAATTACGACGGCTATTGGCCAACATTAATTGCGTAACCATGAACTTGACATCTATTGCCAAATTATTTCAAAATTATTTCATGTCACAGCCAAACTCATGATTCACTTATTTTCTGGTATTTCATTTCATTACCAAGCCAACTGTAGGCGGAGTCGCTAAGCATCTGTTAATAAATAATGCCCACCTCAGGAAGTCCCCAACACAAAATTTTAGGACAGAAAAAGAAGAAACAAAATACTTGACGACGATTTCGCAAGAATGTGGGATGACTGATTGTATCTCAAATTCATTATAAGCCCAATACAAATGCTTCTTGATGTCTCACTTTCCAAGTAGAAGCAACTGGCGTTAAAGTGATACGATTTCCAGAAACAGGTGTCATAATGGCTCTGACACGACGACATAACACAGAAGACCAAAATGCCGATGAAGAAGATGTTCAGATTATGATTAATTGAACTACTTAGGTGTGCTGGAGACATGGGGGAAAAATGAATTGCGCGGCCCCCACATTTCTGATTGCTTTGTGACAGGCGAAAAGTGTGACACGACATTGACCCAGTTATCCTGTTACGTTTGGTGTTCGCCAATTTGTCATTCAACTCAAAACGGTGAGTCTCGCACAATTTCGATGATTGACAAATCGTCATCATGAGCCGCCTTTTATGTGATGTAATGAAACATAATCAATCTAAAGGACCTAACTCATAAAATAACTCGTAACTCGTATGCACTCGAAACTTTTGCATACACAGAAAGTGCCAGAGGTCTTGGCTGCATTGACCTGAACTGTAGTTCGAGAGCGACCTTCTGTTGGAATTGATTCCGGTTTTGCATGGACACTGTGTGTGCCTTCCTCAAAAATGGTTCAAGGTTCTGGCCTTGTTCACCTTTCGTTATTACGCCCCAGGCTGGTTGCAGTTGTTGTGCAGCTTAGAGGACAAATGTTCAAGCATGCATGTTATTTACTGCAGTGCTCGGATGTCATGGCGCAATCATAATTCAGCCTTTGCAATGCCAATGCAAATCGATAGTTTTTAGAATTTGCTTTGATGTGGAGCTTCGAAATGAGTCAGATTTTGCGAGTGAGTGGGGATCTGATTTTCCTGCTTGTTTGTAGAATTCCAGAACGTGATCCTGAATTTTCGAAATACAGACCCGGATGTCATCATCAAAACACATCAAACTGCAATTTCTATCAATCCGAATGCATTTGAAATGGTTAAGAGTCAATCTGGATTCTGAAGAATGTTTGGCTACTCGTTTGTCCTTCTCAAAGAGAATTTGCATGCAATTCGGTGACAGGAAGGATGTTTTTTTAATTTAAGTGATGCGGAGAAGGTTAACACAAATTAAAACAAAAACGTGCGTTCGTTTTGTCTTTTCTGTCATGTCGATAAGTTTTTGAATTTGCAGTTTTTGGTTTGAATTTTGCTTTGTTCTTGGTACTCGGGGTCCTGCTGTTATGATTACTGAACTTCATCGTTTTTCCAGTGCAAATATAGGATTAATGGGGATTCCTTTCTAAAGGTCTAAGCACCTGAAATCGCTCGATCATCATCATATGAATTCCAGCGATGCGTATTCATATGTCTTCCAAATGGAACTACTTTGTAAAGCTCAGACAAAACCCCAAGGACACTTGTTCAGCTCGTCTTGGAACAGAAAAAAACTAAAACTAACTATGAACTTTTATGAAAACTGCACAAATGGATCCGAAATAGATAAACGTGATCAATTAAGTCAGATCCCTGACTAACAGGAACTTTTTTAACTGATAGTACGTTTTCTTTCCTATGAATCATTTGAGGTAACTTTAAAAAAACACTTCTTTTCCTGAATTGAGTCCTCCTCGAAGCACCGGATATTGGTGGTAGTTTATTCAACTATGCGGCAACGTGGATGAGCTCTAGAATAATGAGAACAAAGAAGGTCTAACTGGGCGCTGAAAATTTGTTAACTTGCTTGTTCATGAGTTCTTTTGCCCTTTTGCAAGGTAATTTTTCACCTTTATTCTAAACTCCTTATGCTCATGCCATTTCTTATAAAGTTTGCGATAAAAAGTTATTTCTGTTTACCTGTGTACCTAGAGGTACACCATGCATGTCATAGCTTGGGAATCTTATTTCTATGAAGAATAGACTCAGTTTGGTTTGATCAATTTTTTTTTGCCAACTTAGTAAGTTCCCATAGGATGGATCGAAAGACTCTGTTAATTCTGATAGAAATTCTCTTATGATCTAATTAAGAAAAAGCTACGCAAACCCTTATCAGAACACAGATGTGATAGAGGCTAGATTCTAGATTCCATAAATCTAGCCTGGAACATTTGAGCGAGTATTTATGTTACAATTTAGAGGAGCGTGATATCCTTGCAAATACCGAAAATTTGATTGATTTGATATTGAGAGGTTAAAAACTGGCGTAAATAACTAAATTCCAAGATGTGTCGAAAACGTTTTCAGAAAAAAATATTACATTTAGAGAGAGAGAGATGAAATGTTGGAATTTTGATTGACAAATAACAGGAATGGTAATACTTAAGTCATGTCTGATTTGACAGATAATTAGTTTTATCCTTCCGCTGAACGAATATGGTTGTGTATACGCTTGAACAACGCTGCGAAATATTGCGACATTACTTTGAAAATCATGGTAATGTTGTAGAATGTGTGCGAAAATTGCGTACGGATTTTGGAAGAAGAGAAGCACCGTCAGCTCCGTATGTTCGTTATCTTGTGAAAAAAGTGAAAGAAACTGGCATCCTCATCGTTAAACCAAAGTGTGAAAAGCCAAAAACAGTGCGTATACCCGAGAATATTGCTGCTGTGGCAGAAAGTGTGCGTGAAGCGCCATCAACATTAATTCACCGTCGTTCTCAACAGTTGAACATTTCGGAGACATCATTGAGACGAATTTTGCATAAAGACCTTGGTATGACGCCATACAAAGTCCAATTGGTTCAGGAGTTGAAGCCAACTGACCATCCAACGCGTTTTCGCTTCGCTAAGTGGGCCTGCGATCGACTTACAGAAGATGCCGATTTTGCCAAAAAAAATCATCTTTTCAGATGAAGCTCATTTTGATCTTGGCGGGTATGTAAACAACCAAAATTGTCGCATTTGGGACACAGAAAACCCGCACGCATACACTGAAAAGCCGATGCACCCAAAACGAGTCACTGTTTGGTGCGGATTTTGGTCCAGAGGCATAATTGGGCCATTTTTCTTCGAAAATGAGCAAGGAGTGGCCGTTACAGTTAATGGCGATCGTTATCGGGCTATGTTGAACGAATTCTTGTTCACAAAAATTGAAGAGGAGGATACTGCCAACATTTGGTTTCAACAGGACGGCGCTATGTGCCTCACAGGCGAAGCTACACTCGATGTTTTGCGCCCTGTTTTTGAAAATCGCATTATTAGCCGCAGAGCTGATGTCGTTTCGCCACCTCGGAGCTGCGATTTGACACCGATGGACTATTATTTGTGGGGTGCCCTCAAAGATAAGTGTTACGCCGACAAGCCAGAGACAATTGACGCTCTAAAGGACAATATTCGTGAAGCCATTGGTGAAATACAGCTGCACACAATCGATAATGTGCTTAAAAATTGGACCGATCGTGTAGGCTACTGCATGGCCAGCCAAGGCAGCCATTTGAATAAAATTATTTTCCATTATTAACCGGAAGGATTGTACTTTCAAATAAGAAAGGATTTTTGAGAAAATATTCAGCAGTTTTTTTTTTATAGCATTTTCACTAAATACAAAAAGTTTTTTGGCGGACCCTTTGTGTAGGCACTGATATTTCACATCGCATCATTGTCTGTGGACAATGCAAAAGTGTTCACTGTTTGCGTATTTCAGCCCAAGAGTAATCATATCTCATGTTTGTTTTTTATCACGGCCATCGATATGAAAATGTGCTTCATTTCGAAACGATTTGATTCCAACAATTGGTGCTGTTCAATGACTAGCATCATTCTAAAGTCAAGAAAGTTATTTTCGTTGAGGAGCTGCATGATTGGCATTTTGTTCTTTATATTTTCATTTCATGTCGCAATCTTTCTTAACTTTTTTATCTTTCTTAGGAGCATAAATTCGCGTCGAATTTCAGACGGATGGTTAGTTGTTTTCAACAGGCGTTAATGCTTTTATGTTTTCATAGCGTTGATTGTAAGAAAAACAATTTTTTACGCAAAGAATTTTTTTTGCACAGCTAGCTTGTTCTCCTAGGGGGTGTCCAAGTGCTTCGAACAATAATCATTTCACTTTCATCATCATGTTGGTTATGAAAAATTACATTTTTAACTTAAAATTGTTCGCTGGAAACCCTTAATGTATAATTTAACAAAAATCCTTTTATAATTTTCTTAACTGAAAAAATCTGCTAACATGATTATTATTTACTAAAAAAAATATATTTCAATAATAAAAATGAATTTTTGTAATTTTTCAATATTTTTTTATCTTTGCAGTCGAAACAAAACGATGAGCAACGACTAAAATGTAAGTCTTTCTTAATATACCTTCGACATATTGACCATGCCATTACAAAACGTTCTTCTATACCTACATATAAGAACTAATAAAAGTAATTATTATATATGTAAAATAAAGACAACGGTTAAATTTTATATAATAAACACTTTTGATTTATTTTTGGCGTTAGTGGTTTTGTGTTGACCATTTTCAGTTAATTTTTTTTAAAAACCTCAACAGAGGAGAGATATTTCAAAATAAAATAAACTGCAAACCAAGTTCTTGACTGACCGTTTCAAACATGACCCTTATCATCTGCAGGTGTGTTGGCAATTTGTGCCAGAATTTTAACCTACAGGAAGGGTCCTGTGATGATTGACACAAAAACTGTCCACTCCAAATCGGGCCTTAGTGCGATGAGGTCGTGCGAAGTATTCCGCCAAACCAGCCATCGATGCCCTTGAAGTGTGTGCCATTGCGTCACTGTCACTGTGACTTAATTTTTGTCAAAACATAAAATAAAAAAAATATATAGATAGATAAAATAATGAAATTACTGTACTGTACTGTTATTTAAGGTGAATGCCAAAGTCTTTGAGAAAATTAACTGAAAATGATGTGAGCCCAACTTTCGATTTTATGTGTGATTTGACTTGATTGCCTCAAAAAGGAATGTCATTCTACTTTTTCGATTGCGAGTATTTACGCATTAAAAGCACTGCATATTTTGGGTAATCTGAAGGACTCTCGAATGTCCATACAAATTCAAATAAGTGAGTCCTTTTTTAACCTCTCTTCTGCTTTTTAGAGAGAAGAACTTACTCACAGGTCTTTTAGTTAACCGACTGAAAAAAAGGTTCAGCGACCATTGGTCATCACGAAAACAGAAAAGTGAGCACGAAAGACCGACATGGTAGTGCCCAAAGCAATAACTTTCAGATATATTCAAAATTAAAATCAAGGTTAAGAGTTATTTTCGAGCTCTGGTTGGAATGAAACTTTTTTATAGATTTAAGGATTGTAGAGAGCTTGTCTGATATACAAAGCGGTTATAACCCCAACGCTACAAACACCAACTTTTCCTTGCTTCATCGACATAGTCACGGTATTCTAACAGGCGAATAGACTTGTGCTTTCAGTGTTGACGCCTGCCATTTGCCCTGTATTCTCCAAGAGTGTATAAAAAAGACATTACCTGCCAGCGTCGTTAACTGTTGGACCTCGAACCCATTGATTATCGAAAACAATTACAATACCACTCGTCCGAATCGAGTGTGGATAAGAAGTTGGCGGCAAAGTTTTAAAAGAATCTATTAACGAAGTTCATGTTGGAAAACTCAAATCAACAAAACGAATTTCAATGAATTCAAACGATTTTAAACACCATTTGATTGAAGTTAATCAAAGAATTGAAATCTTTTTCAAAAATCAAATGAATTCAATATTAATTATTTGAAGTCAGTGAATTCAATTAAAATGTCTTGCGTTCATTAAAATTTACTTCAACATAATGTGACTCTGCAAAAAGTACCTTTTTTTGCCCCTTATTGGCCAGAAGGTGATCGGGACAAGATCACTAACTTCACTAACTTTAACTGATTTTATTTGAATTCAATGCGAGCTTCAAATCATTCAAAAGAGTGCAATCCGTTGAATTAATTCAAGGATTGGTTGAAATTAAATGCACTCATGACTTACTTCAAAAGAATGGTAAATCCAACTCTTTTTAACCAAAATTACTTCAAATCATTCTAAATACATTCAAAAGATTTTTTTTCAAAATTTATGTTTGGTAGACTTTATGTCCAAAAAGTGGCGGCAGTAATTATAATTATAAACAATTCTTAACAAATACTAACGCCATTCTTGTTTTTATATATTGTCAGTTAAAAATATATTGTTCATATTTTTTTGGGTTCCGAATCTCAACTGATTTCAATGTACACACCTTGAACATAAACATCAAATGAAGACTCTTTGGCCAATGACATTGGACGTCAATTTGTGACAGCCACCGTCAAATTTCGCGTTACCTTTAGCAACGATTCATTGAATCTGCAACGGACAACAAAATCCTTATTGGACAAAATCCTCTTGTCCAGTGGTGAACCCAAAGTCACAATTTGGAAATCGAATGGAATTTCGCAAAAACCTGCTGAGGCAAAAAGGAATTCGAAAATTACATCTGCGAGTGAATTCGCCAAACAATAACGGCGACGAGCTTGTTCATATCTGTACACTGTGCAAAAGGATCAATAACACGATATTAAAGGACGAATGGAAAAAGAGAACACAGCAATTAAGAATCCATTTCCAATTTGCTCATTCGATTTGTAAGTTTATTTCGGTTGCCATGCCTCGATGTCCCGTGGTCAGGGTTCTACTAAGGACTGAACCACGCAGCAAGCACTCATGCAGACAGTTCGGAACACTTGAAACACTCCATTCCTGGCTTCGGAAACGTTTTTCATTCCCAGTTTCTAGTGCATGTGTGGGCGCCCAACAGTCAGTTCCAACTCGTCGGCATAGAAAAATGGAATACGAAGTAAAGCTGCACACCAAATGAACTAAATATGTCAACAGTGGACTGGAAACTAGGAAGCTATTGCCAAGTGACGCTGACGGTTGAGAGTAGGTACCGCCAGCTACAATGTGCATTTTACTCCATAAATTGTTCCACAATTTTCACAACCAGGATTTATCTCTCTCTCTTCTGTTTCTACACTGCTCGAACTTAATCAAGCAAATTGCTGCCGTAGGTGGTCTCGTTCGTTTTAAAGATACTCTCGTACCTACAAAACATAGGTTAGCTCCTGCTAGTACTAACTGGTTGCTGCTGGTGGAACATATTGCGGGAGCCAGTGGCTGGTGTTTTTTTTTTTTTTGGATTTCGTTGGTGTTGAAAATGACGCCCGACAGTCAGTCGGTCTTCATTTGAACAGGCCTAGCGTCGAGTCTTAAATAAAGACATCCACCCTGTCTGTATGCAAATTCGAAAGGAGGCACTGCAACTGCAATTGCAACTGCAGGTCAGCTATCGTATCGTAATTGTGCTGACTGCAATCGGTTTTGCATTCTCATATAATCTTAGTTGGAAGTTGTGTGATGGCTTAGAGGAGCTTTGGGTCATTTTGGTGTCGTTTGGCCGGTCGATTTGTTTGTGTTGTTATTGCTGACTGGGTGTTTTGGATTAGCCAGAGGACACACTGGACATTGGTATGTTACCGTCCCGGCACATAAGTACATGTTAATTTAGTATGAACTTCCATTTACTGGTCATAATAGTTGAGCAGATTAGAGGTGAACGAACGGATGCCTCAACATTTTGAGGGATTAATTCGTATAAGTGAATCAGTAGCAAGGACATGCATGTTTGCTGGGATAGGATACGAGTATTTCGGACAACAAATCTGCACACAAACACTTTGAGATGGCTAGTTCCGCCTCACCGAGCGGAGTTGCGATAACGTAAGGTGATCTGAATGCCATGTTACAGATGTTGATGCTACTTTAGCACTTTCGAAATTCTCGGGTGGAATGTTAGTGTACACTCGAACATTGATTATGAATGTTAGGCTACGCTATGTATGGAGCTTAAGTCCTCTCTACATCACTATCACTACATGGATTTTATTCCAGTGTAATGAATTTTGAATGGATTCTTTCAAAGGTTATTTGCTCGAAGAGATCCGTGACAGCTCCTCTTGTGCTTGGTATTCGTTCTTGAGCTCTATAATAAGTGAGATGAGAAGGTACAGAATCGGACAACTAATACAATCGATTTTGCCTGATGAAAATGAATAAACAAATCCCATGAGACACGTCTCAAGACAAATAGGAGAAATCGACTTTGGATGGTCTCGAATCGTTAAATATGAGTGTCGTAATGCGCAGACCAGAATTGGCTGCCGTATTCGAGCACTGGTCGAACACAAGTAATGTAAGGGACTTTGGTGACATACGGTTTGGAAAACTTCTTAGACCAACGTCTAATGAAGCCATGTACTGAGTTAGCTCTGCTAATTAGATTGTCACTGGCGAAAGTACCACCAAGGAACAGGTTCGTTTGAAATGAAAAAGTTTCAACGGAGTATCACGTCGCTTGAGAATGTTATGGCCAAACATTTGCTGATGTTCAGCTCTTAGAAATTGTTTTTAAACCACAGAGGGTGCAATTGAAAGTCAGTAACGTTGAAGTTCGCAAATATGGCTTTCGACCATCGCAGCAGTCAGGCATTCGGAATACTCGCAGATGGTTTATTGTATTGCTCGCTCTTCAAGAGGATATTAAAACTCTTATAATGCCTGTAGCACAGAGCGAGCGGAAGAATTAGGAGAAGAACGAAAGATTGTGTAGTGGTTTGAGAAACTCAGGTGTAATTGGTTTCAACTCACTTCCGTGGTGGAGCCCGAAACGGGACGAAAGATTTTATTATCGACCTATTGTCTTTAACCTAATTCGCAGGATTTTATTCCACGTTGGTTATGATCTATGAACTTTGAAAGTTTGGAAGATTAAGCTTAAACACCCGCTGTCAGTGTTATGCCTTCATAGCAGAGCCATCTACACACAGTATACACAAACATATATTTTGAAAACACGAATTTTGAACTAAGCCGATATAACAACCACTACAACATACCACCCATTAGTCAGAATACTATCACTGGTCGACCAATCCAGTGATAGTGCCATTTACTTGATCCCAATGGCAAATGGTGACTGGACCAGATTCGAAAAACTAGACCACTACTGTAGGAATCGAACCTGGGACCTATCAATTGAATCAATTAAAAGGCAGGCGCTCTACCAATTTCGCCACCCAGCTGTCAGAGAGAAGAGGATTTGGTTCGCAGCCTAAAAGAAAAAAAAATTATGTAAATAATTAATGGGATAAATAGCTATCTATATAAACACATTAATAGATAAATAAGGAAATATGCAAACAAATAAATAAATAAATAAATAAATGATTGGTTATATAAATAAATAAAATATTAAATAAAAATATAATTTAAAAATTTAATAATGAAATAAATATTAAATCAGCAAACACAGATAAAGAGATTTTTAAATATAAATGCATAAGTATAAAATAAATATCGGTTAAAGTTGCTATCTGGTACTGCTAGATTTGAGACAAGTACGTCATCTGATGTGCTTCATCTTGTATTGTAGAGGTCAGACAATTTAATTATTTTTGTACGTACTTTTCAATATAACATAAAATTGAGAAGTATCGCGTTAAGTCCGGCATCATTTTCAAAACCTTATTTTGAACTTTTGGAGTATTTGAATGTGGATTTTGGGGGCATTTTCCCCAAACAGGGGAACCATAAAGCATGAAGATTGCTTTGAAAATTAAGATTTTGTTCTCATTACTCATTTAAGATTTCCGGCTTATAAACGCGTTAAGAATTTGCTTATGCTTAAATTGATATTGTTTATTATCTCCTGCACGTGAAGACAATACGTAAAATGTTTGTCAAGATGTAAATCTAAATACAATAGTTACCACTTGACCTCCACTCTCTGTATTCCACTGATTGTAGGTAGAAGATACACGCGTCGTCTGCGAACATAAAAAACTCACAGTTCTTAAGACGTGGGAAGTCATGAGTGTATGTGGTGAACAATATAGGTGCCTCGAGGTGCACCTGCGTTTATTAATAAATTCTTGAAAGGTTCATCGTGTGAGAAATGACTTGATCATTTTAATCAGGTTAAGCACAAGCATTTATTCATTGTGCCACACCGTAGATGGTTTATTTATCTGAAGCATTTGCCTGTCATCGTTTCCGGTATTACTCCAGAAAATATGGGGCATTGTTCAATTTGAGATGGGCGCGTACAATTATCATTCGCTAATTCATATTTCATAAGCTTCAGACTTAAGACGCATGCCCAAATCCATTGTCATGCTGGTTAAGCTTCGTTAAGAAAAATTTGCCCAGAAGAGTTCACCGATTCCCTTCCGTTTTTTGTGTGATGCATTCCATCATATTTTCAGGATGGAGACGAAAGCAGTCCATAGCTTCCACGTCTTGTTCTACTACCTACCTTGTATGTAAAGCCTTTCATTTCACATTTTCATTTCACATTTCACATTCAAAAGGTTTCGTTTTTTCCTTTTTAGATTTAAAAGTATATAAAAACAGTGTTTAAATTTGCAGAATTCAGTGACAAATTTTGGTTTAAACTTAAGCCTACTACGTCAAAAATACGTAGGTCGTGAGAATTTGATATCGTTTCAATGTTTGCATTCACTCAATTCGCAGAATTTTTTTACCACTACGAGCAGTTGGATTAGTTTGAAAAATGTATAAATCTCTCTGTTCTGAGACTCTCTCAAGCTTCACTTAAATTAAATTCTACGAGTCCTGGCAATCAACGATGTCAGACTACCGAAAATAGTTAAGTTGTATATGCTTATGACCAAAGGATTGAGATAGGTAAGCTTCCGATTGCGGACTTAAGTCTTTAGATAAGTCCCGAAGAGCAGCTACTGTGTGTAAAGGAAAAGCTTAGCACCCTTCTAAGAGAAGACTTGTCCTATATACAATTAATATGTGAGCGTAGCCCAAACATCGCAGTACAGATTTTACTACAGCAGGCTATACATTTTTAAACAAAAATGTTTCTTTTCCCAATATATCTAAGTCCATAAAAAAATATTAAACTGTTGGACGGAATTATATATAAATTAAAGGTTCCGTACAAAAAACGCGCTAACGAAACTCTATTACTAAGATTCACCTTTCAGTCCGTCCGTCGGTCGGTCACAGTGCTTTATATGCTATGGTCATTTGAGGAACAAGAATACAAAAAAAAAAACGCAACTCAATTTTAAGATTGACTCGAAAGCGCAACTCAATTTAACGCCAAGAAGTGATTTATGTATCCGTGTCCGTATGAAGGTACGGAACCCTTTGTGTGCGGGTCAATGAGAGATCATACTCTCAAACTTGGAACTCTACTATGAAAACCCCTAGAGTAATCCAAGAAATATCACTGGCCGACTCTTCCAGGTTGACTGGACCAGATTCGAAAACTGGATAAAAATTCAAGACTTCCCTGCGGCTTATGAATTGATCCAATTTGAACAGACAAAACATTTTTTTTCCTAACTCATTCACATTCTTGTCTCTTTGACTTACTTATTGCGGACTTGTCCCTCATCCATGTCACTACTTCTCATGCAGAACGAGTTGGAAAATTTTACTGTATCATTGGCCTTCTCTTTTTTCTTACATTTGATTCACCTGCACCTATGAGAATATCAATTCAAAAAGTTTTCTCCTCTTCCATAAAACATGCAGTGAGTTTGCTTCGAGCTTTTACAAAATTGAAGAATCCTTCATGCGTTCATTTGACAAACGACGAAGGAGAATTGAAAACGCGTTTTCCACAGATGCAAGAAAAAAAAACCATACGAAAGAAGTAAAGCTTGTAAAGAAAAAAGTAGCCAGCAACTACGATTTAGCTTCGATTCGTAATTCGTATGTTCTAACTTCAACCCTGACTTTCCCATTTCAATTTAGCACTACACACATCCACATAGTCCTTGGAAATTGTGATTGGTAATCGAACGAACACTGTATGTCTGCCATGATAATCCTTTTTTTCAATTTTCCTCTACCATTCACATCGTCTCGTCTGAAAGGAGTACTCTTCTAATTGAAAATCCAATTTGAGTACCGAGTCTGATTGCACAAAGCAAACTAACGACGACCGACGACCGACGACGACGCGTCGGAATCCTTTTGAAACAAAAATAAAAAATTATATCAAATTATATCGTCTGTCTATTAACAACCTTTATTCAGGTATTTAACCAGCTCTCTAAGTGACTACGTGGAGTACTCACTCAATTATTTATGCAAATTTGTTAATTTTTATATTTAATCATTTAATACCCACTCGAAAACCGGGTAAAGTTTTTTGGTGCTGTTTCATAGAAAATTTTAACATATTTTTTACGTAAGTACGTACACCCTTCACCATAAACCGAGTTAATGAAACATGATATTGAATACTAAAATAAAAAATAAACGAACAAGGATACATGCATAAAAATAAATTGAATTGCCGTGATATCCTTGATGTGTGAAAAATCAGCCGTGATGAATATTTGAAGGCTTGCAAGCATCAATGGAGTGGTTTGCAAGTGGCCAGGGATGTAATGAATCGGTAATGAGATATCGTTATGGCGCTGACATTTATTTATTTTTTTTTCTGCCAATAAACTTTAAATTATTTACGATGTAGTTTGTTTTTTTTTTTTTGGTATGGAGCAGTTGGAAATCAGTGAACTATGAAATTAAATAAAAGTGCACAAATCCTCGATTAATTGTGAAATGACTGTAAATTAATTGAACAAATTTAATTTAATTTTTTTTGCATTACAATAAATTTTATAACAATTTTTTTTGTGTTTTTAAATATGACTTGTGCTTAAAGTTTGTAGGGCAATGGCTGTGAATAGGAGATCCATTTATTTGAATTAATTGCTTGTGAAATAGCCCAACAATAAGCTAGCCATCGTGGAAATTCGAGTACTGTGGTTCAGGTCATTGAAATTATTTCCGACTAATTTTAATGAAAATATTTTAATTGTAAATTATTCAAACCGTAGTTTTTTTTCGATTTCGCATTTGAAAGTTCTTTAAAAGGGTGAGATTTTTAGAATTAAATTTTTTGTCATGTGCCCACTCTTTGAGTTGGATTGAATTGATGTATACACTGCTATTCAAAAGTTTCCGGTCAGAAAGATCCTGATAAAATTGTTTGTTTTTTTTCGAACTTGTACCAATTTGGCCATAAATCTAGGCAATTAGCTTTTTTAATGTTTTTCAAAATAAACGATGACTCAAAATTTTATTTTTCGATGCTGGACACTGTTCTCGAAACGGACTGTCAAGATTGTTCCGAAACAGATTTTTCGTGTTGCATATTTTGCAGTGTCCTCATTCCATGGTAAAGCTTGGAAAACTATTTTGGATCATTCTTGCGATGAGTCTTACCTCACTTTATTGATGAGTCTCACCTTAATCATGATTTCGTCATTACCGATGCAGTCTGCAACTCCGGCTGACGAGAAACATCCTTAGACCATTAAGGAGCTATCGCCATCCTTGACTCTGTAAACAACAGATATTAAGCTTGACTTTTTTAGATTTTTTTTCAAGCATCTTCAAGTAAGCAAGGCGCAGAACCTAGACATATTAGGCTTTTGATCATTTCAAGTCGAATCCTAAAGCTTTTTTCCCCTTCAAACCGATGGATTTTGTTTTCAAGTTTTTAAAAAGCTTTTTGTTTTCCTGCATGAGAACCCTTATCAGGTGCTGATCTATGAAGTGAGGGAAAAAGGTGCAATTTTTCCTTCTTGGGCCTTGACAAAATGCATAAAAATAAGTGATCAGAAACAGACAAATTTATCTTAAAGAAAATGATGAAAAGGTTCTTAGATTTGTAACTTATTGATTTAAATTCGGGGAATGAATACAACGCGCTCCACTCTTGATGTTGAAGTTAAGAGGAGAGAGAAGAAGCGGGACTAGCCCGTATGGCATGGGTATAGGACTCGCTGGCATTTGTTCAGGTTTCATATTCGTCCTTGAGAATTTCGGACACAGAGACAGTCTGAATGATGGAAATTTTAGACAGCTTTTGGAGTTTCGAGTGTCCGCTGGCGATATTAATCTAGAGAAGAACTTACGGTCCGCTTCTTCGATTGCATACATCAGCAAGAAAATACAGAGTGCACTCGTTGCATTCCGATGTATCTCACCTGCCTCAGATGAGCCTTAACTTGCGATACATACATAATCTGTGAGTGTTTCGTCAGATTAATTGATGCGTTTAATAACGCAAACCCGGGAAATGACTACGAATCCGATTAAGGCGTTGCTTGGTGCCGAAGCGAAAATGAAGAGGAGCCTGTCTCCTGGAAAAGGAGCAGATGGATGTGCCATCATGCTCTCTGAGATTCGAGATGCTGTCACAAGGATTCAAACCATGCTTTAGCTTCAAGCTGAATAATTCCCTATCATGCAGCTCCAATGTACCTACTATACAGTTGCAGCTCTGAAAGAAGTTATCGTCTTCTTCAAATCATATCCCGATGAGTTGTTCATGTCAGGTTAATTGTGCCAACCATCAAATGAACTCAGCCGAGCAATCCTACAAAGTATCAATCTATGCATCCTTACTAGACTTTGTCCTCACAGAATTGCAAAAAGGTATTTCGGTGGAAACCTTGTCCGACTTTCAGCTGCCAATAGTCATTCCAGAAAATATTTTTTGTGAAGACGATAAAGTTATGGTCTCTTTAAATCTCTTCGGACTGCTCCTTGATGTCGATAAGGGTACTGCACCACTTGATGAAATTTTGTAGTGATAAGAGAAATGGATGCGAGAAAAGGGCGGTCACGAGATTTTTCACCAACTCCTCTGGACATATTGATGATCAATGCATCTGCTAAGAGATTACTCCCTTCATTGCGCCACCTTTAAACCTTAAATTTTTAAATTTTTATCTAATTTTCGGTTTGACACACAAATTATATAATCCTAAACCCTGTATCACCCGAGCGAAATTCTGGACCTACACCTGACCCTTATAATGATTTTTTTCTGCCGGATGGATAAGAAGAAGAAACGAAATATTGTGTAGTGGTTCTAAACTCGTTTGATACGTTTTTTTTCATAGTACATATCAGAGCCAATCAAAAATAAACCAAATAAATCATTATTTTTGACAAAACGAACAAGGAACAACGGATTCCGTTTGAACTAGATAAAAAATGAATACCTACTCTAGTAATCGAATCTGCAACCTATCCAATTCAAAGGCAGTGGCAAATTTGGGTCCCGTGTATTATGATGCAATATAAACTCACTGACTGAGCAAGAATATTCTGCAAAAATAATAAGCCTACTAGCTTACCATAGTAATCCTATTAGTGTATCGCCATAAGGGTTGTGATGAATAAAATGAATGCAAGATTAACACATTAATAGAGAAACGAAGACATCTCTGCAGTGATCAACTTGCATGCTGGTGATTCAATCTGCTGAAAGCGAATCATTGAAATGATCGGAAGTTCATTTCAAAATAAGGGTTCCGTCAAAGTTAGCACCGAAACACCAAAAAAGAATGAAGCAAAGATACATATATTTGTGGAAAACTGACGGTTTTGCCTCGAGCGAAGGAGTGGATGTAACGGTTTAAAGAGTCGGAGGCAAAACGGAACCCTGTGGCACACCAGCAGGAAGAAATAAAAATATGAAGCCAATTATTTTACTTTAACCTGACAGATGTAGAGTTGTGCAATGAAATATGACATGGGGTTTTGAAAGACGTTTTATCAGCGTTTCATGACGAAAGAGACGTTAGAAGAATGAGCCGATACTTTGAGCGGGATAAAGATTTTCCATTTTTTGGGAGCGTTGGACAAATAATGTGTTTCAACTTCTCGGAAAGAAGGCAGACGAAAAAATGCCGAATACCATCTGCATCAGCGGATTTGTACTCAAGCTACTGTACGAGAGCAAAAATTAAACCTTCTCATTCCCTCACCTGAGTAACTGTGATTTTGCGCTTTTTGCAGATGATACCTGTGTATTTTCGTCAGATGTAATTGGTCTTAATATTGAAACCAACCTACAATCTGCCTTAAATACAGTCCAAGCGTACTATAACAATTGGAAAATAAAAATCAATGCTTCTAAGACCCAAGCTATCTTTTTTACATGTAAAAGAAAAGCTTGTCTGCTTCCAAGCAACAGACTCTCAATAGACGGTACCCAGGTCGAGTGGAAATCGCGAGCGAAGTATCTTGGAGTTCACTTGGACAAACGCTTGACCTATAATCTCCACATACAAGAGGTCGTTAACAAGGTTAACATCACTATAAAGACTCTTTATCCTTTCATCAACAGAAAATCTAAGCTTTCCAACGAGAACAAATTACTGATTTTCAAAGCAATTTTTCAAGCAATTATGTTTTATGGATCCCCTGTATGGAGCAAATGTGCTAAGACACATATACGTAAATTACAAGTCGCGCAGAACAAGACACTAAAAATGATCTTGAACCTTCCTTGGCATTTCTCAACAAATGAATTACACTACCGGGCGCAAATTGAAACTGTGGAAGCGAGAATTGCAAAACTCGCCGCTAAATACAATATTTCTTGTTTGTCAGCTGATAACGACTTGATTTCAAATCTAGCTTTGTAAAACTCTTATCATCTAGTCTATACATATATTCCTAATAAATTTTTCGCTATATTGTCTATTTATTTATTTATATATTGATTTATTTGTTCACTGAATTTATTTATTTATTTATTTATCTATTTATTTATTTACTTTACTCGGTCATTTATAAATGTATATATCTATTTATTTATTTATTTATTTTATTCATTTATTTATTTATTTATTTATTTATCTATTTATTTATTTATTTGTTTATTTATTTATTTATTTATATATTTATTTATTTATTTATTTATTTATTTATTTATTTATTTATTTATTTATTTATTGATTTATTTATTTATTTATTTATTTATTTATTTATTTATTTATTTATTTATTTTTATATTTATTTATTAATTTATTTACCAACTTTGTGATTGGAATCAAGTTGTATTTATCTCAGCAACTGATCTGAATCCTCTTCTCTCTTGCCCTGGGCAACTTAAATGTGATGGAGGTTTTCTAGTGGCTTTTCCTTCAAAACTATAATTCTGTGATATATATTTAAGCTTTATACAAATATTTTAGTTGTAAGGTATGTAAACCAAATCCTCTAACATACTATATTTTGTAAGAAAAATCAAATTGTACTTACTTTGGCCACAATAAAAAATATCTAATCTAATCTAATCTAAACCTTCTCATTCTAATATTTGAGTGCTAAAGTACATATCGATGGATTCCTAGGTCTATTGCAAGTAACTTGTTTGTTCATTTTTCGGGTTTCCTCTGATGGTCTGCCAAATGAATTTTTTCAGCCTTTTATACCTTCTTAACCTCTCAAGTCAAACCAATAATTTGAGTTTATAAGAATCCTCTTTCACACTGTAAGGCTGTAAGGTATAAACTTCTTCGTACGAAGGAGAACAGCAGCATTCAAACCTTATCACGAGAGCAGACGACCAGATAACGAAAAAGGTAGTTCATGAACCACTGGACTATGATGCGTGAAATCAGCCAATAAGACACAATAGTCAGACGAGCCTAGCGGTGATATTTATCAGAGTGAAAGATTAAAAACAAGTCCAGGATGTTGAAAACTTGCCTACTTGACATGTCTTTCATCGGCTGTTGTCTGTCCAGAATTTCGAAGCCAACCAGGCTCGGAAAGTTCACCTAATCTGTTGAATGTTTGCGAGTTGTTTACATAAATACCACCACTACTCAAGTGTCGCCCTCATTTGACAGGATAAAGTTGAACAAAGAAGCCTAACTAGCTTAGCTTTAAATTGTAAATGGAAGCAGTCAAATGTCCAAAGTGCTGCTCGTGAAACAATTACACAGGCGTTGCCATCGCAACAGGAACAATTCCTTTCTTCGCAAACAATTATTCCTGTTTGTTTGTTTGTGTTTTATTTTTTTCAATTATTTTGGCCAATAAGTTTTTTTTTTTTTTTTTTTTGTTGCTTCGTATGGAAATTCCCCCTCGAGAAAGGACATTGCCATTGCGTCGAGTGTCCTTTTTTCCGCGCTACGTATCCCCTGGAGTCTATTCAAATACAATGAGCAAATGCAAACAACAAATTAATATCCATAAAATTGGCACAATACGAAAACCAAACAATGGTACGCCATCGCACATATTAATTTCATCCCCCCAATGTCCTTCAACCGATTCAAAAAAAAAAAAGAAATCAAAACAATGGAAGAAATCCTTGCGCTTCCCTTGGGTGCAATACCAGAAACAGAATACCACACGAGACTTCCATACATACAAGCAAGTATGCACATATTGAAGTTTGGAGAACAGGCGAAATAAATGAAGCAAGGATGCAATGCGGTCGTGCTATAACAATGGCCATGCTGGTATCGAAATCACTCTAGGGGTGAATCTGAATATGTTCCAGAGGATAAATGCAAACAAGATTCCAAGTGCAGCATTACCACGCGATAATTATTTGGTTATGTTTTTGCCATCGCCATGGCATCTTGTTCCTCCTTGAAGAGTCCTTTTGACTGAGACACAGCGCATTCAACTCACGCTCCTTGGTGGTGAACCGAACAACGAAACAATGAATTGCGAAAAACTCCTAATGGACAACAAATACAACCGCACGTCAGTCTTATTCCATTGAGGCACAAACTTCATACTTTCGGCCGCCCTAAATTTGGCAATGCCACACAATAAAAAAAGGGAAGAAAGAAAGAAAACAGGACATATAGACAATGGCTTTGTGTCCTTTTTGTTTTTTGTCTTATTGTTAATTTCTGGCGGAGACAGTTCCATGATTCCGAGTCAAAGTGGAGCCTGTGGTGCTGATGATAATTCTATAGTTTTTGGCATCAAATCAGTAAAGTTCTTCGTCCCTTTATCGGTTCGGCGCAATGCCAAGCGAATAACTGCGCTCCTTGTGGATATGTGCTCCTGATTCATTTGAACGTATGAGTAAACTGGGCAGAGATACTTGGCAATGATATGGAACCGTAAATGATTTCGTTCCTAAGAACTATAAAGATTCACTCCTCTTTTAGTTCTGGTATGTCCTTCCTCCTTGGATCCTTTTTGTGTTAGTCATGGGCAATTCCCGAAATGAAATTGCTTCTCTCTTAATTTCATTTCGTTTATCGTGTCACTGTTCCTTCCTTCTACAGCGAGACCGACAGTCAACATGGTGGTTAAGGTTTACTGTCTCCTTGATATGTCAATTGAATGCAGCTTGCCGGAGACAAAAAACAGTGGATTTCAAGTTCGAGTATGTGTAGACTTTTAGACTTGAAGATGACCCGGTTTCATCCAGGCATAGTATAGTCATGGGAAACGAAAGAGAACTGCCTTTCGTATAAACAAATGCATTTAAATGGAGGCCAAAGGTACTGTAAGAACTTCAACCGGATCCTAACTGGGGATTTTCCTTCAGCACCATCATAATTCTTTTTCCTTCTCTCTTTTTTTTTGGTATCCTTCTAGCGTAGGGAGAAGAATTCCTTTCCTGGCTGAAAATTTCCATACGAGCGCTATGCTATGATGATGTCCGCCGCACCGTTTGGTGTGCTAAATGAAAATTCCCGCTCATGCATGAAAACGATCTGAACTTTAAGAAGCAATGAGAAAAAAACCAACCAAAACAGGACGAAAGGGTAAAAAGAAAAAAAAAACAAAAGTTTTTTCATCTTGAAACTTTGTTAGCATTGGTGTGCTACTTGAGTCTATGGCCGCGCCAGGGACTCAACCACGACGAGTACCTACTGCTGCCACCACCATTACAAATATGAAAAATTAATGCTCGAGATGAGACCATGGCGAAGGATGTCGAGTGCTAGAGCCAAGTGCATTATGAATGACGATGGCGCTCAGGGGTGGAGATTGGACTTGGCCAGTATCCTTGTATTAGGGGGACTCGTACACGTATTATTTATGTATATGAAGCGGAAAATATGAATTTATTCCCATGGAGAAGGAGATCTACAAATAAGGCTTACTGAAGGACTATACGTATATACCCACTTGGTGGATATTGAGTTTTGAGCTTTGGGTCGTCGATGATATTTGGCTCCACTGAAGACTGACATCGAGAGATGAAAAGCAAGCTTAGCAAGTCATTCAATATGAAGGCGGATTAATATATTCAAAAGAGTAGAATAGAGAATGATTGGGAATTGACGGTTAAGTCCACGAAAGCTTTTGCATCTGTGGCTGATGCTGCTGTGATTGTCGTTACCAGGAGATTTGCCTTCTTATTAATTTTACTTGAAATAAAGTAAAAGATTGGTGGGATTATTATCACATAACTTTGATTGATGGATTAAGTGAATGCAACTTGTTGCTGGAACTTTAAAAGAACTGTGATTTAACTCGCTTACAATATGCCTCAGTGCCTCGGTAGTTCCACAGCTTTTTGAGACAAATCTGGAGAAGAAGTCTTGATCCTCAAGCATAAAATTTAAAAATGATTGAATTCGTATGAAGACTTAATTCGCCCACATCGCCTTTATCTGTGTAGATCCCACAGTGAAAAAAAGTTTAACACTTTGTACGAGCTCCTCGAGCCATGCCCCGATGTCAAAATCAACCTCGATGGTCGATGAATATTGTAATCGGAAAAGTCTAAATAATAATACCTCCGAAAGCGGACAAAGACTGCAGGACTCAACCTTAAAGTAGCACGAAAACGTTAGCTACAACTCAATGTCCACGAAGGGCAAACAAATAAACCGTCATCCACGTAGCGACCAACGAGAGACACTTTTCAAATATTCTTGATGTCTGGACATTTTGAGGAGTTAGTAGCATCTACTCAGGCATTTCCAGGACTCATTTAAAACACATGACGTCGCATCGCAGGGCTGCAATGGCCAATCATTTTTCCGCTCGCGTATCGCAAAACCCTTCAAGATATACTTTGCAGCATTAAGCGCAAAAGGCTTAGACCAAGAGATGCCTCCTCTATTGTATCTGTTATCATTCGGTCAAGACAAAAACAACAATCAAGCACCTGTGTGTAAAAAGGGGGCTAACAAAACGGTTTTACAGAAAAGGACGAGACCTACTTGTGGGTTCTATGAGCAGGAGTATTGGCCTCTCATAAGGGAAAGAAAACAGCGTGGGAAGCGAGTTATCGAAGGAATGGCATTCCTTTGCCAAAGTCTGACTCCCAAAACAGAAGACAGCTAGGATAAAAGGGACGACGGTACAGTAGACAAGGAGTGATGACAAGCAATCTGCCGCTATCGATGGACAATCGCAATGACCAAAAACAATGTCACGCACTCCACCGAACTGAAATCAGTAATATCAAAACTCAAGTTCTGCTGAAGACTGCTGAAACCGACAGACTTTTCCAAAGCAGCTAGAGATGACCTGAGTAAGTGCCCAAAAAAAAGGTGAACTTCAAAACTGTAACTATTACATAGGCACAAGCATATCCTTGATGATAATAAGGTTTAAGACAAGACGACGCGCCAGAGAGAAGCTGTCACGCCAATACCAGAGGTACGATCTTTAAGAAATCTGCCCAGCTACTTGCGTATGCGGACGGCATTGAATACCAATATCGAGTCTTCATATCTAATGGAGAGTGACATCGCGAGTTATCGTTGCAGGAAACTAGCTAAGGACTCTTGGCTCTCGCACGGAATGTGAAACAGAGCTTCCAGAACGTGTAGTGCTGGAGAAGTCCGGTGTTCTGCAAAGTCTTTTATTAGTCGTTTTGATCCAAATGATTCTGTTGTGCACTTTGATTCTTATGATAAAATAGTCCAAGATCTCGGTGGACTCCCGAGCACCACGATAGCAAGCACTTGCTGCACAGCGGAGTAGATATGTATGTATACTTTACACTTGCACCGAGCTGGTTGCTATAAAACAGTGCCTTTTTCGTGGCATAGGCCCTTTTTAGCATAGCGAGAATTCTATCAGTACATTTGTTAAATACCGATAACATGACTTGCCGTTTTGTCCCAGGATCGAGATTCTTTCTGGTATCTCCGGAAATCAATGAAAAAATCAGATAGCTCGTGAAAATAGTGATTTGACTTGGCGCGTTTATCACACCCTGTTGCAGACTGCTGTTTATTCAAAATGTCACGGTTAGAACTTTAAAAGAACATTTAAATTGGTGGTTTGCCAAATCTGTCTAACATAAAATGCTTTCTCCATGCCGACTACATTCCAATAATATACTACTGTGTCCAAAAAATAAGGTGACATTGTATTTATTTTGAAAATTCTTTATTTATTCTTCCAAATCAATTTCATCCCCTTCAAAGTAATCCCCTCCCGATGCAATGCACTTATACCAACGAATTTTCCAATCTTTGAAACACTGGTTGTAGTCACTTTCCGGGATGGCCTTCAGTTCCGTCTTCGCTGTGGCTTGAATCTCCTCTATCGTATCAAAACTGTGTCCCCGGAGCGATCTTTTGAGCTTGTTGAACAGCCAGAAGTCGCACGGCGCAATGATCACGAATTACGAGTGCGGTATGGGATGGTGCATTATCGTGGTGTAAAAACCAAGAATTGTCTTTCCACAATTCCGGCCTTTTTAGGCGGATCGGTTGTTTCGGGGTCGTAAGCATAGATCCAAGTCTTATCGCCAGTTATAATGCGCTTCATGACATTCTGGTAGTCGGAAAGCATTGTTTCACACACTTCAACGCGACGCCTTTTTACCAAAAAATTCAATGTTTTCGGTACCAGTCGAGATTTGACGCGCTCGAGGCCCAAGCTTCCTTCAAAATGGTATTGACTGAGCCTTTCGATAAGCCAACTTCATCAGCAAGGTCTCTAATCGTTAATCGATGGTTTTTCAACACCAAATCTTTGATTTGTTGGACGTGGCCTTCATCGGTTGAGGTTGATGGTAGCCCAGAACGCTCTTCGTCTTCGAAACGTTCACGGCCGGCTTGGAAATCACTGTACCACTTGTAAACATTTTTTTGAGACATAGTCTTATCATCAAAGGCTTTCTGCACCATCCTCAACGTATCCGCAGCAGAAAATTGATTTCGCAAACAAAATTTAATGCAAATTCTTTGCTCAATAAATTTCGACATCGCAAAAAACGAAAAACTCACTTTTAGCAGCTCACAAAATGACGCGTATCTCAAACACTAGAATATATTTTGACATGAAATTTCACATAGATGTCACTGACAGTACTACCAACCTAAAAAGAAAGAAAAAATTCCAAATCCTTCGACGCGCGAAGTTTAAATTCATATGTCCCCTTATTTTTTGGACACAGTAGTATGTCAGAGGAGAAGTCACACATCTTTAAGAACAACTCCAGTTCACCAAATATACTTAAGCCCGAGTTTGCTGACATTAATCAAACATGCAAGCATAGCTTTTTCCGTGAGATTAGGATTTAACCGTCCTCGTGTTATGAAACTAGTTTCCACGTGCTTTCGAAAGTTTCAAAATCAAATTCACCCTTAAACAAATTCTTTCAAACCTTACTTTACAATTGACAATTGACAAAAACCATCTCGAAATAGTAGCGAATTATTTTTTCCCGACTGTGCTAATATAGAAGGAGGATTATGTTTTTCGAGTGAATGTATGAATGTATATTTTTTGGCACTGCCTTAACTGCTTGATGGATTTCAACCTGAGATATGTCGTGGGTATATTTGGCCAATATTATATGTATTAACATTTTTTTATTTCTTAAAATTTATCGAGAGCGGTACCAAAACAAAGGGTTTCTTATATGACTAGAAAAAGTCAATGGAACTTGTATGTTTTTATATAATTTGAAAAAAAAATTGCTAGAAAAAATATATTCAACGTTACCTATTCAACGTTACATATATGTATTTGCAAAAGGGCAAGCGCTTGTGGGCTCTTAATCGAGTGAAAACTTGTGCTCGATTGACTACCATTCCCTAAAATACTATTACATCGGTCACATGATCAAAATTCTTTTAATGAGCTTCAACGTTTAAAGAAATTGATCCTATGAGCTGATGACTTAGAGCCTTAAAGTTAACAAAAGGAACTTTACACAAGATATAATTTTATTTAAATATCAATTTAAGAACCCAATTTTTTATCTAACATAACTTTGGTGGAGAATTATTAACGTGTATGTATTTAAGGCGAGTTTGTATGGTGTGCAAAATTTCCTTTATAACAGCTTTTCATATCACTGTTTTTTTTCCATTCGTAAAGCTGGATAAGTAATACTATTCGAGCGAAGCATTTAAACCAAATCGCCTTACTACATTTTTACCCATTCTTTATTTATGATAATCTTCGATGAAATTATTTCTTAACTCAAACAAAGAAAAAAAAAAAAAATTAATGAATTCTGATGAGCGGCTGGCGAGAATACGGGGCAAACGCATCACAAAACTTGCTTTTTCAGGAAACCACGTTTATTTTCAACAACTTCAAAATTTTGCCTTAGTAGTCGTCGGATGAAATTGAATCTCAAAATTTTTGAAGGCACTTCCCGGTGCCCAGTGAATATATTGCTTTATCCAGATATATAAAAAAATTGAATAAACAGTCGAAAGGAAAACATTGTTTTTAATTTTATTTTTTTTATCCTCTAAGCTTCCCTTAAATGATAAACTTAAATTATTTACTACGAAAACTAAAAAAATTAAAATATTATTGGAAAAAAGAAACGAAAAACACGACTACATAAACTGAAAGTTTCAAACTGAAAAGATAGAATCACGTGAAAAATTGTACATTTTTTGAATATAAATCGTTGACAGTTTTTACAAACGCCGTCGGAGGCATTATACATAATGGAATATCATATCTTTAATATTTATAATTTAGTGGCCCTTGAGGGATTATGACTAGCCTTGTAATAAATTCGCACTGAGATTGTTCAAGTTGTGGTGGTTTGAGACTAAGATAAGCTAGAATTCGATCCTTTCTCGTTAACTTATTTGCATTCGTTCGATTCACAGTGTTTTGGAAGACTGCATCATCATTCTCACTCCATTTCTTTAACTCTTACGATGCGTACAAGGAACTCTAGTCGAAAGTTTTACCACAACGATACGGCCACTTATATAGTTAAACTATCGCTGCTTGGATGGGACTCGAAAACTAACTAAAAGAACTTGATTCCCACAAGGATTCGAACCTGAAAACTATCGATTGATTCAATTGTAAAGCAGATACGTGTAAAAAAATCCGTTTAAGACAACCTTCTCACCTTGTTTGTGATAACGTCTCAAACTCAATCTTTTTCGGCAAAATAATCCTGATGGCACTCGTTTCTATTTAGTATTTATAAAATGTTCTAACTAGTTGCACACAATGCTGGATTCTCGTTCGTAACCGCAAACTGACGGATTCATTAGAGTTGTGTGACATGTTGAAAAACTACCAAACTAACATAAACCCGAAAAGTTTCCAGCGACTACCGTTTCAGGCATCAGACGTCGCACGTCAGACATCATCCATCGAAAGTTCTTCAATTCCGGTCGCCGGCGCCTGTCGGTGCGCCGCCCACATGGATACCTTGCGGAGATGACTTTTTCAACTTTTGACACAAAATGTCACGTTCGTGCGTGATGTACGCCAACAGAGTTGGAAGCCTTCATATTAAAGTCTGACGCCAAAAACAGCCGTTCCGCAGCACTAACGATGTTGTTAGGATAAACTTTCGTAATTATATATTACGCTCTTCAGGAGTCACTTTGCCCAAAAGCGCTTCCGTGTGGAACGCAACAATATAGTTGTCTTCTTGATGCTCCATACCACAAGCACTCCCGCCAAAAATACAATCCTCTTGGCCTATTATAAAAGGCACAACCGAGGTTATCATAAAACTTTCATCCGATGAAGTTTTCCCCACTTCCCTTGCTTCCCTTCAAAAATATTGTTTTACGCAACATTTTTGCCACCATTGGTGCCATTGTGGACCGACGTCATCAGCATCCTGGCGCAGCACCACCGTACCACCAAGTGATCTTATAAAGTAGTTCTCGAGCTCTCGGGCTCTGAAAATATTCAAAATTTTTTAAATAATTTGCATATTAAGTGCTTTATGAAATTATTATTACGAAAATTTGCGCGAGTTAACTAAACAAACATCAAGGAAGTTGCGTTGGGTGGGTTCAGATATGGGTAAGGCAACGTATGACTGTTAGGCACTGTGCTATTTAATTATGGATGAACTAATCTTATTCGGGTACGCTGCTCCACACTTGTGGCGGAAACTAATGAAATATCTCCTTTGCTGGGTGATGGGAAAGTAATTCTACTTTTGGAGGCGACGCGGCGGATGTGAGAGCAAGAAGCAATTTAGTCTCGCAGGAGTTTGTCGAAACTATGTGTAAAGTTTGTGACACCATGTTGTGCTGTTTAGCATGGGGAGTACATGTTGATTTGCAAAACGCATTACACTGATTGATGGTGGTGGCAGGCGAATGCCTGCTATTTTGTATTTTTTCGTACCCAAAATTAGCTCATAGTTTTTTGAATAAATTCAATCGGATATTGGAACTTTCTGCTCTAGTGGTAAATTTTGTGTGAAGGAAAACTAATCATCCGTTTTCAAAAACTCGTTCATCATTACTTATAATGGACTTTTGAAAAGGACAAACACTATCTTATATGCCTTTCAGAAAAATGGGCCTACCGTCGATGAAAAAACGATCGAGTGAATTCGTTTTTTTTTGCAAACGTTTCACTAATGGAAAGAGATACTTATTTGAATTCTGTTGAAATGTTGAAGAACTCAAGAAGGTCAATAAAAAAGTCCGCCATTACATATATCCATATACAGGGTGCACCGTAAATAATCAAGGAAACTTAAAGGGGTGTTTTTGGGTACATTCTAAAAGAAATTTTACACTTATCGATGATTTAAGAAAACGAATAGTGTGGTATAACTTGACTCATGTTAATGATACTTTCTCTGTTCAAACTAATAAAAAAAAACGGCCAGCATTTGAAACTGCGTTTAAATAATGTTGAAATCTTCTTTGGTTGCTGAGAAATTAATTTTTGAAGAGTGTTATATTTTTGTTGCACGTGCTTTATTTTGAATTTGCGATCAATTTTCTTCAAAAATGCGTATAAAACATAGGGTTTTATTATTTAATTCTTATGAACAAAGCAATACTAAAAAAATCAATGACAATTTTTACAAGAAAAGCATCATTTCAACACTGATTTAGCGTCAATATTTGGAAGGTGTAGACGGAAACAAATTGATCGGACCCTTTAAATTAGCACCCATGCTGAGTTCAACGAGTTATCTGCAGCTTTTGAAAAATGATTTACTAGAACTTTGGGAAGATATTCCAGTAATTAAACTTGCTTTATTATATAACCAACACGATCGAGCTCCAGCCCACTAAGGACGTGATGTTAGAATTGGCTAGATGAAGAGTACAGTACAGGAAGAAATGGACCAGTTGATTGGCGTGCAAGACAAAATGAAAGACATTGTTTAATCCACTGAAAAAGCAACTCTAGTTGAACTAGACGACCGTATTCTAGAAGCGTCTGTATCAAGTTAAATACATAAATTGTTAAAAGATAATTAAAAAACAACGCTTGATATATTCGTCCACCCAAAATAATTGATATGTCCAGAGCTAAATATACGTATCACTCAAAAAACTTCCTCCTCTTTAATTCAAAAACTTGCAGTCCAGAATTGTTTTTTTTTTTTTCAAAAATTGCTCGCCTTTAGGGGCAATTTTTTTTTTTTTTTTTTGTAATTATTTGCTCGCTCTTCAAGAGGATATTAAGACTCTTATAATGCCTGTAGCACAGAGCGAGCGGAAGAATTAGGAGAAGAATGAAAGATTGTGTAGTGGTTTGAGAAACTCAGGTGTAATTGGTTTCAACTCAATTCCGTGGGTGGAGCCCGAAACGGGACGGAGGATTTTGATATCGACCTATTGACTTTAACCTAATTCACAGGATTTTATTCGACATTCGACAACTTTCAAAGTTTGGAAGATTTAGCTTAAACACCCCGCTGTCAGTGTTATGCCTTCACAGCAGAGTCATCTACACACAATCTACACAAACAGCTGTTTTGAAATGACATGAATTAGGAACTCAGCCGATACAACAACCACTACAACAACGCCACCCATTCATCAGACTACTATCAATGGTCGACCAACCCAGTGATAGTGCCATTAACTTGATCCCAATGGCAAATGTGACTGGACCAGATTCCAAAAACTAGACCACTACTCTAGGTATCGAATCTGGGACCTATCAATTGAATCAATTGAAAGGCAGGCGCTCTACCATCTTCGCCACCCAGCTGCATAATCATTACCCTTATAATTAGTATAAAAAAAAGTTTGTGTAATAGTTTGAAATTCAGATGTATTTTGATTGCGATTGCTCTATTGGAGTAGTCCGAATGGGGACAAATATTTAACTATCAATTTATTTTGCATTCGTTGATATAATATTTAAAGCACTTAAGTGATAGCATCGTTAATTTGATCCGAAAACTAGATCAAAGTTCAAGACTTACCCAATATTTCGGTCCTTTGACCTATTAATTGAGTTTCAAGACTTCCACAAAAGTTTTTAAGAAAAACAAAATTAAAATTACGACTGGTCATGGCGAGTCATAGTGTAAATTGTACTTGTTATCCTGTAAAAGAGGTTTGTCGACTCAAGTTGTGAAAATCTTACAGACATAAATGAACATTCTTCAAATAAAACAAGGCTCATTAAACGACGATTTTCCTATTAACGAACTCAAACGAATAAAAGGACAACGATTATCAGACTCCATGAAGCTGAACGGATATCACTCATCCAAAAATGACATTTGTATGAAATGGAAAAAATGAGAATGACAAGCTGTCGTGACATGTCGCATCCATGTCGGATTTGAAATCATCATTTGAGGCCGTCTCTTACGAGGACATCGATGAGTCCTTCAGAACACATACGATGTCAAAATTATGCTAGACGATTTTTCACAACAAATTTAGAACCAAATTAATCAACCTTTCAAGTATTTTAGATATCCGGACATTCAGAGGAGCCAACAAAGGCTTGGACCATTACTTTTTGCAGCCTGAGTTTGAATCATAAAAAAATCCTTGAAAGAGCTGGGTTTCGTCTCGTCAATAAAAGGAAACCAATCGTTTAACTTAAGTTAGACAAAATAATGCTGCATAGAAGGACAAGAACAGCTTGGAATGGAAATAAATTCAGCTTTACCGTAGCAGGAATAAATGCTCCCAACATAGATGCGGTAAAGACACCTTATGTGCTAATTGTGTGGCAAGAGCACGACAGGGCTGTTAGGGCCGACGGACTACATGGAAACCATGTTTAACTGCCATAAAGAGGGAATAAGATAACACTCTGAATGAGCCACATTAATGTGATTTTAAGCCAGGAACAGGAGACACACAGGAGTCCCATATCGATACTCATCGATTTTCATCGATTTTGAAGCCGCATGTGACATCAACTATACAAATGAGCTCTAAAGATCTCTGCAAACATGTTCGTTTATTCAGAATGGCCGTGAAAGAAATCTCGATGCTTCGTTTAGTTCGGTTAATTTGGAGCCTCTAATTCCGAAAAAGTTTTAAGATAAAGTGACGCAAGGTTAAACGATTTTCTTGACACCTTGGCCTTGTACCCAAGCACCTTAAGCCACCAGAGGCGTACGTCTACTTCAATTTTGAAATCCGTATTCACGATTTGTAATCATTGCTCATTTCCGTGAAATTTTGAACAAGTTATTAAACTTCATTAGGGACTTAGCACGGGACCTTGTGCAGCGCCCTGCACTTTAATATCAAAAGAGGAGATTATCGTTGGCTTCTCATCTAAAAATGTTTTTATCTAGTAAGAAAGGATCGGGCCCTTAAGTATATTATAGCACATTACAGTTTTGTATGGAAGATAATTTTGGCAATTTTCCGAAAGCTTCTGGGTCCATATGGAGGTGGCAATAAATTGCAGGTTTGATACATCGGTAGTTTTTGCTCAGGCTAGAAAGTTGTGGAAGATGTCGAAACATTTGAAAATCAAGATGGTTAGATTTTTTTCAAGTCAAGGATATTGGTCCTTTACAGCCCCTTGAAATATTAATTAATTTGCAAAAAAAAATATCTTGTGAGTCTTCGTGTTTACTTTTACTTAAAACCTAAATCAAAACACCAAGCCTGACATAATTTCAATTTTGGCAGCAACTGATAAACACCACTGCCCACTGGGAAATCGGTGACAGTAGTCCCCTTTACCTGTAAGCAATCTTACCCTTGTCCGATCTCAATAAAATCCAAAATCCCCCCTACCCCAAGCGGAAGCCAAGTTTGCGTTGTCACAAGCACACAATGCATTTAAATGGAGATACATTCGATGGAGATGATTCAAGGTTGATAAGCCCTAAAATAACTTTCGGCTGAGGCCATGTGCACCCATCCCGACAATCACCATGACTTGGAGATATTCAACTTTTCTTCCGACGTGTCAAACGATGAAAATGGAAAATCTCCAAGAGTGTTTCCAAATGTCACCTCCTGTTTATCCCATCTCTCGAGGCACACAAACACCGAATTCAAAGGGACCAGAAATCACACTGCGCCCGCTGCTCTTCCACGCTTACCTACAATCTTGGATGGTCGACTACAGATTTGTGTTTAAGACGACTTAGTACAGATTCCTTGGCCATAAGGAGATTATCGTAAATTTATTAGATACGGCAATCTACCTTTTTGATTGCCCTTGCCCAGTCTCTCCTCACAGACTGTTTGTTCAACTGTCGCTTTTATTGTCGGCGTTTTTTTTTGTTTCCTTTTTCTTTTTTGTCGCCGGCCTTGTCTGCCGTACGTACGTACGTATCTTTGACCTCTGCATGTGAGATGTCTCCTTTTTCCATTCTTGGGGACCTTCTTTTTTTTATCAATGAGGGTTTGTGTCGGGATTCTTTATTGCCCTTTAAATGGAGTGACTTTTGGTTATTTCTTGTAATAATTTTCCATTCCATTCAACCACGCTTTGGGCGAGAGAGAGAGTGAAAAAAAAACGTCCCTCGGAGAAGTGTGCGGGTGACACGACGACCACGACGACGACGACGACGACGATTGAAGAAAAATGACCCTGTTTAACTTTAACATTGGAGACTGAGTAAATTAAGAAATAAGGAAAGAAGGCGAAAGTAGGATGTACACTCGTATGAAAAAGGGAGAACAAAACCAAGAAGTGAAAGAAATGTGAAGAAGAGAAGAGGGAGAAGAAGTTTTCCAATTCCTCTTGGTTGGAATTTAAGAAACGAAAGTGAAAAGTGGTTTAGTTTCTGTACGAAAGTCAGGTGGGGTCAGTGCTGGCGCTGGCTGGTGACTGGAATACGAGAATACTGAATGCCAACAACAGCGGAAGGGTCTGTTGGATGTCTGACCTGGTTGGGTTGGCGCCCGGACATTGATTGGTCATTTTGTTAACAATATAAGATTCTTCAGCGATAACGTGAATGGGGTTCAATTAATCTTTCTTAAAGTGGACGACTTCGAGTGGAGTTTGGCCATAGTTTGGAAATAAATGAGGGAATGATAAATGCTTGTGGATTAAGTGAACACACATATCGATTTCAGTTTTCCAAAGTACTTTTTTTCAAAAGTGCAAAAGTTTTCAACAACTCTTAAAAGTTTTTCTTGTTTTTTTCTTCCGTTTTTTTTTATCCTTGCTGCAGGATTACTACATACAATTTAATTAGAAATAAAGTAATGATAAAGTTTGGGAATCGGGAATGAGTTACTTTTAATTAGGATGTTTGTTTGCGGATGGGAAGGGAGTATGTGTCAATTTGATATTTACTGTTAGGGCGTATGATGTTCGACTTGAAAGGTTTTTGACAATTTTCATTTGAAGCCTCGAAAGGATGTTGACAAAAAATTAAACAGCCTTGTAGGACAAAAGGCAATACTAATCATAATTTTTGAATTGTTTGGAAAACGATATTTTCGAAAGAAGCAACAAAAAAGATTAAATAAAATCAGCCACAAAGTGAAACGGGTTTAAAAAAATAGAAGTTCAAGTAGGGGGAATAAAATAAGAGGGAATAATTCAGAATTGCGGTGAAAGAAATCCCGATGCTACGTAAAGTTCAGTGAATTTGGAGCCTCTGATGCCGAAAAGGTTTTTAGATAAACTGACGCAATGTCGACGTATTTTTGAGAGAATTCTTGAAGTAAACTCAAAGACAATGACTTCATCACCTTCGCTTAGTACCGCTTTGTCCGTGAAACTCCGAAAGCTTCATCAGAGATTTTGTGGGTCGGGTTATCGGACGGTTTATGCAAAAGCAAGCCGATAGGTTATTTATACGATATTTTCAAAAGAAACAACAAAAATGATTAAATAAAATCAGCCACAAAGCAAAATTGAGTTTAAAAACAGAAGTCCGAAACTGAAGCAGATTTAAAGGAATAAAAGTTGTTTCAACGTTTATGCGATAAAACGATATCGAAAGAAGTTCAATGGACAAGGTTGTACGGGCTATTGAATAAGAGGGATAACTTCAGGACATTACGGGTACAATGACGTTGTGACGTAGAATCGAGTTGGCATGAGTGATGAGTTAGTTAAGGATAAACTCTCAGCTTGGCTATAATTGCTCAGTCTCTGAATAACATTGACAATAATGTCTGGGATAACGATACCAGGTCATGGAGATGCTTGCGCATTGAAAGAGCACACCTGGAATAAGAACGTTATTTTAGAAGCCGCAATGTTCTGGTACTAGGTTGCAGCGTACAAATAGACGGAAATGCGGGTTTGAACGAAAGCAAGACATTGGCTTGTGCCAATTTTCGATAACGATAAAGTAGCAAGAAAAATTGCTTTAAAAGTTCACTTAAGCCTCCGACTTAAAATCTGATTAAAAAAGTATAGCCTATGTGTTAAAACTATCAACAAAAAATTGTAAGCCTTGCATAACGATGCCTTCGGAAACTCCACTAATTAGCATAAAATCTAGACTTTTTTGTCTCACAGTAAGGGATTGCGGCTTTCATCACTACCAAACAGAGTTTAGACAAGCATAGTTGCCGCAAATGTTTTTTGATAGCTTTTAAGGACTAATTATCTGATGAGATCGGAATAAGTACAAACAAGTTAGAAATGATTACTACGCTAAACCATGAACAAAAATGGGCAACGAAGAACATTTGGCCTTTCGTTAAAAATGTAAAAATTTTTGTCTCATTCTTGATTCCAATTGGCGTCAACTTGACACTCCCAGATAATGCTTTGCTTTTAATTGTGCTCGAGGGCTACAAATATTCCATTGACACTCAAAGATCTCAATATTACCGAAAAAAATAACCACACTGTGCATTTTCTGCTAAAAGTAAGATTGCTGCGCATTATCAAATATTTCTAAGCCATTTGACTGAGCCTGGCAGGAGGCTCTATTGTCGAAAATGCGTATCGACAAATCTTTTATGTAATGTATTAGAAGCTATCTTTTGTATCAATTCCACAGTCCATCATACACACGTACAAAGATTTCTGAGTACTTCGGCAAATCTTTAATTCTTTTTTTAACCTTTATCAATGATATCCTGTCTGTTGTCGAAACGGCTGTTCAACTCATTAAATTCCGAAACTTACCAAATATTAGGTACGCAACTAAGTTAGTGCTGGTCGATTCTGATATATCCAAAACCAAAAACAAACTATTTTGACACATTAGTGATTTCGTTATGACGTCATATCCTTTTGGTTGTGTGAAAATGTCTGATTTTGTGCCAAATAATCGTCACATTTTCATAAAGTGTTGATTTTGTTCTTTCATTCGAAGAGAACGGCGGCTGAAGCGTATCGCGAGCTCCGAAAAGATTACAGAAATGCTGTTCAAAGTGAAGCAAGACGAAGACGCTGAATTGGAGGCATTGCTCGGTGAGGATCCGTGCCAAATGCATGCGTTAGGAGTTACCTGACAAGGAATTTCCAAGCGATTGCATACGTTGGAAATGATTGACGGAATTTGGGTTCCTACTGATTTGAAGCAAAGGGACGTTGAGTGTCGTTTTTTCACAAAACTGCTCCAGGGGCATAAAAGGAAGGGTTTTCTTCATCGCATCATGACAGGTGATGAAGAATAGATTCATTACAGCAACCCAAAGGAAAAAGTCATGGGGACCACCCGGTCATGCTTCTACGTCGTCGGCCCGGCTGAAGATTCACGCTGCAAAGCTTATGCTTATGTTATGGGACCAAGTGGGTTTCATTTCTTATGAACTGTTGAAACCCAACAAAACCATCACTGGGCAAGGGTATCGACAACAATTGATGCGATTGAACCGAGCACTGCGCGAAAAACGGCCACAATTCGAGCAGAGGTAGAAAAAAAGCGATTCTACAGCATGACAACCCTCAGCCTGGAAACCCAGATATGGGAAGTGGCTTGATTCGTGAATAGCCTCAAAAGATGAACACTCTTTCTATAACGGTATTCGAGCTCTACCAGAAAGATGGGAAACTATTGTAGCTAGCGATGGGTAATACTTTGAATGATTAATCTGTGACAATTAAATTAAATTACATTTTCAACAAAAAAACAAGAAGGACTTAGTTGCGCGCCTTATCTTACTCGTGTTATTGGATTCTATGAACATAGTGGAATTTATTGTCTTCAAAAAATGATGCTGTTTTCGGTCACTCAAGCGAAGTGTATATTTGAATGATACATGAGTTGCTTAAACTGAACGACTTTTCATCGTGGACTTGACCACAGAAACTAGTCACTCGACAGAGTTCAAAATTGAACGATAAAACTCACTTCAACACTGACGTAACGTCTCCTGTCTTTCCACGTCTTATAGTTTGTTTCAATACCAGTGCCGCAACGATATGTTCAGTTGCATTCATCGCCGTTATCGCTTATAACGCCACACTTGCCTCGCCAGGAATGATCATTACCTTTCGGTCCTTCAACCAAGTATAGGGATTCGTTTTTAGCCGCACTAAGTACTTGACTTGATCACATTATGTGACAACATTATAAGGATATTCATAACACTTTTAACTCGTTTATAAAATATAAAAAATTGATTAGTGTGCGATTCACCCTGCCTACATCTCATTTCGGAGAAGGTAAGGTCTCATTTGGGTGAACTCTTCTAGGTAACGAAATGATGAAGATTCTCCTTCTTATGCACAACTTCTGTAGATATCGTTGTGAATGGTTTGCATTTTACAGGGTAAATGTAATGAGTCCTTTTTTCAAATTCTCTGATACATTCTGTAGAGAAGAATTAGTAAAAAACGATCCAATTTTGACGAATATTTGAAGTCAAGACAGATCAGATAGTTTCAGTCGAGAGATGGAAAGTCTTCCTTACGACCGACTTGAGGATGTGCTCAGCATGCTCTCTTTTTCTTTTCTTTCTCCGATTTTGTTTGTTTGTTTTGATGGTTCTTCCCAGGCCGCATGTCCCTCTTTCTCTACGTCCATATCTACAAGAATTTGGTTCGTGACAAGAAACCATTACAGTGGTAAAATAAACCAATCTTCGGATATGGTGCACGTTCTTGCCAAGCTAGTTTTAGTGCACTTCTAATGTCATTTTATATTTATGGCTAAACAATAAAAAAAACGTATTCGAACGAGAACAAATTTGAAATATTTCAACAAAAAACAAAATTAAGGTTCGACGTCTAGCTGAAAGAGAAAAGAAAAGCTTTAAGACTCACAATTCCGTAATATTTGTCCAAGCTTTTCTGTAGAAACTTGAGAAATAAAGAACTGTTTTTGGAGGAACTTGACAGAAAGACTTTCAATACACGGTCTTACATCGTAAGATAAATGTAGGGAGATCCTTCAAGTAGTTTTCAGATCCATATTTTTGGGAAACATTTAGAAGTTGATCCATTGAATGAGAACGAATCTTATTTTATGATAAGGTCAACCTGATTTGATCATTGGGGTTAGTTAACGTGATTTTTATAAAGCTATTTGCAATAAAAATAAACAAAAAACAATTTAGTATGAATTTTTCCGACAGAATTTATTGTTCGAAAACTAGGTAGTTGAAAACTGTTAGTTAAATGCATTTTTTAACTTTTTTCATAAGAAAACTAATTTAGTTTTAATAGATCAAGTGAAATTGATTAATTTTTTTCTTTTTGTTATAGAATTAAAATCACCGAATCAAATTTAACCAAAACTTTTTAAGGTGATTATTTTGCAAATTTGGATTCGGTAGTTTTCAAGAAAGGCGGGACAAAAAAATCCGCACAAACGTCCACACACACATTCATAAAGCTTTTCTAAAACATTGAAATCCATCTACTGTGACCTCGAAACGCTGAGATATGTAAAAATGTTTAGATTTAAAAGGGAAATTTAAAAATAACAAGTTTGGAAAAGTGAACGATTTCAAGTCCCTCCAATCGCAGAGATCCATAAAAGACCTTACGTTCTCCAAATGGAAATAAATAAAGATGTTCTCACCACCCTTCTTCAGCCTCATTGAAAGGACCGCAACTGTTCATTTTCGGAAGGTTCATTAAATGGGCAAGACAAATCGCACCAAAACCAATTTTTCAAATCATCTTCTCAGTCTCTAATTATCCTCAACAAAATTCATATGCATTAAATACACAAAGAAAAAAAACAAAATGCATGTGTTTGTATGAACACTTTATCCTTTCAGCCACACAAATCCTTAAAAGATACTAGAGTCGAACCTAAAAAAGGAAGTATGAAAAAATATCCCCATGTTGGACCAAATATAAATTGGCCACAAACCACAAACAGATTAGTCAAGTTCCAGACTAATTTGGCGATCAGGAGACGATGATGATGCCGTTCATTAGGAAATTTCCCCAACCCCGGACCGTATACAAGGACCGAATCGGAACACTTGAAGCGATATTTAGCTGCAACTAAGCTGATGACGGAAGTGATTAAAATGGGAATTGGCACTAAAGAAATAGTAGCAGAATATTCACAAGCCAGCGCGCCTCGAGGGCTTCAGATTCGAGGCACTGTGAATTGCGCTTATGTGAGTTGCTGTTCATTAATGAAGTGTACATAGGGATTAAGGGATTAGGAGTTCTGTGTTGTGCAACGAACGAATGACTGATGAGTCTCTTATTTTATTCTTGCTGCTTTGCAAACATTTCTATAGCACAGGCATTGAACTCATAGATAGAAGTTTACAGCACTTTGGTGGCTTCTCAATTGTTGTGGCCAACAAAAGGTTCTTGGTAATAAGAGCTGAGAAGGAACAATCAATTGTTGTCAAGTATTGTTTGAAAGTTTGTTGGTACAGAGGGGAAGTTATTCCGAAAGGTGTTGTTCATATTTGAGAAGTTTGAAAACATCTTGGGTGAGTAAATGACCGTAAAATAAATCTTGAATCTACAATACGATTTTAAAGTTTCTTATTTATTTTGGACAATGGGAAGCCATGAGGATTAATAGCTTGAACTTGACTAAACGGGTTACAAGGGTTACAAATGCAGATGATGTTCCGGGAGAAATATTTTGGATTCAAAAACAAAGCATATTTTCTTTGTTTTTAAGCAAACGAGTGCAATATTTTTGACACTGTTTTCTGATGGCAAATTTAATTGACATGCTTCCATGTTCGCGAATTTGCTGCATGAATGTCTCTTTGCAAAGATATTTGAGATACATCGATTAATAATAAATATAAACATAATGCAAAGCTTTCTTTATCAGACCTAAATGTATTCTTGTTTTATACGCCAATGAATGAATTGGAATAAATTGGTCTTCCAATTTTTCTAGTCAAACACTCTGCAGTTTTATTAATATTATTATTATTATTTTTTCTATTAAAAATTGACACAATATTTTTGTAGATAATTATTTTACATTTTTGATGCTTATGGTTACTAAATTATGAAATAAATACTTTGGTCAAAATATCATTGGAAATAACCTACCGTGATCATCGAGATCATTGAACTTGCTTTGGAAATAGTTGACATCTGGGCTACAAGTTGTGGCCTAAGTATTAACCCTGGCAAAGCGGAAATGATGCTTTTCACCAAGAAAAATTTAATTCCAACCTTTAACTTCCCCCACCTAAACGGTCTGTCTCTATCACCCAGTGCAAAGTACCTAGGAGTCTATCAAGATCCTTAACTCAGCTGGAAGATCGACCTTAATAAACGGGTCAAGAAAGCATGTATAGCTCTCTATAGCTGTAACAAAACCTTGGTAAAAAGTGGGCCCTAATACCTCAAATGGTTCAGTGGATGTACACTGCCGTAGTACGTCCAATTCTCACTTACGGATCAATAGTTTGGTGGCCGACTCTTAAGATAAAACACAATGGGGACTACCGGCGCTCTAAGGACACCTCCTCCGGATGTTATGACAATCATGCTCCATCTGTTGCCTAAAGACCTCCAAATACATATCATATGCAGTTTAACTTTGGACCTCAAAACCATATGTACACAGCTGCATCCTAGAATCAATACCGAGTGAATTAGCACCAAATCAGACAGACTATACCACAACTGAAAAACACGTTAAGTTCGTCCTTCCGACAAACGGACACTAGGATAGTGGACACTTTCATTTCACCTCGGATGAGAGAATCTACACAGTCGGTTCAGAGATGAATTGCGGAGTCGGGGCAGGTATCTTTTCAAAAGATCTGAATATATGTGTAGCCCTGAGACTACCGAATGACAGGCAGAAATATTCGCCATTAAGGAAGCGTTTAATCTTATCAGATCAATCGAATTCACAAGCTCGATACAAAAAATCGCTTATCTCGTTGAAAGCCAAGCAGCTATAGTATCGACAACCATATCCTCGAAAATAGTTCAAGACTGCCGCGAACAGATTGCTAGTATATCTGAAAGATTGAAGTTAACCATTATTTGGGTTCCTGGGCACAGTCACATTCCAGGTAATGAAAGAGCTGATGAACAAGCCAAACAAGGTTCCGCACTCGACAGCTCGCAAGCCGCGGAGGTGCGTATACCATTAGGACTATTCAAAGCTGAAATAGATACACATCTACCAAAAATTGCTGACCTTAGGTGGTCTCAACTCAACACTTGCGCAAAATCCCTGAAAACATGGTTACATCTATAATTTGACATGGACTGATGATCTTCTTCGTCGGACCCGCACTGACATCGGGAGTAGAATAGCGGTCATCACAGGGCACTGGCCGGTAGGAGACCATGCAAGCAGACCAAACATTCCATACAACACACACTGTCGCAGTTGTAACGACACATCAGAATAGGAGACACTTACTCATTTTCTGAGCAACTGCCCAGCGCTAGCTAGAGTCAGACAGCAAATACTAGGCAACCTCTTTTTCGAGTCCCTCGGTGAAATATCCAATAAAACCATAAAGCAACTTATTAACTTTCTTAATGCAACACGATGGTTTTAAGAAAACTGTTGACTTGCGTAATTATACACAAAAAAAGACCTGTGGTATCAAAACTGTGGGTTTCTCCAAATATTGCCACTACACACACACACACATCTTTGGAATAGTGCGTCAATTTCTGTTTTTGATCTTCTCGTTGATACAGTATGACTGCTGCACATTTTCAAATCTTATTTGGCGTCCAAAGACTCAATCAACGGAATCACCTTTCCTTGTTTTTATAAAATCATAAAATAGTTTCTCAACAGTTTTGTGGCGATTCAAGCTCAACCGTTGAAGCTCAGCTAGCAATTCAATTTTGGATACTGCCTGTTGCTCTCGACTCTACAAACAAATAATACGTACACGTATACAAATCACCACGGTTGTTGTGGTAGTCTTCGCTGCCTATCTCAGTTTCTCCTTCTTCCTTTCTCATTTTCTCTCACGTTAAATCTTTTGAATTTATATGTCTGTCATTTTTTACTGTCGCTTTTTCGTTTCATCGATTTTCAAATCATAACGAAGGTAAAGAAATTTTCACTTCAAAAAACATTAGGAAAAGAGATAAATGGGAGTGCGTATAAAAACGAAGAAAAAATATTATTATTGAAATACTATTTAAAATTAATGAAAAAATGTGTTAAACAAAAATTTAAATAAATTAATCTTGAAAAAAAAAAATATTGATTATAATTGTTGGCCAAGTTCAATAGAAATTATTTTAAGAAGTGTTTGTGTTTCTAATCCTTCTGAAATGTGTTGTAACGAGACTCAAAAAGTGAGGACTGCCTTGTTAGATGCAGGCGGACAATTTTCGTACGTTTTCGAATGAGCAGTCGAGTATTGTTTTTGAAAACGAAGAAATATGGTCGCATTTTTTAGATTATAAATGAAATTTGCAATTGCATACAATTGGCATCAACAAATTTTTGGCAAGCAGTTTTTTGGCTCCTTTTTGGGGTGTAAGTATGCGAGGTCCAAAGGAAACAGAGACCGCTGTAAATGTTGCTAACGGTTGCATTTATAGTATATGGTTTTTTCAAGCTAGTGAGGGATTGAATGTTACTCCAAGAAAGTCGTCATTGGATGTATTTAATTTGGACCAACTTCGACAATATCTTTGTTTTCAAGGAATATTGTGTTTAACACTTATTAGAAACGGTTTTAAGTTCTGATTCGTGCCTTTTTATAACCGGCACCTTGATTGGTTTTTGAACTAAGTAAAATGTTTTCTAAAGGAACTACAGTTTAATTCTGTAAACTATGACGATTTCCAAGATTTTCAGCTTCTGGTCGTGAAAACAAAATGGATTTTATGCAGTTCTCGAATTTTCTTTGCATTTTTTTGGTCTGTAAAACTTTGTGACGGAAAAGAAGCAAAAAAAGTTGAATATGGACAGATGATAAGTTGGGTATGTTGTCTTATCTTTACGTGAAATGATTTTTTGAGGACTTATGTGTCTGTTAGGGTCAAGGGTCCGAAGAATTTGTACCCGAAGTTCAATGGGCCAGATCGCAGTAACAGCCGATGACGTGACTAACCATCTTACTCAACTACGTTTGGCACATTTTGCCGCACTGATGGTAGTCCTCTAGTTCTTTTCAAGCTATGTTATAATATCTGATAACTTCTGATACTGAGTGCAAACTTTCCTGACTGTGTTTTTGAAAAATAAGTCAACCCATCCAACTTGTAAGAATTTCTTTCTTTCACAAATAATAGCGAAGGTAATTTACTTGGCTGCCTTCATACTAATTTCAGGAAGGATATGCTCTCCCTTAAGCTAATAAATATTATCGTGGTCGTTTTCTTTATTGGTTAACTTAACAGTATTCGGCGATTGAGCTATAAGCCAAGTGTAAATTTGATTCGGCCATGAGTGTTGTTTCCTGTCGAACTCTTCAAAGATGGACCTGGTCAAATGTATACACCCGATTATATCTTAAGTACATCTAGATGAAAGTTATCCCGATGAACGAAACCTTAGGTTCGCCTAGCCAATCAAACGGCAAGAAGAACTGCAGAATGGTGTCCGGTATAGAAAGATGAGTTTTCATAATGTCGCCTTCATGAACGGTTCTGCCTCTCTGTTATCAACCCGATTTTGGAATTACTTTCGATGAACACTTCTCATTACGAAAGATAGCACTGGAGCTCCAAATCGACAGCAGACAATATTGAATATTGATTTACTATAATTTTAAGAACATAACGTTGCGCTTGTTGGCATTGTGACCAAAGCAGGACTCTAGATTTGACGTTTGGTTCCCTCGTCCTGCGAATAGGCTAGTGCAGCATTTGGAAACTAGGTTTTTGTAGTCAGTGGGACTTCGGAATAGGATCCCGGTATTAGTTTTAAGGCCTCATTTTTCATTGAGTCATTTTGTGGAAGCACAATCGGTTGGATTTGATCATGGAACTTTCTATCTTCAACTCTGAATATAACAAATTTTCTGTTTTGTTAGGAATGTTTAAGTTTCTTATAAGCTCTGGATCCAAGATGTCACTCACACTTGCAACTTGTGGGGAGAAAACCTGGTTCATGCTGGAGCCTAAAAGAGGTATAGCAAGTTTTCTTCTTGTTTTTCAATGAATACCTCAAATCTCTATCATTCTCTCCTTTGATTTCGAGAATTTGCTTAGCGGTCACTGGAACTCATATTACATGAAAGGGTTAAAATCTGACCATTGTCTTAATGAAATTTTCCGACATCCTTAAGTTCTACTTCAAAAGAATTAGTCTTTCAATAACTTGTCTTGTGATCTCATAAAGTCATAGGATTCTCTTAAAGTCCTTCAAAATACAGACATTCTTGAAATCTTTATTGGCTACATTCCAGCTTTTTGATGAGCACACAATCAATAAACGAATTCACATTCTGTCGGCAGGATCTTTTCAATAAACCGTGCCATTGCCGACTAACAAGTCCTTAAGGTGTTTTCAAATGATTCCCCAACAGTCTGTCGACAATTGGGCATCGCCCACTAACTTTTATTCAAGTGATTCTTCGCTATAAAACACAAAAACGGACAAGGGTACAATAAAAAGGGTCCTCATTTTGTTTCTACTATTTTGCATAAGGACAAACGAGTACATTGTACATGCTCGCTCATTTGTCATCTTTTATTCATGCCTTTGCAGGTAAAGGTGTACAATATAGTTTTCCTTTGTTTGGAGGCTTTAAGCGCCTGTCCTCGTTCTTATGTTTGTGTCCCTTTGGGGAGTGATTCCTTCAAAGGCACACTTTCCAGAACTAAGCACACATAATCCTCAGAAAAAATACAAAAACCAAAATATTATCGTAGACACACGCTATTTTTGGTTGGTTTGGTAAACAGGGTGGCCCGGTAAGTAAGAGGACAACTTAACGGTTATAAAAATAAAAACATTATTCAAGTGTGTTTTTCAGTGTCTTTTCTTTCATTTTGGGGATATTTTTACGGCTTTTTAAGTTTTTCATATGCGCGGGCGGGTGTGGAAAATTAAATGAAAATGTTATGTTTATATCGGGGTGAGAGAGAGAGAGCTTTTACGGGGGGTTGAATGGGGGCAACCATAAAATGTGTTGTGTATTTATTTTTGTGGTTTTAAGGACTGTTATGTTGTTAAGAAAAGAAACGACACAATCTGAGGTAGGTTAAACAAATGGTTCGGGTTGGTGCGGTAAAGTCATGTAAAATGTAGGTAACGTGTCAAATGTGGTTGTACGATTATTTACGAGTTGACCTTTTTCAAAGGTACGAGGGAGTTTAGGCACGATAGTAGATGACCATTGTGGAATGATTTTTTACTGTCAGAAAGAAGTATTTAATATAGACTCGTCTTGGATTCAATCGAACTGTCAATGGCTATGACGAAGAACGAGAAAGCTGTTTGGAAAAGTTTAAAAATTCAGTTTATTAAAAGGGTAAATTAAGGGTTGTTGTGAATAACTTAAGACTTAAGGTTTAATCTCTTTCACGTCTGAGAACAAAGGGCAAACGGCTTGGCACGCTTTGAAAGTTAGTTAAGCACCGATTTAAGTTTTACAGATTTGCATCTTTCTGGCTACAGCCTAAAACGATTATTCTTCCTCCATAGTTTTCTTGCAATTTGCGATGTAACCTACCAACTTCAGCCACAATACGGTTTTTGCTCCAAACCGGAACTAAATTTTCTATGGCCAAAGCTCGCCGCCCTGTTTTTTTTTCGTTTTTTTATAGAAGCACCAACTTCCTGACTGACCTCTTACTGACCTTGTAAACGAGCCTAGGCCGATCAACTGTTAAACCCAGTTGACTGGTTCCTTGTGCCTTGTGCTGATGTGATCACAATTGTTATTTTGTTTTTCATGAAAACGTTTATCCCTCTCGGTATAAAGAGAATCAAGCTCAAGCAATGTTCACGGTGGACCCGAGCTCTAAAGAATCCGTCAGGAAAGAAAAGTGTACCAACTTCCTGGATCAACTCGTTGGAGGCAAATCAAAAAATGGATTAATAAGTCAGGAATGATAACAATACTTTTCTTAAGCGTGCAAAAATCTCTTGGACATGCAGAGCCTATGGCTCAGTGGTAAGTTCTTTAGCTGCTGAGCGTGTGGACCCGGGCTCAAGTCTGGGAAAGAACCTCTGGCAGTTTTTTACGCCCCCACCTCACGCGAGAGACTGACAGTCGCCCGATGAGCACAACTCTTCAGATGAAGCTTCTGCGATCGTCGGCATAAACAAATAATCGCCACTAGCAAAAATAACACGCATCCATAAATGTTGAAGCTAGGCCTGGCCCTATAAAGATTTGACGCGCAACCAATTTACTAATATTTTTATTCTTCCCGAGGAGATGGACAATTTTCCAGCCGATCCCTAACATAGGTTTTTTTCCCTCTAACTATAGGTCCACTGCCTTAAAACCCATTCTGTCGAAAGTCGTGCAAATTCTGGTGCGTCGTTCGAATCTTGTCGAAATTGTATCGAGAAGCGACGAATCCCAACTTAAATGGTAAAGAAACTACCTTTCCGGTCATTCAATCAAAGTATTATTGGACTGTTCGAATTCTACAATGCATCATATTAATTTTGGTGTGCCACAGGGCTGTGTTATATCTCCGACTCTCTTTTTCAGTTTGTCTACTACATCTATCTAATCGAACGTTGTTTAAATTGAAACGATAATTTTTGTTAGGGTAAGAACTAGCCGGCTCATGAACTAGCTCCTGCAATTGAGCGGTGCAGGTATCTCTGATTTCAGGGAGGCAAAGTGTGGCTATCGCTCTTGGACTGAAAATGATGAGGTGCATTCATCACACATTCTTTTTCAACCTTACCTAACCCAATATAAATATTGGGTCGGCAGTTGTTTTTGTAACGATGATTGATAGTAACCCTTACGATTAATTATGTAATGTTACTTTATACAACTGACTGCCTCAGCTGGCTTGTCAGAAGGCAAATCAATTTTCCAATGCATTTTCGATGGCTCACGAATATTTTGATCTGTTTTGCTTTTGAGCGGATGAATCCTATGCGCTATGCGCTTAAAAAGAAAACAAGCACCAACAAATTGCAGTTCCATTCGCTTAATTACACGATTTTTGTACTGTATGAGCAATTGAAGTAGAACTCACTCAAGCTTTCAGTTGGCATAAGCTTAGCAGGAAGCCAAAAATTTCACAGAGATCCATATATTCGGTCCCTCATTGCCTGACAGGGTGTTATATTTTACAAAGGCAGTTAATTTACTCTTGGATCAATACATTAGGTACCAACTGTTAGCCGTTGGTTGCAGCTCAAAAAAGATTTTGAATAGATCCTCATTGAAAAAAGACGAAAATTTTATGATTCATATTTTACCATTATTCATCGATTTGAATATCATCAGCGTTCAGGTATAAGGAGGCTTTTTCTCAAACTTCGTGCAGACTGTCAATGAAGATTAAATACTCCTGGCGTTCTCCTTGGGAAATATGTAAGGGTATTGAGAAAAAAAATTACCAATTTCAACTCGTTGCATCCAAACAGATCTCTCACCGGGTTCAAAATAATTCTTAAGTTTCCAGTCATAGTTTGTTGTCCTGTCGAAGACCCTCAAAAAGTCGAACAACACAGAAGTGCAAGTATGCATCTTACGAAAACAGGAAAAGGAATAGGAGCTACTCAGTGGAAAGGTATTGCTCTCAAGACATAAATAACATCCACAGATCATAAATAGTGTGGTCGAATTTTAAGCTCTCGAATTCATGCCTTGCCGACTCAAAATCGTCCAACAAAATATCTGTACATTGAGATAAAATATCCGTTCTCCTGTGGCCATCGCAATAGGGGGAGGCACTCTTATTAGCCATGACCAAATTGAAATCAATTCAATTAGTTCGATCGCCATCATAACACGCAAATGATTAACGCATTTTCGCAGACACTTTTGTACGTATAAATTTTATCTTTAATATACATCCCTGCTTGCATAATAGATACTGTATCTGAATTCCATAGTAAAATAAGCTTTGTCGTTGATTCAAATTTTTGCAGCACAATTCCAACACCTAGTTTCATAATTCATGCTCAGCCACAGGGACCCTCACAGTGGCAATTCAATGTAATTAAAACTAGCTTTGAACGAGGCCACAAGGGATAATTATCTAATCCGGGGCCCTAAATCAGTTAATTGAAAAACAAATAATGCGTGGAAACACAAACGACGAAATGCATTACGCCACACCACTGTACTATATAGCACTGCATGGCCAGACTCAGCTCTGGAGAAAGTCATTTACTGCCTTGAATTGATTTTATAACAACACTCACCTGGCTTGACCACAGCTGCAAATACCAGCGCCGCAATTGTAATCGCAAATAAATTCCATTCCGCTGCCGTTCCACCTTTCGTTGTCGTCGTAATCATAATGAAATTGAATTTTCAAAAACTAAAAATAATTGCAAAAAACCAAAAAAAAAACCGGGACAATTTATAATTGTGTTTCGGTGGCGTGTCGCGTTAAACTGGACTCTATAGTCCACGCATATGGTCCGGATATCCTTTTGTGAACAGTGCTTATCCTGTGTGCACTAAATTGAATTGTGTAACACTGGGTGCCCTCACTAAAAACTAATTAATTACGGCGCTAACAAAATGCAGGATATAAGCTATCTGCGGCACTTGTGGCTGTAATCACACATTTAATTGAGGAGAATCTATTCCCCTCTCGTTTTCTCTCACATTCATTTGGTGTCGCACAACACACACACACACCCGAAACAGCTGTGAGTGATTTTTTATATTTTTTTAAATTTAACAAAAAAAAAAGTTTTAAATTAATTAGAAGTCATGAGCACAGCAGACTGTTATGCATTAATAAAAAAAAAACAAAAAATTAAGCACACGCGGTTTAAAGCCAGCCACACACAAAACTTTCACTTAACCGGACAAAACAAAAAAAAAAAAATTCACACACTTGTATGCAACTGCAGCGAGGAGGATTCGCTGTCTACCGAAATTCAGCTGCAGATACTCTCACACAGATACACGCTTTGCGGTTAGATAAATTTTCTAAATTACACTTTTCAATTGCTTGCCTACGAGGGCAGTCCTACGGGTCAATGGGCTAGTGACATTTGTTGAAATAAATTTAAATATATTGTTGACACTTTTGGTCAAGCTGTCGAAAGGCACTTCGATATCCGGAATGGCTTTCGTCACTTTTGATTGGGATCACTGTTAAAAAAAAATTATTTGATTTATATACGCGGTGATAGTATTGGGATTGGGTTAAATTATTAGGTACACGATATCATTACGAGTAGATACATTCGAAAACTTGTTTTTTGTTAACCACTTCACTTAACGATTTTCAAAACAATTTTTTTTTTAATATTTTTTTTTTTTAATAGACTTTCATTTTAGATGTCACTTTGGTCTATCTGCATCGATTGCAGAAGCAACAACAACAGCTTCAACTATGCAAAGCGATTTCTCTTTTTTTTCATTCCCAACTTAATACACAGACACGAACAGCAGCAGTAGATACGTGAAAGAAAAACGTTCAAATCAAGTAAATTTATCATCAGTCTTCGCCATGATGATAATAAAACTGTACAAAGACCTTATTCGTTGGTTAAGAATGTGTGTTTGGCTCTCACGAACGAGTCTAAGTGAATATTTAGCGAGTTACGCGTCGGTATGCGAATTGTGGGGTTTTCCACATCCGTGAGTTTCCCTCTTGCACTTGTTTACTACTCGTATAGTATATATTTTTTTTTTGTACACTTCAAGCCATGGAAGGCTGTCTCGTTTTTTTTGTATTTGTTTAAAACACTCCGAATATTTTTATTTAAAACAATCACCGATCTGTTCAGCACTACCGCGCGACTATTTCACAACTGAGGTAACCTGCTGTCGATCTTGGTTAACCAGCAAGACCTGAAGTTAGAGAGAGTAATGAAAAAAACAAAAAAACAACAAAAACAAACGAAAGACTTGGGCAGTGAGAAAACAAGCAGCGAACTTTTCAGTCAGCTGAATGTGGATGGTATTGAAAAAATGCTGAGTGGAGAGAGAACGATCAACAAATTTGTGGATCTTAAGTTTGTAAACAAAAATTGTAGCTGAAGCTGATTTTTGACGTTTGTCATTTGTTTACGTTTTTATCGTTTGTTAGCTTTGTTATTTTTTTTGGCAGAGTTTCTTTGGATTATGTCAGATGTAATGAGTGAACCGATCGATCTTAAAAGGCTTTAGTGGCCTCGAGGATGGAATAATTTATTTCGCTTCAGGCAAAACCCACACGAGTGGGTAGGTTTTTACTGAAAAAAATGGCTTGCATTAATTTCATATATTTTTTCCTGAGTCAATTGAAATAGCATGAAATTTTTGTGTAAATTTGCAAATTATTTGAGCTGCTGAGATCTTCTTCAATTGAGTTGAATAAAATCATTCAGTCATTTCGGTAAAAATCAGGTGAGAAGTTGTCATGCTGCAGAAACTCTTTTCCACCTCCGTTCCGGAAACGTGTTGCCAGATTTTGTTTACAATTGAAATGAGGCACTGATAACCTCACCTCTTCGAAAATCATACCTTCGGTGCAAAGAAAATAGTCTAGAGAAGTTTCCATGAATAAAAACTATTTTAGAAAATATTTATGCGTTTCTAATGACAGCAACCATTCCATTCCCTGTTACATTTGTGTGTTCATTTTCCTTCATTTACGTTTTCTTGTGCGCGTCTCATGGCCCTGTTTATTGATTATAGGTGATAATTCTCCAGTTCACCTTTTTAGGGTCATGATTGATGTCTTAATAAAGTGAAGCGTTGCGACTTAGTAACTTGAAGGCTAGGAATTGGAATTCAGAAAAGATTAATTTTTTGATTGATTGATGACAGAGTAACGCAAACTACTGTTGGGGGTGTTGCCATTTATTGCAAATCCACCTTAAAATGTAAAAGTCTAGTTGAACAAGCGTTGAATATTTTATTGTGGCAATATCTGGTTATAGTACTAGATGCATACTAGTTTGTGGTGATTTCAATTCGGACTTATGCTTTTACCCTCATGCGCACCAAGTCTCCGTTGCCTGTTCCTTTCTAATTCTGTCAACTCTTTATTCTAATGTCACACATTTTCTCCTTTGTTTTGAAACCTAGTCTGCTTGACCCTGTTATTGTCACTTAAGCATCAGCAGTTCTTGCCTTGGAATGACTGTCCCTGGAATGTATTTCGGAATATGACCAGGTGAGGCTGTTTTTGAAATCGATCCCCATACATTAAACAATCACTTTCTATTGAATGTACTGCAAACAACAAGTTTCGATTCTCACCTCAGCAACCCCATGAATTCACCGCCTCAGCTGGATTTCGGTACAGTAACGCATGTTGAAGTAATTGAAGCTATATTTTTGTTATCAAATCGAACGCCATTGGTGAGGATGGAGTTCCACTACTAATTCATAAAGTTGATCCTTCAGTTTGCAGTGGGTGACACAACTGAAATTATTAATTCATGTTTAATGTCCTATACGTTTCTACAAATTTGGAAATTTGCAAGGGTTATTTTAGTTGCTTAAAATTCTAAAGCTAATTCAGCTAGTGACTATAAAACGATAAGCTTTTTACCTTGCCTTTCGAAGGTTTTTGAGAAGGTAATAGTCAAGCAAATCAACTGTCATTTTTAGCCTCACTCTTTACTCTATCCACTGCAATCTGGTTTAAGAGCAGGACATAGGTGCTTAAGGGCTATGCTTAAAATAATTGATGACATCAGACAGAATGTTGAGAAGGGCCATGTTTCACTTCGGGGCTTGTTAGACTTTCCAAAGGCCCTTCAGTCGGTAAATCATAAGCTACAGAGGGTGGTAGTCGGTAATAAATATTTGATTTTTAAATTTATCAGCCAAGGAGTACCGCCGGGTTCGATTCCTGGCCCAATACTGCTCGGTTCATTTATCAATGGTAGGTCATCCTCCTGCCATCATGTAAACACTCGCTTGTATGCTGATGACGTCCAATTGTATTTGTCACGGCCTTTAAGAAACTTAACTGAACTGCAGTGTAAATTGAATGATGTAATGCCAATATCCAAAAATAAACTTTGAACTTCAATATTCTGCCGGACATTTTTATATCGTCCTCAAAAATTAAATACGTGAAGTCAACTAGAAGTTTTGGTTTTCGACTAAACACAAAATTATCATGCATTGACCATGCCAAATGTATTATTGGACGTATCTACGGATGTCTAAGAAAACTGTGGTTGACTGCGAGCTTTATACCTATGGAGACTCGGCTAAGATTGGTTAAAACCTCGGTCATTCCTCTTATAACATACACCGAAATAGTCTTTAGCAATTTGGTCTCTATCCCAGCACAAATTTGAAGTTCCACTCAATGACTCTGTGAGATATATCCTTCTCCTCATCTCAAAGAACTTTTAATATAAATATAGCTTCTTTCCAATACTCTTTCCGATCGTGTTTTGTAAACTGTGTGACTAGAATTCCCTGCCAGCTTACAAAAAAGTATTCATAAATACCGGACTCTTTATAAAATTTACTTTGGAACACTTTTCAATAAGCCATTAAATGAACATTTTTTTCCCCTTTTTTCTTTTTTCTTTAATTACTTTTTTCACTACCGTCGTGTTATTTATTTATTAATATGAGCTTTATTTATTTATCTTAGTATAGTTCGTATTATGTCTGATATTTTTTCCCATTTTTCATGATCAATGTAAAGTATCTCACATCCGTATTCGTACAAACACCTTATACTACATTATTAATAAAAAAGTAATTAACATTACACTAATAAAATAAAATCCTTATTTATGCAAAACAACAGAATAGAAAATTAAAAATAAATAAAAACAAAAAAGACTCTATTTTAACGTCACTTTCATATTCGTACAAAGCAAATTCAGATAACTAAAATAAATTAAATTTAATTTTTAGTACTTTATTGGATATCCATTTTGTTGGATGACGTTTCTTAGAAGATTGGGTATCGAATCCACCAATTTAACGTCAGGTCCAATTTGGTCCCATTCCCTTTTAAGAACCTCTCTCAACTGCTTCGTGTTCTTTATTTCACATTGCTGCACTTTTTTCTTCAAATGGACCCATAGCTTTTCTATAGGGTCTATAACAAGCGATTGTGGAGGTGTTTCCAATACCCGAGGACATAAAGAAACAGAGCTTTATTTTTTTGGGTCGCTGTGATGAAAATAATTAAAAGTGTCTCTAATTTCCAACCTGGTGGCGCTAGTATTCAAATTATCTTTCAGAATATCAATATACTTGGCAACGTCCATTATCCCGTCTATAAAGACTAGATTACCGGCTCCAGCAGCGGAAAAGCAACCCCACCACCGTGTTTCACCGTAGACGCTTAAATTTCCTTATTCAGGCTAGTTCTGAGTTTACTTCATACATTCTGGCGCCCGTCGGACCGGAATACATTAAATTTTGACTCACCAGCAAAAATCACCGTATTCCAAAAATCTTGAACTTTGCTAGAGTATTGTCTATTAAATGCCAGGCGTTCCCATCCATTTGTTTTGCTAAGAAGTGGTTTTCTTAGTGCAGTTCTGCTCCTCTTCTCATATATTCTTAACACCCTTCTCACAGTTTCTACATAAACAGTCTTTTAGAACTTATTTTGGTGCACTTATTTTGGGATCTTTCTTTGTTTCTTTTAAAATTTGGCGTTCGCCTCTATCACTCAACACCCTTCGGTCTACATTTCTTAGTTTATTGACTAAAGAATGACCAGGTCCTGTTGTACATCCTCAAATGCAAAATTAATCAAATAAACTGAAACTGAAACATCTAGGGAAGCAGTTAAATATATGCAACTTGTTCATAAAAAAATAATCTTTAATATTTAAAGATATGTAGACCGAAGAAACGACACCAAAACTATCAATGGGAATTCGGCAAGATACGTTGAAACAATTTTTGACTAAAAATGGCTTTTATCAATGAGTGAATCAGGAAGACGAAAAATTATCGAATTTTTTAACATACTCGAGCAACACACGAAGGATGATCTTGGAAGCACCAGTAAGGAGATGAGAGTTATTTATGTAGTATCGAGCTCAGACGAAGCTAAGTTTTTCTAAAGTTGCTTCAGAAACCCAGACGTTTCGCCTTTTCTTTTAGGCGAACTATGATTGTCATTGACACACTTTCCGAATCCATGCACGCGGTCGGGTTCTAATTAGCACCTGTACAGTCGCAAGAGAAATTAAACATGTTCATCTTACTCCTCTTTCTGAAAAGGTGTTATTTCTCGCTTACAAAGCCACTGAGTGAACTTTTTATATAAACTACTTTCCAGTTACCGGTTCGAGTAGATGGGACTGTGACTATAGCAGGAATCCAGCGCCTTTTGATCCAACCATAAACCTTTCGCTAAGGGCGATTTGGAAGCCTCACTGATATCGGAAGATTAGAAAGATTTAAACAATACACTAGATTGGATTCTGTAAACGGCGATAAAGAAGGATGTACCTCGATAGTCCTGCAGATGGGACAGATAGAGCTGATATTCTATCATAGCTTTGGCTCACTCAATCTTTACAGAAGATCTAATGTGGTACACCACCGCCATGTATAAAAAGTTCAACTTGTAAAGAGCCTGAATTCGAAGCTTTGCTGCTTATAAGTTTTTTTTATTTAACCGCATGAGTTTATGTAATAGTACGTTGCAATTCTTCACCATGGCTAAGGAGAAAGAGGATATTGGGTCGTTTATTAATTTGCATTTCTGTAATTGATCTGCCATCAGTGTGTAAGTATGTGTATTTGTTCACCGATTTCTAACTGTTCACTTGCCAATGGCCTTAACCTGAAACCTGCAGAATGTCAAGCTATTTCAATTTTTCATACCGAAAACACGAGTTTTGTCAGAGAATAACAAACAAAGTCTAGTTGTCTCAGTGAAGACTAAAGCCATGCGACGAACATAGATATAAATAGGGTTGTAGTTCATAGGTACTCTGAAAACTCTGGATTACAGCTAATTTCATCCCTACTGAAACGCGACGTAAATTGATACGATTTCTCGTGTTGCCTATTATATCGTTCATCAACATACCATTGAAAGCGTTGAAACATCCAACCACCCTGAAGGGATCTCATAAGCTTACAAATGGCAGAAACTATTATCTTGCGTCTGGTATTATAATTGAATTCCAATAAATCTTTAACATTAAAGACGTATTATTTGGCTACAAATTTATGCCAAACACCCTGTGTAAGTTCAGAAAAAAAAAACTTGACGAACTGAATTCGTGCTTGAAAAATAATTTTCCTTGCGTCGCTAATAACTATTCTAATTGCTATAAATTTATCAAAATCTAAAAAAAAAACAACACAAGGCATAAACAAATCTGTCCACAATTTAACATGATACTACGTTGAAATAAACTTGCCAACGTCTGTCTGTTTGTGCTTCACTTCTTAAGAGTGTGTACTTGAAACCTGGTCCCGGATTACACATTTTCCTGCTCTTTTTACCAGCAATCATAATGCAAACCTGACGTCACTGAATTAATATCACATGCACAACCCGAACACCCCTCTCATAGTCACACTACTATTCAACGTCATTATAATAATAATAATAAAAAAAAACTATAATAAAAAGCTCAAAAGACAAAGAAAGCTTTTGTGTTGGCGAACAACTAGCGAATACATATGAATTAAAAATGTATCTAAAACCATGCCCAGCCAAGCCGGGGCAATGGCTTGCTCATGCTTACGCCCGAACCCAATGAGTCAGTTGTGAGTTTCTTGTGCGGTCGCGCCGTGTTTAGTGGTTTTGTTTGCTTACGGGTCGCAAGTACACGTTCCACGGACTGTGTGTCGGTAAGTGTGAAAATACAATTAAATTAAACTTCAATTTAGCAAGTGACACTAAAAGATACAAATGAATCCCTACGATTCAGCAGCTGCGAGCCCTTTACTCGTGCTGCTCCTCTTACAGCTAATTATCGAGGCAGATGACGGGTGCATCCTTGAGATCTAAGTGTTTCGGGAGCACAACAATTTACACCTCATTTAGCCATACAAAGTGATACCTGTGGCACTACGCTTGGATATTTCGCCTCTGCAACAAACTCGTTGGTGGCATTGGAAGTCGCAAGCTAGATATTGTAGTTGACGATGCTGGTGCCAGTGGCGACCTTATAATGGCCTCTGCTCCAACGTTTGCTTCTTTGTAGGAACTGCCTTCTATGCACACACACGTACACATATATCCGAACACATGTTGGGGCAAGCCATACTACACTACACAAAACAACACAATTTAGTGCACTTTGCACAGCATTGTGTCGCGTTGCGTCGCGTCGCCCGCCACCAAAGTATTAAATACAATATTATGAAATTGGTGGAAACAGTGGCTTGGGGTTTAGTGATGCGTTTATGCCAATGCTCCATGGCCGGATAGAAGCAATAAAGCGTTTTCGTCGGCGTCATTGTCGCGTTGAATTTTCGGAAGAGGGTACGAGTACGAGTATCTGATGCACACCGTTGTTTGAGCGCTTTGCATACTTCACTGGTGTTGTGTAGCTGTGGTTAATTTAATGGCGAAACAAGCAGGAGTCATTATGGTAAAAAGCCATCTCAGTCTGCAGACGCAACGTCATTCGATAATAAATTTGTTTTCGCCGCCACACTTTAGACATAGGTAGCCATAAACAGCAGACAGACCTTTGTAGATGCAACTGTGTGGCAGCAGATCGAAGGACATTTTTGGTAACATGTCTCATAAAGGCTACAAAGTGGAAAGATAAAGCTCTAAGGATTTCGGGTGAGTGGTGGCCTTTGAAAGGACTATTCGGAGAATTGCATGTTTCTCTTATTTGTCATCGGTATGTCGACATTCGACACGGTGGAGAACTTAAATTGTAATAAAGAGCATGATATCCTGGAGGGGTTATCTTTGTGGACATGCTTGTTGACCGCGACTTTGCCTGCATTACGCATCATAGTGTCAACAATATATTCGATTGACAGAAGGATAGTGTCATTCACACTTTAAGTCAAAAGTCAACACATCCTTTTTGTAACGTGGGAAGGTGAACAAATTCAGAGATATTTAAAGGACCGGCAGCGTGTACTCCGCCTTCCTTTAACGAAGTACAATTACTGTTTTCTTATTTAATTTTGCAAAACAGATTCGCATTCGGGAGTACATCTTTCAGCAAAAGGTACCTGCCGACCTACATCGTGAGGCATGTCTCTTGTTAACAGTATGTAAAATAGCGGGCCAAGTGCACAACCTTGTGGTACTTCAGACAAAATTTCTCAAAATCAGGATTAATAGCTGCGTCTGTTTTCTAGCCATATTCTTATTTCAAAAACAGCGGAAAATCTGCCATTGCTTATACTTCAAACAACATTTTGTCAGAAGCTTGAGTGACATCAAAAAAGTCACTTAAACATTAATCTTTCTCGAATAGTTTTTTTGTCATTTCATTGGTTATTCTGCAGACCGCGAAAGTCACATTTGTCCATGGCCATGAATACGGTTTTGATTTGTTTTCTGATTTTCTCGGTTTTTACCCGATAATGTACGCGTTGCAACCTTATCGAGGCATTAATTGTATTCTAGAATTTAACTCCAGCTTTCTTTGACAACTCATTGAGGATTTATCCAGGTGCTTTTAAGTCTGCCTTGTGTTTTCGGATAAATTGTTTTAGATAGTTGCATTGTCTTTATACATTTTGAAGCGATTACAACTGCGACTGCTTTCCATTGTTGCTACTAAGAATAATGAAGATGTATGAAGAATATATGCGGTGTTTGAATTCTCGAATATTACATCTGGTCATTGCTCAGCGCACTTTTGTGTAGACTTACGGAAGAAGAATGCATTATTTAATCAGTCGTTTCTTTGTTTTCTGGTTACAATGTAATAAAAGAACTCACATAAAAGAAGTGTTTTGAACACTTTAAATTTAAGTGGCAAGTTGACCTAGTGACTCTGTTGTCAAGCCCTCACACAAGAGATTAAGGGCTTGGTCCGCAAAGGGGCGAACTTTTTTTTTCCTGGTGGTTCTTTTGTTTTGTGAGCGCTTAAACAAAACAAGCGAAACGGAACTAACAGATAGGGACGACAAGGAATCAGCCGATAAAGCAGCCCAATCACAGAGCGGCGTTTTCAGCAAAGAGGAGAAGGAAACAAAAGCCAATTCTAATGCTAAAAAAAAAAACAAAACGGCTCACTATGTCGTCAACGCTTTGAGCCCTAGATTGTATGTTTTGAGTTCTACCAAGTGATTCGAAGACACTTTTTAAGTCTTTCATCTTCACCTTACATTCAGGCGACCTTTTTGAACCTTTAATTTATTGTTATGAGTTTTTTGATTAAATAACTAAAGGATTCTTAAACTTTAAATCGGGAGTTTTAAGATGGGAGTTTAATATGCATCACGCGTCTGTGAGCATTTCTTTTTTTTGTTTAAGCGGAAAAGTCTTTGCAGGTTGCAGGCACATGTTCGTAAAGATCACTTCGTTTACAAAGCGGTAGCCTGCGCATTTAACATTTCTCGAATCTTGTTGGTAATAAACGTGCTATTACAAAATTATACGTTTTCCATTCTTAAGCTGGGCCAATAGTTGGTTCCGAATTGAATCAATATATTTCGACATCACTAAACTTTGATTTGATCCTATTTTTAAAGGGTATGTATTTTATAAAGAAACCAACTCGCTTTATTTGATTGTTGACGGAGAAAACGTCGATCGCCCTTAAGTGTCTGCCTTGGCGAATTTTCAATTATCGCAAGGAAACATACGAAACATATGAAACTGTATCCGATGTCTTCCTCCCTCCTTTTTGTATATGATTCTGCCAATCGTGCTGCCTTATATTGCCTATAATTCCAGCACAATTCTGATGTCTGGAATGTACCGGGATATTTGGAAGGTGGCTAAAATTTTACCACTTCCGAACAATGCTAGAACAGATAAGTTTAGATCTATTGCCATTTTGCCTTTTTTGTCTAAGGCCTTCGAGAGGATAGTTCAAAAACAGATCAACGTTTATTTCGCAGCCAATTCAATGCTTTCTCTAAAACAGTCCGATTTTTCGTTGGAAACACAGTTGTATCACGGCACTCTTGAATGTTACCGATGACCTTAGGCAAGCTTTGGATAAAGACGAGTTGACGTTTTTGGTTTTACTTGTTTTCTCAATCACATCATTGTTTGTAAAAAGCTTAGACAAAACGTCAACTTCTCAACTGGTGCAACTAAACTTATCTTTTCCTTCTTAAGTAATAGAAGGCGAGCAGTGCAAGTTGGAGACATACTCCCTAATTTTCTGCAAAACGCCACTGGCGTACCTCAAGGGTCCATTCTTGGCCATCTTTTATTTTCGGTGTATGTTGACGAACTTCCGGCTTCGATAACGAATTGTTCTATCAATATGTACGCGGACGACGTACAGTTATACTTCAGTTGCCCTCTTGGCCCTATTGAGCATGGAATCTTTTGTCAATGAGGATTTAGTGAATGTGGCAAAATGGTCTCTTCTTAAACCCTAAGAAATCGAAATGTGTTGTCATATCGAGGAAATCTCTAGATCTTTCGTATATGCCAAGTATTGTACTTTGTATAATTAGCTTAAAACTACTTTATAAGATTTTTTAATCTTACAGTTTATTAAGCAGTCACGTAAATAAAAATAAATAAATAAGAATCATTGGAACACCCAACTTAAAGTGCGTTTCGGTGTGCAGAAATTCAACTTGGTAATTATTTACATCGGGAAAATATTGCCAGCAGCAAGAATTTCAGATCTTATCTCGTGCTTTCACTGTGAGCCGCCGAAATATCGTGATTGATCCTTTTAATTTTAGAAGCCTGACCCAAATTCTGAAACTCCAAATCAATTTGAATCAGGTTTTGTTTAACTGCAGCTCATGATGATGGAATTTAATTGTTCATTGATATTTCTGGTTTTACTTGTTGGCATACCTTCCTGACGCACAACTATCAATCACCAATGACTAACCCAATCCAGCACATATACAGTGTGTCACATTTATATTCGTACAGAAAAAAGTACTTAAAAAAAACTGGAACATTGCATTTGTATATGTTTGCATTAGCTTGGAAGGAATGGATTTAAAATAATAAATATTAACTTTAAACATAAATGCTCAAACTTATTTGGTACACTTTTAGATATACATTTGGATTTTAAAATGAATTTCTCGCTCTTGACATATGCAAAATCTCAACTTCATGATGTCACAAGAAATCTAAATTAAATGCTAAAAAAACGTTCTGCCTCGTAAATAATATTTTTGGGCTAGAGAGTGTGAAAAATGATTTTAGGTGTTTGACTATATATTGACATTACGCTGCTGCTTGCGAAACGTTTAAAACGCTGATCGATTCATTTGAGTGTTATTTAAAGGGTCTTTTGAGTGACGAAGCAGAATCGTACCTGTAATCTTTTGTGGAGAAGCTACAGCCTTTCGTATCGTGATGACGATCGAAAAAAAAGTAAAAGAGACGGACTTAAAAAAAAATTGCATCGAACAAATGCCGCGAATCTAGCCATTGATTGGCCTCAGTGATGGAGTAGTCCTCACCCAAGAAGCCTTAAATTACGGCGATTTCGGACAAAATCGAGCGAAAGATTGATGATCTCATGAGCCTTTAACGCACAAGAAGAAAACGACTGAGAAAGGCAAAAGGTAAAAAGTTTGATGTGTTATACAGAATTCGTCTAGCGAATTACAATTTTCTCAATTAAAATTTACTACAGAGCCTGATCCAGTTTATGGCACAAATGTATTTACTGATGGCTCAGAATATAATGAAGGAAAGTCAAATTACGATTTTTCTTTACACACGAACAGTTGGTGCTTCATTTCGACCGAAATTTCTTTTCAAAATGTATACTTCTTCGGCAATGTAGCATCCACCAAAGATGTAAGTTGGCAACGTTGTTCACGTGTAGATCGATCCATTTCGTTTCTGTCAATTTTGTCATAGATAAACCAACATATGGCACAAACCGGGCACATTTCACTCACTCAAGGTGGTTGCCAAAATAAAACCTTGTTATCAGCTTCACTTCGACAGCGGACCAAGTCATTGGTTAAAAGAAAACAACTTTAACCTAAACTCTACGTAAGCTTGTCTTAAAGAGACTCTGCTATCACTGAAGCCTTAGTTCCTAGATTCCTAAAATGATATCAATTTCGTTAAAATACCCACATGCATTTGTTTTTGTTAACTCATTTATTTGCAAAATAAATCAATAGTTGTTAACAATCGAGAAGACAAACGTGTGAAAATATCTTTAACATAACTTTATTTGAGAGGTACAAAAAACTGGCAGATCCCAGAGCTTGTAAAATTGTATTATTATTATTACTATTATTATTATTATTATTATTATTATTATTATTATTATTATTATTATTATTATAACCGTCTTTATTGTTATGTAAGTAAATTACAAGAACAATATTTGCTTAGCCATAGCTACCAGGACTATCAGCTAAATATTTTAATGTATAATATATGGATACTTATGTGTAGATATTAACGAGGAGTAGGTACATATAAGTTATGAAAATAAATGTATAGTGTTGATTTAGTTATGATTATCTGGGTTATAGTATTTAACAGAATTATAAATTTGGTTAAATATTATTAAAGATATTTAATTACTTGAGAAGCATAAATGTTTTCTCGATGGTGGTTTCTGAGTAGTTCTTTCAGTGAAAGAGAGCAAGATGTGCTTGTGAGTGCGTCCTTAATCTTCTGGCAGTCGAGGAAATGTTGCATGGATTGGGATGTGTTATTACAGCAAAGTTGACAGTTGGATGGTGTGGTTTTTTTCATGAGATACCCATGAGTGATTTGGGTATGTCCCATTCCAAGACACAGAAAACATGTTATCATTTTTTTTGAACTGTCGAAAGGCCTCCGGGGTCAATCGATGAGTAGTGATGAGTGTAGTCTTTCTAATATGTTTGCCTTTTAGCTTCAAAGAGCCTCTTGATTTCTCTCTGAAGGTCAATTTGGTTGAGGCAGTTGAACATTTGGAGTGGTCTCTAATCACTTATTTTTCTACTTGATCGGTGTGCCCAGGCACCCAAAGAAGTTTTAAAGATTTTTTGTGTTGTATCAGCTTATCCCTGATGGCTTCGAAAATTTCAGAATTATTGTTTATGTTTTTTAAAGCTTCTAATGTAGATAGGCTTTATGTACAGACGAGTGGAGTTTTTGTCCCGGCAGCTATTGTAGCTTGCAGTATTGCTCTAGCTTCTGCGGTGAAAGTTGAAGCAAAATGCGGCAACAAACCTTTTGTGAGGACCCTTTGGTTTCCATCGATGACTTCAAATGAAGTGCAGTATTTTGTCTTAGAGGCGTCGGTAAAAACAAAACCAATGTTGGTTCTTGAATCGGTTGGTACTTCGGATAACAACTCCTTGTATATGTCGCTGTGTGTCGAGTTTTTTTTGGAATGCGTTTAGATCTGTAACTATAGACTCTGGGTCTTATTGCCAGGGTGAGTGAGTCGGTGTCTTGTGGGTGTGAATGTCGAAGCAAATGTTGAACTCTTGGGCTGCGGAGATTGCGTTGCATATATTTGACTTATATTATTTATTACAAGCATTATAAAAATAATTTGGAAAACCGAAATGTGATACAAATTGTTCCTTTTCCACATGTTTTACGGAACGAGCTTAAGAACTACTTACAAAAATTAAAATAACTTAACGTAAAATAACTTAACCTAACTTAACCCACTTTAACCTTAATTAAAGTAAGCGCTGGCTTCAGCCCAATCAAGCCTACTGAAATGAAGATTCTCTCCTTTAGGTACGCTTTGTAATACCTCCATTCAGCAGACTCAAGCTTCAAGTTTTCTGGCGCATTAAGGAATTTTTTTTTGTCTGTTGCCTTCTAGCGACATGGTAAATAGTTGGAACATTTCTCGGGTCCGGCAAGGAGCCATGTGCATCGAAATACAAAAAAAGGCCTCAGGTGGTACATGACCAGCTCCTAAAGTGTTTCTAAAATACTCAAGGTTAGGATGGAAAAAAACCCGATATAAGTTCGTTCTCAGTTACATTCGCTGATCACACGAAGTGTTTTCTTATTAGCCTAAAGATAAAATTGTCTATCCTTATCTCTTATTCGAAACATAATGCGTGTACTCTAAAAGCGCGCTCCTCTATAGCTAAGTGCAAGCTCGGAGGCATTTTCTTTGAATATTCGATATTGTTCCAAGTAAGCCTTGGAAGCAAACGACCTTCACATAGGATCTTAGATAGTTGAAGTAAAAGAGTTTACTAAGCGACATAAATGACGTCCTCGCCTTTTTCAACTGATTGTTTATGTACTCATTGTTATATAAATTTTTTTTTAAGTAAACGCCTTCATATTTCACAACATACTTTGATTCAATGTGAATATCCGTCAAAAGGTTTGAGTATGAATGTTAGTAGATCACATAAAAAATAATTTGTGTACGAATGAGAGTTTGACACACTGTACAAATAAATGCGAACGCTTGCATTTCGACATATTTAAAAAATTATTGAAAATCAACGCCTGTTTAAAGGTTGTTATACTTTTTTGACAGACTTCTTGGATTCCTTAAATGTTAAAATAATGGAACCGTCAAGCCATCGTCATCATTTCGTGATAGAACTTTTGAAATACTAAAAAATATCCGTGCCTGCAACGCGGATCGCATTTCATTTGCAGTAAACAAAATTCTCATTAAGTTTATTTAAATTTTTTTCTACATCGTTAGTCAGAGTGACAAATGACGTCATAGTTATGCATGTTAGATGGATTGGTACATTTATTATAAATTCCTTTGTGCTGAATGCATTCAGCATTGCACAAATCACAATTCGTAGTGAATGCACTTCACAAATAAACGTTCGCCGCTTGTAATAAGTACTGTAGTAACGAGTACTCGTGTTATTAAAAATTAAAAGTATTTGAAGCATAAATCTTGTGCACGAATAGTGAGCTTAGAATAGGCATTTGATGCAAAGTGCAGATGAGATACTCGATCAAAAGCACAATCCAGATATGTGTGCGTGAAATATTGAAGCTTCTGTATGACAGTGCCGTGATATGTTGTCCAATCATCCACTTAGCGAATGTGCCACTTATTCGTCGAGTTCATTGCTTCCAGTAGTCTAGGCTTTAGTATCCATAATTTCACAAAAATTTGTATCTTTGCGTTGGCGTCGTTGGTGCGCTGTCGGTGCAACGAATCGCAGTCGCAAATATCATTTCTGCAATTATTCGCGGTTATGTGAGTCAGCGTCTATTGTTTACTTGACGCCGCAGCTATGTGATTTTAATTCAGTTCTTTATAGTTTAAGGTCGTGCGTGCTGCGGTCTGTATCAACGTGGCGTTAGCTAAAGTGACAATAGTAAAAGTTGGAGTTGATTCTGAATTGGGTGAGTAATAAACGAATCTTTTGCATTTGGCCATACTTTAAACGGTTGAAAAGGAAGGGAAATAAGTTCGTTGTTTATTTGTCCAGGCAGTCTGTCTTCGTCTGCAGATCTGCAGTAGAATTTTTCAATAACAAAAAGAAGCAGTTCCAAAAGAGTGCATAAATGGCACTATTTATTTAAATAACTTCACGGCATTTGTTGGTCTTGATGATTAATCGATAGCTTTCGACAATCCTAGCTACGACAACTTTCTTGTAATTTTTTTTTCTCCTTAACTACTTTTTTTCTTATGTATATCCGCCTTTGCCCAAGTGGCGAACATTGCGGTCTGAAAGAATAGACCTTTTGAATTGTGGAGTTTGTTAAGGCTAACAGACATTCGATCCTACTGATAAAAGTCACAATGTCTTTAGCATAGGATTGTCTAATGTCCAATGGGGAACGTGTCTCTTTGATGAATATACGCCTTCTTAACCAAATTAGAGCTGGACATTCACAAAGAATGTGTATAGCCGCTTCGTTGCCTTACAAACAGAGTCGGCATTGGGTGGTTGTACTTAGCCCTTGTTTGAGATTAAGGATGTCCCTGTAAGAGAAGGGATTGTTTGGGAATTTATATTGTCTGAGCTTCGGAAGATTTCTCCAGTTGGCAATACGTGGCTAATTGGTCAGACCTGTGTCCAGCTTACGCCACACAAAGGTTCCGGATCAGTGAACGCGGTTTTAGAATCAGCCCTGTCTGGTTCGTCCGCAATTTCTTTGCCTTCGATTCCATGATGACCAAGAATCCATGTTTACCTAACTTTGTTATATCGGGCTGGGGATTGTAAGGCGTCGTTGCAGCTTTTGACACATTTGGATTCCATTAGATTGGATGACAATGCCTTGCGCTGCTTGGATATCTGAATATATAAGAATTCTAGCCCCTTTAATGCCTTTTGCAAGGTTTTTTATAGATTTGGCTTTTTCTCATGGGTATGGAGATTTTAGTGCTGGGTTCATAGACACCAGCATCAACTCTTTTTGCCATTTTGTAGCTATCAGTATACCAGATTAAGTTACTGGGGTCTTGAGCCCTTAACCACTTAGTCAACTGGAGGATTTTTTTATGTTTCCAAGCATTCTAATATAAGATCAGATTTTTTTTTAAAACTTGTTCTTTGAAATGTCTTATATTTCGAAAAAAAAAATATAAGCTGCACCTTTTTGCTCTTTTCGGAGTCATTGGGAATTTTGTGAGTCAAGCTTTTTTTCGATTTATTGTAAACAACTTTAAAGTTGTCCAACTTCCAACATCGTTTTAATGTCCATTTAAATGATATCTATTTACCTATTTACGTATGTCAATATTTAATATTGTATTTAGAAGGTTCCAATGTGTAGGTCGTAACTCAATTTTTTTTAAAGCAGACTAAAGAACGAAAAACACCCGATGTAAGAACAAAAATCCATAGACATTATGAACTGTAGGGAATTAAGAAGTAGCCAAAGGTAGTTCCGGGAAATACTTGCCGGATATTTCTAAAAATCTTCTGCCTAAATAAATCAGACCAAAAACTATCCCATAAGTTTTCTCCAGAAATGACTGAAAAACTTGCCATCCGAAAATTTTAGATTTTGGTGAAGAAAGCCACGACAGTAACAGCAGCTCGAGTGAGAAATTAGAATTGAGTCTTAAGCGTTTTGCAGTCAAATAGCCCACTGTGCGCCTCGCCGATTTCAAGCTAATCAAGCGAAAAACGAATTTTTTTCAGTCAACCTCCCAAGCTAAGACAGCATTCATTTGTTCCTAGACAGGCCTTTACAAAACAAAAGGCACTTATCAGGAAGACAGCCAGTCTAATGTGTTGCTACAGGGAATGGCCGGCATAGCCTTAACAGATGCTCTATGGACGACCTGTTCCGCATCGGTGGACACGTTCCCTCATTTTGTGTCTATTGATCTATGGATCCGTTACCGAACAAAAGTGGTACGAAGAGTAGTTCCGAGTGATTTCCTTAAAAATAATCGAAGTCGCACGGACGAAATTTTAACGAAGTAGACATTTTTTCCGGTATCTTATGCGACGCTAGATCAGGAAGTGTCTGCACTCTTGTAGCAGGCAGAGATACGATTGAAAATATTGCACTTTATATAAATAAATTAATGATAAAATATTTAATTATGGACAAATTTTTGAAACCCTTAAAGAAGAAGGAAAAGTCGAACAAAAATGTTAGCTCAGATTTTTCAAGGAAATAAAATATTAAGTGGCAATTGGCAAAAAGGCAGGAAAGTCACACCTTATAAAACCTAACCTTGCCTAATTATAAATACAGCGTATACAGTGACGCTATTTAACTATTTTTATACACGGATTTATTAAATTTTACATTATTCCTGCGCAGGATACGATTCACCCCGAAAATGATTGAAATTGGTCCTTACTTTCAAGCCACCATGAAGCGCCTCAAATTTCGTTATCAATACTTAATTTGAATATTTGTATCATCTGAATCTGAAAGAACTTCAAACGCACATAGCTCGACAAAGCAGGACACATTTGACAATGTCAAGGAAAATTAATCTCAACAGTTGTAACTACTTCAGAGATTACATTTGTCCAAAGAGTTCAAAGTCAATACAAGTCAATGCTGGTGTTTCTATCATAACATGTCTTATCCATCCTAAGCTGTCCGATACAACGCTCAATTCATCCTTGCAAAAGTTATCTATCTACCCCACCCTCAGACCACACATTGCGAGCTGCCCCAATATGCAAGAATCTAATTCATTTCCATTACGAAATATCCTTTTCCGGTTACATGCCTTTTTCAAAACTAATTTGTCGAATAGGAAACCGGGAGTTCGTGCCTTCGACCAACTGCAGCGCAAAGGAACCCTTTTGACCTTCTTCCATCTATCTATATAGTCCCACAACTGATCTCTGTCCTTCGTATCGATACATTGTTGTTGGAGTAACTTTTTATCCCATTACATATAGAATCGCCTTTGAACATCCGTTAACCCATAAACTTCGAGGACCTTCCTTGCCCACACTCCACACAATCCTCTCACGCGTGTGTATTCCAATCTCCTAGGCACAAGCAAATATTCTTGGGAATTTTTGAAATTAAATTTCATTTACAAATTGCATTTAGATACATTTTGGAAAAAGTATCGAGAACTCGCTTTTCAATTGCAATTTGGAAGAAGATTGTGGCTAAGCCCACAAAGGACCACTGCAGAGGTTTGGTGGCTTAGAAGAAAGTTACCCAAAAACCCCATCAAATGGGTTGAGATGTGAGTTTACGAATTAGAAGTTGAAATCTGTCGAAATATGCCCCTCTCGCTAGACTAAGTTTCAAAGTGAAAATGTTTTCGAAAAAATTTACAAAAAAACACGCAAAAGATTGTTATTGGGTTTTTTCTCTTTTAATGTAGGATTTTGTTTTTGAATTTTTATTGCCTTTTTTGTTTTGCTTGTTGTTTTCGAAACATCATTTGCGGATAAAGTTTTTGAAAGTTTAAATTGTGTTGTTGAAATAATTGAGAACATTCAACAGAGAGTGGATGGATAGTTGTAGGCTGGAGAGGGATTACAAAAAGGACTCAACCAATTAAAAATCTATTTGCTGTGTGGTGGAAAGTTTTGAAGACACTGCGATTGAGTGACTAGAGTAGGAAAAGTTTATTTTCATGAGAAAAATAAATGTTATTTCTGCCTGGTGGGAATGGGAGTGGGAACTATGCAACCGGATCGAGGCGTGTGCGAGTTGTTTTTCTATGTAAGATGAATCACTTGCCTTGTGCAGTGCGGTTGCCTAAAGTAATGGATAGTGAGTAAGTTGGCGATTGAACTATCGAGAATTATATTCGCCTTGATTTTACATATAAAATGGTAAAGTAAGTCTACTGGTTAATAGTTCACAATGGAAACTTGCACTAAAATTTTTACTTATTTTCTTTCACTTTATTCGCAGTATTTATAGGGCTCCGTATCTCGAAAGGAGAAAACGGAACTCTAATAGGATCACTTTGTTGTCCGTATGTCTGTCTAAGGCCTACTGTCCCTTGGAACTGTGAAAAATCAAACTTCTAAGCCAACGCAATCAAAAGAAACAGCAATTTAAGCCGCATTTTTTCAAACTTGCAACTACTCGCAAGGGAATCAAAGCCTTAAGGGTTCTCTTAGTCGACCTAAAATTTTGAAATTTGGCATGAAGAAATGTTTTTTTTTTTATAGATTGTCATGATAACCCTAGAAGTTTGTACGGAACTCTCGGCGCGGGAGTCCGACTCGCACTTGGCCAGTTTTTTTCTTTGTTGTAGCGTGTTAAAGTTGGTCCCATTGGATGGGAGGTGCTTAAATAACTGCCTAACTCAACCGTCTACTGAACGGGAGACGATCCATGGATGTGTGTCCGTTTTCTCGATTGAAAGTGAGTCGCATTTTCACAATTGAATGGACAGCGTAGAAAATTGACGGCACCGCTAAACTTTTCTGAATCAGACTTTATGTGGTGGAGGAAGGCACAAATCTGTGAAGGCTCACTCTTCCGTGAGTTTGTTGACATAAGTCATTACTCTTGCAATATGTCTTCAAGTAGCTTTATTAGGAAGTTGTCCACGCATCAGCCTAGTCACATTGTATAGGAACTCATTAGAATAGACTACTTTCAGTCCGAATGCTTTCCAGTGAACTTTCACCCTCGTTGATCTACACAGGACACCAAAGCAAAGCCAAAGTAAAGCCAAATTTCAATTCGATGATGACATTACATTGCTATTCCTTACTACAAAACGTCTATCCTTAAGCATGTCATAAACCATGAACATCAATGGTTTGCTTATGCCAAGACTGTTATGCTCGTTAACAAGCTCTTCACGCACATGAAGTCAATAATAACTTTCTAAGTTAACCAGACGAGCACTTGTGCAGTTTTTTAGGATACCGTACCCGAAGGGTGCTACTGGGACCCTCCGCTATCCGTCCGTCCGTCCATAATAATCATAATAAGTAGTTTTAGCCACTATAACAACATATAATAAAAATTTTATATATTTAAGAATAAAGCGAGGTCCTCATACAAAAAGATTATTTTCTAAATCGCAATTCAATTTAACACCACTAAGTAGGCTTTGTTCTGTTGTATGGAACCCTTCGTGTGCATGTTCGACTTGTACTTGCTCGTTTTTTTTTTTGCCTCTTTTCGTTGTGTATGCTATTCCATGAACAATATTTTGTCATTTACCCAATTAAGCAGGTCTCTTTTGACAACTTTTTCGAATACTTTGCTGATTAAATCATATTGTCCGCAGATTTAATGGTTTGGAGTTACCCTTCTCTGTTTGGGGAAAGTCTCTTTTATCGCTGTTTTCTAGTTTATAGGAAAATGTTCATTATTCAGCTCATTGTAGATACGCCATCGATTCTCGCAGATTTTTTTTTCTCAAATGATGTAAAATGCTTAAAGATCTGCCTCCCATGTAAATGACGGTCTCTTGACGTCCATTACTTGTCCAATTAGCGTCATTTCACATGGTAAAATAAAAGGTTTATAAAGGCCATTGGTGGAAATCATTACGCAGATGAAAGGACGCGATCCGGGCCAATGTAAGCTTGAGCTGAATGGAACATAACCTTTTGAGAAGTCGATCTTATGAAGTCATCAATAGCTGCCCATACATATTTGTGTAACATACTTACCTCAATGAAATCTTACTTACTTCATTTACGCAAAAAGGGCCGAAAATTTAGCAATACAATTTTCACGGGCAAATGTTTTTCTACATTTAAATCATGTCGCCGTGCCTTTTTAGGGTTCCGCACCCAAACTGTCCAAAGGAACCCTATATATAACAAAGCCTGCGCTACCCGTCGGTTCGTCTGTCATACAGTTGCATCTCCAAATTAGTTATAGGCAGACATTTGCAGAAGGTGAACTGCTACAACAACAAATAATAAGAATAAGTTGGGGTCACCATACCAAGAAAGTGTTTCATAAAATCGCAACCCAATTTAACACCTAAAAGTAGACAATGAGTTTCATAGAGCAACTTAACAACTCTTAAAAGTAGGCTATAACCCCGTCCATCAAATACAAAGTAAAAGTTCGATTTCCAATAAAAAATTGAAGAAAAAAAACCTTGTGGAACGTATGTCAAACTGTAGTGGTGCTAGTGCTAATTGAATGTTGACAGTTTTCTACCCAACCAAACGAAGTGTCCCAAGTATATTTACGTGTTTTGCTTTCATGGCGGCATTTTTCTCAATCCGAAAAAAATTAATTACAATGTCATCTTTTAGAAATATATTATTAAAAACGTATTCCATGTGATTTTGGTGTTTGAGTTGTGATTGTCCAAGCATTTCTATAAATCACTTTAAACTGAGGGTTGGAAAATTAAGAAAATATAAGCATTGAAGGGAGTTGTGTACGCATTTAAGGCACACAACGATATTCAATATTAGGATACATTCTTTTTCTTATTTTTCAATATTTTCCAATCCCCTCTTTCGAGCAATTTCTTGAATATGTGGACCACACTTGTGATTAATTATTTATTTTCAAGAAAATACCATTTCAATCATTATCTTAAGTTGGAATAGCGAAACAAAACACGGATGTGACGAGCGGTAAGACGCACTACATTTTGACGTCAGAATAATTTTAAGACTTTTTAAGTCCTTATGTATATTGGAATTACAAGTTAATCAACATACAGCTTTTACTGTATCTGGTTTTCTCGTAAATATGTACGTACGAGACTATGAGAAATCCAAAATTAAAGAAATATAGTGTTGCATACTCTCAGGAGGTGCGGCACCCTTCGTGGGAGAGTCAACTCTCACTTGACTACATTTTTAAAATCAAATATCTCGATGAGTAATTTTTTATCATTCGCTCGCTCTCAAGGGATTATGACTTCCCTTATATATATTAATATATAAATAAGCACAGCGCCAGTAGAAGGCATTGTAGAAGAAATGCTTCGAATGGTTTGAAACTCAGGTGTATTTTGGTTTCAACCACTTATTGGATGAAAACCGACCAGTAACGGAGAGTTCGATATGGACTTATTTACATTCGTTTAATTCGTAGTATTTTTTACGCCATGTTACATTGTTGACATAACGATTCGGACTTGCGTTTTGCATGACTTACGATGGCTCATCGATTATCGATGATGTGACTATCGATTTAGTACTCCAATGTTGCTCGCAATATTAACATGACATATACGGTGAATTATTTAATTATATAGCAAGGCAATTATTTACATCGCATTCAAAAGTATTCGAAAATATTTCGAAACATTTGTCGAATAAAACTTTACGCTCAGCCCACATGCCCGCTTGCAAAATTTAACAGCCATAACAGTTGCGATGTTGTTAATAAAATAACATTCTCTGCAACCTCTCATGGGAACTTACTTATACCGTTATAAACTGCTCTTAATTGCATTTCTAATTGCCGACTGTAAAAGTTTTGCTTTTATGCCATCCTTCCGCGCCATACTCCCGCCCGCATTCTTTGTCAAAGTACTTCTGTTCTATTGCAGTCATTTTTGGAGCGTAAATTAATTTCACAAAATTTACGCCTTCACAAAAAAAAATAATAAAAAACAAAAGGGGAAAGCAAAAACTTCTGAACAACACGTTCAACCCACAAGTGAGGAAAGTGTTCGTGCACTTTTGGCGTAGATTACATTAACTGAACTGCACGCTGAAGCGCATCGCAACAAAACACACGCAGGCATCATCTCGATGGTCCTCCGGTTCTATTTGTGCAGTCAGATACTCGTACACGCTAAAAAGCCAAAACCGACAAACACCAAAAACTTGGCAAATATGGAAAACTTTTCCCAAATTAAGTCATAAGTTATGTAGGGAAGTGGGATTACGTATACGCTACGCTGCGGTGCTTGTTATGGAAAAACTATTCCATTTTCATTTTTGCTCGCTCGCTCTCTGAATCGTGGAGTACTTTTATGACACCTTCAAGGACGAATGCATAGCTTAACTGCAGGTCTGCTGCCAACTTCCGGCACTATATGGCAATTTTATTATTAACATATCAACGAAAGACCTACACCTATGTACATAGATCGTACCCACCCTTTGCTCGTTCACCTGATTTTATTTATTTTCCAGCGCTTTTCTTTCGAGACATCGTTTTGCAAACTCAAAAATCTCACGGTCGACTGCAGTAAGCTTATTATTCTTCGGCTAAGAAAAGATGGACACCAAGGGTTGAATGTTGCTGGTAGGAGGGTAGTTAAATAAGATGGGGTCGAGGATGAGGACGGTGGATGGTGGTGTTGTCCTCGGCGATTCTGTTGAAATTACAGTGCAGGATTGCAGCTCATTAATTTTTCAAAGAATATGCTAAAAAGTTGAGAGGAGAAAGTTTCTCGTCGTCGTCGTCGCCGCCGGTTCGCTGGCCAAACTTTCTGAAATTCACTTTAAGGTGCACCTACCCGCCTGTGTGTGTGTGTGAGTGGAGGTGCATGCTATGGTGTTGGTTAGGATTTGGCGCTCGTTCGCTGGCAAGGATGTATGCCCTTGGGGTATGCGGTGTTTGTGAACAAATATTTGACTTGGTTGCAGGTTGCCTTGTTTAATGCAAGGAAATGTTTCAGAGGCGGGCAAAATGAACAAAACACGAATGAGCTCACTTAGTGTCTGTAAGCGCTGAAGGCTGTACCGGGGTGGATTTAAAATGACAAAGAGAGGAGGAAATATTTTTCGTTAATAGATGGTTTCCTTTATTTAGAGTGACTTCAAGGATAACAAAACCAATCCAAATTTGAATACACTTAAATCTTTAGACTGGCTACCCGATCAATACTTCTTCAATAAGGATTCGTTTTGAGTTTTCGAAAGGTTTATGACAATTGAGCACCTCTCGGACAGCCTAAAGAATCATCTGCGGTGGGCAGGACCGATTCTTCAATCAATCTCTCCTCTGGTGTTGTTCTTTAACCCTTATCCGGGCAAGGTGAGTCTTATGGACACACTGCTCATGTTTTTTTGTGATATTTGAAAAATTAGTTAACATTTAGACTTGTCGATTTGTGAGTAAGATAATGTAAGTTGGTCAAATACTGCTTTTCCTGCTGGTCGCGTTTAGGCACGAAATATAACAAAAGGTGTCAAGTCGTTGCACAAAGTAAATCTCCCACCAGGGCAACAAGTTTATGACCCGGTGGATGACATTGTCACTAAAATTGTTCAATTTACAAACAAAGAAGCTTCTCGAGTCTTGATGGAAGAAAATTGGAAGAACACAGAAACTGTTGAGATGTATGCATTTTTCGGCTTGCTGCTGACTGCTGGCCATCTCAAACAAAGTTCAACCAGTTACGATCTTTTTTTGGAATCCTGTGTACGGTCCTCCAATTTTCAGGGCCACGATGGGCTTGAAGCGCTTTAAGTTTTTGTTGAGGTTCATAAGGTTTGATGCCAAAACAAGTAGATCCATTCGATGCCAAAAAGATAATTTAGTTCCTATTAGGGACATTTTCAATAATATAAATAATAATTTGAAAAAAATGTATACTCCAGGCGAAAATATAACTGTGGATGAGCAGCTTGAGCCATTCCGGGGACGTTGTCCATTCAAACAATATATGCCTGCTAAACCAGACAATTATGGGATGAAAATTTGGTGGGCCTGTGACTCAGAAACTTTTTATCCTTTGAATGATATTCCATATGTGGGCAAAGAAGGAAATACTGTCGCCAACATAATATTTGACAACTAATTTACTGACTTGGATTTAGCTTGCAAAATGCTTACAAATGGATTGACTGTAATCGGCACAGTAAGAAAAAACAAAAGAATTGTGCCGAAAGAATTTCTGCCACATCGAAAGAGAGAAGAAAATTCATCCATATTTGGCTTCACTAAAAAGGCTACTCTAGTTTCTTATGTGCAAAAAAAGAATAAATGCGTTTAAGTCATATCTACGACTCATAACAAGCCAGAGATCAGCACAGCAAATTCCAAAAAGCCAGAAATAATATTGAGCTACAATAAAACAAAGGGAGGAGTAGATTCTCTTGACCAGTTGGTGCATTCGTACATGTCAAAAAGATGAACAAACCGATGGCCCTTTGCTTTCTATGCAAATTTGCGATATCTGCAAGAAAAACGTCACAAATTTGCTTAAATTGCCAAAAGAAATAGTCTGGTTTCCTTAGTACTACTAACTTAACAAAAAACAAACTATTATTCTAATAAAAATTTCAAAAAAAACGTGTCATTTGTATATAATTCGATATTTTCAGCAATGTGTCTATCGGTATCATAGGTCCGTTTGTGTAAATAATACTCTTTGCCCAGAGAAGGGTTAAATTCACTGTGGATCCTAAAAGTTATCTATTTTGACGTTTTAAACTATATCTCGACGATACGTGTTTATTTTTATAGACAGCAGTTGTATGGTCGGCGACATATCGACAATTATAAGCTTTCTTGACACTGACAGCTCTTATGCGCTTGACAAGATGAATAGACTTGGACTTGAATTGCGTTAGAAAATGTTGTTAAGTTTCTTCTTAAGCGCTGATTCATTGCTTTCGGGTCTAGACCCGAAAATTTCAACGCGCAAAAGATCACAGCAAATAAACCTAAGTCGCTCTAGTTTGAAGAGATTTTTCAATAAAGATTCTGGATTTATTTGCAAGGTCCAAATAACACAGCCGAGTTTTAGGGCAGCTCAAAAATGGTGAAAATTTTTTCATTAAATTCAAATGTGGACATCTCCTTACGAAACAATCAAAATTCCGTGTCACTTTTAAGTGTGGCTCTTGAACTGGTGGCATACTTGGTACAATCTTTTGTTTTCCAAAATAAAAATGGAAAAAATGTTTCATGATGACCAATTTGTTATTGCCACAAATTAAGGACTTTTATTGAGGAGAACTCCAACAAGAAGGACTTCATAGTCACTCCTTTCTTTATCCTCTCCAATCAGGATTTAGAGCTGGTCATAGCTGCTCTACAGCTATGGTTAATATGATGGATGATAGTAGACAACATTCAAATAAGGGATATGTTACCCATTTTTGCTTGCTTGTCTTCTCAAAGGCCTTCGATACAGTAAACCATGATATTCTTATTTGGAAAATGAAAAAATACTTTCATTTCAGTTCTCAGGCACTGAAGCTACTTCTGTGTTTTCTTAATAACAAACAGCAGAAAGTTGTAATAGGAGATAGCTGCTTGTCGCTACAACACGTTACACAGAGTGTACCACAGGGTTCCATTCTTGGCTCAATTTTGTTCTGCATGTTTATTAATGTATGTTTGCAAACATGTTACCACGTACTTATATGCTGACGATGTTCAATTGTGTTTATCAAGTCCACTGGAAAACATCAACGAGCTCACAAAAACCTAAATTATGCCTTATCGGCAATTCATGAATGGTCTTTAGCTAATGGTCTTTTTATTAATCCCACAAAATTGCAAATTATACCAATTTCCCACAGCTAATTAGACCATAACCTTTTGCAGGACATTTGCATCGCAGCCCAAGTCTTTACAATTTGCTGTTCCCTTTGATTTTCAAAACTGGGGTGGTAACAGATTCCTTCCATGTAACAGTATGAGTATTCCAGCGTTCATGAGATTGTAGGCTCTTTGTTGATTCATCCCGCTTCGCGACATGTACAGTCTGCATAATTGGCCTTTTCATATGTTGAATATCGACTTAAAACCTACTACAACTTTTCAATCATTTTTTTTTTCTGCAGAGTATACACTTGTAGGCATTAAGCAATCAAAATTTTATCATCGAGGTTTTTAATTTGAAGATTTCAAATCTTTTTCGTCCTGTGTCTTTAATAAGCCAATTGCAAGAATCGGCCCTATCTGTAAACGCAGTACACTGCATTTAACAAAAATAACGCATCAGGTTAAGTTCACAAAAGATTCGAAGCCACCATGTCACCCAAATTGTATTCTAAGAATTAAGGACCAAGATTACAATTTTTATACAAAACAATTTTTTATTCCAAATAAGTCATTTGGTTTCATATGTGTTAATGATCAAGAAGTTGCTGAAGCGGCTCTGTCGATTAAGTCGAATGCAACCGGCATCGACGGTGTTGATCCAAGGTTCATTAAACTTCTCCTTCCTCACATTCTTCCTTCCATAACCCATATTTTCAACAGTATTATAACCACTTCTGTTTACCCAAGTGAGTGGAAAAGGGCTTAAGTCATTCCAATCCCGAAAAAAGAAATCGATGCCTACAGACCAATTGCGATTCTTGCCTTCTTGAGCAAGGTGTTTGAAAAGGTGCTGTTAAGGCAAGTCCAAGCCCATTTTTCCACGAACAAGCTACTAAGCAGTTATCAGTCCAGCTTCCGTCCCAAGCACAGCTGCAAAACAGCATTGTTGTCAGTAGTTGATGATATTAGAAAGTCTATGGATAAAAAATATGTTACATTTTTAATCCTCCTAGACTTTTCGAAAGCATTTCTGTACCGAAAACTCCAGAACATGTACCATTTCTTAAGAGAATCTGCAAAGCCGATGTATTCCTATTTAGTCGATAGGCAGCAATGTGTTGTGGTCAACAGCAAACATTCAAGTTTTCTCAACGTATCAAGTGGAGTCCCTCAAGGATCAATTCTTGGACCTGTCCTTTTTTCATTATTCATTAATGATCTGCCTAAAATTGTCCAACGGTGTCTTATACATATGTATGCCGATGATGTCCAGTTAACTCTGAGTGGCAACGTTAATTGCTTAGTCCAAGTCATTACGCAGATAAACGATGAGTTGGAAAATATCCGTCCCTGGGCTCAACGTAACTTTCTATATCTGAACCCAGCAAAATTCAAAGCTCTCGTTATTTGCAGGAAGACACAGGACTTGACTACACTGCCACCAATAAAGCTTGGGCGAGAAATCGTCCCCTTTATAGATACTGCAAGAAATCTTGGATTAATTTTTAACAGCTTCCTAACCTGTACTAACCATATCAACGCGGCTATTGGCAAGGTCTATGGAAGTCTCCGATTGCTCTGGTTAACTCAGGTGTTTACTCCTACAGCTGTAAGGACAATGCTGGCGAAAACACTCCTTTTGCAAAATTTACTGTATTGGTGCGAGATTAATGAGTTGACTGTATTAGTAAAAGGAAGCTTAATGCTGCATATAATAACATCGCTCGTTATATACTATATATGGCCTCCGTCGGTACGATCACGTGTCCGTTTTTTCCAAATGCATTGTTGGGTGTACAGTCGATAACTTGCTAGCACTTCGAGCCTTAACATATTTGCACGATATCATACAGACACATCAACCTGATTATCTCTATAACAGATTAGTTTTTCCTCAGTCACAAAGGACTTTCGCTTTGATTCCATCTTCATATTCATGTCTAAATTCCGAGCGACAATTTTTCGTTCATGCTACTCGCCTATGGAACTCCCTCCCCCGTCAACTGAGAGGAGTCAGAAACAATAAACGTTTTAGGTTTTTGCTTATGAGGTACTTGGCCAGATAGTTTAATAGATATCGAACAAAAATAAAACTAGAAAACTAAAAAAATTATATTTAAATTAAATTTTGAACCGAATTTCAATACTCTCTTTCTTAAAACTCTTTTCTTATTTTTCTTTTGCTTTTATTCTTATGATAGTATAAACAATTTGTAAAACTAATTTTAAGGCTTTCGCTAGATTATAAGATTTATCTTAATGTGAAAAGCACTTTTTAATTCAATAAATACAAACACAAACTGTTCTGAATGATTTGGTTCATTTTAAGGATTTCTTTCCCAAAGGGTTTAAACCAAGACTCCGCTGTCCGTCTGCCACAAAGCTGTATATCCTTTACCGTTATCGGGGGACTCTTGCAACTTAGCGCCTAACAGTAGGCAATTATATTCATGGAGCATCTCAACAACTTTTTAAAGATGTTCTTTGTTTGTTGACAACATGTTCTTGGTTTTGTCCTCGTTTCCTGTAAGGTCAACTCGTTTCGCCATTTTTCCAATTGCTGGTATTTGAGAAGCGATCATTTGCTGATTCGATGAATTGATTGCTTCATTCCAAAGAGTGACTCATTAAACTGCACATCACTAGCTGACGTCCCTCATCAGCGATATATCAAACGCAAATATTCCACCTTTAGTGTTAACCCTTTGGAAGATTTTCGTCATGGGACTGGGAACATGCACAGAGTTTTTAGAAGACCGAGCCAATAAAAAATAGAAACATTCTAAGTCCATCCCCAAATGTATTCGAGTTAAAATAAATTGCAAAAGTTCCTCGCACACGCCTACACAACAAAACACCCACCACCAATGACAACAACAGCAACAACAACAAGAACAATGATAATAATAACCGCTCACTTAAATTCTCGAAATCACCTGATCCCCGAGCTAAAATAATTGCCGAGCCCTCCTCTCCCATAAATTTAATTAAATTGCAAAAAAATTTATTACGCCGATGGGAAAACTCTGGAATGAAACAAATTGGGCACGGGTTTGGGTTGGATGTCGCTGGGTGTACCCCTAAAGAAGGGTGTCATTTTGTCGTTCTAATTATGTTCCTTTGAAAGCGACTAAATAAAAGGAAAAGAACTTACTCCTTGGTTGTGGAAGGACGATGAAAAAATAAAGTTTGTCACATCCGTGAGTTCAGCCGGTGTGGTGAAAGTGCGGATTTGGAGACGGAATGATTCTGGGCACGCAACAGCAGTCCGGTTAAGTTTAAGTGATTATTTTGTCAGGGAATAAGTGAAAATGAATGTGGGCGTTGATGTGTCCTTTGTCACTGGCAATACACAAACATATTGTTCCGCCCCCGCCCCCTTGGTGACGAATAACGACGACACGAAGGGAAAGATTGAGAGGTTTTCGTGTTATAACTTTATGATAGTTGTGTGCTTGGGGGAGGACCAAGGGTGTGCGTTTGTCTTACGATTGGACATAAAACAACGATTCAAAACGTACGCCTTAAACTCAAACAAGGAGTCTTGAGTTTTTCCAGGACTTAAGGCAAATGTATTGATGTTTTTCTAAGGACTAAATATGGAAGCAGCCGAAAATTTATTCCACCGAGAAACTTCTTTTTCAGAGATTCTAATTTTTTCGATCGGCTTCATTTTTGATGTTGTAATCAAGTTCAAAAACCTCGAGGTCAACACATCTTCCTAATATTGTTGTGTCTGACATGGACAACTATTGCTACTTATGTTATTCGAATCAACGAGTGTCTTTACACTTTAATGCGAGCGACCACAGTTTTGCTCAGAAAAATACCGATTTGTCAAAGTCCTGCTGAAAACCCAACGATATGATGTTCGTAAATCCTTCAGACATTTGGTACCTCAGTATCACGTCGTGAAAAGTAATGATCCAGCAAAAAGATTCATTGAATCCTAGCAACCATATTCCCAAGTCTCTGGTTAAAGGATCAAGCAGTAGCTGGAATGCTTGGTATACAAAATTTAAAGCAGTGTGTCTGCAAGCTCTTGCTCCATTCTTAATTCTTCTATGATTATTGTTTGTTAGTATCCCAACTCCACCAAAAGGAGAAGTACATATCTTCTTGGATCTTATCTTGGAATACGAAGAAAGCCTCCCCACTTAGTCACTTAGCTCCAGAATGACTTGGTTCTACGTTACACAGGTTTTCAAAGAAAAACCTAGTGACATGCTTAGTGACATGTGACACCAATAATCACAATGGACCTTCAGAATGAACCTGGGCTTTAAATTGTCTCACTTAAATAATATTGTCTTTCGTTACGACCAATTATGTAACTAAAAACGGGTGAACAAATGCGTTTTTTCGGAACGCTGCCTTAACGGCAAAGGATATTTAATTACTTTCTATAGAAAAGTTTTAGAAATCAAAATGTTCTTCAAAAAAACCCGCGATGACATATCGCTATATATTAAGGTTAATACACAAATTTGAAAAATCGAACTAAAAAATAAATTTAAAATTAATTTCAATCTGTCAGGGTTATTTTAAGTATGCAGGAAATTTTGTAATATACGTTTTTTAGATAATCTAATCGCTTTGGTATCATATCATAGAGCGGCGTGTTAACCTTTTGAGTCCTACAACTTTTCTATGTACACGAAAGTTACGCGGACAAAGTCGCAAGACTTTATTTTTTTAAAATACTATATAAAAGTGTTTTTTTTTTAATTCAAAATATTTAAGAATACCTCTGTTTTGCAGAAATCGGTTTCTTTCGTTTGCTTTTTTTTCAGCAACAAAGCAAAAGATTGTTTTGACATTCATTCATAGGGTTTGCTTGGATAAGTCTTCATCTTGTCGAAGATTATTATACAAAAGTCGACTTTCGGCATAACCTAATTTCTTTTGGTGTATTGGGTGAACCCAAATCTTATTTTTTTTTTAAAACTTTACATAATTATGTTAATGTTAAAACGTATAAAACAATGCGACAAGAAGCACTCGAAAACGACATCTTCACAACTGGTCCCTCAAAAATGACCGCTCAATAAATGTTCACTTGCCGCTTAAGATTGAGTTTATAATTTTGAAAGGGGACATTCCTTGTGGAAGAACAGACATGTGCTTACAATATATCTCTTAAAAAGGAACTTCCATCATAGTATTCTTTATATGGAAATCTTTAATTCTTCGGTCCCTCATAGGAGGGATGCTTTGAACTGATGGAATAAGCGGCTCAAAAACAAACAAATGGTTTTGCCAAAGCAGCTCTTCTTTTTTTCATATCTATGTCGAAATCCGGTGACTATCATAAGGAGCCAACTCAGCAGTAACAAAATTCGAAATGTTAACTTGAATCCTTATTTAGTCCTGATCTGAGTCTGAGCTGCAATGGCAACAGTTCGTCAAAAGAAGCTTGTACAATATAGAGTTCTTACGAGTGTTTTACGACATAATCGGTCCAGTTTTCCAAAAAAATCTAATTCCGACATCACATTAGTGCTTGGAAGTCGATGCAGAGATTGACAGTATCGACTTTAAATTCGCTGGTCTCTACATTGATATTGCTTTCGTGTTTCCAAACTTGAAAAATTCACTGGTGCTGTATCCAAAAAGTTCAACTTGCAAAGTAAGTTTTGATATTTTTGAGTCGTTTCTTTGGTTTACTTCTGCTAATACCGGCTTGAGACAGATTTTCATCCCATATGACATTCTCTTCGTCATGATTTTTAAGATGATTTCTGCTGATCCAAGACTTCAAAATAACTGAAAGACTCAGACTGTTTACATGCCCGTATTTAATGTTTTCGCAATAATTACTTGTTTTTAGTATCTGTACTAGACTCTTCGATGACCTCGAGCTGGTTGACTTCATAAACTGTTTTCGCGTCAAAACACATATTTCTTTTTGGGAGTTATTCGTACGTTAAGGCAAAAGATAAGTTCACGACATAGACGTTTCTAAAATGCTAAACCAACTTGAGTCGATTAGGTTCTGCGATCATTCATCACTTGAATACTAGACCTCTCACTCCTTCGATTTCACATCATATCACCGGATTCCATTCAAGAAAATCATCGGGTGGAGTTGTCGATCTTCAGTTTAACAAGGATCAACGGAAAAGGTACAACATGCCCTGTGCCTGGCCATTGTTACTTAAGACGGACTTTAAAACCATGTCCGTAACTTTTAAGATGGCAGCGACTTCGGCCTGAAATTCTCTGGAGTCGCTTTTAACCATTATGAAAAACCCGTTGACCTCCCATTCTCAGCCGTAGACATCATCTGCTGTTCCGTTCGGTTATCCCCAAAGCCGTTCAGTCTTTGCATCTTCGTTTAAGTTTTTAGCTGACATTTTATCTCAACTCCTGAATTCGGAATAAGTTTGGCAATAACAGTGTTTACCTATAATACACTTCGGGTTGACATCCCATCTTTCGGCAACCATCTCTCATGTCAAAACACTTGCGAGTCATTCTAACATGCTCAGCGATTTGGTCATTGCTATTTAGATTGGATTTCGACAGGGTTTCGGTTGAATACTGTTCAACTTTGGGGATGTGAAGGTTGAGTTTAAAAAATAATAAGCAAAATGACAATGAGTAGAGCTTCAGAATGAAGAGTTAGCTTCGATGCGAAATGAATTAAAACGGCAAAAAATCATTTTCAAGAACACATAAAAAATAAATCTGATAAATATTAAAACGGTGTCCCTTACAGTTTCGTATTAAAAAGGAAAACCGCATTGCCTCATTATAATAATATATGTATACATACATTCACTTGTTTTTATGTGCGCTTTCAGCGCTGAATTTTGCGAACCGCGAGTTTAATGTTTCAATTGGATGCTCCCGCGACTGGAGCACGTACGTTTCAGGTATCCAAAGTAAATTTGTGAACTGTCAAGGGAAGGACTTGAAACTGGGTTTTCTAATTTCGGATGAAACACATGTTGTTAGCAATTAAAAGTTTCTCATTTAAAGAGATATAAATATTATGGATAATTATAGAAAAATGCAATGAAAAAAATACTTAACGTTATACGAGTATCTATTTATTTTTTATATCAAATATCTCTATTACTTTATAATCTCATTTAATTAATTATTGCACATGGATTTTTAATTAATATATCACAGTTGAAGAACAGAAAAAGGAATGAAAAGGAAAAAGACAAATACCTTCAGGAGTTATTGAACAAGTTGTTTTGATAAGAGAGAAGAGGAGATACTAGTCCAAACGTAATCAGACAGACTTCACAAGTGTGAATCAATAACATAAGATTATACAAATAAATAAACATATAAATAAATACATAATTTACTACAAGTTGAATAAATAAATAATATATTAATAAATTAATGAGAAGAATAGAAACATGGCTTACCTTTTCGTGTTAAAATGACACCCTGAGTTTTTGAATCGTTTAATTTAATTTTCGAATTATTAAAATATGTTTTAATGGCATTGATAGCAGATTGCAGATTGATTGCAATTTTTTTATTTTTTTCACTTTCAGTTTAAAAGCTGACAATTTATTCCTCATTCTTAAAGAAAAATAACGTGAGTGGCTTATCGATTGTTAGAGGTATACTTTAGTCTTTCTAAAAAATGTATCACGCTATTGAATAAAATTTTAAAAAGAGCAACTTGATGGGGAACCGACATCTATAACCCATGGAAAGCTTTACTTCACAAGATCGGAATATGCGTGAGTATTTGACTTTTTAACGATGGCGCAAATTTCCTTGCCTGTAGACCTGTAGACCGTCAATTGCGTGTAAGCTATGCTTATGCTCTTCTTAACCTCACTACGAATCTCAGTCAAAACTAATCATAAATGACGAGGCTGATTTTCATATGAACGAACACCATTTTCGCTTCTGTGTTTGTTCGAGAATATCATGGTTAAAGTCACAAACGGAACCATGATTAATGAGTTTTTGTTCCCGCGAATTGATTATCGCGAAACAATAGAGAAGGATTTCTTGAGTGTCGCATTGCCGGTTTACGCTGGCCGATAATATTGGTCGAAATTAACGCAGGCAACCCATAGACCCGAGAAGCTCGCAAACAAAATATCGTCCGCAGTTCTCGCCTAAACTAAATTTCAAAAATTGAGGGAATACTTTAAAAGGTCCAAAAATTTCTTGTAAAAAGCGGATTGATGTTGTTTTAAGGGCTACGAGGCTTTAAAGGCTTTAAAGGCTACCCTATATTTCCGTTAAAAAATTAATGAAAGTCAAGCTAATAAAAAGTGTATAGAAAATTCGGCGTGAGTGATTTTAATAGCACGCATTCCTGGGTTGAAAAAGATGAAGTTGAAGTTGAGATTATAGAAGATTTTGGAATTAATATTTAAACTAGTCCGATATTTGGGTTCTAACAACAAGTGGCTTTTTTCCATCGGGATTACGCTTGTTAAGTCATCTTCAAAACTCCTTGCATGCAAACAATTTTTAATTCAGATGAGGCTGTAAGTCAGCAACTTCTTCAACTATTTGTCCTTTAAGGCAAGTCGCTCTTGGAAGAAGAAGAAGGAGCATTTGTTTTTGACAACTCAATATTTTAAAGTAGTCTTAATCCTAGGCGGATCTACACCTGATCTAAAAATGCCTTGTATCCTTCACGGTGCTGAACACCCTGCTTCTTCGTTGTTAGATCAAGCTTCCTGAAATCCGTGAACATTAATTTTTTTTTTTTTGGGATTATGGTAATTAGAATTCGAAGACAATGTGAACAATGCGGAACTGTTGAAGTCAACGGAACCATATCATTATACATTTTGAAGAGTTCACGGTTGTGCTTCCTCCAACATTTATCCTCCTCATTGAATGGAGACAGGAGGGAATGTTTCTTAAAATTATCGTTCTTACGAGCATATTGTAAAGCCTTCTGCTCCATATTGAACAACTGACAAGATGAATGCTTAGGAGTTTTGATCGTTGTTTAAGGGACAATTCGAAGTAACATTGATTGCCTGCGATGAGTGTGCGGCGGATCTCCAGCCAGGTATCTTTTTTGTTCAGAGACAGGATTTGGCGAGATGAACAATTCCGAAAGCACAGACAAAATACTGGATAGGATCCTGTAAGCGACTTTAAGCAAGGCTGTGCCCCGATATTTATTGCAAGACCTATGATCAGCTTTTTTTTGCACATGGCTCGGATAAAGTAAAGTAAAGTACTCCTCCATATCCTGGAGTTGGGTTTAAATACATATTCTATTAACAGCAGACCTGTGACTAGAGCTACATCATAATAGTGAATACACTGGATGCTTGTTGTTAAGGACATACTTCTGATCTTTTACAAAGATTTTGATCCTTTTTAATAAAACTAGCGGTCTCCTTTGACTTTGTCAGCGCAGGTTTTATGAACCTTGAAAAGTTGTAGAGCTCAGAAAGTTCATTTCGTCTCACTGACACTTAATGTTGTTTAAAAGGTAATTTTTATCTGCTTAAAATTTACTCGACGATGAGCAAGTTCAATTTGATAAAAAATTGATATTTATTTTATATGTTTTTTTGATTTATATTTGTGTATTTACCTTACCACTTAAAGATATGTTATCGCAGACTTTTTTAAAGAATTCTTTCTGTTTTAAACCTTTTCTATAGAATGCAAGTAAATACCTCTTATCGTTGAGGCAGCGTTTGCAAAAAAATAATTTGCTTGACAGTTTTTTTCTTCGACATTTGTTACATAATTGGTCGCCACGAAATGCTCTTTTATTAAAAAGGCATAATTTATAGCCTATCTTCATCCTGAAGGTCCGTCGTAAGTTTTTGAAATCGGATGAGGAGTTTCGAAGATAACCTCATACACACAAACTTACAAAATTTACCTCTTTATAATATTAGAAGTAGACAACGGTATTAGATCACTGATTTGATAATACGTAAGTTCACATATTTTTTAAATGTACTTAAAGATGTTTTAGCACTGCCGTTGAATCGTTCCAGATTCGCGATTTATACTCACAAGCAAAAGTTTATGTTTCTTTAAAACAAACTGGAACCCACTTATTTCTTCTTGTGAGGTATTTTTAAAGAAGTTTGTGAACATATAGATTTTCTTTTATCCATACAAATGCAAATAATGAAATGGCTCCTTCACGATGAATAAAGAACGTTCACCTTTTCACTGAGTGAAAAATGAATCAATAAATCTGAACTCACCTTTTTTTTTCTTTCGAAATTTTTGTTACACCTTTGATAAGGAGAAGCAAACCTTACAAAGTAATCCCTCAACAACATTGCAATTCATTTTATCCATCTAAATCCAACAGACTTGAATGATTCAGAAAAATTACACTCAAACAAAAAACACCAGACATCCCAGAAGCAACAGGATGCATCCCAGATCAATGGGGAATATGCTGGACATAAAAACAAACCAAAAAAAAAACTCAGGACATGTTTAATGCCCGAGAATCTTTTAAATCCCCACATCCATATACTTCGTCAATGGAAAAACAAAGCAACAAAAACAACAGCACAAAGACCTCTAAAAGCTGAAAAGATAAAGTTAAAACCAAAATTTATCCCCATGCCAGGACATTGCACACAAGCTTTTCTGCATGCATGCATATGGATGTTCAATTCCCTCTAGTTGTAGTTGTTATTGTAGTTACCCGAACCATCAAAAGTATGCTGACAAACATGTGCGGGCAGACACAAATGATTGCAGTCCTTCAGGATCTTTGCATCTCAATCATTTTACTCGAGCACTCATTGTTGGTCTTTGCCCGGAGCCCACTGTAGTCCTTCAAATAGAATTTTGTTTGCACTTTCATTCCATTGTGGTACTTAGTTTTTCGCTCCTTTTTTTTGGACTTCTGTGTTTTTTGTTTACGTTCCCTCCATATCTCGTTTTGTTGCAAATCCATTTGAACGTTTTCTAAGGATTCATCTTTCTTCTGACCCGCCGCTGCGCGCCTCCGCCGGAATTGTTTGGGTATGTTTTGTGGGTTGTTTGTTTTTTTTTCGTTGAATCTATGTCAGTTCCTTGATTGATTGCCCCATTTTTCTTGGCCCAAACAACAGGGAAAAAAATTACCTCAAAGGAAAAAGAAAAAATAACGCTGTGCGAGGAGAATGAATTAGACAAACTTGAAGCGCCTTTTTGATCTCAAGGCCTCACTTTGGGGTGCTCTCGAAAGCAATTCATCAAATATATTAAATGAAATTCGAGATTGTTAATATTTTTTCGCATTAAATTTGGCAGCTTATTGTCGTCCTTAAATTTGGCGATGGCGTTGAACCCTCGTCAGGAATTGACCTTAAGTGGTACCGCTCTTTTTTATATATATGTATGTATGTGTTGGAAAATTCAAACATTTCGTTTTTTTTTTTCATATTTACAGACACATGCCAAAAATGATGAAGCTGATTACTTTTAAGGCAGTGAAGAGGACATAAATCGGAATAATATGTGAGTTAAAATTTATACATTTTATATATTCGTACTCCCATCGGGATACAGGACTTCGATGATGCCGAGCCGTACGATATTTTCATTTATTTCTGATTAGGGGTCAATCTTTGATGTCGGCGTTATTCTGTTTTGGCTCTTGCGAATTATTGATGTTCATAGAATTGGGCACTTTATGATTATTTGCGAAATGTTATGGTATCCTTTGAGAAGGGAGTTGCAAAAAAAACTCAATTTACTCATGCAGATTAAAGTGTGCTGTGGAGCGAAATTTAATTAAGGTATTGAACTTAGTAATTTGAATGAACTTAATTTTGAAACGTTTTTGATTCAGTAGTCTAATTAAATCTGACGTCCCTTCACCTTTTCTGAGAACAAAAAGTTTTGTTGTTAAAAATTTTGTGTCATGCTACTAGTCTACGTTCTTAGTTTGTTATCATTCAATTTAGTTAACGAATCGTCTTTAGCAACTTAATGAGACAATGGCAGTCAGTAGATGGTCACCTTTCAGCAAGCAATACAATGCAAATGTTTAAATGAAAAGTGCAAAATCAGTTATGTGACGAGTTTTCGCTTTCATTCTGAGTTTCAACTATTTTATGATTTGGCTTAACAACGACCGGGATTTCGAATCATCCTCATCATCTCAGTTTCATTTCTACAAACGCTCCCTTGCATCAAAATATGGCACTTGCTTTGTCACGTTGCAAAACATAGGTTGTTGAAAAATTTATTGAAAACACAGCCCCATGAATTATATTATTTTTATAATATCATACACACAAGAAAACACTTTGTTTAATTTTTGTTTGGTTAAAATACTTTATTTTCTTAAATACTTTCACTATTACTGGAAAGAGACCTGCAGGTTTGATGGATGACCAAAGACTGACGCTGACTTTAGCTTATAATGACTGGTGTTTTACAAAACCCAAGCCGCGAGAGCAACGGGACATCTTCAGCTTGATCCCCAAGCGTTGTTTTGTTGCCGGGCAAAATACATAGCTTATATATTTGATGGGAGAAAAATAAGTGTATGCGAAATGGGGGAGGATATGGGAGCATATTTTAATGATATAACACATGGAGTTTAAAGCTCAACGCTTTTATATTTCGTCAGTCCTGACAGCTAATCTCCGAAATGTTTTTTTTAATATCGATGCATTTTTATTAACTTATTAGAATTCCTTATATACTAGACAATTACGCTTCAACAAGCTTATATATGTTAACTTTAAATAACTAGCTTACTGGTCCTGTGCGGACACTCTAAGCTAAACCTTGTACTTATTTTATATCTGTCGACTAAAACTAGCTATTTTTATTTATAAGAAAATGTTTAAAAAACATACTTAGTGGCTGGACGTTTTTTATTTTATATCTAAGTCCTTAAACTAACTCTTCACTAACTTATCCTAACTATACCTAAGGAAAACTTAATCTATGCAAGCCGGCCGAGGCGATTTAAGAAAATAAAATACTACAAAACAAGGCCAACTTTGCCCCGGGGGCAATCCTAATTTGGAAGGACATCGACGAGAGGTCTTCTAAAAGCCACCAAAATTGTTGGTGCTGCTTCTGCGCATCTGCCATATTGCGGGTTGTTACCGGCCTGCTGAAGCAGAGTTAATCTTCGGAACTGCGTGTGATATCTTCGATTATAGTCACGTCCCTTGACCTCACATGAACGGGCGATGGGAAAGATTAGCGGCATCTCCATTCTGTTTTGTATCAAACCCTTAGAGTCGAAATAGAGGAAGGCCTCCGGAGGGACAAGGCCACTAAGGCGCACACTCTCGTGGTACAATTCGTTGGGGAAGAAAGCCCTGGAAATCAGATTGTTGGTCGAGGTCATTGCCCTCGCAATGTATCTTCGGATAAGCTTTTTAAGGATATTTTCCACTCTGATCAAGTTGGCCTCAGTATATAGGACCTCATTGCGATAGAATTTTTTGTATTGGGTCTCTGGAGCTCTATATAAACAAAGACAAGCCCTGAGATATGGCCTTTCAAAACCACGAATCATTTCCAGCGAATTTGATGTCACGTTGAACCACACTGGACACCCAAAACTATTTATTGGCCTGACAAGAGCCATGAAGCAGATGACTTTCACCCTGGTAACGAGTTGGCTGCTATAAAACTCTCTCTTTGTCATGGCACAGGTCGATTTGCTACTGAAGTGACCATGTTGTCCCACGATCAAGAATTTTCGCCAATTCTTTCTTTCCCAAGAGGCTCTAGACAGTGGAGTTGCCTTGTTTATAGAAGTCCAAACAAGCGCAGTCCTTCTACGAGCTTATCTGTTTTGAAAACTGTTCTTGAGTACCCTTATCGTCTCAGATTATTTCTTTGCATAGCATCGATCTTTATTTTAACCCCACATAAAAAATCACTGCTCATTGGCGACTGCGGAAATTTGTACAATAAATCGTCCTGAGTGAGGCATAGCTGCGCGGCCGAAATCCCGCTTCTTTGGTCATTTTGCTTCGATACCTCTTCCTATCGACTATAACGTTTCTTCTTCTGTCGCCACTCCAGAAAATAACATCAAACAGTCACAACTATCAGTATCTACTTTTACAAACATAAAAATTGCTTGAGTGGGTTTTGAAATCTCAATGCCACGGAGCCTTAAAGGATTAGTGCGGCAGCAAGTTCGACAGAAGAGATTCGAGCTTTTTAAAAGACAAAGCCTTAGGACTTGTGGGTGCGCATTTCTCAGTAGTAAGTGCGTCTCCTTCTGAGAGTAGATAATTTACCCATATACTTGTGGCTTATCCGAAAGTTAATTGCGATGGAACCAAATACGTCTTTCTATGATTTGCACTTCGATAGTTTATGTTCAAACCGATTTGCGCTTCCAGAGGCCTCTGCTTGGATTATAAGGGTCGACATGCGTTTAAATTTCGAAATACGCCTCTTGATTCCAGCAGGGTTGTATAAAACCGCGATATGGCAGGTGTGAAAAATGTGTGGCAACAATTTTGTGGCTGGCTTTCAATTTGTACGAAACTATATTACTAAAAAAACCTTTTCCGGCTAAAGTCTTTCAGTCGACTGCTTAGTTAAAGTAGGATGGTGCCGAAATATATATTCACTTGTAAGAATGCTGTGTTTGTGAGCACACGACCAGCGAACAAGTTCAGCTCAAATATTATTTTTGTCAATTATTGTTGCCTTTCGTGTTAACAGACTGCGTTGCGGACTTTTCGCAAGTCCAAAAGATCACAAAATAATGCTCGTACAAGAACTGAACGACTTGCAACAGCTTCGAATTTTCGGTGAATTAGGCTTAGCAACGCTCGAGGCAGATGTACTATTTTATCGAATAACAGTTCTCAGCGACGTAGCTTATTACTATATTAAATAATAAATAAAATAAATAAAAAAATAAACTGGCATATTTAGTCCGATGAGCATATTGTCGGGCGGAATCTTTGGACCGAATCTTTTCACAGGTGACCGTGAGAAAAACGTTACCAACAATTACGCCCGCTATCGATCAATGAATGTCGCCCAAAATACACCAGCTGAACCTGGTCGACGGGTGGTACCAGTAAGACCGATTCGATGGATCAATAGAGGAGTGAGTTCGCCGATAAGCCAGGTCCAATTTCGGATTGCAGTCAATATGCTCTAAAAATTTAATCATTGTGGTTGCTTTTTCCTTGGACCGGAGATTCAGTCTTTCTCTTCTTCTCGAACCCGGAAGCTCGGATACAAAGACTCTTTTACCTGGAGCGTTGGTGTCCATCAATTCAATATCGCCGAGGCAATGTAGTCGACGAATTTTTGTCTTCCGGACTATTTCCACATCATAGAGCTCATAGAGATCGCGGTTATGTCTTCTCCTCCATTCGCCTTCCTCACAGACAGGACCAAATATCCGACGCAGGATTTTTCTTTCGCCAAAGCCAAGAGTCAGTTCTGCCGTCCTGCTTATTGCCCAGGTTTCGGGTCCATAATCCACGACTGGCAAGATTTTCGTCTTTTGAGTGAGGAAGTTCGAGTACCAGATTGAAGAAGTCACAAACCAGCGAATCTTCTAACCGAAATCCGGTTCAGGTTTCGAACGATGCAGAGGTTTTTGAAACGTACTTTTTAATGCATCGCTAGTTTTTCAGCGTGATGCAACACAATCTGATCATTTTTCCCGGGATCCCGAATTCAGCCATCGGATTTAAAAGTTCTGTGCATTCAATGCTGTCGTATGCGGCTTTGAAATCGATGAAAAGATGGTGCGTATCAATTTGAAACTCGCTAGTATTTTCCAAGATTCGTCTCAGTGTGAAAATTTGGCCTATAGTCGATTTGCCGGGCCGGAAGCCGCACTGGTACATGATAAGTGCGGTTTAAGAAGCTCACGCAATATGCTGGATAGGTTTTTGTAGGCAACCTTAAGTTGGCATTATTATAAAATACAGATGACTGCGGTTCCTTAAAGCTATAAAAATCGAGGCAGTCAAGACATACGTTTGTACGGAACCCTTCATGTTCGTTTCTGACTCGCAATTGACACTTTTTTATCAATTATCAATTAGAAAACAAGCGCTTAGAAAGCGTACAAGTAACAATGAAAAAAGTTCATTAAAAACTAAACCTTAACTGTCAAAAAAGCATATCACAAACACTTCAACTGCGTCATAAAGTAGCATTAGCTTTGATGCTAATCAAGAAACCAGTGTTATCTAAACCATTTACAAGCACCAATGACGTCACACGATCGACAAAAACTCTAGCCCAAAACACAAGCGATGAAAAAATTGTGGTTCCCATTCCACATTGTTCGGACAATTATCGCAAGCTCAAAAAACACCCAAGTTCATGTAGCAGATGATTAGATAAGAAAGCGCTCCCCGGCGCGTCCGGCGGGTGATAGCACCAGAATCAATTTGTTCGTCGATTCTTTCGCCAGTAGTGCGCTGTTACTCATCGAACGCTTATTTAACCGCGTGAAAAGCTGTCAAAATATATAGTTCCAAATAAAATCGCATCGCTGTGATTATTTTGAAGAAAATTTATTTGCAAACATGTAAGACAATTTTCCTCTCTCTTATCGCAGTTTTGTTGTTTTCGTTTTTGGAAATTCGATTGGAGCTGAGCAAAAACAAACTGACGCCGACGCCATCCAATGGTTATGACAATGACTACGTCCCAAATAGATTGAGTTAATCTTGTTGTATCTGTGAGATACTTTTTGTTTTTATGTCAATGAGACTGGAAGGGAAGATCACGTTTAATGCTTTTGGGTCGCGTGTTATGTCAAAACCATTCAGAGTTATACAAAGTTAAAGGTTCACCCTCTGTTTGGCATGTTTGTCAAAATTATCTCTTAAATTCCCGACAACTGTCAAAGACCATTTTTCATTCGTCGCTGGTTCGAATTCAAGCTGACACCACGCTGTGCGAAGCTACTACACAAACGGATCCTTCGCCTTGAATTTAAATATTTGTATGTATGGTTGTACGAATGTTATTCGTCCTTTGGCATATCTGTCTATGCAAATGTATACAAGTTGAGCATGCTCATATATACAAACATGTACTTTATTAAATTATGTCAAGCGTTATGCGTCGCATGTCTGTCGAATGTTTAAACAAGCATATTTCCATTTCAAAGAACTCGGGTTGTGTTGTGATTCCGAAACCGCCATCGCCATCGCCCCCGCCTCTACAGCCGCCGTCTTTTGTTCCTCCTACCATCGGTATGTGTTCTACAAGAAATATATTTATGTATATGTGTATTTATAAAAAAAAGGGGTTTCGATGGGTGGTATGTTGTTGTGGTGCAAATGGTTTGGGGGGTTGCTCGTCGTTGCTGGTTTAATTAAATTTTTTTTTAAAGGAATACTAAAAAAACCACACACACACAAACCGCTTCTTTAATTAATGCGTTATAATCCATATTTAAAGCGAGAGCTATTCATTAGATAATTAAAAATTTAATTAGTTTTATTTTTTCTCACATTTTTTTCATACTTTTAGTTGTCGTTTTTTTTTCCTTCTTATTATGTACTGGCTCATAAGGGATTACGACAACCCTTGTAATCCTTTTTCATAGAGCGTGGAAAAGGATTGTGCAGTGGTTTGATATTTAAATGTATTTTAAGGGTCCCGTACCTTCAGTCCGTCCTTCCGTTCGTCTGTCACAGAGCTGTATCTGCTTAAAATGTTATAGGGAGACGCTTGCAATTTTCACAGAATGTGTATTGGCGTTTAAACATCACACAATGGAAATGATATAAAGATATCAAAAGAAAGTGTTCATGAAATTGCAACTCAACTTAGCGCCTTACAGTAGACAATAAGATTCAAGGACCAACTAACAACTTTTTAAAGTATGCAATCATTTCGTCCATCCAACAGAATGAAAGAGTTCAAATTCGAATGAGAAAAAATAAATATTTAGCAACTTAAGGAAACAATGTCAAAAAGTAATAACAATGGCACTTAAAACAGTGGGTTGAAAAATGAAGAAAAGTGTAAACATTAGTGACGTTCTGTGTGTTGATTACGCACTTAAAGCAGGCAAGGATATTCAGTGTTTGAATACATTTTATCCTATTTTTCAATATTACCCAATCCATTCTTAAGAACAATTTTGAATACTCTGACGACTATTATTTAAACACGCTCTTGAATCTCATGATACACTTGTGATTAATTTTTATTTTCGAGAAAATTACATTATAATGTGACACGCGGAACTAACACCATAACAATTTGACGATAATCAACGAATTCCGAACGCATTTTCACACCGATTGAGATGAATTCCTTGCAGGAATTTGACAAAAAAAAAATCAGAATTATGCATCGAATAATATTTTAATCTTGTGATCGTTTTAAATCCTTATTTGTGTAGACTTTTTAATTTCCGATTTGAAAGTTCTTGTTCTTATTGGAATTACAAGTCGAGCTTTTACTTTGTCTTGCTTAATCTTCATTGTGGGCGATGCTGTGAGAAAGTTAAAATTAAAGAAACGCAGTGTTGCATATTTTCAGGAGGTGCAGAACCCTTCGCGTGAGAGTCAACTCTCACTTCTGTTTTTTTGTTTCGATTACTGCCCGGATGGAGTCCGAATATCGATTTATTTGTATTCACTCAATTCGCATTATTCTACTCGCTATAAATTGTTTTTTTTTTGAAAGTTATGCCTTGACAGAAGTGCCATTGGCAGGCCATAATTTCGTGAAGGTTCCTTGCAAGCTTAAGAAGAATGCAGCTAAAAAAGGTCACAAAATTGTGATAAAAATGCAACGTCAAATTTTTAAGCCACCTTCCACTTTGTTTCCTTTTCGATAACAAATCTTAATCAGAGATACACGTCGCAGAAATATCTGTGCTTCGTTAATTTCAAACTAGAGATAAACTTTATTTCTTTCCAGATTTGCTTTTCTGGAAAGCATTTTCGTAAGCAATTTATTGCGCCGAGCAGTGCTTTGTTGCAAATTGAACTCATTTTGGATGGAAAATGGAAGGAGATTGAAATGAGGAACTTCCTTAAATTTAAGGTCGGCAAAATGGTTCTTAACAATAATCCACTGTCTAGCATCTTGACACATTACCGACTCTTCCCAATAGTTTTAAATTATATGAAAAATAATTGAATCGAGAAGAGTTTTATTTGACTGATTAGACCGACTTCCCAGAAACTAATTGCTTTTTAAATTGAAATAATTTTCCTGTATCTTTCGTGGAGTATCTTGACGGACGAAGGTATCAAGTAATACAATAATTTCATACAGCACCATGCTTTCTCAGGTGTGCCTCAAGATAGCAACCTAGGTCCTATTTTATTCATTCCATCAACTAACGATGCTAAGTAAGTGAGCTCAACAATTCAAGAGTTCTTATTTAAGTTGATGACATAAAAATATCCACATTTATTGCGACTGCAGCGCTTTGCAGGATGACCTCAGTTCATTCGCAAAATGGTACTCGATAGTTGTTAATCATTGAAAATATTTAAGCATTTCGTTTAGGAGAAGTCTTAACCCTCTGTCCTCTGTGTACATCATAAATAGTTCTGTGCTGGTCAAAGTGAAACTGATAAAAGACTTATATGTACAATTCACTCAAAATCTTGACTTGTCATTTTATATTGAACAAAGTAACTTCCTCCTCGGCTACATTAAACGCTGGTATAAAGAATTTTGCATATCCCTTGATCACAAGTGCCCTGTACACTACATTTGTTGGGCCACAGTTTGAATACGCATCCAATGTGTGGTCACCGTATTACTTGACACATATTGTTTGTTTCGCACTTCGCCTTTTAGGCTGGACTGATCCTCTTCGCCTTCCATCTTTTATGGACCGTCTTCTGCTTATTGGTCTTAATTCGTTGGAAAAAAGTCTAGAGGTCTGTGATATTGCGTTTTTGCATCAGCTTTTTGCTTGTAAAATGTTTATTTAATTTTAGAAATCAAATAACCGTACGAATTCCGATTGTATTATAACTTTAACGCGGATATTGTGTATTCGATTTTGTTCGTATTTATTTTATGTTTACATTTGTTAATTTTTCATTTATTTTTATTTATATATTTGTATACGGTCTTAGGCTATATTTGTATATGTTTACTTTTACAACTACCACCACGCTAAATGATGACTGTGATATGGGTATATAGAGTAACTCTCACTCACAAGGATTATTTTATAAACCCCAAAAATTGTATCCTTGAATTGAAAAATCCTGCAATCCTCCAATTATCATCTATGTGTAATCATTGTGATGTAAAAACTGCTCAAATTGGAATCCAACGAGTTGCATGCACTAGAAATATTCTATCAATTGGCGCCCAACGTGGGACAAATCAAACACAATTATTACCAAAATTAATCTTATAAATTGAATGAATTTCCTGAACCAAACATCAATTTGTGCTTGAAATACACTTTAGCTATCTTATAATGGAGTTAAATAAGTTGGATTTAATACATAGTTCTACAAAGTCTACACCACTCAAGCCCCACTAGCCTTACCCTCATTGCCAAAAACTTTTGGTTTCTTTAAATTTTGTTTTCTTCTTAAGGAAAGCCTAAAATTTTTATTTTAAAAGTTTATTTCCCTGCATGTGTCAAATTCAGCCTAAAGTTACACAGCCTTTCAGATATTAGACTACATCCACACTTTCCTCACCATTAACCAACCACTGATATATCGGCAGTCATCCGAACTTTCCACACTTTAAACCGCCGCGGTACTTGTTCTCCTCCTACGCGACTAAAAAAAAAAACACTCCAACCATTCTTCAACTTATTTTCAGTCGGTTTCATCCAGATAAACTGTTGCCTCTCCTGTAATAAATCTACTCCTTCCAGTTTCTTGTACTTTCTTCACAAATTTAAATCGCTGGCAATTTTTAACGGCTGTTTCATCTTTTCCCCGAAATATATCTCCATTTTTGGAAGCGAAAAGTTCAACTACCCAAATCTGAAAATAAGTGCCAACTTTGAACGTGGCTTGGAAAATAATGACGAAGGGAATCAGAAAGAAAAACTTCTTACCTCGACGGTTTTGTACATTATTTTGTTTTGTTTTTTTTTTTTGCATATATGCAAAATGTAGCTCGCGAAATTTAAATAATAAATCACCCTGCGTGGAAACTTCCATCTGCATGAATCCTGGTGTGCTTGTATCAGAGGCGGCACCTCCGTTTACCCTTCGAAATCGAAATTCAGTTTGAGAGACCGTAACAGGAGCTTTGATCCTGTGTCTTGTGAGTTCAAGTCATTCGAGAGCATGATAAAGTATTTTAGAAGAATTTGCGGATATTTAATCTTAATTAATGCACAAGGATGATGAAGTGCACAAGGATCTTGAGGCTGCTGCTTCGAGTGGGGGACTGAATGAGGAGTGTGTCAACGGATCCTTCAGTTCAGTAATTAATGCAAAGTAAATGCTTTATGTATTAGTGGTCGCAGTCTGAAGGGATTCTAAGGAGGCACGATGAGAAACTCAAATATTTATATGTTTAGATAACCATTTTTGCATATGCTCCTATTCTTGATATTTTTTTTTTGTTTTTTTAATTGATTCCATGAAAAGTTTCAGTTCAAGAGAGATGAGATGGTACTCTTGGGTGCTGCAGAAAAGATTTTTAAATTCTTCCAGAGGCAAATGAATTCGGACTTTAAAATTCTAAGGAAAATCTTGCAAGAATAATAATTCAAAGATACTTGTACATTGCGCATCACAAGAATGAGGCTTCAACGAATAACTGTGACAATTATTATACCAGGAAGCTTTTTCGAATAGTTACATATTTGCCCAAAAGAAGGATATACAGATTTCCTGAAATCATTCAAGTTCTAAAAGAAAGTCTTTTTCGAACAGACGCTTGGAGCAACAAAAAAAAGGAAAAAAAAATAATGCTTTCCAAAATTTGACCATCAGGCCGAAAGTGTTTAGGTATTGATGTGTATATGAATAAAAGTAAGACTGAGTGAAGATCCCTAAAACTAGGGTAAGGAGCAAAAAGGATACATCTTCAAATGAATTTCAAAAGAGTACAAGTCAAATGTGTTGTCTTTTGGATGAGGAAAAGTTTAATTTTGGCAGCAGCCCCGATGGCTTATTTTGTCTGAAATCGTAGCCGTACGTCAGTTCTAATGGAGTGGGGAGCTATGACCTATTATAGCACAATCAAATTTTAGATTCTTTCTACAAAAACAAATGGAAATAGCTATCAATATTTGCCTGAACGTTCATGACCGAAGATGAAGAATATTTTTTTGTTATATAGATTTTCCAACAAGACAAGCTGCGTTCATTCAGAAAACATGGAATCTTCATCGAAATCATTTGGCAAAGTCTACAAGCAAAAAATTGCCGGACATACTTTTTATGTCCCATTTCTAAAAGCCAGATTTTTAGCCCTTCAATTTTGTTTATGCATTATTTCTGGGGCGATACATATGTTAATGGTTCCTCAAATAGTTAATGCTTCCTCACTTCACAATCGATCGCAAAAATGATTCCTCATCTTAGTTTTTCGCAGTGTAACTACAAGTAAAACGAAGTCTGCATACACATACCAAACAGCTATAGCCGTAATTATTTTAAACAGCAAACAAAAAGCAAACTTTCCCGGTGAAAGATTTATGATTAAAAAAGATGATAAGGCAAGAAAAATGCAAATATCTCAGAGTCCTGAATAAACCTGAACTTCCTCCAGTTTCATTGGTATATAATCATACCGATTTTGTCGTACTCAATGGGTAGGCGTGGGTTTTTTATTATTTGTTAAAATTTAATGACACCCTGCAATAAATGTTTGGATAGTAAAATTAAACCTTTTTTAAGTTTTACACAATTATTGCAGGAAGAAATTAAACTGAAATATCCCCTTGGGTTACTTAAAAATATTATTTTCTAACTATTTTTTGCGTGTGTAAAAAAGCGAGCATGTTCATAATTTATGATTTAATTTTTCAAAAACCTTGCAAGGAGTACAAGTAAGAATAAATATAATGGATTGCTTCAAGCAATGAAAGCCTTTAACACGCCAAGCAAAAGTGCTTACGCTGAAAATGTACAAGCTCCTGCAGGAGCAGCTATGAAGACAGCATCAGAATTTGTCGAAATTTCGCAAAGGGTCATCTACAAGTTGATCAAAGAACAGACTCTAACTGGAACACAAAGATCACCCTAGAAGAAAATTCCTCATTAGCATGGGATCACTGATTTGGTCAATGTCGATATAGAGACCATAAGAATGATAATCTAATTCTCAACTAATTTGACAAAAAAGTCATAACATAACAGCCTTAAACAAAAAAAGCTATGATGAACTTGAAATAAGCATAAGCAAGTAATTTCTTTGGAGCGTTCTCAAAGATTCAACTTTCGCAAGACAAAAGTCAGGTGCACAGTGTGTGAAAAAACTAAAGCAACTTTAAGTATTCTATCTGCCTTTCTTCTTTTCATGAGAAAAAAAATTTATCTGGAAAAGTTATAACTAAACATTTTAAAACATAGATACACTTTGACTATTCTTTCTTAAAAGACACTATTTTTTACTTATTTTAAAGTAATTTGTTACATGAAATTTAACGAAAGCAAAACCATCTTTTTGTAAGGCTTTGACAAAACTAAAGCAAATTTACAATTTTTTTGTGACTATATTCATCAATATTTTGTTGGATATCCATTATTTTAAAGAACTACTTGAAATCGGCAAGGCAATTCAATCATTGGGACGTTCCACCCTTTTTATTTTCTAGCTGAAAAAAGTAAGGCTTTGAAGAACTAATTTTAAGTCCGAATTTTTCGATCTACAATTTCCCATAGGCTCTCTATGGGATTGAGATCGGGTGATTGCGCTGGTCTTTCCAGAACACACAAACCGGTCGCATTCAATCACTCAGTGACGAGCCTAGACTTTTGTTTGGGGTCATTGTCGTGTTCGCATATCCAGCGAAAGGGCATGTTGTCATCCGCGTATGGAAACATAATGTCTTTCAGTATAACTTTGTACCCTCGACTATTTAAAATACCCGTAGTTAGGTAGATAGGCCCCATTCCCTGGCCGGAGCAACAGCCCCACACCAATAAATTGCCCCCACTGGCCTGGCAATACTTTTGGTCTAAGCGTTTTCCTTTCGTTCTTCTTACGTGCGCTCTTCCATTCGATTCCTTGATGTTATATTTGGATCCATCTGACCTATGGTTCTGGACTGTTCTCCATTTCTGTCCCAAGGCATTCACAATAATATGATCTGATGTTTAAACAGTAGCTGTAGGTTATTGTTATGGACAATCCAATCACAAGAAATTGAAAAACCGTGCGCCAACTTCAGAAGCAACAAAATATGAGTTAATTAATTAAATGGTAGGAAATTTTATTGCGCAAATCTCTTAAATGCTTAAAGTTGAACTAAATGATTAAGTTAAAAGAAACAAGGCGGATCCGCAGCGTGAAATAGACCAACTAATAAGATCAGCAGGCCATACTCAGGCTATCACCATACCATCCGGACTTAAACCCAATTGACAATTAATGGGGTATTGTAAAATCAAGAGTGGGTGGAAAAATTTGTACTATTCATAGTAAGCAGAAGAAGAATTTGAAAAAATGACGGTCGAGTAATGGAAAAGTACCTGAGATAAAGCCACAAGGACCGAATAAAATTATTTGAACAATAATATGAACAAAGTCAATAGAGGCATTAGACCCGGCGAGGCAAAACATTGTTTCTTCTTTTTAACACAAAAACTGATAACCAACAACAACATAACCCTCTTTACTTAAATGAGAGTGTACTTATTTTCGGTATACCGCACAAATCGTATTCAAGTAAATATCAGTCAGCGTTGAGAATTCACGCACTAAATATCAAAAGGTTATTAAAAGGTTATATGCGATTTTTCTTCTGTTTTGTGTGGATTGACCGAAAAGAGAAAACCATAAGTTTAAAAATACAAACAGCTGAAACAGTGATGATTGTATATTTTAAAAAGAGGATTAGACAAGAAATATGTAAAAAATCTCAGAGTCCAGATTTAACCAAAGTTGAAACTGCACGAGAAGTTAAAACCTTTTTAGCACGCAATCATCTTCTTCCGGAAAGGCATCTTGAAATATTGCGCATGAGATCAATTACAGGTTATGTCGGACAAGAGTTTGAGGTTTTTGAAAAACCTTTTCTTCAGCCTACCAGAAAGAACACCACATTAAACGCTGCGTATTGAAACGCACCCAACAAATTTTCAAGCTCAAACTACATTTCTTGCATGTTTTGAAATTGCCATCGTTCACCTCAAAATTGGAATGGGCCAAAACAAAGCAGGTGCTATTTATTGAGATCAAGGGATCCAAGGGAAGGCAAAGCCTGTAAAAAGTTAGTATCACTTCTGAAGAACCAATTTTTGGATCATTTAATTGACAGCTGTTAAATGCTTCGAATTCATGATTCTCGAGTGTTCCCTTGTAAGCTTGAATTGAGGCTTCGACCTTATTATGATCAATTTCAGCCATACTCTTTTTAAACTCTGCCATGCCATTGGGAGAGCTGAATCCTCCAACTCACCCGAAAGTGATTCATTGGTCACTTAAATAGGGTCATTCATTTGCAGATCCGAAAGTAAATAAATAACATTTATTAATTCAAAATCATCAAATGTTTATTTGAATATAATTTCTCGATCTTGCTGTCATAAAAAGAATGAAATATTTTATCATGTAAACGATCTCCATGGAAGCTCTTGCAACTCGATTTTGACGAGCGTTTTTGATGACTTTTCGACATTTGGCGTATACGTAGGCTGCAAGATATATTTCTGGCCTAATAATGAAAATGCGAATATTTATCATCAAAAGTGGTTTTATTGTTTTTCAAAGTATTTTCCAGCATGATTTATACACTTTTGCACGCGCTCAAACCAATTGTCGAAACACGTTTTCCACTCCGATTGAGACACCTCCAAAACATGGTTTTTGAACACTTCAACAGCATGTTCTGTTGACGAAAATCGTTAACCACGCTTTTTTTTCTTGAGGTGCTGGAATAAAAAGAAGTCATTGGGTGCCAAGTCAGGGCTGTACGGCGGATGACTCAACAATTCGACTCTTTGGCCGGTCAAAAAGGCGCTGGTTTGAGCCGATGTGTGAGAGCTCGCATTGTAATGGTGAACAATGATTCGTCTTCTCTTGTTCGTTTTACGAATTTCTCCGAAGACTTCAGGCAAACAAATTGTTGTGTACCACTCAGAATTGACTGTCCTACGTTGCTCAAGCGGAACAGTCGCCACATGACCAGTTTTGTCGAAGAAACAGGCGACCAGTTGGTTCGAATTGCTTCTTCCACGAACAACTTTTGTTGGATTTGGCTCGTCCTCGAAGACCTTGTTTTGTTTCGGGCTCATACGCATAGATCCATGATTCGTCACCTGTGACAATCTCATAAACGTCTTTTGAAGCACCGCGATCGTATTTTTTAAACATTTCTTTGCACCAATCGACACGAGCCTTTTTTTGAGCGGTTGTCAAATTGTGAGGGATCCAACGAGAAAAAAAACTTTTTTACGGCCAGGTTCATGCAATATCGAATGTATGCTGGTGGGAGAAATGCCCATGGATGCCTCTATCTCACAGTATGTCACATGACGATCTCGCATAATCAGTTCACGCACGGCATCAATGTTCTCTGGCACAACGCCCATTTTTGGACCACCTTCACGGAATTCGTATTTGAGCGAGCGTCTGCCATGACTGAATTCATTAAACCAGTTTTTCATAGTGCTATAGGATGCTGCTTCATCGCCATACAAAGATTTAAATTCATCAATGCAATCTTGTCGTGATAATCCACGTCGAAAGTTGTGAAAAATGATCGCACGAAAGTGTTCACGAATTTATTCCATTTTTTTGCCGAGACGAATTTTTCAAGTCTCTCTAAAGAAAACAATTCACGACTTAATGACACCACGTTTTAAGTGATGTTATGCTAAAAAACTTTCCAATGGAAATGTCAGATTGCACCTGGCAACACTTAGTGTTACCTAGGCCAGAAATATATCCAGCAACCTAGGTATTCATTTCCAAAACGTCAAGGGTTTGCAGTTCTGAATGAACACAGCCTACAAAAGTAAAATCAACGGCAGCGAATCGAAATATTTCTTCCTCGGTTGAACAAGCACACGAAGGGTTCCGTACCACCAGACATACCTTACTTCTTGACTTCTAATTGAGTTTCGAAAAACACTTCTTATTTGTATGGAGATTCCCATACATTTTTAAATTTATATTATTTTTCTTTGATTTTTCGTTCAGAACATACAGCGTTGTGGCGGACGAACGGACGCAAAGCGAATGCTTAGCAAAAGGGTTCCGTTGGCATCCTTTGTGCACGGATTTCTTCCATTTTTACTTCCAAACATGCGATAAATTCGTCTGTAAACGTCTTTTACATTTTTTCTGTGAAATTCTGTGAGATTTGGTCATCCTAACGCTAATGTTCAAAAATACAAGCGGCATTAGTTCCTCGCATTCCGTGGTGAGCTGACTTCAAATCGTCAGAGTTGGAGATGCAAATTAAAATGTAAGATATACCGTACTGTACGGCAAGACAAGCTTAAACGATGTGCTCGTCTTGTAATCTTTTCTGTAGAGCTTGGATTTCAATGATAAACGGCCTTAAAACATCTGTAACAGATTTAAACAGCAAGTGTTAAACGATCCGTATTGTAAAATGTCAAACCTTGAAGCAAAAAAATACTGTCTCGAAAGCCATTCGAATTTTGACTTATGCGTTGAAAACAGGGACGTCAATTTCGGATCACTCTTTTCCTTTTTCCAAAAAATATTATAACCATTCAACAGGTGAAGTTCTATATTCCACTATGGTCACACTACCTCCCACATACATATGTACATATTTACAGGTTTCATATCCTGCTCGTCTTTGCGAGTTATTAGCAGTCTCCAAATGAACCCTCGTGCACTTACAAACAAATGTCGCTCCCCTAAATCGCAGAATATTGGCGGCAGTTGATCTTCATTTGCACACGTTCAATTTTTGGTTTTATCTACCTGTGTGTACTCGCATACTTTTGCCTCAGCGTTTTGTTGCCATTCACCAACCCCTGGCGGGCCCGTTCAACCCTCATGCAATAACCTTTTGGAACAGGACGATATACGAGTGCTGTTTGAACACCGGGCGTAGAAAAGTGGAAAATATTTGCTTATCTCTCGCATATGAGGCACAAAGTGTAGACACCAAACGTGGCATAAATCGCTTTGCCCCAAATCGTTCACCCCCACCCATATACTGCTTGAGAATGGTCGGGGTTCGGGGTTTGTGCTGCGCGCTGTGAAATATTCTCAATATTCTTCCTTTTGTTGTGAAAAATGATCCATCCTCGAGCTCGGGTGGGTGGATGTGTGTGTGTGTGCTGCCGTGGTCCTTTGTGTCACATTTGAGTTTTCCACTCTCGAATTCACCCCAGCGAAAAAAACGAATCGGGGGTGAATTGCTGAACAAATATTGCGCGCAGGTGGATGGTGCGAGGTCGACCAGCGTTTAGTTTCACCTGCTCCTTTAATTAAAGTCACTTAAAATGTTATCCACTTAATTCCGCTTTTTTTGTGAATTTTTGAACATACACCGGCACACTCGTATCCTTTTGCTTGTTTTTTTACGCAATGGCTCGGAGCTGCGAAGGATATTTTACGCACCTGTGACGCGAGTCCTGGTTGGGTTTTGTTTTTAATTTATCTGTGGGCCGGATGAGGTTACCATTTATTTTATCATTTACGGCTGATGTGTGCGACAGGAAGGATATTTGATGTGCAAACAAGGACACTACAATTTCACTTAGATTTCGTGAGCACGGGAGTGGTTTGAAAGTGCAATTAAATTTTTATCGCATTCCTTGCGTGCAAAAAAAAAACTAGGAATAATTTTGTGGTTGAAATTCTTGGTTGTGTTAGTGTGTATTTTGTGCTTCCTTGGAGGGGTGGTTTGTCAATATGAGACTTATATCGGCTATTAGTTTGAGTGGATCCCATTGTTCTGTCTTCGTATGTATGTAGATGGGTCAAGGCGAGGGCTTTATGGGAAAGTCTTCCAATTAGTGTGGAAAATTTATTTAGCTTTTGAAGTCAATGGATTTGTAGTGAAGTCGTAAATAATTGTTAATTGGCAGTGATAAAAACAAGTTTTGTTTGCTGATAGAATGCCTAGAAAGGGACTATAATGTAACTAGAGCGACTCCTTTTCAGTTTTTTATGTTCCTTGAGTTTAATGTGCTCGGAAAATTTGTGAAGTCGACATCATAAATCATTCAGAAATACAAAATGTTGTAGATTAGAGAAAGGATATAAAGGAAACACTTTCACTTGGACTTCAGTTCCTCTAAAGCGTGACATTGGGATTGGAAGCCTCAATGAACGATAACAGATGACAGCTTCCGGTTCATACTGCTCCCCCCCACCCCTACAACCAAACTCACCAAACAATCTGCCATCTTCCACGACAAGCCGATATGTTCTATCGCGATTTAAAGATCACAGAATTTATGAAAACGTGAGACTCTATCTTGTTTATCTACATGGCCAACCGGTTTCCTGCATCGACGGTAAAAGTTAAACGAATTTAATGGTGTCAATCCAGCAAGAAGGACTCCCAACCGACCCTATTGAATTGAGGCAAATTTTTGTACGATATCACGAAAATTTAAACATTTCGCCCACCGATCTTTCCACTTTTGCATCCCACATTTCTTCTAAGCGCATGATACATCTCCAAAGAACTCGTTCCCATTTCAAGGATTACTTTCGATCCTAACCCGCTTTCCTTCATAGAGCGACTTCCTACTACCTCTATCTCAAATTCCCCAAAGTTTTTATCGATATATTACCAGAATGTCAGAGGATTGCGCACCAAAACCTCTAATGTTTTCCTTAACTCCCAATGTCTCCCTTACGATATCTTCGCTTTATCAGAAACCAACCTTACGCCCAGTTACAGAAGTAACGAGTTAGTCTGACTACAATGTCTTTCGAGATGACGGGATTGCAAAAGGAGACGTTTCAGCTGGTCGCGGTGTCCTCTAAGCTATCCACAATCGCTTTAACTCAACGCTCCTCAAATCCTCACACACTGCTGATTTTGAATTCATATGTGTTAAAATAACAAATACCAAAAGCAACACGTACATTCTTTGCTGTTATATCCGCCCTTCACAACCAGTCCAGGGATACCAACTTGCCGTAGATGCTTTCGACTCTCTTCTCGATGCTTTGAATCATGGGAGACTTTAATCTTCCACATTTGCAATGGACCTTATCAGATGATGAGTCTCACTTTATCGCAATTAATCCCACATCGGAGAAGGAGATCCTCTTTACTGATTGTCTAACCAACTCTGGCCTTTTCCAAATCAGTGGCATGACAAACAACTTAAATAGACAACTCGAATTCATTTTCTCCACCGATGCCGGCAATTGTGTTGTTTCTGAGAGCACTCACCTCTTGTCTACCCTAGATCGATTTCACCCACCTCTTTCCCTCACCTTCTCATATGAGAATGTACCGAGACCCATACTCTCCGAGCACATTAACAGCTTTAATTTTCGTTAGGCAGATTTTCGTAAATTAAACTGCCTCCTCAGAAAAGTCAATTTTAGCATTCTTAATACCACAACTAGACCTGTCACTATTGATGATGCTCTCTTGGCTTTCTACTGCGAAATTCTTGACTGCATCATTCAATCAGTCCCATACTTGCCGCAGAAGAACGTCGAACGTCAACCCCACCTTGGTACAATAAAGAACTGCGCTCACTTCGAAATAAACGAAACAAACTATGGCAAGCAAATATTAAATCTCGATCTGAATCTGATTTTTCGATTTACCAAATTGTATGTAACCAATTCTCCGAACTTTGCTATTCACTCTACCTGGACTACATAAACATAGTGCAATCGAATCTGATTTCTGATCCTAAGCGTTTCTACCAGTTTATCAACGTTAAAAGTAAATCCGATGGCTACCCATCCAGCCTCAAGTATCCCAACTCATCCTCAGCTGACCCTAATATGATCGCTAATTTTTTCGCTGATTTCTTCAGCCAATCATTTGCTGGCCACAACGAAGAGCCCGACCATGATTACTTCCGATATTTGAGCTCTAACCTCAGTTGATATAGCACCTGAACTAGTAACAGAGAAGATAAGTAAACGCAAGGATGATTATTCCCCCGACCCCGAGGGTTTACCAGCCATAGTGCTAATAAAATCCATCAGATTCCTGGTCCAACCCCTAACAGCACTTTTCAAACTTTCCATTTCTCAAGGAGTTTTTTCTAAACTCTGGAAAAGCTCATTTATTATCCCCATCCATAAGAAAGGTCCTTAATACGATGTATCGAACTACAGACCATTTGCTAAACTCCCATGCATTCCGAAGCTCTTCGAGAGCATCATAAATGATACCATGTTTTTTCACTGCAAATCCATCATATCTTCAAATTAACACGGATTCCTAAGAGGTAGGTCAACAACCACCAACTTTACCGAATTCGTCTCTCGAACACTCGGTGCCTTGGAAGAAGGTAAAGAAGTCGATGTTGTAGCCACTGACTTCAGCAAAGCTTTTGACAAAATCACCCACAGTATCATACTCCTCAAACTTAAGGCTCTTGTCTTTTCAGCGGGCTTTATCGCGTGGATCAAATCCTACATGGACGTCGTCCTTTTCAGATCTTCCAAATCCAATCCATTTATAGCTCCCTCAGGAGTCGCTCAAGGTAGTCAAGTTGGCCGAATGATTTTCATCCTGACAATAAACGACGTCAATCTTTTCATCCAAAACGCATGTGTATCTGTATACGCTGATGACATGAAAATATTTACGAACATTTCATCCCCGGCTGACTCATGCCTCCTGCAAGATGATCTGACCAGATTCTCTATATGGTGCAAAAAAAATTTCCTGGAGCTCAATATCAGCCATCAAATATACACGAAGGCGTCTACCACAACCTCCCAGAACCTACTTCATCTACAACGAACCTATTCCTTCAGTCATATTTTTTATTTACGAAGGGATTTAGGAAATGGGAGGAATTTCTTGTCCCCATTTCTCAATGCTCTTTACTGTAGTACATTATATAAGCTTCTGATCTCCGGAAGGTGAAACAGCGCCTTTTTCTTTTGCAAAATTATTAATTTGTTTACTGGATTTTTAAACCGATCTGGTCAACTTCCGCCCACTTGTCACCTGATACAGTTAACGCACCACGGTCTTGGCTTATTTGTTCCTGTGTATTCACTTACTTTTTTTGTGTGCTATCGGCTTTTTATGCGTCTATACAGACCCTTGTTCGTTTACTGGCTCCTTGATTTGCCTCAAATCAAAAACCCTCCAATAATGTGGAACGTTAAGAAGATTCAGATTCTCAGGACAATCCAGGAAAAGGAACCTTTTCAGTCAATGCTATTGATAGAGTAACAGAGATAAAAAGCGTCAGCTTTAATATCGGTCAACTTTAGGATCGCTCTGAATTAGAAAGATGAACTGGAGTGAAAAAGTGGACTTATCAGCACACCAGAAGCTTGAGCTTACAGAGTGTATTCAGATTAAAGACACTAAAACGCCTACAATATGTGATCACAAGGCGGCAACAGAATTCGCGAAACAGCCAAGACCACTCTAAGGCACATACAGTAGAACGTGGCAACAGACCAGGCTCATAAAAAGACTCTGCAAAGAAGAACTCGAGTAGCTAGGGGAGAATAAGGATTACCCAAGTTCCTTGACGTATCACAAGCTATACACCCAGTCTCTCCGTAATGGTGCAGAAAAAACATTAGCAGAGATTTGTGGATGTATTCAAGCAGCATTTCCAACACAACCTAAACGATAATGACCAAGGGAGGGTATGGTTTGAATAAAATCTAAACCTTGTCGATGAAATGGTCTTCCCATTCGCTGTTGGAAAAGCTTATTTTAACATACCGTAAATCTGCTTTTTAAAAACATGTATGTGTGTAGGTAAAGTCGATGCATATGGTGTTTGATAATTTTTAAAACTTAAAGACATTTTCAGACGAAACAAAACCAGAAATATACCACGAATTTTTAATTCGTTCTTAAATAAAAATTTAAAAAAAATTCCCACACGAGGGCGGGTGTTACATCCTAAGGAGTACTTGTTTAAAATTTTGTTACCAATCTAAAGGAACGGTTATCATGGGACAACTTTTGGCAAAGAATTGCAATGAACCAGTCATCTATATTTGTCGTTTTGTTATAATTCTCCCATTGCCCAGCACAAAGGCTATCCTCGAGCTCTCTGTATCATTAGATTCGTCATGAAGCCCTAAAACAACCACTCCTTTCATTCTACCACTTAAACCAAAAAGATGCAAAGAACCGCCTCAAGCCGCGTATGTACAAAAAGAAGATGGATGCTTGATCGGAATATCACCACGTATATTCAACGCTCAATCCTGCTGCTGAAAAAGCTTTATATCCAGTTCAAGTAAAAAATTTAATGACAAAAACCTAAATCCGGCTCAGAATGGGTCACAGCAATATAACTCACAGCCATTTAATCAATACTGTGACGAGAAACCAAGATTCTATGTAACACACGTATGCTAAAATGAGTAAATATAAATTTGGTTAGCAAAACCATCTCTGGAAAAAACCTTCAACAACTTTAATCTTTCATCACTGACAAAAATATTAGATCCGTATACGAAATTGTTTTAAAACTTAAATTAGAATTATTTATTTAATGTCGTTCTCTTTAAAATAAGCCTAAGCCCTGGTAGATCGCGCTTTAATTTTAACTCATTGGTTATGTAATTTATTTATAAGTCAATAAAATAATAATAATAATAATAAGATTCGTCAAGAATAGACACAATTTCATCGTCTGAGGATAACGAGACGTAGGCATTTTTATATCACATCATCTGCCGTAGCTTTCACATTAAATTAATTTTGAGGGGGGCCTCGGTTCGTTTCCGTTCCCCGAGTTTGGGAGACTCCTTCTGATTTACCGAATCTGGATGCCGGTTCAAAATTACAAAACCCTTTTTGTGTCACATTCATTCTTCAATTACTTTTTTAATGTTGTTGGCTGGTAATGCGAGATGTGAGAACTGATGATGAAGCCGAAATCCGGTCAAGAACTGACCGAAATAATTTTACTCAAATAAGACAAAGAAAAACATGTTGCGATGGAAAAACACGCGTTTTTTTAAAATTTTTTTAAAAACCCACAAGATGAGGTCTAGACGGTGATCAGCCTTTGAATCCCTTACGACAACCGAAGAAAATTTTGGATTTTATGCATCCGAAATCAAGTTGATGGGAGAGAAAATAAGAATGCCACTTCCCCCGCAGCGTCATGTCATCCAACTTTGCCCTAGCGAAACTTTCTCGATGAAAAGAATGCAACAGATCATCTAACAGGACGGAACCGTGCCCCGAAACTGAGATAGCATTCCTATCGGTCCTTTACAAGTTCCTGCCTAATGTGTTGCGTTAAAGTCTGAAGGTTTTACGTAGCAAACAAATTAGCCAAATCAACAATGAAGCAATTCTTTATACTGGAATCCGAAATCAATATCAACCACCGAAACTCCAGAGCTGAAGAGGGCAAGATTCATTACGCTGAACGAAACGATGTTCGAATTCAGGATCTCGGTAAAATTGCAACGGTTTTTTTAACAACTCTTAAACCCACGCAATTTACGTGAAGTTTGGACAAAGAACTTCCGAAGTACTCCAGACTTGCATCGAATTCTGGAAATTCTTGTATGAATAGTGCGACGCACAAGTTTCAACATGGAGAACAAAGTCCTCTTCTTTTCTCTCACCGCCAGCACTCAACGTGCGGTCACTGAACGTCTCACGACTATTTAAGACGAGTCCAGAAAAGCAGGACATCCAACAAACACTCATCTACGGCAGTCGGTGGTGCTTCGGTTTAACCAAAAATCAATGACAAAAAATTCTGGCTCAAAGGACCAGAAAAAAGAAAAAAAATTCATCTTGATGAGGGCGTTTGAAGGAAAATGTAGATAGATAGATAGGTATGTAAGTGGTTGCTCTTGCGGCTTTATGGCCGTGGCTCACTTAGAACAACGTTTTGTGTCCATTGTGCCCTTGCTGGGGAGTGGTATATTACCGAGAGGCCTACTATAATCTTTAAACCTGTGAATCTAACGTGGTTTTTCAGTACAATACAATGAAAAAGTGCTTTCCTAGGAATTGCCTTCATTTCCCTGTTAGGGCTGGGCAATTATAGAGCAAATATTGGATAGATTCTTATGCCTCCTCATCACTGCAGTTTCAGACTCATTTCATGTGCGCCTATGAAACAGTGCACGGAAAGGACTCCTATTATCATGCGTATCTCCTATTAAAACCGATCAATTGTATTGATCTCCTCTTGCTCACCGTCGGCCATAGAGCCGTTGCTGTAGCTCCAATAGTCAGACCAAGCCAACTTGCTTTATCCAAGGCTTCGTCTTTTAGTTTTTTCCTTTTTCATTTCCTTGGATTCCCGTATGCCCCGGAATCCAGCAGAGAGTCACCGAATTAAACAGAGATATCTTACTGAACTCTGTCTGCATAAAATACCCGGCTTCGATGTCGGAATGTCTGAGGATATAACCTTTATTGCCGCTTGGCTATCAGAGAAAATGGTTATCGATTTGTCGATTAAGTTGTGGTCTTCCAGCGCGAGTGCCGGCTTGTGTATCACAGCTCCGTTAGTTTGAAAGACGCTGCAGTCATCTCTTAGTGTCATGATTTTTTGGCAGAGGTCAACAAAGAACGCCCAAGTCTTTGTACCATGGGTGTATAAGATAATCTCCCCTCCATCCATTACCGTTACTGCCAGTGTTTTCGATCCAGAAATAGTTGATTAAAACTCTTCTCCGAGGCTAAGCTTTCCAATTTTTTTCAAATGACAGCGTGAACGTATTTTTTTTCTCCTCCAAAAACATCCCCTCTCTGAGCCTCAGGGCCGATGCACTACTGCTGAAGAAAAAGTCGAGAGGAGCGATGAAAAGGACGGCCTCGAGTGCTGCCATCGGTGTTGTGCTGCGACATTCTGTTATTCCTAGGCAGTCCGATCTTTGGATCCTTGTTAGCTGTGTGAGGATTCATTTCTTCTCCAGTACTTCCCACCATACCAGAGAGCCGTAAGTCAAGATGGGTCTTACTATCATGGTGTATAGCCGGTCTAAGACCCCATGTTTTACCGACGACACCTTTGCACGTATTGGACGCCACAATCGCCTTCTCAAGATGATCCTCCATGTTTTCCTTCCACGCCAAAGCCTTTTGCTGTCTTTGAGAGTTTGAATTGCAGTCCAACTGACAGGTGAACACAGGATTAGTATACTACTGTGTCCAAAAAATTAGGTGACATTGTATATATTTTGAAAATTCTTTATTTATTCTTCCAAATCAATTTCACCCCCTTCAAAGTAATCCCCTCCCGATGCAATGCACTTATGCCAACGGATTTTCCAATCTTTGAAACACTGGTTGTAGTCACTTTCCGGGATGGCCTTCAGTTCCGTCTTCGCTGCGGCTTGAATCTCCTCTATCGTATCAAAACGGTGTCCCCGGAGCGGTCTTTTGAGCTTGTTGAACAGCCAGTGCGGTATGGGATGGTGCATTATCGTGGTGTAAAAACCAAGAATTGTCTTTCCACAATTCCGGCCTTTTTAGGCGGATAGCGTTACGCAAACGACGCATAACGTTCAAATAATATTCCTTTTTGACTGTTTGGCCGGTTGGAAGGAATTCATAAAGCACAACACCACGATTATCGAAGAAAACAGTCAACATGACCTTGATTTTTGAGCGACTTTGGCGCGGTTTTTTTGGTCTCGGCTCTCCTTTGGCACGATATTCGCTCGATTGATTGGTTGTTTCGGGTTCGTAAGCATATATCCAAGTCTCATCGCCAGTTATAATGCGTTTCATGACATCCTGGTAGTCGGAAAGCATTATTTCACACACTTCAACGCGACGCCTTATTTCCAAAAAATTCAATGTTTTCGGTACCAGTCGAGATTTGATGCGCTTGAGGCCTAAAGCATCCTTCAAAATGGTATTGACTGAGCCTTTCGATAAGCCAACTTCATCAGCAAGGTCTCTAATCGTTAATCGATGGTTTTTCAGAACCAAATCTTTGATTTGTTGGACGTGAGCTTCATCGGTTGAGGTTGATGGTCGCCCAGAACGCTCTTCGTAAACATTTTTTTAGACATAGCCTCATCATCAAAGACTTTCTGCACCATCCTCAACGTATCCGCAGCAGAAAATTGATTCCGCAAACATAATTTAATGCAAATTATTTGCTCAATAAATTTCGACATCGCAAAAAACGAAAAACTCACTTTTAGCAGCTCACAAAACGACGCGTATCTCAAACACTATGAATATATTTTGACATGAAATTTCACATAGATGTCACTGACAGTACTACCAACGTAAAAAGAAAGAAAAATTTCCAAATCCTTCGACGCGCGCAGTTTAAATTCATATCTCACCTTATTTTTTGGACACAGTAGTACGTTCAGTCATTGCGTCTGTGTCGAGGTATTAACTAACATAAGTCCATGACTGAGAAGTTGACGAAAACGTCCCTGAAATGAGGATAGCCACATCATTCGCGTATGCATCAACCGTGAACACTTCCCTCACCAACGTTTTGATGAGTTCGTCATCCACGAGGATCGAAATGAGAGGCGAAAGTACTCCTCGTTGGGGTGTCCTTCTGTTCGTCTTCCAAGTGCGGAAGAGATCACCTAGGGTAGACTTGATCTATCTTTATCGCAGCATCAGTTTGATCCTATCGCAGAGCTCTGTATTGATAACTGCTTTAAGGAGACCCGTCTGAATGCAGCCTCCCATAACGAGGTTCGCCCCCAAGGTGTATTCTTTCTTATGCAAGGATTTTTCAACGGTGGACCTTTTCTTGTAGTGTGGCTTCCACCGATCTACTCTTTATATAGGCATGTTTTGATTTGAAGAAAAAACGTCGGCCTTTGTTATCCCTGACGAGCGGCTGATGTGTCTGTATTCCTGGACAGTAGTTTGACTTACCTTACTTGCCTTGGGGATGAAAATTACTTGACCCTTTGTCATCTTTTTGGAACATAATCTAGCGTAAGGTTCCTTTAAAAATTTTACTGAGCCAAGGAATGATGAGGTCCTCTGACATTTGCTCTGACATAACTCCGGTCCCGGAGTTCTATAAGGGCAATTATTCCGATCGCCCAGGATATCCTACTACTGCTGATCAATTCGCTGAACTATTCTTGCCCCATAGCTTTTATTGTTAAGTAAGTGTCAGAACTATTTGCTGACCTTTCTATGCAGCCTGGAAAGTTGGCACTGAGAATTTTTTCTAGCATCACCTCATGAGAGAAATTTATGATAACGACGAAAATTATGTGGCAACTGAAAAAAGAACAGGGAACTTGAATTTCTTTCAAAATTTTTGTGACAACAAAATTGAAAAACTCTCACGTCTCTCGGATAAAAAATCAACTTACTTGCATCTTCGGCTGGAGATACTCCATTTTCCTTTCGAATTAACTCATTCTCGACAAGCGTTGGTATATTTTTTTAATTAAGAATCAAATTCTCATGACAGAAATCATACCCAAAAAGACAATTGCTTTTACAAACTATCCTCGAGATATTTAAACTAAGTAAACATTGTACTTCCATTTCCTGTCATAAATAATAGATCCATTCAATTAAGCTTGTGTCATCGTTTCGTGTTATTGCACTCCTTGACCCAATTCATCATGTGCCAACCATTTGACGCATCCCCCTCCCGCATACATACAAAAGACAGATCTGGCTCGGAATTGATGTTTCAACTTCAAGTGCCATCAGTCTTTCGAAAAAAAAAGAAGAACCTTAAAAAAAAAAGCCCATAACCAAACTCTGACCAGAGTTAAATGTCAGATTTTTCATGTCTGTCATGTGAACCCATCCACCCACCTTTCAAGGCCCCAATCGCATCCATTTTCCGGTTCAATTGTAGAACGTTAAGTTTATTGGCTTCCAAGTGGATAGTCAATGTGCTAGTTTAGTGCCCGAACTACTCGTACATACATTACAGCCGCAAAAACCTCACACAAATTGTGTCTGAATTCCCCAAAAAATTGAAATGCTTTAGCCAAAAAAAAAGCACTCAAATTGTAGTAGTTCACCCGCTTGACTAGTGCCACAAAGTTACAAGCCATTCGGGCACGGAGTGTGCAAACGTTGGGGTTGAGTATAGATTTATTGTTTTAACCCTCGGAAAAATATTGCGGCATGCTGGTAAAGAGGAATTCAATTGAAATTCATACACCGCTTTGGTTTAAGGATGGGTAGGTTCACCCTGTAGGAGCGCCTGCGACAGGAGTGTAGCTCCTTCAAAATGAAACGAGCCGAACTGAATCACACGAAAAAAAAGTGGGATAAAAATGAAGAAAATTGAAAGGACAAAGAGAAGAAATCAACTTAACTAAGATGATGAGGACTATTTTGGGTTTGGGTATAACGTGAGGATGGCATGGCGTTTTGCTGCGCCATGTTCGACAAGAAGCAAATTTATTGCCGTAAAAATCAATTTCGAATATCCTTTTTGTTCCAATTTTATTTCTACATTCACAAAAGTTTTCCTCAATAGAATGGAATCTGGAGAAGAATGTGTCGAATTGAGGAAACGTAGTTATGCATAAGCCTCTTGACAAGTACTTGAAGTCTCTTTTATAGTCCTCTCTGCTTGGTCGGGCATCGATTACACACAGCTTTACTTTGTTGCAATCCTTTTGTGGTGAAAGCAGTTTGGTAAACAGAAAGGCACCTGACAGATAGTATGTGCACTGAAATCGATTTTAAATTTTTTTTTTTTCAAACAAGGATTATACTTTATTGGAGCACAAGTGTCCTGAGTGTTTCTCGAATAGTGTCGCAATAAATTGTTCGAATTGAATTAAATCTTAAGGTATCGTTCAACTTTTGAGAAGGAAATCAAAAACTTGTTAGTCAAAAAACAATATTTTAATGCAACTCTCTTTGGTTCTGAGCCTCAGTCATAGAAAGTCACACCAGCCAGCTCGAGCCATACGAAGATGCCTCCAATTGCATATACTAAGTGTGTTGAGATCGCTCTCCACGTGAAATCTTCCTTTCTCACTTTGATATTGATTTGACGATTTTTTGGGCCCGAAAGCTGAAGGATATCCAGCTTTCATATCATAGACCAGTCGTGTGTACTGTCGGTACAGTTCTTTCCTGAACCTTCTTCTTCACACTTCATCCACGCAAAAGGAGTTAAATCCAGAGCATGGTCCTTGTTTCTATACTGTAATGTATGGTAGGAATTATTAGAGTCTTCTACAATATCCGTTTATTCGTTTGAGAAAAGATTTTATTACTTCTCAGCCCAAAGAAACAGTAGCTCAGTTTGGGTGATTCTGCTGCTCTTGTATCGTTGTTCGAAATCACTGTGGATCCACCTTGCCTTGTCCGTCTCACTTACTTAATAAGCTATCAATCGAAGAGAAATCTGAGGCTGAGTTTCAACTGCTCTCCATCCTTCACGGTCCCAGTACGCTGCTACCAGTTAGAAACACCGAGCTGTCGGGCATCTGCTATATTTTGATCTTTCAACCGGAAGTGTGGTCTTCCCTGTTTTCGTGACTCCGATGACGCGTTGTTGAGCCATTGCCATCGAAGGATTTTTACCTTCCGGACTTGATCCAAATCGTGTCTCTAAGGTGTCTGAAATGTATCTCGTTTTGTAGAGCAAGATTTTGGTCCTCCGAGCAGGGAAGACGCATCAATTGCATAAGATTTTCTTTCTTTGTATCTCCACTCAAGTAACGTCTGTGGAGTGAATAACTCTTCTGGTATTCTTCAATCACAGTGACAGTTTCAATATGACACCACGTTGGATGTGAGCGATGATTTTCCATGACGAATCTGGTTTCTTACATGTATGTGCAATCTTTAATGACATCTGTTCTTCTTTTTCTCTTATATAGATGCTGTTTCACCGTCCGTTTTAAAAGAAATATTATCGCAATATCGTTGTCGTTTTTGGAGTTATATCATCTCCAATTCGACATCTCTTCTTTAAACCACCGCGAGCAATTTATTTGGCTAGAATCCCTTGAACATAATCGGAATCTTGCAAATACAAAGTGCACCAAAAGTAAGTAAGTCATCATCTGAATTGGCTTCCATTTTGTTACACATTTTTCCCTGTTCTGTTTTTTTCCTTAAATCTGACTCGAATGTGCAAAATAAAAAGCTTTATAAATTTTACCAGCTAGACTACCATCTCTTGAACCGCAATTTAACTAAGTTCAATTTGGTTTTTTCACGGTTTGCAAGGTTTGTGTTTTTTTGTTTTTGTAACTGCTCACTTTTTCACTTCAAATTCATGTTGATTCTTCTTGAGCCAAAAACCAAATTTAGAACTTATAAAAGATAGCAAATCATCCTCTTCGAGCACCATGTTTAACAGAGCATGAGTTTAGGTCAACCTTACTTGACAATCAGCAAAACGAAAATGGTTTGCACTTAACGAGGGAACCATCTTTAGGTTTTTAAACAGAAAACAGTGATCACCGGGTGATGTAAAATTGTTTGCATCGTTGACTCGTGGATGCTTATGGATGTCCGCAGCCGAACGAGCAATATGGGACCAGTCATTTCTTTCTCTAGGTCCACAAGACAATGCCGGCGAAGAAGTTGCCATGTCAGGACATAAAACTGACTGTAGGGTGATAAAGCACAACAGAACAAGTTTGCATATCAACAATAAACAATGAAGAAAAAAATACTGCGAATTGAGTGAATGAAAATAGGTGGATATCGAAAATTTCGTCTCGATACAGACTCCACAAAAAAAAGCAATTAAAACTCCTGAGTTTCCGATCACATCCAGAGAATAAAATCGTTTCTTCTCCTTCTTGCTCACTCTTGGTCAATGCACTTTATAGGTTAGCAAATAGCTAACGTTTTTTCAAAATAAATAATAAGGCATCACTCTGGAGCACATTTTTGACAAGAGGCTAATGATCCTTTGTTTTTTTACATCAGATATGGGGTAAATTCGTGTTGAACGACACAAAAATAAACAAAAAATATCATGAATGACGAATTTTAAATTAAATAAAATGAGCAAACAAAGACTTACAAATTATATACCTGATTATATCTTTCAACATATGTCAAGTGGTCAAACTTGATTATAAATGCCAAAAGGAAATGGTTTTACTTCATTAAGAAATAAAGTACGTTCCACTATTCGGCGCATTACATAAAGGCCTATGTGCTGTAGCATTTTAAAATTGAAAAAATTTTCTTCGATAGAAAAACAGCTCCGAAGGAAAAAAAGAAAACTTTAGAACCTTCAAGACATAACAATGTTGTACTGGTAGAAGGCTAAAAAACAACGGACAACTACTGGTATACAGTGTTTTTGGGCAACGTTAAGTGTTTCACCTTCTATTTAAAAACAATTTGAACCGAATACTGAATCCTGAATAAGGTAGAAAAAAATACCTCTTTACTATAAACCATCATTTTTGTTTTTCCGCTAATGAGCTTTCGGCAAACCAATATACAGAGTTTTCCAATAAGGACTTGACAACTTTTTTTTAAATAAAATAACTCGATTGTGCTGTGCGGCATGCAAACCGCACCAAACACTTATTTTTTTGTAGATGAAGGGGTGATTATTTTGCTTATTGACGAAACCATTGAGCCAAAAATGAGCTTCGTCACCGAAAATTGGAAATAAAAAAAAAATTGGAGTTAACTCGCTTAAGGTTGCAGTCACCGACCCCGAACTTCGGTAGAAATTTTTTAAAATTTTCAGACGTGGCTCGTTCGGGATATTTACCATCATGAAAACTTGAGTTTACTGAATAATTGACAATGACAGTTTGACGATTAGTGAAAGGGTGCGTTCACAAATTAAATTCAAAATTCTCAAGTCCCCATTTGAAAACCCGATATAAGAATATTTAAATCAAAATGCAGCTTAACTATTGATTCAAATAAATTGTCCAAATTATCCAAAAATTATTAAAATTTTGTAAAAACTGGGAATCAGGAGAACCTGCAGTCAAGAACGAAATTGGTCCCAGAAGGGATCCCTGAGGAACACCAAAAATTGTTTCTAACTATATGACTTCTATACGACGAGTAAGGCAGAAACGCTTTGTACAATTTATATAAAAGTTCATATCTATACTCGCATCAAGTTTGCCGTAACCCATACTGCAAGGATCGAATCGCGCATTCGACGGCGCCTTGTGTTAAGTTTCAATTAATCATTGAGCCTAATCTTACATTTTAGAAAAAAATTAATAATGGATTATCTTTAAAGAAATTGTAAACATTTTTTAAGTGTTTAAAGAGTTTATTTTTACATGCAATTTATTGTCGGTCTTCACAAAAGCCTTGGAGAAGGGAGTCAAACAAATATGTTGTCACTCTTAGACAAAACAAGATTCTTCAGTGACTTGCAGTTCGTCTTAATGTGGCAAACCTACAAAAGACTCATTGTGAAAAAGACGCAAAATAGAGCAGTCTTAATGAAACTGAAATTCCTGCTGGTCTATTTATTTGGCATCACTTAGGATTTTGACAAGGTGCACCACGACATATTGCTTTAAAAACCCCTCAATGCAAGTTTAAGAGGATAAATCCACGACTGGTTTATGCCGTAGTCAGAGAGTTATGGTTCATAATTGCTAGAGTTCATCAACATAGGTGTTCCGCAAGGATCTGTCTTCGGTCCTATTCTGTTTTTAATTTTTGTAAACTTGGTGTTTCCTCAATCCTTTTAGAGTTTTGCTTATGACACTGTCTTGTCTTATCACGGTGAGTGTTTTTAACACATGACAGTGCATCATCATGCCTTAGTCGTTGTTTGACATCAAAAGGACGAGCTTGGATGGAATGCCTGTGAACGAAACAGTAACCAAAACCAACCTTGAAATTGATGAAAAGGTGGTGCGTACGTTTTTTCCAAGATCTGCCGATATGGACTTTTCTGGTCGAAAGTCACATTGATATGTAACTATCAGGTTGTTGACGAACGGTTTCAAACGTTCACATAACACGGCGAGAAAGGTATTATAGGCAATGTTGAAAAGATTTATGTCTCTTAAATTGACACAGCTACGATGGTCTCCTTTCTTCAAGAGTGGGCAAACAATACTGAGATTCCATTCATCTTTGATGCTTTATTATATCATTGCCGCCGCATAAGTTCGACAGCTAAAGTGGCTTTATTCGATTTAAGCTTAGACCTTTATGTTATTGCTATCTTTACTTCGTCCAGGTTGCGTAGACGCTGTTGGCCTGTGTCATCTTCATCGAATGGTTCAGGCTGCCATCTATTCTTCGTTACCCTAATACAGGTTGCAAAAGTGGTTCTTCCATGTCCTCATCATTGACTGCAATTCTATTCTATGTTTCTAAGATTTTTCCATTTTGAACTCTGCGGGCTTTGGTTTGGGGTCTGTAACCCTGAGATAATTGTTTTATCTGTTGATGTTGCGACCGTTGGTACCGCTTGAGAATTTTGTGCACAATATTAAAACAGAAAATTGAATACTTGAAAATTTGTCACGCATGGCAACTACAGCATATTTCTCGAATTTATATAACGTCTGTTCCAACTTACGGCGGATTGCATTTGTTTTTCTGGTCAATAGAAAACAAGAGTGGGTAGTTTCTGAATCCATTCAATCCCTATTTTCTTAGTTATCACAGCACTTTAACTTTGTGCGGGAGATTTTTTGTTTGTCAAAAGTATGGAAATTGTGCAATCAGATTGTTACTGAAATTGTTTTGTCTATGACCAATCGAGTTATAAAAATATAGGACCAACGGTGAGCTTATTAAATTATTACTATTCTAGTAAAAAAAAAGTTTAGAAAGTTCTTTTGAATTGAGAAAAAGTTAAATCTGTGACCAGAGTATGACTTGATTGCAGAATTGAAATCGTTCACACGGACATCTTTCTAAAAACAATGGAATCCGACTACTGGGACCTTGAAATATGAAAAATTTTGAATTTTGATTATCGGACCAATAACAAGAACTTCCTGACGGGAAGTAAAAAATTCATTAAGCAATACTGACACAGATCTTTGGAATGCACATAAGCTATAGATTATCCCATTTAAACAAAAGGTTTTTACGTGCCAACCGATTTTTTTAGTAAAGTTTTCGAAAAGGCGGTATTTTTTCGAACGCTGCCTCAACGGAAAGGGATATTTAATTGCTTTTATGTAGAAAATTTCTAAAAAAGTTCTACAAAAAAGTCCGCAATGACATAACTCTATATTTTAAGGATTATTCACAAATTTTTAAAATAGGACTTAAAAAAATATAGTAGACACAAAATATCTTAACATTTTTTGGACAACCAGTTCGCTTTGATGTCACAGGGAAGTAAATAAGCCTTTTTGAGTCCTTAAACCTTTCTACGTATACGAAGCCTATGCGGACGAAATCGCAGGACACAGGCTAGTATTTTATAAATTTATCGCATCCCCTGCGATAAATTATCAATTTTTGGTTTTCAAGAATCGTACATTCGTCTTTTGTCAGAATCTGAGAACAGCGGAAAAGCTGTAATATTTCGAAATATGCTTTGATACTTTTGAATATCTCTTTTATAGCATTAAGTTTATAAATGAAATAGAGCATTTAATAATTTAAAATTGTCTCGAGATAAACAATGTCCACAATTCAAGGTAGCAGCTAAGCCATCAACCCTCGCTGTGTGGAGTATACGAGTATACTCCCTCGTTTGTGTAAGGAGGAAACCAATTATGATGACTTCCTGGTTACACGGTGGATGGCTGCAATTTTGGACGGCCAACCAGAGCGGAAGTTGATTTATATCCAATACCCGCAAGTCCTGCGTAAGTCGAAGCAAAGATCACTCTACCCCTCCACAATGGCAGTTACCACTTCAAATTGCTTGCGAATGTATATGTCGCTTTTGAGATCCACAAATCAAAGAAATTGCTTGAATTTTCTGATGGGAAGAGGAGAGAGGACAAAGCCAATGTCCTTCAGTCATAAATCATGGGAAAAAATTCCAATTTAATGGCAAAATCATAGAACGGAGAATATTTTTATCCTTGCAACGTCACCACATCCCCTCGGTTTGGGTATTCAGTCCACTTTTTTTTTTGAGAACGTTTCATTTTTTGTGTTCTTTTCAAAAAGGTGCTTTGTATGCAAATTCTACACGGGAATCTGGTTGTAAGCCAGCAGGAATAAGGAACAGTGGCACAGGTCCTTTTTCGTCTCTACATACATATGGCATTTAGTGTGCTTATAAAGTATAATGCTTGGTTTACCATTTTCTGGTTCTTCTTCACTTCCAGCTATCCCGCATGCAATTCGGCATATCCTGGTAGCTCTAGCTACACCTACACCCATGATGATGTTCGAAATGCATATCCACCTGAATGGACGATTTGATGGATGAGAGAGATTTAGGGAATCTCATGACAATATTTTTTTTTTCTCGCACTCGGTCATTCAGGAGTGGCATCATATGGTGGCCATCGGATTTTGATTCGAATCTTTTTAGAAAACCTACACACATGCAGGGCGTATGATGAACGTTCGGTTGGAGTTTCGATACCTTTTGGCATTTGAAAATTTTAATTAAATATTCATTTTGATGGTATTTGAAATACGGAAGGACTGTGTTTTGAGTAATTCATTAACAGCAAGGACATTTTTGCTGATGCATGTCTGTGGTAGGAAATTTTTCGAATCTCGAAAACGATCAAAGAGAGAAAGCCGAACCAAGAATGTGTAAGATTTTTTCAAAGCTATTTAATTAAGACTGTTTTAAGGCACATCCAGAAAAAACCATGACTCTCAGAAGTTGCCTATGGTAAGCATTGTATAGGCTCTATCGTCCATCGAAGAAGCGACTAACTCAGGTTTATTTTTCTTCTTGCAGCAAGTGCAGTCGTTCTGCATGGATGCCAATGGTTACTTTGCCTGAAACTTTGGAAACCTATACGACTAAGATTATTTACAATAATTGATCTTTTTCCGCCTACGTCCGCCAGAGTAGTCGGGTGGTACTTGAGTCTTATTAGCATCTGTGTTCATAAGTCATAGCATCTGTTTCCACATCCCTATTTCTGTGGTAATTGCTGCCTGACATGCCAAAAAATGGGACTCGGGTAAAATGGTCTTTCCCAAGGTCGCCGTATTGACCTCTCATAAAGAGTCTTCCAATAGGGACTTCCGAACTTTGACGGTTGATTGCAGCCAAATCGTTGAATCTGTCAAATTGGCTTGCATTTATTCAGTCTGCTTTGTCAAATCACCATAGACGGATATACAGTGAGTGAAAAAATTATAAGCACACCCAGTTTTTTACGTTTTAATATTTTCCTTTGTAGATACAGAATCTTATTATATCAGAAAATGTAGAAAGAAAAGGTCCAAATTTCAAAATCAGTGTAATACTACTGTGTCCAAAAAATAAGGTGACATATGAATTTAAACTGCGCGCGTCGAAGGATTTGGAAATTTTTCTTTCTTTTTAGGTTGGTAGTACTGTCAGTGACATCTATGTGAAATTTCATGTCAAAATATATTCATAGTATTTGAGATACACGTCGTTTTGTGAGCTGCTAAAAGTGAGTTTTTCGTTTTTTGCGATGTCGAAATTTATTGAGCAAAGAATTTGCATTAAATTTTGTTTGCGGAATCAATTTTCTGCTGCGGATACGTTGAGGATGGTGTAGAAAGCCTTTGATGATGAGGCTATGTCTAAAAAAAATGTTTACAAGTGGTATAGGGATTTCCAAGCCGGCCGTGAACGTGTCGAAGACGAAGAGCGTTCTGGGCGACCATCAACCTCAACCGATGAAGCTCACGTCCAACAAATCAAAGATTTGGTGTTGAAAAACCATCGATTAACGATTAGAGACATTGCTGATGAAGTTGGCTTATCGAAAGGCTCAGTCAATACCATTTTGAAGGATGCTTTGGGCCTCAAGCGCGTCAAATCTCGACTGGTACCGAAAACATTGAATTTTTTGGAAAAAAGGCGTCGCGTTGAAGTGTGTGAAACAATGCTTTCCGACTACCAGGATGTCATGAAACACATTATAACTGGCGATGAGACTTGGATCTATGCTTACGACCCCGAAACAACCGATCAATCGAGCGAATATCGTGCCAGAGCAGAGCCGAGACCAAAAAAACCGCGCCAAAGTCGCTCAAAAATCAAGGTCATGTTGACTGTTTTCTTCGATTATCGTGGTGTTGTGCTTTATGAATTCCTTCCAACCGGCCAAACAGTCAACAAGGAATATTATTTGAACGTTATGCGTCGTTTGCGTAACGCTATCCGCCGAAAAAGGCCGGAATTGTGGAAAGACAATTCTTGGTTTTTACACCACGATAATGCACCATCCCATACCGCACTCGTAATTCGTGATCATTTCGCCAAAAACTCAACCCATATCGTTCCGCAACCACCGTATTCACCTGATCTGGCGCCGTGCGACTTCTGGCTGTTCAACAAGCTCAAAAGACCGCTCCGGGGACACCGTTTTGATAAGATAGAGGAGATTCAAGCCGCAGCGAAGACGGAACTGAAGGCCATCACGGAAAGTGACTACAACCAGTGTTTCAAAGATTGGAAAATCCGTTGGCATAAGTGCATTGCATCGGGAGGGGATTACTTTGAAGGGGATGAAATTGATTTGGAAGAATAAATAAAGAATTTTCAAAATAAATACAATGTCACCTTATTTTTTGGACACAGTAGTATATCAGAAAATGTAAAAAGAAAATGTCAAAATTTCAAAATCAGTGTCAAATTTATATTCCAAAAAATCCGCAATTCTTTTAAAAAAAATAACAAAAATAATGGTCAATAATAATGGTCACATACTTTATGTGCACATTTCATTTTCTGAAGGAAAAAAGAAAAAAAAATTATTATTTTTAAAATTTCAATATTTATTGTGCATCCCTTTTGCTTCAAAAATGGCTTGTAGTCTCCTTGACAAAGAATCTATAACATTGTGAATGATATCGGAACTCATATTACACCACTCCTGCAGTGCTGTTTTAAGGACATTTTCGTTTGAAATTCTTCTTTTCCGTATTTGACTGTCCAAAATATTCCATAAATTTTCTATTGGGTTTACATCTGGCGATTGAGGTGGCGTAATGAGTTGATATGGCACATTATGTAACAACCATTCTCGGATATAAACGTTGCGAATGGTTTGTGGATTAACTGTTCTTCCTGATGTTGTTGCAACATGTTGGGCTAGTTCTTGTGCACTGATGAACGTTTTTTTCTAACTTGAGTGATGACAGAACGTCTGGCTCGCACGGTCAGATCTTTTGGTCTTCCAGAACGACGTGTATTTCCGGTTGATACAGTCTCCCGATAGCGCTGTATTATGTAGCGAACTGCAGGAAATAAAGTTCTACAGAATTTGCTATTTTTCTGTAGCTTTTTCCATAATCGCGCAAATAAATTATTTTTTCGCGTGAATACACGAGAATTACACTTACTTTGAGACACATTCTAAAAGCTGAACTGGCCTTTCTTCACTTGTCAGTAAGAATAATCAAATTTATCACAAATAATGAGTGCATTTAGCGATTTTGGCAGTGATTAGAGGTGTTCAAATACTTATTTGACTATTATTTCTGTAATTGAATGAATTAAGTATTTTCTTGAATATTAAGTAAGTATTTAATATTCGCGTTTTTCTTTCTGCATCTTTTTATGCATAGCATGTTTCTTAGATTTTAGAGATATATTTAAAAACGCCAAAAAATTCGTCTCGAAATACTTTTTTTACTCACTGTAGCGTTCAAAAACACGTGCATATAATAAAATTGTTTTATCAAAATTGATGTTCTTACCATAATCGTCCTTCCGAGAGATCTATTCGCAATGTGATGGGTAAATTGAAGTCCACGTGGAACAGTAAACGGTACAAGATCTGCCGAAAACATCGCCGCTGTCCGTGAGAGTGTGCAGGGGAATCCGTGGAAATCGATCTCGCGTCGCTCACAAGAACTCGGCCTACTCGGCCTTTCGCAGACAAAAAAATTGGCGAATTTTGCGACGTGATTTGGGTGTGCATCCGTAGATAATTTAACTGACTCAGGAGCTGAAGGTAAATGACCATAAACAATGTCGTGTGTTCGCTGAATGAGTTCTGGAGCAATTGACATTTGACCCTCATTTTCATTGAAAAATTATCTTCAGCGATGAAGCCCATTTCTGGATGAATGGGTACGTCAATAAATAAAATTATAGAATTTGGGAGGATACCAATCCACATGAGAGTGTTGGACACAAAAAAGTCACTGTTTGTTGTGGATTTTTGACTGGCGGCGTCATCGGTCCATATTTCTTTGAGAACGACGTTGGCCAGGCCATCACCGTCAACGGCGAGCGCTGTAGGTCGATGATTATCAACTTCTTTTGGCCTGAATTGCATCATATGGACACAAACGACATGAGGTTTCAACAGGATAGTGCTATGTGCCACAAAACGATTCCAAGGAATGGTCTCACGTGGAGGTGATGTGAACTGGCCACCGAGATTGTGGGATTTGACCCCGTCTTCATGTGGGTTTTTCTGAAGTCGCAGATCTATGCGAATGAGCCACAAACCAGAGTGGCCCTCAAAACAAATATAACCCATGCCATCGGTCAAATTCAGTCCGCGCCACACAGAGAAGCCGCGGCGGACATTTAAACAGTGTAATATTTCATACATAATGGCATCGTTAGAATTTTCCAACGAATAACTAAGTTCGATGATGTCTGACACAAAATTTGTTTTATTTAAGTTTAAAGATAAGAAGGGCTTAATGAAAAACCCTTTATCATCTTTAGTTTTGCTACGTTTCCTTCGGAGCTGTCTATCAATAAGCGTGCAACTTTTCTGTTGTACTCTCCTCCTTTCGCAGGGACTTTGACCTCGTCATGCTGACTTTAACTACTACTGATTTGACTACTATGTACGCCCCGTGACGGTCACTTCTCGTTTTAGCGGAACAGTTTCCTCGCTTATGAGAATGGAAAATTTCTGAAAAAGCCATAAAAACACAATGGTAAATAAACTTCATAGAAAAGAAAAATAAATTTTAGTAAGTGTCAATTTGGATTTCGATCTGTGTTGCCAACAGAAGGTGTCATATTTCATTTTTGTTCTACTACATATAATAGCTTGATTAAAAGGGGTTACAAAGGCACTTGATATTGTCGACCAAACAATTTTATTGGATATGCCACCTTGATCGAAAAGTAGCCGGAATTTATTCAGAAAATTAAAAACACAAGTTTATTCATCTAAATCTTTATTGTCCCCTTCAAAGTAATCCCCATCGAGTGCTACACACTTATGCCAGCGCTTAACAATTATATAATTTCAGAGGCTCAATAAACACATGGTTCTGCTTCTACTTATTTTCTAGAAAATAGAGAGTTAAAATTAATGGACAGTTGAGCTCTACCAGTACTATCGCCTAAGGGGTTCCTCAAGGTTCTGTTCTGGGACCAATTATTTTTTTTATTTTTAATAATTGACTTTTATTATAAACACTTCGTTGTAAGGTTTTTTCCTTTGCTGATGAAATGTTATGTCATTCTTTCCAGATGCATTAAACGGTATTGAGCGATAAAACCAAACTTATGTTTATTTTTCCGTGATTGGTAAAGAAGGAGATTATGGTCCATTTAATGGCAAACTGTAAGAAGCATAGGTATTGTATAGAAAGTTGTAGAACATTCCTGGAGTCAGGTTCTTGTTCTGATAAATGTTTTGGTATAGGGTGGGTCGAATCGTACAAATATCTGAGTGCGAGGATGAGTTGGTCTGATCACGCGATTGCACTTAAGAAGTATCTCATAACTGCCAAAAGGAACATTTACTTACTTAAAACTTATCGTTCACGCGATCTTCTCAAGTGTATCTATTATGGTCTAGTACATTCTAAGCTGGAATGTGGTTCTATTTGTTGGGGTGGAACGGTACTTCAACAAAATGTACCCACTTCTAATTTCAAAGAAACATGTTTTTCGTCTTGTATGTAATGAGAGTCGTGGAAGTGGTAGTTTGGTACTTTTTAAATTCTTTAATATCCATAAAAATCTGGCTATAAAATTAATCTTTGTCCTACCAGGTACGACCTAAGGTTAAATAGTCAAAATCTTGCTGTAACACCACATCACAACGTGCAAATTTTCTTTAATTTCTTTACAAGGGTTGCCGCAAGAATTTTTAAAAGTTAATATCACAGCATTAGAAGCATTAAAAATGAATCCATATTTCTCAAAAATGTTAAATGCTGGATTTGAAATTTAAGCTATGAAGGTATTGATGTCTTCATCTGTTTTTTTTTTATACCTTGAAACAATAATTTTACAGTGACTTTTTTCCACTACTATTTTAAGTGCAGCTTCTTCTCAAAGCTTGATGGGATTTTGGTTTTGATCTTTGTAGTCAAGGACAATGATTCCGTGCTTCCATTTGAGGTCCCGAATGTGAATGCAGCAACACCAGCCTTGACCTTGTAGACCACACGGTCTTCTTGGCCTGCTATACCTCTTGGAAGCTGTTATCATAGCACTCCGGTTGGTTCTTGATACTTAGTAAGTGAGTGGTTTGGATTTGTAGCCTATTTGAGCCAGAAAAATCCATCCACTATACAGGCTATAAAGTCATTGAGCCCAACACTGTCTATATTGCGTGACAAGAAATAGATTAAGACATTGTTTTGGTTTTGGCCATTCAACAAATCATAGAGCCAGTCACCTACTGCCCTGGCTAAAGAGCCATCCAGCCGAACTCGGGCTTAGTTACAGTACTGCGTAGAGAGCTCGCCTGTGCATAGCTGTTTGATTCCTTCAACGTTGGAAACCAAATACCGGTGCACAGCTTTCCACAGACCCCTAGTTGCCTTAGCGTAAAACCTTTCTTAGTATTCACTTAACTTATCTACTTCGTGGCCGTAAATGACCGTTTTAATCATCAAGGCAAGTGAAAGAAGTTGCAATGCAACTTAACGTCGGTCGTCTTAGGAACACATTAAAACGCCAACTATAACGACATTTTTGTGCTTTTCCTTCACTGTAGACATCCATTTATGCACCGTCAAGAAGTTTAAGGACCTTAATCACATTGGTATGAAAAAAAAACAAAAAAAAAAGTTTACTAAGAAAGTAAAAATAAAAATTCAAACGACGCCGAGGACAGAGGTCGTTTTGTTTTTTCCTGTGCCAGTCTTTAACATTCTAAAATGGGATACCCTTGCCCCAGCTTGGGTAATTTTTCATCGTCCACCCCATGGACGAATGGACTAGGAATCCGTCCGGAAGCAAGCGTAATTTCGTTTTAATGTTTCTCCAACTGACATACCAAATTGCATTTCCGTTTTTTTTTGCCGTATTCAAATGATTCCGTTGGCAGGTTCGTTGTTTTTTTTTTTTTTTGTAGTACCAACCATGCCCGTTTGGCGCTTCGTTGAGAACTCAGTCAAAGGAGAGCTTTTTAACCTGATAACAGTGTGTCGGAAGGAGCACAGTTCACGGAGTGGGGAGGCAAATAAAGAGCAAACAATACAAATATCCATCACACTCCGCTCGGGGATACTAGCGGCGGCGGCGGCGTATCTTGTGATAACAAATTGCAGTCATTAATCAAGGAGCTATTTAATTTTTTTTTGTTCCTTCATTTTTTTCGTTTCGTTTTTTGTGCGACCGACGGACGGGGGCCTTAAAACAAGGCACCGACTGAAAGTTCCTTGGATACAGCTAATGCGGTAAATGAGCATCCTTGGGTTGGAGTGCATAAATTGTTGCTATTAGTTTAAGGAGAATTCCAAGCAAATTATTATCTACCAGGCTGATTACCTGTTTAAAGTCGGTTGACAAACAATGCACGATAAGACTCAAAAAAGGTTTTCGAAATTTCATTCGTTCCAGTTCAAAACAGAAGATTGATACATTTTAAATTTAAAGAATCAAAGTCGTCGATTTGTAGTCAGCTTTAAGACAGCAGCAGTCGGTACAGTGGCACACCCTCAAAGAAATTTTAATGATAAAAAAATCAAGATTTTAAGCATAAATATAACTAACTTTGAATTCCTTACAACATGTTGTAAACCACATCTATGTACGACCACCTCACGTTTCAACATTCCCAAATTAGACTTCTTTGCAAACCGTCGAGTAGGTACGAGAGTCTATGCGAGTATGGCAAACGGGTACTACAACTTTCAAAAGAGCAGAATCAGCGAAACAACCACTCGTCTCGTCCAAGAAGGATATCATAGCATCGCCATCCTTCAAAAAGTAGCGCACCGCAAGATAAAACCCCAACACATCATAAAGTTGTGAATTAGCAACATTTTCTTCTTTTTTTTTTACACCTCATCCTTTTTTTTTTGCCTGAAAACAAAATCGTGATGTATGAGTGGTTCCCGCATTCAGAAATAAAAATAACAACTTGCGACACGTTACTTTTTCAACATCGAAACGTATTTGTATCTCTAAGATATCCACCACTCCGTTCTGTTGGTTCAAGGATGGCTTATACCTCAAAGGTTTTAAAAAATAAATACAGGGACGGATTTCGAAATGACCCGCGATTCATTTAGGGCGAATCATTAGGCGCCAAATTTGGAGAACAGGGTGAGTGTTCGAGCAATGACAACCATATCAACTTCGGCGTTTTTAAGTGAGGTTTTTTCATGCTGATACATCCCAAAGTTCGCCTGCATCCATTTTATACTGTTATCTCCACAATTGCGAATAAACTTTTGATCAGGTTTGTGTCACTGACCCCTTTTTTTAAGGTTAGAAAGAAAACCAAAAGGTTTTTTTCGAAGTAATGGGGGGGGGGTCGATTCTCAGGATTAAAATGCTATATTTAAATCTAATTCATGTTCAAACGTTGTCTCGAAAACCTATTAGCGTTTTTCGTTTTTCGGCGATTAACATTTTGGGTAAAAGTAGCGCCGACACCTTGTTCCTGTGAGGTTCGATATGAAGATTCCATGTGTGACTTCAAATCTTCGAATTTTGACATATCTTCTCCGTCTGCTGTGGAATTTCAACCTATAACGAAGAATTTTTTGCATTCGCTGAATTGGCAGTATTTTTTTTTTATTCGCAATCACTTGAAAAACCTGCAAGTACAATTTTCATGCTTTTGTCAGTGTTATGCCTTCACAGCGTACTCAAAGATCATGTACGTAAAACATTATTTTTGACAAAGAATTCTAGCAGAAGTAGCCGTAACCACAACAGCAAGTACATCCATCTGGTCTGGCCGTTAATTGAATACCCGACCGGATAAATGGACCCCAAACAAAAGTTCATGATTTACTCTATAATTCGAGCATGTGACTTAAAAATTGGTCCAATTGAAGGGGACCCGATTAACCATTCAGTGGGTTGCTTTTCAAGATTCAAGATTCAAGATTTTTTTCAGTTAGACTTTCCGGTCTGTTCATATACAGTCCAGAAATATCCAATTACTAATCATTTTCGATCATCCCCTGAATTTTAAGTGGGCATGACCGTCCAGCGGCTAAAGTGAACGAAAAAGCTGTTTCAAAAAGCAAATTGAAATTTTGAGACAGTGTCCAATATAAAAACACAAAATTTGTGAGATCCTTTAAATATCCTGGAGGTCATTGACAATGGAACTATCAAACAGTTAATCGATAGAAAGGGAAGTGAAGTATCGTAGGGAACACTTTCTTTAACTGTAGGGACTTGAAAAGCTTAAGCTAACAAAATCTCCAATCAGATGTTCAAAACACTGATTTGGATCGAATTTATGCATTCATGCAGCAAAACACAATTGACTCATTCGCAAAGCGCATTCCTTTAAAACGCAAGATGGTTCGGTGTAACTGCGAAAGGGTACTACTTAACGTGTTTTTAATCTCGACATCTAAACTGGGTAAAGTTGCGAAAGCTTGGTCTTGGTAATAGGTGTGATAAGGCTCTTGGTGATGTGGACTGCGATTCATTCAATGCAAAGTTTGTTTCTGCACCAATGATAACTCTTGGGTCCAGCAAACGCCGTGGGCTATACGGGCAATGTACAGGAGTTTAAAATGATGCACGCTTATCAGTTCTGCTGAAATGACTTCTGCAATTAATTTAACCTTACGTCACCTACATTTTCAATTCAATTCCAACCATCTTTGAGTACCCTAGCTTGTGGAAAAGAGGCAAACTAATGCCTTTTTCGACTCGTAACTGTCTCGATTTTAGACCTGTTGCCATTTTTCCATACTCAAGCAGATGCAATCATACTTAATTCAGAACAGTTTCCAATCCAGATGCAATCATACTTAATTCAGAACAGTTTTTGTGCGAATCAAAGTGGTAAAACAGAGCTTTTGATGATTCGATTGTCAACATCAAGTGTGGAATTCCAAAGGCTGCATGGGATGCACCCACAGCATTAAAAATCTCTTTCATATTGATCATATGTTGTATAAATAATAGCCTCGCAAATAAATGACTCTTTATAACGTGAAACTGTCTGTGCGTTTAACTGCTTTCTAAATAGCGTGATCAATTACTAAGTTTTTTCCCAAGTTTGAGTGCTTATCTCGCAACAAGCGCTATTAATAGTTGTTGATAACATAGGAGATGCTCTGGATCGGAATCACCTGTCATAACCTATGTTTCGAAAACATTTGATTCTAAATATTTTAAAAATTTCTCGTCAACAGCAACAATAATTAAAACTTCACAATCTTCAATGTACCTTTTGGTGTACCACAGGGTTCCATTTTGGCTCCTCTGCTTTTCTGTTTGTATGGAAATAAATGCGGATGATGTTCACTTTTATTCTATAAACTTAATGAACCAAGACTTTGCTTGAATTCAGCAGTGGGCATTTAATAACAATTTGGCCCTTAACCCACGCAAATCAAACACTATATGTATTTATAAAAAAAAAATCTTCTTTTCCATCTATAAAACTCGGCTTATTGCAAACTAATTATCGTCGCACAGCTCGTAATTTTGGGGCTATCTTTAATGAGACCCTTAATTGAACAGATCATATGGCTGCAACGAGAGCAAAGGTTTTCAGTGGACTTCGCTTGCTATGGGCCCCAAAACAGTTCTGCCTTTCCCTACTGTATGGATGTAAAATTTTGTTTTCTGTCTGGACTTTGAGTCAAATAGGAGACTGATATATGCAAGATATGTCTTTAACAAAAAATACTTCAAATATCACCATATGCCGAAAAAATTTCGGGTCTTCCTTTGAACGACTCCAATTTTCAAAGTATAAGAGAGAAAAAACCTTCATTTAAATAAAAGGTGTTGTCCAAAAAATTAAAAAAAGGATAATATAGATGTGTTTAAATAAATAAGTTAATAAATAAAAATTAATTGTATATGAGTAACAAATAAATGAACAAATCAAAAATTAATAAGATAGACAAAAAAAAACAAATAATAATCAAGTGATAGTGTAAATAATGATAATGATAGATACATAGGTATGGATATAATTAGAAAATAAATAAAAAGGTATTTATAATAAATAATAATAATATAATGGACTACCGGTTGAAAATGTCGTTTTTTTAAAAAATTCACGCAATCCGCAATCCACGAATGGATCCATTTTTTGACATCATCGAAATGACGGAAGTGCTGGTCAGCCAGGCCATGTTGCATTGATCGGAAGAGATAGTAGTCGGATGGCGCAAAGTCTAGACTATACGGCGGGTGGGGTAGGACATCCCATTTGAGCGTTTCAAGGTAAGTTTTGACGACATTTGCATGTTGCCGAGCATTATCATGTTGCAAAATAACTTTATCGTGTCTTGCGACCCTTTCCGGCCGTTTTTCCTTCAGTGCTCGGCTCAAACGCATCAATTGTCGTCGGTAGACCTCGCCTGTGATTGTTTCATTCAGTTTTAGCAGCTCATAATACACAACACCCTTCTGGTCCCACCAAATGCACAGCATAAACTTCAGGCCATGAATATTCTGAACGGCCGTCGATGTTGAGTCATGTCCGGGGTATCCATACGTTGCCCGACGTTTTGGATTATCGTAATGTACCCATTTTTCATCACCAGTGACGATTCGATGCAAGAAAGACTTCTTTTTGTGGCGTTCAAGCAGCATTTCGGACATGCAAAATTGGCAATCGGATCGAGCAATGCCGGTCTTCAAACTTTTTCACTTGGCCGGGGCGTTCTTTGTCTTCGGTGTCGAAATCACCATCTTTGAACCGCCTGAACCACCGCTGACACATTCTAACGTCTATAGTATAGCCCGGGTAAGCTTCGGTAAGCAATTGATGCGATTCGATTGCTTTTTTCTTTAAATGAAAGAAGCATATTAAAACTTCCCGCAAATGTTGTTTTGATGGCATTTGTGTGTTTTCACTAATGACCAATAACCTAGAATGAAATAATTAGACAATGACATGAAGTTTCTGATGTGACAGCTGTCATGGTCAAAATTCACCTCAGAGTATTAGATATGAAGTTGTCTGCAATAACGACATTTTCAATTGGTAGTCCATTATATATATATAAATAAATAAATAAATAAATAAATAAAACAGTAAATAAATAAATAAATAGATGTGTAAAATAAATAAGAAAATATAAATAAATAATTAAATATATTAACACTGTCTTATAGATTTCAAGAAACTAAGGCATTGATCAGAGAATTACTCGGATATAAACATTTACCCAAGAAATTTTGTTTTAGCTTCAAAATACGGTCGGAGATCAATTCAATGTTCGCTTGTGAATGTAGAGCAGAAAAATATCTGAGCAAATTGAGCATCATTTTTAAGAGCTTATTCTGCTTGATTTGCAGTCTTGAAATATGACAACTTGCACAGTTTCCACACGTTTGGCCTCAATAGAGGAGAATGGATTGGAAATTGACATTATGTGATATAATTTTGTTCTCCTTACTTATTAACGATTTTCTATTTATGAGAGGATAGAGTATTTATAATTATTCGATTCTATTAGCAATAAACTTTGTTTTTTAATATGAAGAATGCCAAGAGTTCTAATTGAATTTTTCTGACAAAAAACGAAATGTTGCCGTCCGTCTCAACAACTATATTTTGCAGTTGTACTTCGGACATACAGGAATTCGCAAAAAAAACGCCTTTGAGTTCTCGTCCTTGTGGGTCACAGTCAGACGATCGCTTATCGGCTTCTAATCGATGATCTGCGTTTCGTTCTTGACTGAATTCTTCCTCGTTGTTAACAATCGCCACTTTAAACGAATCCATGGTAACTCACCCACTACCCAAGAGAATTAAATGCAACAACAACAACTTGTTTTTTTTTACACAAAAGATTGCTGTTATAGCTCCCAAGTGTAAGAAAGTACCCCGTCCATCTCATCTCTAAATCCGTCCCTGTACGCAACGTTCGCAAACGCAATCCCAAGCGAAACATAACTATTTGGCGTTTGTAATTCACCTAGAAGTACCGACTCGCAGTCGAGAGCGCGCGAAATTGCATCGGAGGGGCCAGTGTGGCAGCTTGTAAAGGATATGTGGTGGATGTACCCCAGTTGGATGAAAAATGAACACAGGATTTAAAGGAGTGAACACATGTTTGGCTTTTCCGTTCTCTCTACATCGGGTTTGTTTTTTTTTCTTTTTAATTTCGAGGTTCAACCCCATGAGTTAACTATTTTTCCTTAGTTTTTTTTTTTGGTTTTTTTTTTTGAAAGTGTAGTAGGATATCCTGGCGCCGATGGTCCTAGAAATCGCAGTGCAAGGAAAACACTCGAGGTTCACTTCAGTGGGGAGCAAGAACATAAAACTGCACAAGTGGTTTTTAGCTAACTATTTGCAGCAATAGAGACGGCCGACGTTGGGCGGGCTCCAGTCTCTGACGTAGGAAGGATGAATGAATTATGGAAGCCAGAAAGAATTTCAGGATAACATTTAACTTGAATGAGGAATAATAGTTCAGGCGGAAGAACTACTGTACTACATATGTGTATGCATAGAAAGGGTAATGCTATGAACGGCTCCAGTGCTCATGAGGCAGAGTTGAAAATCAGGAAAAGATAATGGCGAGAATTTATGGTGTACTGACGTCGCCGCCGCCAACCATGGTTCACCCATGCCGCAAAGTGCAGCCAAGAGAATTTTTCCCATCCAACCAACCAGCCAGCAATGGAGCCGAGCCGAGTCTCTGAGCGCGAGCTCACTTAGTGCAGGATAAATGGTGTAGTGTGTTCCACAGTGCAAACAAATGTCCTGATTAGTGAGGTTCACGAGTTCATCGTGAATGTGTGTGTGTACTCGTGATTGTGAGTAGTGCACATCCACACAAGTGCATGTTCGATTTACGAATAAAGCTTACGCGAATGTGAACGATTTGATGGGAAGGCAATGTGAAGATGATATATTTGCTGACTGGTGTAAGAAATGGGCTTCTAATAAAAGCTGATTTATCATTGTGCCATGAGGAGAGATGGAGGAAGATGGTTATGTTCCATGTCATCATGATGACTCTATTTATGTCGGACACATCTGTTTTGCATATTCATCCATTTGCTTGGATGCATTGTGTCGTGCGACTATAATTACAGACGACAGCTGCATGTCTTGGTAGAAGTTCTACTCGATTGTGCATGTGCCCACTAGACAAATCTGTACTTACAGATGTTTTTAACGAGCAGCAGTCACGGTTGCCATGAAAGATCAAAGATTCAATTTCGCAAAAGATAGTCGGACATTTTTTATGGCCACATCTCCCGCGAACGTTTGAATGTTTTCCAAGAGTAATGCTTTCGAGATATGCTTCAAAGGATCTTAAGGACATTGCAAATAGAAAAGAATAAAAAATCGTAATTTTTGTCGAAAACTGTTTGTGGGTTTAATCCATAATTATCAGATTATTTAATAAACTTGATTTTGACCTCAAATGACCTGCTCATGTTTATCAAAACGCTTATGTCGAAATATAAACAATGTGAATGTACAAAAATACAAAATCAAAAATATAATTTTTTGCGCAAAATTTTCATGGGCTTTAGACCACCATTTTTAGACGCAATTTTTTCACAAACGATTTTATCTTAGTTACAGCCCATAATAATCAATGCAGATATCACAATCAAATTCCTTAAGTGGATCAAAGAACTCTAGTGAAATAAGCATCAGAATTTAAGATGCAATCAACGAACCCAGTGCTGCAAACAACAAGGGTCGATCCTAATCCCTGCAACCCCATTAATTCATTGTCCGAGCTGGATTTCAGTACAGTAACGCATTCTGATGTAATTGAAGCTATATCTTCTATCAAATCGAATGCCATTGGTGAAGATGGAGTTCCACTTCGGTTCATAAAGTTGATTCTTCCTTTAATAGTCGGTGACTTAAGGGGTTATTCTAGTCTAGAAATTTAAAAAAATCGATTTTTTTTATATTTTCAAAGTTTAGCTATTCAAGAATATATCTACAAAAGGATTTTTCAAAATTCAGATTATTTTCGGAGATATCGGTATTTTGCTGATCTGGCATCCAAATTGGTTCGGCCGGAACTAATTGAACAAAAGACATTAGGGACTCTCCGTCTATCTGAATCCATATTTCTCAGTAAAACCTTTTGTCCTTTGTATATATTGTAATACAAGAACCCAAGGTGACTTATTCTTTTATATTTACGTCCAGCTGCTAACAGTTGAATTCTAACCTTCAAATAATGTGGACGCAATTATGTGAATGAAAATTGGCCCGGAAGCTCATTTATTTGCTGTGAAACGAGACAACGCCCGGATTGACCGCTCCGAGATACGAGCATCCAACGCATCAAAGGAGGCCAGAACTGCTCGATATGAAGAGCGAAACGCGGAAGAAAGTTTTTTCGAAGTCGAGGAAGGTCCGATGTCCTGATTCATACATCGGACCTTCCTCGACTTCGAAAAAAATGGCAGATTGAATAAATGTTAATCTACAATATCATTTCATGAATTAAACTGCGAAAACTTTACGCGAAATTTTAAACGCGTTTTTCTCGAAACTGTCTTTTTCAAGACAATACCCACGATTTCTCAGGTTCTACTGAACCGATTTACCTAAAGATTTTACAGAGTCTTCTTTAAAGACTTGTCTATGCATGGAACTATACCCATCCCCAAATTTTTTGTTTTGTTTCAGATTGCTAGGCGGGTTGAAATCGTGGGTATGGTTACGCGCCAATTTTTTGAGACCCCCCACTTCATCAACTGCTGATTTTTGAGATTTTAAACTTTTTTTTTGTATTTTGATTGTTTTCTGTATTTTTGTTGTGTTAATTAATAAATAATAAAAAATGGATACTAAAAACATTAATTCCCTTCTTTTTATGACACTTAAAAAATTACATGAAATTCGTGCCTCTACGCTAGAATACCCCCTTAACCGAAATTATAAATTCATGGTTAATGTCCTTCACGTTTCCACAAATCTGGAAACTAGCAAGGGTAATACCAGTTGCCAAAAGTCCTACAGCTAATTCAGCTAGTGACTACAGATTGATATAAGCATTTTACCTTACTTTTCGAAGGTTTTCTCAAAAGCTTATAGCCAAGCAAATCAAAATCAACTGTCACCTAGAGCGTTAATCTTTACTTTTTCCACTGCAATCTGGTTTTAGAGCGGGACACAGTTGCTCAACGGCTATAGGTATGCTCAAAATAAAGGATGACATCAGACAGAATATTGATAAGGATCATTTTTCGCTTCGGTGCTTGTTAGACTTCTCAAAGGCCTTTTGATTCGGTAAATCATAAGCTTCTGTGTTGGAAATTGCGGCGTTATTTCAACTTTAGTGAGAGAACGGTTGGTTTAATTTGCCGCTATATAAGTGACAGACAGCATAGGTCGGTGATAAATATTCGACTTTTAAATTTATCAGGCAAGGAGTACCGCAGGGCTCGATTTTTGGCCCATTACTGTTTTGCATTTTTATCAATGACCTACCACTGTCCTGCCATCATGTAAAAGTTCACTTGTTTGCTGATGAACTCTTGGGAATGGGCTTGTTTTAAACACAGCTAAGTCGAAAATTATTTCAATACTTCAATATTCTGCCTGACATTTTTATTTCGTCCTCAAGAATTATATAAGTTGAGTTAAGTTCAAGTCGTGGATTTCGTTTAAATACAATTTTATCATGCAGTGCACATATGAATGGTGTTATTGGACGTATCTACGGGTGTCTAAGAAAACAATGGTTGACAGCGAGGTTTACGCCTATGGAGACTCAGCTTATATTGGTTAAAGCCTTAGTCATCCCCATTATAACATAAGCTGCGATAGTCTAAAGCAATTTGGTCTCTCTATCCCAGCACAAACTTGAAGTTGCACTCAATGACTCAGTGAGGTATGTTTACGGATTCAGAAGGTATGATCATATTTCAAGACAGGGCTGCACTGTGAAGCAGTTCTTAAAAGCGCGTTATTGCATCCACTTCTATAAAATTATCCCGACTAGAACACCACCATATCTTTATGAAAAATTGTCCCTCTCGCGATCCCTTAGAACTTATAACATCAATATATCTTCTTTTAAATACCTGAGCTCTGCCCGATTGTTTTTTGTTCACACTGTAAGACCGTGGAATTCCCTGTCACCACACATTAAAGGAATCGTAAATATTGAACGCTTTAGAAAAATGTATTTTGGAACACTTTGCAATGCAGCATTGAATAAATATATTTCTTATTTTTTTATCAAACTGTTAATCTTAACTTTGCTCTTGTTATGTTAACACTGCCGTCATCTTGGTAGCTTTGCCAGCAATTTTAAAACCATGAACTTAGGTGTGCCACAGGGTTCAGTCCTTGCTCCAATTTTGTTTCTTGTCTATATTAACTCCTTGTTTAGCCAACCGTTTAGAGGATTAGTCACAGCTTTTACAGACGATCTTGGCATTGCATACAGATCCAATAGTGTCCTTAACTTAAGCGCGGATATTAATCACGATGTTCACCTCCTGGGCCTTTGGTTTCTGGAGCATAAATTGATTGTCAGTAACAAAACTAAATCTTAACTTGCAAGAGTCTCCCAGCTTTGAAATTTTCGGTGTTTTAAAATTGAAGTTGTTAATGATTTTAAATATCTGGGCATTACTTTTGATAAGAATGTGAGTATGTCTGGACCATACTTCGATTCTTAAGCAATGTTTGCGCTCTGTAGTACGTAGCTTTTACCGTCTTATAAAATTTTACGACAAAAAAAAACTTCAACAACAGTATATTACTGTATACTTCAATCTAAAATATAGTATGGTTTAAATTTCTGGGAACCTCTAATCGTTTTGCAGAAATGCGCTATACGAAAAGTATGTGGGGTCAATCGATTATCTCCTTCCATAGTCTTATTCAGAACATTGAAAATTCTACATCTTAAGCATTTGTACAATTACAAATTTACAGAGTGCTATTTGTATCATCCGCATTTTACGCTGCAATTCAACCAATGTTGTCGCTATACCTCGTTTCCGTACTACTCAATTAAAAATGTTTTATTCCATCGTATCATGTTAGTTATTAAATGCACTTCCTTTTAAGATCCTTGTCTCAGTTCTTAAATCGGCTAAAAATGTGGCTTCTTGATTTCGATCATAAAGAAGTCAAGGTTTTGCTGAACTATGTTGTCTAAATATGTACAACTTTTTGTTTTCTTTTTGCTTTAATGTTTATAAGCTTTAACTGGTCGTTATTCTTTCTCCTTAATTATAAATTTATTAAAAAATTTTGCTGCAAATATGTTAAATTTCAATTCTTATATTATACTGATTATACAGTTCACCCCACAATTCAAAGTTTTTTTGATTTTGTTAAGTGTCATTATCACTATTTATATATAATATAAATACAAATGTCACTACTTATTCTTAGTCTTTATACTGTTATGCTTTTTTTAAGTTATTCAAAGTTTGTGAAACAAAGAATAATGAATAGATTAAATAAAAAAAATCTTATTTATTTATTTATCTTAATTAATATTATCTTATCTTAATTAGTATTAATATTATTAGTATTATTATTAATATTTTTGACATACTACTGTGTCCAAAAAATAAGGTGACATTGTATTTATTTTGAAAATTCTTTATTTATTCTTCCAAATCAATTTCATCCCCTTCAAAGTTATCCCCTCGCGATGCAATGCACTTATGCCAATGGATTTTCCAATCTTTGAAACACTGGTTGTAGTCACATTCCGGGATGGCCTTCAGTTCCGTCTTCGCTGCGGCTTGAATCTCCTCTATCGTATCAAAACGGTGTCCACGGAGCGGTCTTTTGAGCTTGTGGAACAGCCAGAAGTCTCACGGCGCCAGATCAGGTGAATACGGTGGTTGCGGAACGATATGGGTTGAGTTTTTGGCGAAATGATCACGAATTACGAGTGCGGTATGGGATGGTGCATTATCGTGGTGTAAAAACCAAGAATTGTCTTTCCACAATTCCGGCCTTTTTCGGCGGATAGCGTTACGCAAACGACGCATAACGTTCAAATAATATTCCTTGTTGACTGTTTGGCCGGTTGGAAGGAATTCATAAAGCACAACACCACGATAATCGAAGAAAACAGTCAACATGACCTTGATTTTTGAGCGACTTTGGCGCGGTTTTTTTGGTCTCGGCTCTGCTCTGGCACGATATTCGCTCGATTGATCGGTTGTTTCGGGGTCGTAAGCATAGATCCAAGTCTCATCGCCAGTTATAATGTGTTTCATGACATCCTGGTAGTCGGAAAGCATTGTTTCACACACTTCAACGCGACGCCTTTTTTCCAAAAAATTCAATGTTTTCGGTACCAGTCGAGATTTGACGCGCTGGAGGCCCAAAGCATCCTTCAAAATGGTATTGACTGAGCCTTTCGATAAGCCAACTTCATCAGCAAGGTCTCTAATCGTTAATCGATGGTTTTTCAACACCAAATCTTTGATTTGTTGGACGTGAGCTTCATCGGTTGAGGTTAATGGTCGCCCAGAACGCTCTTCGTCTTCGACACGTTCACGGCCGGCTTGGAAAACACTATACCACTTGTAAAAATTTTTTTTAGACAAAGCCTCATCATCAAAGGCTTTCTGCACCATCCCCAACGTATCCGCAGCAGAAAATTGATTCCGCAAACAAAATTTAATGCAAATTCTTTGCTCAATAAATTTCGACATCGCAAAAAACGAAAAACTCACTTTTAGCAGCTCACAAAACGACGTGTATCTCAAATACTATGAATATATTTTGACATGAAATTTCACATAGATGTCACTGACAGTACTACCAACCTAAAAAGAAAGAAAAATTTCCAAATCCTTCTACGCGTGCAGTTTAAATTCATATGTCACCTTATTTTATGGACACAGTAGTATTTCATGCTCTATCTTGTGACTTGTTGTTATGCATATATTAATTTATTTACTTATTTCAAAAACTTTGTTTTATGCCTTAAAAAAAAGTCCGGTTGTAAATCCTCAAATGTTAATTTACTTAATAAACTGAAATTGATACTGAAACCCATTAAGTCACTCCAATTGCGAAATTGAAAATCGAATTGGAAAGCCAAAACTCGACCACAAATTGTAATTTTTTTTCCGCTCTATTTCTTCCATTGGAAGACGCCTTTCTTCCCCTACCTAGTTATCATGTGACGCTATTACTCTTCCAATTACTGGGTCACCCCATTTCCATTTATCTCGACCAGAAACATTCTTCCAGCTCAATGAGACGTGTGCACATCTAATTTAAAATTCATCGCCATCCGTTAACAAACAAGACCAACTGATCACCAGTTAAAAAAAAAGAAAAGAGGAAGTAAATTAAAAAGGACAATCACAAGGACAATACCACAAAACTGCGCTCGAAAATCTGCAATCACCCTTAAGCCACACTGTGGACCATTTTATTCTTTGATCAAATTCATTTCACAATCAAAAAAAAAAAAGAAGAAAAGCAGAAAAAAAAACAAATAAACAGAAAAACAAAATAAATATCCTTTTTTTTTTGCCTTGTTCTTTCTCCACCACACTCGCCAGTGTCCTTTTCCACATGAATAGCTAACTGAAAGTCAGAGCGACTTGTTTAAAAGTCACAACAGCAAAATGAAAAAATAAAGAAAGAAAAATCCTTTCTCCTCTGCAAATTCAAATTATAACTCAGCAACAACAATTTCTTTTATTTATAGATCCTTATCCTTGCACCTTACCCCAAAGGACACATTCAACAGAATCGAATCCTGCGTGCATAGAGAGTTGGTTTTTTTTTTCATTTATTTACGTAACCATAACTCAGATGGCAAACGAGGAAAACTTAAAGCAAAAAAAAATGTAAGTGACTGGGTCCGGAAAACCCTGAAAGAGGCCCTTCGGCTATTTCAATTTAAACCAAAAAGAGAGAAAGAAGACAAAAAAAAAACGAAATCAGAATCAACTTCCGTCCCCGGTCGTCGACCAAACAAGCGACCGAGCAACCCAACCGGCAATAAATTGTAATTTTCTCCATTTTCCAAACCGATGAACTTATGGCGCAGTCGTCGGTCGCCAATGGAAGCTGATGTCCTTGCCAATGAAATTTGAACCACCTATCATCACCACTTTCCACAATGAGTTAACGATGTAGCGCGCCCTGCACAGCATCAGCAAACTCTGAAGGACACTGACTCTCATTTCAATTTATTTCGCACACAGGACACTGTTAAGCTGGCCCGTGTGTCTTTTTATATCCCCGGTTTGTCCTTGGGGGGTGCTCCAAAAGGTTTCATTTATATTTATTCATTCGACCACCAGTCCACCCTCTTGTTAAGCGTTTAAGACGAGGAAGAAATAAAAAGGGCACAAGTGCCACCAAGGAAATGATTTCGTTTTCTCTGAAACAATGATGATGACCCGACCGACCGACCGGCCGGACGCGACACTAACACCGCCCGAACAACATTGATGTCCTTCGTCTCCTAGTCGGTGTTAAATGGCTTAAAGAGTGTGTAGGTAGGGGTGCGCAACGAAATGACACAAAGAAACATTTTAAGTGCAAGCTGTAAAAGTCCTAAAGTATTCATGGCCGCCTAGAGTACACATTGTGCACTCAGTTCTTTTTAAATGGCCCCGTTCCTTGAAAGTTGCTGTTGTGAAGGACTTTTGCTATCAAGACGGATGGCAGCAAATGATGCGCTCGCTGGGCTGCCTCACAGAATGCCTTTTATTTCTCACAAAGAATGGGCTTAATGGGTTGCTGCTGTTTATTTCATATTCTCTCTTTCAAAAAACCAGGATACAGATCACGCTCCACAAATTTTTCGCTTTCGTCTGGCTGCTGTTTTTTTGTGCTTTTGTTCCTTCCGAAGCTGCTTCATATTTCCTTAAGTAGCTGAAAAGTTAAAACTTTGGGGCATTTTGCTCCTTGGCGCATTCTGTTGTTCTTGGTGAATCCTGTAGTCGTCCTTTTCCGGTATTTTTTTGTTTTTTTTTTTCATTTATTTCTTACGCTGGTCATAGCCATTAAGGACACAAATGGGTGAAGGACAAAGGAAATGGAAGCGAAAACAAAAGGGTTACTAAAAAAGCAAAAAAAAAATATTATAATTAATGTCCTTAATGAAGAATGAGACTTGAAAAAAAAAATTTTGTCAAGGATGCTAAATTTTGGGGCGCACTCTAATTTGGCCGGTAATACTTTTCATAAGTTCATTTTTGTGTTGCCAAAGAGTGTTTGGGGGGGGGTTTGGAATATTTACTGGGGTACTTATGGCGGTTGGTAATTGTTTATACTTTGCCCGTGACTGGTGCTCACATTTTTTTGTACGCTGCTTGTACTCCAGTTGCTGTTAATTGTGTTGCTTCTGCTAAATGGCAATCTTTTTAGGGGGCAATAAATTATTGGGGGCTACGTAGAAGGGTGCTCACTAAATCAGCAGCTTAATATGAATTTATGACAATGAAGAGACACATCAAGGAGTATTCTTTCCGATGGTTCCTAACGAGCGGTGAAAATAAAATAATTTTTTTTCGTCGACTGTTAAAACCGTCTCAAGGCTCAAATCCTCTAGGAACGAAGGCTTAGTAGGAAAGTGGGTGCTTATTTACTGCTTGAATGAGTCCAATTTTAACTTTTTCTACCAAGAAAGACCGATTATCGATGAAAAGGTCAACATGTTGGCTTGCAAGCTAATTTTTAGGGTCCCGTACCCAGAGTATATATACTACTAAGGGTCCGCTGTCTGTTCGTCCGTCCATCCGTGCGTCACAGGGTTATACCTTGTAAAGCATAATAGGAAGACACTTGCAATTTTCACAGTGTGTGTACTACTATGGCCGCTTAAATAACAAATAAAAGAAATAATATACAGCTACAAAAAAAAAACGTTTTCAAAACATCGCTGCTTAATTTTACGCGAAAAAGTAAGCTTTGAGAAATTAAAAATCAAAGAGTACGAAACCCTTTGCGAGTGTAGCCGACTCGCTCTTGGTGGGTTTTATTATACTTTTCCCAGTTTCGGTATTGACAATTTTTTCTGCGACGAAATATTTTGTTCAAGCCTTCTACAGACTTTGAGATGAAAAACCTAAATGTTTTGTTGGCGTTGAATTTTCGACAGGAAAAACCGTTCTGCTCACCAACTGACAGAACAACAACACTTGATATAACATACACTTTTTGTATTATTATGTAAAGAGCGGTTGGTTAAGCCTCAATGGAATAAATTTATGAGGCCCAAATATCAAATAAACTGGAGTGGTCGTCGAGCGATATAAGTCTGATTATGTGGAAGCCATTCTGTAGTTCCAAGCCTGCGTCGTCAAAATAATGGTTTGTGCAGAGTATTTGTCATTGACTCGGCTGAAAGAAGTGTAACGCAGAAATTTTCTAAAAACCGAGGTGAATAAAATATACTGCGAATTGAGCGAATGCAAATAATTTGATACAAATTCTCTGCTTCTATTCGGAATTCAACCACGATACAATCGTATCCAAATAACATGTAAGATTTATATCAGAACTCGGTCTATTAAAAAGGTATTATTAGTGTAAGCATAGTCTCTGAGGTGCTAAAAAATAATGAAAAAGAGAAACTAGGCAAAACTGAAAATAAAAGAAACTCTACGACAAAAATCTTTCAGATCGATGAAGATGTGGGCAACCACAACCAATAGAGTGACACACAAATTTTTGTACAGAGTTTTCTACTGAATAAACAAGTGCACCTCTTAAGAGTGAACTCATTTTTTAACACAGTTATATACGAAAAAGCTAGCTGCAAAGAATGGGCAGTATTTAAAGCATCTGAAGCAATGTACCTGGAATGGAAAATACGCTTTCTGTCCTCCCTTAAGCAAGTTAAGGTTGGGTGCCAAAATTTAAAAAGACGTTTGATATTCGGTGTCTCAAAATGAGAAAAAATTGTAGTCACAATCAGAACTTGTGTCCATTTAAGAGAGAACTAAAGAGAATTATTCTTGATGTGGATCTTAAGCCAGATCAAATTTATAACGCTTCTGAGTTGGGGCATCATTGGAATCCTCTACCTTGCATATACATATTAACCTAATTTTGGCTTAGAACAAAGGGATCATAGGGTTAAAATTTGTATAAATAGAAATGTTTTGGAAGAATAAACAGAGTCTTGAAACTCAACTTGACTCACCATTATTGTGGCAGTTATTTGCCTTGCTTACAGCGAGCTGCGCTTTGTACAGCACGGAAGAGCGTGCTACGCTTTGTATAGCTTAGTGGGTGGGCTACGGAGAAGACATTAGTTCTTCTAGTGAAAAAGCATCAATTGGCGATCCTAAAACATTACATGCCAAAGGTCGGCATAAATTAAGCCACTAGTGATAAACAACGCGAAAATCCCTCGTCTTATAAGAAATATCCTTACTTCCTTGCCTGTGTACTACAAAAGCTTCAAATTAATAGAAGCTCCAAATTGGCTAAGATGACTGCAGCTATTTTTAGAGAGGATTTAAGTAACTTCATTAAGGGGGTATTCTAGTCTAGAGGCACGAGTTTCATGTATTTTCTCAAGTGTCATAAAAAAGGTAATTAATATTTTAAGTATCAATGTTTTTTCAGTTATTTATTTACAAATTAAGAATACAGAAAACAATCAAAAAATAAAAAAAGGTGAAAATTCCAAAAACTAGCAGTTGATGATTGGTGCGTAACCATACCCACGATTTTAACCCGCCTAGCAATCTGAAACAAAAAAAAAAAGATCATTAATCTAGAATAATGTCGCAATGTCTGGAACTACAAAAAAGTTGGAAAGATTTTTTTTCACAAATTGTCGACTGCCTGAAAAGAAAAACAAGTTTTGTACCACTTCTTTTGGCTGTTTCGAATTTTTAAAAAACAAAAAAATAATAGAAATTTGGGAGTGGGGATAGTTCCAGACAAAGACAACTCTATAAAGAAGACTCTCTTAAAATTTCAGATAAATCGGTCTTAAAGTACCTTAGAAATCGTGGGTATTGTTTTGAAAAAGACAGTTTCGAGAAAAAACGCGTTTAAAGTTTCGCGTAAAGTTTTCCGCAGTCTAAGTGATGAAATGATATTGTTGTCTTACATTTATTCAATGTGCAATTCTCTGCTTCATACATCGGACCTACCTCGACTTCGAAAAAACAATTTTCCGCGTTTCGTTCTTCATATCGAGCAGTTCTGGCCTCCTTTGATACGTTGGATGATCGTATCTCGGAGCGGTCAATTCGGGCGTTGTCTCGTTTCACAGCAAATGAATGTGCTTCCGGGCCAATTTTCATGCCCATAAGCTCCATTTTTTTTTCAATCACACCACATATGTACGTCCACGAGGTTTGAATGTTAGGATTCAACTGTTGGCAGCTGGACGTAAATATAAAAGATATAAATCATCTTGGGTTCTTCTATTACAATACATACAAGGACAAAAGACTTTACTGAGAAATATGGATTCAGGTAGACGGAGAGTCCCTAATGTCTTTTGTTCGATTAGTTTCGGCTGAACCAGTTTGGTTGCCGGGTCAGCAAAAATGCTGATATCTCCAAAAATAATTTGAATTTTGAATAATCCTCTTGTAGATATAATCTTAAATAATTAAACTTTGAAAATATAGAAAAAATCGATTATTTAATTTCTAGACTAGAATACCCCCTTAAAAAACGGGTCAAATTCGAAGCTCTACTTATATTGGATAATGCCCGTAGTCAGCCACCGGAGAGTGAACAATGAAATGCCAATGGGAGCAAAAAAGTTATTTGCCTCCAAATTTAAGTCAACTCATATTCAGTCTATGGAACAAAATATTCTTCGCCACCTTTCTTGCTTCCTATTATCGCTTGTTGCTGTCAGATAGTTTTTATCACAAGTGCGTTTCATTTCATTGAATTCTCTTAAATTTGAGAATTGCTGTCATAAAATATTCAAAAATATTTCGCATTGAACGTTTATCAACTTGACTTTTAAAAAATTTAACGGCCTATCCACTGACTCCACTCGGCTTAAATAGATGACTTACAATAGAGGCTCTCGTGAAAAAGAAACCCCTTGAGCTTGAATGAAAATTTCTCCCGTCCGCAGGGATGATAAAAACCGCCTGTAAAAATCATAGCAAATGGAAACATAGATTTTTCCTTCAAGTAAACTATCCAAAATCATATTCTGTTGTTTTTGTTTCATGCCCCAAACTTTCAAATAAAAAATGACAAAAATGAAACAAACCTTTCAGCAAAGTTTTCAAATCATACAAAAGCTTTTCCATTTTCGTTGCTACCCCATTTTCATTACGCTAATGCATTCGGTGCCAGTTTTGTTTTCTTTTCGTTTTTTTTTTAATAATCATAATAACACCCTTTCGGAGAATTCATCGACCCAACTGTAAAGTAAAATCGGAGAGAAAGTAGCAGTCGTAAAGACTGCCTCCAACCAACACTAAACCTCTCCCAGGACGTAGTCGTGCCCTGTCACCTGTGTATACGTACGTTTCCTATATTCAAGCATTTACTGATAACAAGGACATAAATATTCATTGGAATGCATAAATTATGTCACTTATACTTTACTGTCTCTGATTTCCAATAAATAACCGAGTTATACTGTCAAAGGACTGAGAGCATTGCTATTCAGAGGCATATCCTTCGCCTTAGATGCGAACGTCTCCACAATAGCGATAATCGAAAAATTATACAAAACGCTTTCAATGCATAAGAATGCCATCGCATGTATAAAACATTGAATGCTTCGCTAAAATATAAGCATCCTATTCCTCGGATGTAGGTGCTGCCATTTCGGTATTGTTCCTTGGCGACACAATCACACAAATTATCACTTATGATAAGTCTTTGAACGCAGCAAGTAAGCAACGCACTCATAGCACATCTTTTCCATTGTTTTTCTGTATCTAATCAGCAAAATGGGTCTTAGATATTCGGTTGGTTGTACTTTGGCCTTAAATACTCAGCGGGATATTCGACAAGAATGCTTTTACCGTCCCAACAGGATGCCGCGCCGCACCATCACTTAGGACCGGAACTATTGTTGGTTTACTTTTCCAATGAAAATTTCATGAGTAGGCAGGCGGAACTACCGTAACTGCCTCATAAGGACTCAAGCAGAGCCCAGGGACTAAATAAAATATCTACCCTAAGACAAATGGAAAAGGGGGGAGAATAAAATAAACAAACAAAAAAAAAGGGAAAAACAAACAACATGAGCTCGTATAATATTTGAATATATTCGAAACGGTCGTAAAGCTTTCATTCTATCACTGGATACCGCTCATTCGACTACCGGACAAACAACGTTCATTCAGGACACACACCCATACAAACATAACTACCTTTTGTCCTTGTTTTCGGTGATACATTCGTACATACATACATGCGAAGCATGTGAGCATTTTTCGCTGTAGAGAACATATACCCCATCACTTTTGTGTGTCGAACCGGCGCGGCGAGGGGATGAGCCTTCGAGGTGGTTGAATATAAATACACTTTCAAATCTCGACACTGGAAACTCGGTGTCGACTTTTTCGACAACACACTGCATAAATTATTCATATTTAAGGGCTCATATGGGAATTATGGACAATTTTCGTTGTAGGACATATAGTATAATATTCTCAACTGTACAAGGACAAAGATATTTGCACTTAATTTGCGCAAAATTCTGAATGGAGCTGGATTTTGCTCGTATGCGAAATAACGTGCATTTTAAGTGGCTGGATTGAGGGCCCAGAGATGAGGATTACTAGTGTCACAGTTCTGCAGAGGTTGGCAGGTCATCAGTGACGAATGCACAGAAATTGTACAAACAAATTAATTCAATATTTTTATTAAATTATGCATTTCGAGTTGAAAGCGAGTTGAAAATTGTGCGGTGAAGTTTTGTAATCGAATAGTTGGTTTAATTGAGTTTTAATATTGGGCTTTGCCTTTTGGACAAGGTTCGTCGAGGCATTGTCGAGTCTTTGAACTTCTCTCAATCTTCAGCCGCTAGACGTAACAACCTAACCTAACAACTAAGCCCAGTAAGAGGAGTCATTTAAAAACGACCTTGACAACTTTGAATAACGAAAAGGCAGCTGTTTATTCTTTCTGATAAGCAACAAAAAATATTAAAAGCCCAATTATGCAGATCCCGCCAATCAAAACAGCTGATGGAAACTGGGCACGAAATCAAGACCAAAAAGGTAAACTTATAAAGCCACCAGAGCAAGATCGAAGTCGAAGAAGAATATCAAAACATAAGATCCCACGATTCTAAATGAAGTAAAAAAAAGGAGAGATAAGAAATTTTATGAATTCAAAGAAAGACCTCGACTATGAGCTTAAACAATTTCCAAAAAAAGCTATCGTTAAGCTAACGAACTTAAGTAATGCATCGTTCAGGATAAAATATGTTCCCAGCCTATGGAAAGTAGCAGAAGTCTTCTTGATAGCTAGGTTGGAAAAGGACTAAATGAAATGTCGTCGTAAAGGCCTATTTCATTACTGTCGGTGATATCTGAGCTTTTCGAAAAACAACGTCAAACGACTCAATACAATCGTAGAAAGGAAAAACCTTCTTCCGAATCATCAGTTCGGTTTTCGAAAAAATCAATCAACTATCGCAAAGGATAGTAAGTCAAATCGCATAAGCATTCGAAGAAAAAAAGATTTGTTTTGCAATGTTTCTAGATGCAGCACAAGCTTTTGATAAAGTAGGGCATGAAGGACCTTACCATAAACTCAGAATGCTTCTCCCAAAACAATATGCCAAAGTCTTAGAATCGCATCTAAAAACAAGATTCTTCAGAATAAAGAAAGAAGGTTCATATTCCGAGTTTAAGATAATCAAAGCAGGAGTACCTCAGGATGGTGTGCTGGGTCCAATCCTATATCTTCTGTGTACCAGTGATCTCCCAGGACTATGAAATAGAGCAGTGGCTGCATTCGCAGATAGTACTGCAATCATAGCAGTTGGAAAAAGTAATGTGGAATCAACAGTCAGATGTAAATAAAATATATGAATGGACCAAAAAGTGGGGGAAAAATTTAACGAAAGTTAATCGGAATACGTTTTCTTCACCCATCAAAAAAAATGTGCAATATGCAAACACATCAAAATATCCTGGCATGACCCTTCAAGCTGAATTAATAAGTAAAGAGCATGTTAAAAGAAAAAAGAGGAATTGAAACTAAATTACAGAAAATGAGTTGGCTGATAGGAAGGCAATACTGTCAACTTACAATAAACTGATGGTACATGGTCCTAGCAAATATTGAAACCAACATGGACATATGGTATTCAACTATGGGGATAAACCCGAAAAAAGCAATGAAGATACAGTTCAAAGATATTAGATTGCAAATCAAAGCCAGGGCACAGAAGATGCTCGCCCCAACCGAGCCTAATTCACGGCTTAACGCGGTAGGTAACCGCCGAGAAAACAAAATTCCCATGCTTTCATATTTTTTGAACAGTGTCCAACACTGTGAAACATATTTTTGCGCGCCCGACGAACAACTAGAGTGTCAAAGAAGCTATTGAAGCTTTGACGCCAATTTATCCTACCCACGTTCAAGTGATTATTGATGTAGTCAATCCCTGGTTTTCCACGGTTGACTCGCTTAAGAGTCAATATTTTATAACCGTATTGCTAGATGCCCCAAAGTCACATATAAAACTGACGTTACAGCATTTTACCTCGTTGCCCAACACAGCCAATCGGTCGCTTGTCGCTTTAAAATCGATAACTTTCGTTTTTATCCATTTTTCCGGGACGAATCCGAATCCTTGTATGTGCAGACATAACAGGCATCTAACAATTTCGGCAAGATGTCATGTGACCACTTCAATCTTGTCTTTGAACAGAAAGTACGACGAATAGGTGCCGAAACGGATGATATTATCTTTTTCAAGTCTACGCAGCTTCTGGGATACGCAGACGAAATCGATATCATTGCTCGTTCTTAGCGTGCCGTAAATAAAACATTCACGGCGATTGAAGCACGGGCAAATCGGGTTGGTCTTAGAATCAATGATGATAAAACAAACTATATGCTCTCAACCTGAAAAAGATCCGTCGAACATCCTTTTGTCCAAAATTTAACGATTGACAGCTGCAGCACCCCGAAACTTATATATCCTCTGCAAACGACACCACATTGCCGATGCTGAATAATCCAAGGCAACTGCTGCACCTTCGGCTTGTCAAATCAAGAAATCGCGGATGCAAGAACCATCAGAACCATCGGGGCTAGAGGGCAACTCTTTCTCAGGCTCTGCACCTTTCAGAGTCGCTCGCCTCTTAAATAAGTACGTAAAAAAATCTGCTGCCCTTCTTTGCGTAGTCTTTTAGCTTCAATTCTTTTAGGAGATGTTTATATAAAATACTAACGGCCCGAGTCCTAAGATCAAGTGGAAATGGACGGACTCGGATTTTTAGTTAAATTTTCAGCCGACCTAACTTCACATTACTCACGTATGCGTTCTTACATGCCACGGTAGAAGAAACTTGAGACCTGCCAAAATCAGTTCACACTTTACGTTATTGTGCTAAACTTGTAATACTTTTCAACACTACTGTGTATAAATCCATATACATATATTATAATAACCTCGTAGTTGATTGTTGACACAATGACAGAGGCTGGGTGGTGCACTTGGTCGATTCTTAGAGTGTCTTGAATTCTTATCTAATTTTGTTTGCCGTTGAGACCAAAATAACGCCGTTATCACTGGAGTTGTGGTCTACCGCTGGTCTAGAGCATTCACTGTATCAGTTTGTTTCACTGGAATTACAAGTTCGGCTCGCCAATAAAATGGTTTGTGTAAATGATATTTTATTGTCTCTGCTGTGCAGGTAACACTTGCAGCAGAGTGATGAACCAATCGTGAACCAAACACAAATTCCTAGTGAATCAACTTATTTCGAAAAAAAAAGTCGGTCGCAAATTCTTCTTCACAATCAGGACTCCTTCGAAAGAATAAATGTGTTTTTTTTGTTTGGTTGATTAATAGTGTCCACATTTATCCAAGTGCCGGACGTTCTGATTGCAGCTTTCGTAATCGATAAAATTTTGGTTGTCGAAGATATGAGGCAAAATAGAATTATAACTCGATGAATGCAGAAACGTTTTTAGGCGTTCTTATGTGCCATTTTCTGCAAAGCTTCGGTATATTTTGAAAGTCGAGCGACTTTTACGATGTGTTCAGTAACCGTTCGAAATCCATTTGTGATTAAAGATTTCTTTTTCGTTTCCAATTCCAATTCATTTTGGCATAAAAAGCACTCGTTCACATTCTTAAAATTTGCTTGACAAGCCAGCAAAATATCAAAATATTTTGAAATCCATACAACATTTTAGACCAGCTGCTGAATGAATTGAACTTATCAGCAAATCCATCTAATGCCAACTTTCGTTCTATAATAATATCTAAACAGTCGACAATTATAGACTGTTATTCTGACTTGAAACAAGTACTCAAATTCCACTCCACAAAACTTCTCCAAAAATGGCAAACCAAAGGAATTTCGAAAAAAAAACATTCTAGACTAAACTTCTTTTGTGTGCGAAAGTCTTCATAAAAGTCGTAACCTGTGGATATTTTTAAAAATAGATCTTGCCACGATAAAAATTCCAAACTACAATCCACAAGACTTCACAAAGAATCTCAATCAACTCGAGAGAAATCCCGAAAAAAAAAATAAAGAAACACAAAAAAACAACAGCCATCTTGATGAGAGTGCATTTCAGGTCGGCGGCAGCGGCGTCGCATTCTAGGCTATAACAATGCCCAAACTTTTTCCTTTATCTTCCACTTCAAGCTACTGCTGGTGCTTCCCTCATTTACTATTATCCGCCAAAAAGTTATAATTTTTACTTTTTTGCTCCAACTTAAAAGTACATGATGGCATTGGCCTCAAGAGCGCGTCTTACAACTCTCGAAAATGGTCAGAAACTATGATAAGTATACTTTCAAAGATAACACGGCAGGGCACGGTCGAAAGTGGGACGGACGTCCTCGGTCCTCTTTGTTTTTCGTCATAATTGTGTGTACATCAGGACTTGTTGTAGCCACACAGGGACATAGCGAAGCGAAAACTTTTTCCGTTAAAGTTGACAATTTATTACATGGGCTCGCCAGCTTCGTCCACGTCCACGTCGTCGTCCTCATCCTCGTCCTCGTCGGACGTTGTCGTTGTTGTTGCACTTCCATTTTCAATCTCGGTTACTTGTCTGGGATAAGGAATTACTGGTCTAGGTCTATGTGTGTGTGCATGTCTGTGTTATTTTTTTTTTGTTGGCTTATCTCGCTTGGGAGCGATTACTTTGGGGGACGACGATGCAGGCAGATGGTTCCCAGGTTCCTTCCATAGTTTCGCTAGAATAAAAATAAAAGGAACTGTGCTGGGATTCTTTGCCCCCATTGTGCGATTGTTTACAAACGTTGGGATATAATTAGTGGTGCCAGGAGGAGTATGCTGGTGGTACGGCTATTTGGTTGTTGGAATATTCTGCACTCTTTTAAAGCGAACACCACTAAGCGAGTTAAATTGCTCGGACGAAATTCAATTAATTGCACTTGCTTTGGAAGTTGCTAAGTACTTTGTTTGAGAAGAAAAATCTTTTTCTTGGACGCCCTTTGTCTCCGATCAGGATTTTTTTTTTGTTTTGTTTTTTTCATTTTGCGCCCTTTCGCGTTTTCGTTCCTTCGGAAATGGGTATTCTGGACGAGGCAATTAAATAATTTGGAGGAGTTGATTCTCTGACTGGAATATCTGTTGACGGTAAAAGTATCTGCGACCGGGTGCATTCAAATTTTCCACAAACAATTTATCTTACTTCGTAAATAAAGGGTTTTCTATGCGAGAAATTAAAAGTTGAATGTTGGCTCGGTTGCAGTTGCAGAAGGAAAGCAGTTATTTGTCATGCGGTCGAGAAGGTAGAATGGAATTGGATTTGTGGACTTTTGAATAAGGATGCAAAAGCCTTTTTAATCCTTGTATTTATTAAAGTATAACCACTGGTGGGGTGACATGAGAAAGACAAAACCGTCCACCGCAACAAGTTGTCTTGCCACTTTAGATTGAATTTTTTTACGTCCACAGTTGGGATACCTTTGAGCAGGTTCTTTTTCCTTATAAAGCTTTTTATAAAATTATTAAGGATAATTTAATAAATAAAAGTTCGCCTAGATAATCTTATGACATGCTGTGAGTTATGTAGATCTAAGCAAAACTAAGAAGCTATTCCAGCGGAGAATAAGGGGAAGAATGTAATAGTTTGGGAAACTCAGATGTATTTAGTTTTAACTCACTTCCGTGGGTGGAGCCCGAAATGGGACGGAGGATTTTTATATCGACATTAGTTAAAAATACGTACTTTGGAAGCTTGGAAGATGACACCTTGCTGTCAATGTTATGCCTTCACAGCAGAGCCATCTGCACACAATCTACACAAACCACTATTTTTGCGACACGAACAAGGCATTAAGTCAAAACAACAACCACTACAACAACGCCACCCATAAGTCAGACTACTATCGCATGTCGATCAATCCAGTGATAATGCCATTAACTTTATCCCAATGGCAAAAAGTGACTGGACCAGATTCGAAAAACTAGACCACTCTAGAAATCGAACCTTGGATCTATCAATGAATCTATTGAAAGGGGGGCGCTTCACCTTCGCCACCCAGCTATTTAACTTTAACAATCTATTCGGTATCATTTCGGTATTGTAGTATGTTTGTGCGCATGGAATTAAATGACATTACTTAATATATTATTGTTAACATATAACGACAATTTTTGTCATTAGCCATATGTTCGCTGTCTTGGCGGTTACGATAAAAGTTAAAAGCAACAAAGACTTCGATCGTCGATCTGCTCGACGATAAATAAAATTAGCTTGTAAAGACTTTATCATAGACCTTTTTTATTTCTGCGATTTTTTTTTCACAAAAAAGCAATTAAATATCTCTTACCGTTCTGGCAGCGTTCGGAAGAAACGCATTCCTTCGAGCGTTTTTTCATCGACTTAAATCAAAAAATTGAAAATCGTCACTTCGTATGGAGAAAGTTTTCCATCCACGAAACAGGGAAACTCCAAGTTGATTCTTCAAACTTGCAATAACTGACCTTGTGATTTATTTATGTTTATTGCAAAGGCCAGACGCACGGAAAATTGTAGCCGCTTAAAACCGAATGGTAAATCCGTTAGAATCATCGGCATACGCGGGATCAAGATATTCTCTTCTTTGTATTTTACCTTGATGATCTTGGTCTCGATGACGTTATTCATTAGTTTTTTCCAAACCAGTCTTATTCCATTGCACAGTCGAGGTTGATTAAGTTTACGCAGCATGATCACAACTGATTCTACTTTTTTTTTAACTGATCTTACTATTAAATTGTGAGGTGGTAGTCGAGGCGATTCCAGTGAATTTTAAAACTGGTTTGTTACTGTCTCAACTGTGATTTGTAAGAAAACGACTCTCCTGAAAGAAAATTTTGAAAAGCCGCATTGAGAAGTGTTTTTCTATGACCGGAAAAACACGCTGAAACAGCTCCTGTTTTTAGTCGGTGAAGTGACAGAAATCCGCGGCTATCAACTGCGACCTCACCATTTCCAATATCTTATAACTGCTTTGAAAACACAATTGCAGTTTGATCTTGTTTCAAAAACACTTGCATGTTAGTTGTAAGTTGGGCTGTTTTTATGTACCGCCACAAATTGGACGATTCAAGGCAACAGTTAATCGGGAAATAACTGGAAGAGTCTGACGAAAATCACATGATAACAGAAGAATGGCTCCACCAAAAATGTTTTGGTTGTCACGAATATTTTTTAAAGCAATGAACTTAGGAACTTAAACAATCGACAACCAACTGACAATCAGATTTTTTTTTTCATTCCAACAAAATTCGTTGCGTTGCAGAAACAATCGAGCTTCCCTGCTTTATGAGGGGGATTCGACAGATTTGACACTGACCAAAGCTGCCCAAAAAATTTTCTAGGGCTAAAATTCGAAGCATGGGGAAATGCTTTCCTCTCTCTTCTACGAAAAACTACGAAATTTCAGCGCACTCGAGCAGGATTTCGTAAGTTTTCATAAAAATTCGCTGTTTAGGGAGGGTATTCGAATAGACCTTTTGTGTGTGTGAAATACCAAATTAGGTAGAACAGCTAATATGGGAAAATGAAATTGTGCTTTTTACTATTTAATGCTTCCTTTGACAATGACAAACATTTCGAAACCTAAATTAGATAAATCGGACCAGCCGTTTTCGAGTTTTAGTGAGATAAACGAACAGCAATTGATTTTTATATATAAAGAATAACCTATCAATACAGTTTGAATCCCGGTGAAAGAATTGTTGGAATCGAATGAGTAGTTAAGATGATTACCTCTTACATACAGATAATGTTGTCTGGAAATTTAATTTATACAAATTTGGACACTTTTTCTTGGCTTTTTGGAGCTGATTATTTGAAAGGATATTCTCTCTTTATTTTGAGCTTAGATTCTTTCCTATTTCTTTAGCTAAATAATTGTTTAAGCAAGTCAAAGGAACACTTGCGCAGCCGGGGTTTTCGCGATAAAAATACACACAATTTTTTGTCTGTTGCGAAATTTGGCAGTAAGATGATATGGCTAACATTGACATGGACAAAATTGTTTTCTCTGTAACTTTGATTCGAAAAAATTTATGTTTACAATAATATTTATCTAAATGCGCATTAATGTTATTTGTCGTCTTGTAAGGATAACTTAATTTTGGCAAAATTGTCGCTTACGATAAATTTGCTGTAAGGGTAGTACTACACAAACGGTTTCTGAAGTTTACCAAAATAAGTAGCGCCATTGAATATTCAAGAAAACTGACAGATTTTTGACCTTTGGTTTTGATAAAATAGGATTCATTTAAATTTGATTCATTAAATTATTAAATAAAATATATAAAAATATATGAGACAAGTATTTTTGTGGTGTTTCAATGAGGAAGACGAGGAGTTCTCACCGAAATCGAGTTCCAAAACTTAAAAAAGTGTGCGATTTTAACGACGTTTTGATCCAAACGCATCATCCGCAAACTCCGAAAGCTTTCTTCGGAGTTTGTGAGAGTCTGGAGTATCATTGCTTATGGCTTAAATGGCTTCTGACAAAAGACGAATGGGGCGGTTGTGTTCCAATTGTAACTGGGCGATTTTCAAGTCTTACAGTGGAAGCACCTTCTGGCCAGTCTATGTTTGGAGTGGAACAATATACAATTGATCAATAAATTCAACGAAGCAATTGCAGAACCGTTGCTAAAAAGATTAAGTAAGAATTTTATCATTTCCTATCTAGATTCAATCTATGCATACTTTGTTATTCAACTTGCTTCAATTTTTATAATTCAGCTTTCTCAAGGCTTCGTATACTCATGTCTTGACTAACAGAACGAGGTTATTTTTGATTAAAGACGTTTAACTACCGCAGACCTGCACGGTCTTTTAGCCTTTATAACAATTTTAAAATAATGTCAACCGGCTTGATTTGATATAAGACATTGACCACTTTCGGAGGTCTGCTGAAGAAAATGCATGGCGGTGGATCGATAATAGTCTGTATATATTTCTCTTCCGCCAATGATCGTCCGTCGATAGAATAATGAAAATAAAAGAATAATATATTAAATAAATTCGATGCTATGGATTCGCGCAAATAAAAGATTACGATCTGTGTTAGCCTTACAAGCTTTGCCGCACATCGTGAAACAAAAAAAAACAAAAAAGTAAGGCCGACCTTAACCACTGTACCTTAGCTACTTTGGTTCAGTGTCCAACAGCGAGATCCTTTGAGTAGTCTGGAGGTCTGGAGGATTGAAAGTTTTCGCAAATGCACACACGCAGAGATCCCTCTAAAAGCCATGAACTCAAACTCAAGGCGCCTTGTTACTTGGAGATGTATTGACATCTTTGCATCGCAAAACGCTAAAGATAGGCACTAGTACTATGAGAAATTTTTGGCATCTTGTAGCGTGCTTTGAACCGAAATTTCCCTGGACTATTTTGGTACAGGTTCGTTTACTTTACCCAATGTTCACTAGGTGGAGCAGTTTGGTAAAGTGCCTTCCTTTCAACTGAATCAGTTGGTAGGTCCCTGCCTCGAATCCTCGATTAAATCTTGCAAATATTCGTTGATTTTCGGGTCATCATTTGCCATTGGGATAAAATAACAGTGACATCCCTAGAGCGATCGACCAACTGGAGTGCGTCATGAAAATGTGTAAATGATCTGTCAGGGCATAACGCTGCAAACAAGCAAACGAAATCTTCCACCAAAAACACACAAGTCAACTACTACTGAATAAAAAAAAATACTGCGAATTCAGTGAATTAAAATAAGTCGTCCTTATTCAGACTCCAACCAACTTAAATTCATTCGAACTTCAAACCTTCAAGTCTTCTCCTAAGCCCCTGAAAGCACCAAAAATTTTTTATAATATAAAAATTCATTTCGCTTATGTTTATTTGCTAACCTCAAACAACTCTCGAAATATGCATTCCACAATTCAATTTAAAATCTGAAACTGAATAGCCTGCAGCATTCCAAACATATGTTCGCTCGTATTTCCTATTCAACACAACCACATAACAAATTCACTAAATTGCAATCCGACCGGAAATTCAATTAGTAACTCAACTCGACGCAATTAATTTTCAATTCATATCCCACGCGGCAAAATCATAAATTGCATCCACAGGCGTGCAAAGTCAGCAAATAATTTCGGTTCAAAAATCACAAAAATAAATTAAAAAAGAAAAACACTCCGAATAAACCCGTCATCATCAAATGAATTACGCACTTCATTTGAATGTGGGGATCATACAGTCACCAAAATTTTGTCAGATTATGCAAATGCATTCAAAAGTGACGAAATTTCATCGTAAATTTGTTTCCCTTTTCGATTTGCGAATGCAATTATTGCGGGAAACTAATTCACCTCTCATTAGCGTTTAATCGGAATAGACTTCATTCAACCCTTCAACCCTTATTCAACCATACTTATTTCCAAACGCCTCACGAGTGAATTTCGCCGAAATCAATTTCATTGCGCTTACTCGGCGAAATAATAAAATTTGCAAAATTGCGAAATTAGCTTGCATCCAGGACTCGACTCGATGGGTAATTTATAATCCTTCCCGCTTTGACTTGTGCTCGAAGGACTCATGCGATACGTTCGTTTTGAGTTGTGGAACTTTGTCACGCAATCGTCCCTGCTGCGGCAGGAAGTACAAAAAGTACCTTGCTTATGTAACTTTGTGTTTTTTTGTTTTAGTTCGAACTATTTTGCAGATAGTAAACAAATGCAAGGACTAAATCAGTTTTCTTTTTTTTTTCTCTTTTCAGAAATGACTTTGCCGGCAAATTTATGCACAACTTTTGTAACGTGAAAAAGTATGAAATAGTTTACTTTCGACTAACATCGGATATTGAAGCCATCAAGTGGAGGAGGATACAGGACGTAGTAGCTAGCAACAAAAACTAATTTTCCATCCCACAAAGCAAAAAGATAACTCACCGCACGATGTATAGACAAGTTTTGTTAGTTTTTGGAATATCCTTGGTAACAATCACCGGCAACAGCTATGCGAGTGTACAGGTGAACCATCAGTCACAGCATCTCTCGAATGATATTCCGGTAGATAAAATGGATCAGATGCCGTTGCCAAAGGATCAAACACTGCAGGTGCGACTGCCATCGAATACGCTGCTTAAGTACACCGCTTACAAGGATGTATCGATTTTGCATTTTCGTATACCGCCAGACTCGCGAACAGCGTATTTCACGTTCAAAGCATTGGAAGAGTCCAAGAGTGCCTTTCGTAAGTATTTTCTATTAAAATTTTATATTCCTCTGTGCACTTAGTAGCTTGTCTGTTTTAAAATGTAACTATTATCAGGCTTGCAGGATATAAGCAGGAGCTTAATCTTCTTTTCATTTTTCACGATACTGAGCACACCAAGCTTCCTCGTTTCCAAGATGACTTCATCTTTGAAACAGGGGTTCGGTCTTAATTTTTTCGCGAAACTGGTGACTAAGATTTTATATTCTTTGCTAAAGGAACACTGAGCAAATAGACAACAATAATTTACTCAATGTTTCCGAGTCACAGAAGTCGCCGAATGTTTGCCTCTCGGACCAGATCCACATCTTTGCAAAGCTTGTAGAGCTCGCGGTTGTACATCCACCATCATTTGTCCTGCTCGCAAGAAGGAGAATTGTTCAATGAATGTTAAATGTTCCTTAAATTCACTTAAATCTACTCTTTATAATAAGAACAGGTGCTCCTTGATGGATTAACTCCTTCACTAAGTCAGTGTTTTGAATGTGACTTTTTTTGTTCTAGCTGGTTTTTGACGCATGAACTCCACGAGACAACACATATTTTGTATTATCCTTTTTAACTAAAAGTCTAAATAATAGTTGAAAATTGACTTGAATTAGATGTTGCATCCTCGATTGAAACCTGCTGCAATATCCCGGCATAGATTTAGTTAACGCTTTGAGTCATAGTGGACCACCTATTTAAACCGCTGTCAAAAATGTTCTGCCCGGGAGTTTTGGGGTCGCTAAACATGAATCTGAGGTTATACTGACGAAATGGCGGATCAAAGATTGTGGGCATAATATGTGAAACTGAACTTAAATTTTAGACTAACCAGACAAACATTATTTCACTGCATATTTTGGTCTGAATTTTTGTACGCGAGGGTTTTCAGGTTCGTAGATCACAAAACCAAAGTTATATTTACAAAATTCCAAATGGCGAATCCAAGATGGCGGAAAATGTGTGAAATTGAACTAATCATTTCGACAAACCAATCAAACTTTATTCTACTGCATATTTTAGTCTAAATATTTGTATTCGGGGGTTTTCGGGCCGTTGATTACAAAACTACTATTAGCTTTGGAGAATTCCGCCATCTTGGACATGAAAAGTACCGAAACACTAACATTAGACTCGTGATCTGTGACTTTGAAAACTTCTTTAAAACAAATTTTTTTAGAATTTGATTGAATTTTTACGAATTTAGTCCGCCATCTTTGATCCACCATTTTATAATTTGTAAATCTAACCTCAAATTTGTAATTTGTCACCACGAAAGGACAATCGCGTACAAAAAATCAGACCAAAATATGCAATTGAATTATGTCTGATCGGTTGGTCTAAACGAACCGATTTCTGTGTTGCAAAAAAGCTTCAGACTCCTATTTTGTTGATTCTTTCGGATCTTTAGATACATATAGTTTCGTGCACTGTCGACTTTGTTATTTTAAGCTTAGACTACAAATCACTAGGCTGAGGCCGAAATGTTTGCGGGCGATTCTCGCCATGAACGAGTATACCTTTTAGAACTAAAACACTCGGACAAATAAAAAAATTCTATTGAAGGGGCGCTACTTGGAAAATCTTATTAAAGAAATGTAAATTTTTTTCCTAATTAAATATATCTAGATAAATTAACTAGGTATGAGTATATCCGCCACTTCTCGACATTCAATCATAAAGTTGTTTGCAATGTGTAGTAAAGTAAAATATCGTCGCACGCTTGACGGTAAGCTTGACCTATCTTCAAATTACTAACAGACTTCTTAAACTTCCCGTGATAGACATGCTCCATGCTTCGATGATATTTATGTTTGTTGAATAAATTTCTTGTTTTCCAAGCAATTTCAAGTTATGGCAATACTGGAAATGTGGATGGGAGTTGCCTTGTAAGAAAAATTTAAGAGGCATATCAAAAATCATACATTTTGAGTTATCTTCTGAGCCCATCTTTGTATACAGTGGCAAATAACAGCCTATTTAAGATTTAACTAGTAGTCCGCTGCGACTTCGTTCGCGTAGATTTCGTGTTCGTAGAAAAGTTGTATAACGCCTGAAGGTCTGCTATCATTAGAGCGTACTTATCCAAACAATGTTGTAGTAAATACATTTTTAATCTGAATACAATTTCCTCGACGATAAGAAGAACTTATTTAATAAAAATTTAAATTTAAAGTATCACTAGTGAATGCATGCAGCATTAATGCAAGTCTTAGAATGTCATTAGGAAAACAGCCACCAGAAATGCCCTAAAGATGCATCGGGCAAATACAAACCAGGTGACCAGTCGGGACACTTGAGAATACTCAATTTCATCACGGGTAAGAACATGTTCTGCTTAATCACAGAACTACTTTGGGCGACTCGTTTAAGTTGACATTCCTAACCGTGACCTTTGGTTGAGCAACACACCTGCCCGCGACCACAGAGCTAAATCTGGTATACTGATGGTAAAAAAATGGTTTAGGTGCCGGTGTCTATGGACCCAACACTACAATCTCTTTACAAATGAGAACGCATACAAGTATTTTCCAGGCCGAAAAACAAGCCATCGAATCCTCCTCCATTGTTAACCTTGCTAAAGGCCAAAAGGGTTGGATGGTTCCACGGATGATTTGATTGAATATCTTACCGCGAAGTAAGATTGTTTCACTTGATATTTCTTAAGCATTTGATGGAGTTTGTCATCTGGCTCTTTTGTCGAAAATGCGTGCATTTAATGAATATTTTATTCAATGTATTAGAAATGAAGTTTCGGGACGTTCAATTCAAGTAGTATTGGACGATTACAAGTCTGAAACTCACCATATAAATCTTGGCTTCGTTTTCATTCACGTCCCTCATCTTCGGGCGGTAAAAATCATTGGGCTCTATTAATAGAGTGGTACCTAATACCTCCAAAACTCAATGCTTTCTACTGTCGTTTAAGCGAAAAGACAACTGTCGACTATGGCACTTGCATTACTGAAGCCGACATACTTTCTGTACAAGGTATGTGTATTAAAAACAATCTTATCACATTACCGATATCGCGATTCAAGAAATACTTTACTGCTTCCGATCTAGGTGCCATACACAAAGCTAACATTCGCCCCAAACTAAACTTGAGCCTGCTTAACAGAATTCAAAATCGAGCGATTAAACTCATGGGGCAATATCACAAAGTCAATTGACTCTCTTCACCACCGTCGTAACGTCTCCTGTTTTACCATATTCGATCGCCTTCCTCGCAAGTAGTGCTCTAGCGAATTAACCATTTGCATTCCTTCCCGCCTCTCCAGGTATGCTCATCAGTTTACCCTCAAGCCCTACTTCGGCCGTAAAGTCAAGTATAGAGGTTCGTTTTTTATCCGCACGACACAAATTTGGAATGCTCTCCCACGTTTGGCATTTCCTATACTTTACAATTTTCAGCAATTCAAAAACAAAGTGCATCAGCATATCAGTATGTGCCTCTGCTTGCTTCCTTCCTGATACCTTCCACTGGTTCCAGAATTCGAGTAAATTCAATTCGATATAGAATTTTCAAATCGAGTGAAATCGATTTTCGTGTTCTAGATTTCTATCAATTTCATGAATTCGACCGGATTCTAAATCGTCTTCGAATCGATCTCAAATCAGCTAATTTCTGTCCTTTTCAGACATTTTGTGAAATTGTGAATTTAGAATTATTTCCGTTTTGTTTTGATTTTTGCATTGAAATAGAGCAGGGTGCGAGTAGGTCTACCCATACCATGAACTTCCCATCTCAAGATAAAAAAAAATTAGGTGCTGTTTTTTTTGTTTGCCGCCACCATCAAATTCCATTTGGGTTATGAAAACATCATTAATTTCCTAGAAAAATGCATTGCAATAGAAAAAAATTAAATGCATACATATTTTATTCAGCTTTGAATCATTTAAAAAAAACTTACGAATTTAATATTAATTTTTTACACTTTTCTCTCGAAACTACATAAGTCGCCTTCATCTGCTTTTGAAAGTTTCCATGCTTCTGCATCATATATCATAGCAGGACGGGGATGGTAGGCCGATAATAAGGTTCTTCGAGAAAGGGCTTAACATAAATGCTTTCTTAGCCACGGGTATTCTCGGTTTGACCTCACCGCTGGTGTTATTATCTGTATTTGCAGCGAAGCCTAAGCAAAGTCCCTTACTACCACAAAGTTATAGCTGTCTCTGTTAACGTTCTGAGCCAGACGTCGCATTTGGGTGTCCTTTCTTGATGACAGCAAAGATGGGAAGCCAAACCTAGACATGGCTTCATACAACTTGTCGCTGTGGACGAAACAGAAACCATCTGTCGATATATTATATTTAGGACTTTAGTTAAGATGGTCTCCTTTTTTAAGAGCGGGCAAACAATACTGAGATTGTGAAAGATCGCTTATGCCAACTACTTGCTCAATTCATTTTGGAAAATATTTCTACGACCTTGTACGATGCACTTGTTGTGCTCGGACTATTAAAGCGTGATTATGTTTATGTCGATTAAGTTGAAAAGTGCATAGTTTCAGTCCCGAGATTTCGACCGCCTCTTCCTTCCGAGCTGGGAACTGCTCAGCATAGGATCATTTTCTTCTGGTTAATATGTGGCTTTACTCTTAAAGCATTCATATTCAGTTCGAGATTCAGATTTCGAGAGATTTTTTATCCATGTGTCATTTTCTGGAAAGACATCAAGCATTGGGTTTATCATAAGAAACCACAACAGGGGACAACAAACTAAATCGGTTGTTATGATCTTCCTTGCAATATACGAGTCATGCATTTTAACCTTTTCATTTAGCTTTGTCTCGATGCTTTTTCTTTGAATTCAATTGCCTCATGTAAGTTGCACCATGAGCTTCTTTTTGCTAATATATAATGACGATAAAAAAGCATCAAGCTACAGCCAAGCAGTTTTTGAAAAAAAACTGGTGGCTCCATAATTTTCTAAGGATGTTTTCATGTGTTAGTGTTGAAGACGTCATTCTCAGTCATGTAAAATGGGAAAGACTTACAGGATTAATATTTCTGAAACAATTCCTCAAGAACTTCCGTGGAAATTTGGATCAGGAAATAGAGAAAGGGTCACATCAATGTATTAAATGGCCTCAACTAAATACTGTTTTGGTCTTTTTGATAGTCTCTATAGTAAGTAACTTACTAAGTTTAGTCAATAGGCTAAATAAACCTAATATTGATGAAACTTTTGGAATTGAACAAAAAAAAATGTATATGAATTTTTCCAGAAACTTATAAACGGCAGTGTATATTTTTATGCATATTCTTTTATCTGCTAAGATTGCTGTAAGCTATAAATTTAATAAATTTTGAACTTTTTTTATTGGAATACTAAATTGATTTTAATTGTAGAAGTGAAATTGTCCCTTTTTTTGAAAGTTTTTTCGTCATAAAATTCAAACCACCCTGTGGAATGTAACCAAAAGCTTTTCAGGTGATCTTTATGCACACACACTTCGAATGAAACCAATTTGGCTTCAATAGCTTGATTCGTTCTCGAGTTAGGCTACGTACACGTACGTACGTACACACACACACACACATCTTTCTAAAAATAATGGAATCCGCCTACTGGGACCGCCAAACGTCAAGAAATGTAAAAATTTTGAATTTCGAAAATCGGACCGATTACAAGAACTTCCTGATGGGGAGTTAAAAATACGGACGATTCACACTTTCTAATTTCCAGCGAAACTTAATGAAAGAACCACCTCCAGTTGCTCTGCTCTCAATTTTCTTGTGGGCAGGTTTCTTTGTACTGGCAACTTTCCAATCTGTCCAAGCCTACAAAATAATACAAGATTAAAAATTTTAACTCAAATACTTTACGCCATCCGGTGGTGTCTTTTATAAGAGTAGATATAAAATTGAATTTCATAACTTCCTATTCGTCTTCTGAAAAATTACTTTTTTTTGATTACCTCAGTTTAGATCTAACTAGTTATTTCTGTTCATTGTTCGGAAAAATACTTCAATTCGGTTATGCCATGCTAGGTGATAGCTAATAACAGCATGACACTTTATAAACGACTTCGATGTCTTGACAAAATAAGCTCCTCTTTTCGTGGAGGCCAAAGTTGTCTCGATGTGGACTGCGATGCAACAATCGAAATGGCCACATTCAAGTGGCACAAATTTTTCACTAGTTCAAAAGGGCTTTTATAATAAGCCATAAAATGTTTTGCCTTTCTTTTGTAAAAAAAAAAACGTATGTGCTTCCATCTAGTAGATGCCTCTCAGTTAAAAGATTCCAAGAAAATCGGTTCAAAAATTTACGGTTTCATGCACACTTTTCATAATGCCTTGGTATTACACTTGGTCAGCTTCACTTGCTCGGCTGTTTTTTTCCCCTTTGAATTTTTTGTTGTTTGTATGACTTTATTGGTCAACTTAAGGTTTTATAGTTTCACCACATAATGGCGATTGTAAGAAAAAAATTTGGATATATAGGTGCTATTTTATTTGCCGCCACCGTCAAATGTCCTAATTTGTCCTGATTTATTACTGAAACGTCACCCATAAATTATTACTATTACTGGTGCGATTCTAGTAAAAAAGTTTTGGATTGAGCAAAAGGTAAACTTGTGACCAGGGTTTCCTTTTTTTTTGCAGAATTTAAATAGTTTTTTTCGATATAGGTATACATTGTAAAAGACCGCTTATGCCAACTTCTTTTCAAATGAATTTTCGAAATTATTTCCATATTAAATTCTTCAAATTTGTTAGACTGATTTTCTTTGAAAAATATTTACCATTGCTCGGAATATTAAATTTTGATAATCTTTATGAACTTTTAGAAAGGATTCAAAAGGAAATTCAGAGCTGGGAACTCATTTTCTTTCATTTCTTTATGGCTGTTTCTAGGCCGATTTCGAGAGATTGTTTATCTCTTTATCATAGCTTGGAAAGACCTAAAGACTTTGATTCATGATAAGAAACCACAACGGTGGTTAACAAACTTAATCTTCAGATGTTTTGATTTTCCTTGCATCGCTTTTTAATATACGAGTAATGCAATTCTATTCATGCGTTTTAGCTTTGTCATTAAGCTTTCTGTTGAAGCTTTTTTCATAAAATCAGTTGCCTCATTTAAATTTTCCAAGCAATTCCATGGGAACGTGAATCAAGAAATAGAGAACCGGGCACTTCAAAATTTGAAATAGACTCAACTAAATATTGTTTAAGACTTTTGGTAATTTTTATATTTCATAACTAACTTGATTTGGCCAATTGGCTAATTGATGAAACTTTTGGAATTAAAATTGAATAAAAAAAAAATCATAAGAAATTGTCCGGAAAATTATGAACGGCAGTGTTTGCATTTATGCATATTTTTTATCTGATAAGGTTGTTGTAAACTACAAAATTTAATTGATTTTGAACTTTTTTTTTTCGAAAACTAAATTGATTTTAATTGATGAAGTGAAATTATATCATTTTTGACAGTTTTTTCGTCATAAAATTTAAACCACCCTGTCAAATTGAACCAATAGCTTTTCAGGTGATTTGTTCTCGAGTAAAGCTGAACGAAAAGTCGGCACAAACGTACGTATGACTACTGGGACCTCGAAACGTGGAGATATGTAAATATTTTGAGTTCCGAAAATCGGACCGATTACAAGAACTTCCTGGTAAAAAGTTAAAAAGAAATAGTTTTCCAAAAAAATATTTAAATTGCCCGTTTTCGAGCATATTTTGTACAAGAAATCTAAGTATTTCGGTCACAATTTCCCGGCTTATGCCTTAATTTTGGTCCTTTTTCTTGAAGCTATATTATTGCTGGAAGCTGCGATAAAATTTTATATCGATCCAACACGATGTGAAAGAACTTATAAAGCAATAAAAGAATAATTGTGGAGAAAAATCTTTTGTGCGAGAGTGTGAGTGCACTTGAACAACAAATGATATTTTCCAAGAACGAAATCTCCAAGCACAATAAACCGCTTAATTCTGGCTCCTTTCAACTTCTGTGAAGCGTTCAATAATTGCTGATTTGGTTCGATATTATGTGTCAATCAGCTGACTCCCTTCTCCGGTTGGGCATCGAAATAACATCGCTTTCCACTATCCATCCGTCCACAAGCACAAAGGAATACCCTTAAGGTAGTTTTCACCGCCATTTTCATCACCGTCAAAGGCGTCATCAAACCTTCTAACCATAATAGTCGCCGCCGCCACAACCGTGCACTCAATGGCTTCACGAGATTTATTCCCGAACAACCACCGAGTGAAGGTGTTTTGATCGCATCTCCAAGGAATCAATTGCTTTTAGCACGTCGTGTCATTCCATTGACAAACAACAGAAGCCAGTCGCAAACCCAATCCACTGGCAGTGCTAGTGCCAGCGCCAGCGCCTCTGTCCATGTAACGATGGTAAAATTATTTCTCACCACCGACACTTTCGTTCGGTTATAAACTTCATTGCATCACAGCACTGAGTGAGCACGAAGGAAGAACCTTTCATCGTCCTACCATGACCCAGAGGACATCCCCGGTCGTTGTCTTGTTTCTATGGAGGTGACGCCAAGGCTTCAGCTTTGTCGCGACATTCAAAGAGTATCTCCGTGTAAGGATACTTCTCATTCCCTGCAAAAATATGGATTTCATTAGATTCAACTTTCCTTGGCATCCACTCCTGTCGCCACCCACTTCTTTGTTATTGTTATAACACCTCAGTCAAGGCTTTCCTAAAAGTAATTGAGAGGAGAGCAGAGGAGAGTCCTTCTAGGGTTTGTACGATTGTATATGTATGTACAGTGAGGTAAAAATTTGGAGACACTTTACAAGGACATCATGATTTAATTTGCTGTGAGTGCGGATCCTTTGATGTGCGCTCCTTTTTATCAATTAGATGTGTTTAATGCAATTTAGGGGACCGGCATAAAGGATTTTAATTGTGTACTGTTGTTGTAGGCAAGGCAACCGTGTTGAATTAATATGAATAATTAGTCTTGAGAGGGTGGCACGGCATGCTTGCGTGAGTAATTAACATCGGCTGCTGTAAGGGAAGCTTCGATTGGATGAAGCTGACCTACATTATTTGTGTTGTAATGAAGTGTGCATTAGAATCGATGGGGTTCTTGATGGAAAATTAATGTAAAGTTAATGGATTCGGTAGTTGAGGCAGCAAATTAAATGAAGCCCTTCCAATTTAATTGAACAAAAAATGTGTACTTGCATTTTAAATGCTTGCATGTAGTTTTAATTATGCTTCGCTGAATCAAGATAACCCCTAAAGTAAATCTGAAAAGTTTATAAGACTATTTGAGTCGAGGGTTTTTAGAGAAGACTGCATAGAATCACTCGGAAAAATACATTTAAGAGAAAAAAAATGGGGTCTTTTGAATGTTGTAATTGCTCGTAAACAATGGTACGAGCATGCAACCTTTTTAGGTCTTGGGCTCAAAACTTTAGCCAAGAAGGGACATGTGCTAATGAAATTCCTATTGGACCATTAACGTAAGTAGCAAAGCCAGATCGTGTTCCCCATGATACGAGGTCGGTCCGCTGAAATTGATAAGTGTTCTTTGTTGGTAAAGGGTTTTCAAATGGGGACTTGGCAACTTCGCTTATCCTTATCGTTGAACTGTCGTTGTCAATTTAATCAGAAAACTTAAAATTTTCATCCTTACACAGAGCTCCGAGAAGACGCGCCATGATGTTGAATTTCATCGCAAAATCATCATCAGTGACGAAGCTCATATTTGGCTCAATGGGTTCGTCGCTAAGCAAAACATGCGTAATTGGTCGGTTGAAAATCCACATTTCCTTCATGAATCACCACTTCATCCACAATCAATAACTGTTTTGTGCGGTTTGCATGCCGGCGGCGTTGTTGGACCATATTTTTTTTCGTCGACGATAACGATCAACCAGATTACCACTGTGAATGGCCAGCGTTATCGTGCCATGATTAACGATTATTTCTGGCCCGAATTGGAAGATATGGACTTGGACGATATGTGGTTTCAACAGATGGTACTACAAACCACACAGTACACCTTAAAATCGATTTATTTTACTAAAAAAAAAGGTATCAAGTCCTTATTGGAACACCCCTAAACAAAAAAAATCAAGAAAGCAGCTCATTTCGAAAAACAACCTCGACTTCCTGTCTGTAGAAGATGCAAGTCATGCAGTTTCTTAATGAACGATGCTGCAAGGTTTTCGAGTAACACAAACGTTGTTTTCTCATGAAGCTCAGTGTCATTTGGATGGCTATGTTAATGTAAGGATAACAAGATACTGGTGCCCTGACATCCCAAGTGTTTGGGGAATATCAACCCGAGGGATTATTGGACCTTATTTTTATTAAACGAGAAGTATTCATTGCTGACGTGTATTGCCAAGTGATCGACGAGTTTAGGGAATCGCAACTGTTTCACCGGTTCAAAATTTACATAAGTAGTTCTCAGGTTATCAAACCTCCGCGTATCTGACCCTGAACTTAAGTTACCATCCATCTTTTGTTGCCTCCTGTTGGTTTGAAAACGCTTTCTGGCATCCGCGATTGCTTATTCTATGAATCATAGGCTCAATTTTTCTTTTCCTCCGTACAATCTAGATGTCGTTTGTGAAATTGCCATTCGTCCCGATATAGATAACTGAGTGTCATAGCTGTCTGCCATGACGTTTTGTTCCAGCTGGTACTCAACGGGTCAACTTCTGTAGAAAAATTTTGTTTAATCCTTATTAATTTCGAGTCAATGTTGATATCTGCGCGTGGCAATATCTGTTTAAGAAAACACCTCACCACTCAGCGCATCTCTTTGCAGGAATCCGGAGAAATTACATAACAATTCGCAGATTCTTTGCCCAAACTGCACATGTAATACCGCACAAATAGATAAGTGTCAACATTGTTCATCGCTTTGTATATAGTATATCAGTGCGGCTTATACTTTCATACGTGGCTTTATAGTCGACTTAGGTCCGGAGTGAATTTGACTGCAAAACTAGTTGACATTTTTTGATGAGGCAGTTTACTGCATTTGCAGTCAAAAATATTTGACTGCTGTTTTTTATTTAAGAAATGGTTGGAACTCACGATATCTTGGTCAACTGCGATAATTGTCAACGCAGAAGAAAATTAAATTCTAAGTGCATTACGATTGCATTTTTGCAACCCAAAAATTGCTTAATTTGGCTTAATTCATAATTAATGGATTGACCTACACATGTGTATTAAGAGTTCACTCGTTTTTACTGTCCTTAGTCAAATGCACATAAACCTTGACTTCTATAGTTTGTCGACCCAACCACTTCAACATCCAAGATAGTGCAACAATAACGACAACAGAGAGTGATAATGCCATATATCCAGTCGCCGAATGGTAAAGATCGATCACTTGAATCCGATTTGGAAGGTTTGAGATATCATGGATTTTGAGTAAATCAATGAGCAATATCGTTAGCTCTTCTTCTTTTCCGTGGTAATTCCCTTAACTCGTGCGTCCCATTCCCCTGTGGACCTTCCTGAAGTCGATTCTTTTTTTAGATGGATCTTCCATCGGTAATAGTGCCAATCCTCACGTCAGCCACTCGTACTGCTTAATCGTCACCTTTGTAGACTTGAACAATCCTACCAAGTGGCCATTAAAGAGTAGGTAGATTGTCCTCCTTGATAATTACCATACCACCAGGCTTGATTTTGTTCGCTTGTTCTCTCCATTTATGTCTGTACTCCAGCTCATTCAAGTACTCCCAAGAGCACCTCTTCCAGAATTCATTTTTAAGGTGGGACACAATTTTCCAACGGGATAACATGCTGGCCTTGAGCGAAGTAGTATCAACATCAATTTGTGCGGTTATCGATTGCCCAATCAAAAAATGTCCGGGAGTATGGTCAGTTAAGTCATTTGGATCATCTGACATCGAAGTTATTGGACGTGAATTGAGGACTGCTTCAATTCCAATCATGAGAGTTTCCAACTCTTCATAAGTAAGAGAAGCTGTTGACGTACTTCTGACTAAAAGATGCTTAGCTGATTTCACAGCCGCCTACCATAACCCTCCGAAATGTGGAGCTCTGGGAGGAATAAAGTTAAATTTTATTCCCTCATCGCTGCATGCCTTGGTGATTGTATCCTTTGCAGTTGACGAGTGAATCGTAGATATCAAGTCAGTAAGTTGATTTTGAGGACCGACAAAGTTTTGCCATTATCACAATCATTATCACAATATAAATGTTCACATTGTCCTCTTCGACAGATAAAGCGTTTTCGTGCTCCTATGAAGGCTTCTGTCGTAAGATCGCTTGCGATCTCTTCATGCGTCTTTTTTAGTGGATCCAAAATGGTTCACAATAATCTTGCTTATTTGTTTAAACAACGTTGGTTTTGCTTCTCTGGTATTGTTGTATCTGTCTTGTAAGGTCTGCCAGGCTGTATAATAGTTAACCTCAGTTAAAGACAAATGTCGAATAAGCTTTTCCGCTTCGCCTGATTGATTTGTCTTTAGATACCACATTTTCTGTAAGAATGGAAGAGACTGATTGTGAATCATTTGCTTCCATAAATTTGCGAACAAATTTAATCTTCATCTTATGCCGACCATTTAAGTCGTTTTATCGTCAATTCGTTTGTGAATCAATTCGCTTGTGAATATATTTTCTCCCGGCAATTTTATGAACGAATAAATTTAAAGTGAAAATTGAAAGTAAAATGTCATTAATGACGAATGGAAATATCAACTGCATTTGCAGTCAGTTTCACGTTCTGAAACTTTATTCCGTAGAATTCTGAACGTTGTCAATAATTATCATTTTCGTTAATTTAAAGCGAATAAAAAATGGAAACTAAATAATATATATCCATTTATATAAGAATAAGATTAAAATTTCGACCATTTTTATGAGTGGCCATTAAAAACCTGACAAAACGGAAACTTAAGTCTGAAAAAGGAAATAAAACAGCTGTTCTCTGTAGATAGTCTTAACTTTTTGTTAAGAAGATTTTCTTAGACTTATTCATGTTGAGCAAATTTTATTTTCTAAAAGGATCAAGATACGCCGGAAGAGCTTTGAATTTGTAGTCAGTCTCATACTCATCAAAATACTAGTACTGACATTACCTTCATAGCTGCCACGGGCTAGGACACTCAATGTCGCACTGAGCTGTAACACAGGTGGAATGTATAAGTCCTTTTGCTAAGTCAAAATAACAAATCAATTTAACAAATTCGATGTTAGTCTTTTCTTTCTGAACACTTACTCACTTTCACATAATTTAGTGGGTTGTTTTCGTCTTAGAAAAACCTCCTTGTTATATTTTTCCAGTAATAACTCCTTCTACTAATACTTTCCGACTCAAAGAATATTATTGGGTTTGAAAGATTATAAAAAAATGATTTGACGCTTCAAAGTGAAATTTTGAAGTACAAATCAAAATTAAACTCGAAGTTCCGTGCTGCCAAAAAAAAAATTGTTGCTAGTTGAACATCGTTCAAAAAAACGTTAAAAGATTTGCAACTGAACAATTTGCTTGCTTCCTATATTTAAACCAAAAATGGATATAATTTTGTATTCGACGTTAAGTGATGTGTCACGATAGTTGTTGCAAAACGTAGGATGACCATTTTTTGTTGCTGGGATGGATGGAGCTTATACTTCCATCATCCTGATACCACTTTTATTTATATTATTAATTAGTAACCCGCCACTTTGTACGAAAAAAAACTTCAAGCAATATTTTTGCTGATGAAAAACAACCATGCGTGAATTCTAAACTCGAGATGATAAAATGAGAATGAACAGTTTAAACGAAAATAAATTTTCTTTTATTTTCAATAAAAACTTGGAACTTTCAATAAAAACTTGCTTAGCCCTGCCACGCTTGGCTGTATTCGTGAAGATATTTTCAACGTTAAAACATATCATTCAATATAAAACGTTGCTTTTGCTTTTATATGTAAAAATGTTAAAATGTTTTTCATTGAAAATGTTTTTTCTTATTGCAAGGCAAGTGAAGTTGCCCGTTTGCTGTACAAATGAAAGGCTTTGATGTTTTACCGACTCCTTAACATGCAACATATAATTGCCAATGAGAGAAACATTCGTTTTCTAAGTTCAAGCCACACGCTCGGGAAGATTGTCCTTACGCTTTTTTAAAAGTTACATGTCGAAAATTTGAGTTGTTTGAAAGAGGACATGGCTTTAAAATGTTTTTTTCCGGCTCGTGCGAATAAAACAATTCGATGAATATGCATTTGCATCTGGATATAATAAACTCTTGTCACAGTTTCGCACTAATAAAAAAAAATCATCAATTTTTTACAATTCCTCTGCGAGTCTTAAAAAACACTCGTAAACAGTAGTGCAATTTTCTGTAAAAATTAAAAGTTATTCAATCACGACTTTTTGAGTTTTGCGAACACAAACAGACGGAGCCGAAATTTTTATATATTAATTTATTTATTATTATCTATTTATTTATAAGATTATTATAAGATGTTGAAAAATGCAACAAATAAGGAACTATAAAGCTCACAAGACCACCACACTCACAGTCATTCGAAAAATATATGGGGTCCTAAAAGCTAAAAATTCAGCCGGTTAAATCCAAAATCGTGCCCCTGCCCTTACCTTAACCACAGCACCGAGGTTGGGGGCATCTTCAATAAAGTTTGCAACAACATTAACGACTGGGGCTTAATTTGACTTTTGTCGTTTTTTGAGTTGTGGTAGTTTAGTGGTGTTTAAGTTTCGGTATTACCGTAGCGGAAGGCGAAACGAGTGACGTTCTGACGATCTCGTCCCGACGATAGTTTTGCGTAAATCTGAGTTTATTATCGTCTTGTGTATCTGATTTGCACGAAAACTATTTTACTTTTGCCTTTAAGCGAAAAGCCCACAGAGAAAAATAAATTATTATAAATATTGGACTCTGCGGCTACTCTCGAAGTTTTTAAGGAATGACTCAGCGCACAAAAACAAAACCATCGAAATTGGTGTTGCAAACATCAGAGACGGAGTACTTAGCAGCTGTCAAATCGTCGGGATGAGTAAACCATAGACGACATAATAGTGATGTGGTTACATGAAGTAAACAACCGACGATAGTGTTCAATGCTATCACTGTGACGACGATCGTCCCAAAAGTTATGCGCTCAGAGCCCGGATTTCGCACAGTCATTTTTCGTCAATGCGTTCAACACCATTCATAATGAGGGTGAATTTTTAAAATATATAGCTTAAGTTGATAACCGATTCGAAAACAATATTGTAATTAAAATTTTGATCCAATTTTTGTTGTTGTAAAATAATGCTACATCATTTAATTTTTATCTATAAAAACCTTTTTAATATTTTCATATTATTAGTCTGGATACTAAATTTGTGTAAAATCAAAATTATAAAATTTATAAATCACATGGAAAGGTAAATTCACACCAAAGAAACATATTTGAAATAGTCTGCAATGTTTTTGTTTTGTTTTTCAACAAATGTGGAATATTTTAGAATTTCAGAAACCTTTTTTAAAGTAACAAAACAACAAAAAATATTAGAAAAAACGCAGCAAGATTAATTTAATATCAAAAATCTCTCCTGGATAGACTTTGAAACTATTTTTCAAAAGAGCTTGATACTATTGCCCAAAATTGTTTAAATAAAGTAAAACTATAACCAGCCAATTAAATGAAAGCATTTATTCGAAAATAGAATAACTTAAACTAAGACCCAAAAAAATGGATGTTAGAGGATCAAAAAGAGGAATGAAATTGCAACAAAGGATTGAACCCGCAGCAGATTTGAAGACTGGATTCATTACCTTTTTTCCCTTCTCAAAAAGGCCTGTCGAATGAGAAGTAACCATACAGGCCAAAATTCTGTTGCCGATTTCGCTTCGTTGCAATTTCCAATTTCTTTCCAATCAGTTATTGAGAAAAAAAGCTCTTCTTCGATTGTGCTCCGATAAAATTTTCAATAAATTTTGTTCTGGACTTGATTGCATGGATTCCATAAGGCTTCGCAGTATTGTATTTGAAGCAGTCCAAATTGTTGAAATTCTTGCATTGGGGAAAGGGATATTATTCCTTCGGAAATATTATCCTTAATATAACATTACTTACAAACGAGCGATGCACCGATGCACATTCTATGATTTCACGAATTGTTTCTTCCACCTCAACTTCAGCACCAAAAGCATTGGAGCTATCTCCAGATACATCAGTACGACTTCTCTAACGTACTGCAGGACAACATCGGCGTACTGATCCATAAAATTCACTAAAATTTCCATCGTCATTTATTTAATTAATTTTTTGATTATTTATGCGCTTATAACGCAAAAAGCAATTTAATTACAAATCGCTACAAATTGAATGAGAGCAAAAATAGGCATTTCTCAGATGTCAATTGATTTTTTCAATCATTTTCTAAATTTTCAAAATAATGATGATTGACGACAGTGTTTTTTGCATGAAGCAAATTTCTGCTGGTTTCTGTCACGATTTCTGAACGGACTGAAACATTAACTTATGTACTTTTGAGTACTACCACTTTTGCTACCACTTTTTGCGCAGTTCAGCAGCTTTGATTCATGGAAGGAGATATCAGTCCGAAGAAAATCACAGATGACTAGACAGCGCGCCGAAAAAAAACATATGTTAATGTTATCTTATAAAGCCTCCGACAAATAGCTTTTAAAGACTTTTTGAAAACACTCAATTTACAAGATCTCAAACTGAAAACAACTGATGAGTAATGAAATGCAGACCCAAAAGCAAAGGCTAAGCTTATCGCTGAGAACTTGGCAAACTTTCTTGTTTTCTAAGATGGCCTTGCAGCCCGAAGTGTACCTGAGCCGCAATCAGCAAGTCTTTTCAGCCAGGTCATACACTCAGTTGGTTGAGATCTCTTTCGACTCGCGTGCGTCACCGAAGGTTAGGTCTTCCTTTACCGTGTCGTCCGTGACCATATGGTGTACATTTGAAGATTCTTCCGATCGTAACGTTCATATCCATCCGCTCTACATGTCCTGTCCCACTGAGTACTGGTAATATGAAGCTTGTGAACCTTTTTCTCTACACTCCATTTATGTAAAGGGCGCTTTGCACTTTTACATTTTCGATAAGATCTATGCTTCTGAACGACCGGGATGATAAGGATAATGCATAATGCCTTCTTAACCTTGTTTGTTGTCTGCGATGGTGTCATAGCTGAACGAAGATTTTGTCTTATTTTCTTACTTGTCAGTCCCTTAATCCATGAAATGTACGAGTCTAACCTAAAAATGCTTCCAATATTTCACTATTCCGGGCACGGTGTTTCAAGGTTGAAAGACCAAGGTTCCCGACATCCACGATTGCTTGATCTTAGCACTGAAGCGTTGGTCTTTTCTTCTATCGTAAATCTTGTGGACTTGAAGACACTATTATCGTTGCTGTAACATTCCAAACTGGATCCAATTCTTTAAACAGTTCGTAGAGTTCGCGTTTGTATCGCTTTCTCGTAAACAGATCCATGCATCCGAAGGAGAAAGTTTTTTTTTCACAGGTCCTTAAAATCGTTCCTGCAGTCAACTCAACTCAACTCCAGATTGAAGAGATGGCAAGATGTGTGGCGTGCATTGCAAAGATTTGTTCTTCTTCGGGAGCTTTGCTTTAAGTTGTTTTGAGAAACCGAAGTAGCATTAAGCGCCTAGGATGAGATACCTTCACCAATCTTCACCGAGATGAAATTCGTAGAGGAGATATCTGTTCCGATATAAGTAAACTTCTTCATTTAATATTTTTAAATAATGCTCTTTTGCTCAAGGGATTGGAAGTACCCTTAATATGAGTTTTTTTTTTTTATGCAGAACGCGCAGAAGTGAAAGGGAAATTAAAAAAGGTACCAGTGCACATTGGTTTAAATAATAGAGCGTGTTAACGCATTCTACATGCGCATTGTGCGGCCTTTAAAAGAATCTCTCTTAATTTCCCGATACGCCCGAGGGAAGGCTTAAGGGTAAATTGATTTGCATTTGATGAAATGTGAGTATTGCGAGAGAATTTTTGAAGGAGCGAAATGCAATTAACTACTTCGTCGGAGCATTGAAAGTAGCGATCATATAACAATTATCAAGAAACATTTTTACGGCATTCCAACGAGTGTATGGATTTTGTCGTTGTTGTTGAAACCTTTTAAATTATAGATAAATGAGACCTGGTAAAGTTTTTCTTCCAACGGTTAAGGAATCCCAAGCGTTTCGGTGCATTCCTGGCAACATCGAATTTGTGGTCATTCCAGCGTAGGTTTGAATTGACGCACATTCCGAGCATTGAAAGCTTTTCGGTTTCATCGACGCGAGTGCCGTTTGCCATGACGTAGAATGACTTGGTGTAAGGGTTTCGCTTTAGTGACATAAGGCAGCATTATGTTTTGGAAGCAATAAATTCTACTCCATTGGCATGTCTTAAACATAATTATTAAACGCATATGTGAAACTAAGATAACTGTCATCTGCGTAGGAAGAAAACATTCATACCGGTCATTTAAAAGTTTTTGTGTTCCAAAATATTTCATAAGATGACGATTTATCAGCGTTTCCATGAACTCAGAAAGAAGGGACTAAGTGCTTTCGATATGTAATTGGAGAAAGATGAAAGTAGGGACAGCCTGAATAAATGCAGTTTTCCATAAATTCGGGAAGGAGTACGACAGATGAAAAAGCTCGCGCAGTGGTTTTGCCAGTGTACTATATAACAACACCTGTTCAGAACTATAGTGGAAATACCATCTGGATCAGCGGATTTGTGTATGTCTAGAGCTTTCTGTACAATTAAGACTGTGCGAGTGCGATATTTATCGCATATAATGCTGGTCACTCTCGAGCACAGGCATGAGTAAAGCGCAATCTGCAAGTGTCGAACGAGCTACAAAATGCGCTGCAAGCAGATTGGCTCTGTCAAGATCATTAACTATAGGAGTGTCATAACATTTCTTAATATTTTTTACGAAGGACCAATATTTTTTGCTGCCGCTGGTACAACGTGGTACCAGTGTCCTTAAATTTAGTCCATTGGAAAACTTCGTGCTTCGTAGAAGGTATTGCAGTCATTACGAACCCGTCAAAACTTATTCCGGTTATCCTCTGTAGGGCTGGTTTTATAACACCGAAAACTCAGCTCTGTCATCCTGACAGTCCCTTTATAGCTCAAGTCGAACCATGATTTCTATTTTGGCCTGATTGTCTTCAATCTGTTGGGGATGTAGTCCTTTATACCTTGCAGAATTATATTTGTTAATATATCAATTTTTTATATTCGCTAATGTGAATGAAATTTTTGTCAAAAAAAAAAAACAACTTTGAATTTCAACATCTTCCATACTTTTAAAATCCAAATTTATCAAATCCCCTCGTCCATCCGGAGCACTTTCTCATTAGAAATAATCGCCTTTTTGTTTTATTGATTTCACATGATCCTGTGACGAGCTACAACACACGGCAACGCCCCTTGCTTTTGAACCCCTCGCAAATTTGCGTGTGGGATGTCTTTCTTATTGTCATAAATAATATTTCGGCCAAAAAAATCATTTATGAAGAGCTTTTTTTTTAAAGGTGACTGTAGAACATGGAGTGAACCAACCCAAGAACCATTCAACATCTTATGCACAACATTTGAGAACTACGCTACTACGTTCGGACTTCAAGTTCCAACAAAAGTTTTGGAAAATTTTCTGGAAAAAGCAAGTCAGTTCGAAGCTTTATACAAGTCCCTTAAAACTGTTTATTTTCATTAATCATCATATAAACGGTTGGGTGACGCAGGTGGTACAGCGCCTGCTTTTCAATTTGACCAAATTTTTCTAGCTTTCGAGCCTAGTCTTGTCACCATTTAACATTGACACTTCTGTTTAGGCTGACAAATCTTTGAAACCACGTGCAGGTATACCAACTATTTTCGTATAAAATACTGCGAATTAAACAAGTGCAAATATGTAATCGATACCAGATTCTGCTTTCAAAAGTCATTCAATTCTCCTCCAAATCATTCAAAAATGCCTTATAACGGTAATCAAAACCAAAAATTAATATTAATACTCAAAAATAAACTGAATAACTTAATCGATACGAAATTCTAATTGCCTCTTTAAAATTTATTCTGACTTTATTGATCAGAAAAAAAAAACAGGATTTCATAATTTTCTTAGGGTTCCGTACTAAAAGAGTGCAAACAGAACCCTTTAACTTAGCTTCCGATGTCCGCCGGTGGCAGGGCTGTAACTTCTCGACCATTATACTCATAAAAAAACACTTACGATTTTTACAGGTATACACAGGGTGACGCAATAGAAACGTTGAGATATATTTGATAAATAACATTTTTCTCTCTGATTTTATTTAACCTTGGCATTTATTTAAATTTAATTTATGGTTTACAAGATAATATCTCTCAAAACGTCCCCATTCTTTTCTTCGATCTGAAGTGCTTTTTCCAGAGCATTTTCCATTACTTTCCCAGCGCCCTTACTTCTTCTCGAATATTCGTCTTAAGCTGGTGTTTGGTACACAGATCTTTAGTTTACATCTTACTCTATAGTTAGCCCCAAACGCAAATGTTGAGCCGTTTAGACGGGAAAACGCGGTAGCCATGGAAAATCAGAAAAACGCCATATTATCGGAACACCAAAAATGTTCATCAGGAGAGCCATAGTTGGACAAGCTATGAAAGCTTTTGCTCCATCTTTTTGGAACCACAACTCTGAATTGCGCTCTATCTCAGGCCTTAACAAGATTTCAATCATTGTCCTGTATTGAAAGCCATGTTAACCGTTTGTCGTTTTCGAAAAAAAAGTGTCCAATGATTTTTCCTGAGGTTAGTCCATACCATTCTGTGCATCTTATTGGGTGCATTCGATGGGCCACATTCTTCAATTTGGAGCTTAAGCGCTCATTACGAGTTTGTGGATACACTGTTCTCTCGGAACATTAAACTTCCTTGCAAAGACCGCCTAGGCATCACCAACTGCTAAGAATGTCGCTTGGTGGAAGTGGAACAATGTTCACATCATTTTGAACTGAACGAAGTCTTCCACCATGCGGAAGATCACAGTCCCTTATTGCTGACAACGCTGGACTAATTGGTAAATTACTGGATCAGTGGGTGCATTTGGCACATGAAAAAAATTTCGATAACATCTTTGTGTCTGAATAAATAAATATCGACTTTCAAAATAAAATTGAACTACTTTGGTTCTTCGTTCCACGCTGAATCTTTCAATCATAAATACATAAGTTTCACCATTTATAAAGTGCGGTCCCCTTACACAAAAAAAGTAAGTAATGTTGGTTGGTACGGAAGCCTTCGTGTGCATGTTTGACTTAACTTGGCTACTTTTTATGTAAACGCACCGGTTCTGGAAGTACTAGATGCATCGGAACTTCGTATTTAATTTTACCTTTTTTCAGCCGTAATTCTTACTTTGACGGCTTATTTGAAAAACCATCTTCTATGGCCTGAGCTCCTGCAAAAAAAAAAACAACATTATTCTTCTGAAACTTCAAGGCTCAGGGTTAGGCCAGGGTGTACCTTATACTGATTACAGCCTCCCACGTTATAATTTTTCATGTTTTGTCAGATTTGTTGAGTACAAATTTCTTTGGGTATCTAAAGAATTTAAGTGTGATGAAGGCACCTTTCAGCTTTTGCGTCACAAAGGCGTTAAAATCTTGCTTTGATTTCTGTTTTTTCATGTTGTTGATGATGTATACCTATTATATGAAAACTTCCACAAAGAAATCATATATTTTTTTCAAATACTAGTCTTGTTTCTTAAAGCCTCCTTGATATACTGTCTACTTGTTAAATTTAAGGTCTCTAGTTACAAAGCAACTGTGCTAAATTAAAATTTTGTTGTTCTTATTGAGGAACTCACAAATTTATTTATATATATTTCTATTTACAGATAGAGTATGTAAGCCCCGTGATGTTACACTACATTTAAAAGCCGGTAGCTATCCTGTGATAAGTCCAGAGAACATAACATTCCCAAGGAACTTTCTTAATGCCGACCAAAGGTAAGTTCAAAAACGCATTCAACCAAAGCCTTTTACCTCAGTTACCATATTTGTGTTCCTACCTTATTTTGCCAAGTGCAAATATGATTCCTTACTCCTGATATGTGTCACTAAATATTCAAATCAAACATTGACTCGAACCAACAACACAAAGGGGTAAACATCAAAGGACCAGAGCATGATTGCTATGTCCTGGTCCTGCCTACATCATGCATACCTAACATGTACTTGGCCTGAAGGAACACTTTTGGAATTTTGCAAGTTGTTTTTTTGTATCCTAAACTATTCTGAGTGCATCTTGGATAATAAATTATTTAAATATGCCACATACTCGTAGGCTAAGGACCAAAACGGAGTCAACTTCTCAGCTTCATACAGTGTTTGATTATAAATTTATGATATTGCAGTAGGGGAAGTGCCGTGTCACAAGTTAAGTGCAAAGATACACGTATCCTGGAGGAATATTCCAATTTCGAAAAAGTCGAAAAATAAACTACGAGTACACCTTTTGCATTTGTCTCTCCATATGGTGCCACCATTACTAATGCCAGCAACAAGAACAAGGATTCTCGTACCTCATCCTTTGGCTATGTTACGTTTTGCACTGGCTGCAGCCTTAAAGCAAAACGACAGACAAACCGACCGACGAGCGTATCAAGATAAACTGACCCAACTGGCTTCGTTATAGGAATACGAGAGCACTGAAACTAGAAACATTTTTCGTCGTAAATTGACAGCAATAACGATGTGAAAAAGGAACATCACAGCCTCGTACCTTGTACACAACATTTTTCCACTAAAGAGGACATTCTCGTACTAAACGGGCGGGGGATGAAAAAAGAAAGCAAAAACCTAAAATGGTTTTATTTTGTATAATAATCCACTTAGTCTTAGGTTTTCGTTAGTTCGTTGTAGTTTTTTTGGTTGGTGATGTCCTTGCTTTGCTGCTGGCTGGAAAGTATGACTGCTCCTTGTCTACGACAAAACATATTATTACATCGTTGTGTGTGTTTGAACGGCGGAACGACAAATAAATTGGCCAAATATTATTCTGTAATAACAACAGGACACTTGGATGCTTTTAGCTAAATACACGACATATACAAGGCTCTTAGCCAAAAGGATGTGAACAATTTGTGGACATCTCACAACCGTGTAAATTAAAATTCTTCAGCAAATAGAATGGTGATTGTTAAAATAAAAATTGCACGATACTCTTTATAAGCTGAGTCCAGAACTGTATCCAATTCACTTTCATTAAGTTCGATAGCGACAATTTGTCATCGACAAATTAGTGTGCGCATCCGAGCATGAGAAAGTCATTTGTCTTCCATCTGTTATGGCTATGCTGGAGCAAGGATGTGTGTCGGCTTTTTAATGAAAATCGATGGATGAACGATATCTCGTGTTGGCTATTCGTCAACGACACCACTTTTTTTTTTTGCTCGATGTGTAACACACGCACTTGTTTCGAGGAATTTATTAGATTTCTTTGATCCTTGTTAGTGTGACAGGTTTTATCGATTAATGACGCCAGCAGCAGACACATTCCAAGTGTCGAGTGTTGGCACTTTACTATGGTGATGTTCCTGTAATTTATAACCTTTCTTTGGCTTTTGACTTTTTAACGGGAACAAAGGAATTGTCTTTGGTTATCATGTCTAAAGTGAAGTTACTGCTTGCGTCATTAAAGTGAAGTGGAAGTTTAAGCATTTATTTTTGTATTTTGAATGGAATGTTCTTTCCACTGAGATGATAACAAAAGAACACTAGTCCGCATAGATGGTCATAGATTTTGCAGTACCTTAACTCCTTTGTGAATTGGTTACCCCTACAATAGCTGATCTGCAAATGGGGTTCATCGGTCCCTATCAAAAGAGGCGGTTTTTATAAATTCAAAAGCATGATCGATGTTTATTAAAAAAAAAAAAACAAAAAAAATAGAAGTTTATTATTTATTTATTTCTCATTTTATTTAACTTTAAATACGTGACCAAGTCGAAATTAATAAACGCAGATTCGAAAGTGGAAGTACTTCGCGATTGGTCGTTGATGGCAAAGTGAAAAATTAAAGTCAGATAGAGAAGATACGTTTATTATTTATAGAAGCATTACATTTTTTTACAGTCTCATTAAAAAAATTATTGCACATTGATATGGCATAACGCTGCCTTACAACTGAAAAAAAGAGTTTACATTACAGCAAAAACCTTCGAATTAATAAAACTAAATGCTCTCATTAGAGAAAAGATGAGGCACCAGTACAAATGTTACCAGATCGACTTTACAATGGATGTGAACTTACAACGATAGAGAACACAAATAAATTCATACAATGATTATTAATAAATGTTTAATAAATAAATAATAAATTAATTAATTCATAAATCAATAAATAAAAAAGAGTGAAAAATGAAAGTATTTCCGAAAAGAAGCCCTTCATTCTTTGTGAACTGAATTTACCACGATATGACTTAATAATATCATTAATAATAATATCTTACATTTTTTTTATTTTGATTAGCTTTGTTTACAAACTCACCACCTCGTTTTCAAACCATGAACTATAAAATGTAATTTTTTATGTTTGTTATAATAATGTACGATAAATTTATTAAGATTTCGGTTATTGAATAATGAAAATTTAAGAGTGTTAACGTTCTTACGTTATGTGTATTTCAAAAAATTGCTAATTAAATTGAATTTATAAACACAGCGGCTGAAATAATATTCAAATTTGTACTTTACACGTACCTGCCACTTTTTTAATGGCAGTATTTAATTATGTTTAAAAATCAAATTCATTAGTCCTTGGCGTTCTCTCGCATTCTTTGAACTCGATTTAATTCTTGGTAGTTTCATTCATTGCACTCTTCAAAAAAGCGCTGAAAATGATTTCTTCTCGGGTTAGTTTCACTGTAACCCTAAATATTAACGAAATCAAATGGTGAGTGGTTGTACTAACTTTATAACTTCGTTGGCCTGAAAGTTCGTGATAGAGCTGAGCCTCAAGCAAGTCTCTCCTCCCTGGCTAGATCGATCCTTAGCTAGTTGGCTCCAATTACTTAACTTTACTAAGTTGGTTCTACTTGTGTGTGCCATTGAAGGTTAGGTCTTTTTAACTGAGGTGTCCGTGTGGTAAGGGCTGGAAGAGTCTTTGGTCCCTAGTGTTAATGTCCACAAATTATTGTTTTGAACTCCTTTGTCTGGAGATTCAAGAGCGTGACATGACAAAAAGGCTGTTTCATAACAACCATCTCGGTGTTATTGTAAAAGTGATCTGATATACGAAAAAATGTTCGGAACTTTAAGGAGCAATCTATAAGGGCTTGTCACCATTTACATGTAAAGGATCTTTCATTCAGCGCTTCATACCTTTAAATTTAAATAAAACAAAGTGCGTGTGAGATTTCATCAATTTTTTTTTTCGTTAAAAAGGCCTATTTATGGAATATAACATCGTTTATATGAATGCCGCAGCTTCTCTGGGTGGAGCGCTTCCGAAATGTCCAATTTTCCATGACCATAAATCAGCCTGAATTTGAACGAAGGCATGGGTTAATGGGTTGATGGTCGCTCTGGTTTGTGACTCCTGCATCTTCAGAAAACCGGGTCCAATCGCACGATTCAGGTAGCCAGTTCACAGCACCTCCACGTCAGATAACCATGTCCTCGAAACGCTTGTGCAGAATTTCTTAAAGGAGTTGGTAATCATCGATTGAAAGTGCTAGCCTTTTATCGTGATGGCCTGGCCAACGTCGTTGTCAAGGAAATATTGAACGATGACGCCGCCAGCCCAAATTTTATGACAAACAGTGACTTTTTCGAGATGAATTGGACGCCCTTGGATCTCACGTAGATTGGTATCGTCCCAAATTCATCAATTTTATTTGTTGATGGGTACATCCAGAAGTTGATTTCTCGATAAAAATTAGGATCAGTTTCCAACTGCTCCGGAGCCCATTCGGTATGTCGTTTACCTTCAGTTCATTGGTCAGCTGAATTCTGTGTGGATGCAGGTCCAGGCGGAACGTTCCCCGAACAAAAAACCGGTTTTGATTAAACAATTCAATTTTCTTGCAAGTCGTGTTCAACGCTATATCAAACCATGGTGATATGCTTCAACAATATGGCCGCTATCAACTGTCAAAGTTCGGAAGTCCCTTTTGGAAGACCCTTTATGTATGTAACTCCAGAGTCTCAGCTCAAAAAATGTTATTTTAATGAGGTCCTATAGAACGGCGCCAACACAATCAGTGTGTTATATTATCTGATAAAGCTTATCCGCTTATAACCTGATCTTTTAGGGCTTATTACACTTTTTAAAAATATATATAAATTACATTTTTTTTAAACATTAATTTATTACGTTTGTGTCGATTAAAATTTAGTATGCCAGCCATTATTTGACACTAACTTTATGACAAGGTTAAGAAATAAATCATCGAGCTTAACATCGATTAAGGAGTTCTTGTCTTCATTAAAAATCAACCTCAACCTTAGAAATGATAACTCAAGCAAATATTTTTAGCTATTTTCGTTCATTAATATGCAAAGAGACTGCAATTGGATCGTGCCACAATATGTGATATGTGATAGCTCCCCACACTGTTGATATATAGGCAAAATAAAAAAAAATTATTTTTCAATAATAGATGAAGAAGTTGTATCCATTTTCGTCAAACGAAGAGACAACGAGATTTCATTCACTGTTGAAAACGGCATGTTATCTTATGAGATTCATTTTGAAGTCCTTGAGATACTGAAGCATGTTTCTTTTTAATTTTTCATAGCTGGATAGTATTGCTTTCCTTTAGGATCCTTTACTTAAAAGAAAAAAAAAGACAAAGTGCGATTCGGACTCGCGCACCGAGGGTTCCGTACAAACCTATAGGCATATAAGTAAAAGTTCACCCATCACGACAATCGAGTCATAGTTATGGTATTTTGTAAGGACAAAGGTCTTTTTATCGTTACAGTAATCCTTTATTTTATATTAACACATATCATTTATTTTATAATATTACTGAAATACCTACACTAGCCTTTCAGCAGCCTTGCAAAATAAAATATTGTAGGAACAATACAAGCAAGCAGTCTGATAATATGTTTGACAATTATATAATATAATATGACAAGCTCTTAGAAAAATGTTGTCCCCGTCCCATACATTGAGATCAGTCGCGGTCCCTGCGGTTAATACAATTATGAATATGATCACTATGAGAACTATGAGAGTAGTTGCGAGTTTGAAAATATGAGGCTTAAATTGCTGTTTCTTTTGATTGCGTTGACATGGAAGTTTGATTTTGTTACAGCTAAAAAGTATTATAGATCTGAGTATTTGACATGAATTTCAATTGAATACCTCTACGCGTTCATGAGAAATTTCAAGATTCTGAGTTCAGGGGAAGTACACTGTACCTTTTTCTTTCCTTCGAGTCTCGAAAATTTGCGGCATAAGCAACTGAATGTTTTGATTTTTTCACAGTTCCAAAGGACAGTTGACTTGAGCATTGGATATAAATTCCATCTTGATGCCTCTACGCGTTCCAGAGAAAAAGGGCCTTGACAGACAGACGGACGGACAACAAAGTGATCCTATAAGCGTTCCGTTTTTTCCTTTTGAGGTACGGAACCCTTAAAATGGAACCATAACAAGATCACTTCGTTGTCCGTCAGTCTGTCACCAATCTTTTTCTCAGGAACACCTCGTGATATCAAGAACCAGTAAAACACAAATACGATGCAGTAAAAATACAAGGATGCTTTTGCTGAATATTAAGAGAATTTTTAGAATAATGCAATTTAGAAAGAGGCAATGTCTCGTTGCACAAATAAACCGCTGGTTGAGCAGAATTTGAAGCATGCTTTAAATGTAGTCGCTTACAGCCTTCTTACTTTAATTCAGCTTGAAAACGTTTTCTTTTTTCTGTCGCTCTCAACATATTTACGGAACCCAATTAAGTTTCAAGCTTAATGAAAAGAATAGTTTTTAACGCTCCTCAAATATTTTAAACATTTAGTTGAAAAAAATTCTCGATGTGATCTCCTGTAATGCAATATTGTCAATCAAAACAGATGGCGCCCAACGTTACTTTTTTTGGTCATTTGGATTTTTTAAATGGCAAAAGACTTTAATTTAGTTCACTCTTCTTTTTAGGTCAATTAAAACTACAAGGGTATTTGAAGATTTTCGGTATTTGAAGGTCATCGCCTTGAACTTTTAATAACCATTAATTTCAAAATTTTACTTTACAAAATTTTAACTTTTCTGTGTCTTCTTCTGGTGTTCAAAGGTCGCCTATTCTGCCTGTTCCAGAATGCTTAAAAAACAGCTGTCCAATCCTCAGGTCATTTACCCGAGAATCCTGTGAGGTAGTTCGAGGGGTATTCTGCCACAGAGAGCGGAACATGATGGATGAGTCGAATAGCCAGCTGCCATCCGATTTTTCAAGGATATATGCCTAGGTTATCGTGAGGCGCTAGTGTCGACTTCGACATTATGTTCGTGATCGCCAGCCTTGGTGCACAGGTTTATTTAACAGGCATCAAGTTGTGGTAAAGTGGAAAAGATGAAACACAAAGATGAATCGCTAAGTTTCTCGGGCACCGTTTCAAGAGAAGACGTTGGCTATGACGGTTACTTAAACAATATCCAACTTAGTCTACTGAATGCTGACTGGAAAACTTTCTCGTTCTGCACACACATCACCTCACGTTTCTCAAACAACATTTTTTATTTTTTTTAACTCCTTTATTCCTTTTTTAATTCCTTTTTTTTTGAAAAAAAAAATAATGGAAAGGAGGACAAGAAGTACCCCGTCCGACGAGCTCAGCCGAGCAACCACAAGCGTGCCGCCGTCCTCCTGACCTATTTCAAAGATGCCTCCGTGGCCTTCCATAGCTCACAACAAATGGCGCCCAACGTGGGGCCCGAACCCACGACCCTGAGATTAAGAGTCTCAAACACTACCGGGTTGTACTTTGATGTCGACTCCTAGTTCCTTTTCGTCGAGGCTACAGTGCCCTGTCCATAGTTGAAACACGCCATGTGGTGGAACTTGGAAGGGCATTTACTATGTTGTCGTTCGTCGGTGCTATGGTAAAGTGTGTCGAGAGTCGGTTTGTGTCGACGTCTCTTAGTTTCTCTTCGTGTATGGTGGCCTTTTCTTCTGGGCTTTAGCCCTGAATTCTGCCACCTCTTTATCTACATCGTCGTCGTAATCGTAGTCATTCATTCTGATTCCCATCCTGTATGAGTCGTCTGGTTCTCCTACCACTTCGTTGATGTTTCGTCTAGCCCTAGCGTCTCTAATCCCTAAATGTCATTCTGCCTGTCTGCATATGTCCCTCAGTTCTTGTATTGCTCTTCTCTTGACCCCACATCAAGGTCTCATCTTCATTGGTAATATGAGTGTCCGTATCTCGTCGTAAAATTCGTCAAATGTTTTATGGGGCAGTTGTCTTCGGTTCATTATTCATCGAGCGGTCTTCCAGCTCGGTCTTGAGATCAAAAAGGGTAATGAGTTCACAAAACCTATTCTCCTCCCTGTACCATTTCTCGGCTCTGGACTGTGCAGCAAGTGGTGGAAATTGGCTAACATTTGCCGGTCGGTCAAGCCGTTTTCTCTTTGGAGAAGGTCTACGCTAAACAAAAAAAGAAAACCGCTTGACCGACTTGGCAAATGTTAGCCAATTTACCTATCCAAACAACGTACTTTTTAAGATCGGTTTTCAGTCATTCCTTATATGATCTAAGGACATTTTGATGGCATTTCTTTATTAAAGTTTTTCTTATGGAAATATATGCTGTTCTCACAGGAAGGTTACAATAGTTTTCGGATGAAAAATATTCTAACATGTATACATCGTGAAAATCGGGCACAAAATATTATGACCTCAGCGTGGTGTGATAGTGAAATTAATTAAGCATGCACGTAAAAATGAATCTTTGAATAAAAATTAAATAAAAGAGCATTGGAAATGCATATCGATATTTTGCTTAATATTAATCGAAGACAATCGATAAATTCAGCATCGATTTGCATTGCTCCAGGTAAATAGAAATCCATTATCCAATCAATATGAAGCTCAATAATTTGTCCTCTGTCAAATCCCGCATACCAAGTTCATCAATTTCGACAATATAAATAAACTAAGAGACCCTTGAACAGAATTACATTTGAAGCTGTTTTATCTTTTTCATAGAAAGATAACCTCAGTCAGTATTTAATTTGTTTTCTTTGTCTTCAACACACATTCTGGACGCTTTGTTTATATGTGAACAGTTTCAAAACTAATTAAGGAATATGTCGAACGTTCAACCTGATAAAAGACACAATGAAATCGACATCTCTCAATCCTGAATATAAGAACACTCTTGCCTAAACGTTCCTCTTTTGTTGCGTGTCAAACAATAGGAAAACTCCTCATGTACAAGCTACGCAAGCATCAAAACCTCTGGCACTATCTATACTTTATGTAGGTGTTCCAAAAATACACTACAATCACACCCACCTTTAACGTTCAACCCAAATTTTGCGATCAATTAAATCCAATTCAAGGTTCAAACAAACGAGTCATGGTCCCCAAGGGGCCCTGACCAATATCCCTACGGTTCGAAACCCATTGATGTATCAACGACAACATCCGTAACAATGAGTCAAGAATTAATCCAATCCCTGCCCCATAATATACCGATACCTTTTGGAGTATTTATCGTCCATATATCCTTGCACGAGGAGCAAAGTGATTTTGATTACATGCCCTGCAAGCCAAATTATCCTTCAGGCAGCTTTCTTCGCATGTCTTCATCATCATTGTCGTCATCGTTTCGGCCAGACTGATATATGATGGCGGACTCATGTCTGTTTCCTCGTTTATGGATTTTGAAAGGATTTGCTTGTTTACTCCTAACCGAGTCCTTTTTCTATTACGAGTCATAATTAAAATCCCCTAGACAAACATTTTCGCATCCGAGATGAAAAGGAGATGTAAATATACTTCAGCTTGCTTGCGTGTTCAACTTTGGCCTATGGCAGCAGCCCTTGCCGTGGATCCTCTTCCGAGCATCTTATCCTTGAACGAAAGCACAGGCAACACTATAACTCAACTATTGAATCCTTAATGCGAGCACACAGACGAGTGTGTAGTCATATGAGGGCACACAAACCTTTTCCATCATCTCTTGATCTTTCTGTTTGCTGCTCTAAGTGGTGGAAGAAGGATAAGGAAATATTTATAATTACCAAAGTTAACGTCAATGTCGAATGTTTAATTCATCAAGGATAATGTACATACACACAACTTGAGCATGTTATTGTACGAGCACAAGATAAAGCATAGATTCTCGACAAACAGTACAATAGGTGGACCTTTAAGCAATTGGCAAGTCTACTCGTACAGTGTTGTTCAAATGTTCTCGGACATTGGAAAATGTAAAGACGTTTTGAGGAAAATTGAGTGTGAGCTACCCTATTGTTATAATTAAACAAGAAACTGAAAAATTAACATTTGGAATCTAGAGTTTTACAAAAAGGTGGCGAGTCGGACACGCACACGAAAGGCTCCTTAGTACCGAAAAATGGTCTTGTTCGAAGCTATTTGTCTGCAACAAGCAAGCAACAGTGCTTGACGAATACAATACACCTTGAATTTCGCCTTAGGAAGGAGCTTCCCGTCGATATCGTTCCTCATCTAGTTTTTCATAGCCAACTTCATAAGAAAAATCGATTGATTCCCCAATTGTCATTGAGGGAGGCTCTCTGGAATACTCCAATGAAGTCAAGTATCCTCGCCATGCTTCTATGGTGTGATTTGGGGTCCCAAGCCTTAGATACTCAACAGGTTGTACATCATGATGGTCAGACTTATTATAAACTAAACAGCCATAACTTTAGACATAACAACTTCTTAAAAACTAGAAAAAGTCCAATGTATAGCCTGTTTCGGCATTTCTTGTGCTATGAGCACCTGTCCAGCGGCAGCACTGGAAGCCGTCAAAGGGCTGTCTAATTTTTATTACGAAAACAGCCGCAAGAAATACAACTGGTAATGAAATACAAACCAGGACACTTCAAAATAATCAATTTCATCACGGAGAAACACATGTTCTGTTCGATCCCAGATAGTATGAAGACGAGATACTGCTTTGGGAGGCTCTTTAAGGTAGCCATTCCTAACCACGAACATTAGTCGAGCAACACACCTGCTAAAAACTTGATCTGATATACTGATGGCTCAAAAATGGCAAAGAGTGTAGATGCCGGTGTCTATGAGCCCAACACTTCAACCTCTATACCCATGGGAACGCATCTAGGCTGAGCTGCAATCCATCGAATCTTGTGCCATACTAAACCTTGCAAAAAAAAGGGACCAGAATTTTCATATATTCAGTCAGCCAAGCAGCGCTAAAGGCATCAACCTACTGGAATCCAAATCAGTCAAAAGCTGCTCCCACGCCTTACAATCCCATAGCCTTAGGTAACAAAGTTAGGTTAGGATAGGTTCCAGGTCATCATAGAATAGAAGGCAATGAAATTGTCTGGAACCTTTCTGTGATGTGAGCTGGACTACGGCCACAGGTCTGATCAATAAATGAGAAAACTTTGGGCTAAGACAATCAAAATTATTGTTCAATCCCTCCTTACAAATAAATCCCCAAAATAACAGCATTAGAAAGCTCGTGAGCTTCCTATCAGTCCATTGCCGCTTGACATCACATCTAATAAAATGTTGACTCCGTTTGGAAGGCAACGAAGCGGCTGTACACATTCTTTGTGAATGTCTGTTTTATGGTTAAGAAGGCTTTTTTTCCTCAACGAGATATGTTCCCCATTGGACATAAGACAGTTCAATGCTGAAGAAATCCTGACCTTCATCGGAAGAGCGATATGTCTGTTAGCCAAATTTCACCGCCATGGGGTCTATTCTTTTAGACCGCAATGTCCGCCACTTGGACAGGGGTAGATAAAGTTGACTAAAGTATTTTTTTAAGTACTCGTCAAATATCTCGTATTAAAATTTTTGAACAGTACTTTTCAGTCTTTCGCATTTATTTTTAAAATAAACTTTATGAATTTGGCATTGTTCGTGTTAAACTTGGCGGGTCAAACGTGCATTTTCTAGAATCTGTCCAGTTCAACTTACCACACTTTCTCTTGGCTATAAAAAAAAAGAAGTAGGAAGGTTCCAAACCAGTAAAGCGAGTGCTTCTGCGCGTCGAAAGAAAGCCCAAGTGTCGTTCAATGCAATGAGCCTTTTCGTCATGTTATTCCACGAGTTGTCTTCCACAAATCCTGACATTATCAGGAAGAAGTTCCGAAACTTTGAAAACCGAAAGAGACGATAAGCATCGTCGCGGTTTTTTAAGCACTTTGGGGTCATCCTACTTGAGCTTTATTCTGCAGCTGCTTACACTCTGAAATCCTTGTCTTATATCTCGTCATAAGTCATGAGCTGTTCCCTAGTAACAGAACAGTAAATATCTCAAGCTTATTGTCGTAATTTCCTTCACTTTTCGATTTTTCAATCGGTTAAGGAACGCCGGCCACTTCTAGGTGGGTTGAAGGATTCAACTCCCCGAAAGGCATAGAAGAGTTCCAATTGATAAAGTTGTTCTTTCTCACAGCCATAAGGAAGACAATCGCAATTCCTGCCACTGGACAAAACGAGCTGATATACCTACATGATGTGCTCTTGGAAAGGTCACCTTTTGTAGCTAACCAACCTATCCAGATGCCGATTGTGCGTTGGGTTAACACCATCAACCATGTTAAAAATATCCTCCTCTTAAGAGCAAGTAAGCAATCTCAGATGCCAACGGAAACCTATACGATGTTGAAACAGCGCGAAAAAGAACAATGACATAAGTTTTCTCCTCAAATGTAAGAACACCCTAAACTCCAGGAGCTAATCTCGGATTTATCCTTTCATTTGAACACATGCCCCCCAAACCCGAATCCTACAAACTCTTGGAAGAAGTATTTAAAGCTTGTCCGAAGGAAGACGTTAAAATCCTGGTTGGTGACAAAAATTGGTAAAGAAAACCGCCTTTGCGCGAGTGATTGGAAAGTAGCGCCTGCACGAAACAACTTAACATCGAATTCACAGACTTTGTGGCAGATAGTAATGTGATCCACGCAGACGGCCAAACTCCCAAGAAAAGCTTCAGGTTAGAGAATGTCGACCATGGTCAATGTTTCCGAGTGTTCAATGCTAGAGTTGGACGCCAGAGCATATCTGAAATGCCACACATATCGTCACGCTACCGCTCTATAATTCAGAAAAAGCCGTGAGATCTCCTGTAGTTTGCTGACGAGTGTCCGCAGAAGGCAACAGAAGACAGAACCAGACGAGGAACAGTGAATGATATTCCTGCGCGAAAATTTTAGGGCATACAAAATCTCCCACCTTAAATATAAACATAGACATTTATAACACGCGAGTCAGGAAAAAAAAAATCTAAAGCCTTGCTGTAGGCTTCAAAACAGGAACCTTCGAATTGAGAAGACTGCACACCCGCGCGGACTCCACGAGCTTTACAATATTGTGGACCTTATTTAACAGACAAAAGTCTACCCTGGCTCGCCGTCGACAAGAATGCTCGAGCTTAAAGTGTCTTTGAATCCCACCACATTTCCGGGAAAAGAAAAGACTGAAAAATCTGTTGCGGATATCGAAAAAAATGATCTTAAAGCAGCATTTTGGGTACGATGACATTTGAAAAGCCTCCAACTTAGGCTCGGATCCTCCAAGGCTCAATGACTAAATAAGTAATAAAAGGTTCTCGACCCTTCTTAATATTTTGAGGTTGAAAAACTTATTAGGTAAAAGTGATTATCACAGCTGAAACTGTTGTCACCTACTTAGATCCTGTTTGGATCCTTTGTGTTATCACTAACCGGTGATTAGTACACCCATTCCTCATTGGCCAGGAGACTAACTGATACCCTAGAAATACCTGGTTGATGTCCAAGTGGTCTCTGCAGAGATTGTCCACTGTACTACCGGTTATAACCAGTTTGTTTCTATGTTTTAAATGTTCTTAATTTTTATATCTGACATATCTTCTATGTTCCCGAATGAGTAGCTAGCTAGCACACTAGGAGCTTTTCCTCGTTTTTGCGAGGGCAGGACAAGTACCCAGGTAGTGTAGTATGCTTTCTACTTCTTCCTCATCCCTGCAGCTCCTGCAAAAGTCGTTATGGGGGGCTTCCATTCTTAATGCGTGTGAGCCCATGATACAGTGACCTGTGATAATTCCTACGACCTTACTTATTATATTCCTGTTAAGGCTAAGGAATGTACTTGTCTTTTTTTTTGGTTAATGAGAGGCCAAATTTCCCTCGAAGTCCTGCAAGTGTCTTGTTCCACCCATCTCCGATTGATGATATTGATGGCATCTGTATTTAGCATGGTGTCTATTGTTTGAATTGAGGGGTAAGGGGTCTCCTGAATTATTGCCAGTGGCAAGCTCACCCCTATTCTAGCTTACTCGTCGGCTCTTACATTGCCTGAAATACCACTATGCGCAGGGACCCATCATAGGGTAAGGTTACATCTGACCGCTTTCTCCTTGAGAGATAGGCGGCCAAGTTTTACCATCTTAGATTTAATTGATGGTGTGTCCAGAGCCTTGAAGGCCGGTAGCTATCAGTTTCCCGTACATGTCCATGGGAAGCAGTTGCAGCATTATTTCCATGACGGTTGAAGCTGTGGAACGAAGTGCCCCGTGATGCATAAACACGCCGATCTTTGAATTCTGCCAATCTTTTCCAGATTTTCTTTTATGTTCATTGCTGGCCACCATAAGAGGATACAATTTGTTACGATTAGTCTGAAAACTGCTGTAAACAGCCAGTGCGTCAATCTAGGTTTCAGTTCCCATTTGGGACCGAGGACCCTCTTGCATGTATACAGAGTCACCGCTGCCTTCCTATTTCAGTCTTGAATGTTTGGTTTCCAGCTAAATTTGCTGTCTCTTATTACGCCAAAGTATTCGGCTTGGCTGGTGAAACTAAGTTCCTTAGTCTTCATTTTTGAAAATCGAAAAAATGTTTTATCTCACAAAAAAAAAACAACTAACAAGTGTCCTTGTAATATCAGTCCGTAGTGTGCGTCGTCATCACCGCCTTCGCCCACCAAAAATTAAGCCCAAAGTAGTCGTCTGTTTAGCTAAGTAGCCCCCAGCTGACCATAATACGCTGCTCCAAACTGGAAGCGTAGCCAGCGATAAAGGACAAGGGATCGTCGGATGTTTTTGACACACCCTTCTACATGGTCACTTCAGACAACAAACACCCAAAACCCATCATCATTGTGGCCAGCTAACTCCTCACAGGAGTATGTATGTAGCCACGTGTATTCGACAAGAAGCTTTCATGTTACATGCTCGTAAAACAATGAAACAGTTCCCTTTGCCAGGACATGCTAATAAATTATGAACTCTCCGCTTGTAGTTGTATTTCCAACACTCTGGCCAACTTTCCAAGGATAACCAAAATTTCAACAAACATTTGTGCGTGTGCTGCACAAACTCTATAAGGAGAGCTAACCACCACTTAAAGCAACAAGGTAGATTATTAACCAAGTCTCAGGACATTTTTTTTTTATTTTGTTCGTTTTCATTCACATGTTTTTTGTTATAAATATCCTTCGTTGTTGTCTTATAAATATTAACAAGGACCCAAGCAAGTAGTAAATAAGAAAAGTTATAAAGTTCGAATGAGTTGTTTTATTAATTATTTGGCCGGCAGGACTAAATGAATTGTTAAATTAAGCCCAATTGCCAATTAAACATGCACACGCACATGTGGGCATATCCTTTATCCTGTTATATAGTATATGGGAATGCGACTACACGTCTTTCGTACAACAAAAGGTGAACTTGGTCGTGGCTTGCTCTCATGGATCATCATTTTTGTATAATTATGCCATTAATGTTGAAATGTTGTGCAGGACATTTGAGTTGTGTGGCAGTTGTGTATGTAGACACCAGCACACGTGTGCATGCATTTGGACATGGCGTTTAATTAACACATCCAAGGCCGGCACAGTTTCCAATAATTCACAGCAGTTTATCATAATTAAAATCCAAATATGATAGCAGGATGCGCCTTAAGAGTGAAATCCTTGTCCTGATGCTGTAGCTGAAGCTGATTTCGAACAAAGCTGCATGTTAATGAAGTACATATTATTCGTATGTACTCATACATTCGCATACTTGTGGATTTGCATTTAACAGAGATCTTGTGTGAGTTCTATTTAACCACATCACTGCAGGGGGGCCGTCTACCAGGCCGAGTCCATTGACAGCCTGAGGGTTGGTTAGATTCCAGCTTAGACCAGAATTCAATGGGGCTATGTGTGAACGTGTCTAAAGCCGCATGTAGCGAACTTTGACGTGCTGGTGATTGCTATATTAATTATGAGGTCTATGGAATCCTTGGATAGAGCTGTTGTAATAATAATGGTGGATGGAAACTGGTGTTGTGGGAATTCGCATTAGTATCACACTAGTGCCTCCTCTGCGGAGCCGTCACTTAATTTCGTCCGGGGAATATACAAATGTACGGATATTTGCAAGTCTGAGATAATATTGCTGGTTAATTTGCTCGAAGGTGTTGTGGCACGACCGTTTTTACGGGGCACTATCGGAATTGAATTAAATGATGTATTAGGTTATTAGACAGAGGGGAATTCACAATTGATTTCATTGGTGTGCGGAGAGATCTTTCATTGTCAGGATATGTCCGTCCTGTTTGTTAAGAGAATACGCCACAAAATTTAATGGATTTTAGTTTAAACAGTGATGGGCGGTTCATTCGGACATTGTTGTAAGATATTCATTCGAAAAGTAGGGTGATAAATTCACAGATTGCTGAGGAAGGTGTTAAGAAAATATCATGAAGCGGCTAGTAACAAATTACAGTCAATTCACGCTAACTATGACTCCTTGTAATAAAAAAAGCATTACTTAGCCTCCGCTGCCCCTCCGTCCGGAGACACTTAATCACTGATACCGAATGCCAACGAAAAAAATAAAACTGAAAGTGGTCGGCTTCGATGGCGGAGTCGGTTCATACGTTGCCTTTGTGTTTTGCATGCTTTAGGTTCTGGGTTCGAATCTGACTGGCATCTGTTTTTTTCAGCTAGTAGAATACAGCTTATTTATTTGTATGAATATTAAATATATTTTCGTAGAATTAAAATATACATTATGGCAGCGACTCGAAAAAGAGGAGCGCCAACAAAACACTACAGACCTTCGGCGAATGATTACAATAACCTTTAAATATATATGATGAAGTGGCACGAAGCTCGAGGGTCATGATTACTAGGCAAGGAAAGATCCTTAGCATATTTATATAGCCACTGTTTTATAAATTTCAATCGTGTGATAGCACATGGGATTTTCTTCGAATCCGATAAGTGCTAGTGACTTAAAAGAAACCAAATGATCGTTCGGCCATGGAAAAAGGGTATCACTTTTTTCGGAACAGCACAATTCAAAAAAATTGGTTTGGGTGCGAGTTCCATCTTAAGATGCCGCCACCATCAAATTCCATTTGGGTTATGAAATCATTATTCATTCCCTAGACAAATGCATTGCAATCAAAAAATAAAGTACATTTTTTTCAGCTTTGAATCACACAAAAATTTGCTAATTTAATATTAATTGTTCACACTTTTCTCTCGAAACTACCTAAGTCACCTTCATCCGCTTTTGAAAGTGTCCATGCTTCTGCACCATACTATATAGTAGGACGGGGATGATAGAGGTCTTATAGAGCGAAGCTTAAGTTCTTCTCCACTCAGCCAGGTATTCTTCGTTTGATGTCAGCGTTAGTGTTATTGTTATTATCATAGTCCCTAATTACCTCAAATTTATAGCTGTCTATGGTAACGTTCTGACCAAAACGTCGGATTTGGGTGTCCTTTCTTGATGACAGCATATGTTTTTTTTGCCTTCGTATAACGCCAAAGCCTACTTTGAGTTATGTCTGAACACTCATAAACGCACTTCTTCGCAGTATCTTCGGTGTATGCGAATTATTGAACAGACATCAAAAATATAGTGCCTCTGATATTCACACAGGACTTTTGCACTATTGTTTCAAGTATAATGTTGAAGAAACCGCAAGACAGTGCATCACCTTGAATTAAACGTTGTTTGACACCAAATGAGTCAATGAGTCAATGAGCTTGAGTTCTCCATCGTCATGCTGCACAAAACGACGAGCTTAGATTGAATGCCAAACCTAGACATGGTTTCATACATATCGTCTCTGTGCACAAAGCAAAAAGATTGAAATTGACGAAATGGTGGTGCGTGCGTTTTTTCCAAGATCTGCCGATATGGATTTTTCTGGTAGAAAGTCACATTGGTATGAAACTATCAGGTTTTTGACGAACGGTTTCAAACGTTCACATAAAACACACAACATAAAAAAAGGCAATGTTGAAAAGATTGACATCTCTTTAATTGGCACAGCTACGATGGTCTCCTTTCTTCAAGATTGAGGTTTGCCCAAATCTGAGATTCCAATTATCTTTGATGCTTTATTGTGTCATTGCCGTCGCGTTGAAATATTCGACAACTAAAGTAGCTTTATTAGATTTAAACTAATCTATGTTATTGCTATCTTTACTTCGTCTAGGTCGGGTAGACGCTGTTGGCCAGCGTCGTCTTCATCGAATGGTTCAGGCTGCCTGCCTGCGGAATTTTATCCTTGGTTGCCGTAATACAGTCTGCAAAAGTGGTTCTTTCATGTCCTCATAATTGACTGCAATTCTTCTCTATGATTCTATGATTTTTCAATTTTGAACTTTACAAGCTTTGGTCTGGGATCTGTAACCCTGAGATAATTGTTTTATCTCTTGGTAGAATTTTCGAACCTCTTTCCTGTTTCTTAATCTGTCAACATCCTCGATCGCTTGGCAATTACAGCATATTTTTTGCATTTATGTTAAGATAAGATGTGTCAAATTTGGAGTCATATAACGACAAATTTTACATTGGAAGTTGAATTTGTTTTTCAACTTCACCAATAAAGTGTTCCCCAATAAAATGTTCAGTCCAGTTTCCTTTGGGGATTATGATTGTTTTTTCCCGGCTGATTTTTACAGATTGTTTACCTCTATGCCATTTTGTTGAAAGACCTGTAGATTTTCGTTCATGATAAGATACCACAACAGTGGTAAACAAACTAAATATTCAGATGTTATGATCTTCCTTGCTACGCTTTTTAATATACGAGCAATGAAATTTTATTCATTTTTTCATCTGTCAGTGTTGTAGATGTCATTCGGAATCATGATAAATGAAAAAGATTTATAGGACTCACATTTCTGAAATAAATTTCCAAACACTGCCGTAGAAACGTGGATCAAGAAATAAACCAAGCGGAATATCAAAATATGAAATGGGCTCAACTTAATACTGTTTAAGTCTTTAAATTAATCTTAACAAAGTCAATTATTGCTATATAATGTTTTTGGAATAAAATTGAACAAAAAAAAAATTTTAATGAATTTGGCCAAGAACTTATGAATGGCAGTGTATATATTTATATATATTTTATTCTGATATAACTATAAATTTTATTAATTTTGAACATTGCAAAACTAAATTGACTTTAATTGAAGAAGGGAAATTGTCCCTTTTTTGACCTGTCAAATTCGACCAAAAGCTTTTCAGCTCTTCATTATGCACATACGCTTCGAACGAAACCAAGTTGGGCTCGTTAGCTTGATTCATTCTCGAGTAATGCTTGACAAAAAAATTCGCACCAACGCACGTACATACGTACACACGGACATCTTTCTTAAAACAATGGAATCCGACTACTGGGAAATTGAAACGTGGTGACATGTAAAAATTTTGAATTTCGAATATCGGACTGATTACACGAACTTCCTGATGTTTTTAAGGATCGGGGTAATAAAAGAGGTTTTTTCGGCAGGCTTTGTGTCCCATCTGTGTAAAGTAATTATTGGATTATGGTTCTCACAGGCAAACGTCTGCTTTTATAAAATTACCACGTGCGTGACATACTTACTTTAATTTGTTTATAGTTTAATAAAAATAATTTTCCAATTTAATTGATTGGCTCCACATACATACATATGTGCAATCGAAAATATGCATACGTTTGTTATATTGTCATACAATCTAATAATAATAGTTTGGAAAGAAATATCCTCACAAGAATTTTGTATGTTTGGTTGTCATTGTCAATTGGACAACATTTTGTCAGAATTATTGGTGTGCGTTTCTTGCTGGAGGCGGTGAATAAATAAAGAGTAGGGCGTCCACAAGAGGAATATTTTGAAATTGAGTTCTAATGTAAGAGTTTTCCTCTTAGTTGGTTTATTCTTTTGTTTCAGCACAAAGACTATTGTAAAAAAAAATATTTTAAATTTATCCAAATTTTGTTACATAAAGCAAGTAAAAACCCTGGTTCCTGCTCGTTTTTTAAGAAGTTTTTAAAGCAAATTAAGACCGAAATTCCAGATAGTTTTGACTTCTCTAGAATATGATGAACCTTATGTGAATAATGTGGCAACAACATTTAGTGGGCCTTTGAAATACTAGAAATTTCATAAAAATGTCGTCTTTAAACAGATCATTTGCTTTCGCTTCGTTGGATATGTGCTCTTTTGTTTCAGAATTCACGAAAACATCTATCATTGTACTGGAATTACATCCCAACCTTGGTGAACAAAGAATTTTTGCACAGTTCTATATACTCGAAATATGAAAATGAAATAGCAGGCGCACTTAAAATGGTGCATGAAGTTGGACACTATCACTAAGGCAATTTTGCAACATAGAAATTATAATTTAAAATGCTATAATGCACCAAGAGTTAACGAAGTAGCTGTCGTCTTACAAACCGCTGATGGTGTACAACCACTTGAGTGAGACTTTTTAGTTCACTGCAGCTGAAAGGATGAATGTTCTTGCCAGAATAGTCACATACGCGGAGGACTTTATTATTTTGATTTTAGTTCACGAACGATAAACAATCGAACAGAAGTGATCCAGGAGTAAACCCGACGATGACTGAACTAATACAATTGAACGAAATGCTCACAAGCCCGATAATCGACCTTTCGACTGAGGCTATATAACTTGGAATCATATTGATTACAAATTTCTATGAAAATTCAAAGGAGATGAGAAGGTTAAAAACATCAGCACCATACTTTCTAGATTCTAGAGACCACGCAACTTGTACTTTGTCACTTTACCATCCAACAAGAACGTAAGAACATTTTTCGACAGATCTTCTGAGAGCCAACGCAAAGCTCCTTCATTTATGTGTGCAAGTTAAGATGTCCGCACAAGTCGCGAGGGTATGGCCTAATTGAACGAAATGGGACCAAGGATGGAATCCTGCGGCACGCTTGTGGAAATTGAGAGCAGAGTTTAAGTTTTTCCCCGCAACCACTTTTTGCTATTAGCTGGACTGTTTTGTCCCAAAATAAAATATGGGATGACAATTATTTGCGCAAATGAACACGGTTGACAATAACAATTACTTTGGAAAGAATCAAAATTTCAAAATTGACGTCATCTACCGTTCTAATCTCGACATTCGAAACCAGACGGTTGTCATAGAAATTTAACTAACTAAACCAAAGATCGCATCCCAATTACGTCCTTTAAAAGGATGCCTACCTCTTAATCACTCACCTTCAATGTCAATCTTCTTCTTTTTTTTATCAAACTCATTACGTCAAACAAAAAAAAAACAAAACTTTTCACTTCGCTGTCATTCGCGTACCCACTCGTACTTGAAAAATCTTCGCGGCTCAAGTATCTAATTCGATAGCATCCTATTTACAACACCGAACACGATTGCACTTGTTAAATTCTCAGCGCCCGCACCGCACCAGACAGACAGAGTACAACAGCCCATCCTTAAGTTAAAACACAGGAAATGTATTTCCCATTATCATACACTTTTTGCCCGGAGCCATTCCATGCCTCCCGCAACCACCCGGCCAACTTTTCCACGACACTTTCAATAGATTTCTCGATTTCTCCAGTTTTTCACAGTCACTTAGCAGCGTCGTCCTGCTACATGCTCGTACACCAACAGTCACAAAGTATCCCTTAAGCACTGTTCACACAACTAAAGCTGTAAATGAATAAAAAAAAAAAAAAAAAAAACATGGAACTTTTTTCAAGGCTCACAACCCCAAACCCCTGAGGCTCCACCCCCATTCAAGTTCCATAAGAAGCAACAGCATAAAAGTTCAAACAATTCGAAAGACATAAAAAAAAAAAGTACTGAAAAACTTTTCAATATTTCTGCGTTCCTCCCTTCGGCGGCATTCACCGTTCCGCCTACCCACCTACCCATCCATGTCGTGAACCGTTAAGAAAAACTTATTTGTATGCCGATGCCCCCGACCACGACCAAGGAGCTCACCGATCAAATATAAATAAATCCGTTTAAGGGAAATAACCTTCTAGGACGACGAACGACGAACAACAAGCTATGGACTACAAATGCATTTTTAATTTGAGAAAATTGAAATTACGTTTGGAAAAGTTCGTCCTTTCGTTCGGATGCTGCGAGTCCACGTGCAACACGAAAGAACATCGGGTAAATCGAAACGAAAGAAAAAAAAACAAAACAAAACATCCAAAAATTGAGAAGGAATTGCCCGCACGGAGGCGAAGGCGAGTGTATCCTGGTATTGTATCCTTATTTGCCTTTAAGCCGCTTTTCCTTATTCCCTCTCAAGCCCCCAAACCGAACATAATTTACATTCAATCTTATTTACTTTGAATTCTCATTCTACTCTTTGTTATGTCCTTATTCCACAGATTCAAGATATACGATCTGCAATTCAAATCGGATGGCAAACAGCAGCGTATAACTGTCGATGGGCCACAAATGGGCAATTGGTTTGCGGTGACATTTCTCAGTTGGACGGATCCAAATAACGATCGCATTGAGCAGCAAGGTAAGGATAAAAACAAGGAGGAGGGGACGGATTCTCTTTACTTATGCACTTCCGTGACCACACACACTGATTGGAAGATTACACGAACATTTTTTTTTTCTTTTATTTTGGTTTTGCACTTCGAATTTGGTTAGGATGGGAAATCCTATTTGGAATGGAAAGGTTAACATTAAAGGACTTGGAATAGTGTTATGGGTTTTGTTGCATTTTTAATGTTAAAAAAAACAGTAGTGGAAAGATTGATCAGTTTAAAAAGTCCTTAGCAGGTAATACTGGTATTTGATTCCTGATTTAACGAATTACCGAGGATAAACTTTGAAAAAAGGTTAAACTAAAAACCTACCACCTAAGAGGAGCTATGTTTTGCTGTTGCAATGAAACAATGTTTCATCCCGCCTCCAAGACAGTGCTGAAAGGATAAATCTTGGAATACGTTTGCTCCAAATGAACCGAAAACAGATAAGTCCTTCAACATGATGCGTTTTTTCGATCTTTGATCGAGTACGAGTTTGTTTAACTTAGCTTCATTTAATTTTCAATACTATTTGAGTCCAAGATTGAAGACCCTACGTGAGCATCGGACAAAGCAGAGTATTGATAACGCTGCCTGTGCAGCCAAAATGAATCCTTGTAGTACGCCTGATATAGTCTTCAAAAATTGGGATATCATATATTTCGCTTACCTGCTTTCATGGAAGTAGGCCACTCACGATAAGGATACGCACACGAAGGGTTCCGTACCACCATAAAATATGCAACATTACTTTTTTTTTAATTGAAATGTTCTCGTAGTAATACTCTTTGCGTCTGCAGGCGGAACCGCACCTGCGAGGAAATCAATTTTGTGTAAGAGCCATTCCGTTTTTTTGCGACCACAGTAGTGAAAATTTCAGCCCTGTGACAATCGGACGGATGGACGGACAGAGAGTAGTGTACGGAATCCTTAAAAGAAATTAAGATGCCAACCATAACTGCTCTAAGATCAATCAGGGCAGAGGAAAGCTTAAATGCTTTCTATAGGCCAATAGTCAGTTTGTTATTTTTGCATAAAACCGTTTTTCTCAATTACTATTTCTCCAAGATAATGGAAACTTGAAAACGGGCCTTAACCTATAATACGATGAATTTTCAAATAACGTAAGCACAAGGCTTAGATTAGCTTAACTTCTTTACTTACTTCACTAGCTTGCTGGCACTGAGCGTGCATTCTAAGCTTAATCTCGAACTCGGAGTCCTTAAAAATGTGCTTACAGCCACCAAAACTCCCCCTGCTTCTTTTTCACATCTACTGAACCGCAAGTTAATATCATCATTCTAGAGTGAAGACAATCCAAGAAACCGCATGCGATTTCTTGATTGAAGGTGAGTTGACTGTCTACTTGAAAGACAAGGAGAACTGCCAGCCAACTCTTTATAAAATGTTGGAAATGAAGTAGAGGCAGGCCTCTCTGGTGCAAATCGTTGTGACAGAAATCGCGGAAATCAGGTTAAGATCATTGCAATGTGTTAGTAAATATGATCGATTGAGAAGACACGTGTTAAGACTCTCTTCCAAGATGCATTCCTTGAGAAAATGCAGAAGTCGAGACAATGTTTTCGAACAAGTCGGCTCTAAAAACAACATCTTACTGTCGATTTTCAAAGTAAGGTTTTTGAAGGACGAAGAAAGATTTTATGAGACAATTTTTTCGAAATCTAAAATAAATTTTTATCCAACGACAAGGACATAACAAAAATTACAATCATCGCCACTGCAATGATATCATCATGCTCATCATGCTCATCAAATCTATATGGCAGCGAATATTTTAACTTTAAAAAGTTCTCCCGATCAGACATTAATAAGTCTTTAAAGTTTTAAGACAGTTTTGTCTACGACGTGGTTGTAACGATTCGTTTGGAAATAATTAATCCAATTCTCTTAGATCAATAAATACTATTGCAGTTCCAAGATCTCCACATGAGTATACAAAAAGTAGGCAAGTGAGAATTAACTCTCACACGAAGGGTTCCGCGCCTATGCATTCTTTAATTTTAGATTTTTCATAGCATCGCCAACAAATATGCAAGATTGATCCAGACTAACTAAAAGCTCGACATCGGTTCACTTGTAGTTCTTCTAAGAACAAAAACTTTCAGGTGGGAAATCATGAAATTAAACAAAAACAAGGATTTGAAACGATCACATAATAGAAAGTTTATTTGTTGCTGACTTATTGTAGAAATGTGTGAATCTATGATTCTGACACTTCTGTTTTGGTATATTCATGCAAGGACTCCATCTCAAACCGAGTTAAAATTCGTTCGGAATTCATTGATGGACGTCAAATTGTAGTTGTGTTAGTGCGAAACTTAAATCCCCACCCTAACGCATGACACAACCGTGTACATGTTTTGTTATCGCAACTTAAGATATTGATAACTATGGTATTTTCTTCAAAATAACAAGTGGTTTATAAGAGTCTGGAGCCTGTTTAAGTTATAGTTGACAATGTTTTCAAAGAATTGCTTTAAAGAAGGGATTGAAAAATAAGAAAACACGCTTTAAACGCGTAATCAACAAACACAACGACATTCAATATTGACATTTTTCTTCGTTCGTTTGTTTTACAATTTGCGAAAAGTTATTTTTTTTCGAATTTGAGTTCGAACTTTAGATGGCATAATTTAAAAAGTTGTTAAGCGGTTCCCCAAAACTATGATAATTGTCTCTGTTAAGCGCTTAGTTGAGTTGCGATTTCATTTTTTTTTATTTGATGTTGTAGCAGCAATAGTAGTACACATTCTGTGAAAACTGCAAGTGTCTACATATAATGGTTTAGGAGATACAACTCCGTGACAGACGGACGAACGGACGGAGGCTCATTTATAGGGTGCCCTTTGAACTTTGAGAACGGAACCCTTAAAACTTCCTGAAATTTTATGCAATTATGTTGTAATTCATACGTTACTCAAAAATTTCAAAAGCTGGCCTATCCAGATCAAGTGTGGAGGATCTGGTTAAAGTAGCATATGTGTGCTTGGTAAAAGATTTATGTTTCTACTTCAATAACCTTTTATATCTTTATTAATATGAAAAACGTTATTTATTCCGCATGTAACATAATTTTAAATTGCAATTATTTTTTGTTAAATAAATTCACTTGTTACTAAAATTTGTATTTAGCAAATGGGAAAACAAATTTTATATAAATATTGGTATATATGAATAAGATTTGTAAAATGAAATAAACTCAAACTTTAGGTTGTGAGTGGTGCGAATAACGCGTTGGCACACCTTTTTAGTCCATCTGTCTAAACATGGATTGAAGCTTAGGACATTTGTGCGCAGTTGGTCGTTTGAGCGGTATACTATAGATGGAATTGTGACGAATTACGTGGCTATCAAATTATTATCTGAAAATGTAAGCTGAAAGGTTCTTGAATTTTTGTGTCTTGAGAATATGAGTCAGAGCGTTCGGGTTCGCAAAGCAGACTGAGTTGCATTCAATCCAGATATAAATGTTAAAGAGACTCACTGAGATCGGAGAGAAAAATTTAAGCATATTGGTTGTTAAAATATTCAAATTTAAATCGGGCCCGGAGGAAAGTTTTCCTTAACTTATTTCTTTAATTGCGAAGGGAAACCTTAACGAGGGGTCTAAAGGGTACCTCAGCCAATATCCTTTTTCGAATCCTACCTCTCTTATTTTCTTCATTCAGTCCGTAAAATAGCTCTGACTTAAACTAAAGAAGCACTTGTCTTTGGCTACATACTAGCTTTAGGGTGCCGTAGTTCTGTGGTAAGTGCATCTGTTACTGAGCGTGGAGACCCGATTTTCAAATCCACCTCCACCTCTCGCGAGTGACTGACAATCACCGTCAACAAATGCTTTTGGGGTCGTTCGGAATCTGCAATAAACTAAAGATCCAAACCCCACCATTTGCGAAAATTTAAGACGCTCTTTTTTCATACCTCAACTCAATTTTACGAGTTCAAAGGAATTAAAAAAATTTAGTTTCTTAATAATTAAAAAGCAATTTTTTTCTTTAAAAAAAATATTATATTTATTTTTCTTTTTGAGAAATTAACAGCTTTGTGGTTTAAACAATTCTGAATCTTAATCTTAAAATAAGTTCTATTTTAATTGTAAGTTGATATGGTGTACGTGATGTTATTCCTCTGTTGTTTTCCCCGTCAATGCTAGTCTTCGTAGTCCTTATTGCGATGTCGCGGAGTGTATCGCTTTATCCGGAAATAGATAAGACTTCTTGCTTGGACCAAGGCTTTTTTATCTTGAAAATGGAGATTCAACATTAGGTCATTCGGTTTGTTGGGGAGCTGCATATACAGGGTTTTCCAATAAGAGCGCTACAATTTTTTTTTTAAATAAAACAAAAACGGTTTTGGATATCAATGAAATTCTTTATGCCTACAAAAGTACGTTCGATGTCATTATGTATGACGCTGAAGCCAATTTTTGACAGTTTTCAAGCATAAATCGGCCGATACTGCTGCAATTTCACGTTCGATATTCGTACGAAGTTCATCAATCGTCGCTGGCTTGTTGGCATAGACCATAGACTTGACGTAGCCCCACAGGAAATAGTCTAACGGCGTCAAATCGCATGACCGAGGCGGCCAAGCGACTGGACCATTTCGTGAGATAACACGTCCTCTAAACTTGGTTTCCAATAAATTGATTGTGACATTCGCTGTGTGGCTTGTGGCGCCGTCCTGTTGGAACCACGTGTCCTCCAAGTCCATATCATACAATTGGGGCCAAAAATATTCGGTTATCATTGAACGGCAGCGATCCCCAATCACAGTGCTGGTCTTGATCATCACGGAAGAAGTACGGCCAAATGACGCCGCCGGCCCATAAACCACACCAAACCGTAATTTTTTCGGGATGATATGATGACTCATAGAGTACGTGTGGATTGCTGCCTGACCAATACCGCATATTTTGTTTATTGACGGAGCCATTCAGCCAGAAATGAGCCTCATCGCTGAAGATGATTTTTCGATGAAAATCCGAATCATTTTCAAGTTGTTGCTCAACCCAATTCACGAACATATTCGCCACAACGACGTCACAGAGATGCCCAACGCTTGAGAACGACGTGTGAGAGACACATTTGGGCTTTCTGCAACTGTAGCCTCAGCGGCAGCAATATTCTCGACACGACGGGCACTTCTTTGTCTCACTGGCACGGGAACATTTTGTACTGTGCCTGTGGATTCAAATTTTTCCACAAGACGCTCAATTGTTGATCTTCCAGGACGATTATTACGACCATAAATTGGACGTAGCGCTCTTAACGTTGAGGCCACTGACTCCAAATTTCGGTAGTAAATTTTAATAATTTCGACTCGTTGTTGGCTCGTATATCTTTCCATCATGAACTGGCAACCCTTACTGAAGAGAAATGTCAAAAGAGCGGCAAAAAATATGGCGTCGTTTGCTGTTCCTGTCGCTCTACTTTTGTAGAGTCCCTCTTGAAAAATCCTTTATATCTGAAATATATACTTTTTCCGATAATAAAACAACAAACAACATACATATTCTTTCAAATGATACAACCATTAAAACATAAAAAATATATCCTGAAATGTTTAAATAACATTCAAAATAAGTTCATACTAATAAGCAGACTCCATTAGATTAATTATTATGTATCTGCAAAAGGACCAAACAATGCAGTTTCCATAAAATCCATTAAGCTAATGACAGGGAAACGTAATTTTTCGTCAAGCCCAACTAGCACATTTTACATTCATAACTAAAAGCTGTTCAAGGCCTACCTACTTTTCCTTATTTGAATATCTCACAAAATTTCGACTTATTTTGTTTATGTGTGTGTGTGTGCGGTTTTTTGTATCTAAAAAAAGTTACAATTTTAATATTCCTTTCGCTGAAGGACACATTTCAACGAAAACTTACAAAAAAAAAACAACAAGCAACGCAAATATGCACCACAAATGCCAAAAGCGATCTCCGTCCTTGGTTTGTAATCCAGCGAGTACCGGCAGCAGTCACCGACAACTACAACCAGCTGCCGCCGCCACTACCATCACGACCAACTACAGTCGTACCTACAAACGAGAACAGGACCAAAAGCAAATGCAACCAAGCACAGTACTCTTGGACTGCATACAACAAAATTCTACTTATTTTCCGCTCATGAGTAAATAGAATGTGGAAACTCCAGAACATAACCACTGACGTTTGCAATAACCGGCACAGCATAGCCCAGGCAGGCGGCACCACCACCACCAACCACCTTCTCCCCGATTTGTTTGGCATAGTCTGTGGCACTCCACATTTCGCACACTTGGCTCAGGACCAACAATATAAGGCCTCCTCATATTTACTCAGGGCTTCGGCATTATGTTTTAAGATTACTATTCCGAAATGACATTTGTACACCCATACATACATGCGGTTGAATCCTCATCGTGAATTACATCACATATACATGCAAGAAACACCAGCATGCAGCACTTTGCGGCTGTCGCAGCAATAGCAGCAATAGCAGCAACAGCCAGCGCCAGCGTCAGTTGCAGTTGCATCATATCCTTTGAAAGGACATCATGAACGTAATTTGAAAACAAAGTGCTGTGGCTTTGCTGTTTTGCATAATTGTATTTATGATGGAGTGTGTCAATGGCTGATGCATTGGAATGCATGAATGCGGTAGGGAATTAGATGAGGCTGGCGGCTGTCGGCATACTCTAATGGGTAACACGATTTCGGGTTAATATTGGATGACCTGGTCGACTTATGGATGTATATATGCAGGCACTTAATTGAAGAGGATCCCGATGGTTACCAGAGCAGAGCACTAATGAGCTTATTTCAAATTAATACAGTTGTCCGACTCAATATTGCCATACAGTTTTGAAGACATAAAACAGCCCCTATATGCACTTGTCAAGGATTAAGCAAAAAACCGATACGAGCATTTTATTACGAAAGAATTTGAAACGTTCTCAGGCACTGCCAAATCGTTAATGCGTAGTCAGACAAATTCGGCTCTCGCTAGAACAATATCCAAAGTGGGAGTTTCAAAATATGCGACGGTATCTGCTGCCTGGCCTCCTTTGAACTATTTAAAGCAGATCCCGTACCATCCTTCTCCGATTGGATAGCTGTCTGGTCATTCCTCGGAGGCACATTGCATTAACAATGAACTCGGACAATAACTTGATTTAATCTTCTGCTCCAAAGCCAAATTAGCTGTATCATGATAATATGTGCATTAAAGGCCTTCCTGCACTGCAATCGAAGAGTACTTAGTCAAGGTTGCTAAGCAGTATCGCTATCTTCAACACTTACTGGAAAAATTGAAGCAAGTTTCTTCGGTATAAGGAGACATCCGTCTAATATCACGAACCACCGTTTTGGGGATTAAACGAAGAGATTAAGGGGTCCTTTCGACTTGTTGTTAAGATAGCTTTGTAAGGATAATGTTCATGTCTTGTTAAGAAAGTTTTCGAGGAAAATTAATATAACATACCCCATGGTGTACGTTTAAGATAGAGGTAGCTTGCTTAAATCTTTAAAACGACAGCTCTTTGTTTTATTTCTGCCAAGTCTATACCATGTGTGCAACGCCCAAAATTACCTCCAAAGGACGGCCTTATATTTCAAAGGGCAATTGAATACTTGTGACGGATTTGACCCTGTAAAGTTAACCTTACTTAAAGGATCTGAAATTCCTCCTTCTGCGATCTTCTGCTGAAAATAAAAAAGGGGCCCAATTTTATTTTACACGCAGAAGAATTCCTGTGGCTAATATCAGCTCGCTTATCGCTGCATTGGCACACAATCCATGGAAAGGTGTACCTTTGAGTGGTATGGAGAGGACCAGATCACATCCCTTCGCGGTTTTAGTTGGACTTTTAGCTTTCAGGAACCTAATGCCGCTCTCCAAATATGCACCGAAGGGTCCAAATTCGAAGGCACGTTTAAAGCTTCGTTCCGATATGGTTTTTTTTTTACTTTGAGAAAGAAACAAAAGTCTTTGATCCTTGGACAAAGATAAGGCGTATCGTACTTAATGAGACCCGATCTGCGGAACTTAAGACCCTTGGATTTTCTCCATCCTTCATCTGCAAAAAACCAACTTGAGCTCAATGTCGGCCAATGTAAATTTATAACCTATTCTCGCAAGCGTCTTCCTCAACCTTCCCGTACATACTCCTCCAATGGAACTTCTGTTCCCCAAGTTGAATAGATTTGTGGCCCTGCTTTGCGATAGAGAGCTCAATTTTCGGTCACATCTCGATCGAGTCATATGTAGAGCGAATTCCACCCTTGGTTTTATAAAAAGACGGTCGAAAGAGTTCTCTTATCCTTCGGTCTCTAAGTCTCTTTACGTCACTCACCTTTGTCCAACCACTTCTTGAATATATCATACAAGACAAGTTTGGTCTTCTTATTGACGTACATTCCTTTAAAATCGAAGCAGTCCAACGCAGATTTATTCTTTGATAGATACAACTTGCCTCCTTATGAAAATCAGCTCATATTGACACTTGTAAAACGACGAGAAGTTGCCCATATACTCCTTATGCATCAATTGTCAGCTGGAGCAATAACTTCCTTTTGCTGTTACAAATTGTTTTTTTTTTTAACATAAATCCTCTTCACGCAACACTCTTCAGTGTGGGTCATCACCGCGCAAACTACGGCTTTTGACTTACATCTCTCCAAAGCCTCTATCGAAAGTTACTCGCCCAACCATTTCCCTCCATCCTCTTAGTTTTAAGTTCTTGTGTTAGTTTTAAGTGATTTGTGCCTGAATTAAGCTGAATAAAAGTTTGGGATGTATCTTTAAGTTATTATTTTTATTATTATTATTTTTGTAATGATTCCAAAGTGCTTAAAACATTGCGAGAAGAATGCAGTCATTCAAGAGTCAGCGCCACTTGGGAACTACAGAATAACTGAAGAAACTTGTTAAAGGAGACATGGATCCATCACTTTGATCCTGAGATGAATCAACAGTCTTCACCGACACCGCCAATCTTTTGGGATGCGAATGGAATTGTTTTGGTAGATCACTGGAAAAGTGATCCACTATAACAGACTCCAGCTACGCGGACCAAGTAAGAAGTCTTCGGGAAGCTTGTGTGAACTCAATCGATTAATTATGCTGGAGTTCCCAGTTCGTGCGTTCAACGGTTTGTGTTGATCATGTCATTGGCTCTTACTTAACAACAGTCTGAATAAAATACTGCGAACTAAGCGAATGCAAATAAGTCCATATCAAAATCATCCGTACCAATTCGGACTCAAACCATTGTACTCCGAACCACCGCACAATCTCTCAGTTCTCTTAATTCTTCTGCTCTCGAAATGCTTTATAAGGGACGACAAAGTCCCAATCTCATTTCTATCAAATTCAGAAAAACGAAATTGCAAAATCGCTTTAAAGCAAGAACCAACAGGCGTTTTGAAACAAGGATTCAGCGTTAATTTGAGGTTTGAGGATACCCTTTATTCAAAGAAGCTCTTCCAAAAACACAATTTTTTCTCTTTTTATAACTGAGGTTCCTTTTTTTCTTATATAAACGATTCAAGTTCGCTTTTTAGTTGTTGGCAAAGAATGTAGTGAATTTATTTCTGCAAGGACTCAAAATAGATCTTCATAAGACTGTTTTTCTTCCTAACCGCATTTCAGCGGTAACCAAAACTTTGGTTGTTACTTTTTGAAAGCATGTCGTTTTATCTGAAAGAAATGTTTTAAAGAAATATCCAATGTTTTCGAAAATCAGTATTCAATTTCCATGTCCCTCCCCGGCAAGCCATTGCCCCAATTTTCATGGCCAACTCCAGATGTCGCTTCTTGTATTGTATTGTATTTTATATTGTGGATGAAATTATTTACATTTTTCCATTCTAAAGGCTTTATTGCACAATTTACAGAGATTTAGTATAACTTTACTTTACAAATTACATTATTATTGCAAGTATCACAGTTTAACACATATTATGAAAAGTCGAAGGAAAAGCTACAAGAAAAACCTTCTTCAAATTCTTAAAGATAAGTTTATCGAATTTGGAGAGAATGGGACGCGAGAAAGCAAGATTTGATCTCAAATATAAATAATAATAATAAAAAAAAATAAATTAATTAATAAATAAATAAATTAATTAATTAATATATAGTAAATAGTTAATTCATGAATAAATAGATGAATACATGATAAATTAAATAGATTGGTGAAGAAAACATAGGTATATTAACAAACTTATGAAAAGAAAATCAATAACAATTATAAAGCTTGAACCATTTTAATTTTTTTTTTCTTACCCTTAAATAGCTAAATTTGACATCAAGTTTCGGTTCGGATAGCCTACAAGATGTATTGTATCGCTCAAATAAATTTGCTATTCTTAATGAAACTTGTTCGATGTTGGTCATTGCTTTTTTTTCAATTCAATGCATTTTTATTTCTTAAATTCATTTAACTTACATGCTAGGCAAAAACGCTTAAACCTAGCTTAATTAACTTAACTATTTATAACTAACTTACTGGCCCTATGCGGGCGCTCTAAGCCAAACCTAACAATTTATCTTTGTCTTTCGACTTAAATTATTATTTTTGATTTTAAATTTAAATTACATTATTTAATAACTAAGAAAATATAGTATTTATTTTTTTTTTAAAAACTTAATGACCGGAACTTTTTTTATGTTTTCCTTAAACTAGACCTAAATACTAACTATAAACTAAATTAAAACCTAAAATCTTTACCTTACTTAAAATAAGATTAAAAACTAAATAACAATAAATTAATAACTACTTACACTACCTTATTATATAAGCCGGCCAAGGCTAAGGTGACATGCTATCCAATTTGCCATAAGGGCCCTCAAGTTAAAAATTACGCATACGAAAGACTTCTACTCCGCCCTACTGAACCTAAAAGTCTCCGTTGAGCTAATTGCGACGTCTTGGTTGTAGTTGACTCGCCCGTCCACAACTTTGCGGGCCACGTGGAAGGTTAACGGCACCGCTAATCTATCCTGAACCAGACCTTTTCTATCTAAATAGAGAAACGTTTCAGGGGGAATCAAGCCGTTAAAGCGCGCAGTCTCATAGTGTATATCATTGGGGTAGAAAGCCCCGGAGATCAAGTTTTTGGTTGAAGTCATTGCTCTTGCAATGTGACTTCGAATAAGCTTTATCAGAAAGTTATCCACTCTGATCAGGTTGGCCCCGTTGTACAGGACTTCATTACTACTACTACTCAGACTCTGGAGTTCTATATAAGTGGAGACAAGCCCGAAGACATCGTCTCTCGAAAACCCGAATCTTTTCCATTAAGGTTGTTCCGACGTTGAACCAAACGGGACATCTTTAGGCAAGGACAGGCCGAATGAGGGCCGTGTAACAGATCACCTTTACCTTGGCATCGAGTTGACTGCTGTGAAACAGTCTCTTTGTCAAGGCAAAGGCCGCTTTGGCTCTGGCCAGAGCAGTATCTTTATGTTTGTTAAAATATAGATACTGATCTAGCCAGATCCCAAGGTATCTGACAACACTTCGATTTGCCAGTGGCTGCCCGTTTTGTCCAACGATTGAGAACATTCGCCACTTCTTTCTAGTATTTCTGGAGGCCCTTGGCAACGGAGTCCTGAACAGAATGGTTTCGCACTTTTGGAAGTTCAACTTCCAATCGTCGCAATATTCCTGAATCTTTTCGAAGTCACATTGCAAAAGACTTACAATAACCTCGATCTTCGATGGAGTGGCGGAGAGATCCTACAAGATCACTTGTGAAGATCGTAAATAAAATCGGCGAAATTACTGCACCCTGTTATAGACTGTTGTTAATTTCAAAAGTCCCAGCAGACGTCACACTGCCATTTTTCACAATAAACTGTCTGATGGTGAGCATATCTAAGATTATGTACAGCAGCGGTTTGCTAATGCCGAGCTGGTCAAATTTGAAATAGAGCCCCTGCAACCATACAGTGTCAAAGGCCTATTCCAAGTCAATCAACAAGGCACCCGTCCATTGTTTCTTACCTTTGTTCCATTGGATATCCGATACCAGTTTACACGCGGCGTGTATGCAATCATGCCCCGCTCTGAAACCGAATTGGTTATCCGGAATAATATTTTTGTCCTCAACCCACTCGGTCAGGGCTCTATTGATCACTTTTTCAAACACTTTGCTGATATTGGGAAGGAGACTTATCGACCGGAGATTTGCCGGATTGGATGTGTCTTTATTCCGCTAAGGAATGGGCTGCACCACCGCTGTTTTCCAATGAGCTGGATAATGTGCATTATTCAGCAAATTGTTAAACAGGATGGTGTAAATGTTAACCGCTTCTAGAGGAAGGTGTTTAAGGACAATGTTAGGTATTTCGTCGATTCCCACAGATTTCTTACTTCTCAGTGAACCGAAAATAACCAGGAGATCTTCCTTAGATATGTATGGGGGATGTGTCCCTTCGTCGGTGTTGGTCATTGCTTGGACTTCTTCCGTGCACTAGTGCCAAGGTAGAGTTAGCATCATTTTAAGTTTTTCTTTTTAGTTCTTTGCAATAAAAGTATATAGCTGTTAACAAAATTGTTGTAGCCAAGTTGACCTTTTTAATTCCTTGCTGTATATGAAGTCCAAATGTAAGTGTTTTGTCTAAGTGTACTCCTAAGTATTTAGCACTCGATTTCCACTCTGTTGGAACGGCATTAATTTGAAACATGTTGCTGGGTAAGAAACAAGTTTTTCTTTTCATTGTGAAAAATTCAGCTTGAGTCTTCGCAGCATTTATTGTGATTTTCCAATCATTAAAGTACATTTACCCAATATTTAACGCGAATTGCAAGTTGCTTTCAATGTTGAAACCAACTGAATCCGATGAATACACACATGAATCATCTGCAAAGATAGCTGATTAACTGTTTGTAAAACTCGGAGAATCATATGGAGGACAGATCCTTGTGGTACCCCGGGAAGGACTTCATATAGATCAAACAAGCAATTGTTGATTGAAACCTTAAAAAAATCTTCCAGATAAGAAGGAATCAGTTATTCTAAAAATGAAAAGTGGAAAATCAAGAACTAAAAGTTTATGTATCAGGCCGTGTCAAAGAACTTTTTCAATATCTAGTAGAACCATTCCGGTACTTTTTTCTAAAGTTATAACACTTTGATGTCTTATGCTATTCGATGAACTTGGTGTACTATGCTATGGCAACCTCTGAACCCAAATTGTTCAGCTGGTAGGATATCATGCGTGCTCAACTGAACCCCAATTTTATTTTTTATAAGCTTCTCAAGGCATTTACTCAGAGAAATAAGTAAACTTATGGGTCTATAACTGCTAGTTCAGGAAGGAAGGTTCTTGTTCTCCTCAAAAAGCCAGGGTTTTTTTTCTGGCCTTGCAACTTCTTGGTGTTCCTGTAGTGGAGCAGCTAGTACATAAGAGGTCTTTCGACGATGATGACTCCCTGCAAGAATATGATAGCATATTGAATGACTACACGGAAATGCTTAAAAAAATGTAAATTTGTTGCTGGGACATGCCTTGAGCGATCCAACGGATAATTTGGATTCTTTCAACTTCACTTAATTCATGTCTTTTTGCGTCAGCCATTTAAACATAAAACTTTGAATGAATAAAAAAACGTCCGCAAGAATCTGATGTGCACACTTTCACTACTCTTTTCAAACTGATACTAATCAGTCCAATTTACCTACAAATGAAGAACGCACCATCGAAAGTAAAAAATATTCATTTACCTGTAATAGTTTTTTTTTATTAAAACGAATTTTGCAAGGGGTTCTCTAAAAAGAAAACCCTACGAACGCAGCCCAAAAAAACAACAACGACAGTCCATCCCAAAAAACACAAGTACTTGGGTATGCCACAAAAAACCATTACTTTTTTTTTCAAAACATAAATAGAATACCACGCATAAGTGTCCTTCGAAGGATATGCACAAGGGTATTGCAAGTCATCATCTGTGCGTTCACGGATGAAGGCAAAATGCAAATAACGTACATTCGCATTTTGTCTAAGATCTACACTCAGTCAAGCAACTAACAAGCCCAATAGGGAACAACCTTCTCGGCACTCGCCACTCGCCATTCGCCACTCGACAAAACTAGGACAAGTATGTGGCTGAAGTGTGTACCAATGCTCAAAAAACAAGAAGGCAGGGAATTACTACTCATACTATTAAGAGTTATTACAGATGCTTCTCAGTCAAGCATTCGCAGGTCCTTCATCCGGTAGGGTACACTCTATTCTAAGGACATATTTCTTTTATGCACTGGAGAGTTGCGTGCAGAGATTTCGTTTTTCAAAACCTCATTCCGTTCCGTCTAAGTTCGTCCCTGTGACGTACGAGCATGCATGCACACACAGTGGCAGTGCAGTGTAGACAGTTATCGTCTTCGGTCTTCGGTCTTCCGATTCAAATTGGATTTGTTTTGGTGATTTGCACTTCCCTTTGAGAATAAGGTATTCGAGTACCTAAGTGCAGGAGGCATTCGTTCGAACTGTATGACAGGCTGCAAGATCCCATTTCAGGAGAGACAGAAATTCATTTATTCTAAATGGAAATTGGAATTCGAATTTAATGCATCCTGTGAAGGTGTTAATTTGCAAGCAAATTGAATTTGAAATCCAAACATAAAGGATATCCCCATACGGAGTCCGATTCTCACACTGCCTTCACAGTTTCGAAGGTGTCTGATATGGTTTCCAATGAGAAAAGATTCCAAATTGGATGTTGTCTGCAGTTGTTTCATTCGGAGCATGATATTTTGTGCGAAAAATCTCATGGATTTTTGGGTTTAAAGGGAATAATTAAGGCTAACTTAATCTGGTAACTGGAATCGAGGCGATTGCAAATTGATGGTGTCAAAGGATCTGTTCATGGTGCATTTGTTTTTCAAATAAAGGGTTTTAAAGATAAAAAGGTAACTGTACGTGTTTTTATGGACTCAGGTGCATGTTGAGCAATATAATAATTAACCTGGTTACTGCTTCCATATCAATTATAGGAGAAAGATTACACATTGGCACCGAAACGAAGGCAAAGTTTCGTATTTTGGGCCACAGCTTTCCTTGTCCATCAACTTACTCGTTTGCAGGTATACTACTGTGTCCAAAAAATAAGGTGACATATGAATTTAAACTGCGCGCGTCGAAGGATTTGGAAATTTTTCTTTCTTTTTAGGTTGGTAGTACTGTCAGTGACATCTATGTGAAATTTCATGTCAAAATATATTCATAGTGTTTGAGATACGCGTCGTTTTGTGAGCTGCTAAAAGTGAGTTTTTCGTTTTTTGCGATGTCGAAATTTATTAAGCAAAGAATTTGCATTAAATTTTGTTTGCGGAATCAATTTTCTGCTGTGGATACGTTGAGGATGGTGCAGAAAGCCTTTGATGATGAGGCTATGTCTAAAAAAAATGTTTACAAGTGGTATAGTGATTTCCAAGCCGGCCGTGAACGTGTCGAAGACGAAGAGCGTTCTGGGTGACCATCAACCTCAACCGATGAAGCTCACGTCCAACAAATCAAAGATTTGGTGTTGAAAAACCATCGATTAACGATTAGAGACCTTGCTGATGAAGTTGGCTTATCGAAAGGCTCAGTCAATACCATTTTGAAGGATGCTTTGGGCCTCAAGCGCGTCAAATCTCGACTGGTACCGAAAACATTGAATTTTTTGGAAAAAAAGGCGTCGCGTTGAAGTGTGTGAAACAATGCTTTCCGACTACCAGGATGTCATGAAACGCATTATAACTGGCGATGAGACTTGGATCTATGCTTACGACCCCGAAACAACCGATCAATCGAGCGAATATCGTGCCAAAGGAGAGCCGAGACCAAAAAAACCGCGCCAAAGTCGCTCAAAAATCAAGGTCATGTTGACTGTTTTCTTCGATTATAGTGTTGTTGTGCTTTATGAATTCCTTCCAACCGGCCAAACAGTCAACAAGGAATATTATTTGCGTTATGCGTCGTTTGCGTAACACTATCCGCCTAAAAAGGCCGGAATTGTGGAAAGACAATTCTTGGTTTTTACACCACGATAATGCACCATCCCATACCGCACTCGTAATTCGTGATCATTTCGCTAAAAACTCAACCCTTATCGTTCCGCAACCACCGTATTCACCTGATCTGGCGCCGTGCGACTTCTGGCTGTTCAACAAGCTCAAAAGACCGCTCCGGGGACACCGTTTTGATACGATAGAGGAGATTCAAGCCGCAGCGAAGACGGAACTGAAGGCCATCCCGGAAAGTGACTACAACCAGTGTTTCAAAGATTGGAAAATCCGTTGGCATAAGTGCATTGCATCGGGAGGGGATTACTTTGAAGGGGATGAAATTGATTTGGAAGAAAAAATAAAGAATTTTCAAAATAAATACAATACCTTATTTTTTGGACACAGTAGTAAGATGTCCAGATACATGACGTATGGTCACATTGAATTCCAACACAATCCTAAGTTATTTTTATGGTCATCCCGTAAGATTCTAGTACCTCTAAAATTTTGTCGACCACAAATAACAAAAGAAGCGATCAAATGACTCCTCCATGTGGTTTACCTATTTTCTTTTCTTTCATTGCGTCGAGTTGAAAATGCGATTCATTGGCATGTGTTCGATTCAGGTAATTAATCACTTGTTCAAGAAGCCCTGCTGCTGAGAATGCTGAAGTTGTGGGAGGTTCCTTCTGTATAGGATGACAGTAAATTCTTCGACATGCACTGTGTGAAATCTACTTATATAGGTATATGCCATCAGTTCCAGGAGTTTCGAGATTCACACCAGATTGCTTTAGTACGATGGTCAGACTATCTCTGCGCGACATGGTTTCAATCTTGTGATGATGCTGAGGGGCATCTTTAGCCATAGCATCAGCAAATGTAATTTTTTTGCTGTTGATAAAAGTACAATACCGGACCAAGAACACTTCCATGTGGAACTCCAGCGCCAAGAGCTGTTTTTCTAGACAGAACAAGATTGAGAAACGTGGGAGGGCTTTTTCGATGTAATTGCTTATAGTATGAAATTAATCAGTTGTCGAATGTTTGATCCTGAAACCAAACTTATAATCAGGGATTAGAAGCAGATGCTCTAAAATTTCAACAAAATTGGCTAAACCTATTTCAATGGCATGGAACTTGTTGAAATGTTCTCGTGGCATTTATTATATTCAAGATGATTCATGACATATGTTTTTCTCTGGTCCTGTTGATGATCTTTTTCAGGTGAATTCATCTGTTTTGTCATTGCCAACGATGTTTCTGTTAGCTCGGTGGTTTCAGATGGTGTCACTTACCGCCTTTATTTTTATCGTTACTTCATGGCTTGGCTAATTTTTGTTAATTAGTGTAGCCGTTGTTGCCCTTTTAATGTCAAATAATTCAGCTGGAAGACATATCATTCATTTCGAGGCTTATAATATTCATTTATGTTGCAATAGACTACTGGTCCAATTCTGTTTCTATCTCTGCTCAATCAGTAAAAATCAGCTTATTGCGTGCGCTTATTAATGCGCCGTTTCGCAGATATTCTTGACTTCCTGCCGGATACAAAGATGCAATACTTCCTCACAAATGGATAGTCTGTTTTTGTGTTGATAAGGGACGTCTCAAAACTCTTGAAAATCGACGCGTGTCTGTAGGAGGTGTCCTTGCAAGAGTATGAATCTTCTAAACGGATTGCGTTTTTCGTTACAGTGCACTTCAAATACACGCACATAAAGGGTTTGACAATCTTGACAACTTTTTTTTTAATAAAACGCAAGCCATATTTCAAAAACTTTTTTAGCGGCTTGAAGTACAATCAAAACATTTATGAATGGAACTCGACTTCGTTCATATGGTCACCGCGTTCACGTTTGCAGCGGTCGATTCGTTGGGTCCAATTTTCGATGACTCGGCCACACATTTCGGCCGAAACGGCCGCTATTACGCGTTCAATGTTAGCTCTGAGCTCTTCCAACGTCGTCAGCTTATTGCCATAATCCAATGACTTAACGTAGCCCTAAAGAAAATAATCTAGAGGCGTTAAATCGCACGAACTAGGCGGCCCATTTCTTGAGATAACACCGTAGTACCATCCTGTTGAAACCACATGTCGTTCAATTCCAGATCTTCTAATTCAGGTCAAAAATAATAGGTTATCATGACGCGAAAACACTGGCAATTCACAGTAACCTGACGATCGTTATCATCGACGAAAAAATAGCGCCGACATGCAAACCGCACCAAACACTTATTTTTTGTAGATGAATTGGTGAATCATGTGGATTTTCAACCGAACAATAATGCTTATTTTGCTTATTGACGAAACCAATGAGCCAAAAATGAGCTTCGTCACTATAAATTGAAAATAAAAAAGAATTGGAGTTAACGCTCTTAAAGTTGCGGTCACCGACTGCGTTTTCGAAAGAAACTTTTTATAATTTGCAGAACGAGGTGCTCGTTCGTGTAATTTACCAAGATGAGTATTATCTGAAGACTCCTCTGGTACTAAGATCAGCTAGCCTTCGTCATTTATAAAGTTGTTTTGGCATAGCTGACTTTTTTTCATGCGGTCCTTTTTCCGAAACCCTGAGCGTCGAGATCCTCAGTGACTCTTTCTACAACGTTCGCTTTCCTTATCATCCTTAAATCTACAATAGAATGACACAAAAATATTTGGCTGAATTGACACCAAGGCTACGCGCACAATGTTGCAAGAAAGCGATGCTTTGCTGTTCTGATGTACTTATGTCGTTATGTATTCATCATCAAAGAGAGAGTTTTTAAATGAAAGCTAGTATTTTAAAATAAAGCAGGTAAACAATAGAAGTTCACGAAATTTATTTAAAAAGCAAAGAAAATGGGAGTTCCATCTTTTATATCCACAGTTCAGGAATCATGAAAGAAATTTTATGGAACACCCAAGAATGTCGTTCAAAACATTTGATCAAAAATTATAATGGAAGAATAGAGCTTTAGTATGCGCTTAATGACAATAACTACCAAAGTCCAAAACAAAGTACAGCTGCATTTTTAATGAATACTTCTCGCAAAGAATCACTTGAAAAGTGGTCATAAGAATTTTGCGAGAAGCTCGCAATTGTCGCTCGTACATAAGAACACACGTGAACTGTTTTATCGCAAACAAAAGATTCTCGCATCACATGGCTTTATCGCACCACTGTGCGTGTAGCCTAAGGCTATTTATTGCTACTCAGAGGCGTCAGAATTTCGAACACTACTCCCAAAAATCTGCTGTAAGCAGTGAGAATGCTTAAAATTTATAACAAGGACCTACCTACCTTGTGGCATGCCTTCACATAACCCTTTCTAGGCATTGCAGTCTGTGAATTGTTCAATCTACTTTCGAATGAATTGACAACCTAAGCGTTGATCATGAACTTAAGTTCTTCTAAGGCTCTCCTTATGTCTCCGACTTGAATTTGTTAAACGCAACTTTGATGTTCACCAAATGTATTCTTTGTAATGAAAAATTTTTAAGACTGGTTGATTGGTTGGTAAGATTGGGCTTTATTGCTCGTTACCTAGGCCTCTGATTATGGCCGTTGCATTCCACTAAATTCTGTTTAGTGAAGGCTTTGATTAAGGGGTCGGGATATTTTTTTTTGGCTTTTTTCTTGTGAAGTCAATGATTCTATCGGTCCCTTTCCTTTTAAGTATCGTCAGATCTGGTATCAGTGCCGACCACAGAATTTTGTATTACAGTCTCGCTGTTGCTGGATTGTGGCAGAGGAAGTGTTCCAGATCTTCCTCTTCCTCATGAAATTTTCTGTTATCCTGTAAGTTCAATTCTGTAAAAGTGGAGCTTCAGTTTAATGTGCTGGAACTCAGAGCTCGTTTCTTAATAGATCTTGTCGTTCTACATGCTGTTAGGTTGACTGATATCGTTTATTATTGCTAATTTGTTTAGTTTCTGTTTGCGCTCTCTTGCCAGAATCGATGCTGTTAATGCGGTTTGTGAAAGCTTTCTTCGCCGCAATACTATCTGAGTAGAGGACTTTTTGATTCCCACGTGTGTCTAGGTCGATGAACGTTTCAACTCCAGTTAGTATTGCAAAAACTTCTACTTTGAACATCTTAACGAAAGGCTTAAGGTGCCTTGTAGTTTTGATCTGTACCTGCCCCTGATTCTGTCGATATGTGATGGTGATTCCTCAGGGATTTCATGTCGTATTTCCGTTCGTCCAAGAATCTCTAGTTTGAGAAATTGTCTTGGAGTTGTTGTTAAAGGTCGTTTTAGTGATCAATTAGTGATGTCATCACCCTTACCATGTCCACAATTTTTTCTATGCCCAGTATTTTTCTGGTCATCAAAGTGACCCAGTGCCTTAAGTCTTATGGCCGAGAGAGAGGCCCACCTGCATATTCAGTTTGCCCTCTTAGCTTTACTTGCGCGCTCCTTCCAAATTGCCAAATTTTCGATTATCAATCGCAGAAACTTTTTATTGTCTTCAATTTCCAGTTTTGTACCTAAAATTTCGTGGATATGGAAGTCAATTTTCTTGTTCGTTTTCGTAACAAGGACCAAGACTGTTTTATTTGGGTTAACATTTAGTCAACAAGAGAGGTGTTATGATTCCTCCTTGTGGTGTCCCTGTTACGGCTTAATCTCTCCTTCCTTCAAAAGGAGGCTGTGAAATAACTTGTGTATTATTTCTGTATATTAATAAGGGCTCGGTATTTTGATGTTGTTAAAGACCGCTTCCGCCCCCCCCACCTGCGAATATCCCTGTAAGGAGGTACGAAGTCGGACGACTATATTTGCTTAAGCCAGGTAACAAGTAACTTCTCGAGAATTCCAATGCCGCTAGCATCAAGTTTTAAGAAACAGAGGCAACACTGCCAAGATGCCGTCAGCGTTGCCGCCTCTGACGTGCACTATCTTTCAAGGGTCTGTTCAATTCCTTGCATATGCCGATGATATTGACATGATTGGAAGCAGCAGTTCGTTTCTGAGAATTGAAAAGGCCAAAACGAAGGACACACAACTTCAACGTCTTGGTCAGAACGCCACATGGACAGCTAATACTTTGATGTAGTTAGGGAATTTGTCTACCTTAACACAATATCTGAGATCAAGCGAATGATAACTCTTGCTAATCGCTGTTTCCTTCGCCTAAGAAAGAAATTGAGATAAGTCCTCTTTTGAAGAATTTAAGTGGCTCTATAAGACCCTAATCATCTACATCCTGCTATAAGGCTCCTTAGGTCATGTGGCGCACTTAAGCGGAAGGCGACGTCAACGAACTTTTCGTGCAAAACTGAAGACAGCTAGCTAGGGACCGTAAGGATTGGAAAGCTTATAAGTTGAAGCTTTGCTCCGCTCCTGACTTTAATGCCACCTATAGGCCCCTTCGATATCTCGAAACACTCCTGGAACGTAATTTTTGTACTCAAAGGAATCAAATGAAATTATTTGTGATCAAATGACTACCACCGACTTATGCCTTATCCTTTTCTGGCTTAGCTAAGAAAACTTCCATTACTGCCTGCCACTGCTGTGGAGTGTACCCTAGGTTTAGACAGCCTCTGAAAATGTCTGTCACTCGTTGTTTCATAGTGTATATTCCTCTCTGTAGAAAAAGAAGAAGGACGAGAAGGTATTGATGGCCCATGCGACTTTTGTCGTATCGACTGTATTTTTAAACTGGTAACCTGATGTTGTCTCCACTGGTATACTTTTACTGGACGCATGTTGTTTGTCACAGAAGCTTCGTTCATTAAAATGGCAATGGCGTCTCGATAAAAGCTTCTGGGTTTTCTCCACCCTCATTTCGATATATCGATTTAACCAAAAATGGGCCTCATAGGGTAGCAAAATTTTGCGTTGAAAACGAGGATCAAGCTGAAAATTGTTTTCAAAATAATTTTAAACAATTTGCATGCGTATTTCTGTCGTATAGATTAACGCCATCACAAAATGCCAAAACGTATTAATCACAATTTAACTTTCAACTGTCAAATTGACAATCTGTAGGAACAGTATTGCCAGCTTAAAAACCAAAAGAAACACTTCTTTATAAATGTATCTTCTCATCTGTGAAGTAAAAATGCCTGTCACCTCAAAATGGACACTCGCACCAACGTTCCTTCGCCGTCATTTTTATATCACAAGGAATTGTTGCCCTGCTGAAAAATATTGCTACTCGCAACACGCGCTTTGTTTTCTTTTAATTCGTCCTTAACTTTGAATGCAAAGTATTTGTTTTGAATTGATGAAAATTTATCTGGTTTTGTGGCTCTCCATTTATCCTCTTTCAGCAACATAAGTGCACTCTAAAAAATTCGTGAATGCATTTATTTGTCAATGGTTTTAACCCGAACCTTTTTATGTCATTCACAGGTTTGGCAGCTTCTTGCGATACACTCCTGCTGGCTGAAATGTCCGTGTCACGTTTCCATCCAATCATTTTAAATAGTGGACAAGTGCATAATGGAACCCTAACGAGTACCGTTCAAAACAATAACAACGAAACATCGTCAGCATTGCCGGCCAATGCCAGTGTCACTGCCACTACAGCCCCGACCACCACCACCACCACCAACTCAACAGCTTCCAATCGACCGAGCGCAACATCATCATCAGCACCATCAATTGCAAATCCAAGCTCCGAAATCCCCCAACCATTATCATCGTCATCATCATCGTCACCACAACCACCGACATCGTCAGCTTCTACATCAACGTCGACGACGAATGCCACACTTGCCACAAACAGTGAAATCATTTATAAATTCTATGTGCCCGAAAATGTTGGTGTTGCCACCGCAAGAATAACAATTGGCAATGGCTGCCTGACATGTCCGGACGTCGGTTTCTATACCCAGGCAAATGCACTGCCCACTGACACCAATTACATTCAGAGTACGATCATAAAGCCCAACCAAACCGGCGAGATATCCGTCGAGTTCTACGTACACTCGAGTGCCTGGCATTTCATTCGACTGAGATTCGAACACTACCAAGAGTCCTCGACGTCAACGTCGTCATCGTCATCGTCAGCAGCAGCAGCAGCAGCTGCTTCAGGAGAGAGAACTGCATCAACTCCATCCACATACTCAGCGTCATCATCTGTGAGCAGGTCATCGAGGGCATCATCGCCAGTGCATCTAGAGGGTTATAGCAATAATAATAATCAGAGGATTCGACATCTGTATGCCGGTGATGAGTACCTGCGGTGGGTGGACAGTGGGAGCATTGTCGCCAGCAGTACTCCAGCATCGACAGCAGAGGATGAGAATGGCAACCACACCACGAACAGCACTTGGTACGAGTTGGAATATTCGTTGCAAATTGATTTCCATAATCCTCAGGAAGAGGATGAAGAGTCCAGCTCAGAAGATGCACCCTGGAAACCAATAACCTACCGGGACATGGAATTCTATCCACTGCTGCGGCAGACCTACAGGGAGTTCTTCATGTTCGACTACGATCTAATACCGGACGCTAATGGGACCGTTCCGCTTGTGCTGAATTTAACCGCAGGCACACCGGCTGGATTCAGCTTTGAGGTTGGCGATGTTTACGACATCGGTGGAACGTTGAGTTTTGCGGTTTCCATGAAGCACGGCCTAAAGGGTTTGGATTTGAAGGGAACCCCACTACCGTCAACGGAGCGTAGTGGTATTTTGGCAGAGAAACTTATTGGTAGACCACCAGCGGGCAAAGACTCCAGCGCCAGTGACAAGGATGAGGATGATCAAGCCTTGCCGCGAAGTAATCAGACCATAATAGTTTGTATGCGCTTGGGGGAGCCTGGCGAGCCCACTTGGCCAGATAAATGCCGATACGGGAGGAAAGTGTTGCCCGCGTCCAGCATTGTAAACAACACCGACTCGAACACGAGCACTGGACTTATTCACGTCCCATTCCCTGAGAGTGGACAATGGTATGTGACCATGGGTCTGTATTGTCATGGAGCAGAAACTGCTGCCCGCGTGACCATCATTGACAGTGTCAAGGAGTTCGTTAAGAAATACTCTGTGATGTTAGAGACAATGCGGGTGCCGTGCGCCTGTGCTCATTCGGCAAAATTCTATCAGACTTGTATCAACGACCGAAAGTGCCTGGCGCTGATGAACGAGACCGAGACGCTCAAGATCAAGGAATGCATGATGGACTCAAAGTGCTCGGATGATTTTGTTGAGATGACCAAAAAGTTCGAGAGTCACCACAAGTTCGCCACCGAACAACACTTTGCACTGGACAACTGCAACACTTCCGTTGTGTTCACGATATCATCGAGCCCCTGTGTGGCAGGTCGCTGTGGACGTTTCGGCCGATGCTACCATTACATGTCGGGTGGTTTTGTCTTCTCCACGTGCGTCTGTTTGAAGGGCTATCGCGGCTGGGACTGCACCGAAGATGCACAGGTTCCCTCGAGCATATCGATCCTTATTGCCTCGCTTCTTCTCACCCTTAGCAATTTGCTGTTCATTCCGAGCATCTACATGGGCATCCGCCGCAAGTACTACACTGAATCTGTGATATACTTCTTTGCGATGTTCTTCTCGACGTTCTACCATGCCTGTGACTCCGGTGAAGACGAGTACAGTTTCTGTCTTGTCAAGATTGGTGTCCTTCAATTCTGCGACTTCTATTGTGGACTCCTGGCCATTTGGGTAACTCTTGTCGCCATGGCGCATATTCGACCGCAGTTTGTCTCCCTGCTCCATATGCTCGGCGCAATTCTACTGGCCTTCGGAACGGAACTAAATAAACAAAGTCTTTGGGTTTTCCTGGCTCCGGCACTCACCGGCATTTGCATCATCTCAGCCAGCTGGGGTCTACGATGTCACAAGTCACGCAAGCTATTCCCCGCCAAAAAGTACCTAAGCGTGTACATGCCCCTCGGAGCGGTGCTCGTCATGGTGGGCCTCGTCTGCTATGCCTTCCTACAGACAAAACAAAACTACCACATCGTCCATTCAATATGGCATGTCGTCATGGCGCTCAGCATTCTGTGCTTGCTGCCCAGCCGGAAGTCCTTCATCCCAAAGTGCTAGCATTCGGCTTACACTCGGGAGTTTCTACTCATCGAACAGGAGTTCTATATGTGAATTTCGGTATAGTCGCCGCAGCAGCAGTTCCGCCTCTTATATGCCACTATTGCCACGCAAGCTACCAACTACTCTACGAAATAAAAACAAAATTACAAAAACAAAAACCAAAACACAAACAGCTACTTTCATAGATACAACCATAACTACTGATCCTGCTGCTCTAGCAGCCGAGACGAATCCTCTTGTGGACGTGAATAGTGATGACATGACCTAAACTATGTTAAAAAAGAGACAAAGAAAAATATTTTTTTGAAAATTAAAAAAAACAAATCACAGAGCCTTACTAGAAATCAGAAAATAAAAAAACACAAAATAGTAAAACCAAAATTATAAATAAAATGTATGTATTAGTAAGTAAAGTGTATGTATATGTATATTTGAGAAGAGCTCAAGAGTAACCTAGTGACTAGAATTCAAAAATGTACGAGTATGTATCTCTATGTACAGTGTGCTCTATTTTATATAAGAAAAAAAAGGTTTATTATGTACTATGTGGACGCTGCTTTTTTAGGGTATCATCAAAAGAAAACGAAGGAATAGCTTTTGAGTAAACTTTTAGGGTGTGTACTCGTAGGTAGACATTCGCGATAAACTCATAATTTTTAATGTTGTTTCCTAAGGATTAAAATTAAGGCTTTTAATGGGCCTTATCGCTCTAGTTAGTTCTAATAATAAGTTCAAATTAATTATATAGAAATATTTTTGTTTTTTTTTTTTTATATATTATTATATATTTTTAATAAACTTTCGTTTTTGTTATACAATATTTATTTTTTTTTAATTTTTTATCACTTTTAGTGTTCAGCGAAGACTTTAACTCGGCTTTAGGATGAAAATTAATGAAGCTGCGGGAAGAATAAAGCTAGGATATGGGCACTGAAAAAAAAAAGTGGGATCTTAGTCCTTAAGTAAAATGTTGGAAATATCTTCGAATAGTTGAATCAGGACGTAGATTCTTTTGTTCCATCAAGACCAATGTTCTTTGCATCTGAGATAGCTTTTTCATGAATTGGATTATTTAGATCCAAAGACACTCCAAGTCCGTAGATCTTTTTCCTCCTAACAAAAACCACATCATTTTATAACTCGTCGAGTTCGCGGTTAAACCTTGTTTTGTATTCGCCTTCCACGGAGACAGAGGCGTGTATCCAAAGAAGTATTTGCCATTCAAAGATTTCAAAAGCCTATTTTGATGTCTTGCGTATCGTCCAACATCCGGCTTAATAAAGAAGAACATAAAAAATTTAGAGCATGAAGCTGGTCCTTCGCGCTTGCCTAAGTCCGTATTCTTCTTCATTCTTCATCATACCTTCATATTCGTCCCAACATAAATTAAGTCCTTTAAAATCTAAAAGCAAAAGCTATCGATTGTGAAGTTTTGATGAGCTTTTGATTTGTAGACCAATTCTCCCGACATCTTCTTTAATCGATCTGAACGCTTCAATGACGGCACGTTGGTTGCGAGCGGTGATGTAAAAATCGTCTGCCTATGCCAGAAGCTGAATAGATTTCGAATAAATATTGGCTTGCAGTGCAACTCGTTGCCAGATTAATTCGGAGGATCTCGGTCCAAATTGCATAGTTCACCTCGTTGTGCGATGCAACCGGATCAATTTTTCCGGGATCCAAAATAAGCGGTCGCTTTATACAGTTCAGTGCAGTGAATATTGTCATTTGGGGCTAAGGAGTTAGTGAAAAGACAATGAGTACCGACAAAAGAACGCATTTTTATGGCCGCCGCAGCTGCGTCTTATGAATGCAAAAGTTTGAATCTCTTTTAACAGCAAGAGAAGTGGGCCAAGATCTTGTGTTTCGCATTGTTACACTTGGGCTCAAAGTCACATGACTTCGTCGGTACGTATTTTGAGCGTTGTTTGGTTTGGGGCACTAACTTAAATTGCAAGTCCACATTTTTATTTTGAAAAATTCTCTGCTTAAGAGAAGGATAATATTTACGGACTTTTTTGGCAAGCAAAATCACTAAAAAGTCTCTGGATAAGAAAGGCCAAATTTTGAAAATTTTGATATTCTAAGTATTGTTCGACCGAAACATGATTTTCAGCCGAAACCGAAACCGTAACCGAACATTCGGCCTCGATCTTAGTTTCGACCAAAACCGAAACTGAAACCGAACCTTATTTAGACAAGTTGAAATCGATTATATATTATAAATGTTATTATATAAATTAAGTGTATATTTACACATACAGAAAGTTATCTCGTCCGGAGCGACCTGACACGTCACACAAGCATTTATCTAGCCATATGTGAAAAAACACAAGTTCAATACAATCACGCCGGCCAGCTGGTGACCATACGACTCACGGACCAAGAACAAACACGAAGTTAATCGTGCTAGTCAAACAACAAACAAAGTTTGTGTTAGTAAGACTCAATGCAATTTCATCACGCACCAGGGTTGATTTTGATAAGTCCTCAATCTTTGGAGTAGATTTCCCTCCCAACAGTCGGCTCCATCAACATTACAACCGATGGGTCAAAACTGGAACGAAAAGTGGAAGTTTATCTTTTTGAATAATCTTAGTCTAAAACTTTCTTTCCATGTTTTACCACGACCGCAAAATCGCCGCTATATTCATTTCGACCGACAACCAAGCTGCCATAAAATCTACATCTAAGCTTGTCAAGGAACGCCGGGTATCCCTAAAGGAGATAGCGGACTTTATAGAGGTTCACATTTACGGGGTGCCAGTTCTCAGGAATCTCCACGGAAACTGCAGAGCAGATGAGCTTGCCTGTGAAGGTACAATGCACCCCCGCAGATGCACCTCACAATATATTAACATACCATTAGTTGCGGTCAAACTAAGCATAAAATATAAATACATCAACCTAATTTCAACAATACAGAGAACCAGAAAGGTACTAAATCTCCTCTTTGAATGTCCCGCCATAGCGATATCAAGCTATTCGAATCTATGTTCCCATTTCTTCACAGCATTGTCCCAAATTACAAAAGCAAAACTAGAAACAAACTAGTTCTTTCCAACTTCCAACATACGTTAAACCACATAACCCTCGCGCTATCACAATGGGCCAAATCGCTGTGTGCCTTGTGGAAGACTGAATTTCGCCGAAACCGAAACCAATTTTTTAGCCGAAACTGACCGAAAGCGAATTTTCGGTCGGTCACTAATTCTAAGGCTTCACAATCAACCAATTTTCTTTTTCAACAGTGCATTTTATCTTGGTCATCTAGGTTAAAAGCTTTTCTGAAAACTAAATTTCAGGGCGTTTTGAAAAGTAGAAAGCTATACGTGTGCACTTAATTTTTCGGTATAAGGTGGGGCTCAAACTCGAACACGGGACGGGAGTAGTTCACCCTTACTTAATCTGGTGGACTTTAGTGAGCAAAGCCTTTAAGTCAATCTCACAGAAGCAAGCTAAGTAAGGTTCAGTTCACTGTTTTCGCTGGCAACTTAAATGCTTTACTATTAAGCCAGACCGATGCACTTAACCTTTTAGGCTACAAATTTCGCCACTCAACCTACTCATATGTCAAATTCACAGCACAAAGTAGAGTGGTTAGACTAAAGGTGTTTCTCCTAATGCTTCTGTTCTCTTAAAGGCAAATCGATTATAAGTGTAGTTTTAATACCTTAAGTGCTGGAAAAACGCCTTTGGAATATGTATTCTTCGAACTTAAAAGTGTTAAAAACGCAGAAACCTCACTTTGATGGCTTGATTCGCATCCGTGTTTTAGACAAAAAATTTGAATGACTTCTTTTGGAGCTTTCTTTACTGGGAGGGTAACTTGTTCGATCCAAAAAACCGTGAGATCCACCGCTCTTCTAAATTTGTATGACCATTGGCCATTTCATATTCGGAACACCGGCAAGGGATGAACCTGTATCAGGTTTTTAAAACTACTGAGCTGCCCAAGTTTGCCACTAAATATATTCAGATGGAACTAAAGACTAGGACTAGTGTCCAGCCTTGAGTTTCATTAAAGTTTATATTCGGCCTCGCATTAAGCTTTAATTAGTTTGACACAAAAAGAAAACACTCACACTACCAGCTCACATCTCGTTTGCTTCTGAGTGTTGAACAACAAACTGCTGTAGGTGTTAGAACTGATTAATTTAAGCTGATACATACGAGTATACACATACAGAGACATCCATTGGGTATAGTTTCCAATCGACAGGAAATTTTCTGCCAAGTGACAACCTAAATTAACACAAACTGTATTAACATATTAAATTGTAATCCGCTTTATACGGAAACTTAATTAACAGGCACTATAAAAAGCATACCAACGAGCATGTAGTTGTATCTTTATTTAAGTACAAAAGGATTCATTTTACTTATGGGGTATTAAGGACGTGTGTTTCCTTAGCTGGTAAAAATGATTTTCTTTAAGAGAATGCTTTTTTAATATTACGTTATGGCAGTAAGATTAGGTTAGTTTAGACAGCGTTATGATGGCCACATCATGCTTCCTTGGGCATTATGCGCTAAGCTCTTAGGTGATTCTAGTTCTATCCATGTAAACGTCTTTATTCTTATTAGATACCGAATCCTCAATTGACAGCTTTTTGTTACACTCGAATTTAATGCGCTGCAATCATGCGAAAGTTTTAAGGAGACCTTTACATCTGAGATCGTGCATTCCCTTGAAAGTCTCAGAGTTTCAATTTGATTTTTGTTTGTCAGTCGACCGGCATCAGCATGACATTCAAAGGACTTTCACCTTACAAGAGCTCGGCAAATAAATATGGAACTGGTACTAGTTGGAAATATTTACGAGAATTTCCTTTTGCTCCTTTATAAAAAGTGTGTTGAAAGTTCGATAAGCTTATCTGAGTCGGCTCAACAAGCTAAACAGTTATTTCACCTAGTGAAAATTTAAGCTTTTTGAGTAATTGGTCTAAGAGCATTCCCAAAAGATTTGAGAAACGATATATCCTTATGACTATAGCGTGATTAATTCCTATATTCAGCTAGTGTTATGTGTTCCCTATTATATCGCTCAAAATTGAATTTACATGCAGTCTCTACTTATGCGCGTATCCAGAAGTCTTCAGAGCATTCCACGTCCACTTTTAAGTCGTGGCTTTTATTCTCTTAACATGTGTTCCATGTTTTTCTTATCCTAACAAATCAGATTCTGCCCGGAACTGGCCTTTAACATGGCGACCAAATGGCTCACAGTTTCTTGTATTGTGTCTAACAAGGGATAAATGGTGTCCTTCATCATTGAAACATACCCTAATTAACTTGCTTAAAACCAAGGTGACACTAAATCGTGGATATTATTTGTAAGGCCTAAATTGTTCGCGGAAAATTGCTGTAAACCCTTTACTTAAGGTATCCCTACAAAAAAAAAATCGCCCGATTAGCTTCGGTGACCGAGGTGCTCAGGTTAATTCTCCGTTGAATTTCTTGGAAAAAAATGCACTTTGCTTCTCGATTGAAACTCTTGAAGTTCACAGTGTCTCGTCTGTATTATCAACATCAACAGCAGCTGCCTCCCCTGCCATTAAAAAAGAAAGGAAAGAAGGTTCAATCAGAAATTGCTCCCTCTTATGGAATTCCGTATTCAATTCCTTCTCATGGAATTTATGTACCTGAATTAGAATCACATTAAACAATTCGATCGCTTAATAAGGTTCGTTGAGTAAGACGGGCTTTCGAGTCTGGTTCTCTCTTCATTTCCCGCTGTCACTGGAGTTATCCACCATGCTGCCGAGCTGTAGCCATATCTCTATCGGGTTGTTATGGTAGGGTTTCAAGTTCTTGTCGTCAAAATTATCGTTTGTTTCTGCTTTAAATGCGTATACCCGACAATAAATTGATGATGCCATCTTCCAAAACACAAAAACTCTAATCGCGATTAAAATACTGCGAATTTAGTGAATGCAAACAAATAAATATCAATCGAAATCAAACAACATCTGATCTTCAAACGATAGCACAAACTTTCAAGTCTTCTCTTAATCGTTCTTCTCGCTTTATGCAAAATGCATTATAAGAGTAGTCTCTTAGAGAACAGTTATCGTTTCCTGTGATTGTCTCACATTCGGCAAACAATTTACCAGTCACATTATAGTCCATCTGCTCTCTGGGGACACAATTGATAAACTCCAATACGTGGAAGCAGCGCACAATTTCGTTGAATCTTAAGATCGAAATGAATAATCCCACTTTGAGATTTCAAAATAAAGCTTAAAAGAATATAGCTCGTTAATTTTCCGTCAGAGTTAGGGTCTTCGAATGCCATTGTTATGCTAGCAACTTCTAGATAATCTTTACAAGCATTATAAGTATCAACCTTCCTATTATAGTTTATGTAAACACATACCCAAATATATACTGCTGGTACTCTATAGAAATACATAAATAACCATTAAGTCAATAGTGACAGAATAATGCAGCCTTAATATCTATTTTTCTATCTAAAAAAAATAAACAAACAAACAAGTGAACGATGAAAAATGTTGCGGCTATAAAAGCGCGATCAAGTTACCTACAACAGAGAATGAATGTATGAATGTATACAAACACAATAAAAGTTGCAATTGCAAACGTTATTTTACACAATCAATTGTTTGACTCACTGTAAAACTATGTTAAGCGTTAGGAATTTTGTTGTTATTTATTTTTTTGTCAGTTCCAATTTATGTTTTAATTGAAAATGCCTATGTGAAAACACAAATTACTGTAAATTAAGCATAAGCAAACGTATTAAATAAATATGTATAATCTGCACTTTTGATGTAATAAAGAACAAAAACAAAAACTAAAATCACCTAAATGACAAAAAAAAACAAATATATTGTTATTTCGTACACCAAAAATGTTGTTTTGGGTTTGATTTTTCTCTGGATAAAATTTAGATGTCGGTAAGTTTGGAACACTGTCTGTGTACATGTTGATTAAGCCAAGATCCTGATAGCTCAAAAACAGTCTTTCCATATTACTAAATCCCAATCCGAAGAACATGTTCAGACGAAGGAAATATATTTAGTTATAAAAGGGATACATTTCCTCCAAATGGCTGAAGAGAGCACTGCATTGAAATTGTTTCCGGGCGTTATCCATCATCGCCAGAGAAGTCATGGAACTGTGAAGCAGACAGTCTGCCAATAAGAGGACGTGGAGCAAGGCTCTTTACCCCTTGGTCACTCTTTTGCCTTAACAAATCCATTGTAGACTCGACATACTACTGTGTCCAAAAAATAAGGTGACATATGAATTTAAACTGCGCGCGTCGAAGGATTTGGAAATTTTTCTTTCTTTTTAGGTTGGTAGTACTGTCAGTGACATCTATGTGAAATTTCATGTCAAAATATATTCATAGTGTTTGAGATACGCGTCGTTTTGTGAGCTGCTAAAAGTGAGTTTTTCGTTTTTTGCGATGTCGAAATTTATTGAGTAAAGAATTTGCATTAAATTTTGTTTGCGGAATCAATTTTCTGCTGCGGATACGTTGAGGATGGTGCAGAAAGCCTTTGATGATGAGGCTATGTCTAAAAAAATGTTTACAAGTGGTATAGTGATTTCCAAGCCGGCCGTGAACGTGTCGAAGACGAAGAGCGTTCTGGGCGACCATCAACCTCAACCGATGAAGCTCACGTCCAACATATCAAAGATTTGGTGTTGAAAAACCATCGATTAACGATTAGAGACCTTGCTGATGAAATTGGCTTTTCGAAAGGCTCAGTCAATACCATTTTGAAGGATGCTTTGGGCCTCAAGCGCGTCAAATCTCGACTGGTACCGAAAACATTGATTTTTTTTGAAAAAAGGCGTTGCGTTGAAGTGTGTGAAACAATGCTTTCCGACTACCAGGATGTCATGAAACGCATTATAACTGGCGATGAGACTTGGGTCTATGCTTACGACCCCGAAACAACCGATCAATCGAGCGAATATCGTGCCAAAGGAGAGCCGAGACCAAAAAAACCGCGCCAAAGTCGCTCAAAAATCAAGGTCATGTTGACTGTTTTCTTTGATTATCGTGGTGTTGTGCTTTATGAATTCCTTCCCACCGGCCAAAAAGTCAACAAGGAATATTATTTGAACGTTATGCGTCGTTTGCGTAACGCTATCCGCCTATAAAGCCGGAATTGTGGAAAGACAATTCTTGGTTTTTACACCACGATAATGCACCATCCCATACCGCACCCGTAATTCGTGATCATTTCGCCAAAAACTCAACCCATATCGTTGATTTTTAAAAAGGACTTATTTCCATTTATGACCTTAGAAACCTTAGGATGCTATTGCCGTTATCATGCTATAGATCGTTTCAAATCAATTTGGAAAGCTGCGCAGAGAGAGCATGGAAATATTTGCCACGCCTTCGCTGCCTGGAAAATGATGTTTACAATTCGGCTGAACTTTGTCCATTTTCATTGCTATTTTATCATACCAATTTTTACTGACAGTACTCAATGGGTAAGCATGGGTTTTTCTCACTCGTTATCTTTTTGACAATATTTTATTACATCCTGTGATAAATGTATGGATTATAAAATTAACCCTTTTTTGTATGTTTTACCCAATTTTATGTCCCGTTTTTATGTCTGTAGGTTCGGTAAAAATAATATTTTCTAACAATTTTTGCATATGTAAAAACGCGGACATGTACATAAATTAAGATTTAGTTTTTAAAAACAAGCTAAAATAAATAAAAAAAATATATAATGGACTGCTTCAAGCGAGGTAAGCCCTTAACACGCCAAGCAAAAGTGCTTATGCTTAAAATTTGCGACCAAAATTTGGAAACATCAGAATTTGTCCAACCATTTCGCAAAGGGTTATCTACAAAATAATCAAAGAACATCAAACTGGAACACTATAATCACTGATTTGGACAATTTCGATTTGGAGGCCATAAGAAGGATAATCGACTCCTTTCACCAATTTGACAAAAAAATCGTAACATTGAGGAGCCTTAAGAAAAAAATCTAAGATGAACTTGAAATCAGCATCAGCAAGACATCACTTTGAAAAGCAAAGGATTCAGCTTTCGCTGAAGGAGAATGTCTTGGACTGATGGAAGTACGGAAGGATTAAAAAAGCCTATTGGAAAAGGATCACGGCTTATTATTGTATCGGGTTTTTCAATAAGAGCGCTACTAAAGTTTTTTGTAAATAAAACAAAAATGGTTTTGAATACCAATGAAACTCTTTATTCCTGTGAAAGTACGTTCGATGCTATTATGTATGGCACTCGATTTCTTTTGCATGGCCACCACGGGCACGCTTGCAGAAGTCCAGACGCTGAACCCAATATTCGACGGTTTTCAAGCATAAATCGGCCGATACTGCTGCAATTTAACATTCGATATTCGTACGAAGTTCATCAACCGTCGCTTTCTTGTTGGCATAGACCATAGACTTGACGAAGCCCCACAGGAAATAGTCTAACGAAGTCAAATCGCACGATCGAGGCGGCCAAGCGACTGGACCATTTGGTGAGATAACACGTTCTCCAAACTTGGTTTCCAATAAATTGATTGTGACATTCGCTGTGTGGCTTGTGGCGCCATCCTATTGGAACCACATGTCCTCCAAGTCCATATCATCCAATTGGGGCCAAAAATATTTGGTTATCGTTGAACGGTAACGATCCCCATTCACAGTAACGTGCTGGTCTTGATCATCACGGAAGAAGTACGGCCCAATGACGCCGTCGGCCCATAAACCACACCAAACCGTAATTTTTTCGGAATGGAATGATGACTCATGTTGTACGTGTGGATTGCTGCCTGACCAGTACCGCATATTTTGTTTATTGACGGAGCCAATGAGCCTCATCGCTGAAGATGATTTTTCGATGAAAATCCGAATCATTTTCAAGTTGTTGCTCAGCCCAATTCACGCACTTACGACGCTTCTGGTGGTTAAGCGGCTTCAGTTCTTGCGTCAATTTTATCTTGTAAGGATGTAGGCTGAGATCTTTTCCTACAATTCGCCACAGAGATGCCCAACGCTTGAGAACGACGTGTGAGAGACACATTTGGGCTTTCTGCAACTGAAGCCTCAGCGGCAGCAATATTCTCGACACGACGGGCACTTCTTTGTCTCACTGGCACGGGAACATTTTGTACTGTGCCTGTGGATTCAAATTTTTCCACAAGACGCTCAATTGTTGATCTTCCAGGACGATTATTACGACCATAAATTGGACGTAGCGCTCTTAACGTTGAGGCCACTGACTCCGAATTTATGATTTCGATTCGTTGTTGGCTCGTATATCTTTCCATCATGAACTGGCAAACCTTGCTGAAGAGAAATGTCAAAAGATCGGCAAGAAATATGGCGTCGTTTGCTGTCCCGTCGCTCTACTTTTGTAGCGTCCCTGTTGAAAAACCCTTTACATGCTGGTGGATCAAATGGATTTGTCGATGGCGCTCTTTTCATATTCAAATCTGGATCGAAGTCTGGTGACTACCATAATGAGATGAACTTTGAAAACTTCTCCAAATGGTTAAGAGAACAGTATCTGCAGCAGCTGGATGAACAATGCTTAATATCACAACAAATTAAAAAACCGTACACCAACTTCATCAGCAACAAAACTTGAGTTTATTAATTTACTGGTAGAAAATAATATTGCACACAGCTCTTCAATGCGTAAAGTTGAACTATTGATAAGAAACAAGACAGATCCGCAGCGTGAAATAGACGACTTGATAAGATCAGCAGGGCATGAAGTACTCAGGCTACCACCATACCATCCGGACTTTAACCCAATTGAGAATATATGGGATATTGTCATGGCGGGTAGAAATACTACGTTTAATCTGGATGCCACCAAGAAATTAGCAGAAGAACAATTCGCTAAAATTACGGAGGAATGGAAAAGTACCTGACATGCGTTCGTAAGAAAAAAGGGTCTTCACAGACAGACGGACAACAAAGTTTTATCCTTTCGAAGTACGGAACCCTTAAAAATGAAAAAAAGGCCATCACCACAGTAGAAATATCAGTGAATTGTTTATCAAATCGGAGTCGTTTCTTTCGAAAACAGTCTTCGCAGTGTGTTCATCTACAATATATGGACAAATCTAAGAGACGTTTATATAAAAATAATATACATCTTTGTTTTTTGTTCAGCATATGTTGACGGTGTATTTTCAAGCCTTCGCATCTGGAAATTGTTGTAAAATTGGAATTAATATTTCTATCCGGGAAAAAATCTAATATAACCAACGCCGAACTCATGAGAATGACAACCTCCCGATAAGTGAAGCATTAGAATAGTTGCACATTGTTCTAGCATCTCTCGCAGTCGCTGCGTTTGGATTGGGACTTAAATACTACTGTGTCCAAAAAATGAGGTAACATTGTATTTATTTTGAAAATTCTTTATTTATTCTTCCAAATCAATTTCATCCGCTTCAAAGTAATCCCCTCCCGATGCAATGCACTTATGCCAACGGATTTTCCAATCTTTGAAACACTGGTTGTAGTCACTTTTCGGGATGGCCTTCAGTTGCGTCTTCGCTGCGGCTTGAATCTCCTCTATCGTATCAAAACGGTGTCCCCGGAGCGGTCTTTTGAGCTTGTTGAACAGCCAGAAGTCGCACGGCGCCAGATCAGGTGAATACGGTGGTTGCGGAACGATATGGGTTGAGTTTTTGGCGAAATGATCACGAATTACGAGTGCGGTATGGGATGGTGCATTATCGTGGTGTAAAAACCAAGAATTGTCTTTCCACAATTCCGGCCTTTTTCGGCGGATAGCGTTACGCAAATGACGCATAACGTTCAAATAATATTCCTTGTTGACTGTTTGGCCGGTTGGAAGGAATTCATAAAGCACAACACCACGATAATCGAAAAAAACAGTCAACATGACCTTGATTTTTGAGCGACTTTGGCGCGATTTTTTTGGTCTCGGCTCTCCTTTGGCACAATATTCGCTCGATTGATCGGTTGTTTCGGGGTCGTAAGCATAGATCCAAGTCTCATCGCCAGTTATAATGCGTTTCATGACATCCTGGTAGTCGGAAAGCATTCTTTCACACACTTCAACGCGACACCTTTTTTCCAAAAAATTCAATGTTTTCGGTACCAGTCGAGATTTGACGCGCTTGAGGCCCAAAACATCCTTCAAAATGATATTGACTGTGCCTTTTGATAAGCCAACTTCATCAGCAAGGTCTCTAATCGTTAATCGATGGTTTTTCAACACCAAATCTTTGATTTGTTGGACGTGAGCTTCATCGGTTGAGGTTGATGGTCGCCCAGAACGCTCTTCGTCTTCGACACGTTCACGGCCGGCTTGGAAATCACTATAGCACTTGTAAACATTTTTTTTAGACATAGCCTCATCATCAAAGGCTTTCTGCACCATTTTCAACGTATCGAAAATTGATTCCGCAAACAAAATTTAATGCAAATTCTTTGCTCAATGAATTTCGACATCGCAAAAAACGAAAAATTGGTTTGGCTGCGAGTAGGTCTGCCCAAACCATGAACTTCCCATCTCAAGATAAACAAAATGGGAAAGACTTACAGGATTCACATTTCTGAAACAATTTTCAAAGAACTTCCGTGGAAATTGAATCAGGAAATAGAGACTAAATACTAACTAGTAACTTACTTAGTTTAGTCAATTGGCTAAATAAACATAATATTGATGAAACTTTTGGCATTAAAACTGAACAAAAAAAAATTTTATATGAATTTGTCCGGAAACTTATGAACGAAAGCGTATATATTCATGCATATTTTTTTTATCTGATAGGATAACTATAAATTTAATTAATTTTGAACTTTTTTTTTGGAAAACTAAATTAGTTTTAAATGAGGAAGTGAAAATGTCCCTATTTTTGACTGTTTTCCGTCATAATAATCAAACCATCCTGTGAAATTTAACCAAAAGGTGATCTTTATGCACACACGCATCGAATGAAACCAATTTGGCTTCGATAGCTTGATTTGTTCTCGAGTTAGGCTGTACGAAAGAATCCGCACAAACGTACGTACGTACGTACACACACACACACAGATATCTTTCGAAAAATAATGGAATCCGACTACTGGGAACCCCAAACGTGGAGAAATGTTACACAATTTCTACAGTTATTGGAATAATACCGCACATTTTACCATTAAGTGATATGATATTTTTCTAACATCTTTCAACTTTAACATTATTTAATTATTTGTTGTATAGAATAAAGTATAAAAATAGAGTTTGAAGGAAAAAGTACTAATAAAACCTTCATTTGCAAAAAAAGAAAAACAAAAAAAAACAATTAATATGGCAAAAAGAAAAAAAATATATACAGATATATATATGAATTAAGGAATGTACAATAATATCACAGTCGGTTAAATATAAGTAAAAACAATCAACAAATAAATATCTTAATATATATTTAAATACTGTATAGGTAAGGAAATAAATAGAATAAATAAATAAGTAAAGAAATAAATAAAATAATAAATATATCATTTACTATAAATAAATAAATAAATAAATTAACAAACAAAGCAATAATAAATAAATAGGAAAATATTATATAAATGACTAAAAAGATGAACACATAATAACATTAAATCAATTAATAGATAATTTTATATTTATTATATAGAAAAATATGAAATGCCCGAGCAAAAAACAAAACGAAAAAAAAAAAACAAAAAATATATGAAAAGAACCAATCACAAGTTATGATTTAAAGGGAAAAGTTGATTTATAAGACCGATATCTGCAATTGAACACCACACAATGAACTTATCGGTAAGTCCCCAAATTGAACACAAATTTGAAAATTTAGCTCGGAGAACCTTTTATTGACAAAAATACAGAAATATGAAATCCGAGGCTATTTTGGTTAATTCTGCTGGACTATAGCCCATGCTTTCAAAATGCACTTTTTTCTGGAATTCGCAAATTACGATTTCTATTAAATTGACAGTCACAAGCATCGTGAACTGAACACAAAGATGAAAATTTAGCTCGGAGAACCTTTTATTGACAAAAATACAGAAACATGAAATCCGAGGCTATTTTGGTTAATTCTGCTGGACTATAGCCCACGGTTTCAAAATGCACTTTTTTCTGGAATACGCAAATTATGATTTCTATTATATTGACAGTCACAAGCATCCTTAACTGAACACAAATTTGAAAATTTAGCTCGGAGGACCCTTTATTGACAAAAATACAGAAACATGAAATCCGAGGCTATTTTGGTTAATTCTGCTGGACTATAGCCCACGGTTTCAAAATGCACTTTTTTCTGGAATTCGCAAATTACGATTTCTATTATATTGACAGTCACAAGCATCGCGAACTGAACACAAATTTGAAAATTTAGCTCGGAGGACCCTTTATTGACAAAAATACAGAAATATGAAATCCGAGGCTATTTTGGTAAATTCTGCTGGACTATAGCCCACGGTTTCAAAATGCACTTTTTTCTGGAATTCGCAAATTACGATTTCTATTATATTGACAGTCACAAGCATCGCGAACTGAACACAAAGATGAAAATTTAGCTCGGAGAACCTTTTATTGACAAAAATAAAGAAATATGAAATCCGAGGCTATTTTGCTTAATTCTGCTGGACTATAGCCCACGGTTTCAAAATGCACTTTTTTCTGGAATTCGCAAATTACGATTTCTATGATATTGACAGTCACAAGCATCACGAACTGAACACAAAGATGAAAATTTAGCTCGGAGAACCTTTTATTGACAAAAATACAGATATATGAAATCCGAGGCTATTTTGGTTAATTCGGCTGGACTATAGCCCACGCTTTCAAAATGCACTTTTTTCCCAAATTCGCAAATTACGATTTCTCTGAACCTGATAATGACAAATATCGCGAACTGAACACAAATTTAAAAATTTAGCTCTGAGAAACTTTTATTAACAAAAATACAGAAATTTGAAATCCGAGGCTATTTTGCTTAATTCTGCTGGACTATAGCCCACGGTTTCAAAATGCACTTTTTTCTGGACTTCGCAAATTACGATTTCTATTATATTGACAGTCACAAGCATCGCGAACTGAACACAAAGATGAAAATTTAGCTCGGAGAACCTTTTATTGACAAAAATACAGAAATATGAAATGCGAGGCTATTTTGGTTAATTCGGATGGACTATAGCCCACGGTTTCAAAATGCACTTTTTTCTGGTATTCGCAAATTACGATTTCTACTACCCTGATAATGACAAATATCGCGAACTGAACACAAATTTAAAAATTTAGCTGGGAGAACCTTTTATTGACAAAAATACAGAAATATGAAATGCGAGGCTATTTTGGTTAATTCGGCTGGACTATAGCCAACGGTTTCAAAATGCACTTTTTTCTGGAATTCGCAAATTACGATTTCTACTACCCTGATAATGACAAATATCGCGAACTGAACACAAATTTAAAAATTTAGCTGGGAGAACCTTTTATTGACAAAAATACAGAAATATGAAATGCGAGGCTATTTTGGTTAATTCGGCTGGACTATAGCCCACGGTTTCAAAATGCACTTTTTTCTGGAATTCGCAAATTACGATTTCTATTATATTGACAATCATTAGCATCGCGAACTGAACACAAAGATGAAAATTTAGCTCGGAGAACCTTTTATTGACAAAAATACAGAAATATGAAATCCGAGGCTATTTTGGTTAATTCTGCTGGACTATAGCCCACGGTTTCAAAATGCACTTTTTTCTGGAATTCGCAAATTACGATTTCTATGATATTGACAGTCACAAGCATCACGAACTGAACACAAAGATGAAAATTTAGCTCGGAGAACCTTTTATTGACAAAAATACAGAAATATGAAATCCGAGGCTATTTTGCTTAATTCTGCTGGACTATAGCCCATGGTTTCAAAATGCACTTTTTTCCCAAATTCGCAAATTACGATTTCTCTGAACCTGATAATGACAAGCATCCCCAACTTAACACAAATTTAAAAATTTAGCTCTGAGAAACTTTTATTAACAAAAATACAGAAATTTGAAATCCGAGGCTATTTTGCTTAATTCTGCTGGACTATAGCCCATGGTTTCAAAATGCACTTTTTTCCCAAATTCGCAAATTACGATTTCTCTGAACCTGATAATGACAAGCATCCCCAACTGAACACAAATTTAAAAATTTAGCTCTGAGAACCTTTTATTAACAAAAATACAGAAATATGAAATCCGAGGCTTTTTTGCTTAATTCTGCTGGACTATAGCCCATGGTTTCAAAATGCACTTTTTTCTCAAATTCGCAAATTACGATTTCTACTACCCTGATAATGACAAATATCGCGAACTGAACACAAATTTAAAAATTTAGCTCTGAGAAACTTTTATTAACAAAAATACAGAAATTTGAAATCCGAGGCTATTTTGCTTAATTCTGCTGGACTATAGCCCATGGTTTCAAAATGCACTTTTTTCCCAAATTCGCAAATTACGATTTCTATGAACCTGATAATGGCAAGCATCCCCAACTGAACACAAATTTAAAAATTTAGCTCTGAGAAACTTTTATTAACAAAAATACAGAAATTTGAAATCCGAGGCTATTTTGCTTAATTCTGCTGGACTATAGCCCACGGTTTCAAGATGCACTTTTTCTGGAATTCGCAAATTACGATTTCTACTACCCTGATAATGACAAATATCGCGAACTGAACACAAATTTAAAAATTTAGCTCTGAGAAACTTTTATTAACAAAAATACAGAAATTTGAAATCCGAGGCTATTTTGCTTAATTCTGCTGGACTATAGCCCATGGTTTCAAAATGCACTTTTTTCTGGACTTCGCAAATTACGATGTCTATTATATTGACAGTCACAAGCATCGCGAACTGAACACAAAGATGAAAATTTAGCTCGGAGAACCTTTTATTGACAAAAATACAGAAATATGAAATGCGAGGCTATTTTGCTTAATTCTGCTGGACTATAGCCCATGGTTTCAAAATGCACTTTTTTCCCAAATTCGCAAATTACGATTTCTATGAACCTGATAATGACAAGCATCCCCAACTGAACACAAATTTAAAAATTTAGCTCTGAGAACCTTTTATTAACAAAAATACAGAAATATGAAATCCGAGGCTTTTTTGCTTAATTCTGCTGGACTATAGCCCATGGTTTCAAAATGCACTTTTTTCTCAAATTCGCAAATTACGATTTCTACTACCCTGATAATGACAAATATCGCGAACTGAACACAAATTTAAAAATTTAGCTCTGAGAAACTTTTATTAACAAAAATACAGAAATTTGAAATCCGAGGCTATTTTGCTTAATTCTGCTGGACTATAGCCCATGGTTTCAAAATGCACTTTTTTCCCAAATTCGCAAATTACGATTTCTATGAACCTGATAATGACAAGCATCCCCAACTGAACACAAATTTAAAAATTTAGCTCTGAGAACCTTTTATTAACAAAAATACAGAAATATGAAATCCGAGGCTTTTTTGCTTAATTCTGCTGGACTATAGCCCATGGTTTCAAAATGCACTTTTTTCTCAAATTCGCAAATTACGATTTCTACTACCCTGATAATGACAAATATCGCGAACTGAACACAAATTTAAAAATTTAGCTCTGAGAAACTTTTATTAACAAAAATACAGAAATATGAAATGCGAGGCTATTTTGATTAATTCGGCTGGACTATAGCCCACGGTTTCAAAATGCACTTTTTTCTGGACTTCGCAAATTACGATTTCTATTATATTGACAGTCACAAGCATCACGAACTGAACACAAATTTGAAAATTTAGCTCGGAGAACTCTTTATTGACAAAAATACAGAAATATGAAATGCGAGGCTATTTTGGTTAATTCGGCTGGACTATAGCCCACGGTTTCAAAATGCACTTTTTTCTGGACTTCGCAAATTACGATTTCTATTATATTGACAGTCACAAGCATCGCGAACTGAACACAAAGATGAAAATTTAGCTCGGAGAACCTTTTATTGACAAAAATACAGAAATATGAAATGCGAGGCTATTTTGCTTAATTCTGCTGGACTATAGCCCATGGTTTCAAAATGCACTTTTTTCCCAAATTCGCAAATTACGATTTCTATGAACCTGATAATGACAAGCATCCCCAACTGAACACAAATTTAAAAATTTAGCTCTGAGAACCTTTTATTAACAAAAATACAGAAATATGAAATCCGAGGCTTTTTTGCTTAATTCTGCTGGACTATAGCCCATGGTTTCAAAATGCACTTTTTTCTCAAATTCGCAAATTACGATTTCTACTACCCTGATAATGACAAATATCGCGAACTGAACACAAATTTAAAAATTTAGCTCTGAGAAACTTTTATTAACAAAAATACAGAAATTTGAAATCCGAGGCTATTTTGCTTAATTCTGCTGGACTATAGCCCATGGTTTCAAAATGCACTTTTTTCCCAAATTCGCAAATTACGATTTCTATGAACCTGATAATGACAAGCATCCCCAACTGAACACAAATTTAAAAATTTAGCTCTGAGAACCTTTTATTAACAAAAATACAGAAATATGAAATCCGAGGCTTTTTTGCTTAATTCTGCTGGACTATAGCCCATGGTTTCAAAATGCACTTTTTTCTCAAATTCGCAAATTACGATTTCTACTACCCTGATAATGACAAATATCGCGAACTGAACACAAATTTAAAAATTTAGCTCTGAGAAACTTTTATTAACAAAAATACAGAAATATGAAATGCGAGGCTATTTTGATTAATTCGGCTGGACTATAGCCCACGGTTTCAAAATGCACTTTTTTCTGGACTTCGCAAATTACGATTTCTATTATATTGACAGTCACAAGCATCGCGAACTGAACACAAAGATGAAAATTTAGCTCGGAGAACCTTTTATTGACAAAAATACAGAAATATGAAATGCGAGGCTATTTTGGTTAATTCGGATGGACTATAGCCAACGGTTTCAAAATGCACTTTTTTCTGGTATTCGCAAATTACGATTTCTACTACCCTGATAATGACAAATATCGCGAACTGAACACAAATTTAAAAATCTAGCTGGGAGAACCTTTTATTGACAAAAATACAGAAATATGAAATGCGAGGCTATTTTGGTTAATTCGGCTGGACTATAGCCCACGGTTTCAAAATGCACTTTTTTCTGGAATTCGCAAATTACGATTTCTATTATATTGACAGTCACAAGCATCGCGAACTAAACACAAAGATGAAAATTTAGCTCGGAGAACCTTTTATTGACAAAAATACAGAAGTATGAAATCCGAGGCTATTTTGGTTAATTCTGCTGGACTATAGCACACGGCTTCAAAATGCACTTTTTTCTGGAATTCGCAAATTACGATTTCTATGATATTGACAGTCACAAGCATCACGAACTGAACACAAAGATGAAAATTTAGCTCGGAGAACCTTTTATTGACAAAAATACAGAAATATGAAATCCGAGGCTATTTTGGTTAATTCGGCTGGACTATAGCCCACGGTTTCAAAATGCACTTTTTTCTGGAATTCGCAAATTACGAATTCTACTACCCTGATAATGACAAATATCGCGAACTGAACACAAATTTAAAAATTTAGCTCGGAGAAACTTTTATTAACAAAAATACTGAAATTTCAAATCCGAGGCTATTTTGCTTAATTCTGCTGGACTATAGCCCATGGTTTCAAAATGCACTTTTTTCCCAAATTCGCAAATTACGATTTCTCTGAACCTGATAATGACAAATATCGCGAACTGAACACAAATTTAAAAATTTAGCTCTGAGAAACTTTTATTAACAAAAATACAGAAATTTGAAATCCGAGGCTATTTTGCTTAATTCTGCTGGACTATAGCCCATGGTTTCAAAATGCACTTTTTTCCCAAATTCGCAAATTACGATTTCTATGAACCTGATAATGACAAGCATCCCCAACTGAACACAAATTTAAAAATTTAGCTCTGAGAACCTTTTATTAACAAAAATACAGAAATATGAAATCCGAGGCTTTTTTGCTTAATTCTGCTGGACTATAGCCCATGGTTTCAAAATGCACTTTTTTCTCAAATTCGCAAATTACGATTTCTACTACCCTGATAATGACAAATATCGCGAACTGAACACAAATTTAAAAATTTAGCTCTGAGAAACTTTTATTAACAAAAATACAGAAATATGAAATCCGAGGCTATTTTGCTTAATTCTGCTGGACTATAGCCCATGGTTTCAAAATGCACTTTTTTCCCAAATTCGCAAATTACGATTTCTCTGAACCTGATAATGACAAATATCGCGAACTGAACACAAATTTAAAAATTTAGCTCGGAGAACCTTTTATTGACAAAAATACAGAAATTTGAAATCCGAGGCTATTTTGGTTAATTCTGCTGGACTATAGCGAACGGTTTCAAAATGCACTTTTTTCTCAAATTCGCAAATTACGATTTCTATGAACCTGATAATGACAAATATCGCGAACTGAACACAAATTTAAAAATTTAGCTCTGAGAAACTTTTATTAACAAAAATACAGAAATTTGAAATCCGAGGCTATTTTGCTTAATTCTGCTGGACTATAGCCCATGGTTTCAAAATGCACTTTTTTCTGGAATTCGCAAATTACGATTTCTATGAACCTGATAATGACAAGCATCCCCAACTGAACACAAATTTAAAAATTTAGCTCTGAGAAACTTTTATTAACAAAAATTTATTTTTATTTATTTATTTATTTATTTATTTATTTTATTAAAAAAATAGAAATATGAAATCCGAGGCTTTTTTGCTTAATTCTGCTGGACTTTAGCCCATGGTTTCAAAATGCACTTTTTTCTCAAATTCGCAAATTACGATTTCTATGATATTGACACTCACAAGCATCCCGAACTGAACACAAATTTGAAAATTTAGCTCTGAGAACCTTTTATTAACAAAAATACAGAAATATGAAATCCGAGGCTATTTTGCTTAATTCTGCTGGACTATAGCCCATGGTTTCAAAATGCACTTTTTTCTCAAATTCGCAAATTACGATTTCTATGATATTGACACTCACAAGCATCCCGAACTAAACACAAATTTGAAAATTTAGCTCTGAGAACCTTTTATTAACAAAAATACAGAAATATGAAATCCGAGGCTATTTTGGTTAATTCTGCTGGACTATAGCCCACGGTTTCAAAATGCACTTTTTTCTGGAATTCGCAAATTACGATTTATACTACCCTGATAATGACAAATATCGCGAACTGAACACAAATTTAAAAATTTAGCTATGAGAAACTTTTATTAACAAAAATACAGAAATTTGAAATCCAAGGCTATTTTGCTTAATTCTGCTGGACTATAGCCCATGGTTTCAAAATGCACTTTTTTCCCAAATTCGCAAATTACGATTTCTACTACCCTGATAATGACAAATATCGCGAACTAAACACAAATTTGAAAATTTAGCTCTGAGAACCTTTTATTAACAAAAATACAGAAATATGAAATCCGAGGCTTTTTTGCTTAATTCTGCTGGACTGTAGCCCATGGTTTCAAAATGCACTTTTTTCCCAAATTCGCAAATTACGATTTCTATGAACCTGATAATGACAAATATCGCGAACTGAACACAAATTTAAAAATTTAGCTCTGAGAAACTTTTATTAACAAAAATACAGAAATATGAAATCCGAGGCTATTTTGCTTAATTCTGCTGGACTATAGCCCATGGTTTCAAAATGCACTTTTTTCTCAAATTCGCAAATTACGATTTCTATGATATTGACACTCACAAGCATCCCGAACTAAACACAAATTTGAAAATTTAGCTCTGAGAACCTTTTATTAACAAAAATACAGAAATTTGAAATCCGAGGCTATTTTGCTTAATTCTGCTGGACTATAGCCCATGGTTTCAAAATGCACTTTTTTCTCAAATTCGCAAATTACGATTTCTATGATATTGACACTCACAAGCATCCCGAACTAAACACAAATTTGAAAATTTAGCTCTGAGAACCTTTTATTAACAAAAATACAGAAATATGAAATCCGAGGCTATTTTGGTTAATTCTGCTGGACTATAGCCCATGGTTTCAAAATGCACTTTTTTCCCAAATTCGCAAATTACGATTTCTACTACCCTGATAATGACAAATATCGCGAACTAAACACAAATTTGAAAATTTAGCTCTGAGAACCTTTTATTAACAAAAATACAGAAATATGAAATCCGAGGCTTTTTTGCTTAATTCTGCTGGACTGTAGCCCACGGTTTCAAAATGCACTTTTTTCTGGAATTCGCAAATTACGATTTCTACTACCCTGATAATGACAAATATCGCGAACTGAACACAAATTTAAAAATTTAGCTATGAGAAACTTTTATTAACAAAAATACAGAAATTTGAAATCCAAGGCTATTTTGCTTAATTCTGCTGGACTATAGCCCATGGTTTCAAAATGCACTTTTTTCCCAAATTCGCAAATTACGATTTCTACTACCCTGATAATGACAAATATCGCGAACTAAACACAAATTTGAAAATTTAGCTCTGAGAACCTTTTATTAACAAAAATACAGAAATATGAAATCCGAGGCTTTTTTGCTTAATTCTGCTGGACTGTAGCCCATGGTTTCAAAATGCACTTTTTTCCCAAATTCGCAAATTACGATTTCTATGAACCTGATAATGACAAATATCGCGAACTGAACACAAATTTAAAAATTTAGCTCTGAGAAACTTTTATTAACAAAAATACAGAAATATGAAATCCGAGGCTATTTTGCTTAATTCTGCTGGACTATAGCCCATGGTTTCAAAATGCACTTTTTTCTCAAATTCGCAAATTACGATTTCTATGATATTGACACTCACAAGCATCCCGAACTAAACACAAATTTGAAAATTTAGCTCTGAGAACCTTTTATTAACAAAAATACAGAAATTTGAAATCCGAGGCTATTTTGCTTAATTCTGCTGGACTATAGCCCATGGTTTCAAAATGCACTTTTTTCCCAAATTCGCAAATTACGATTTCTATGATATTGACACTCACAAGCATCCCGAACTAAACACAAATTTGAAAATTTAGCTCTGAGAACCTTTTATTAACAAAAATACAGAAATTTGAAATCCGAGGCTATTTTGCTTAATTCTGCTGGACTATAGCCCATGGTTTCAAAATGCACTTTTTTCCCAAATTCACAAATTAAGATTTCTATGAACCTGATAATGACAAGCATCCCCAACTGAACACAAATTTAAAAATTTAGCTCTGAGAACCTTTTATTAACAAAAATACAGAAATATGAAATCCGAGGCTATTTTGCTTAATTCTGCTGGACTATAGCCCATGGTTTCAAAATGCACTTTTTTCCCAAATTCGCAAATTACGATTTCTATGATATTGACACTCACAAGCATCCCGAACTAAACACAAATTTGAAAATTTAGCTCTGAGAACCTTTTATTAACAAAAATACAGAAATTTGAAATCCGAGGCTATTTTGCTTAATTCTGCTGGACTATAGCCCATGGTTTCAAAATGCACTTTTTTCCCAAATTCGCAAATTACGATTTCTATGAACCTGATAATGACAAATATCGCGAACTGAACACAAATTTAAAAATTTAGCTCTGAGAAACTTTTATTAACAAAAATACAGAAATATGAAATCCGAGGCTATTTTGCTTAATTCTGCTGGACTATAGCCCATGGTTTCAAAATGCACTTTTTTCCCAAATTCGCAAATTACGATTTCTATGAACCTGATAATGACAAGCATCCCCAACTGAACACAAATTTAAAAATTTAGCTCTGAGAAACTTTTATTAACAAAAATACAGAAATTTGAAATCCGAGGCTATTTTGCTTAATTCTGCTGGACTATAGCCCATGGTTTCAAAATGCACTTTTTTCTCAAATTCGCAAATTACGATTTCTATGATATTGACACTCACAAGCATCCCGAACTAAACACTAATTTGAAAATTTAGCTCTGAGAACCTTTTATTAACAAAAATACAGAAATATGAAATCCGAGGCTTTTTTGCTTAATTCTGCTGGACTGTAGCCCATGGTTTCAAAATGCACTTTTTTCTCAAATTCGCAAATTACGATTTCTATGAACCTGATAATTACAAGCATCCCCAACTGAACACAAATTTAAAAATTTAGTTCTGAGAAACTTTTATTAACAAAAATACAGAAATTTGAAATCCGAGGCTATTTTGCTTAATTCTGCTGGACTATAGCCCATGGTTTCAAAATGCACTTTTTTCTCAAATTCGCAAATTACGATTTCTATGATATTGACACTCACAAGCATCCCGAACTAAACACTAATTTGAAAATTTAGCTCTGAGAACCTTTTATTAACAAAAATACAGAAATTTGAAATCCGAGGCTATTTTGCTTAATTCTGCTGGACTATAGCCCATGGTTTCAAAATGCACTTTTTTCCCAAATTCGCAAATTACGATTTCTATGAACCTGATAATGACAAATATCGCGAACTGAACACAAATTTAAAAATTTAGCTCTGAGAAACTTTTATTAACAAAAATACAGAAATTTGAAATCCAAGGCTATTTTGCTTAATTCTGCTGGACTATAGCCCATGGTTTCAAAATGCACTTTTTTCTCAAATTCGCAAATTACGATTTCTATGAACCTGATAATTACAAGCATCCCCAACTGAACACAAATTTAAAAATTTAGTTCTGAGAAACTTTTATTAACAAAAATACAGAAATTTGAAATCCGAGGCTATTTTGCTTAATTCTGCTGGACTATAGCCCATGGTTTCAAAATGCACTTTTTTCCCAAATTCGCAAATTACGATTTCTATGAACCTGATAATGACAAGCATCCCCAACTGAACACAAATTTAAAAATTTAGCTCGGAGAACCTTTTATTGACAAAAATACAGAAATATGAAATCCGAGGCTATTTTGCTTAATTCTGCTGGACTATAGCCCATGGTTTCAAAATGTACTTTTTTCTCAAATTCGCAAATTACGATTTCTATGATATTGACACTCACAAGCATCCCGAACTAAACACAAATTTGAAAATTTAGCTCTGAGAAACTTTTATTAACAAAAATACAGAAATATGAAATCCGAGGCTATTTTGCTTAATTCTGCTGGACTATAGCGAACGGTTTCAAAATGCACTTTTTTCCCAAATTCGCAAATTACGATTTCTCTGAACCTGATAATGACAAGCATCCCCAACTGAACACAAATTTAAAAATTTAGCTCGGAGAACCTTTTATTGACAAAAATACAGGACTATGAAATCCGAGGCTATTTTGCTTAATTCTGCTGGACTATAGCCCATGGTTTCAAAATGCACTTTTTTCTCAAATTCGCAAGTTACGATTTCTATGATATTGACACTCACAAGCATCCCGAACTAAACACAAATTTGAAAATTTAGCTCTGAGAAACTTTTATTAACAAAAATACAGAAATATGAAATCCGAGGCTATTTTGCTTAATTCTGCTGGACTATAGCGAACGGTTTCAAAATGCACTTTTTTCCCAAATTCGCAAATTACGATTTCTATGAACCTGATAATGACAAGCATCCCCAACTGAACACAAATCTAAAAATTTAGCTCGGAGAACCTTTTATTGACAAAAATACAGGACTATGAAATCCGAGGCTATTTTGCTTAATTCTGCTGGACTATAGCCCATGGTTTCAAAATGCACTTTTTTCTCAAATTCGCAAATTACGATTTCTATGATATTGACACTCACAAGCATCCCGAACTAAACACAAATTTAAAAATTTAGCTCGGAGAACATTTTATTGACAAAAATACAGAAATATGAAATCCGAGGCTATTTTGCTTAATTCTGCTGGACTATAGCTCATGGTTTCAAAATGCACTTTTTTCCCAAATTCGCAAATTACGATTTCTATGAACCTGATAATGACAAGCATCCCCAACTGAACACAAATTTAAAAATTTAGCTCGGAGAACCTTTTATTGACAAAAATACAGAAATATGAAATCCGAGGCTATTTTGCTTAATTCTGCTGGACTATAGCCCATGGTTTCAAAATGCACTTTTTTTCTCAAATTCGCAAATTACGATTTCTATGATATTGACACTCACAAGCATCCCGAACTAAACACAAATTTGAAAATTTAGCTCTGAGAAACTTTTATTAACAAAAATACAGAAATATGAAATCCGAGGCTATTTTGCTTAATTCTGCTGGACTATAGCCCATGGTTTCAAAATGCACTTTTTTCTCAAATTCGCAAATTACGATTTCTATGATATTGACACTCACAAGCATCCCGAACTAAACACAAATTTGAAAATTTAGCTCTGAGAAACTTTTATTGACAAAAATACAGGACTATGAAATCCGAGGCTATTTTGCTTAATTCTGCTGGACTATAGCCCATGGTTTCAAAATGCACTTTTTTCTCAAATTCGCAAATTACGATTTCTATGATATTGACACTCACAAGCATCCCCAACTGAACACAAATTTAAAAATTTAGCTCGGAGAACCTTTTATTGACAAAAATACAGAAATATGAAATCCGAGGCTATTTTGCTTAATTCTGCTGGACTATAGCCCATGGTTTCAAAATGCACTTTTTTCCCAAACTCGCAAATTACGATTTCTATGAACCTGATAATGACAAGCATCCCCAACTGAACACAAATTTAAAAATTTAGCTCGGAGAACCTTTTATTGACAAAAATACAGAAATATGAAATCCGAGGCTATTTTGCTTAATTCTGCTGGACTATAGCCCATGGTTTCAAAATGCACTTTTTTCCCAAATTCGCAAATTACGATTTCTATGAACCTGATAATGACAAGCATCCCCAACTGAACACAAATTTAAAAATTTAGCTCGGAGAACCTTTTATTGACAAAAATACAGAAATATGAAATCCGAGGCTATTTTGCTTAATTCTGCTGGACTATAGCCCATGGTTTCAAAATGCACTTTTTCCCAAATTCGCAAATTACGATTTCTATGAACCTGATAATGACAAGCATCCCCAACTGAACACAAATTTAAAAATTTAGCTCGGAGAACCTTTTATTGACAAAAATACAGAAATATGAAATCCGAGGCTATTTTGCTTAATTCTGCTGGACTATAGCCCATGGTTTCAAAATGCACTTTTTTCTCAAATTCGCAAACTACGATTTCTATGATATTGACACTCACAAGCATCCCGAACTAAACACAAATTTGAAAATTTAGCTCTGAGAAACTTTTATTAACAAAAATACAGAAATATGAAATCCGAGGCTATTTTGCTTAATTCTGCTGGACTATAGCCCATGGTTTCAAAATGCACTTTTTTCCCAAATTCGCAAATTACGATTTCTATGATATTGACACTCACAAGCATCCCGAACTAAACACAAATTTGAAAATTTAGCTCTGAGAAACTTTTATTAACAAAAATACAGAAATATGAAATCCGAGGCTATTTTGCTTAATTCTGCTGGACTATAGCGAACGGTTTCAAAATGCACTTTTTTCCCAAATTCGCAAATTACGATTTCTATGAACCTGATAATGACAAATATCGCGAACTGAACACAAATTTAAAAATTTAGCTCGGAGAACCTTTTATTGACAAAAATACAGAAATATGAAATCCGAGGCTATTTTGCTTAATTCTGCTGGACTATAGCCCATGGTTTCAAAATGCACTTTTTTCTCAAATTCGCAAACTACGATTTCTATGATATTGACACTCACAAGCATCCCGAACTAAACACAAATTTAAAAATTTAGCTCGGAGAACCTTTTATTGACAAAAATACAGAAATATGAAATCCGAGGCTATTTGGGTTAATTCTGCTGGACTATAGCCCATGGTTTCAAAATTCACTTTTTTCTCAAATTCGCAAATTACGATTTCTATGATATTGACACTCACAAGCGCGCGAACTAAACACAAATTTGAAAATTTAGCTCGGAGAACCTTTTATTGACAAAAATACAGAAATATGAAATCCGAGGCTATTTGGGTTAATTCTGCTGGACTATAGCCCATGGTTTCAAAATGCACTTTTTTCTCAAATTCGCAAATTACGATTTCTATGATATTGACACTCACAAGCATCCCGAACTAAACACAAATTTGAAAATTTAGCTCTGAGAACCTTTTATTAACAAAAATACAGAAATTTCAAATCCGAGGCTATTTTGCTTAATTCTGCTGGACTATAGCCCATGGTTTCAAAATGCACTTTTTTCTCAAATTCGCAAATTACGATTTCTACTACCCTGATAATGACAAATATCACGAACTGAACACAAATTTAAAAATTTAGCTCTGAGAAACTTTTATTAACAAAAATACAGAAATATGAAATCCGAGGCTATTTTGCTTAATTCTGCTGGACTATAGCCCATGGTTTCAAAATGCACTTTTTTCTCAAATTCGCAAACTACGATTTCTATGATATTGACACTCACAAGCATCCCGAACTAAACACAAATTTGAAAATTTAGCTCTGAGAAACTTTTATTAACAAAAATACAGAAATATGAAATCCGAGGCTATTTTGCTTAATTCTGCTGGACTATAGCCCATGGTTTCAAAATGCACTTTTTTCCCAAATTCGCAAATTACGATTTCTATGATATTGACACTCACAAGCATCCCGAACTAAACACAAATTTGAAAATTTAGCTCTGAGAAACTTTTATTAACAAAAATACAGAAATATGAAATCCGAGGCTATTTTGCTTAATTCTGCTGGACTATAGCGAACGGTTTCAAAATGCACTTTTTTCCCAAATTCGCAAATTACGATTTCTATGAACCTGATAATGACAAATATCGCGAACTGAACACAAATTTAAAAATTTAGCTCGGAGAACCTTTTATTGACAAAAATACAGAAATATGAAATCCGAGGCTATTTTGCTTAATTCTGCTGGACTATAGCCCATGGTTTCAAAATGCACTTTTTTCTCAAATTCGCAAACTACGATTTCTATGATATTGACACTCACAAGCATCCCGAACTAAACACAAATTTAAAAATTTAGCTCGGAGAACCTTTTATTGACAAAAATACAGAAATTTCAAATCCGAGGCTATTTGGGTTAATTCTGCTGGACTATAGCCCATGGTTTCAAAATTCACTTTTTTCTCAAATTCGCAAATTACGATTTCTATGATATTGACACTCACAAGCGCGCGAACTAAACACAAATTTGAAAATTTAGCTCGGAGAACCTTTTATTGACAAAAATACAGAAATATGAAATCCGAGGCTATTTTGCTTAATTCTGCTGGACTATAGCCCATGGTTTCAAAATGCACTTTTTTCTCAAATTCGCAAACTACGATTTCTATGATATTGACACTCACAAGCATCCCGAACTAAACACAAATTTGAAAATTTAGCTCTGAGAACCTTTTATTAACAAAAATACAGAAATTTCAAATCCGAGGCTATTTTGCTTAATTCTGCTGGACTATAGCCCATGGTTTCAAAATGCACTTTTTTCTCAAATTCGCAAATTACGATTTCTACTACCCTGATAATGACAAATATCACGAACTGAACACAAATTTAAAAATTTAGCTCTGAGAAACTTTTATTAACAAAAATACAGAAATATGAAATCCGAGGCTATTTTGCTTAATTCTGCTGGACTATAGCCCATGGTTTCAAAATGCACTTTTTTCCCAAACTCGCAAATTACGATTTCTATGAACCTGATAATGACAAGCATCCCCAACTGAACACAAATTTAAAAATTTAGCTCGGAGAACCTTTTATTGACAAAAATACAGGACTATGAAATCCGAGGCTATTTTGGTTAATTCGGCTGGACTATAGCCCACGGTTTCAAAATGCACTTTTTTCTGGAATTCGCAAATTACGATTTCTATTATATTGACAGTCACAAGCATCGAGAACTGAACACAAATTTAAAAATTTAGCTCGGAGAACCTTTTATTGACAAAAATACAGAAATATGAAATCCGAGGCTATTTTGCTTAATTCTGCTGGACTATAGCCCATGGTTTCAAAATGCACTTTTTTCTCAAATTCGCAAATTACGATTTCTACTACCCTGATAATGACAAATATCGCGAACTGAACACAAATTTAAAAATTTAGCTCGGAGAACCTTTTATTGACAAAAATACAGGACTATGAAATCCGAGGCTATTTTGCTTAATTCTACTGGACTATAGCCCATGGTTTCAAAATGCACTTTTTTTCTCAAATTCGCAAATTACGATTTCTATGATATTGACACTCACAAGCATCCCGAACTAAACACAAATTTGAAAATTTAGCTCTGAGAAACTTTTATTAACAAAAATACAGAAATATGAAATCCGAGGCTATTTTGCTTAATTCTGCTGGACTATAGCCCATGGTTTCAAAATGCACTTTTTTCTCAAATTCGCAAATTACGATTTCTATGATATTGACACTCACAAGCATCCCGAACTAAACACAAATTTGAAAATTTAGCTCTGAGAAACTTTTATTGACAAAAATACAGGATTATGAAATCCGAGGCTATTTTGCTTAATTCTGCTGGACTATAGCCCATGGTTTCAAAATGCACTTTTTTCTCAAATTCGCAAATTACGATTTCTATGATATTGACACTCACAAGCATCCCCAACTGAACACAAATTTAAAAATTTAGCTCGGAGAACCTTTTATTGACAAAAATACAGGACTATGAAATCCGAGGCTATTTTGGTTAATTCGGCTGGACTATAGCCCACGGTTTCAAAATGCACTTTTTTCTGGAATTCGCAAATTACGATTTCTATTATATTGACAGTCACAAGCATCGAGAACTGAACACAAATTTAAAAATTTAGCTCGGAGAACCTTTTATTGACAAAAATACAGAAATATGAAATCCGAGGCTATTTTGCTTAATTCTACTGGACTATAGCCCATGGTTTCAAAATGCACTTTTTTTCTCAAATTCGCAAATTACGATTTCTATGATATTGACACTCACAAGCATCCCGAACTAAACACAAATTTGAAAATTTAGCTCTGAGAAACTTTTATTAACAAAAATACAGAAATATGAAATCCGAGGCTATTTTGCTTAATTCTGCTGGACTATAGCCCATGGTTTCAAAATGCACTTTTTTCTCAAATTCGCAAATTACGATTTCTATGATATTGACACTCACAAGCATCCCGAACTAAACACAAATTTGAAAATTTAGCTCTGAGAAACTTTTATTGACAAAAATACAGGATTATGAAATCCGAGGCTATTTTGCTTAATTCTGCTGGACTATAGCCCATGGTTTCAAAATGCACTTTTTTCTCAAATTCGCAAATTACGATTTCTATGATATTGACACTCACAAGCATCCCCAACTGAACACAAATTTAAAAATTTAGCTCGGAGAACCTTTTATTGACAAAAATACAGGACTATGAAATCCGAGGCTATTTTGGTTAATTCGGCTGGACTATAGCCCACGGTTTCAAAATGCACTTTTTTCTGGAATTCGCAAATTACGATTTCTATTATATTGACAGTCACAAGCATCGAGAACTGAACACAAATTTAAAAATTTAGCTCGGAGAACCTTTTATTGACAAAAATACAGAAATATGAAATCCGAGGCTATTTGGGTTAATTCTGCTGGACTATAGCCCATGGTTTCAAAATGCACTTTTTTCTCAAATTCGCAAATTACGATTTCTATGATATTGACACTCACAAGCATCCCGAACTAAACACAAATTTGAAAATTTAGCTCGGAGAAACTTTTATTAACAAAAATACAGAAATATGAAATCCGAGGCTATTTTGCTTAATTCTGCTGGACTATAGCGAACGGTTTCAAAATGCACTTTTTTCCCAAATTCGCAAATTACGATTTCTATGAACCTGATAATGACAAGCATCCCCAACTGAACACAAATTTAAAAATTTAGCTCGGAGAACCTTTTATTGACAAAAATACAGGACTATGAAATCCGAGGCTATTTTGGTTAATTCGGCTGGACTATAGCCCACGGTTTCAAAATGCACTTTTTTCTGGAATTCGCAAATTACGATTTCTATTATATTGACAGTCACAAGCATCGAGAACTGAACACAAATTTAAAAATTTAGCTCGGAGAACCTTTTATTGACAAAAATACAGAAATATGAAATCCGAGGCTATTTTGCTTAATTCTGCTGGACTATAGCCCATGGTTTCAAAATGCACTTTTTTCTCAAATTCGCAAATTACGATTTCTATGATATTGACACTCACAAGCATCCCGAACTAAACACAAATTTGAAAATTTAGCTCGGAGAAACTTTTATTAACAAAAATACAGAAATATGAAATCCGAGGCTATTTTGCTTAATTCTGCTGGACTATAGCGAACGGTTTCAAAATGCACTTTTTTCCCAAATTCGCAAATTACGATTTCTATGAACCTGATAATGACAAGCATCCCCAACTGAACACAAATTTAAAAATTTAGCTCGGAGAACCTTTTATTAACAAAAATACAGAAATATGAAATCCGAGGCTATTTTGGTTAATTCGGCTGGACTATAGCCCACGGTTTCAAAATGCACTTTTTTCTGGAATTCGCAAATTACGATTTCTATTATATTGACAGTCACAAGCATCGAGAACTGAACACAAATTTAAAAATTTAGCTCGGAGAACCTTTTATTGACAAAAATACAGAAATATGAAATCCGAGGCTATTTGGGTTAATTCTGCTGGACTATAGCCCATGGTTTCAAAATGCACTTTTTTCTCAAATTCGCAAATTACGATTTCTATGATATTGACACTCACAAGCATCCCGAACTAAACACAAATTTGAAAATTTAGCTCGGAGAACCTTTTATTGACAAAAATACAGAAATATGAAATCCGAGGCTATTTTGCTTAATTCTGCTGGACTATAGCCCATGGTTTCAAAATGCACTTTTTTCTCAAATTCGCAAATTACGATTTCTATGATATTGACACTCACAAGCATCCTGAACTAAACACAAATTTGAAAATTTAGCTCGGAGAAACTTTTATTAACAAAAATACAGAAATATGAAATCCGAGGCTATTTTGCTTAATTCTGCTGGACTATAGCGAACGGTTTCAAAATGCACTTTTTTCCCAAATTCGCAAATTACGATTTCTATGAACCTGATAATGACAAGCATCCCCAACTGAACACAAATTTAAAAATTTAGCTCGGAGAACCTTTTATTGACAAAAATACAGGACTATGAAATCCGAGGCTATTTTGCTTAATTCTGCTGGACTATAGCCCATGGTTTCAAAATGCACTTTTTTCTCAAATTCGCAAATTACGATTTCTACTACCCTGATAATGACAAATATCGCGAACTGAACACAAATTTAAAAATATAGCTCTGAGAACCTTTTATTAACAAAAATACAGAAATTTCAAATCCGAGGCTATTTTGCTTAATTCTGCTGGACTATAGCCCATGGTTTCAAAATGCACTTTTTTCCCAAATTCGCAAATTACGATTTCTATGAACCTGATAATGACAAGCATCCCCAACTGAACACAAATTTAAAAATTTAGCTCGGAGAACCTTTTATTGACAAAAATACAGGACTATGAAATCCGAGGCTATTTTGCTTAATTCTGCTGGACTATAGCCCACGGTTTCAAAATGCACTTTTTTCTGGACTTCGAAAATTATGATTTCTACTACCCTGATAATGACAAATATCGCGAACTGAACACAAATTTAAAAATTTAGCTCGGAGAACCTTTTATTGACAAAAATACAGAAATATGAAATCCGAGGCTATTTTGGTTAATTCTGCTGGACTATAGCCCACGGTTTCAAAATGAACTTTTTTCTGGAATTCGCAAATTACGATTTCTATTATACTGATAGTCACAAGCATCGCGAACTGAACACAAAGATGAAAATTTAGCTCGGAGAACCTTTTATTGACAAAAATAAAGAAATATGAAATCCGAGGCTATTTTGGTTAATTCTGCTGTACTATAGCCCACGGTTTCAAAATGAACTTTTTTCTGGAATTCGCAAATTACGATTTCTATTATACTGATAGTCACAAGCATCGCGAACTGAACACAAAGATGAAAATTTAGCTCGGAGAACCTTTTATTGACAAAAATAAAGAAATATGAAATCCGAGGCTATTTTGGTTAATTCTGCTGTACTATAGCCCACGGTTACAAAATGCACTTTTTTCTGGAATTCGCAAATTATGATTTCTACTACCCTGATAATGACAAATATCGCGAACTGAACACAAATTTAAAAATTTAACTCGGAGAACCTTTTATTGACAAAAATACAGAAATATGAAATCCGAGGCTATTTTGGTTAATTCTGCTGGACTATAGCCCACGGTTTCAAAATGCACTTTTTTCTGGACTTCGAAAATTATGATTTCTACTACCCTGATAATGACAAATATCGCGAACTGAACACAAATTTAAAAATTTAGCTCGGAGAACCTTTTATTGACAAAAATACAGAAATATGAAATCCGAGGCTATTTTGGTTAATTCTGCTGTACTATAGCCCACGGTTTCAAAATGCACTTTTTTCTGGAATTCGCAAATTACGATTTCTATTATATTGACAGTCACAAGCATCGCGAACTGAACACAAAGATGAAAATTTAGCTCGGAGAACCTTTTATTGACAAAAATAAAGAAATATGAAATCCGAGGCTATTTTGGTTAATTCTGCTGTACTATAGCCCACGGTTACAAAATGCACTTTTTTCTGGAATTCGCAAATTATGATTTCTACTACCCTGATAATGACAAATATCGCGAACTGAACACAAATTTAAAAATTTAACTCGGAGAACCTTTTATTGACAAAAATACAGAAATATGAAATCCGAGGCTATTTTGGTTAATTCTGCTGGACTATAGCCCACGGTTTCAAAATGCACTTTTTTCTGGAATTCGCAAATTATGATTTCTACTACCCTGATAATGACAAATATCGCGAACTGAACACAAATTTGAAAATTTAGCTCGGAGAACTCTTTATTGACAAAAATACAGAAATATGAAATCCGAGGCTATTTTGGTTAATTCTGCTGGACTATAGCCCACGGTTTCAAGATGCACTTTTTCTGGAATTCGCAAATTACGATTTCTACTACCCTGAGAATGACAAATATCGCGAACTGAACACAAATTTAAAAATTTAACTCGGAGAACCTTTTATTGACAAAAATACAGAAATATGAAATCCGAGGCTATTTTGGTTAATTCTGCTGGACTATAGCCCACGGTTTCAAAATGCACTTTTTTCTGGAATTCGCAAATTACGATTTCTATTATATTGACAGTCACAAGCATCCTTAACTGAACACAAATTTGAAAATTTAGCTCGGAGAACCTTTTATTGACAAAAATACAGAAATATGAAATCCGAGGCTATTTTGGTTAATTCTGCTGGACTATAGCCCACGGTTTCAAGATGCACTTTTTCTGGAATTCGCAAATTACGATTTCTACTACCCTGATAATGACAAATATCGCGAACTGAACACAAATTTGAAAATTTAGCTCGGAGAACTCTTTATTGACAAAAATACAGAAATATGAAATCCGAGGCTATTTGGGTTAATTCTGCTGGACTATAGCCCACGGTTTCAAAATGCACTTTTTTCTGGAATTCGCAAATTACGATTTCTATTATATTGACAGTCACAAGCATCCTTAACTGAACACAAATTTGAAAATTTAGCTCGGATAACCTTTTATTGACAAAAATACAGAAATATGAAATCCGAGGCTATTTTGGTTAATTCTGCTGGACTATAGCCCACGGTTTCAAGATGCACTTTTTCTGGAATTCGCAAATTACGATTTCTACTACCCTGATAATGACAAATATCGCGAACTGAACACAAATTTGAAAATTTAGCTCGGAGAACTCTTTATTGACAAAAATACAGAAATATGAAATCCGAGGCTATTTGGGTTAATTCTGCTGGACTATAGCCCACGGTTTCAAAATGCACTTTTTTCTGGAATTCGCAAATTACGATTTCTATTATATTGACAGTCACAAGCATCGCGAACTGAACACAAATTTAAAAATTTAGCTCGGAGAACCTTTTATTGACAAAAATACAGAAATATGAAATCCGAGGCTATTTGGGTTAATTCTCCTGGACTATAGCCCACGGTTTCAAAATGCACTTTTTTCTGGAATTCGCAAATTACGATTTCTATTATATTGACAGTCACAAGCATCCTTAACTGAACACAAATTTGAAAATTTAGCTCGGATAACCTTTTATTGACAAAAATACAGAAATATGAAATCCGAGGCTATTTTGGTTAATTCTGCTGGACTATAGCCCACGGTTTCAAAATGCACTTTTTTCTGGACTTCGAAAATTATGATTTCTACTACCCTGATAATGACAAATATCGCGAACTGAACACAAATTTGAAAATTTAGCTCGGAGAACCTTTTATTGACAAAAATACAGAAATATGAAATCCGAGGCTATTTTGGTTAATTCTGCTGGACTATAGCCCACGGTTTCAAGATGCACTTTTTCTGGAATTCGCAAATTACGATTTCTACTACCCTGATAATGACAAATATCGCGAACTGAACACAAATTTGAAAATTTAGCTCGGAGAACTCTTTATTGACAAAAATACAGAAATATGAAATCCGAGGCTATTTTGGTTAATTCTGCTGGACTATAGCCCACGGTTTCAAAATGCACTTTTTTCTGGACTTCGAAAATTATGATTTCTACTACCCTGATAATGACAAATATCGCGAACTGAACACAAATTTGAAAATTTAGCTCGGAGAACCTTTTATTGACAAAAATACAGAAATATGAAATCCGAGGCTATTTTGGTTAATTCTGCTGGACTATAGCCCACGGTTTCAAGATGCACTTTTTCTGGAATTCGCAAATTACGATTTCTACTACCCTGATAATGACAAATATCGCGAACTGAACACAAATTTGAAAATTTAGCTCGGAGAACTCTTTATTGACAAAAATACAGAAATATGAAATCCGAGGCTATTTGGGTTAATTCTGCTGGACTATAGCCCACGGTTTCAAAATGAACTTTTTTCTCAAATTCGCAAATTACGATTTCTATTATATTGTAAGTCACAAGCATCGCGAACTGAACACAAAGATGAAAATTTTGATCGGAGAACCTTTTATTGACAAAAATACAGAAATATGAAATCCGAGGCTATTTTGGTTAATTCTGCTGGACTATAGCCCACGGTTTCAAAATGCACTTTTTTCTGGACTTCGAAAATTATGATTTCTACTACCCTGATAATGACAAATATCGCGAACTGAACACAAATTTGAAAATTTAGCTCGGAGAACCTTTTATTGACAAAAATACAGAAATATGAAATCCGAGGCTATTTTGGTTAATTCTGCTGGACTATAGCCCACGGTTTCAAGATGCACTTTTTCTGGAATTCGCAAATTACGATTTCTACTACCCTGATAATGACAAATATCGCGAACTGAACACAAATTTGAAAATTTAGCTCGGAGAACTCTTTATTGACAAAAATACAGAAATATGAAATCCGAGGCTATTTTGGTTAATTCTGCTGGACTATAGCCCACGGTTTCAAAATGCACTTTTTTCTGGACTTCGAAAATTATGATTTCTACTACCCTGATAATGACAAATATCGCGAACTGAACACAAATTTGAAAATTTAGCTCGGAGAACCTTTTATTGACAAAAATACAGAAATATGAAATCCGAGGCTATTTTGGTTAATTCTGCTGGACTATAGCCCACGGTTTCAAGATGCACTTTTTCTGGAATTCGCAAATTACGATTTCTACTACCCTGATAATGACAAATATCGCGAACTGAACACAAATTTGAAAATTTAGCTCGGAGAACTCTTTATTGACAAAAATACAGAAATATGAAATCCGAGGCTATTTGGGTTAATTCTGCTGGACTATAGCCCACGGTTTCAAAATGCACTTTTTTCTGGAATTCGCAAATTACGATTTCTATTATATTGACAGTCACAAGCATCCTTAACTGAACACAAATTTGAAAATTTAGCTCGGATAACCTTTTATTGACAAAAATACAGAAATATGAAATCCGAGGCTATTTTGGTTAATTCTGCTGGACTATAGCCCACGGTTTCAAAATGCACTTTTTTCTGGACTTCGAAAATTATGATTTCTACTACCCTGATAATGACGAATATCGCGAACTGAACACAAAGATGAAAATTTAGCTCGGAGAACCTTTTATTGACAAAAATACAGAAATATGAAATCCGAGGCTATTTTGGTTAATTCTGCTGGACTATAGCCCACGGTTTCAAGATGCACTTTTTCTGGAATTCGCAAATTACGATTTCTACTACCCTGATAATGACAAATATCGCGAACTGAACACAAATTTAAAAATTTAGCTCGGAGAACCTTTTATTGACAAAAATACAGAAATATGAAATCCGAGGCTATTTTGGTTAATTCTGCTGGACTATAGCCCACGGTTTCAAAATGCACTTTTTTCTGGACTTCGAAAATTATGATTTCTACTACCCTGATAATGACAAATATCGCGAACTGAACACAAATTTGAAAATTTAGCTCGGAGAACCTTTTATTGACAAAAATACAGAAATATGAAATCCGAGGCTATTTGGGTTAATTCTGCTGGACTATAGCCCACGGTTTCAAAATGCACTTTTTTCTGGAATTCGCAAATATTTCATATAGAAATATGAAATCCGAGGCTATTTTGGTTAATTCTGCTGGACTATAGCCCACGGTTTCAAAATGCACTTTTTTCTGGACTTCGAAAATTATGATTTCTACTACCCTGATAATGACGAATATCGCGAACTGAACACAAAGATGAAAATTTAGCTCGGAGAACTCTTTATTGACAAAAATACAGAAATATGAAATCCGAGGCTATTTTGGTTAATTCTGCTGGACTATAGCCCACGGTTTCAAAATGCACTTTTTTCTGGACTTCGAAAATTATGATTTCTACTACCCTGATAATGACAAATATCGCGAACTGAACACAAATTTAAAAATTTAGCTCGGAGAACCTTTTATTGACAAAAATACAGAAATATGAAATCCGAGGCTATTTTGGTTAATTCTGCTGGACTAAAGCCCACGGTTTCAAAATGCACTTTTTTCTGGAATTCGCAAATTACGATTTCTATTATATTGACAGTCACAAGCATCGCGAACTGAACACAAATTTAAAAATTTAGCTCGGAGAACCTTTTATTGACAGGCTATTGAGGCTATTTTGGTTAATTCTGCTGGACTATAGCCCACGGTTTCAAAATGCACTTTTTTCTGGACTTCGAAAATTATGATTTCTACTACCCTGATAATGACGAATATCGCGAACTGAACACAAAGATGAAAATTTAGCTCGGAGAACTCTTTATTGACAAAAATACAGAAATATGAAATCCGAGGCTATTTTGGTTAATTCTGCTGGACTATAGCCCACGGTTTCAAAATGCACTTTTTTCTGGACTTCGAAAATTATGATTTCTACTACCCTGATAATGACGAATATCGCGAACTGAACACAAAGATGAAAATTTAGCTCGGAGAACTCTTTATTGACAAAAATACAGAAATATGAAATCCGAGGCTATTTTGGTTAATTCTGCTGGACTCTAGCCCACGGTTTCAAAATGCACTTTTTTCTGGACTTCGAAAATTATGATTTCTACTACCCTGATAATGACAAATATCGCGAACTGAACACAAATTTAAAAATTTAGCTCGGAGAACCTTTTATTGACAAAAATACAGAAATATGAAATCCGAGGCTATTTTGGTTAATTCTGCTGGACTAAAGCCCACGGTTTCAAAATGCACTTTTTTCTGGAATTCGCAAATTACGATTTCTATTATATTGACAGTCACAAGCATCGCGAACTGAACACAAATTTAAAAATTTAGCTCGGAGAACCTTTTATTGACAAAAATACAGAAATATGAAATCCGAGGCCCACGGTTTCAAAATGCACTTTTTTCTGGAATTCGCAAATTACGATTTCTACTACCCTGATAATGACGAATATCGCGAACTGAACACAAAGATGAAAATTTAGCTCGGAGAACCTTTTATTGACAAAAATACAGAAATATGAAATCCGAGGCTATTTTGGTTAATTCTGCTGGACTATAGCCCACGGTTTCAAAATGCACTTTTTTCTGGACTTCGAAAATTATGATTTCTACTACCCTGATAATGACAAATATCGCGAACTGAACACAAATTTAAAAATTTAGCTCGGAGAACCTTTTATTGACAAAAATACAGAAATATGAAATCCGAGGCTATTTTGGTTAATTCTGCTGGACTATAGCCCACGGTTTCAAAATGCACTTTTTTCTGGACTTCGAAAATTATGATTTCTACTACCCTGATAATGACAAATATCGCGAACTGAACACAAATTTAAAAATTTAGCTCGGAGAACCTTTTATTGACAAAAATACAGAAATATGAAATCCGAGGCTATTTTGGTTAATTCTGCTGGACTATAGCCCACGGTTTCAAAATGCACTTTTTTCTGGAATTCGCAAATTATGATTTCTACTACCCTGATAATGACAAATATCGCGAACTGAACACAAATTTGAAAATTTAGCTCGGAGAACTCTTTATTGACAAAAACACAGAAATTTGAAATCCGAGGCTATTTTGGTTAATTCTGCTGGACTATAGCCCACGGTTTCAAAATGCACTTTTTTCTGGAATTCGCAAATTACGATTTCTATTATATTGACAGTCACAAGCATCGCGAACTGAACACAAATTTAAAAATTTAGCTCGGAGAACCTTTTATTGACAAAAATACAGAAATATGAAATCCGAGGCTATTTTGGTTAATTCTGCTGGACTATAGCCCACGGTTTCAAAATGCACTTTTTTCTGGACTTCGAAAATTATGATTTCTACTACCCTGATAATGACAAATATCGCGAACTGAACACAAATTTAAAAATTTAGCTCGGAGAACCTTTTATTGACAAAAATACAGAAATATGAAATCCGAGGCTATTTTGGTTAATTCTGCTGGACTATAGCCCACGGTTTCAAAATGCACTTTTTTCTGGACTTCGAAAATTATGATTTCTACTACCCTGATAATGACAAATATCGCGAACTGAACACAAATTTAAAAATTTAGCTCGGAGAACCTTTTATTGACAAAAATACAGAAATATGAAATCCGAGGCTATTTTGGTTAATTCTGCTGGACTATAGCCCACGGTTTCAAAATGCACTTTTTTCTGGAATTCGCAAATTATGATTTCTACTACCCTGATAATGACAAATATCGCAAACTGAACACAAATTTGAAAATTTAGCTCGGAGAACTCTTTATTGACAAAAATACAGAAATATGAAATCCGAGGCTATTTTGGTTAATTCTGCTGGACTATAGCCCACGGTTTCAAAATGCACTTTTTTCTGGAATTCGCAAATTACGATTTCTATTATATTGACAGTCACAAGCATCGCGAACTGAACACAAATTTAAAAATTTAGCTCGGAGAACCTTTTATTGACAAAAATACAGAAATATGAAATCCGAGGCTATTTGGGTTAATTCTGCTGGACTATAGCCCACGGTTTCAAAATGCACTTTTTTCTGGACTTCGAAAATTCTGATTTCTACTACCCTGATAATGACGAATATCGCGAACTGAACACAAATTTAAAAATTTAGCTCGGAGAACTCTTTATTGACAAAAATACAGAAATATGAAATCCGAGGCTATTTGGGTTAATTCTGCTGGACTATAGCCCACGGTTTCAAAATGCACTTTTTTCTGGAATTCGCAAATTACGATTTCTATTATATTGACAGACACAAGCATCCTTAACTGAACACAAATTTGAAAATTTAGCTCGGATAACCTTTTATTGACAAAAATACAGAAATATGAAATCCGAGGCCCACGGTTTCAAAATGCACTTTTTTCTGGACTTCGAAAATTATGATTTCTACTACCCTGATAATGACAAATATCGCGAACTGAACACAAATTTGAAAATTTAGCTCGGAGAACCTTTTATTGACAAAAATACAGAAATATGAAATCCGAGGCTATTTTGGTTAATTCTGCTGGACTATAGCCCACGGTTTCAAAATGCACTTTTTTCTGGAATTCGCAAATTATGATTTCTACTACCCTGATAATGACAAATATCGCGAACTGAACACAAATTTGAAAATTTAGCTCGGAGAACCTTTTATTGACAAAAATACAGAAATATGAAATCCGAGGCTATTTTGGTTAATTCTGCTGGACTATAGCCCACGGTTTCAAAATGCACTTTTTTCTGGAATTCGCAAATTACGATTTCTATTATATTGACAGTCACAAGCATCGCGAACTGAACACAAATTTAAAAATTTAGCTCGGAGAACCTTTTATTGACAAAAATACAGAAATATGAAATCCGAGGCTATTTGGGTTAATTCTGCTGGACTATAGCCCACGGTTTCAAAATGCACTTTTTTCTGGAATTCGCAAATTATGATTTCTACTACCCTGATAATGACAAATATCGCGAACTGAACACAAATTTGAAAATTTAGCTCGGATAACCTTTTATTGACAAAAATACAGAAATATGAAATCCGAGGCCCACGGTTTCAAAATGCACTTTTTTCTGGAATTCGCAAATTACGATTTCTACTACCCTGATAATGACGAATATCGCGAACTGAACACAAAGATGAAAATTTAGCTCGGAGAACCTTTTATTGACAAAAATACAGAAATATGAAATCCGAGGCTATTTTGGTTAATTCTGCTGGACTATAGCCCACGGTTTCAAAATGCACTTTTTTCTGGAATTCGCAAATTACGATTTCTTTTATATTGACAGTCACAAGCATCGCGAACTGAACACAAATTTGAAAATTTAGCTCGGAGAACTCTTTATTGACAAAAATACAGAAATATGAAATCCGAGGCTATTTTGGTTAATTCTGCTGGACTATAGCCCACGGTTTCAAAACGCACCTTTTTCTGGAATTCACAAATTACGATTTCTATTATATTGACAGTCACAAGCATCGCGAACTGAACACAAATTTGAAAATTTAGCTCGGAGAACCTTTTATTGACAAAAAAAAAAAAAAAATATGAAATCCGAGGCTATTTTGGTTAATTCTGCTGGACCATGGCCCACGGTTTCAAGATGCACTTTTTTCTGGAATTCGCAAATTACGATTTCTATTATACTGACAGTCACAAGCATCCTTAACTGAACACAAATTTGAAAATTTAGCTCGGAGAACCTTTTATTGACAAAAAAAAAGAAATATGAAATCCGAGGCTATTTTGGTTAATTCTGCTGGACTATAGCCCACGGTTTCAAAACGCACCTTTTTCTGGAATTCGCAAATTATGATTTCTACTACCCTGATAATGACAAATATCGCGAACTGAACACAAATTTGAAAATTTAGCTCGGAGAACTCTTTATTGACAAAAATACAGAAATATGAAATCCGAGGCTATTTTGGTTAATTCTGCTGGACTATAGCCCACGGTTTCAAAACGCACCTTTTTCTGGAATTCACAAATTACGATTTCTATTATATTGACAGTCACAAGCATCGCGAACTGAACACAAATTTGAAAATTTAGCTCGGAGAACCTTTTATTGACAAAAAAAAAAAAAAAATATGAAATCCGAGGCTATTTTGGTTAATTCTGCTGGACCATGGCCCACGGTTTCAAGATGCACTTTTTTCTGGAATTCGCAAATTACGATTTCTATTATATTGACAGTCACAAGCATCGCGAACTGAACACAAATTTGAAAATTTAGCTCGGAGAACCTTTTATTGACAAAAAAAAAGAAATATGAAATCCGAGGCTATTTTGGTTAATTCTGCTGGACTATAGCCCACGGTTTCAAAACGCACCTTTTTCTGGAATTCACAAATTACGATTTCTATTATATTGACAGTCACAAGCATCGCGAACTGAACACAAATTTGAAAATTTAGCTCGGAGAACCTTTTATTGACAAAAAAAAAAAAAAAATATGAAATCCGAGGCTATTTTGGTTAATTCTGCTGGACCATGGCCCACGGTTTCAAGATGCACTTTTTTCTGGAATTCGCAAATTACGATTTCTATTATATTGACAGTCACAAGCATCGCGAACTGAACACAAATTTGAAAATTTAGCTCGGAGAACTCTTTATTGACAAAAATACAGAAATATGAAATCCGAGGCTATTTTGGTTAATTCTGCTGGACTATAGCCCACGGTTTCAAAACCCACCTTTTTCTGGAATTCGCAAATTATGATTTCTACTACCCTGATAATGACAAATATCGCGAACTGAACACAAATTTGAAAATTTAGCTCGGAGAACTCTTTATTGACAAAAATACAGAAATATGAAATCCGAGGCTATTTGGGTTAATTCTGCTGGACTATAGCCCACGGTTTCAAAATGCACTTTTTTCTGGACTTCGAAAATTATGATTTCTACTACCCTGATAATGACGAATATCGCGAACTGAACACAAATTTAAAAATTTAGCTCGGAGAACTCTTTATTGACAAAAATACAGAAATATGAAATCCGAGGCTATTTGGGTTAATTCTGCTGGACTATAGCCCACGGTTTCAAAATGCACTTTTTTCTGGAATTCGCAAATTACGATTTCTATTATATTGACAGTCACAAGCATCCTTAACTGAACACAAATTTGAAAATTTAGCTCGGATAACCTTTTATTGACAAAAATACAGAAATATGAAATCCGAGGCCCACGGTTTCAAAATGCACTTTTTTCTGGACTTCGAAAATTATGATTTCTACTACCCTGATAATGACAAATATCGCGAACTGAACACAAATTTGAAAATTTAGCTCGGAGAACCTTTTATTGACAAAAATACAGAAATATGAAATCCGAGGCTATTTTGGTTAATTCTGCTGGACTATAGCCCACGGTTTCAAAATGCACTTTTTTCTGGAATTCGCAAATTATGATTTCTACTACCCTGATAATGACAAATATCGCGAACTGAACACAAATTTGAAAATTTAGCTCGGAGAACTCTTTATTGACAAAAATACAGAAATATGAAATCCGAGGCTATTTTGGTTAATTCTGCTGGACTATAGCCCACGGTTTCAAAATGCACTTTTTTCTGGAATTCGCAAATTACGATTTCTACTACCCTGATAATGACGAATATCGCGAACTGAACACAAAGATGAAAATTTAGCTCGGAGAACCTTTTATTGACAAAAATACAGAAATATGAAATCCGAGGCTATTTTGGTTAATTCTGCTGGACTATAGCCCACGGTTTCAAAATGCACTTTTTTCTGGAATTCGCAAATTACGATTTCTACTACCCTGATAATGACAAATATCGCGAACTGAACACAAATTTAAAAATTTAGCTCGGAGAACCTTTTATTGACAAAAATACAGAAATATGAAATCCGAGGCCCATGGTTTCAAAATGCACTTTTTTCTGGAATTCGCAAATTACGATTTCTATGATATTGACAGTCACAAGCATCCTTAACTGAACACAAATTTGAAAATTTAGCTCGGAGAACCTTTTATTGACAAAAAAAAAAAAAATATGAAATCCGAGGCTATTTTGGTTAATTCTGCTGGACCATGGCCCACGGTTTCAAGATGCACTTTTTTCTGGAATTCGCAAATTACGATTTCTATTATATTGACAGTCACAAGCATCCTTAACTGAACACAAATTTGAAAATTTAGCTCGGAGAACCTTTTATTGACAAAAAAAAAGAAATATGAAATCCGAGGCTATTTGGGTTAATTCTGCTGGACTATAGCCCACGGTTTCAAGATGCACTTTTTCTGGAATTCGCAAATTACGATTTCTATTATATTGACAGTCACAAGCATCCTTAACTGAACACAAATTTGAAAATTTAGCTCGGAGAACCTTTTATTGACAAAAATACAGAAATATGAAATCCACGGTTTCAAAATGCACTTTTTTCTGGAATTCGCAAATTATGATTTCTACTACCCTGATAATGACAAATATCGCGAACTGAACACAAATTTAAAAATTTAACTCGGAGAACCTTTTATTGACAAAAATACAGAAATATGAAATCCGAGGCTATTTTGGTTAATTCTGCTGGACTATAGCCCACGGTTTCAAGATGCACTTTTTCTGGAATTCGCAAATTACGATTTCTACTACCCTGATAATGACAAATATCGCGAACTGAACACAAATTTAAAAATTTAGCTCGGAGAACCTTTTATTGACAAAAATACAGAAATATGAAATCCGAGGCTATTTTGGTTAATTCTGCTGGACTATAGCCCACGGTTTCAAGATGCACTTTTTCTGGAATTCGCAAATTACGATTTCTATTATATTGACAGTTACAAGCATCGCGAACTGAACACAAATTTAAAAATTTAGCTCGGAGAACCTTTTATTGACAAAAATACAGAAATATGAAATCCGAGGCTATTTGGGTTAATTCTGCTGGACTATAGCCCACGGTTTCAAAATGCACTTTTTTCTGGAATTCGCAAATTACGATTTCTATTATATTGACAGTCACAAGCATCCTTAACTGAACACAAATTTGAAAATTTAGCTCGGAGAACCTTTTATTGACAAAAATACAGAAATATGAAATCCGAGGCTATTTTGGTTAATTCTGCTGGACCATGGCCCATGCTTTCAAAATGCACTTTTTTCTGGAATTCGCAAATTACGATTTCTATTATACTGATAGTCACAAGCATCGCGAACTGAACACAAAGATGAAAATTTAGCTCGGAGAACCTTTTATTGACAAAAATACAGAAATATGAAATCCGAGGCTATTTTGGTTAATTCTGCTGGACTATAGCCCACGGTTTCAAAATGCACTTTTTCTGGAATTCGCAAATTACGATTTCTACTACCCTGATAATGACAAATATCGCGAACTGAACACAAATTTAAAAATTTAACTCGGAGAACCTTTTATTGACAAAAATACAGAAATATGAAATCCGAGGCTATTTTGGTTAATTCTGCTGGACTATAGCCCACGGCTTCAAAATGCACTTTTTTCTGGACTTCGAAAATTATGATTTCTACTACCCTGATAATGACAAATATCGCGAACTGAACACAAATTTGAAAATTTAGCTCGGAGAACTCTTTATTGACAAAAATACAGAAATATGAAATCCGAGGCTATTTTGGTTAATTCTGCTGGACTATAGCCCACGGTTTCAAAATGCACTTTTTTCTGGACTTCGAAAATTATGATTTCTACTACCCTGATAATGACAAATATCGCGAACTGAACACAAATTTGAAAATTTAGCTCGGAGAACTCTTTATTGACAAAAATACAGAAATATGAAATCCGAGGCTATTTTGGTTAATTCTGCTGGACTATAGCCCACGGTTTCAAAATGCACTTTTTTCTGGAATTCGCAAATTACGATTTCTATTATATTGACAGTCACAAGCATCGCGAACTGAACACAAATTTAAAAATTTAGCTCGGAGAACCTTTTATTGACAAAAATACAGAAATATGAAATCCGAGGCTATTTGGGTTAATTCTGCTGGACTATAGCCCACGGTTTCAAAATGCACTTTTTTCTGGAATTCGCAAATTACGATTTCTATTATACTGATAGTCACAAGCATCGCGAACTGAACACAAAGATGAAAATTTAGCTCGGAGAACCTTTTATTGACAAAAATACAGAAATATGAAATCCGAGGCTATTTTGCTTAATTCTGCTGGACTATAGCCCATGGTTTCAAAATGCACTTTTTTCTGGACTTCGAAAATTACGATTTCTATTATACTGATAGTCACAAGCATCGCGAACTGAACACAAAGATGAAAATTTAGCTCGGAGAACCTTTTATTAACAAAAATACAGAAATTTCAAATTCGCAAATTACGATTTCTACTACCCTGATAATGACAAATATCGCGAACTGAACACAAATTTAAAAATTTAGCTCTGAGAACCTTTTATTAACAAAAATACAGAAATTTCAAATCCGAGGCTATTTTGCTTAATTCTGCTGGACTATAGCCCACGGTTTCAAAATGCACTTTTTTCTGGAATTCGCAAATTACGATTTCTATTATATTGACAGTCACAAGCATCCCGAACTGAACACAAATTTAAAAATTTAGTTCTGAGAAACTTTTATTAACAAAAATACAGAAATTTGAAATCCAAGGCTATTTTGCTTAATTCTGCTGGACTATAGCCTACGGTTTCAAAATGAACTTTTTTCTCAAATTCGCAAATTACGATTTCTACTACCCTGATAATGACAAATATCGCGAACTGAACACAAATTTAAAAATTTAGCTCTGAGAACCTTTTATTAACAAAAATACAGAAATTTCAAATCCGAGGCTATTTTGCTTAATTCTGCTGGACTATAGCCCACGGTTTCAAAATGCACTTTTTTCTCAAATTCGCAAATTACGATTTCTATTATATTGACAGTCACAAGCATCGCGAACTGAACACAAAGATGAAAATTTAGCTCGGAGAACCTTTTATTGACAAAAATACAGAAATATGAAATCCGAGGCTATTTTGGTTAATTCTGCTGGACTATAGCCCACGGTTTCAAAATGAACTTTTTTCTCAAATTCGCAAATTACGATTTCTATTATATTGACAGTCACAAGCATCCCGAACTGAACACAAAGATGAAAATTTAGCTCGCAGAACCTTTTATTGATAAAAATACAGAAATATGAAATCAGAGGCTATTTTGGTTAATTCTGCTGGACTATAGCCCACGGTTTCAAAATGCACTTTTTTCTCAAATTCGCAAATTACGATTTCTATGATATTGACACTCACAAGCATCCCGAACTGAACACAAAGATGAAAATTTAGCTCGCAGAACCTTTTATTGAAAAAAATACAGAAATATGAAATCAGAGGCTATTTTGGTTAATTCTGCTGGACTATAGCCCACGGTTTCAAAATGCACTTTTTTCTTAAATTCGCAAATTACGATTTCTATTATATTGACAGTCACAAGCATCCCGAACTGAACACAAAGATGAAAATTTAGCTCGCAGAACCTTTTATTGAAAAAATTACAGAAATATGAAATCAGAGGCTATTTTGGTTAATTCTGCTGGACTATAGCCCACGGTTTCAAAATACACTTTTTTCTGGAATTCGCAAATTACGATTTCTATTATATTGACAGTCACAAGCATCCCGAACTGAACACAAAGATGAAAATTTAGCTCGCAGAACCTTTTATTGATAAAAATACAGAAATATGAAATCAGAGGCTATTTTGGTTAATTCTGCTGGACTATAGCCCACGGTTTCAAAATGCACTTTTTTCTCAAATTCGCAAATTACGATTTCTATGATATTGACACTCACAAGCATCCCGAACTGAACACAAAGATGAAAATTTAGCTCGCAGAACCTTTTATTGAAAAAAATACAGAAATATGAAATCAGAGGCTATTTTGGTTAATTCTGCTGGACTATAGCCCACGGTTTCAAAATGCACTTTTTTCTCAAATTCGCAAATTACGATTTCTATTATATTGACAGTCACAAGCATCGCGAACTGAACACAAAGATGAAAATTTTGATCGGAGAACCTTTTATTGACAAAAATACAGAAATATGAAATCCGAGGCTATTTTGGTTAACTCTGCTGAACTATAGCCCACGGTTTCAAAATGCACTTTTTTCTGGAATTCGCAAATTACGATTTCTATTATATTGACAGTCACAAGCATCCTTAACTGAACACAAATTTGAAAATTTAGCTCGGAGAACCTTTTATTGACAAAAATACAGAAATATGAAATCCGAGGCTATTTTGGTTAATTCTGCTGGACTATAGCCCACGGTTTCAAAATGCACTTTTTTCTGGAATTCGCAAATTACGATTTCTATTATATTGACAGTCACAAGCATCGCGAACCGAACACAAAGATGAAAATTTAGCTCGGAGAACCTTTTATTGACAAAAATACAGAAATATGAAATCCGAGGCTATTTTGGTTAATTCTGCTGGACTATAGCCCACGGTTTCAAAATGCACTTTTTTCTGGAATTCGCAAATTACGATTTCTATTATATTGACAGTCACAAGCATCCTTAACTGAACACAAAGATGAAAATTTAGCTCTGAGAAACTTTTATTAACAAAAATACAGAAATATGAAATCCGAGGCTATTTTGCTTAATTCTGCTGGACTATAGCCCATGGTTTCAAAATGCACTTTTTTCTCAAATTCGCAAATTACGATTTCTATGATATTGACACTCACAAGCATCCCGAACTAAACACAAATTTGAAAATTTAGCTCTGAGAACCTTTTATTAACAAAAATACAGAAATTTGAAATCCGAGGCTATTTTGCTTAATTCTGCTGGACTATATCCCATGGTTTCAAAATGCACTTTTTTCTCAAATTCGCAAATTACGATTTCTATGATATTGACACTCACAAGCATCCCGAACTAAACACAAATTTGAAAATTTAGCTCTGAGAACCTTTTATTAACAAAAATACAGAAATTTGAAATCCGAGGCTATTTTGCTTAATTCTGCTGGACTATAGCCCATGGTTTCAAAATGCACTTTTTTCTCAAATTCGCAAATTACGATTTCTATTATATTGACAGTCACAAGCATCCTTAACTGAACACAAATTTGAAAATTAACTTCCCATCTCATGATAAACAAAAAAACATTAAGGTGCTATTTAATTTGCTCCCAACATCAACTTTAAGATACTCATTTTTTTAACTCCCCGTAAGTTTATATTTGTTTTCGCATCTTTGAAACATATAAAATAAATACGATTTGCGTCGAAAGTGTAGATTAAAGGGTATACTTATTATGTACATGCTAACACAGTAAGAAATACTTATAAATCTGTGAAAGATTAGCGATGTAAAGAATACGTTGGTTAAATTGAATGAATTAGACTAATAAATTCAAAATATAAATATAAAGATTAAATCTAAATCAAAACAAATTCATGTTGAAATATAAGGTATGAGATTATAATAATTGAGTTGAATCATTAGCAAATTTATCTAGTTCAGTTAAAATTCTATAAAATTAAAATCACATTTATTACTTGAAATGGGTATAAGTAGGGGAATGGTAAGCTGCTATGAAGGTAAAGTTGAGTATTCAACATTAATTTTAATTCAACATTTCGGTAATTACTTACTTACGAAAGTATTCTTTTAAGTGATCAGGACAACAACTTGGAAATAATCGTTTTTGATTTAGTAATATTTATCTAATGTTGTGCAAAAGATTGATTGGGTCCCATAGAGCGACACTTCAGTTCTTCGAAAGAGGGCTTAGTTTTAATAGCTAGAGGTATTCTTCGTTTGATCTCAGCGCTGATGTTATTATCTGTTTTTATAGCGGAGCCAAGATAGACAAAGCCCCAACTACCTCAAAGTTATAGCTGTTTATGGTAACATTCTGATCAGGGTTTGGTCTTTCTTTATGACAGCATATGCCTCGTTTTGCCATCTGGCATTGACAAGGTTCTTTAGCACTATTGCCCGAAGTATGATGTTGAAGAAATCGCATGACAGTGCATCACCTTGTCTAAAATGTTGTTTGACATCAAGTGGGTCAATGATGTCTTTGCCGACCTCAATGGAGCAGCTTGATTTCTCCATCGTCATCCTGCACAAAAGTACGAGCTTGGCAGGGATGCCAAACTTAGACATGACTTCATAATTCTCGTCTCTGTGGGCGAAACAGACACCAAAACCAACCTTGAAATTGACGAAAAGGTTGTGCACACTAACTTGGCGCTCCTGGGTTTTTTCCAAGATCTGCCGTTATGTTAATATTTGGTTTATGGTGGACTTTTCTAGTCGAAAACCACATTTATACGGACCTATCAGGATGTTGACGAACTGCTTCAGACGTTCACATCATACGGCGGAAAAGATGTTCAAGGCAATTTTGAGGAGATTGATACCTCTATAATTGGCTTCCTTCCTTCAGGATTGGGCAACCAATACTGAGATTCCATTCATCTCGCATGCTTTCTTCTGACCATGTATTGCAGATGAGTTGGTGCATACTGCCAACTAAGTCATCGCCACCGCTTTTAGAAGTTCTATCTTGCTATCTGTACTTCGTCTAGGTCAGGTAGACGGCATTGTTGGTTCTTCCATGTCCTCAGCATTGACTGCAATTCTACTATGATATTTTTCCATTTCGAATTTTGCAGGCTTCGGTTTGGTGTGTGCAACCTTGAGATAATTGTTTTTGCTGGCTGGCTGTCCATGGCTTGTATTAAACGACTCAATGAAAGCATTTTCGACTGTAATATAGGACCAACGACCCAAAATCTTAGCCAGTCACCCCTCTAAGAGTATCCAACTCAACGTGAAGATAAGATATTTTAAATTTAGAGTTGCGAAAATCGATTTCATAACAACAACTTTAACATTGGAAGTTGAATTTGTATTTGCTTTTGGCAGTTGTTTTTCAACTTCTTCAATAAAGTGTTATAAATCAGGCAGCCAGAATTATCAAATATTATATAGCTTAGTTTCAAAAGTATTACATTCTGTAAGAACTCTGTTTATAAGGATTCATATTTAAAAGTTTGAGGACCAACTACTTATCTCAACTTCATGTATTTTTGGAATTATTTTTAATGATTTTGTTCCTACAAATTTGTTTGATTGCTTTTCTTTGGAAGATATTAACCACTGCTCGGAATATTAAGGATTAACTTTATGTCCTTTTTGAAAGGGTTCAAAAGTACATAGTTTCAATCCAGAGATTTCCACCACCTCTTCCTTCCGAGCTCGTAACTGCTCATGCTATATGGCTTAAAGAGGATCACATTTAGTCCAGTTTTCTTTGCAGATTTCGATTGGATTTTCCACGCCGATTCCGAGAGATTTTTTTTATCTCTGTGTCATTTTCTGGAAAGACCTCTAGGATTGGGTTCATGATTTAAAACCACAACAGTGGAAAACGAAATAAATCGGATGTTATGGTCGTCTATTTTAACTTTTTCATTTAGGTTTCTCTCGATGCTTTTGCTTTAAATTCAATTGCCTCATGTAATTTGAGCCATGAGCTTCTTTTTGCTTATATATTATAGAGATGAAAAAAGTCAAGCTACAGCCGAGCAGGTTTTGAACAAAAAGACGTGTTGAAGTGTTATAGTCGTCACTCTGAGTCTTGAAAAATGGGAAAGACCTACAGGATTCACATTTTTGAAACAATTTTCAAAGAACTTCCGTGGAAATTTGGATCAGGAAATAGAGAAAGGGGCATATCAATGTATGAAATGGCTTCAACTAAAAACTGTTTTAGCTTTTTTGGTAGTCTCTATAGTTAGTAACTTACTTGGTTTAGTCAATTGGCTAAATAAACATAATATTGATGAAACTTTTGGCATTAAAATTGAACAAAAAAAAAATTTATATGAATTTGTCCGGAAACTTATGAACGGCAGTGTATATATTTATGCATTTTTTTTTTTAATCTGATAAGGTAGCTATAAACTATAAATTTAATTAATTTTGAACCTTTTTTATTGGAAAACTTAATTGATTTTAATTGTAGAAGTCAAATAGTCCCTTTTTTTGACAGTTTTTTCGTCATAAAATTCAAACCACCCTGTGAAATTTAACCAAAAGCTTTTCAAGTGATCTTTATGCACACATGCTTCGAATGAAACTAATTTGGCTTCGGTAGCTTGATTTGTTCCTGAGTTAGGCTGTACGAAAGAATCCGCACAAACGTACGTACGTACACACACACACCGACATCTTTCTAAAAATCATGGAATCCGACTACTGGGACCGCCAAACGTGGAGAAATGTAAAAATTTTGAATTTCGAAAATCGGACCGAGTACAAGAACTTCCTGATGGGAAGTTAATTAAACACTTAAAGCTAATGTTAACGTTTATGATATTTACTTTCTTTGATTGATGATTAATGCCATTGATGTTTAAAAATTATTTTGGGGATATGCGCGCCACGGCCAGCTCGAATGAAGCGCAATCGTGCTGTCCTATTTCGGCAATTTTATCGAGCAACTGAGGCCGTATATCTTCACATACCCCCCAAAGAAATCAATCTTAAGGTGTAAGATCACAGGATCGTGGAGACCAGTTAACAGGTTCATCACAAGAAATCATGCGCTCAGCAAATGTTTTCAGCAAATGAACTGTCAAACTGTCAAAAACGAACAACATCTTTTGTCTCTAAATAATAATAATATAATTTTATGCTAGACAAATAAACTTGTACAATTTTTGAATTCTTGATCTCGACAATAACAAACCATTTTTTTTTTTAAATCTGCAATACAATGCAAGCAAATCGAGTCTCAGTTCAAATTGATTCAGCACTTCGTTCATACTTGAGCAGTTTGGATATTTCAAATATTATAACTATTATTATTATTTATCAAACTAAACATAAATGTACAATGTAATAAATTAAATTCTACAGCACAAGCAACTATGGCTTTCGGCTGGGACGTATAGAAAAAGATCTTAAAAGAACTCCAACCATCGCATTAAAAGAATAATATTTTCAATGTTTCAAAAGACATGGGATCAGGGACCACTTGGAAAAGATTGGATAATTAGGACATAAAAATCTTGGAAGATAACTTGAAAAAAGAAAACAAATACAATTTTTGATAAGGATTCATATAGAAGCACATCATATGAGAATGTCAGATTTGGAACATAGCAAGAAAAATCAATTTCACTTTTGAAAAAGAGTATCCCGTTGGAGATCCCAAATACTGACCCAGTTACCCTAACACTGACTGCACAAATAGATTAAGAAATCTTATAAAAAAAAAACATATTGGAAATTAGTGGAGCAATTTAAAAAAAACTTTCATGGTACAAGAGTTTAATTGAAAATCAAAATATACAAAGTAAGGGAAGAGGAGTCGCCCAGCGATGATTGCAATTGTAACGTACTTGACTGTAGTGACTTCTTAAGAGAATAATCTGTGGTATAACAAAAAAATTAACAACAAAAGAGCATATTCCCAAAAGTATTTTATTTTTTCCAATAAATATAAATATGTTAAAATGAAAACTTTAAGTGGACTAGAACATAATATCAGCACATTATAAAAAAAAATTGTTAACAGCTTTTAAGTATTTTTTTCTTATTACTGAAATTTTGTTTATAATGACCCCTTTGAAAAATCACTCCTCATGTGCAAACATTACGCCATTATAACTTGACACCGTTAATATTGCTTATAATATTTTTGAAAGCAATCGTTCACAATACTGAAAAGGCTTAGTGGGTCGAATCAGCTGAGTTGCTTTTTGGCCACCGAATTATTCTTCAGGCAATCCTTGTGCAACTATCGAGTCGAGTAAATAGTGTCGTGAAAAGATAAAAAATTAAAAAATACAAATAGTTAAAAGATTATTTAAGTCGCAAAATTTATTTAAGAAAGAGTGAGTTATCATTCCAGCTCCAGTTACCCTCAATAGTAGCCTGATTTAAAAGAAAACGGCCAATTGCTAGTCGGATTTGGGCACCAAGGGTTTCTTACAAACATGAAGGTGAAAAAATACAAAAGAAAACTTTGCTTCATGCCAAGTTTCAAGATACTAGGTCGACTGGAAGTATCCTTCAGGTTTTGATTCCCTTGCGAGAAGTTGCGAGTTTTAAAAAAAATAGGCGCCTTAAGTTGCTGTTTCTTTTCATTGTGTTGACATAGAAGTTTGATCCTGTTACCTCAGTATTTGATACGAATTTCAACTTAATATCTGTGCTATAAGACGTTACTTCATACCATAATAACAAGATTCACGGGAGGTACCCTGTACGTTTTGATACTCTTGCGAGTGTCGGAAATTTGCGGCATAAACGGGTGTATATTTTGATTGCGTTGGCTTAGAAGTTCGACAGCTGCAAGGGACAGTAGACCTGAGTATTTCATATAAATTCCAGCTTGATACCCCCAAGCGTTCCTAAGAAAAAAGGTCTTCACAAACAGACGGATTACAAAGTGATCCTATAAGGGTTTCGTTTTTTCCTTTCGAGGTACGGAACCCTAAAAAATAAAAAAAAATTGTTTTTCAAGTCTGAGTCGTTCCATAAAAGGTGTTTATGTAAAAATAATATATATCTTTTTATTTGTTCAATGGAAATTCTTGTTAAATTGTTATTGTTATTTCTATCCAGGATTGCCAACATCCTGATAAGTGAAGTGTAAGAATAGTTGCACGGAGATGTAAACCGTGTAACTCCTGCACATTGTTCTAGCTCTCTCCCAGTTGCAAAAAAAATCGCTGCATGTTCATTGGGACTTAAAGATATCCTTGCACTTCTGATTGATAGAGTTTTAATCGCACTAGTTGATCTAGTGGCCGGAGCGATTGAAAGTGAATCAAACGCAGACTCAAAGTTCAAGATTTATAAAAGCGGCTTTCACGTTGCTGTTTTTTTATACACACGCGCTTAAGGGTTCATGAATACCATAACGTTGGTGAGAAGGATATGGAAGGAAGTAGAGGCACATTGTTCTTAAACTTCATTTTTCTCCGCCGTTTTTTTGTTTCCTATAAGTTTTATAGCTCGACTCTGATGCGAGTGTGCTCAAGATGGTTTTCGAAGCGCCTTTCCACACGTGGCAGTTAAGCTCAAGTCTATGTCGATTATGCCAGTTCAGATGGATTAATTTATTTTTTTGCAACACTTAAGGAAACCAAGACAATTCGCAGCATTTTTGGCGATATACCATAGCTTACGTGGTCATTGCAACAAAGGTTATTATTGATGCGCATTCCGATGAAAAAAAGTTTCAGCATCAGTGATGCAACTGCCATTCATGGATACTGGCTGAGGTTTTAATTTTCGCTTAGGTGACAGTTGACAGCATTGTTTTTGGAGGCGTTAAATTCTGCTCTGTTCATAGGCTGTTTGTATCGCAATTTTATGAGGTTATCATACGCAGGAGTTCCATATCCATGTAGTAGGGAGTGGAAGACAAAACAGAGAGTACCGTCCATTACTGCTTGAATTGAATGGGTGCAAAACAAAGTTTCTTTCTCTTTCATCAAATGGAAGGACACAAGAAAGTGTTTTGGCATAATAACCTTGCACGAAGAAGACCATTCTGTGGATGCTATTCCAAAAAAGACCTAATTATCGAAGTCCACGTTTCAAGTGGGATTGACGGCTTAAAGCTCCAGAAATATGTACAGAAAACAACCGCTCACACTCAAGTCACCGATAAAAAAAACTTCAGGCCATCGTTGTCGAAAACTTTTGTAACGACCTCGAAACAAAGTCAAGCGGCTAGATTGGGGAAGCGAGCAACAGGATTGGATTTCAACTGACAAAAGGGAATAAAGAAATGATTTCATCATGCTCCACAATGTTTCCCTTTCCCCATTTTTGAGACTTTAACATTATCAATGGACAAAGGAAGAAGAGATCCCAAACATTCTCGAAAACTTCTTCTCAGAGGATAAGTGGATCAAGAAGAAGGTGACCTTTACTTTGATATTCAATTTTCTATGAAGTGTTTCAAAGCTCCTGCAATGCTTACTTTTCCTCTATGAAAATAAAGGAATTCAATTGTTGGAGCAGCATTTCTTTCTGAGAATTTTAATTCCAAACACAAAAATATTTTTTTCATGTTTTAAGGTAGGAATTTTATTACAGTTTTTTTTCATTACACTTAAAAAATTATTATACCTTTTAGATAAGAGAAGATATCCCATTCTAAGAAAGACACTTTATTATGAATTTCATATTTTTACTTAACATTGCAAGTTGATTAAGAAAAACCATGTTTTTTTTTCGAATGGATTTAGGGTTAAGTTAAGAAATGGTTCTTCTCAAAGAATACAAGTAAAAGCATCATTCCACATTTAGAGTTTGCAATGTCTTTGGAGCATTATAAGAAAACATTTCTGTCAAAACTCATATTCACATAAAAAGTACGCATCGAATAGAGCGATACAAGAGCAGAAGCAGTAGAGCCCTGTTGCTGTCCATTTTTCGCAGTTTTTTACTCATGAGAAAGATTGTGATTATGCTTAGTTCCGAATAATATCAGTCTAGGCACGTATTGTTTTATCCTTTGCCAATAACCTTGTAAAAACTACCAACCGAGCAACGTTAAGATATCATAATATTTTTCAGCTGCACTCGTTCAATGGAAGCAGTCTTTCATTCTGAAGAACATGTTGATGCATTCGTTGGCCGTCGCCTTCATTAACTGACTAGTGGTCACGTTCGTTAAAAAAATAAGACAAGTATTAAATATTTAAGGAAACTTTAATTTCGTGCAAAATCTATTGTCTAAAAAGTCTTCATTTTTTTTAAGATCCATCTTTTTTCCAAACTTTGTCAAATAGTTTTTATATAAAAAAAAAGCACCCACACATTTCTATCTTACACTATTGGATCCATATCGGATTTCCCTCTCGAATTGCTCAGCCTTCAGGGTTCCATCTATGCTCTCAAAGTCCTTGTTGAATACACTGTACGCACTGATTTCATGCTTCGCCTTTGGTCCCGTTCTTGTATTTAAATAAATCCCCAGCAAAGCAGAGATCATTAGAAAAACAATTCCAAACTGCAATTCAATTGCAATCACATAGCATGTTGCCCAAAATAAGAGATAAACTATTTTTAATGTGTACTGCAAGTATTCCTTGTGATGGTCAACGACGGCGTCTTTCACAGCATCTGTTGCTGGAACTTCTTCCTCTTCAGAAGACGAAGGAATATCGGATAGGAGTGGCTCCTTTTCAGACTCTTCTTGTTGCTTCTCCTGAAATCAGAAAGCTTTAAGCGTTTATGTGGGAGATTCACATTTTTTTTCTCACTGGAACATCGACAATATGATTTTCTTTAGAGTTATCGGGTCCTGCCCCTGATCCAAGGGTAAGCATTCTCCGCAGAGCACCTTTCAGTTGTTCGTACCTTTCTTGGCGGCGCTTTTGTTGTCTGTATTCTTTAAGTTTCGATTCCATTTGGACTAAATTTAGTGGAAAACATTCTAAAGGAAATAAGAAAAATCCGATTGAAAAATTAAGACACGTATTTAATATGTAAACAAAGCTATTCCGGTGTCAATTGTCAATCTGACAGTAGCTTAATGTCATAAATTCCCTCTAAAGCCGATGAGACATCTATTGGTGTGCAGCGGGAACTTGTTTGGGAAAGTTTATCTAGTCAATCTCACAACCTTTGGTGCTCTGCTGTGTTAAGGTTCGTTTGGACTAGTTTTTTTTATGAATGTCTTTACGTTTTTAAGCAGTTTTCTGTTTGGAGACGCATTTCTTAAAATAAATTAATTTAAATTTTATACACACGCCGACATAATTCATCGTACGTCAGGTAAAAATGCTGCTGTTCGGTACTTACACAGTTTATTCAAAAAAGGACAATAATAAAAGAATCAGAATAAAAACGAAGGTTTTTTTAAATTATTCTATTTTAGTTTCTTAGAAGTTGAACGATAAGAAATAATTAATTTCATTTAAACGACAAAATTCATCGTACGGTAAGGTTCGTCATTAAAATCTTGATGAAATCGGGCTGTCAGTATCTTGTTGGGCCTCCACTAGATTAAAGGACAACTTGTAGTGGACATGGCATAAAAGAGAACAAATTTTGCGTAAAATCCTTCGGGTACACGATCCCATTCTATTTGGAGATCTTCCTTCAGAGTCGCTTTTGAATGTGGTGAAGAATTCAATTGCCTTGGAGCATAGTATAACAACAATTCCTTAACTTTTCGAGCGGTGTGTTTAGGGTTCTTATCTTGCTGAAGTATCCAGCCGGGATCCAAACTTAATTTCTCAACTGATTGGCGTAGACTTTCTTTTAGTATATCAAGATACATGTGCTGGTCTTCAATAAACAACAGCTTTCCTACGCCGGACTTAGCCATGCTCCCCCAAACCATAACACTACTTCTACCGTGCTTCACTGTTCTTCCATTTCAGTGCCGCTCTTTCGCCAAACTCTTGAAGGACCATCGCAACTAAAAATGTTGTACATGCTCTTGCCGGAGAACACAATTTTCTTCCAGACAGACAAATCTGCGTCTTTGTGCAGAGAGACAAAGTCTTTACGTTTTTCTTATTCACTTCACTTATGGACGGTTTCTTTCTTGGTGTTCTTCAAAAATATCCATGTCTGTTGTAGAGTCCTTTCGATTGTACGCGTGCTGACCTCTGCGCTGCATGAACCCGCGACTATTTGTTTGATTTCAGGACATTAAGTTTTTGGGTTTTTCCGGTTAGTGTTTAAAATGAGCCTTTCGCTTTTTCGTTGGTAAACAAATTTACAACCACTTGGCGGAAATCTTGGGTCGTTTCTTTTCTCCGTTGCTCAGCTGACATGATCACTTTTTTGGAAGATAAAAAATGACATAATTTTTGCTTTAATTGTAATTGAAAACCAATAAAACTAAAATCAGTCATCGTACGATGAGTTGTGTCGTTTGGACTGCAACATATTTTATTCCATTTATGAATAACTTGAGTAAAAGGGATAGAATGAAGGAAAGGGTATGGTAAATAAAAAGATCATTAGCCATAAGAAATAAAAAACAATTGAGAAGAGGTGGTTCTGTACATATATAGAAATATATTAGAATTTTGTTTATCCTAAGACGAATTTTGTCGGCCTGTGTACGTGTAGCGATCACCGTAATAGATCCCATAGTTTTTCATCCTTACTCCATCTCATCTCCTCGATGTCGATGCTTAAGCTCAGTTTGTACGTTTTACGTTTTTGTGCGTAACCACTGTCTGCAAATGTTTCTTAGAGGTGATGATTTATTGTTTCTCAAACATAAATTCTTCTCTTGTAACGCAATTGGTTATTCGGTGTACTTGGTCTTATGTTGAATGTTTCCTCTTAAAGTCAATCCACATTTCTCAAAGCCTCAACAATGCACAGATTGCATGAGCAAGCCATTTAAAATTCCAACTAGAATGAAGCAATGATTAGTGATCCCAGAACACAAAAAAGGTGATACTATGTCTTTAAATAATTACCGACCAATTAACCCTTATATAAGGGATTCCAAAAATTAATGTTGTTGTTTTTAGATAAAATTAGATTCTTCCGTGACTCTCAGTTTGGCTTTCGTAGTGGCAAATCCAATGAAGATGCATTCTGATGAATCTGAACTGCTTGTCTATTTATTAAAATCGTTAAGTTTTTTGACATGGTGGATTTTATCATAATGCTCAAAAAACTCTTCAACGCAGATTTTAGAGCATTTTTCCACGACCGGTTAACTTCTCATTTAGAAAACCGTATTCAGAGAGTAAGAGTTCATAATTCTGTGAGTGCAAATGTTCTCTTCAACATACATAGGTGTTCCACAAGGATCTTTTTTGGGTCCCATCCTGTTTTTAATTTTCTTTAACTCGCTCTTTCTTCAACATCTTTTGCCGTCAATACTGCAGGTTGACAACGCTTGATATGACCTGGAATTAATGCGGAGATGGTTCAAACTTCATAAACTGCCCATTAGTGACAAAACGAAGTTCATAATGTGTAAAATAATGGGCAAAGTCTGTGATATGATATAACTTTAAGATGTCATGCGCCCAAATGTAATAGATTCCGTTTGACTCACTTTTGTGCTCACGATAGAGATATATCTTATAATACTAAGACAGCTTTAAGTACTTAGTTATTACCTTCGAATATAAGCTTAGTTGGATGGATCATGCTGTCATTGAAACAATATCTTATAGCGTAGTCAGTCAATACTGCAAGTTGCCAATTTTAACGATGGTGTTATAATGGTCTATTTAAATCCAAACTAGAGTATGGCATAGCTTGCTAGGGTGAAATGCATTTAAATAAACTAGAGCCTCTGTTAATCTAACAAAAACATGTAATTCGTAAACTTTGTAAGGTTAACCGTCGAGCTCCTAGTTTCGAGTTGTTCAAAATTCTTTGTCTTGTTCCCTCAAAACATCTGTAGTTTTACTAAGTATTAAAAATATTTTTTGAAGTCTCAGCATAAACATCTGCGAGGGTTTATGATAACCTGAAATCAACGTGTCAACACCAGAAATCTCACACAAAAAGATCGCAATACTCTTGCTTTCTTATATAGCGTAGTTTATTGTATTACTGCGTCCTGTTTATTTAATTCATTTATATACTGTGTCCAAAAAATAAGGTGACATTGTATTTATTTTGAAAATTCTTTATTTATTCTTCCAAATCAATTTCATCCCCTTCAAAGTAATCCTCTCCCGATGCAATGCACTTATGCCAACGGATTTTCCAATCTTTGAAACACTGGTTGTAGTCACTTTCCGTGATGGCCTTCAGTTCCGTCTTCGCTGCGGCTTGAATCTCCTCTATCGTATCAAAACGCTGTCCCCGGAGCGGTCTTTTGAGCGTGTTGAATAGCCAGAAGTCGCACGGCGCCAGATCAGTTGAATACGGTGGTTGCGGAATGATATGGGTTGAGTTTTTGGCGAAATGATCACGAATTACGAGTGCGGTATAGGATAGTGCATTATCGTGGTGTAAAAACCAAGAATTGTCTTTCCACAATTATGGCCTTTTTAGGTGGTTAGCGTTACGCAAACGACGCATAACGTTCAAATAATATTCCTTGTTGACTGTTTGGCCGGTTGGAAGGAATTCATAAAGCACAACACCACGATAATCGAAAAAAACAGTCAACATGACCTTGATTTTTGAGCGACTTTGGCGCGGTTTTTTGGTCTCGGCTCTCCTTTGGCATGATATTCGCTCGATTGATCGGTTGTTTCGGGGTCGTAAGCATAGATCCATGTCTCATCGCCAGTTATAATGCGTTTCATGACATCCTGGTAGTCGGAAAGCATTGTTTCACACACTTCAACGCGACGCCTTTTTTCCAAAAAATTCAATGTTTTCGGTACCAGTCGAGATTTGACGCGCTTGAGGCCCAAAGCATCCTTCAAAATGGTATTGACTGAGCCTTTTGATAAGCCAACTTCATCAGCAAGGTCTCTTATCGTTAATCGAAGGTTTTTCAACACCAAATCTTTGATTTGTTGGACGTGAGCTTCATCGGTTGAGGTTGATGGTCGCCCAGAACGCTCTTCGTCTTCGACACGTTCACGGCCGGCTTGGAAATCACTATATCACTTGTAAACATTTTTTTTTAGACCTAGCCTCATCATCAAAGGCTTTCTGCACCATCCTCAACGTATCCGCAGCAGAAAATTGATTCCGCAAACAAAATTTAATGCAAATTCTTTGCTCAATAAATTTCGACATCGCAAGAAACGAAAAACTCACTTTTAGCAGCTCACAAAACGACGCGTATCTCAAACACTATGAATATATTTTGACATGAAATTTCACATAGATGTCACTTACAGTACTACCAACCTAAAAAGAAAGAAAAATTTCCAAATCCTTCGACGCGCGCAGTTTAAATTCATATGTCACCTTATTTTTTGGACACAGAGTAGAAGTATGAGCTTCGATAAATTCTAACATTTTCATTCCTAGCGTAGTTTTTTGGAAGCTTTATTGAAATTGAGAGAAACAAACGGAAGGACATCTATTGGTTTCTTTTTAAAAAGGCTTTTACAATTCAGGATGGCATGGCTTCTCTATGGCTCCCATTGCGTATGACTATCGTTGATTGTGTACGATAGTTGTAGATCTGACAGCCGGCTGTAGTCGATCTCCTCGATTCCTAGTCGATATTTTGGAAGAGTTTAAATCATATTACATATTTATATTAAAGAAAATAACGAAATTGCACAGCGTTTGGAACAGAGGTATTTCTTACACTGCGATGCAAATGCGGTTCTATTTTCATCAATGGAACTCTAAATACTTCTCTAAATAGTTGTAAATAGTTCAAAAATCTGAAAGGACTTATTAAAAATTGGTTTCTACACTTGAGATAGCATTTCTCAGTTCGCTCCTTTTCCTAGCTAAGTCTTGGTACTTATAATTTTCTGTTTCTGATGCGCTAAGCCATTGAACCAATTTTTACTTATAAATAATAACGAAAACATTAGCCAAACTCAAGAACTGTCAAAGTATGATTATTCACAAAATTAACATTTTAATTGACAATGATCCATTCCTTCACAATGAGTTACACAATCCCAAACTTAAAATCAATCGAAAATGATCGTAACGATCGCTGATCGACACTTACAATAGAGGTGTACATACATATGACTTCGTGTGAATTTTCCAAACTCCCAATACAGCAAAAATTTGGAAGTTAAAAACGCGCCAAATCTTAGAAGACGATGTTTTCAGGAAAACAGTTGTAAATTTTGAGTTTCTTTAAGTCCCAAACAGTGAAGCGATAACGAAACTTTGTTCCGATTCCTGAGTCGATTTGAACTTGTGATATAATGATCCGAGATATTTATGGAATATTCTCTTGGGGCTAATGCGAAATGTGATATCTTTTGGGCGTCTGAGGCTCCTAAAAGAGCTGGGTGGCGAAGTTGGTAGAGCACCTGCCTTTCAATTGATTCAATTGATAGGTCCCAGGTTTGATTCCTAGAGTAGTGGTCTAGTTTTTCGAATCTGGTCCAGTCACCATTTGCCATTGGGATCAAGTTAATGGCACTATCACTGGGATGTTCGACCAGTGATCGTAGTCTGACTAATGGATGGCGTTGTTGTAGTGGTTGTTGTATCGGCTTAGTTCCTAATTCGTGTTTTCAAAATAGCGGTTTGTGTAGATTGTCTGTAGATGTGAAACATAACACTGACAGCGGGGGTGTTTAAGCTAAATCTTCCAAACTTTGAAAGTTCATAGATCATAACTAATGTCGAATAAAATCCTGCGAATTAAGTCAAGGCAAATAGGTCGATATCAAAAACCTCCATGCCGTTTTGGGCTCCACCCACGGAAGTGAGTTGAAATCAATTACACCAAAGTTTCTCAAACCACTACACAATCTTTCATTCTTCTCCTTATTCTTCCGCTCGCTCTGTGCTACACGCATTAAAAGAGTATTTATATCCTCTTGAAGAGCGAGCAAATAATTAAGAAAAAAATAATAACAAGGCGCATACTTTAAGTCTCACTAACTTGCGTTTAAATGTTTATAGAATTATATCACTAAGTTTTTTTTATTTTTTGAAGGCAAAAGAGCTGTCAATATGAGAACAACATATGATTAAGATGCATTTGCTTTTCAAACCTTAGCCAATTCAGTACGACTTACCTCCACAAATGTCCAAGAGCATTCGAAAAGAATTTTTGGAACACGCTGATACTCGTATGATGTCCTTTCAATTAGCTTACCTTTAAACTGAAATCCGCAAACATTTTTCTTAAAAACATAACCAAAAGAAGAATCTTTACATTTTCTATAATTTTTATTTTTATAGTTCCAATCGATCTTAATGTTATTACAATTTCAATTTAATTCTAAACATTATTTTTTTTGTTGTTTTTCATTACATTATTTTTGCACCCCTTTGTATCTTGCAAACAAATATAGTAGATATATGTATGTATATTTTGTATATAAAATTATACGGCACACATTTATTTATTATAAAAAAAAAACAATCCCTATTTTTGTGTTCCGTTAAATATTTTATCTCAATCGCTTTGTGCACTTCGTGTCCTTTTTCAAATCAAAAAATAAAAAATTAGATCAAGAAACTTTTATGTATTCGCTCTTTTTTAAAATAGAAAACAAAAAATTTTATCAAATTTTTTTTTATATTCTCTTCGCACTCGTGTATGTATGGAGTTTCGAAAGCTTGCAAAAAAGTTTACACAAAAATATAGTGAAACCTATAAACAGACATATTTGAACGCTTATAAGAACAAATAAAACAAACATTTACATTAAATATGTGGTAAACAAAAAACATATTTATTTTTGTTTGCAATAAAATAATAAAAAAAAATTGATTATTGTTTGGTAAAATATTGAAAGAGATTGCAACTTAGTAAATAAACAAACAAAGTAAAAAAAAGAAATCGTAGGAAAAAAATATTTAGACTTACTTAACCCGCACACCAGAAAATTTTGATTTAATTACAAGAAAAAAAAAAATAGGAAATTAAGAAAAAGCAAAAAGTTAAATTTTAAAATTGTTTTCAAAAATCGTTGTTAGTTTAATTTTCAAAAAGGTTTTCTTAAATTATTCCTCTTTCAATGTTTTTATCGATTCGTTTTTTTTTTCTTTTAGGGCAGTAAAAATTTATCTTAAACTAATTAACACTTTTTTTTTAATGGGATATCTTTTTTTTTTTTGTGAATAAATCAATTTGTAACAATAGGTTTTTAATTGCTACAAATTCTTTACGATCAGCACTTATTAAGATTTTTGAAACTCTTTTATAGAATCTGGAATAAGACTTTAATTTAAATTAAATGCGAAAAATAAGCTCAGCGCAAGAAAAAAAAATTAACAAACAAACAAATTGAAACAATATGGAATTTAAGAATATTATTTTTATTTTTTAGAGCTCTTTCGTAAATAAATGCTGATATATTTTTTATTTTTAAGAAAACAGAAAATCAAATACACACAACATTCGTTTAATGAATTTCTGTTTTCATTTTAAATCTAGTACATTGAAAGGATATAAGAAATGTTTGAATGATTTTTTTTTTGTAGTTTAATTGTCAAAATGATTTTATTTTAGCTAAGCCTTGTCCTCGGACAGGACCATCTCGTTGGTCAATTCATTTAAAACCTGAACAAGATCAGTGTCTTCGAGATATTCACTCTCGTTCATGTTGTAGTCGTCATTGCAAAGGTCCATCAAGTAGGTGGTCATCAGGGGGTTGCCATTGTCCAAAAAGGATATCGAGGATTTACGATGATGGACTTTTGAAGTGGTTGCCTGTAGTTGTGGTATCGCTGATGGGGTTCCTTGTATTTGAATGGTTGCCGTGTTGGTTCCATGGTCGATATTTGATATTAAAACATCGCCAGTTTTGACAGCCTCATTGATGATGCTAAATTTTGGGTAAAACTTTTGAGCGGCATCGGACAGTATACTGCTAGTGTCCTTGATCAGGGTCTTCTTTGGAATACAACTTTCATCGATGCCGCTGTCACTGCTGGATTCAGTGTCGCTCATGGTCAGCAATGCTGGCGGATTGGAGTCATCCGATGGATATGGTGGCGATGGATATACACCCGGACCACCGATCATCGGATTTGAACGATAACTCCGCATCACCTTCGCTGTCGATGTATCGCAACGTATCGGTGTGAAACTGTCACACGGTGAGAGTTGAGCAATCGAATCGTTGCTTATTTCGTCTGTGATCATTATTTCTGGACCAGTTTTCACAATGATATTCTAAAGAAAATTAAATAAAATAAAAATAAATATTAGATCTTGAAATAATATGGTGGGTAAGTTAAATAGCATTAACAGGGATGCGTGTTCTTTTTTGTGAATTGCCAAGAGTTCCGAAAATAAAGCTGGTTGACTTGTAAATGATCCTCTACCATTCCATTTACCCCTTCTCTTGTTTTAAAACACAATGATAAATAGCCTACGAAGCCCTCTTAAAACTTGCATATCATGAACAAATTTTAAGTCAATTTATTACATTTTCTATTGAGCATACCAATTCCTGTCACAAGTTCTTTCCACGTCCCTTGATTTGTACGTTTTTGAAGCTATTTGAAGTCGATCGTTTAAGAGGGAAGAATTGAGATAAACTGGTGTGTTTTATTTCTGTACCATATCTCGGTAAGATTTATTTTAAACACGAAAAGAATGTAGAAGGTTTTCATCTTTGTGTTCTAATATTTATTTTATTTAGAAATCGATTGAAAAAAATAATAATTTTGAACCATCATCTCCGTTCAAATGTCTTATTTCAGCACTTACTTTCAAAAATAAGTCCCGATTTTTTTCTGAATGAGCTCAAACTCAACCCCCAATAAATTCATTCCTTCAATAATTTTTTTTTAAATAGAATCGAGCCAACCTTATTTTCGGAACAGTTCACATTCGAAATATCTAAAAACACAGATCCAGAAAAAATATTACAATTCTGTTAATGCTATTTTTATGTACGGTTTATGGGTTCAAAACGATTCCTCCTGCTGTGCATTATTGGATTCTGTTTCACGCTGAGCACTAGAGATGCTCATAAATGACGTTTAAATTTCAAGTAGTGAATTGTGTATTTAATTTATTGAAAATACGAGTAGTTTATCTTTTTTTCAAATAAAAAAGTATATGAAATTTAATGTTGATGTGTTAATTATTTATTTAATTAAACACGTTTTTGCATACAGTTGGAATCTCCTGAAAAAATTGAAATGAATAATGAAGGGATGGGAATAGAAAGGAATAAGGAATAAGCGTTTTTTTGAGGCAAACAAAATTGTTTTTACAATAAAAAAATTGTTTTCGGATGATTTAAAAGACATTGTTTAAAAAATTAATTATATAAATTTTAAATATATTATTATTTTTCAAATTCATTGCAGCAAAATGATTACAGTGTTTTAATGTTTTAAATATTCATCGTTTTACAATGTTTTTAAATTTTCTTAATTAATATTTAACAATGTTGATAATTCACAAAAAAATATGACATTGGTTCTTAAAAAAACAATACAAAAAAAGAAGGCTTAAAAAATAGTAATATTCTAAATACATAAAAATCATTTTTGGTATATTTCAAACGAAAGTCAATTTATAGATAAAGAAAAAAAGCCGAAATAATCATGATGATCGCCCGTTTAAGTTTTTTGAAAAACTGTAGAATATCGAACAGCGTTTTGTATCGCAAATAACCGACATCGCCAGAGGCTAAAAAATATTGTAAGGTTTTTTTTTTTGATAGGAAGAAACATTTGCTAACCTTAAGGGGAACACTATGGAGGCTTTCTGGACTATTAACGGAATGTTAGAAGAAGTACCAACTTCAAAGGCATTCTTTATTAGATCATTTCCATATTCTCTCGAAGAATATTTCGATACAGTAATTTAGTGTTATTCGTGATTAAAATGGGTTTAAATTTGTTAACAAAATCTCTGAACTTCAAACGTTCCCGCAGATGAAAAGGTCAGGCAGTGTATAGATAGAAGAACGGACTGGCATCTTAAATCACGATTGACCTGTTGACCAAAAGTTTCCCTTAACAGCACCATTGTAGGGCAATCAGTGTTGGCAGTATCTCTCAGGACTTTCATGAATTGACTGTCGTAAGAAATACTTAATCATAACTCGATATCTCGCAACATTGTGTTAGCGCCATCATCCTCAAAGAAGAACGGCCCAATCGCTTTTTCCGAGGTAACGCCACCACCACTGATTAACCAATTCTGGCCTTCTCAGTACGCAGTTCAAGGTGTTAGGCCATGAGTCAGACGTTGGATAAAAATATAATAATAATCGACCGATTTTTTCAAAAAATAAATTCAATTTTTTGGGCATCTGCAAATTACGATAACTTGAAATTTGTGATTTTTGAGACACCTTGCACAGGTTGGACTTTCTGTTTCCTTAAGAATCAAGTTAACTCAAAACTGACAGAAACGCGGTACGAAATCAATCTTCAAATGATTGAACAATGTTCGGAAATATCGAAAAGTAACTTCTAAAGCCATTGCCGTGTGAATTTTTCAAGACTGGTTTGCTGATTGATTCATCATGTTCGCTCAGTGAAAAATTTACCGAAAGTGTGCGTCCAAGCACGAGAGCCTCAACACGCCAAAGACCTCAGCAATTGAACATCATTCGTTCAAGCCTGCGGAGCATTTTGCATAAGAAACTAGGAATGACCGCTTTCGAGTTCTAAGTGACTCAGGAATTGCAGCAAAATGACCACCTGCTTGATCTTCGCTTCTCTGTTAAAGCTTAAGAGCAGTTCAAACTTGGACTATAATTGTACTTCAAAAATCATATTTTCATATATGGCGCATTTCTCTGTCAACGTCAACGACTTTCAGCTAAGAAGGGCGCTCTCGCGGCATGTTAGCCGATTTTTCCATATGACTCCAGCACAATGTTCATCCATAACATCCAAGCCGTCCAAAAACAATTGGTTGATTGCATGCCGCACATAGATTGTCAAGTGGTTTAAAACTTAGATGTATTTTTGGTTTCATTTCTATTCGTTCAATTCGCAGTATTTTATTCGAGATTTGTTGATTTACTAGAATGATGTATTTTCGAAGATTGTTTCAATAGCAGCACATCTACACTAACTGATACAGTAACCACTGGGTCAGACTACATCACATCAATAAGTTCAATAAACTTGTAATCAATTTGCAATTTGACAACAGTGAACTTTTATTGGTGGGATAACTTCAAAGGGACAATTCTTTCACTTAAAAACAACATTGTTCTATCTATTCGAAAAAAAGGTAAACTTGGGTTCACAAGTTTAAGGCCGAGCTAGTCATTTGAATGAAATAATATTTCATATAAAATGGGAAGAACAACTGTTTTAAAAAAATCATTTGAAAAATTTTAATGAGCATTTTGTTGTAGCCTTTGTGGCAATAAATATGCATGTGCTTCGAAAGTCACAGTTAGTTATGCAAACAAGGACATTTGTCTAAATGAAGAGCATTGGATATGTTCGCGACCAAAAAGAAAAAATAAGGAGTACAATAAAGAAATCCTAAATAATTTTATACCCACCCATTTTAGATTAACATGGCTCTTTAAGTTTATCAATCACTGTTTTGGCTATCCAGAAAATCCCTCTCAAATTTTATGACATACTTTTCCTTGGTTCTACCAAGAGTAAACCAGATCAAGAAACAATCCCACAGGATAAGAAAGACAGCATCATTATGGCACACAGCTTGGCGGGGCATTAGGCTCGAGTGCCAATAAATCATTCCCTGTGCCATTTTAATATCCTTTATGTATATATTTTCAAATCAGTCAGTACACGTCCACTTCATTTCCATTTTCTTAGAAATACATTGAATTTCAAATGAAAATTTCTTTTTTTGGAAAAAATGACTTGAATTGTGAAATGTCAACGTCAACCATGACGTCATGTAGTTCACAAGAGCATGTCAATTTATTTGCAAAAAAAGAAAAAAACTCCAGATGAATACCTAATATCCTGGCAATTGGAATCATTTCCATTTCCAATGCTTAGCATGTATAGTATGTCTACAAGGACTATGACGTCAGACATTTTTTTTTGTATATCCTAAGCTTTCCGATTTGCTATAAAAATGTCTACTGTAGTGCTTTTTCGAAAAACCCACTCAAGCTCTGCGGAGTTAAATCGTAGGCGGGACATTTTCCCAAAGAAAACTGGGTCATTTGGAATACATACAGGAAGCGAAAAAGGAAAGTACAATAAGAGCAAATAAGAGAAATGCCCCAGAGATGACGACAAGGATGGAAAAAAAAACGACACATTGGAACGTTATAGAGAAAGTGAAAGTAAAGTTGTATTTACTGCCGTTGGTATACATGTTTTCGGGGGCTCGTTTGGAAGCCCCCAGACTCCTCTTACCTCCCTTGACAGAAGTGAAAGAAAATCCATATTATCGGTTTTTTTTTTGTGTGTGGCTTTTATTTGTTTTCTTTCTGTATTCACGCAATTGTTCTCGGAAACGAAAGGAAATATTTAACTTTGTAACTGAAAAATATGAAAACAAAAATGTTGTTTTTTTGAAATAAGTGATGATGATGATAATTGGATGCGATTATTCGGATGGGAGGTCATACATAATATCCTGCAGGAGTGATGATGAATCTCTTGGTTGGGGAAACATATTAAAATATGCATTAGGTTGAGGTGAATTTGATTGTTTTTTTTTTTTGCTTTTGGGAATGAAATAGGTCAGGTTACTCGTAAAGGAGTAATCGTTTGAAAAATGTGTTCATATGATGTCCTTGATGTCCTATCTGTACAGACATATATGCCAGAAGCATGCCCGCAATTGTAACCTTTTACCTAATTTGGAAGAGCTATCTGGGCTTTTATTGCAAAGATAAATGTATTTCATAGCCAGTCAGACTGGAGGGTTGAATCTATTCTCAGATAATGACGGAGGAAATGACCGTAACTTCGGGAACGTATTGATTTTTTTTTTTTTTTTTTTTTTTTCTTCTCATTTTCTTCAAATGTGGAGAGATGCTCTTCATTTGGGGAAAAACTCTCTGTTTGAACTCTTTTCGAATTGAAGCTCAGATGGTACAGTAAATCAATGGTAAATCAGTGAAAACCGTGTCAATATCACTATTGAAACACTTATAAAAAAAAGTGGTAACAAATCTGTTAACTTTGTTTCGAAAAGCCGCTTGTCTAAATCGGAAATCTTCTTTGAAGAAACTATCGAGCTCCCAATCAAATGACGAGACTAAGCTGCACAAATTACTACCACCCGTTCTATTTTAATGGCTCAAATGATTCCAAATGTGAGTTTAAGTCTGTTGGAAAACCTTAGCACATTTTTGGTTTCAAATGTCTGCATATAAAGGATCTTTCAATATGGATTTCCGAACTTTGACAGTTGATAGCGGCCACATTATTGAAGCTACAGCCGTCATTTATTCAGCCTGTTTTGTCAAATTACCATGATCGGATTTAGTGTCCAACAACACGTACATAAAAATATTTTATTTTATCAAAATGGTTGTTCTGTTCAGGCAACATTCCGCGCCATAATTTTCGGTCGCCATAATCCTCCTTCCGAGAGGACTATTCGTAATGTGATTGATGGAATTTAAGTCCACTGGCTCAGTAAACGCATACGAAACGCAAGATCTGCCGAAAACATCTCCGCAGTCCATGCAGGAGAATCCGAGGAAGTCGATTCGCTCACAAGAACTCGCCCTTCCGCAGACCACAAGTTGGCGAATTTTGCACCCGTACAAAATTCAACGGACTCAGGAGCTGAACGTAAATGACCATTTACAATGACGTGTGTTCGTTGAATGTCTCAGGATCAGTTGAAAACGGACCCTATTCATCTTCAGTGATGAGGCCCATTTCTTAATGAATGGGTAGGTCAGTAAAGAAAATTGTAGAATTTAGGACGATAACAACCCTAATGAGATCCAAGAGCGTTAAGTCATTGTTTGATGTGGATTTCGGGCTGGCGGTGTCGTCGGTCCATATTTCTTAGAGACCGTTAGCCACCAACGACAAGTGGAGGTGATGTAAACTGGCCACCGAGATCGTGCGATTTGACCTCATGAGAGTTTTTTTTTTGGGGAGTTGGGGGATTCCTGAAGTTGCGGGTCCACAAACGAGTGCGCCCTTCAAGCTTACATAACCCATGCCAATCAAATGCAGCCTGTTTTATGCGCCAAGGTCATGGAAAATTGAACATTTCGGATACTCGCCACACAGAGAAGTCGGCGGCCATTTGAACGATGTAATGTTCCATGCATAATGATATCTCACTACACTTTGTTTTATTTAAATTTAAAGATAGGAAGCGCTTAATTAAAGCCCATTTGTTAATTCTCGATCCATGCGGGTTGATATTCATTTCGTCCTTACACAAGAATATCAGAATGAAGGCTCATAAGTCTCTTTATCTTTCTAACATAAACGACAGGAGCTGTCATTTCGACAGTCAACGAACTTCACTACGTAGTCAAATGCTCACACTTGTGTTTGGAAATCTATAAGACAACCTGAACAGAAAAATATTATGACAGCATTACTAGTAGAGCTAACCCAGCACATGGCTTTATAAAACGTTGAAGTAAGGCGTTTTCAAACCCATATACTACGAAAGCGCTCTGTACTTTATTATTTAAGTGCGAGCAGTGCTCGAATTATTTTGCCAAGCGCGGAGACCACGCTAAAATTCGCCAATTTGCGACACTTATACGAGGTCGTACAATGAACATTTCTCGGAATTGCCTATAGAGTTCTCTTATGGCATGACCAAGACAACCTCCCTCCTTCCAATTGATTAGGCTAGAGTCCTTTGAGCAAAACTGTGATGTTGCAGATATGGTAAAGAACAACCCACTTGGCTTAAGAAACATTCCAATCTTTCGTGTTCAATTAAACCATTTGTATCCTTGCCTTAAATGTATATCAAGCTTCAATTGATTTCTTTAATTCAAATTGCAAATTTTAAGAAAAAGTATAAGAAAAATATTATAATAATAATAATAATAATAATAAAAATAATAATAATAATAATAATAATAATAATAATAATAATTATAATAATAATAATAATAATAATAATAATAATAATAATAATAAACACAAAGATCAGTAAGAACCTCTCTTATGCATGGCTAACCAAAGAACAACTGAGACCAGAGACTGAAGGATTTTAACTGGCCATGCAAGACCAAGTTATTGCCACAAAAAACTACTGTAAACGTATCCTAAAAGAAAACAAAGGATCAGATTTATGCAGGACATAAAGAAGAAAAAATGACCAAGTGCCAACTTGCAATGGAAAAAAAAGATTATGGAAAGACAAATCGGTTAAAATAATACCAATACTCATCTCAGCTACAGGTCTAACAACCAAAAACTTCCAACATCACCTTGAAACTATAGAAATGGAACCCTATCTGCAATCACAAATCCAAAAGGCAATTCTGCTTAAAACAGCCACAATAGCCTGCAAGTTCCTTAACCACAATAACGAATAACACATTAACAACCATAGTCCGAGCCTAATCCCTCTGGTATATAATACCCGGGTAGATAAATTCCAGCAAACGCTGAGAATGTCAGAACTCGATATATACTAATAGTAATAATAATAATAAGACATTAAAGATCTCGGAACTAACGAAAGGGAAGCAGGAGACATCTTTTGCTGGATTGTTTCGTTCAAAACATTGGTATTCCAAATTTATTGTTAACAATATTTGGAAGCCCGACATCTTGGCGACCAACACCCCCTTTTACGGACCTCGATGGGGGCGAACTTTTGGTCCTAAAGTTTTCTAGTTTTGGCCTATGGATCGTAGCAATACGATTAACAGTGAAACCGTTCGAGTTCGTAGACGATATCGGCATGATTGGCTATTTTCGACGGCCCGCTGTTAGGCCCTGTTAAGTAACTTAAATCAAGAAAATGCAAATAGAATCAAATAAAGTCTATTGATGGGCAACAAGCTTATGGCCTTAACAATAAGCAAAAGAGCAGACAAAATATTGAAGAGGTAAGATGTAGAACAGATTTCTGGCCCTCTTTATAAAAACGTCCACAGCAGCTTACATTTTAGACGCCTACATCAAAAATGTTGTCGTCTTATAACAATCACGAAGTGTCTACGAACGCCGTAGACCTTCGCGTACAGATTCGACCGCCAGACACCTTCAAATCACTGATTCAACGGAACCGTAACGTGTAATTGCATTTTAAACATTCTTCACCCTAAAAGAGGGACAGTCCTTATGGCAACTCTCAAGGCGCCAAAAAAGACTATTTCAAATAATTCGTTAAGACCCTCGAAGGCATTTTACAAATTCACCACCCTCACCCCCCACAAAAAAACTGAAAGTAACACTTTCTTTTGAACAAAAATAATTGCAAACGAGGCAAACATTCAAAAACATTGCCTCCCGTCGCCGTTTTCCAAGATAATTTTCAAACAAATCTTAAAGCACGAAAAGTAAGCAGAAAAAAAAATATAAAAATGGCGAAAAAGAAACGGAAACGAATGATAAACACAGAAAATTATAAAAACAGCAAAATTAACAGAAAATTATAGTCTTGGGGATTTTCTTTTGAGCCTCTCCTTCCATTTAAATGAGCTCCCAAGGCACTTGACGGAGTATCCTTTTTCGTTCGCCTCCTTCAACACTGGGGAGTCCATCGTTTTTCGATGTGATTTCTTAAATTTCATAAAATTTCTCATTTTTCTAACACAAAACGTGGGAAGAAGGTCCTTTTTTTCTTTTGCTTTACTTTCTTAAAGTTGACAAGTGTATTTTTTGTTACGAAATAAAGTTGGCCTACACATGCCATGCCTCTTCCTTTCGTTGATGAATGAGTATGACAAATTTATGTGCAGGAGTATTGCTTTAAGGACGAGTTGTTTTTCCGTTTGAAGATTTGCAAAATTATTCGTGCTGGAAACTTTGTCTTCCTTTTTGCAAGCAAATGAAACACGGAATGAATTTTTTTGGAGAGTTTCTGTCAAGGAATATTCAGAGGATTCAATCAGAGTGTCTTCGAATTGTTCCCTGAAGATGAATGGGCTAAACGGATGAGTGGATTTTGAATATCGCAGATGGTCGGTACTGCTGAATTAAACGATGCCAATTCGAGGAGTGAATTGAGGTGGATTTTCGGATTTAATTTTGTCTTTTTAATGAGATAATGAAATAAAAATATGCGAAGGCAGCAGGTTCTTCATCGCGTAGGCGATTGTCTTTGGTAACTAAGGATAACAGATTTGTAGCGTTTTTATTTGATTTATTCGAAAAAGGTACTTTCAAATCTTATTTAATATTTTGTGGGTATTTCAGTTGATTTAAGTCTCGAGTGTCTATTTTGAAGTGGAAGCTTCGCCATAACCTGCCATGTTCAAGACTGAGGGGATTATTGAAAATTTCATTTTTTTAAAGTCTATAAAATGTAGCCAAGGAGTATGAACCTAGCAGAATCCTTAAATCCAAAGTCTAGATACTAGAAAATAACCTTCCAAACTGACAGTAACCTTAGCTAAAAGAATTATGCTGGCGAATTTGAAGCGATTTGCTAGTTTTTAAACCAATTATGATGCTTTCAAGTGTTTAAAAAAATCACCAAAAAGGAACTTAATTCTTTAAAATTTAAGTCCAATCTCCACGAGCGTGAGTATATGTTCAAGTTTTCTGGAGTCTCCAAAAATCTCTGCATGAAAAAAATAGTCAGTTTACACAAAGATGTGATTCCCTTGATCCGAATATTTACGTTCTAAGGTAAACCCTTTCAAAACTTATTTTGCAATTCAACCAAGACGTCAATGGAAAATGTTGACGATGACTTCTAAAGCTTCCGTTTACTTACATCATCTCTAAAAACAGAGAAAAATTGTTTTTGAAAGTTCGTTTCAATTTCTTCTCTTGACACCAGATCCATCTCATTTTGCTTTAAGAAACTGGGTCAGTAACACTTCGAAAGGCTTCCAAGTTTCAGCAAGTACGCGTTTCATAACAGAAACTAGGACACCAACTTCAAACCAAAAGCTTAATTGAATTCACTGAAACCTTATAAATAAAATATGAAAAACCAAAGTTTTCAATTTACTTCTGCCACCGCAAAATAGGATACAGCTTCAAAAAGGATCCACTCAAAGACAAATTGACGAAAAAAAAAAAAGAAGTTAATTGGGCCTGCCAAGGCAACTAGGTGAGGCCGATCCGATTTAAAGCGTCAATTTGTGGGGAGTTTATGGTAGACAGTTTCCATCCTGATATTGATACACAAGCACGTGGATATTAGAAATGTACTGAATATAATATTACTTTATTTCGCATATGCACAGGGTGGTCTGTACAATGTGGAAACCTACGATGACACCAAAATGTCATCAATTTGCAATTTTCGAAAGAATGCATGTTTTTTGATGGCGTCGAATTTTTGAAAGTACAACTTTTTAACCCATTAATTATTTTGTCAAACAAATAATTGATGTTAAGATATTGGGTTTTTTAAAAGTCGATACATTTAAGAATTTTTTAAGAGCTTTCCATCTATTTGACTATTTTCAGTCGATTGACGTTATCCGAGCAGGTTTTGAAAATGTCATTTCAATACAATTTCAATTTCAAAATAGAGGGGATTTTCAATGAAAGTAATCTCTTTGTCAGTATTCTCACGTCGTCGAAAATACCGTTGTCGTTTTGCGCCCAAAGGCGACATGGTTGGTGAATGTTTTTCGGACACGGATCCGCAACGAATTGCCAATAGAACCTTTGATCACGTCCATGGCGTTTTAAGGTATCAATTGAAGCTATTGGGAATAGTATTGACGAAAATTCAAAAGGCTTGTACCGCAGCAAAGCCCAATAATAAAACATCAGTAAATCCACTTTAAAGAGGGTTTTGAAACAAGATCTTCGAATGTTCGTTTACAAAACGCAGTTGACTTAAAAATTATTGACACAGACGAACAGCTTCGTTTGTCGTTGTCAAAGCTGAGCCGAATTGCCGGGAGCGAAACACGATGACCGTTGTGGCTCATTTCGCATTCAAAAGCGCCGTCAACAAAGAATTATCGCTCTTGGGGCACAGATAATTCTAATACAAATCACGAAACACCATTTCAGACAGGTCAATTTTGGCTAAAAAATCATCGATGGGCCATTCCTATTCAGAGCGGGTGAGACAGCTGCCTGCTCAACAATGAAATTGGAGGTTGATAAGACCTAAATTGTCGAAATAAATGCGATATTGGCACGACTTTACTCCGCGGGAGCTAACGAGTTAAGTTTGTTTCAACAAAAAATTAAAATCAGCGTGAAAACATTTTTCAACAACTCATGTTCCGTTGAAGGAGCCAATCTTTCCGAGAAGGATTGATATAATTCCTATTCTCCTAGGTTAGGCTCCTATTAAGTTTGTTTGTAAAATATCTTCTTCCTAAAAAGGTTCAGCAATCTATTTTAACTTTATTATTACGATAGTTGGGCCTTTAAAAACAAAAAAATAAGCACCACGATTTAATGAAATGATGATAAAGCCTAAAAGACTACGAGTCAGACTAACGAGACAGTTCAGTTTATCTCAAGCTTTGATTCACAGCCTCTCCGGGCTTTCGTGTCTAAGTGGTTTATGTGTCGAACTGTTGAGTATGAGCATCCGGGATTTAAAATCATCAATTTTAAGGATTGTAACATCTCTAGCAATTAATTGATAATATGATATTTGCAATCAAGTATCGTAAATACTTTCTTTGTATGCAAGTTGTTTGCGATTGAGGTTAAAAGTGTCCGTTTTATGTTTGTTTTTTTTATAATAAAGATCTAGGTGATAGTTTAGGTAAACTTTGAGGTATTATAGTCAATGAAATGTATTAATTCTTGTAGTAAAAAATATCTAAGAAAGTTATCAAATCTGATTTAGAGTGCAAGAGTTCAAGTGGAGAATTCAATTGGAGTACCTTTCATGGGTTTTTTGAAATTCTTAGAAAACGTAGAATGACTTCTTCGCTGATGGCATTACCCTTAATGTTTGATGTTCGTTTTAAGCAGCATCTCTAAGTCATAAAATTTCAAACAATATTATCGTTGCAATGCAATGTGATCTTCTGTCTCTGAATCAAAATGTTGTCTTCCCAACTAACTTTTCATACATTCGTTAATAACAAGCTTAATTTGAATGAAGACGAAAAATACGTCGCCCAAAACACTTCAAAATATCGAGACGTCCCGAAGCGCTTGAAAAACTTTTAACTCAAACGATCTAGTTACCGTCTGTAAAGTGTTTAGTCGAAAATTTGTATCTAACCATTATAAGCCTGTCTGACAGAATTCAGATCTATTTTGTTTTGACGTATTTGGAATCCTAGACTCGACAATAGGCGTTGAAATATTCATTGAATGAGTGTTAGGCTTTCAATAATTAGAAAGGCTCCACGATGGATAGAGACGCGAATCTGCAGAACCTCGTTGATGAAAATTGGAACACTGGACAGAAAAGTGTCAGGAAAATTCATGTTAAACTAGACTGATGTTGTTTCATAAAATAAATGCAGCTCGAATCGTATGGCCAAAGACCGTGTTAAAGATGTCTAAGGCAGTTGCGGTCAGCTTTTTGCAATATTGTAGCGATGTTTTTGCACCAAAAAAATGCTAAGGCAAACTTGTAGATTGACCCAATTATAGGCCAACGAATGGTATTTTAGTTTACATTTTTTAGAGAAAATTTTCTGTATTCAAGATCTATACGATAATATAAAAGCCTCACACAAATAATTATATGCCTTTCGAAGGTCGGAACTGTAATGTAAAAGTCTTAGGGTATTTTAAAGTTGCCATTGAATAGTAGGTTCGACCTCCGCCAGATATTTTGAAGCTAGGCCATTTTCCTAGCAACAGACCTTACAGAACAACGATTCGGGATGTAGTAGAATCAAAATCATAGAACAATTGTGGAACTTATGGTTGAATAGAATGCAAAGGAAAAACTAGGCTATGTATAATAGACACAATGAAATTAATTCCGGATATGACATTAAACATATTCTTACTCCCAATACACATTTGACCAAAATAAGCGAACAAAAAATCGTCTAGAACTAAAAACTCTTGCAATATTTGGACAAAAAAGGCATGTGTTTAGAAAGACATAGAAACAATAGATGCCTACAAAGAAATGTATAGGAGTTTCTATTGGAGTTTGGAAGGACACAACGTCGCACATCAGTTGTCTAAGGATGGCCATACAGCTCACAAATGAATTTTGATCATCTTATAGTGTTTTTTTTTTAGGTTTGGTCTTTAAACTGTCAATGTTCTCTACAGACTGTCAATTTGACAGTTGAAAGTTGATTTGTGATAAAATCGTTTAACCATTCTACGATGAATACATGAACGCCGAACAACACATGTAAATTGTGCAAACTTATTTTGGAAAATCATGGTTCAATTTGCCAAACTTATCGTAAGCAACGTCCTTTTTACGATCAGGAACGATCGAACGATAAGGAACGATCTTGGCTTAAAAATTAGAAGGTCCAGCTAGTGGAAGAGTTGAAACCGCTTGCCCATTATACGCGTCGTTAACGCGTTGATAAGGCCGAAAACATGATTCAGCTTGATCCTCATTTTGAACGCAAAATTTTGTTCTTTGATTAGGCCGATTTTTTATTAAATGTATATTTAAAGAGGTAAAATTGCCGAATTTGGAGTGAAGAAAAATAGAAGCCCTTAGATCCATTAAAACTCACTGTTTGGTGTGCTGACATGGGCGCATGGAATCATCACTTTTTTGAAAAAGAATATAAAAAAGTTGGCAGTATCGAGGAGGATTGATGAAACAGAACAAGGCAGACACACTACTAAGTAGTGTCTTTCCCGAGCTCGTTAAAATAAATACGCTGCCTAAATTTATTCTGGAAATATTGTGACAGAGCCTACGGTTTTATGCCAGCTTCGAGATCATCCAAGTTTTCAAAAGCAATAAGTAATTAAATTTGACAGAACCGTTAAACGCATTGAAAATATGGATAGTAATAGACTTAAAACTCACTTCTTGAAGGAAAAAACTTCTTGGATCTTTATTGAAATCGAGTTGGCATGGATGTTGTGTTAACAAAAATTCAAGTTGATTTAATCACAGTTGTCAGTTTCATGGAAGCATTGAAATGACACGTTTCTTCGCAACTGTTAAATCAAACGCATTTAAGTGCGATAAATCTTTATTTGTTAGCGTTATTTCGACCTCGAAAGCCATAAATGAATGCTCTTAAAATTCAGTAATCAAATAACGCACAGAAATAATTATTATGTATTCAGAAGAGCAAGCTACTTCGTGACTTATGAGCCACCCTGTACGGTTGAAGGCTTTTGAATGTCATATTTGAATGATAAAAGATTACCACCAAGGAATCAGGGCAAATCGCAATGCCACCGGAATCAGTCAGAAACAACGAAAAGTAACAATGTTCAATCAATAATCAGGTGTCGAAGAAGACTGCCAATAGGACCTTTCGTTTCGTTTCGTTGTACGCCTGTCAAAAGCAGGCGTTGGGTTATGTCAAAAATCCGAGCGAGATTCATACTATGGAGCCAATTAGGTGCACAATATGTGACTCGAACCAAGAAATAGATAAATGGATATTGGAATCTGATTCCCCATGAATTGGGGTTGTTATGATCTTGACCTTCGGTGAATTGATATATGATGAACGAACGTTTCTATGATTTTTGTTTCATTGAAGCTAATAGCAACTAATAGGGACGTATTCTTTGGTTGGAGACTGCCTTCGGCAATTAGGGATTTATTGTTTTGTTTATATCATCAAGAGCGTGAGGGTATTGATCCGATATATGGAACTGGGAATGGAAATGCTGACTGAAGAGTTAGTTTTTCTGTTTTTTTTTTTTTAGGGAGTTTCACAAGCACCGTGAAATCGATTGGATTGGGGTTAAGGATGCATGGGTGGAGGCGTGGAACAAAGGATATATCTGATCCATAAGAACGTGTTAATTTCGTAAATTCAAAACATTCCTCTTGAAGGTGATATTGGAATTTATTTGTTAGGCAATATCCTTCAAGGATGTCACGCACAGTTGTTTTCAAGAGAATGGGCTTATTTTATTGATTTTTATTTTTACATCGTTCGTTTTGTGTCACGGAAATGGGTGTGGTAATTATGGGTTTCAAGAGTTTTGCTAAACGAGTTGAGTTAGGTAGAAACTCCTTGTATACAACAATTCTTGAGGACGTTTTGATTAAATGTTAATTTATGACGGACTGAGATGAAAAATTCATCTGAAACAATTTTTAAAGTCCTTTCAGTTCACTAAAGAAGCAATTTAATTTTGTTTGTCTGTTTCTCATAAGTTCAAGAAAATAGGAACACAAGCTCATAAGGATTTGAACGTTTAAAACATATTTGTAGCCCAGTATTTGAATTAACGAAAATGTTAGCCTAAGGTCTATGGAGACCGAAGCCCTTAACAAAGCATAGAACAAGTTTTAGACTGCATAGAAATAATTAGTTTTATATTTCAATTCAGCGAATTGTGTAACAAGAAGGTCGCAAAAATGTCAATAAAAGCGATGTTGGAGAAATGAGCATGATTATTTTTAAGGTGAGGAGTAGTAATCAAGTCTAAATCAGAAATTTGTCATTCAATAGGCTGACGGTTGAAGCTTCGAATGAACTTAACTGCATCCTTTAGAAGGGAATGATCCCGAGTTTTCGAGCAGTCATTGCAGGATAAATTAGATGGATTGTTTTTATTTTAACCCTAAAATGTATTGATGCATTTTCAAAGCGGATTTATTTTTTCTCATCAGCAGACAAGTTCGTTTGTCTTATCAATTCTGATAAAATCATTGCAGCTTTAAAAATCGTGTGGCAGATAAATCTTCATTTATTCAAGTGGCCTAGTTTTGACGGGCAGTCGAAGTGAATATCAAATGCTTACGTATAAAATGAAACATTTTTGAACTCCCAAGGAATGGCATTTGTATGGAAACAAAAAAATTGGGTTTCGAACCCTTCGGGACTCCAAGCTTCTATTTGACTTATATCAGAGGAATTCTTTCCAAAAATCACTCCCTGGAGTAATTTTTAATGAGATGCAATGTGCTTTGATTGAATTCAAAGTAATACCAATTTATTTACCATGTCAAAAGATTTGAAGAAGTCATGAAGACAAATTACTGTCAATTTTTCATGATCGAACAGCTGAAGTTTCAAAGGAAGGGGAATCTCTTGAACCATACACGAATTGTATTTCATTCAATGGCTTCACTTTTTCTAAACGAGTGAAAGGATACGTTTTAACTTCCATCCTTACGACGTTAAAAGTTCCAAAAATCACCCATAGCCAAGAAATTACTAACCTCAATATTAATGTGACCATCGCCTGTAGGGTGGGTCATCTTATATGCGTGATGTTGCTTGTCTGCCCCCCAAGGAGCAACGATCAGACAACCTTGGACTTTTTTGTGGGCTGCCAATTTACGTACTCAAGAACAATATTGGTCAAACTATTTATGAAATAAAGACGGAACTCATCAATGTAGTAATAGGATGGCCACGCAAGAATAGTCGACTATCAATCGTAGTCTGACGAAATAGAAGGTCATGCCAAAGTAATGCTCGTATTTCAAGTTCACGTCATCAAAATAATGGTTAATGTAGATGATCTGTCAATGGTTCTACTTTGAAGGCAAAATACTAACAAATGAATGATGAGGCAATCTGGCAAAACAATAAAATTGCACTCACAAGTTTATCAAATAATGGTGAATAAAATACTGCGAACTGAGTGAATGCAAAAAATGTCTTTCAAAATTATTTACCCTTTTTGGGACTCTACTTTGAAGCAGTCGAAATCAAAATACATATAATTTTTTTCAGTTTCCACAGGAGGAAAGTTATATTGATAGGACAAAGTCACTTATCGAGGATCAACGAATACTTTTCAAAAACTGTAAAGAAAGGCTAACAAAAGCCGCAAAGAAGGACCCCAGTGCGGTTAAGCTTTGTTCAATCGGCCTTTCTATGATTCTGAATCGTGCAAACGAATAGCTGAGACTAATTAGGTCATTTGGGTTTTTCAAAGTCAGTGTTTTGAAATTGGGATTATTTTCGAATCATATTTTTGAAAACAATTGAGAGCCGGACTAATCGATGTATCAATCATTTTTCGATCACTTTGTAGAGCGGGGAAATGCATAAGTTTTTTAAGCTTCTTCGATTAAATTTAATAGCCTTTCAAAAACTGTTCTTCATTGAATTGTTTCTTGAAAAAATTAGTCGGTAGCTTAAGATTTGCAAACAAAGAAGATTTTGAGTCCGCAGTTGATGGCTATACAAAGGTACTCGAAGGTAGCGAAGCTAATGAACAACGCAGACATGGGGAAAGTTTATCAAACTTAAAGAACTCTGTATAAGGAAATAAAGATTTGTTACTTGTTTTTTTAAGTTCAGATTGGGTATTTGTGGTCAAAGCACACTTGAATTGTTTACTAGTTTTAAAAACGAGTCGTGATAAAATACTAGAGGGCTTTCAAAGCTTATTTGTAAACTTTGTCCCTTTCACATGTTAAAATTTTTGCAAGAAGGAGTTCAAAAAAAGGCAATTTCCGATTAACAGAAATAAAAACAGCTCAAATCACAACAATAAAACAACTGGGTGTTCAATTTTTTTTTTCTCAAATCGCATTTATGCTTTAATTTTTATTCAATATTGCATATATTTTGTGTATATTACTATTATTATTAATTTTATTTTATTTTACCATTTTTAAATAATAAGATGTTTGCCAAATGATTTTTGTTTTTTCGATTATCTCTTCGTACGTAGTTTGCAAATTGTATGCTTATATTTAAGCTTATATGAGTATGGTATTTTTTGTTTATGTAAATATATAAATATAAGACCATATAAATTGCTATTTATTTTTTTCTTTTCTCTCTCGTAACCTTATCATCTTAAGTTTAGTTTCCTTTCTTTAAATCATTTCTTTCTTATTTTCTAAAAAATATTTCCACACTTAGATCTTTAGAAGTATTTTGTTTTTATCTTTATTGTTTACTTTATAAGTAAACGTTTTTTTTTTCTTTGCTTATTTTATACTCTACTTGTAGTTTAGTAACTTAATTATATTATGTGTAAGCGTTTATATATATTTTATTTATTTGTGTTTCTCTTAGTACCTTTTTTTGTATTTTCTAATCTACGGTAATAACTTTTGTAATCCTCTCTCCAAATTGTCATAATTTCTTTTTCGCTCAAAATAATAAAAATAATAATATAATAATAATTATAATAAATTAAGACTATTAGATGATTGTAAGGTCCGGAAGGGTTGCCTTTCTGCTGCCGCAATAAATCCTAGATAGCTCATATTAAAATGAGGATATACAATTTCAATGATATTAATTTCGTCGTCGGGTAGAGCCTCCTACATGTGTGGCGGGAATGGGAATACGCCCCAGCTTTAATATTCATGTTAAATTTATGAACGAGTATTTTTGATAAAAGAAGACTATTTGCTTTGGAGAATTGCAAATGAAAAAAAAGAAAGAAAGGATAACTCAGACGGTTTAGATGGGAGGCCATATAAAATGATGGCCTTGTGATTTATCGAAGGATGGATGATAGGGACAAACAATTTCTGAGACTTCTGACTGATGGGGACTTGGTGTTGTCATTGTTGGGGTGTGGTTGGAGATCAGAATATGGGTTGAGGATATTTAAAGATGACAAGTTGATTAATTGACTGCTTAGACAATGGTTTGTCAGCTTTATGGACGATATTAATGGATCGACTGACTTGTTGAACGTAATTAGATAAATGAATCGTGAATAAGGTCTTGGTGGGGTTACTGATGTGAAAACAAGTATTCAAGTTGGCGCGAACATTGTTAATTAAGTGCTTAGCTTTTGCTCATGATAAATGGTCGTTAAGTGAAGTGATTTATGCAAGTAGAATTTATTTGGAAATCTACAGGAAAAATTTTGTAAAGATTTAATTGCGATCTATTCGAACAAAGTGAAATGCGTCGGTGATGATAGATCCTGCCTTCATGACTGTACTCGAGACAGCTATAAAAGCATTGTCAAGGCTCAATACTTGAAATACAATACTTGTTGGAACTTTATGAAGAAGTTTTGCCAAACCTGATCTCAGAGTATTCAAGGTTTGTGCAATTAATCTTCGAAGTAGGTGCTTTTTGACCATTCTCATCACATATATTCGACGATATTAACTCATTTAGAAAAAGAGTTGGTTACATTTTCGGCGACGAAATATCGACGTTAAGGATCGCCTTTCCTCGAAAGCTTCACATCAGTGATTAAACGAAGGATGGAAGACTTGTGTTTCTTCTTTTTTTGTTTTGGAAGGTAGAAATTCGGTTAAAATTACTGTCGATGGACGATCGCTGCGTGCTCGGTGATCATGGGACAAGTAGTTATCACAAGATCACTGCATACACAATACGTGTTGGTTCCAAGATAAAGTAATCCATAGCATCTAACAAATGCGTCAACTTAAGCATGCTGATTATTTAAACAGAATTTCAAATTCAAGTGATCTTGAACTTGTCACTAGGAATGATCTTTCAATGCTTCACATTGATCTTGCGTCTGGAGTCATCGCATTTAAATTATATATTTCTTTGGGATCCAAAGGGAGGTCTCGTTCCACGAATCGAAATATTTTGGAATGCTTGTATCTTGAGCTCGTGACGTCAAAAGTACAAAAAAAGTTGCAAGATCACAAACAGAACAGAAAGAGAAGGTACTTAAGCACTTCCAAGGTACTTAAGCACTTGCAATTGAGCAAGAGAATCGATCTCTGGCGACCAGCCTGACCTTGTTTAAGAATGGTGATGGTTTGACAGGAAAATCCTTCGTGTAATTTTTGGTCCCTTTTACGTCGATGGTGTTCGAACATGACGGTCCAAAGAAGAAGGTGTACAGAGAAGATTTTTTTTGAGGGGTTATGAATACCCTGATAGAAGGGATCAGGGAGGAAATACTCGTAGAGACAAGTACTGATGAATATTGGTTTTGAAATGCCAAGCGTGGAAGAGGGTTCCACATTTTAGTTGTGCACCCAAGTAAAACACAATCCAGTCAGCCAGATAAGTCCAGATCCATAAAAAACTGCACAGATTTTTGAATTCACTTCTACAAGAAATACGAATAGAATGAAATGAGTATTGAAGGCAAACAGCTCCATTTGCGAAAATCTATTTGCTGCTTGCTGAGAGGCATAAAAATAATTTATTTTACGGGGACTAAGCCTACCGTTGGAAGGTTGGCTCAATATCGTTGAAATATGAAATACTACTGATTCTATTACAATATTTATCTGTCTATCCGACAACAGCTTCCGAAAACGAAATCCGAATTTACACAGTAAATTTAACAACTAAAATATTTACTATATAATTTTTTTTTCTATTTTGTTTTCATCACTAAAAGATATGTAGATACTTAAAGATTGTTACAACATTTTTTGTTTCGATTTCGATTATTTGTTTTATTGATTTGTATCATATTGTTTGTGGATTGTTATATCCTTGAGGTAATTTGTCTACTTATTATGAGGAGGTTTATTATTATAATTTGTCTATTTTGGAGTATGGTAAATATAATTAAACTATTTATTTAAACCTTTTTTTTTGTTGGCTTCTCACTTTTCTACAATGCGTTCTATATGAAATATACAAATGGTTAATACAGAGGCATTTATTTAACTTTACAATATTATTATTGTTTGTCTTGAATTTGCATAACACTGAGAGGTAGTAAGTACATGTGTACGACATCTATAAGGGAGGTAATCATTGGTGTACTGTTTGTTTACAAATTTGTTTTCATTAATAATAAATAAAATCATAAATTATACGTATTTTTTTATTTTTGCACTAAGAAAAATTATTGCTATCATTTATTTAAAATTATGTTTAAATTTTTTTTTATTTTTTTTTTTTATCTTCACAACTCCGGTGGGGGATATTCCTGGATATGAAAATGTACACAAAAAAATAAATTGAAAAACATTCTATAATAGTATTTCATTCTAGTTATCTTATATTAAAGCCATAAATAAAATGTTGCTTCGCTAATTGTATACCTAAACATTATCGTTTCTATCGAGGGACGTTTTGTCTTAAATTTATATAACTCTATAAACTCACTTGATTAGTAACTACAATTTTTTGTTTTTTAAATTATTATTTCAGTTTATGCTTATATTTTAGAGGTTTTTTTTCACCAATAAAAATTTATTTTCTTGGCAAATATTAAGGTGAGATGACATTGTCATGGTGTTTTCGTATTTTATATTTAAGTTTTTTTTTTTCAAAATCATACACATTACATTTATTTAAGAGGTTTCTTTAGAAGTTTCAAAAGGCTTATTAATATAGGGTTTTTAATTCTTTTATTTTAATTTAAGTATTTTTTTTTTAAATTAATGTTTTTAAGAGTGTACGCTCGCAGTCTTTCATTTATAATTACTTTACATAATTAAATTTAAGCTATCGTTTTTAAGTTTTAATATTGAGTTACACTTTAACAATAAACTTGAGTGCTTTGAAGGTTAGTACTTTTTTTTAAATAATAAACTCTTTTCTCCAAAGAAGGGAATTTAGATGAGAAAATTTGTTTTTGAATTCGGAAAACTCGTTTTGATGACTGTGAGAGTCCAAGCGAAGAAAATTTCAGTTCGAAAATTTTCAGTTCGTTTGTTAGTCTTCGTATTAAAAAAAAAAAATGTAAGCTGAAGTTTCTATCCAGGTAGATAACAAAATATTTTATATTTCATACTTGTCGTATGGCAGAAAATATGGGAGCCCAAAACACCCATTTTATATCAAAAAAGGAGCGAAGTGGTTTGCACGTCGGGGAAATTTGTGGAAAAAATCTGAAGTTTAAGCCGACTTTAGCGGCAATGGGGAACGCTTCAAGCTAACGATTTGCGATATTTTGACAGCAGGATGGTCCAGCACTGTGTACAGTGGGCCAAACCATCACTTTATAGAGACTAACATTTGGTGAGCGAATCATCTCCAGAAAAGTTCCTGTCAATTTTTAACATAGGTTATGTGATTTGACTTCTGTAGACTATTTTTTGCTGTCGTAAGTCAAGTCACTTGTGTATTTTGATAAAGCAGCTACAATCGACGACTCATACGCCAATTTTCTTTGCGTTATTGCAGAAATTAGGCATACTTTGTTTAAAAATGTAGTTCGAAATTGGACCGATAGTAGGATCTTCATAAAACACAGCCGCATTGTTCATATACGGAAATATTTTCAATTTTTTTCCCCAATGGCCAATCAGCCTAAAATATTTCTTGCTGTTCAGAAACTACCACTTTTTTTTATCTGATTGACAAAGTTTGCTTATTTCTGTGACGCATGTAAGCATCCATTTTCTGCAAAATATCACACATCGTATAACCAAATTGAAGACATTTAAGTAAATTAAATTTAGAAAATAAACAAACTGCTGAATTCATTTCCCACTTTCGCTGTGTCGATATCGGATTGTTGAAAACAAAACAAATTTTCCTTCATACTTGACATGTCCCTTGGAGTTCCCTTCGAATATCCTTATCTCCATCATAACACAAACTATGGCATAAACCATTTCTATCTAATATTAATTGATTGCATTCCATTGAGTTATTTAAAGAAGATCAAATCCGTGCGTCAGCACTCGCACGTCTTCGCTACTAAATCTTATTCGCAGCAAAACCTTCAATAGATAAAAGCTTAAATCTAATTAATCTTATAACATAGATATTTAGATAATCTTGTTTTAAGTTGTATCTCAATTTTTACATTAATACGGATGTTGATTAATTACTGTAATTTTTTAACGTAGAATCATCAATTATTATTTTATTATGTTTACACAATAAGAATACAAAATTCTCAATGAACAAATAAAATATTAAATAAAAATTTTATCGGTTTAGTTTTTTAATGGTTTTGTATCTTTTCTATTGTATTATGGTCATGGTTTGTTATGCTATTTAAGAGGTAGTAATTTATTTCGTATCTTTCTGAGGTAGATTGTTTTGTTGTTATTATTTTTCGATTTGTAAGTTTTTTTTTCTGTTTTATAAATTTTTTTTGTTGTTTTTGATATATATAAATTATTGTCATTTATATAATAATTAAATGGAAATGAAAAAAAAAATATAATGATCGACACACACACAAGTAGTTACATTTTCGTTTCAATCAGAAATGGTCGGGTGAACCGAGTTTGGTTAAGTTTTTTTACTATTGGCTTTATTATTTAATGAATGGGGTTTTGTTGATAAATAAAAATCATTTTGTGTACCAAAATAAAAGTAAAAAAAAAATTTAAAGAAATTAAGGCTGGCTGCATTAAAATTTTAAAAGAGAAAAAAATTTATAAAAAGCGAAGCGGCCTTGGGTCCCAATTAGCTCTAAATGTGGCGTTGTTTCTTCCCACAACTCACGTGAGTCGATATGAGGTTTACCCGCCTATAAATTAAGCATGACGAATCAGTGGTCAGTGGTTTTATTCTCGGATAAATTACTCCTGTTTGGTCACATAAAACACAACTCTTTTTACTTTTCCAGGACGTAAGTTTTTAGTAGTTTCTATCATTATTATTATTATTAATATTATTCTAAATATTTCTGGAATATCGCAATGGCCGGTGTTTCACAGAACTACGACTTCTGAAAGTTTTTATCTGGACCTTCGATCTTCAAGTTTTAAAAGGTATTATATGTTAATGGGAGAACTAGACATTAATCAATTACACTAGGGCACAATATTCATTTAAAGACTTGTCATCAGTTATGCATTTTTGAGGGTTCCCTCTATAACCTCGGTGTGAATGCTATGAGGATTCTGCGAACTACAAAATAAATTTCAAACAGGAAGATATCCACAAATTTTCAAAGAAGAAGGGCTTTAAGAATCAAATCGAAAGGGCTATTCGGATGGGCCCGAGAGCACCAAGATTCTACCAAAAAATGTTTGCTCAAAATGTCAACTTCGGGCAGAAGGAGAACTGTTGAAGCTAATCACCCAGAATCGGTTTTATCGAAGACTTATGGACAATTCCTTGAAAAAGATCAGACATCGCAGCATATCATCTGCAGATGACTTGACAGAATTGAGATAAGAATGGGAGAACCTTGATTCTAGTAAAGGAATCAAAGTGGGAAATCAGGATCATCAAAAAATTTAATATTTCGAAAAAATTATTTATAAAAGAATTAACTTTAGTTTCCGACGGTGCCTTGTACTCATTGCCTAGACTGTAAACACTATTTATAAAAATGAAAAAAATCTTTGATGCGATAGGCTAATTACGGAGCCAGACCAAGCTTCTCTTTGTAAAAAACATGAGCGGTACAAGCCTCCAATCTACATAACACGTTCATTCCGCACATTTCCAAAAGTCCGGCTCCAGTAATATCGAGATTTCCACAGACCATAGTACATAATTAAATTACACAACGCATTCCACGTCGTTTAGAATAAAATGTTTTAAAAAGGTTACCATATTGGTGACTCCTCGATGGGCACTAGAATAACGAATGGGAAACACAAAATTTCAACACGAAAATCAAGATTACATGGTACCGGCCTAGATTTTCTCAGCTCTTGTACGGGCTTTTCGAAACAATTTTAAGGCATTCTTCACAGTCTCAATTAAACAAAAACAGTTAGGTTAAGATCTGTCTTGGACCAAATTTTATGAAATTATAGATCTGATGAAAGCCAGGCGTTAAAGATAAACTTTGGATGATTCCCTGCCAAACTTCAGCAGCCTTTAGACTAAAAATGGTACTCTTCAGAAAATTCGAAAAATAAAATCCGAAACAGTTCAAGAGTCCACAATGTTGTGTTAAGTAGTAAATATCAGAGAGACTCAGTATGCACCACCCAGTAAAGCTCTGTACAGTTTGTTTTAGGATACGGACTTCTAAAGTTATACAGTGTCAGCTAATAAAAAAAAAACATTATGGTCGATTTAGCGATCTTGGCATTTTGCTAGAATTTTAAAGTCTAAAGAGGGACCCTTCCTTAAAGCGTTTTAAGAACCATTTAAACTTCTCAAAGCCACTTCAAATTTTTGAAAAAACACAAGTATAACTTGAAACAAGCTAAAGTTCATTAATTGTACATTCTTTAAAAATGTTCACCGTACCATATGAAGATTTCCATTACACGAAACCCAAAAAATCCATGTCAAAATGTGAATTGCTCCATATATCAATACCACCAGGCACCATATGGGTTGCAAGACTACAAAAAAACGCCCACTATAACAAAAGATTCCTCCTTGGCGGTAGGCCATTAAGAAAACAAGGAATGTTTTCATAAAATAAAAGAAATGTTAATGGTACAGGTTAATTGCATGTCGAAAACACCGGCACCAACATGTCTTAGACGCAATGACAAAGAATGAATTCACTTTATAGCATTTCGCCAGTTTTATGACGGCTATAAACATTTTTTTCCCAAATGAATGGAAATGAATCGTGAAATCGTGCAAAATTATGTAAGACTGTTCTCGAAACAAAAAATGTAAAAAATAAGGAACACGAAAAAAAAACGATGTTTTGTTGTTTTTTTTAAGACTTGGGAAAAGCAACAAGTGTCAGGATGGTTAATGTTCTTCAGAAGTTTACATTTGGTAGCAGGCTTAAGAATTTGTGCTTCATTCGTGGAATTGTTAAAACAGGCGTTGCAGGTGAAAAGGATTTGGATTACATGATTTAAACGTAGTTTTGAGCTTAACTCATTGAAGATTGTTTGAAAAAGACGCAATATTCTTTTTCAAGTATGATAAATATGATACTGAGCCAGACGATTAGAAAATGAGCTCAATGTCTTGAAAGAACTATCGGGTCTGCTTTGTGAATTCTCAAAACTTTTTTTTGTGGTTGGAAACACAATACTCGAAACAAAGTTCAAGCCCAAAATCCACCTTCTTTTCATCGACTATAAAGCCGCATAAGCTCGCACATATGTAGTTGCATTTGTCGCTTGAAAATCTTCAAGATGATGGCTGACTTTGGCTTCCCGGCGGAGAGGATTCCAATGTTCAGTTCGTAAAAACTCCTTCAATATAGAATTTCGGTAAAAAGATGACCACTTGACACTACTGATAGCCAAACAGATCACCCGATAGTGGATGTCCGTGACTCTGTGGTAAGTATGCTGGTCTGCTGAACGCGAAATCTAGAGTACAAATCCTAAAAAAAAACGCGTCATTGGTAAAGTTCGGCAGAAGTGAACCTAGACTATGGCTTCCAAAAGAATTGTCGTGGGAGAACTTTTAACATTTAAATTTGTATTTATACACGTTTAGTCAAAGGCTTTGACCGTTAAATGTTTACTTAACATCGGAACTTATCGTTTCGACTTAAGAGGGTACAAAAAAATGTAAAGCATTTCTCCCAAAATTTGCTTTGATTTTTTAAATAACATTAGAAAGTGATTGTGCCAAATTAAGCTGAGTCATGGTGCTTGTGTTAATTTATCCTTCCTTTTATCAATTTTTATGATGCGAGTCAGTTTGTAATTTGAATGATCTGCTAAGTAAAAATAAAGGCAAAAGGTTTTTGGTTAAAAATATGATTGCTCATAGATCAGTTCCGCCTTATACTGCAGGAAAAGTATGACTCAAAAGATTGATGATTAATGTTCAGTAAATTTAAGTCTCACTCTGTCGTAGCTTTTGAAGCTGATATGAGTTACGATGTTTTATTATACAAGTTGTAAATTGTTTTTCAAAAACAAGACTCAACAAATTAAAAATCAAAACCCCATTTAATTCTTCGTCCCAAACTGCAAAATTAAAGACCCGTATTTGTATGAAAAAGAAGGAAATAAGCTACAAGCTCTTCAAAATTAAAAAACTGAGTCTACTAGCAGAAACAAAGTTCGAGGCAAACAAAAAAGGTGCTCAAAAGTTCAACAATACAAGACTTTATAGAGATTCAAAAACTGAGAGCTTGTGGTGCAAAAGACACAAAAACGCCTGCCCTTAAATGCTGAAGCCAGAAGAGAAACCGAATTTTTTAACTTAAAGTCAGACTGTCTTTGTCAAAACAGTGAAAAGGAGACCTTCTGAGTGAAAAAAGTAAATAGTAACTGGGACAGACCGAATTCTAATGGGTTCTTAAAAATATGCAGTATTCAAGCGTTTTCTTACAAAGGTGTACACAATAAGCCTGAAAATGAATAAATAAAACTGATCAAAAACGTTAAAAATATTATTTTAAGAGCAAAAGATAGAGAGGAACTTGACCGTGCATCAGGTAAGCTTCATCTTAATCCAAATGAGAAGATCTTATCAATCATGAGTCTTAAGAATGTAAAAGGGCATCTTTTTCTGAGAGCCAGCAGCATTAATTTTTCTATTTGTTCCTTAAATAAAACTTCAATTCACTTTGAGCCGTTGCAAAACATTTAAGAAAATAAAAAAGTGAGGTTTCTTTGGTAGTCAGAGCTAAGAATCATCATTAAAGTCTGGCGCCCATTTAAGTTTGCACAAATTGCCGAGCTTTTACGTACAGCTCACTGACGACTCCGAACGGTCACAGATCGGGGGTTCCTCAATCACTAACGAGAGATAAGCCGTGAAAAAGATTTTGAAAAACATTGCAACTATTTCCGCAGCTTGCTTTAACAAAACTGAAAATCGAGCAGGCAGCTACAAAGAGTTAAGAGTAACTTCAAAATGTGTCCATTCCTTCAAGGCGAATCTAACGTTAAAATTTGACAGTTCCTTATTTTAAAAATTATGTTATAATTTTTGGACATTGACAACGTTGGGAAACTTAATCAAGTTCAGTACATCTCTTTCACAAGCGACTTAAAGAGGACCTTAAAATGTAAACTTTTAAAAATCGATAGATTCCAATCCTATACTAGATAAACATTTATTAAGCTTCGCGAGGGTATGTTTGTGGGCGAATAATGAAGTAAGATCTTCCAGATTTGGGTCGGCCTTAAATACACTTCAAGTGTCCACCTTCAAGTAGAAATATATTTCTATTTCAGACATAACTTTTAAGTTCATTATAAACTCAACAATTGAAAGCAAGTTTGAGTTTCTTCATTCTTCTGTTAGAAAAACAGGAACAAGTTAAATTTTATGGTTTGCCTAGTTCTTGTGGAACTTCCCTAAAAATCAGAGGAAAACCAGCTATTTCATTCTCCTCCGCCTATTAAAACCCTAAGAAAACATCCTAAGCGGATGTCCTTTGAGACGGAAATTTATTACATGCTCGTACACCGGAAACGATTACACATTTCAGGTCAAGATACTTTGTGTGTATCCATTGGGAAGTCCTTCAGCAATTTAATTAAGTCCTTTAATTGGAATTTCTTGTCAAACAACACATCAATTCTTCGCCAACTTCTATTCGATAACAAAACTTTCAACGAACACCAAATCTAGGCCAACGATTGCGTATACACATTCCCTCATTTATCCTGACGAGGACTTAAAAGACCGCACGGCTAAACTTCTTTGCACAATTATATGGATTATTCCTATACTCTCTTTTAAAGCTCATCACGTGTACCTAAAATGGAAATAAGAAAGGAAGCTTCTTATGCCTGCCTGCTTCATCAAAAGAAATGCTAAACCGTAGCATTATGGTTTCCCTAGAGTCAAATCTGAAGAAATAAGGCAGAATAAAAAAAAAATGTTAATAAAGGTTCCCAAAAGAAGCACGTGGATATTCAATTCCTTCGGTGTCCTTGCACCTGATTATGCCAAATAGACTGTCACAATAACTTCAAGAGGAAGGAAATAAAAATATGAGAGAGAATAGAGATCAATAAAAACAAAGTCCTGCGAACGAATTCGAGATATCCTTTTCGATTATTGAATAACAAAGGATTTCCCAGAAAAGATGGCGAACGAATTCAATATTCAGTCTCACATTGTTACGCACTTCGAGAGCGGTTGGAGTTGATTAAATCCCTTTGAATGCCAGAATATTGACTTTAAGGTCGAAGGCGTAGAAGTGTTGGAAATAATGAAGGCGGTCCTTGTTCCTTTTTTTTCGTCCGAAAATTATTGCTCGACTCAAATGTCGGATACACATGCAAAAAGTCAACGAAATATCGCTGATTGTAACGAATGTTGAGTGATAAAAAATTCCAGAGAGCAGCATAATGAATGTTTAACAATGAGTTCTTGAGCTGAATTGTTTCGGGGCACGCAATAAGTCGACGGTCGGACCGAATGGAGGAGGATTCAAGTTGAATTTCTTCCTTTGTATGGATTCGGAGGTGTTCTTTATTAATTTAAGAAATTTATCGACTTTCCGGCAATTTGAGGGAAATCATTGAGACGATATTTATGTGAATTCAAATAAACATGTCGCAGGCGTGGAACCAAACCAAGAAGATTGGAGTTTTTATCTTAAGTCTAAATTAATTTTGTCGTGTCGTTCGTGTGTTAAGCTCATTGCTTGTAGGAAAAGAAGTTTGAAATAGTCAAAAAATATATTTCCCTTCAGAGCAGATAGGACATTAGTAACACTAGGACACTTTTGTCACGAATATTTAATTTGGACAGCGGAAACTGGGGTGTTACCCGAAACGAACGAATGGCATTTATAATGATATATTTGAATCCGAGGACCCTGACCTTTGAGAAAAGTGTTTTTGAAATCAAATAAAAGGGACTGTTTACAGAGTTTTGTTTACAACGTGATAAGACGCAAAAGGAAATCGTTTAAATAGGTTCCCCTTGGTTCCTTTCCACAATTTTTCAAATCAACCCATATTTTTTAAGGAAACCAAGCCAATCGTTAGCGTTGGATAAAAGTCTTTAATATAATGTAAAAAAAAACTCGTGATTTAGAGAACATAGTGACCGAATTTTGAACCTTCACGTTTTGGTAGGTCGTGGTAAATAATCAAGAGTCGATTAATTGATTGACAAACGTAGGCTTCAAAAGACGTTTATAAGATTGTCACAGGTGATGAATCATGGATCTATGCGTATGAGCCCGAAACAAACCAACAACAGACCGTGTGGGTCTTCGGAGACGAGCCAAATCCAACAAAAGTTGTTCGTGGAAAAGCACTTCGAAGCAAATGGTCGCCTGTTTCTTCAGCAAAACTGGTCATGTGGCGACTGTTCCGCTTGAACAACGTAGGACGGTCAATTCTGAGTGGTACACCACAATTTGTTTGCCTAAAGTCTGCGGAGAAATTCGAAAAACGAACAAGAGAAGACGAATCATTGTTCACCATTACAATGCGAGCTCGCGCGCATTTCTGCTCAAATCAGTGCCTTTTTGACCGGCCAAAACGTCGAATTGATGAGTCATCCGCCGTACAACCCTGACTTGGCACCCAATGACTTCTTTTTATTCCCGCACATGAAGAAAAAAATGCGTGGTCAACGATTTTCGTCGCCAGAACAGGCTGTTGAAGCGTTCAAAAACCATGTTTTGGAGGTGTCTCAATCGGAGTGGAAAAAGTGTTTCGACAATTGGTTTGAGTGCATGCAAAAGTGTATAAATCATGCTGGAGAATACTTTGAAAAACAATAAAACCACTTTTGATGATAAATATTCGCATTTTCATTATTAGGTCAGCAATATATCTAGCAGCCTACGTACGGAACCCATGGTTAAATGCGCGATCGCGACTTTGGCAATCTTTTTGCAGGATGATGATGCAAGTTTATTTATACAAATAAAGCAAGAAAGAAAAAAATGTATCAAGGTTTTTCAATGTCCATCGTTACAGTGCCAAATTCTATACTCATCGCGCATTTATTTTCCAAGAGTCATGAGTGATATTTTGAAACCTCATCGAGCTATCGTGGATGGAATGGTCACAAATTTAAGGAAGACAATATCCATTAAGCTAGACAAGGCTTGACTAGTTTGGCGAATTACTGATCGTAATACTATGCGATATAGGTTCGAAAAGTCCAAAAAAGAAAAATCTTCAAAGCATCAGGGAGCACAGGTCGAGGCATTTGGCATAAGACACGTTTTTGAATTCTGGTCTAAGGTAAATTGGCGAAGGACAGGCCTTAAACACATGCCAAGACTTTGTCGAGATAACCAGAAGGAGATGGAAGATCGTAAAGTCTTAAAATTATTTAGAGCTCGATTGCGAAGCTTCAACTCGTCAAAAAGTTCATCGAGACATGATTTACTTATCTATGGTTTGTCCTGGCTTCAAAGTTTTCAAATTAAAATCTAGTAGAACTTTGAAAAAGCTTTCTCGGAAGCAATGCAAGTACATTATTAAAATAAAACGGAAAGCTAGCTAGTGTTCACATCAACCTTATTGGTATACAATATTGCCTTTGACAAGGTAGAAAGAAGGCTCAAGGCATGAAACTTTTTTTCAAGTTGACAGATTTTTAGAACCCCTAGCTTCCAGCTTGAAAAGCAACCCAAATGTTGAGCAGTTTTTCATATTCTAAACAAAGTCTTGCCGACATTTATCTCGGACTAGTGCATTTTAACACATTTGAGTGAACGCACATAAAATTACCACGCTCTTTAAAATTTTAAAAATAACAAATAAAACCTGACAAATATCCTTAAATTTTAATAACCTTCAATTCAACAATCCTAGCAAACCGAAAAGGTTAACAAATTGTGTAATAACACAATATTAGCATATCAAAAGCAATATACATTCACTGACTTTTCATTGCCATAATATTCAATCTTTTTTACTAGTTAATGTAACGAATGAAAAAGGGTGGGAAAACAGTTCAAAAACTCACTTATGTATCTTTTGTACAATATACTCGTACATAACCTTGGAATTTTATCACAAAAGTTACTTTTCATCATAAAGCCTCCCGAGGAGGCGTTTTGGGTTGGTTTCCGAAAATACTATATATGCGCACATTCCTCTAAGCTATTGAAGAGGGTGGTAGTGTGATATTTCGAAAACAGATGGATGTTGATGTATGAGGGTTTGTGTATATTCAACGTTGCAAAAAAAAAGGACAAACAATGATGATTTTTTTAGTAGAACATTCACTTGGCGGCTAAAGTTTATAGGATGATTGAAATAATTGCAAATAACAAAATAAGTTGGCTAAACTTTTCGATTGTTTTGTTAGGTTTGACTGGAAGCTTTCTACATGTTTTTAACTGAAAACGAATGGCAAAAATTATAGGAAACATGCCTGACATGTGATGTATCTGTAACTCAAATTAAATTGCTGTTTCAATTTATAGCAAAAGAAATAAAATTCAGGAGAAAATTGAACATTGTGGCACCAACACCAAGACACCAAATTTGAAGCCAGACAACCTGTCTTAACTAATCTGAGTAGCAATTTCTCGTTTCATAAGAGCCAAGCACATGTCAACATAAGATCGCAATGACCAACTGCGGAAATCAGGCCAAATGTGGGCTTAAATCGTGGGCACATAAATCACATGATTCTTGTGCCCAGTGAGCAATTTTATCATGACTAGAAAAAATCTTAAGAATTTAGAAAAAAAGAAAAAAAAAGGATTCAGTACGCCAGAACTTTAAATATGAAAGAAGGCAGCTGCCTGTTAAGTGTTTTCTCAGCCTTGAGAATCTACCGCCCAATTTATATCTAGCGTAAATTTGGTTTAATGCTTTCACTGATTAGATATAAAAACGAGATTTTTCCAACGATTGCAGTGTTTGAACTTAAAATTTCATTTAAGTGATTTACGAGCAATCTGCTTGCATTTAACCAAAGCAAATAAAGCTTTTGATCAAATAACCTAAGCTCGTGCAACTTGTAAATCTTTCGATCGCATAGACTCCTGGTCGCTTGATTATTCACGCAAATATCCTCATGATGTTGATGAGATCTCAGAAAGCCAATCAAAGTACGTGGTTATTTTTGAATATTATATTGTTAAGCAGTTTCGTCTCAATAAAGTTTACAGCACAAATAAAGTACTACTTCCATAAAGAGGAAAGAGGATTTTCGATATACGACTTTCCAGCAGACTGTGGAAGGTCGAGGAGCTGGTAGCTTCTTTAAAGTTGCGAATAAATGCCCAGAACAATCTTTACCGAAGTCAAGGCGAATTGTTCCATTTTGAGACTATGAATTAAAAGATCACATTCCTTGAAAGGAATTTGCCGAAACCTTTTTAAAAGCTTTAAAGTGTGCTGAATTTACAACTGACGAACCTTTACCGAGGCTTTACTGAAACTGAATTTTTTCTTGGCATCTGAGTGATAGCTCCATAAAAAAAATGTTCTCCACAAGATCAAGTTTATAGTAGTAGGAATCCAAACATTAAGATTCCACGTCATGTATTGTACCAAAAATGTTCTGGCCGCCCAAGGTTGGTTGTGTGGCCCTAATAATTTTTTGGTTAACTTTAAAATCATTGAACTCTGTACACCCACTCCAATAAAATCACTGTTCTCCGACTCAGGTGCAAATTTCATTTAAGGACAACCTGGTGTCCGGGAGCATGTGTGTGTGAAACTACAAACAAAGATTCTATAAAATTTTCAAATGTTTAAAACTGAATGTTTTTTTTTTGCAAAAGAGAAGAAAATTAAAACGCATGAAACATGCGTGTAGTTGCATAGAAACAATAAATTAATTTTAAAAATAAAATAAAACAAATTCTGAAAAAGCATGTGTTTTTTTTTTATAACAATCAATTTTTATTTTTATTTTTTTTTTATTTTCTTTTTTCGTTTACTCTATTTTATAAATAAATTGAAATTTGTTTTTGTTTTTCTTCGTTTGAATATAAGTAAAGTGGATAAAATAGTTAAAAACTTAAAAATTAAATAAAAACACATTAGAAGTTATTTGTTTTTTTTTTTTAATGTTTTTCTTGTGGCTTATAAGAAAACAGAAAAAATAAAATAAAATTATAACTAAACATTAGCAACATAAGAAGAAAGCTTAATTTCCTTTTTCTTAAATATTTTTTGGTCAAGAAATGTAATAATAATAATAATAATAATAATTCGATAATTCGTTTTATTACTCGGATATATTTAATTTATTTTATTTTTGTTTTTCGTGTTTGTTTATTCGAGTAGCGGAGGCGGTAAAATATTTCCAAAAAGAAAAAAGGAAATTGTATAAATATATTATATATTATTTAGTAGACATGTATAAATTGAATTTAGCTAGTTGTGATTTTACGTTTTGTATTTTTTACGGGTATAAATTTTGCTATTAATATTTTTATTTTTTTGTTTAAAAATTTTCTAAAATTCATTAATTTTATTAAAAATGTTTAATTGTGTCTTTTTCTTTGTACCGTCAGCGCTCGAATTGAATTTTTTTCTTATTTTTGTCAAGTTTGATCTACATGATTTAATTTAATTTAATTCATTTTTTTTTTAAAGAAAAACCAAAACATTAATTTAGACGAGAAAAAAAATAATAGTTGTGTTTTTTATTCGATTTTGTTTCAACTACAAATAGTTTGGATATATTAAATGGTAAACTTATATTTATTCTTACACTTTTCCTTTTGGTTTCGCTTAGAAGTTGTTTTTTTTGTTTTTTAAATATTACTATTTATTTTATAACTTAAGAAAAAAAGTATGTTTGATACTTTTTTTTTAATTATTGTTTTAGTTATAATATGCATTTGTTGTTTATTTTTTTTTTTAACAATAACAAAACAAAAGGAAATATCTATCACAGTAAAAAAATTAAAGTCGCAATGATTTGTTTTATTATGTTAAATTAACATTGTTATTTATATATTTATAATTTAACAGTGATGCATGAAATAAAATTGAAAACGATTTATTTATGTACATATTAAAAAATTAAAATATTAAACCATACTCGTACATCGCTAATAATAGTTCAAGTGTTGTTGTTCTTTTCGGTTTTGTTGCTTAATCTAACTTAGCAAAAATAATGAAATAATCGTATGTATTGTTTTGCTTTTCTTGTTTTTTAAACTAACAAAAAGTTAATAATAAAATCGATCCATTTACAAAATGTAAAAATTGATTAAAATCTTCTTTTTTTTGTTTTGCTACGCACTGTACAAATAACAATAAAATTTGTTACAAAATTTACATTTTTTTTTTTAATTTATTTATTTTAACTTTATACTTAAATTTAAAGTTTATTTTTTTCGCTTTCATTTAATTTGTTTTTTTTTTTGGTAGAAAACGGTACCGAAAAAAAATTATTAGCAATAGTTTTATTGGCGAATGTCGCTCTAAATCATCCGTTTTGTTTTATCCATTTCACAATTATTGTGAAATGAATTAAATTAGTAAATTAATAATTTCGGAGGCTAAGGGGTGTATGTGTTTTTTTTTTTTTTGGGAGGGATTTTTGGGGTGAAATAATGAGGACTGAGTATATATCTATATGTGTTTGTATTTATGCCTTGGCGAGCTTTTTTGGTCTCACAGGCACTATACAATAACCGGCACTTACATCGCATCCACAGATGAGCAGATTCTTTAGCACTGAATTCGATGATGACGATGACAGCGACTGATTCAGGTGGTGATTGAGGTTTGTCTCCTGCTGCTGCTGATTGCGCAGCATTTGTTGCTGTGCATGTCCGCTACCGTTCTCGTTGGTCCAACGTGACGACGAAGACGACGTTGTTTGGGATTTGTCAAATCCACCAGCAGTTTTCACCACTACCCTTTGTTTTTGTGGCGCCGGGGCCATCAGTTGTTGGAGGAGATGTGGTGACGTTTGAATTTCTGTCGTTGAAGAATTCTTCAAGCGTTTGGGATCTTGTGCTGGCGCACCTCCGGACGAGAGATGGCGTTTATGATTGTTATTATTATTACTGTTGCCATGGAGGGCTGTCAAATTGGTCGTATGGAGAATGGTCGCCTTTGGTGAAGATTGTTGGCGTCCAATATTATTGTTGCCATTGGAAATTCGAATTGTGGCTGCCGTATTACTGGTGGGTACTTTTCCTGTCAATTTTCTATTGTTTTGAATTATTTCTTCGCTTAGAATTAAATTGCCGCCACATTGTTTATTGCTATTTGAATTAGTGTTGCTGCTGTTGTTGTGGCAATTTGACGACAACAACGACGAAGACGACGACAATGAGGAGGAGGAGAACGATGCCGATGCCGGCGTTGATAACGATGATGTGGTTGTTGTGGAAGAGGATGAGGAGGTTGATGACGATGATGATGTGTTTGTGGTTGCTGGTACCACTAGAGTGCCCGACGGTGACGATGTTGAACGTTGCTGGTTCATTGAAAGATTTTTATTGTTTTGAATTGTGATTAGGGGAACGTGCAGGGTAGTGGTCGGTAGAGTCGTCGTATTTATGATTATATTCTGTTGCTTATGTGTTTGTCGCAAATCATCAACGGCGACATTTGAATCATTTGAATTGATGTTAAGCAATTCCTGTACGGTCCAACAATCTAAATTTGAAGCTTTTTTTTTTAATTTTTTTGATAAAATGAAAAGTAAAGAAATTGGTTAGTTTTTGAAATATTAATCAAACGCATGGTTAAAAATGTTTTGTTTTTTTATTTTTTCTTATTTGTTCTTCAGTCTGCACTTTGTCATGAACGAGTGTCAAATTTGGCACATAGAGTCCAATCAAAATCTATTAATTTAAAAAGGCATCGAAGTGAAGAGGAATCAACTTAATGAAATTTTCAACAAAATAAATTGAGATGAAAGCAAAACGCAAGCCATGGCAACAACGCAACCGTGACATTCATTTTTTATTAATATTTTTTTTTTTGTGTTTTCACGAAGAAGACGAAAAAAAAATCAGGCAATCGTTTTCGGCTCGTGTACCTCGATTATGTAATGATCAAATTAAATAATAAATACACGCGATCTATTTTTGTCAGTAATTTTTTTTTTTGTAAGATATTAAAGAAAATTTGAGTGTTACTGAATCTCTAGAGACACGCTTGACTGCATAGACAAGTCTACGAGTTTTTTAATAAGAAACATCTGCAAATTAAGACATAAACATTTAGCGAAGTGTTCGTGGTTTATTTCCCTAATTTTAAATACTCTGTTTTTGTTGTGATCGATCGAGCGCGTCCAGCCGTAAAAAACTAAGCAAGTACATACTGCGAGTATTTGCGTATTGCCAATGACCTTTGATAGTGTTTTTCACTCAATAAATGGATCTTCGAATTGGTCGTCATTTGCCTATTGTTACCGGCAACGGAGCTCAATGAAAATCTACGATTATTTTTATTTAAAAAAGCTGTGAGTTTGATTTAGATGCAGTATTTCTGTCGATCTCAACCCAAATCAAAACATGATTATTTTCTAGTATTAAGATATTAGATCTTAGGTATTTCGTTATTGAATGTCGGATGACTTGGAGGAGCCTTCAATTACTGACTGGTGACATTGCTTGCGATCGACGATCGGCTTGAAACTTATGGACTGAAGTGTCTGCGACACCTCGAAAACGTATGATTCTGTCTGTTCCTTTTAATTGTGATAGTTATTTTAAGGACAAGAATAATTTGTGACAGAAGAGGGGCCGGTAGACTCCATAGCCCTCGTTTCGACTAGAATATGCTAACTTAAAAATTATAATAATTTTTTTGTTAAGGCACTCGGAGCTCACGTATCTCTCACGAAGAACTTTTCAATCGACAGAAGGTGTCATGGGGCCTCGAGGACTCCTTGATCACCGAGTTTTTTACTTACTCAGATTGATGAAATGTTCTTCGAGGTTATGTGGTTCCAACAAGACGGTGCATCAGTTCTAGCGACAACGTTAATTTTAAAAGATATGCTTTTGGATCGTTTTGGCGATGTGGAATTTGAACTGACAGACAAAATCGTCTTGCTTGACCGCTTCAGAATTTTTTTGGAATTATTATTAGATCATGGTTGTAGGAGAGATAAGAGATTAACTGACAAGAGCCTGAAGTTCTCGCCAAAACAAATTAAAATGAAATTAAAAGATCCCAAATGATCATCAGATCATCAATAATGGCGGCGCCAACCTGACTCCTGCACTTTAGAAGAAAAAGGTGTCGCCTTGACTGCAATTAATAGAACTGTACAAAATAAAATTAATCAGGAATCACATATCCTAAGCCCCACGAAGAATGAAAAATCCATAATAAACAAATCGGGTGGCGGTACATGCAACCGAGCTACAGCAAGAGAAGTCCACGTTTAATTATTGCTCTAGTAAAAAGCTCATTAAAATTTAAACGGTGTCCAGTAAGGACAAGACTGCACTTCATACAGAAAGGGATCGATGAAATAATCTTTAGTCCGAAACGATGTAAGAGATTTTCCGACCATTAAATCACAAACGCTTCCTGATTTCCAAAATTATTTACCCTCAAAAATGTTTTACAAAATTCGTAGAAATAGGGGAACACAACAGGCCGGTGACATTGACTCATGAAATTGTTCCATCCCCGAGCCCATTAAAAAACTGAGATAAATTCTTCAGTCATAGTTTCATTGGGAACTGGCATCTGATCTACGAGTATGCTTATAACTGACAGCTTATATAAGATCAAAAAAAAAATTACAGAAACTCAGCATTATATTTTGACGGTATGAAATTCATGGCGTTGGAAAATATTGGAAAGTAGCTTCAGAAACAGTTCGAAATATGAAAATGAATTTCGGTCCATTAAATGCGGTAATCAGCTGGTATACCAAAGTTTCTGAAGAAAATTTTTGCAAACCTACTATGGCCAAATTTCTGAGGGAAAACTTATGTTTCGAAACCCGTGATAGATGGGTAGATTAGATAGAATATTAAAAATGCTGGCGTAATCTTTGAAAACATTGAAATTTTACGTGCTTAATTATCAACTAATAGCGAATAAAATAACTGCGAATCGAGTGAATGCAAATAATTCTATACAACAAACTCCATCGATTTTCAGGCTCGTAGCTTGAGTTGAGAAAGTGAACCGGGATATAAATATAAGGTTCACATCACTACGTTCTCTTTTCTTCGTAGATTGTGCGAAATAAGGAGAGTCGTAGACCCTTGAGAGCGTGCAAATATTACGGGAGCAAAAATACAGGACAAGGTCAAACGCCTATTATGATAAAATTTTGTGGGGTGATCAGTAAATATCCGAACTTGAATTGCGTTTTTAAGTGCGTCTCCTTAAAATATAACGAAGAGAGAACGTGTATTTTTTGTTCGGAATAAAGAGGTTAAAATAATACCTCGCATTTAAATTTCAAAATCTTTTTCTAATTGATGGTGGGAACGGTTGCAACATTTACTCGATATATCTTTATCTCTTGTTTTTTTAAAGTGAAATAAATGCAATTCTGCGATGTATCTTGTCAATCAAAAGTCAACGACAAATCAAGTAAGAATGCCTTTTCTCAAGTGGACACATGTTTCATAATTACCGACAAACATTTCTAGAACAACGAACTCGAAACTGTGTATTTCATGACTCAAAAATAAAAACAAATTCAGCTAGTCTAGCTTCGTACTAAAATTGAAAACAAAAATTGTCTAAACAACAGATCGCCGGCCGGCAATTTATTAAAATAAAGCATCCCTCCTCATCAACAACAAATTCCATTCGAAAATTCTGGACCAATACCAACTGTGTCCCGCACCAAATTGCCGGTATCTATTAAGTATGTGTGAAATAAAAATAATTAAAAAAAAAATTAATTTTTCAATTTACGCGCACGACCAAAAGGCTCCACTCTCAAGTGTCTTTTTTTTCCAATATCTATGAAATTTAAAAAAACCAAAAAATTATTTATTTCACATCTGTACTTGCATCATCACTCGACGGAGTGTTGTTTTTGGGGCGAAGAAAATCGTCCCGATGAAAGAGAATAAACATATAAATAGCATGAAAGCACCCCACACCGGCGTCAAATTTTCTGCCACAATTTTTTTTTCGTTTTGTTTATAAAACAAAAAAAAATGTTAATTTGATTTTATTTGATTTTTGTATACTTAATTATTAGGAACTATCATCGACTAGGTAATGGTCCATGGACAAGTTATAAATAGATTATTTCCATTTTTTTGTTTTTTAATTTAAAATTAAAATTAAATTGAAATTTATTTTTAAGGCTAGGAGCCTCGGTCTCTGATTACTTCTCTATTTTGTGTCGAGGAGTATTTTTAAAGAGGCACAAAAAACAAAAAAAATACCTTAATTCTAAATGCCTCATAAATTACTCCATCATGAATCCACTGGGGACGGGAGGTGACACTTAAACACAGGATATACCCATGATGATGAGGAGTCACTACATGGCAGCAGTTTCATCGCTTGCGACGCGTCGTCGTTGAGAATTTTCTGCTCCAGGCAATCACAGGAAAGTGAATTTTTTTTTCTAAAAACAACCACGCGGCGCGAATTAAAGATACTCGAATACTAGGAGGCAGTGAAACTATAACGCAAAGGGAGTGCTGCAGATGAGTTGGAATCTGCTCTGAATCTGAATAAATTCGAGAAGGGTAATTAAGGCCCACACAGTCGAGGGTACAGACAGTGCTTGGAGAAAGACATCACGTGTGTGAGGAGGCGATGCTATAAATTAAAGATGAAGTGCAGGGACGCAACTGAAGGTGACCAGAGAAGGGATTGGGGATTTTGTTCGTATTCGCGGTCGGAAGTTTAACTCTGCCTGCGGCAATAAAACATAAAGACTGGTGTAAGGGAAGTAGGCCAAGTGTGCCCGGAAAAAAGTTTTCCTCATTTATTACTTTCGATTGGATTTATGTGATGTGGTTTTTCTGATTATTGGCGCGTCAATATGCCTATTGCATTTATGATCCATTTGCTTTTGTGTTTACCTTTCCGAAATACTCATCTGAAGTGAAAGAGGATACTTGAGATACTGGGGTTATAAAGACGACGGTAAACGATGCAATACACTGTAGTCGTTATTGTTTTCTTATTGAATTCGACTTTTAATTAGTTCCAGAATGGCTCTATTGAAAGAATTCAGTTCTGAACATGCTGGGAGGCAGCAAAATAAACATTACTTCTGTTGGATCTGTTTCAGGAACGATAAATCGTCCGCAAGGAGGTTTGATTTCCCCTCTTTTATGATTATTTCTTTTAGAAGAATTTTAAGAATTTCAAGACAAACTGTACAAAAGATAATGAAAAAGTCTGCAGACACAAATGAAGCCAGAACAAGGCGATGAATGTCAAGCCATTACAAAACACTCGCTCCAAATTCAAATAAATTCAAAAATTTTGAAATATCCCAACAGTTTTGGGCTAAATTTTGAATTCTTAGCATTATGGACAAATACACAATATGCCAAAGCGCACAATCCACTTAATAAGTGAGCATATTATAAGTTGCCTGGCTGGGAAGCGCAGTTGGTAAAAGCGCCTGTCTTTCGTTTGGCTCAACTGATAGGTCCCTAATCCTAAAGTGTTCTAGTTTTCCGAATCTGGCCGTCAGTATTTGCCATTATTTTTGATCAAATTAATTTGAATAATAGTGTGGAATAGAATCCTGCGAATCAAGCGAAAGCTTATAATTCGTACGTGCCACATCGGTCCCCACTCAAGGAATTGAACTGAAAGAAATTATGTACAGCTGTGTTTCTCAAGCCTCTACAAAAAGTAATTAATCTAATGCATTATAAGAGCATTCATATCCTCACGAGAGCAAGCATATCTGACTTGACGCTTTTAAGTCATGCCCCATACCGGCACAGTGAACAAAGCTCATCCTCGCTGTTGTACGCCCTCCCATAGAAGACTGGTCACCAGAATTAACCAATTATCAAGATATCGGATGAAGTTGCAAATAAAAAAAATTCCCAAGAAAGTTCCAAACGGATTTTGAGAACAGACAAGTCTGCGGAAATAAAAATTTCAATAATACTATAAGGATAAGATTTGGACTTGATTCGTCCGTATGATGCTGGAGTCATTAGACAAAATTTTAGAGAAGCTTTTGGACTGGGCAAATCACCCACGATATCACAAGTGGAAATATATGTCATCGAGCAATGCTGTTCACATTTTCCGGCGCTCTTCCATACAATTTTTGGAAAATCAATTCGTTTGTTATAAATATGTCAATCCGCTCAATAACCTGAGCAAGAAAAACAGAGTTGACTGTATATCTGGTCTGGACTGATTTGTATAAAGAGGCGCTGGAACCTTTCGGCAATAATCCGCTGAGTACACCTTTTCGAAATATAATTAAGAGGGAAAATGGAAGTCATGCCAAGTACTGGACCAACTCAATAGGCCTGAGACCAAGTAAGAAACTCCACCAACGCAGATTTAAGGAAAGCAGAAAGTTATGCGATTTCAAGAATTAAGACATGAGTATCTTTGTCCTGCCGAGCTGCTTATATCCTGTAATAAATATTCCTAGATTACCTGACCTCAACTGCAACTCATTAAGACTCAAGCCTAAAGCCTACTATCAACTAATTTCATGCTCTAATTCGAGCAATTAACTGTCAAAATGAATAGGTTTAAAAATCTTGAGAGGAAATAACGTTTTGAAGTTTAATTTAGAAAAAAAAACATTTTCAAAACTCAATGAGAATCGACAGACTGTTGTATGCCTAAGTTTGAACCTTCTTAATGAATTTAACCGAAATATTGAAGACTGCCGACCTGACAAAACAATGAATAAGACAGGCAGACGTATTTTCTATCGCCTTTTTTGTTATGGAAAGAGAAAACCGACTGAACATCAAATAAATGACAAAACGATTCAATTATCACATGACCCGCTTGTGAAAGACCACAAGTTTCTTACTGGCGTGAGCGTCATGTTTTTCATTCCTTACGATTTCTAGCGTGTGTTCAAATGAATTTGTTTACGTAAACATGATAAAGATCGTCACAGCTTCAAAGTAAATAGATTTCTAGGTTCAAACACTAAACGTAAGACCTCAAATTAGACCAACAGATATCCCCGCAAAACCAACTTATCTGCAGAAAATGACACATTGCCCGAAAGATGTCAACAACGACTGCTGAAGAAACAGGGAAGGACAGTGAAAAATGTTGCGATGAGCCAACATGACTCTGCTTTCATCATAATTACTCCTCTTTTAATTTTAATTAAAAAATGAAACAAGTCTCTGTTAGACATGACATGAGAGAAAAACAAAAAGAAAAATAACATTTTCAACCATTTAAACCCCCCGAAATAGAGCCCCCACAGATCCCCTTAGATACTTACAATCCTTGTTGTACACACTGTCAAACGCATCAATTGATTCACACAAATTCCCGCCATCGATTTCCTTTTTACATGACATCAAACCCAAACTGTCGTTCTCAATTGACATCGGCGAATGGTGCTGTTGTCGCTGATGCTGTTGTTGTTGATGCTGATTTGTATGGCTCTGGTGATGGTGCTGTTGTTGTTGCTGGTGATGCTGATGTGTGTGCTGTGGTGACATTGAGTTTATACTACTAATGCCACTGTCACTGTCATCAACACTCAGCGCTGAATTGCCTCTTGAAATGCCATCACCGCCACCGCTTCCAACACCACCGCCCGCATTACATAGCATAGCGCCGCCAAAACTGCTAGACTGCTGGTTGTTGTTGTGCATCGATAACGATGAATTCGACGAGCATGGCGAAGGTGACGATGCAGCCGACGATGACGATATGGACATCGGCGATGCTGACGGTGAGGAATTCGTCAAAATCGGTGAATTACAATTATTGTTGCTACTGTTATTGTTGTTATTGTTGCTGCTGCTGTTTAGCAATCGACTGTTTGTTGATAAGTTTATTTGTTGTTTCAATGTACTGTATTGCATAGCATCATCCTTGTGCATGGCCAAATCTTCGGAGGGGAAGCCTACACTCCACATTAGATCGTCGGTGAGGAGTGGCAGATCGTCTTGCTCATTCATTGGAATATATGGGGCACGCATTGTCAGATCGATTTCATCGTCAACATTCATGGTCATGAATGGGAAGTCATCTTCTTGACTGAGCGAATTCGGGCTGCATAGCGATGGTAGGCTGCTGGCTTCGGGACTCTGAAATAGAAATAACAAAACAAACATGGTGAATCAACTTGACAGTTGTGAAAGAAAAAGGAAATAAAAAAGTTGAACTTGGTATCTGCTTCTATTCAGCGAGCACCTACACGGCTGGATTAGCGCTTTACTGGTCTTTGAGTAACTAAGAATGGGTATAGACAGTTGTGGGTCAGAGTGATCCAGTGCTTCTCAAAGTGTTTTTGCAACAAACGAAGAACAACAAAAAAAAAAAGAACGGGGTATTGTCGAAGACGCTCCGTTCCGATTATTCCAAGTCTTAAGAGCCTCGGCCAAGGATATTGTAACTGTTAACGCCACCAGCGGCCAAGATGGGACTCCATGTAGTACAAGATGTCAACACAAAAGTAGACACAACATCTACGCATAAGTAAAACAGTCACAATTACGATGACGTAGTCAAGAACTTCGTCTGTCAGCAGCTGTTTCTTTCGGCTAAAAAGCACTTGAGACTTAACTTGAACGATCAAGCTGAGGTTTACGTGGTAGCAGACCCTATTGTTCCAGTATAACACTGGACTGAAAGAGGACGCAGAAGCATGGATTTTAACGAAGGTAGATGAAAAGATTTGATCGCTTTGAAGGAAAAACCCTTCGGGTGAACAAGCCTCGACCCGAAGAGTCTTCAAATCTTGACTACACGGAAACTGCGGTTAACCCTTTGAGTCACAGTGGTACTGCCAGAACACCACCTATTTAAACCGCTGTCATAAATGTTCAACTGCATATTTTGGTCTTAATATTTGTACACGAGGGTTTTCAGTTTCGTAGATCACAAAGCCAAAGTTATACTGGCAAAATTAAAAATGGCGGGTCCAAGAAGGCGGAAAAATGTGTAAAACTAAACTAATCATTTCGACAAACCAATCAAACTTTATTCTACTGCATATTTTAGTCTAAATATTTGTATTCGGGAGTTTTCGGGGCCGTTGATTGCAAAACTACTATTGGATCCGCCATCTTGGACATGAAAAGTACCGAAACACTAACATTAGACTCGTGATCTGTGACCTTGAAAACCCCTATAAACCAAATTTTACGAATTTAGTCCGCCATCTTTGATCCACCATTTTATAATTTGTAAATCTAACCTCAAATTTGTAATTAGTCACCACGAACGGACAATCGTGTACAAAAATTCAGACCAAAATATGCAATAGAATTATGTCTGATCGGTTGGTGTAAACGATTCACAATTGCACAAAATTTAGGCCGCCATCTTGGATTCACCATCTTGAATTTTGCAAATATAACCTCAGATTCGTGATCAGCGATCCCAAAATCACCGAGTACAAAATTTCAGATCGAAATATGCAGTAGAAAAAAGCATGACTCAAAGGCTTAAGGTAGACCAAACGAGTGAAAAGGGACCTCAAAAGATTATAAATTTTGGCGCAACAGCTTCTTTGCGGAGCCAGGGCCAGGGCCTAGCTTTACCATTTGTGTGTGCGTCTTACATTTTTCGCAAATGGCAGGGTTTGGACCTACAGTTTATTGCCGACTCCGAACGGGCCCAAAAGTCAGCTTTTCTTGACAATTTGTACTCATCGGAGTGATTGTCAGTCACTCGCGAGAGGTGGAGCTGTGAAAAAATGTCAGATGTTCTTACCCGGATTTGAACCCGACTCCACGCGTAAGTTAGTTAGGGTTAACTTCTTTCTCTATTTTAATTGGGAAGCTTTATTCTAATTCCAGCTGAGTTTTTGGTAATAAATTTCCTTCTCCTGCCAATTCCACTTAAATGGATTTGAAATATTTCATCTCCGGATCACCAACCCAGCAAAACGTTATTCCACTGAGAGGTGAATATATTTAAGCATTTTATGATAGCTCGGACAGGGTGAAATAGAGTATATCTTATACGACTTTAGTTAAGGGTTATTATTATTTTTAATAAATTAATATATTATTTCGGTCTTAAGACTACAGAAAGTTTTAGGGCCCATTAACTTCTGCTCTATTGACGTAGTTACCTGACTGTTGCCAATATTTGTAATATGAGAATTCAGTAATCTCTTAGGCATATAAGGAAAAAGTGTTCCCACAGGCTTAAGAAAAATGGCCCTCAAAGAAGTCACTGTATCCATGCACTCCGTCCAAGCTTAAATTAAAACTAAATCAATTAAAGATAACTCACCTTTGATGTAACACTTGGCGATAGTAAATGCTGTGAGCAATTTGTGTCATTTGATTCGTCGCGATAATTTATGAATGGATCAATGTGCCCCTTATTGTTTGATGATCCAGTTGTCTGGCTGCCACTGTGTTGTGAGTCCAAGGAATTAATATCGTCTGGTAATAGACTGCCATACGACATGAGTCCAGCTAGCATTTCCCCAAATAATGGTGCAGATTCGTCCAATGGAAGGCATGCATCAACTCCAGTTGGTGCCAGATGTGCCAAGTCGTCCGGTTCCTCTTTAAGCACTGCAAAACAAAAAAAAATAAAACAATGATATAATTTATCGACTACAGTTTTACTATAAAGATGTGTAGATGATGCAGTTCTAGTGGCAGAAACAAACCTATTTTAGAATCACAATGATAAATTGCTCTCAAGTGCAAGCTGTTGTTGCAGTTGATTTAATTTGTTTCTTCTTTTTTGCTACAGATACAAATTGCTTCTCATTAACTCCCGCCTGATGATACTGAGATAATTAAGGTGTCGTCCGTCTTTGTTTTCTAGTCCAAGGCACGTTAGTGTGAAAATCACACAAACACGAAATATGAAATTAAGTCGCAGAGTGTTATGTTACTAGATACTGTACTGCTGCTCGTTGTAGTATCTCGTTTAAGTGAGATACAGTCGCTTTGCGTAGATGAAAACAAATACCCAACTGACTGACTTGACTGACTGACTCGGCTGTGACGTCGAGGGGTAAATTTTCTTTTTTGGAACTGTTAATTGGTTTCTTCAATTAAATTTAATTGAAATATGAATTAGATGATTTATGGGTGAAGTGGCAGCAAACATTTTGACACAAGTTTGTTTTTCTTCTTCGTCTATTCGATTTTAATATTTTATGCGGGCGAATTTACTAACATTGACAATCAAATGACAGTTGCAAGTCTACTGTTATTAAGATTGGGAACATAAAAAGTCACATCCCGTTTTTACTGATTTGAATTTGAGTAAAATTGGTACTGGGTATTTTGGGAAAGACTGGAATTTTCAAAATCATAACGATCGTTGTACTTTTGAAAATCAGAGCCTAAATGGTATGCCAGGGTCTCGCGAGATCAGGGATTGAACAAAATTCGAAATATCAAAAAAAGAACAGAGTTCAAGAACCTTTCACGCCAACTTTCGTAGAGGAGGCCGAATATCAGATAATAAATGGGTGATACTTCCAATAGGATTATAAAGCAAAATCTTTGGCAAATAAGCATGAACTTTACCTGAACAATAGAACTTTTGTTTTCCATTCTGTGACCAATTTTGTGATGATAATTGTCCATCTAAGAAGCTCATTCGCAATAGAAGGGGTTCATCTTATGGGTACGTTTACTCTTCTGGATAATATTCATCCAACTCGAGCTTATAAAGGGTCCTCTATCTAACGTTTTTTTTTTTTCAACTAGTGCTTATTTCGTGAATGGTAACACTTAGCTCATGTCTGATTTGACAGATAATTAGTTTTATCCTTCCGCTGAACGAATACGGTTGTGTATACGCTTGAACAACGCTGCGAAATATTGCGACATTACTTTGAAAATCATGGTAATGTTGCAAAATGTGTGCGAAAATTGCGTACGGATTTTGAAAGAAGAGAAGCACCGTCAGCTCCGTTTGTTCGTTATCTTGTGAAAAAAAGTGAACGAAACTGGCATCCTCATCGATAAACCAAAACGTGAAAAGCCAAAAACAGTGCGTATACCCGAGAATATTGCTGCTGTGGCAGAAAGTGTGCGTGAAGCGCCATCAACATTAATTCACCGTCGTTCTCAACAGTTGAACATTTCGGAGACATCATTGAGACGAATTTTGCATAAGGACCTTGGTATGACGCCATACAAAGTCCAATTGGTTCAGGAGTTGAAGCCAACTGACCATCCAACGCGTTTTCGTTTCGCTAAGTGGGCCTGCGATCGACTTACAGAAGGTGCCGATTTTGCAGATGAAGCTCATTTGATCTTGGCGGGTATGTAGACAAGCAAAATTGTCGCATTTGGGGCACAGAAAACCCGCACGCATACATTGAAAAGCCGATGCACCCAAAACGACTCACTGTTTGGTGCGGATTTTGGTCCAGAGGCATAATTGGGCCATTTTTCTTCAAAAATGAGCAAGGAGTGGCCGTTACAGTCAATGGCGATCGTTATCGGGCAATGTTGAACGAATTTTTGTTCACAAAAATTGAAGAGGAGGATATTGGCAACATTTGGTTTCAACAGGACGAACAGCCGAAGCTACACTCGATGTTTTGCGCCCTGTTTTTGAAGATCGCACTATCAGCCGCAGAGCTGATGTCGTTTGGCCACCTCGGAGCTGCGATTTGTCACCGTTGGACTATTATTTGTGGGGTGCCCTCAAAGATAAGTGTTACGCCGACAAGCCACAGACAATTGACGCTTGAAAGGACAATATTCGTGAAGCCATTGGTGAAATACAGCTGCACACAATCGATAATGTGCTTAAAAATTGGACCGATCGTGTAGGCTACTGCATGGCCAGCCGAGGCAGCCATTTGAATGAAATTATTTTCCATTATTAACCGGAAGGATTGTACTTTCAAATAAAAAAAGAAATTTGAGAAAATATTCAGCAGTTTTTTTTTATAGCATTTGAAAAAAAAAAAAGGTTTTTTGGCGGACCCTTTACTATAATTACCGAAGAAGCCATCGCCCATGTAGATGTGATCCAAATTTATCGATTCGATAATATCTCAACAACTTGGCGTCAGACCGTCTTCTATAAGGATGATTTTAAGGCCTACAGTATGGCACAGCAAATGAGGCCATCCTTTGCGTCGGAAGTTCAGTGAATGGGCTGAATATCAACTGGAAGTTGAACCGAATTTTTCCGGTCAGAACACCTTTAGAGATGAGACTGATTTTTGGCCTTATGGATATATCAACTCTTGAGACATCATTATATCCAGAAAAAGTCACTGCTTGATGCGGTTAGAACGCTGGAGACTTTTCGTTGATTCAAAACTGACGATGGAGCTGATTCAAGATGACTGAATCCGTGTTAATGACAATCGTCTAAGAGACAAAAGATTCCAGCAGGGCCACTTTTTGTGTGGGTATGTCAACCATCTACAGTTGACAACTTAAAAGGCCGATTAGAAGAAGATTCGATCGGATGACATTTACAAAAAGGTGGCTGCTTTTCCAAATGTGGAAATATTTCCAAAATTGTTTTCAAACACTAAATGACATAAGATTTGCGATCTAACAAAACCGGAGATTATCGTTTGCGTTCGTGGCTGAATGGTAAGTGCGTTTCTTATTCTGGGTTCAAAAACGGATTGGAAATGCGGGAATTAATAAATTCGCCGTTGAGTGCAGCGTTTTCTAAACCGAAATATGTGTCATCAAAGTGGCTAAGACAATCTTTTTCTGGAATTTCGAACCCGAAAGGATCACCTTTTTTGTGGAATTCAAATGGGTCAGTGTCTAGTAGACACCTTGATAAAGCAATAAAGAAGTTAACACTTTGCAGCAGTTAAAGTGGTCGGAATAAGCACAACGTTTGGCCTTGAAGAGCTTTTAAGTACTTTGTATACACCGATTTATGAAGCTAATAAACTACCACAAACATTCCGAGAAAACAACTGAAAAGCAGTCTGTGTGGCTAGAGACGAAAATTATGACTGAAATTTTATTAAAAAAGTCTTAAATACGACTGTGACAAGTATGTGGGCGAGACATTGTACCACCTGAATGATGGTTTTCAAATCTATATCTTTATGAAGAAGAACCAGTAACAACCAAATATCTACTCTGCAAGTCAACGAATCTGCCATAAATAGTCTCCGCTACTCGCGAAAGTGATTTTTAAACTTGAGAAATGCACTTCGAGTCAAATTGACCAATGTATGGAAACTCACAGACTCCCTTGGCTACTCAACTTATTAAAAAAAGTAAAGGTGACAAGAGAGAACCCAACGGAATACCATAATTTGTGGTGTATTTAAATAAAATGAAATTTGAACGCTATATTTAAGTCAAGCAAAAAAAAAAAGAAACATTTCTGATTGAACGAGCCCATAAATTCCAAAATCTTACCCCCGTGATTCCATTTACGTAAGAGAATTTTTTTTTTGAGATGACTTAATGTGTTCACCGCGCCTACTAATAAAATATTCTGACAGTTTTTTTTTTTCTCTTATTATTTAATAAATTAATAAAAAGAATTAAAACGATCACACGCCTAATGACGTTATATTAAATGTCCTTCCGCACGTTCTATTATGAAACAAAATTTGAAAGTCTTAGGAAATAGAATCAAATAAATTTTGTGAAATATCGATTTTTTTACAAGAGCCTTTTCTTCGATCTTTTCTTATTTATTTTCAGGTACAAGCACGATGTTCCCCCGAGAAGCGTGACATTTTTATCCACCGCGAGTTTTAAATTTAGAAAAATGCATTCCATTTGGTAATAATTAACAAAAAAAAAAAAAAAATAACATCTTTACCATTTTTATTTTGGAACACGATTGAAAATATCACTAGGCAGATATTAATACATTTTCTTTTTTCATATAGATGTGCATGGTTTTTGAAAAAATGCAAACAAAAAAAAGAAAAAAATGGAAGACAAAGAAATTTCATCATGAGCAAAGAATTTCCCCAAGGATGCATGTTATAATAATTGATAGATACAATATTAAAATTCCAATTTCAAGTCGTTTAAGTTGGTGGAAATTGGAATTTATTTAAATAGTTTTTGTTTTTGTGTTTTTTGATGTTCCACAAATTATTGTGACAATAAAAATAATAATTACTTTCAATTTTGTGGCAAATTTAAGTGGTCGTGATTTTATTGAATGGAATTACATTGAACGGAAAAAAGCATGCACATCTAAATAACGTGTTTCGGGTAATTTGGGGACGTTTTTTTTTTGCAAAATTTTATGGCATCCGCCAAAGTTTCCTCTGTCATCAGTGCTATTCGCGGTGATTATCACAACTTGGAAAAGATTGTGATGCGAAATGGAGGGAGTTAACAGCGGACAGGTGCTAATTGTGTTGTTTGATACATACTTTAACTTTGCAGGCAGAAGAAAGCGGAGGTACCAGTGTTCATTGGTTTTGAATATTTGTGGATGATAATAAAAGCAGAACAACTATGAACGAATCTCTTTAAATTACGGAAAGACCGAAAGTAGGCTCAAATGGCAACTTGTGATATCTGGCGGCTGCGTGTGACATAACCCCAGGACTCACATCTTCGATGGTCCAGTGAGTTCACTTTCGGCAACTCATACAAGTTTTTTTGCAGGTGTACCTGTGCAGATATGGTTGAATGGGTGAGATTTATTTGCTCTTCACCTACGCATCTGATTGAGCCCACTGAGTTCCCATATTTCCTGAATATAAATGACTATGTTTAAAAGGAGGGTTGTATTAAAAAAGAGTTGGGAGGGTGTCAGAGTGATTTGGAAAGATTGTTTTGATATGCATGGTCGGGAAATCTTTTCGTTCGTTTTGTAAAGTTCACGATCTCACCGATCCCTATTCGTTGGTGGGGACGCGAAAAATCCAGTATCAGTACTGACCCCAGTATTTTATGCCCCAGTCTCGCTGTTGCTGGGAAGTGGCAGATCTTCCCCTTCCTTCTCACAGCTGTGGCATGTTGAGGTTTCTGCTAGTCCGAGCCTTTGTAAGTGAAGATTTAGGTTAATGTGCCCTGTTACCAGTCCCTCCACAATGAAGGGTGGGACGCTAAAAAACTAGAGCGACAGGGACAGCAAACGACGCCATATTTCTTGCCGCTCTTTTGACATTTCTCTTCAGTAAGGTTTGCCATTTCATGATGATATACGAGCCAACAACGAGTCGAAATTATTAAAATTTACTACTGAAATTCGGAGTCAGTGGCCTCAACGTTAAGAGCGCTACGTCCAATTTATGATCGTCATAATCGTTCTAGCAGATCAACAATTGAGCGTCTAGTGGAAAAATTTGAATCCACAGGCACAGTACAAAATGTTCCCGTGCCAGTGAGACAAAGAAGTGCCCGTAGTGTCGAGAATATTGCTGCCGCTGAGGCTTCAGTTGCAGAAAGCCCAAATGTGTCTCTCACACGTCGTTCTCAAGCGTTGGGCATCTCTGTGACATCGTTGTGGCGAATTTTGCGAAAAGATCTTTACCTCCATCCTTACAAGATTAAATTGAAGCAAGAACTGAAGCCGCCTGACCACCAGAAGCGTCGTATGTTCGTGAATTGGGCTGAGCAACAACTTGAAAATGATTCGGATTTTCATCGAAAAATCATCTTCAGCGATGAGGCTCATTTCTGGCTGAATGGCTCCGTCAATAAACAAAATATGCGGTATTGGTCAGACAGCAATCCACACGTTCTCCATGAGTCATCATTGCATCCCGAAAAATTACGGTTTGCTGTGGTTTATGGGCCGGCGGCGTCATTGGGCCGTACTTCTTCCGTGATGATCAAGACCAGTACGTTACTGTGAATGGGGATCGCTACCGTTCAATGATAACCCAATATTTTTGGCCCCAATTGGATAATATGGACTTGGAAGACATGTGGTTCCAACAGGACGGCGCCACAAGCCACACAGCGAATTTCACACGTCGAAAATTGGGTTCAGCGTCTGCAAGCGTGCCCGTGGTGGTCATGCAAAAAAAAAGAGTTCCATACATAATGGCATCGAACGTTCTTCCAAAGGAATAAAGAATTTCATTTATACCCAAAACCGTTTTCGTTTTATTTAAAAAAAAAAAAAAATTGTGGCGCTCTTATTGAAAAACCCTGTATAAACGTTGTACATGAGAAGTTCAATGAAAGTCTTAAACGTGTACAGGTTAAGAACAAGAAAAAGTCACTAATCACATAAATTGGAATTAAAAATAAGACATCAATAAGCCGCGGAAATGATACCAAGCAAGATTTTTGCAGTCCTCATCATCTATAACCATATCACTGTTTCTTCTGTGGGCAAATCTTGCATCCACAGCAACGTTCAAGACGAGCATTGAAGGCTTTTAAGCTGCGATCTACAATTAAGGCGGATTAAGAAGGATTGACTTATAAGAAGCAAAATCAGACTCTAAAAGCCGAGCTCTTAAGACGTGGTTTATTAATCGTTTAAAATGACGGAAAAGATCTAAGAAGAGGATAAACACAGCTTTATTTGAAAATCAAAGCCGAGCCATTGTGACCCACTCAAATTTTGAAACAGGTCAAGAATAAAGTAGCCAGTATATAAATGATTTCTCGCCTTGTTATGGGTTATGTGGTCAAGCCAAAAGGCACTTAGAAATGGACAGTCTTTGATCATCAGGATTAATATTTTTTTTTCTTCAATTATATTTCATTTCTAAGTAATGACTTGTGTAAGGCATTACCAGTTAAGCATAGGTTGCCAGCCTATGGAGTTCGAGTGGTAATGCTTTACAATAGCATTACAATTTTTTTTAAAATCAAATTAAGAAAACAAATAGAAACACGTGTTAGTTTGCCTCACCCCATAACGACTACGCTCACTTTCCTTCTACTCCTGAATCATGCCTCTTGGTAATGCATTACTTCTTCCAACTTGTTGGATCAATTCCATGGACATTCATAGTTTCTGCCCTAATTTCAAAATTTACAGCTGACTCTGTGGTTCCATTAAATTAGACCCTAGAACTCGTACTTATTATTTATAATCAGAGTTAAAGGCGCATCTTCATTCACAGCAACGACAAGTCAGCTACAATCTTCACGCAGACTGACAATCAAACTAGATTAAAAAGATGGAAATCTCCATAATTTACATGTAAGTGCAGCAGCAGCGCAATCATGTGGTTAGCAATTTCATTTTGTAAATACTTGACATGGGTGCAGATACTCGTAGGAACAGAGATTCAGATCAGAGATTTGTGTTTTCATTGGTGCAATTGAAATGTATTCAGTTTGAAGCAGCAATCAGTTGCAATTTACGTCTCCTCATCGGGCTGAGATAAGAACTGATTGCGCGGTGTAAAAACTGCGATCGGTTTATGGAGTCGAATGGCTTAAATGTATCGACTTGCTCACTGCATCAATTGTTTAGTGTTCCGTTTAGTGAATTTTGCAAATAGACAACTGGAGCGCAGATAAACTGGTCATGTGGAACTGGTATTCAATTAAGGTAATTTTCTTAAAGAGATAATTCTCGTGTTGGTGTAATTTTAAATATTGAGATATTCGAAAGACTGTGGTTCAAAACGATCTTTAAAAAAAAAGAAGAGCAGAACAAGAGAAGAGATTTTGAAAAAAGAAACAACATTAGGATATTTGAAAGAAAGTAAACCCTCTTAGATTGTATAAATTTCTGTTCAAGAAGAAACGCCAGACTTTCCAATGTGCGAGAACTGCATACGAGTCCTTCAAAATTTTAAAAAGTGCGTCTTCGCCCGAGATTCGAAACTCAAAGGATTTTCAATGAGGATTTTTTATTTTGAATATCTCGGTCTTTTCCTTAACCCCGAATTGCTTCAAATTTACTTCGAAAAAGGCGAAAAGAAATGTGATCTGTTGGGAAAATTTTGTTTTTTAAAAACCCGAAATGAAAGCAATAAAAATTGTTGCTTCTATAGTTAAAAACGTTTTCGAAAACCCAGGTTTATTCCAAGTTGATCGGATAATCGCTAATAACAGAATCAGAACTCCATCGAATTTTTCACCTCAGTTCTGTGGTCACGGCCCAGTATGTTTAGTTAAGAAAACAATGTTGCGTCACTGTAGTTAAGGTCTTTCTTAATATTCGAAGGCTCTTCCGGTTGATGCCCAACTGCTTTACATGTCGTCGTAGCTGGATCCTACTGAATACACTCCATCGCAATATCTCCTATAAACCTCATCTACGCAAAGGGGATCAAAATTAAAACGAGTCCAATAGAATCAGAGAATTTTATATTGTTTTTTGCATTCGTTCAATTCGCAGAATTTAATTCAAGATTTTCTGATATACTAGAAGTGTTTTGGAAAATTGCTACAAGAAAAGGTGTAGGTTCAAAACTTTAAGAATCGAGCTTTTAGCCTTTCATGCGATTTTAAATAAAAAAAAACTTTGCACCATAGAAAGCGTTGACGTAGAAAAGGATTCACATTAAAGGAAATATTTTGAAAAATTTCAACAGGAGAGCCAAGATATACAAAAGGTTTGTGGAGGTCATTTGTCAAGTTCGAAAAGTATATGTCAAAATTAATTTTAAGAGCCACAAGATTGCGAATTTCATAAACAAGTCTGCTGATTCTCAACCATCTACGGTACACCATGACGTCAACAAGACACATAAGTACACAACAGAATGCATACAATTATGTTTGCCAAACATCATCGTAATCTATCAGCGTGTTTATTTCTGTAAATCCACCTCTTGACTTAAATCGCCAAGTGATTCACAAACTGACACCCTGTGAACGGCCCTCATCCCAACTAACGTCACATTAGTTCAAATGCATTTTCCAACTGCGCTATTTTCACACCCACAACATCGACTGAGATAAAAGCCATTCCGCACATATGGTCCATTGGCACGTAGTGCCTTCAACACACCACCAACGACAACGACAAAACGGCGTCAAATTATTCTGCAACTTTTCTCGAGCAAAATATGTGCATGGTCACGTAAGCGTGCACTACAGAACGATTGCAGAATGCCACCATTTCAGACTACGTCAGAGTTTACTAAATGGTTCAGTCCCCAAAAATACAAAAATTTGAATATTTTTTTTTTTTGTGTTTCAAAAGTCACCAAGATCAGTTCGAGGTGATTAAGTTAAACCACATAAACAGCAGCAGCAACAACATCGGACATTTTGAGTTGTGACAATTAATTTCAAATTACTTTCGATTTCGGTGGCCGAGCCCAACAGTTTTGAATTTGAAATAATATTTTTAAAATCAAACAAATTTGTTAATTTTTCAAAATCTTGCAAGGAAGACAGCACAACATGAATTTATTTTTCATATTTTCCGACATAATGTTTCAAAAGTGCATTCAATGAAAATATGTGAGTAGAGGAAAAACGTACTTCAAATTCTCAAGGCTAATTCTGATTAATATTTCTAGTTAGCTGAAGCGGGGGGGTAGAGCGATTATCTTCTGCGCTGATGACTGATGTTCTCTGACGATCGAGGAAATCGCAGTTTTATTTGAAAACATGAAAACAAATCATTGGATCGGGATTCTTGTGATTCGTGATGATATTGTGGCGTGATATCGGTGCGGTGCGCTGGTATGATATTTGTTTAATTACTCGTATGCAGTCATAAATCTATTTTTCATTATAAGTTTCCAAACAATGATAAATAAATAGGGAAAAACAAAGACTAATGTACTCACAACCAGGCAGGCATCTAAACACACTATTTTCGTATAGGTTTTCCACGCAGTGTTTTTTGTTGGCACTCGTGTATGATGACTCCTTTCAATTGCACCTTTCGGAGGCTAAAGTGTACCTAAAGAAACACTGAGTTTCGAGAAGATACATTTTTATTAACTTTCAATCACATCAACTGATGCAGTGAGGCTCCATGGAATTCCGAAGAAGCGCAGAGGTGTTTTATGTGCTGTTTCTTTTTTTTTTAGAATAACTTGAACTGAATATTTGTTTTCAAAAACATATCGCAGTTGAGACTAGAAATTTTACTTTTCTTTAGTTTTCGAAACTGGTCCAATCACCATTTGCTTCCACCAGCGATAGTAATCGGCCTAATTCGGGGTTGCACTAGCGACCTGTCAAAATCGTTTTGTCAAAATAATGTTGTCTGAAGATGATGTCACTGGCTGAGCAGTGAAAAAGCAATCTTGCAAAATAACAAAAGATATAACAATGTTAAAAAATATAACATAGCGAATAAAATACTGCGAATTGAGTGAATGCAAATAAGTTAATATCGAATTCTCGAGACTTCACCCATGGAGCCAGCGAAACAAAAGTGCACCTTTCGCTCGCTCTCTGCAATTGTCTCATAAGGGTAGTCATAGTCCCTTAAGAGTGAGATAAAAATCCACATTTGCTTGCGGAGAGAGAGTTTTTCACAAACCCAGGTTATTAATGCTCTTTTCGTCAAATAATAAGCTTTGTTTCTTTACAAATCGTTTCAGGGGCACTCACACAAAAATATCGTGATTATTTGTTTATATTTGCAGCTTCCGGGGAATCAATAAATATTTTAAATGCCATCATAATAGCATGACCACCCTGTGAAAGTTTTAACATATCGTACGTATGTTCTAAATTTATCAGCCAAAGTGTTTATTTAAAGTCTGGGTCAAAGTTAACAAGTTTCGAGCGCCCAAAAAGTATAACTACAAAAATTTGCATGCATGAAAACAGTGCTTCACATTTTCCATGACGTTTGAGGACAAATGGACAACGTTCTATGCCATCACAAAGCTTGGCATACACCATAATGAAGTCAAAACGTGATCTTATTTGTTGTTGAAAATAGATTATTTATAAAATAACTACCAAAAGATTGTTTTTTTTATAAAAATATAATGTTGTTTTTTTTTTTGCTAGAAACTATGAGCAGATAAGCTAAAGCAGATAGCTAGGCAACATTTTGCGTCACCCGTTGTTGTACTTCTTGCGTGTTACTGCAGTCTTTAGATTAGGAATTGCTGACTTCAGTTTTTATAAATCTTCAATTTTGAATCATTTCCTCCAACAATAATGTGAGTGGAAACAAAGTTTTACTTTGACTATGTTTTCTATTATAAGTAAGACTGCTTTTGGTTTTTTAGTGGAAGCATAAGTTCAGTCTTTGTTCTTTTTTAAATGGAACCATGTTTGTTTGTTACTTAAACAAGTAAAAACGGCTAAGGCGATCTCAATGAAATTTTATAAGGATTCAGATCTTCGGTTATGTTGTTAAACGAGGATTATTTTTTAACTTAATATTTAAAGATTTTGATAAAACAAAAATATAAAGGTCTGTCTTCGAAAATTGGGTATTTTGTGGCAATTCCATAACGAAAACAAAATTGTTATAAGGCCGGACAAAAAATGGTTGCACCCAATTTTCGCAGCAATATACAATTTGCAACTATGGTCATATTCGGGTTTCAAGGTTGCCTTAGTTTGCCTTAGGGTTTTATAACTGCACAAGTCAAAAAAAAAATTCACACAACTTATTTTAAACTTGATACGGTTTTCCGAACAACAAAAGAGTGGATCGTAAATTTTCGAATTTATGATTTTAACTTTAACTGGCTGCGATTTCTTTGCAGCATTAATTGTGACAGTTTGTTTGACAGTTGGAAAAAAACCAAGAATTATCGCCTAAAAAAGCAATAATTTATAGAGACAGTAACGCCATGGACCCGAAGGTTTCAGAGCACAATCATATCTAGAGGCACAAATGCACAGAAAGTGTCAAAATAAATAAAACAACTAAATCGATACGAAAGGGACTTTCTGACTGTGTCGGCGAAATTACAAATCATGCTCGTCTAAATTGAGGTGCAAACAAAATTCTCACAATGAAAGTTAGAATTTAAAGGCTTAAGGCAAGCAAGGGTATAGCCTCAAAATTTTGTAATCTTTCCCAGTATCCCTGTCTTCTTAATGCTTCGAATCTGAAAGCTCTAGATGCAACAATTCAGTACCTTACTGATTGTGTCATGTATTTTTATATTTGTTTACATTTTTCTACGAAACCCTGCGCTTTAGTCGGCGATTTAAGTTTTTGGCTGCTTGAGGACACCAACTAATTTTCATCAAAGAGATATATTTTAACGACCCACAGGATCAGAGCATATAAATAGATCATGGCAGATCACACTGTGCGTAGTTAAAAGTGAAATGGATGGAGAACTGAAGCAGGTAGGTAGGTAGATAAGTGTGATTGTCACAGCTGAAACAGTTGTGACCCATTTAGATCCTGTTTGGATCCATTGTAGTATCACAAACACCGATTTCTCCTTGGCCATAGAGACTGACTTATACCTTTGAAATGCCTGTAGGTACCATAGTGGTCTCCGTATAGATTGTCCACCTCATTTCCTAATGAATTTTGCTATGTCCTGAATTTTTATGTCTGACATATCTTCAAGGTTGCCGAATGAGTAGCTTCCTAGCGTACTTTTCCTCGTTTTTGCGAGGGCAGGACAGGTGCTGAGTTCCTCATCCCTGCAGCTCCTGCAAAAGTCGTCAAAGGGGGCTCCCATTCTTAATGCGTGTGAGCTCATGATACAGAACCCTGTGATAATCCGTACGACCTTACTTATATTCCTGTTAAGGTTCAGGAGTGCACTTGTCTTTTTTGGATTAGTGAGAGGCCACTTGAATCGAGGGGTAAGACGTCTCCTGAATTATTGCCAGTGGCAAGCTCATCCCTATTCTAGCTAGCTCGTCGGCTCTTTCATTGCCTGGAATACCACTATGCCCAGGTACCCAGCATAGCAGGGTAAGGTTACATCCGATCGCTATCTCCTTGAGTGAGTGGCCGTCTGGCTGTCTATGTATATGACGATAGATAGTCTATCGGATTCATTGACAGTAAGCGGGCGAGAACTGAAGCAATTAGTATGGATCTCCGAAGACTCGATGCCTAAGAGCAGAAGCTTACACCTATTAAAAACGTAAGGCCTCCTGGTGTCCTGACAAAACTTTGCACCGACAAACCACTTACCTACAGACTGAGTATCATCTGTGACAACTACTGTCGAGGAGAAGAAAAGCCTACAAGCATTGCATACCGAATATAATATTCATAGCCGGAGAAACTTTAAGTTACACTTTAAAATGTGACGAGCTTCATACAGAGCACAAAATGATAATAGTAAGGGGCCAGTGCAATGAATCTTCTTCAAAAATTATGTAATTGAAAATCGCAATGGACATTTCTGGCCGCCTACTTACAAATCTTTCACGGAGTGCATCACATTCTACGTTACATAACCCACAATTATCGTTGCTTAATTTTGACAGTCGGCGATTCGTTTACGAATTTAATAAAAATCACATGCGACTGACATTTTCTTTGGTCTTAGATTTTCGCAAAATGTCATGTTTTTTACACATTCATACTTTCATCAGTTTTGGGCTTTGAAATACAGCCACAAAAGAATTGGATTTAAAAATATGCATATCATGGTACAACCCTACTTGAGAAGGATTTTGTCTTCATAACTGATTGAGACACTCTCGTCCTTTTCATTTGAAATAAATCACTGAATCGTCTTGAAAAATTAATCGAAAATAGGGGTTTCTGTGTTCCATTGAAAAACTGATAATCAATAAAGCTACCGGAATCCATATCTTCAATCATGCCTCATTCGACGCAGCTAACATTCAGAAGCAACGAAGTTTACAACCCACTCACTTGAGAGGGATAACAGGGTCCTTGCCTTTTACCCTTTCGATGTAGATGAGTTAACCTTTGTCAAAATAAAGCCGGGGTAATCTTTCTTATCAGTCTGTTGGAACGCAACAAGGCGGTCGAAAGAAAATGTATAGTATTCCAGGTTCCTGGAGAGAAGGATTATCGGTAGTAACGTAGGATTGCAAACGAGTGCGAAAATATTGATCCTTTTTGTTGTCAATCAGTTGTCCATCTTGTTCGTTTGACTGGTATTCAAGACCTTGCTTCATAATATTATTATGATAACTTCCTCTCTGAATCCAGGATCTCTATCTCGCGAGATGCGGGACCGGGAAATATGTTTGTCGGTTGAATCGGGAGTAGCCACTGACCAAAAGGTTAAAGAAGATTCATCAAACTTTCCCTTATGCAGAGGAGTGCAACTTTAAAGTAGAGAAGCTATCCTCGTTATCAGATTATAATGGGCAATAAAATATGTTTGACTTTTCAATATTATTTAATTATCTCATCATGAATTGTTAATAATCCCTTATGTCTGCAACACCGATGGTCGGCATTAATAATGTTCTCATGTTACATCGACAATTAAGCACGCTTAGGACACGAACTCACTCCATGGAAACCCACCGGAATAAGTAAAAACATCGACACGAGTGAGATAATAAATTGTAAAAAGGTGTGGCATAAAAAAGCCACGAATATTATGCAATCATTTCCAGGTTCTAAACATACATATAGATTGGCATTTAATCTTTTTTACACGCTAGAATGATTATCGGACAAAAACAAAAAGTGCGGGGGAAGTATGTACATACTCATCCTCCTACAACCACTCATCATTCCCATCACACACAGTCTGAGGGGTTTTTTTTTTCATTTAAATGAGTCGTCTGTCGTCCCAGAGCACTAAATTTAAATGCAGCCAATTAAAACGATAAAATTACGTCGTATACGAGAGAATGTTTAAAAATGAATAAAACAGTCTTCGTTTGAAGGAACTTTAGAGATTTGTGGTTAAGGGGGTTTCAATTTAGACTGAGTTTGACATCAAAGGACGAAAGGATAATACATAATAAAAATTTATAAACTGGAAGATGGTGTTTTTTTTTAATATCCTAATGCTCAACTTGTTTTAATGCGACATTTGACAAGGCAGACATGTATCTCGTTTTTATCATGGAGTACCGCAGGGAACATGAACGTGACCCTTTATTTTCATTATATGGAAACAAATTATATTATGATTTAAAAAAGTGAAAGAAATTATAGGATTATTAATAATTGAATCATGTAATTGAATACAAGGCTTTCATTAAAATAAATGGAAGCTAACTCGTAGGTTCACTATTCACCATGTGTTCACTAATAGGGAGACAAACGTCCTTTGAGCAGTTTGATATGACTTTGTAGTCTGAAACCCATATCTGCTGCCTGGAAACGAAACACGATAAAAGTAAAAATAAGGTGTTCAACAGTCTTGGTTTTCTCAAAACTGGATCAAAAGTCCACAAGATATATTCTAAGGATCTAACATTTAAAAACAGTTAAGGTCCATAGTAGAACCACAACTCTCAGAGTAAGCTACTTGATGGTGTTTCTTTGTTTAAATAAAAGACTCGGTTTAGTTTTGGCAATCTTCTTGAAGTGTTCCAGTATTCAGTTTCTTGGGCTGGCCAGAGAAGAACATTTACTGAGTGTATACTAAACTCTAAAGTTGTTACATCATTTGATTGATCGCAGTTTCTGCACATGAGGATTCCAAAAAAGAGACTATAAAACGTGATGGGAATTGGTGAGACTTTGAGTGGGTTAATGGATTGGCAGTAAAATCGTTTGTCTTCTTTAAGCTTTTTCCAACTTTAAAAGTAAGGGAAACGTCCATGAAGCCGCCCGACTCCGGGTTGGTATCATGTTTAACGCCGCTGTTGAAGTTGTTCTGAGACTATTGCCACTACATATAAGGTAAGGTATCCTTTGCAGTTTTACATACATAGGATAAGGTTAAGAAGAACCGGATCTCCTCGGTTAACCACTGATTCAGATGGGACATCGTGTAAGGGGATGATTAGATAAAAGTATTTTTTTTTAATCGATTTTAAGGTTCATTTTTCATGATGAATAATACTATGGCCAGTTGAATAAGAACTTGAATATACAAGACATAAGAAAACTCAATAATTGAAGTGAGCATAACTAAGCAAACCTGCTTTTCAAACGTTATAAATTATATTTAAAATAGCTGGGTGACAAAGCTGGTAGAGCGTCTGCCCTTCAATTGATTCAATTTAAAGGTCCCAGGTTCGATCCTTAGAGTGGTCTAGTTTTTCGAATCTGGTCCAATCACCATTTGCCATTGGGATCAAGTTAATGACACTATCAGTAGTCGACCATCGATAGTAGTCTGACTAATGGGTGACGTTATTGTAGTGGTTGTTGTATCGGCTTAGCTCATTATTCGTGTTTTCAAACTAGTGGTTTGTGTAGATTGTGTATAGACGGCTCTGCTCTGAAGGGGTGTTAGATAAATCTTCCAAAACATTCAAAGTTTATATATCAAACTTATGTCGAACAAAGTCCTGCATATTAGGTAAAAAGCTAATAGGTCGATATCAAAATCCTCCGTCCCGTCTCGGACTCCACCCACGGAAGTGAGTTAAAACCGAATAAACCTGAGTTTCTCAAACCACTACAAAATCTTTCATTCTCCTCCTTATTCTTCCGCTCGCTCCGTACTACACGCATTAAAGGGGTATTAATAAAAAAAAAATTGATTTTTTTCATACATTTTTTTAGATTTGTTTCTGTTGAAAAAATGTACTCGTACTCGTTTAGAACTGACGACTTCTCAATTAAAATGCGTCTTATAATGTATGTATGTTGATAACGCCACCTTGGGATATAATTGGTTGTAAATCATTGAAATAACTTAAAAAATTATATCTCTTAATTATGAGTATGCATTCAACTAGCTATACTCAAGCCTACTGAACTTAAGGCACGCATTTACAATGCTCCACAACAAAATTCGTTCAAATAACAAAATTGGAGCTCATCTTAAAAGAACACCAGATTTAAGCACATTTTAAGATTTTGACCAACTTTAATCCTAATGTCCAAAGATAGGGCCACAGCGAATAATAAAAACACATTTGGCAACTTCTTATTACGATGTTTTGACTGAAATCCTTCTAAGATTAGGATTTATTAGTCCTAATGGAATAAGCCTGTTATAGATAAAAAGAAACTCGATCTCGTGTAAACCAAACTAACCGATTGCAGATCAAAATTCGAACACACAAAAAGTCCTACCAAAGCCAAACTTTAGTTCATTCACACTTAGTCTCCAATTCTTGTCTTCAGATGCCGTAATAAAATTTTATCCATTAAAACGAGTGTAAATTTACTATTGTGCGACAAAAAAAAAGAACAGAAACAATTAAAAAACTTGTTGTTTGTGACAAAAATAAAACGTTTCACACTCCCACATCAGCATGGGCCACAGTGCGTCTGTAAATAAAATAATAAAAAAAAACACATCGCCGCCTTCCCTGTTTCTAGGAAAGTGTCTGATTAAGTAGCTCAGGTTGATTCGGAAGCAACTTCGAAATTAATCTGAGGCACTAAATTATTCCAACCTTTGAAACCCGTTCTTCTTGGAAGCTACTCGAAAAGCCAATTTTGATGGATGGATGGTTACAGCATAAAAAATTAGCATACATAGATTAGGATCAAGGCAATGACCGAATGTGCAAAAAAAAACCCATTCTTCATGGAGGGAAATTAAGTGGCTGAATGCGTGCCATTCGGGTTCGACTCGCTGACAATTATTCGTCCATTAAATCCAAAATTGAAATGAAAGGGGAACCAAACTGAAGCTAGGGTGAACGAATTCCGGTGTTTGGTGGATTTTGTTGGCATTTTCTGGTCTGTTTCGCGCAACACGAGATAAAACTTGTTCTTTTTTTTTGTTGCCGTACATTTTTTTTTTGTGCATAAAAGAGTGATTCAGAGAATCGTTGTGGGCTAGAAGAGTTTTATTTTGCATCTGGAATTCCAAATTTTGTGTCGTCTTACGAATTCAGGTCGATTACGTCAAGACTTGGCACGTTCTAAGAAATCAAAAATAGTTTTTTTTTTTTTCTGAGATTTGCATTGGGAGAATTTTTTGTTTGCTTTTGGGAATTTCGAGAATGTTAGTCATATTTTCTAAGACACAACTTTAGTCATGTTAAAGTTGCTTAAGTACTTCCTATTAGGGTCCAAACTGGAATTCCAAATTGTCGACTCATCCTTAGGCTGCATGCATTCGATTTTTGACGAGTCGCACGGGATAGTTTTTTAGTCGAGTTTTGATGTAAGCAAACTTCAGTATCAACAAGAAGAGCGTCAAAAATGAGGGAGGTTTTTTAAACTTCAAAACCTACGGAGATTTTATTTTAGACACACGAAAAGTGTTTTATCAGTTTTATAAAGCAAAGCAATTAAATACAATATAAAGGGTGGGTAATCTGTTGGCTCCGTGGGTACCGTGGCTCAGTAGTAAATGCGCCTGCTCCTGAGCATGGAGACCCGGGTTCAAATCCGGGTAAGAACATCTGGCATTTTTCACGGCTCCACCTCTCGCGAGTGACTGCCAATCACTTCTGGAGTCGGCAATAAACTGTAGGTCCAACCCCCGCCATTTGCAAAAAAACGTAAGACGCGCACACAAATGGTGAAGCCAGGCCCTGGCCCTCAACGGAGCTGTTGTGCCGCCAATTTATTAATTTTTTGTCTGTTGGCCCCTTTTGAAATTATATGTTACTATCCAAACTGGAGATAAGCCATGTAGTGAGGAAAAATTACTGACAGAAAAGAAATCATTGGAGTGCAAAAATTCGAATGAAAGTCGCAAAAATTTGCGAAATCCTGAATTTTCTTAGGCCTATGTCATTAAAAACTATGACGACACGGGAAACTATGACAGTTAGTCGAGGCGAAAAAGCTTGGCAATAGGATCCGGATAAAGGTAATACGGAGAGTCTTGGAGAATCCATGACAAAGCGCCATAAAACTTGCGACTTTACCACAAACATAGAAACACATTAACGTTAATCCCGAAAGTCTTCGGTCGTGTAAAAGAAGGTTAAAGCTGGGACCGAGTAAGTTTTACCGAAAAGTGTCAATTCAATGTTTTTGATCGAGATGGACGGACAATGGTATAATGAAAGCAAAAGGGATGTATGACGGCTAATCGAGTTTGGGAGTAGCACTTCATTGGCGGGATAATGGGTCGGCATTATTATCTGATTATTCTAAAAATCCATCATCTCAGTAGCGCTGAAAAACTGGACTTCAAGTTTTGCCTGTATGCAAGACAACGATCCAAAGCACACCTCACATCTCGTCAAGGAGTGGCTACTGTTTGAAATTCAGTCGAAGCTGGATCATCCTCAAAAATCGCCCGAACTCAATGCTATTGAGTATTCATGGGCTCATCTTAAGCAAAAGCTCAAAGAAATAAACATTTCATTAGCTTAAGTGTTTTGGCTGAAGACTGGACAATTTCTTTTTTAATTTCAGGGTTTCAGTTTTACATAATTTGATCCTTTCATGTGTATTTTTATGTTTCTTAAATATTTTTGAATTGTTTTGTTTGAAAACTTGTTTTTTAATTTACGTTTAAAAAAATCTCTTACTTGAAGTTATATGAAGACTTTTGTGACATGGTGTAGTTGATTTCTGGATCTCAACTTGTGTGCAATATCATGGCAGAATTTTCGACTGAAAACTAGGATAAATTTGCGGTGAAAAGAATGGAAAGCTTAATTCTAACAAGTGCCCTACGATCGACTCCGATAGCTTAACTTGACACTTTTCTTAATGTCGAACAGCTTGAAGTACAGATAACGTATGTATCAATGACCACAGTCACCGCCAGATCGATCGCTTTAGTATGCAAAGCAGAGAATCTATTTTTCCCAAGGGCCGAAGGACCTGCTTCACAATAAAATCATACCTGATCTTGAGCTGTCGCAGAATCAGAGATGAAATCACTCTCGATTGGTATGAAATGTTGGATGGTCACATATTCATACGAAAATAGTTTAACAGACCAGCAACCACAGAGAAAATTATTATAATAAGAAGGGAACAATTTTAAAATCCTGTCAGGGTACCCCTTTCTGACGATTAGATATATCTAGGAGTCCAAAAACCTTTAAACAATTTTTAAAGCTTAAATATATTCGCGCTTGTTCCGGGAAACAAATTTTAGAAGCCTGAAATCGACTTTGAAAACCACATTTATTTGAATACAAACATTTAAATCGATAACACCAAAATTGAGAAAAAAAAGTCTTCTGTGCACGAATGTCTACCAAAGATACACTTGTCGGCTTGTTGCACAATGGTGCGTGGAATTTAAAGTTTAAGCCGAATAAAACATCAACAAAGGACACACACGAGCCATGAAACACAATGGCCAAACAAAAAATTAGGCGAGCGAGTTTTGTTAACCTAAAAGTGACCTGGTTGGTGCAACAAGAACCTCATAATACAGCATTCGAAAAAAAGAGGCCTGTTGACATTTAAGTCCTAAAAAACTAGCTAACCAGGATGGATTTTTTGGGCTATGTATCACCATAATCTAAACCTGGATCCATAACTTTCAAACACCATCTTCACCGACACTGAAGCTTCTTAATCGAAACCTACACGCAACAATTAGTTTTTTAGATGCTGTGGAAATTGCCACTGTAAGATGCTCTTAAAACGCAGATCAAATCAAAAGACTGTTGGAACTTTACAAGCATAAGAGACGGTGCAAAATGAGCTTCAATTGTTATGATTCCCATTCGAAGAGTGGGTTCAAATTGCTCGAATACCCCCCCTATACTTCAGATCTGGCAGCAACGACTTCAATCTTTTTCCCCGACTTAAGAAGCGGCTCAACGATCAGAACTTTGAACTTCTAAAGAAACAGAAAACAGAAAAAAGGATGGTTTTTTTCAAAAGCGATTCGCTCGTGAAGAGATCCTCGTATGTGCCGCTGTCTCGACTTTACTGAACCTAATATTAAATTCATTCGAAAACGTGATTTTTCGATTTTTGAAGGTAAATTTGCAGGTTTATAAATTAACGAATGATGAGTAGGTTTAAGTCTGCAGCACAGATCGGAAAATTCTTGCAAATGTTTTCCAGTTTTCATTCAAATACTTTCGCATTAAGAGCTGTTCTTCGAAACAGCACTCATTTTATACACCATAAAAGTTCTACAATATTTTGACAAAAAAAAAAAAAAAAAAAAATTATAATGAGGTAGGTCGCATAATCAAAAGCATTTTAGATATCCTTTATTCTTTGATTGAATTAATTTTAGGAGCAGCTGTTAAGCAACACGATATAAACATTTATTTTGAAATAAAATTAATGCGGCAATAGAAGCAGTTTTCTTGGCGACACTCCAAAAGATCCAACAAATAAGAATAATCCAGAGCCGTGACACGTGTAGGAGCCAAACAAAAAACCAAGTTTATTTATAAGAAAAAGTTTTATATACTATGTATCTCTGTGCTAAGCATTGGCCTATCTAACCGATGCATTGATTACACTCAACCTTATCTGAGAGGAATTGTGTTATCGTTGACTGCGAATGCGAATTCTCGTTTCAATTTGTTTGTTGTTCATTTTATCAGCACGTATTTATTTTTTTTTATTGAAGAAATTAATTACCGATTATAGTTGATAAGAATAATAAAAAAAAATAACATGCAGAAAAATATGATCAGTGCTGGGTGTCGATTATGTAATTGAATTTTGTAGCACAGCTCATCCGAGTGATTGCTGCGATACCCGATAAGCTATCTAGAATCATGAAATTACATAAGCGACAAGACTGCATCCATTGAATAAACGATTGATAATAATCTGACAGTAGCCTCGATTTGATAAGTGAGCGTTAATCTTTTATTTTGATTCAATCGACGATGTAGGAAGATCTGGCTTATTGCATCAGATACAAAAGCTGGAATGAATTCAAGGCAATAAAAAATATCGGAAGACTTGCAACTTTCATATTGTTGTTTCGAGGGAAGATCTAACAGACAGATTGTCTAGCGTACGCCACTCAGGTTTCTTCGGACAGCACAATCGTTTGCTTTATTTGGCAACGCGATAAGCAAGTGATAAGATTAAAGTCTGTTTGAGCAGGTCTGGGTTTTATAACGTGTTCAGTCGAAAGGTTGCTATAAGGTCAAATATCACCCTCAGCGCCGTGTCTGATAAGTGCGAAGTTTGTTTTACGGAACCTGGTAATGCCAAGATAATGTTAATGATAATTGTAAAGGAAATGTTGCACTTTGAAAATTTGATTCTAAGGAGTGAAAAATTTCATAAATTCCGAGTTTTTGTATCGTACAGTATACAGACATGTATCGTGTCAGACACGGAATGTCGCCGGAACATTCTTTCGACGTAATAGACCGATTCTGTGTCTGGACAGACTCGACACGTTTCGTATCAATAAAACCTTAGGCTTATGATGACCTCATTTGTACTGCGATGAGAGACAGAGTTTTTATTTCTACTTATTTGCACTCGCTCTTAGTTCGCAGTATTTTATTTGACATGAACTATTTTACAAACAAGTGAATTAAAGGAGTTTGAAAAACTCTGTCATAACCACAGTGCAAGTGGGCACATTTTGTCAAAAAGCTTGACCCTGTAAGGGAAAATAAACTCATAAGGGCTTCATATAGGAACACAAGACAGCATTGGGTGAAAAGGAGGATAAGTTCAAAATCAGGTGCTTACGTCGAATCTCCTTCAGGCATGTGATTTTCAATCCTCCGAATTTGTATGAGAATGTTACTATGGTCTCTTGGTCTCTCTCTATACTGCTAGGTCCTAAGAAGAAATATCGCGCCAAAATGTTGCAGCTGGCCATAAATAAAAATGATAAGATCATCTTATTTAAGTTGGACATAAGTTACTTAATGTATTCTTTGAACTCTTAAGGAATGAAGAAATATTGCTAGATTGATATTATTGTACAGATGAATTCAAAACTGCGAAATGGAACGGATTTCCATGGAAAGATGTTGATGATCTAGATATCGCAGGTAAATTTTTTTCAAATCAAATCCTCAATAATCTCACTAAGTTTCCTGTTTGCTTTTCCTGTGAACTGCTGGCTTCTCCAAAAGAAAAGAAAGAAATAGGCTAGATTAGTTTTGTGAAAGAATCGAAAAGCAAGTTTCATACACTGGCTCTCTCCGAGACTATAGGCAAAGTCACGACCTCAAAATAGACCATAAAATCTGATCTTTTACTGTTGACATTTACCGCAATAGCAAGACTTCATACCAAATGGTCCTCGCATAGGGATGCTGTAATTTAATACAAAATGCTCTTCAACCGGAGAGAAATCAAGACCTCTGAAATTTGGATCGGGTTAATCTCAAAACTTATTAGAAGATGTACAAAATCTAATCAGTAAAACAAACATTCGTACAGTATAGTTGATTTTGAGGAACAATTCGTTAGACAGCTAAAAGATTTGATAAGATTGACGATTTGAAGTTTAAGAGCTCCACCCGAAGACTACAACGTGAAAAGTTTCAAATAAAAAGTTGGTTTACATCAGGGGAGCATCGTTAGTCGTTTGCTTTTCATTGTTGTCTTTGCATCAATGAATCTTTGCTGAGCCATGGAGCCATCATAAGTGGGGATCAAACTTTCCTGAAACGAGCACCAGTGACCTCTAACGCAAACATTTACCTGAATCGACAAAGGCCTTCCCATGTGTGAAAAGTGTGTGATCCACAATCAATTCTTTTCCCAACAAATGGCTCACGATTTTAAAGGAAGGCTCATTTGGTTGACATTGTGTGAAAAGTTGGAAAGCAAATTGACGGCAGCCAAGATTCGATGCAAGACAGTAGTTTACCAAAGTTTTCGATCAAGACAAAAATTATGGACCTTAACCGACTCATATTCACAGTCTTCGAACCCTGTCGAAAAAGGGGCAGATTTGGAGCACTCAGATTGCACAAATGAAGTGACACCAACGTTGGATTGCTCCAATAAAGTAGTACTCCCACTCAATGCGGACCGTCTTGAAAAGAAAAACTGACTGACCACTTCTTCAGAAAAAAAATATTGACACCCTAGAAGTTTCCATTTGACAAACTTAATGCGAAAAAAGAAACTTTTGGATTCAAAAGTCTCGAATTCTGGATCACGATTATTTTCAAAGGAATTTCCAATAAATGACAGGCACAAATATCGAGCTGTGCTGGCAGCTGATGAATGACAAAAACGTATTGAAATTTTGACAGCTATAATGATTGCTACTTAAAAAATCACAGGACCTGTCAAATGTCAAATTTTGTATACCTACACTAAGAATTTTTTTTGGAAATTTCAAACGGAAATGTAAGATTTTCATTGTAAAACATCACGTCATTGGAAATGTCATTTTGAAGCTTCTTTGAAATTTGAGGAAATAGCTAATTTAAAAAAAAAAAATAAGCCACTAGAGTGCACATCACTAAAAATAAAAAAATATTTATAAATAAATAAAAATGTTGCTACTCACTTGTTACACCAGATGTATCCAGACCAAATGACAAGTATCCTTTATTCATTTCAGCAGCACGTGACACTGTAGACGATGACTGCTGCTGCTGTTGTTGTTGTTGTTGTTGATGATGATGGGATTGTGTCAAATTTGTTTTCGCTAGTGACGCTTGAAGAGCAGCGTGCGTTGAGCGTAACTGTGAAATTGGTGTAAACACTGATGCCGTAACCGATTGGGCGCGCGGCGCTACGTTCAATTGCGGCAAATTCGATTGATTCAAAACGATCGTATTATGACCGATATTATTATTATTATTGTTATTATTATGAATGACAGCTGATGGCTTAGTGTCAGTTGCGGCACGAAAAACTGATGCCGTCACAGATTTGGGACGTTTTTCCTCAATGAACTTTGGTGTAGTTCCTGTTGCTGGAGTCACCACTAGCGGTGATATGCTGCTGCGTCCGTAAAGTTCTTGCCGATGATGTTGTAACGCACGAAACGATGTCACCGATGGAACGTATTTAACCTGATCAGTTATTTGATTATTATTAATTGTATTGTGATTGTTATTGGTTGCGATTGGAATTTCACGTTTTAATTGTAACTCGGCGGCGGCGATGGATTTTTTCTCGTCGACGTCTACGCATGTCTTTTTTAGTTCGGGCAGTAGACTTGTATCCTGATCCTCGTCGTCGTCGTGTTCGAGTTCTTTTTGTTTTTTCTGCTGATCTTGCTGTTGAATGGGTTTGGGTTTGATTTCAGTTACTTCGATTGGGATTTGTGTCTGCTGTGGTTGATTTGAGGCGCTTTTGTCAGCGCTTACTTCGGTCTTCTCAAGTTGGCTTGCTTCGTATTGAGCAAGGGAATATATCTCATTGTTGTTTTCAAGATTACTGCAAATATTTCATATTTTTTTTGTGTGTTGTTTGGTTATCGATCACATTCGATTTGATTTTCACCGATTGATATGAAATTCTTTGATAATGGATGAGCAACAAAAAAAAAAACATGTACTCATTCAAAACCAAAGAAACGTAATTTCTTGTTGCACACTTTTCAAACTGACACTTGACAACTTCGAAAAAAAAAATTATTAGCACGTGATTCGCGTTGGTTTCCAATAAAATGAGAGAATGCACCAACACACGAACTGATTTATTGAGAAAGTGTGCGACGACGAAAGCGATATGAAAAAGAAAGGCAGCGATAATTATTCGAAGAGCGATGCAATTGCGCGAATGCAACGCAAAAACTCTCGGCGTTCACTCAAATTTTTTTTTAATTTTTGAAAAATAATAAAAGCTTCAAGCTTTTTAGTCGACTGATCAGTGATCTTTCGCTCGTTCTCTCTTTTATTTTTGCTTTTCTTTTGGTACACTTTGATTTGACGTTAATGCACTCGTACTTCATTTATTCTTTTCACTGTGCACACAATAAAAAGGGATGGGGAATTACCGCACGTGTGTTGGTTTATTTTATTTTTTTTTTTTTTTTGCAAAACACCATTGACGAAAAGTGCATTACGTATAAACCGAATGATAAAAAAATACGCAGTTTGTTTTTTACGGCAACTATCAAATGCCTTTATGCATTTAATTATTCACTTAAATGTTAATGAGTAATTAAAAAACAAAAATAAAAAAATATGTAAAATTGTCAGCAGGAAATCTTGTTTGTAATTTTTTTTTTAATTGTTTACGCAAAATGTTTTTTTTTTTTGTTATGGTATTTGTTTATTGAATTTAACACTGTTAGGTATTGTTAGAGGGATCTGACTAAATTGGTGATTGGAAATTCATTAGACCGGCTTTGGTATGTGGTTTTTCACACTTCACACTGCGACTCTGATTACATTGTCTGTGGGGTTGTGTAAGTTTTTTTTATTTTCTATGAGTTTATTGTTCCGATCGTTCGCAATTGATATTGCGATTATCGCTCAACAAGCACAGTTTAGCATACCGAAGAATAAGCGGCTTTACTACACTTTTAATGGTAATAGATACATTATAGAATTGGCTGTTAAGAGAGCTTGTTAGAATCTTAATGCGGTTCGAAGCATTTGTTAATTGTTGATTTTATTGATTCAACAATATTAATTTCGATCGAAATAAAGAAGAGGGAGACACAAATTTGATAGCTATACTCAGGCGGAGAGAGGTTGAAGTTGCGTCTTACAGGCCAAAGCATTAAGTTTTCGTACTCAGATTTTTTTTTAATTTGGGGACTGTTTTTGGGACATTTTGGGAAGATTTTAAGCTTAAAGGACTCATTATTTTGTGCACTAGAATGGATGCAGCGGAGTGGAGTCCCTTGCGTTCGCATCATAACATCTCCAAAAGGAAAAAAAAGTTTTTACAACTCACACTCATTGGGGTCATGGCTTTTTTATTCCCCCAATAAAATTTGCAGCTTCAAATTCTTCTTACCCGTTCAGAAGTTTAATTTTTTTACTAACATTTAGTTCAACAGTTTGAGTCATGTCATCCCTGTTATAAAAGGCTGGGTAGTCCAGTTGGTTAAGTGCTCGCCCTTCAACTGGTACAATCCTATGTCCTATTTTCGGATCCTTCGAAAGCTTTCTACTTTTACCAAAGTTTCAAATACGGGCCAGTTACAAAAAAATTGATGGCGCTACAAGCGACCGAAGTCTTACTATCTTTTATGTTAAATTTTGCACAGGGTCCATGATTGCATCCCAGACGGATGAAAAAACACATAAAGTTCGAATATCTGATGTGTTTTGATCTGCATATACATATAAATTGCACATACAGCATTTACTACCGTACTGACTTAAAGCGACTAAAATACTGTGAATTGAGCGAATGCAAAAAAAAAAGCTTAAACTCAACTGAATTTCAAACCACCACGCAAGATTTTCATTCTTTTCACAATCCGGATAACGTAAAAGTTTAACGGAATCAAAGGACTTTTTTTTTTGTTCAGACCTTACGAGGATCAAGCGTAGATCCGTCTCGAGTTTCGACACTCCCTCTAAATGCCCGCTTGCATGTGAAAATATTAAATTATTTCCACTAATAGGTTTGTGGCGGCAATCAGAAAGAAACGGATGCCATTTCACTTTTTGTTTGGCTATTTGAAACGCACGGCAATTTAGACCACACCTTAGAATATGGAATATGAAATACTAGGCCATCGGATTGCATTGTTATTGTTATAAATAATTAGCAAAGTGATTGACAGGTCCTTTGTCGGCGAGATATTGTTAAGACCAATTAAATCAAACGATCGCGAAGATTTGTCAACAACTACGAGTAGACAATAAACCATTTAAATTGATCACGAATCGACAACAGAATATATTAATAATAAAAGCGATATCAAATTAGTTTACTTTAAAAGTGAATAATTAGCAGTTTTGAAATCTGTGGAGAAAAAATATACTCGCATATAAAATTTGTCTGTTTGTACCCTTTAAACACAACATTCAGTTGATTGATCTAAATTTTGTTTACCTCCTTTAAAAGCTCTATAGAAGGGTAATGTTATATGCTAAGTTTGAAGGAAGTTAAACGAGAATGATTGTGTTTACAGTGTTTCTGTTTCATAGGTAAAGGCAAGTCGTTGTCAAGGTGTAATAAAGAATCAGAAACGTATGTCATAAGACGGAAAAGTCAGTACAACGAATTCGTAAGTCTTTGAACACAAGCTTAAAGACGCTGAAGCCTTCATAGAAAAAAACAGTCCAGATTCTAGCCTGATATGGTAAATTTACGTGGGAAAAAACGGCGCTGACTTAAGATGTACGAGTAGATACGAGAAAATGTACACTCTACTTGGAAGAATTTTTGACACACTGCTGTTGACTTAAGTCAAAACAGCTGAGGCTTGAGTAAGTCAGAAAGTAAGTTTCCAGGTTATACGAAAAAACCTTTCATTTAAAAATTGAATGTCAAAAATCCGAATTCACAGCACGATTTTTTAACGTCAAGCTCAGTTTGTGGTTGAGTCGGGTGCTGCTGGGCTATAATGAAACAAAAACGTTTTTAAACCGTCCAATGTGATAACATACGGTTCTGTTCGGGCACCGGCATATGTGAAAGGTACTAGTTCACGAAACTACAAAAACTTCAGCGTTGCCTCTCAATGGAAACCCTCAACCAAGGTTGTAAATAATTGTATTACTTCGAAGAGCTTAACATTGTATATCTGACAAACAACAAATAAATTATAAATGACGAATAAAAAACAATTATGACGAAATTTGCTTAGACCAAAAAAAAAAAATATAGTAAATGCACAATTCGAGCAGGTTGTTAAAAAAAACAAACAGATAAAAAAAGTGAATTACCTAGCTTGGAAATACAATTTTATTCGCAAGTTTAAAAAGAAAAGATGAGCAATAACTGTGCTCGAATAAAGTTCAAGTTTAAGTGCCTCGTTTAGCCCTGAAAAATGAATGAACCCAGTCTTCTTGTACTCAAAGTTGAGTTCGAATTTGAACAGACGAATGAACCTTTATTGTTAGAAAAAAAAACAGACCTCTGAAAGACCGCCTTATTCATCAAATTTTAGAAAAATAAAAAAAAAATACCAACGCAATGAGTCTCGTGAAAAGCAAACGCAAAAACAATCTTTATTATTATTATGTCATTGCAACAAACAGGCGTGCCCTCATGACTAATTTCCTATCTGTATTAAGAAGAATATGAGGTTTGAATCGAGAACAATCTTATTGCAAAATTTAAACTCGGTTGGAGGGAATTTGTTATTTTGGGCGAATCTTCCAGCACCCTATCTCGGTGGTATCAGTAAATATTATACTTCATTGTTGTCAAAAATTCACTGGAAAACCAAACAGAATAACGACTCCTCTTGAACCCCGAAAATACATTAGAGACTAGACGATCATGAAAAGGAGTGCTATGGACCACCGAGTGGAAGCCGATAGGAAAAATAATATTGCGTAGACCGTTTGAGATGCGCCGTAGTAGAAGCCATAGCGTCATAAACCTTATCTCGTTTTGAATATGAACTTGAGTTCAAATTTTTGTTGGATTTCAATTCGAATACAACTCTGGGCGAGAAAAAACAAGTTTGGGTTATAATTAAAATTTTCCATTATGAAAGCGTCTGCCGTTGAAATCTATTTACGAAAAAACGAAAGTGAAATCTTTTCTTCACAAGATCAAGATGCTATCTCTAAGAACGGTCTTGAATAGACTTGAATGGGTGTGTCCACAAATATGGCGACATACTCGTGCGATCCTAGAAAAGTTGATAAGATTCTTTTTTAGATTAGACCCTTTGCATTGACACGTCTCAAACACTTTACATCACTGAATAACTCAAGCTGAGTGATCTAGTCTCCTACCATGATTCCCCTGAAAGAGTTAAAACTTTATATAAATTCAGGCTTGAAGAAGACCTTCGAAAGTTACTTGATCAGGACTACGAAAATGTTTGAAAAATGTGACTTCTTTGGTGGGCTTTTCGAAACTAAAAAAAAACGAGCTGCCACAAGGTTCGGTCAATTCGCCAGTTCTTTTTATTTTTTACGAGCTATCTCATAAGTTCTCGTCACCACTGTTCCACGTACATGTCAGGTTCGAAGCTCGAGCTCGATGCAACTGTTTACAGCGTTCAATAAGATTAAGCGTCATCGCGACGGTTTGAAGTTGGAAATCAGCTTCCAGGAATGAGCAGCCGTTCTGTCAAAAGCCTTTGTCTGGGGCCTCTAGGGATAGCAGTTCTGTATCGTTGGACGAAATGGACAGCCTTTGGCAAGTCGAATCGTAGTTTTGCTCAAAGGCATGCCTCCATTTGTATAGGCTCTCACCAACGTCCAGGTCCTATTCGTCAGAACTTTCCTAAGCCAGTTCATGGCATCACCTTTTGTGTGTGCCCCTCATAAGTTGGTGGCGGTTAAAACTACAATTAACGAACGGCCCAAAAACTTTATCGTGGTAGACTTCGGAGGATTGCTAGTCATGATGAGCGATGTCCGCGAGAGTAGAGGAGCTTCAATTTTTATGGCTAGCTTAAGCCTAACAATTTTTTTTTACACTCTTAAGCTGACTACACGACTGTAGTGTCTGTTGAGATCTCTCACTAATGTAAAAGCCCGCCAGTGCCAGCTACTCTTCATTTTATTCCGCTTGAATTGTTGATCAGAATTTCGTTAAGAAAAGAGTTGCTGAGTAATCAGGCTGAATTTCTAAAACAGCGCTAGATTTGTAAGCCTCATAGCCTTACCCTTTGTTATTTTTATGTGGGTACATCTCGACATTTTTTAAGGGAGAATGCCAAAGTTAATTAAAAAGGAGACTCGTCTATTTTTTCTGAGGAAACATTTTAAAAACAAAACAAATTACTAGCAAGTTTTAATGTGACGCCTTAAAAAGCTTTTAGCTTGTCAATATGCACAACCAATTTGTCAAGGCGGTAAGGTAAGTTCCAGAAAGCAAAAAAAAAACCCAGTGACTAAGTGTGTAATTCTTCTACATCATTGAAGGTGTTGATTGAGTAATTTGCAGAAAACGCTCTGTAGAAGCCCGTTTGACTCGTTTCGTAAATTTTCTTCAAACTAAGTACGTCGTAGAATGAGTGATAACCTTTGAGCCTGGATTTGTTAAAACTTGCTACAACGTATGAGCATAATTATAAACCAGCCGAGATGATTCTAATTAGAGTGGTTAGCCTATGTACAGGAATCAAGGTCAGACTATGAGTGATATGAATGAGAGTATTGACTATAAGTTTGATAAGGCTATTTCAAGGTCGAGCTAGCAGAGGCACAAGGCAACCTTTATTTATTGGGCTTTTGTAAAGTTTCAATATAAACATTAAGTCAAGAATTTTTGGATCAAAACAAACAAATTTGTTTACTTCTTTTCTCGACAAAAGAAACTGTGTAGATGGACATATTGACACATTCCATCAGAATGAGGAGCAGGAGCATATTGCAATAGACTGCCGATCGAAGGCAGTGTCGATTTGAAAACCTTAATCTCCGTTTTTGAGGCAGGATTTTTCTACACATATAAAGGAGTTGACAAATCAGCTCACATAGTATGACGGCGAGAGGAGCGATCACAAGCCACCTATAAAAATCTGTCCTTGTAGAAAGTGCAAAAACAAATCAAGCGCAAACTGACTTCCTTGAGTTTCGGGACAATAAACTTACTAACTAGCCAGGATGGCGTTACGGAATACACACCACGAACCCGTAAGGGTTAAAGCAGTTCCCATAAATTAAGACTACCGGTTGCAAATGTCGTTATTGCAGACAACTTCATATCTATTACTCTGAGGTGAATTTTGACCATGACAGCTGTCACCTCAGAAACTTCATGTCATTGTCTAATTATTTCGGTCTCGGTTATTGGTCATTAGTGAAAACACACAAGCTTTTGTGAAGCCGTAAAATGTCTTCATTCGTGCCATCAAAACAACATTTGCGGGACGTTTTAATATGCTTTCATTTAAAGAAAAAAGCAACCGAAGCGCATCAGACTATTAGACGCTAGAATGTGTCAGCGGTGGTTTAAGCGGTTCAAAGATGGAAAAAGAAGACCATGAATTGGAGGCATTGCTCGATCAAGATCCGTCACAAACGCAAGAGGAACTTGTAAAATCACTTGGCGTCGCTCAGCAAACCATTTCCGATCGTTTGAAAGCAATGGGAATGATCCGAAAGGTAGGACATTGGGTGCCGTATGAATTGAAGCCACGAGACATCGAACGCGGATTTTGCTGCTTGAACGCCACAAAAAGAAGTCTTTTTTAAATCGAATCGTCACTGGTGATGAAAAATGGGTACATTACGATAATCCAAAACGTCGGGCAACATATGGATACCCCGGACATGCCTCAACATCGACGGCCGTTCAGAGTATTCATGGCCTGAAGGTTATGCTGTGCATTTGGTGGGACCAGAAGGGTGTTGTATATTATGAGCTGCAACGACAATTGATGTGTTTGAGCCGGGCACTGAAGGAAAAACGGTCGGAAACGGTCGCAAGACACGATAAAGTTATTTTGCAACATGTCAATGCTCGGCCACATGCTGCAAATGTTGTCAAAACTTACGATGCATGGCAACATGCAGATCACGAAATCCATGATAGACGAACTTAGTGTCAAACTAACAAATCGAGTTCCAAGTTTTAGCATGAGAAAACTTCGACTGATGGGACAAGTTCCAAAGAAAAATAAAATGAATCTCCACCATGCAGACTAGTGAAACCATGAGATTCCACAACTGCCATTAATTCCGGGATGGACGCACCTCAATCGGATCAGAGCAACCCAGGAGCATCGTAACTACTAGCAAAGAAAGCAGCAAAAAAAACTAAGTAGAGCTTATTGCAAATTAAAGAACAAGCTGCATCCGAATAAGGGTTTCATCTCCACCTCCAAGGATCACTAAATATGCAGCCGGATTAGAATCCAAACGTTGGCTGAAGATGAATGAAAAATGGCTGTTCTGAAGCTTTAAAGAAGATCTTTTACCGGAACGAGTACGAAAGACGATTTGGCTATTGGCATCTCAATTACAACAGACTCGGAAGGTATGGAATAAAATCATACCACCTCATACAAAGCTTATTCCAAGAGTCAGAAAAGCTGTCTATCCACATCTGTGATTGTCTAATGAGAATTTCAGCTAACTAAGCATTATTACTGGCCTTTATTTCTGCGAACCGAACGGATGTTTTGAGAAGAGTTTAAAACAATAGCCTGCAGGTGGTGATTCACCCAAAATCTACATACCCATAGACACTCAAGTCAACAGCAAAATTCGGATATTTTACATTGCATAATGAATCACATTTGAGCTAATTCACACTTGAAACAACAGCCACAATCCACACGCATCCCTGATAAGCAACTTTCCAAGCTACTCGATTTTCAAATCTACCTAAAACTTCATGACAAGGCACTTTAGTGCACACCAACTGACCACTGAAGTGGCCAACCCCTATAGCCAACTGTCTTCCACCCAATCCATACGAAAACAAACAAATTCAGTCTTTCGAGTATTATAAACAATTTAATTTAATAATTCTAGACTCCCTCTCTCTGCCTATCTGTGTGCCCCTTGTTTATACAGCAACCATGCAAGAGTCAAATGCCCGAACCCGAAAATGATAATCATTAAAAAACAAAAAACAAAAAAAAAAAAAAATACTAATAAAATTTGTTTTTATTCGGGCGATAAGAAAAATGTTGTTAGACTGTTCCATGTGTCAACAAGCCTTCTGCTTGCCCAAAATAAGCACACAGGCAAAACGCATGACGTTGGCGCGGCCCGCTTTTGATTGAATGGAATTACGAGTAAAAAGTTTCGGTTTCTTTTTTTTTCGCGAAATGTAAATCGCATATCTGACGTTCTTAATGCAAAATTGTTATTATATAATTCCTCTGCTCACATAATAGTCTCACTCGTCCACCCCCAACCCCCCTATTCGAACATGTGCCAACCATCTCTCTCCCTCTTGCTCTTTTCTGTTTGTACAAAGATACTTTTTGCTGTCTTTTTTGTTTTTTGCAATTTTTCGTGCATTCATTCAACAATAACATCTGAATCATGTACGTGTGTTTTGCATTGGTGTTTGTTAGTCATACGAAAGTCGTAATCGCACAAGGAATAAGCACGAAGGGGCGACGGTTCAGGTAATGCCACACTTTGTCTGTCAAACTTAAAAGTCATTATTTTAAGAAGACGTTTTGAAAAAAGAAGGTCTAGTGTGTGTGCATCTGAAAAATGCTAAATTTTATGCTAATTAGCGACACATATAGTCAGAGAAGATGAAGCTTTGAAACGTGTAACGGATTTGGTGATGCATCTCTGAGGGATAAAATAGATGGTGTTGGAACCTACTTGACCTACGCAAAAAAAAAACACGAATGAATAATGTATTGAAATCGGCCTTTGGCAAAGTATTCGGTAAAGGTTGAACGCTTGGGTTGGTTGGGTTTAAAACTTGGGTGTATGCATATTCAAGGAAACACAGTTGCTAGCGGTCCGCAAATATTAGACTGGTCTAGAGGGTGGACAAATTATTAAACATATTACATATTTGACTGAAAAATTGATAAGCACTTGACTAGCTTCGACAGGAATGCTCAACAGTTCACTCTGAAGGCGTAAAGGTTCAAGTACAGGGATTCGTGTATTGGTCGCACAACTAGAATGTGGTACGCTTTCCGAAACTCGGCATTTCCTACCAATTACACTTTAAAGAAGTTCAGAATCAATGTGCATCAGTGCGTGTCTCTCCCTGATCCCTGTCACCTGCGTTATGTGCTATAAAAATAAGGGTATTCTAAACCCTTTGGACGAGTGAGGAAATTTCGTGAGTCTGGTTGTCGTTAACCGTGATTTTGATGTGCATCAAACGAATAAAGAGCATGTGACGGTTTGCTGTTGTTTTTGAAGAGGCGGAATTTTTGGCAACGTTCAAGCCAAAAATGAGCGCAACCGAGTCAAGTTAGACGATTTTTTGTGGTCAGAAATTGATGCTTTCGATTTGCGCGAGCTATGGTTCCAGTACACAACTATGAACGTGTCACACAAACCGTTCAACAATCGACTTTTTGCACTCTTTACTTGCTTTGTTGATGTTGCTTAGCCGTGACAGGGATCCGATTCGACACCGTAGACGCCCTTGTTTTGTGAGGCAAATAAATATCGATGCTCTGTGAGCAATGCAGAGACGATATAGGCACTCAAGATCAATATTGGTTGACAGAACGGACTCCCGCAATGCCAAAAGCGATCATTTGAATTTAATAATTTTAAATAATTTTTTGGAAGATTTGTCCTTTTCAAAAAAGCAACAACTTTTGAAAACATTTGACATTTTCAATTCAAAGGATCGTTCCACTTAGTTAATCCAGTCCTTAGAAGCCACAACAATCAAGAATTTTTATGAAATTTTTGGTCAGATATGAGGCCTAGACAGATGGGGTTGGTTTGATGCCCGATATTACGGGACAGCTTATTACACATTGATGCCCGATATTACGGGACAGCTTATTACACAAGTTTTGACGGTCCAACTGACAACCGAAACTGATCTTTGTTGGTGCAAATACATTCTCAAAGAATTTTGTTTATTAATTTACCAAAAAACATAACCTGTGAACATCGAAAGCGCGTATAGAGATATAGAATTGGAAAATAGCTCTGCCAGGAATACCAAAACTTGTTCCGACGCAAGGTACACCACAAACGAAATAGTAAACACCGACTCGAGTTCTTTCTGAAAGGCGCATTTTGAACCAGGAATTACAAATTAAAAATTATTTCAATCACAGTTGAGCATTTAAAGCGGTTTCTTGGGCTTTTTTTTTTTAATACTTCAAGTCAATTGTAATGATAAAGTCCCAAAAATTTTTTTTTAAAAAAATCTACAAAATTAATAAAATCCCGCGAATGCGAAACAAATCTCAAGCATAGACAAACTACCTGTCTGTCAATTAAATTCGTAATTTAATGATTTGGGTATAAAAACTTTTCCATCGAAAAATGTGCTCAAAAACAGTCAAAACACCGCTAATTCCAGATATTGTGCACGTTTTATTCAAATTAAGCGCGCGCTAGTGATTCACCGTCACGAAAATGTTAGAATAACAAAAAACAAAAAAACTGGTTAAGATTTGTGTGAAAACTTTGGACTGTAGTTTACCGGTTTCCTATTTGAATCGTGGCCGAATTTTATTAATTAGCCAAACATGATATACTTTTCGCCAAGGGTGTTCAACAAGGGTTGAGCCAAAGTAATCGCGAAGCATTTTTACTATCTTATCTAAATCTTCAATCACTCCAGACTGAATCATGCGTCACTGATAGTTGTTCGTATGTTGGACAAATCGCATTGATTTTGATTTAATTTTGTTTGCTTTTGAAGTTTTTCACCGGCTTAACAAGTTTAAAGACATTGTTTACAGCTTGTTTAAAGTTGATCTGATCTTCAGCAACCAATGAAAAATGATTTACTTCTGCAACTACCTTTAAATTAAATCAAAATCTCTGATTATCTCAAGCTTGTTCAATATTTAAACGTTCTCATGTGTAAACAAGCTGATGGGAGATTATAGCTCGATAAGGGTGATCCTGGTCAGGTTTCTTATCGCGGTGAGTGCCTTAATATCATGTTCCGATGTTTTTTTTTTAAACTAACCACTTCAAAACTCTTTTATTTTATAGAAATTCAAATGAAGCCAGAAAAGCTGGTGAGTTAGTTTTATATTTTTTCGTTCTGATTTTGATTAAGAATTTGATGCTTTCTGTCCAGAGTATTTTAAAAATCTCAAGGTAATCAAATGCGTTTAGAAATAAATGAATGTGCAGAATAATAAATGTAAAATTAAGGTTCAAACAAGTAAAGCGCAACAATGGTTAGAGGACACAAACATTATTCCAGCAGCAAAACTTAACAACTACTTTTAAAGTAAGGCAGATTTCAATACCTTCTTTATCATCTTGATGAAGGAGGGGATATAGACTGTTTAAGATATCCCATAAAATGAGAATGAGCGTGGAGCATTGCATAAATATGAAGTATAAAATCAACTTCGCAAAATGTTTATCTTCTTTAAGACTAATCACGCTTGAATAGGATCGGAGTTGTTTTCGTAATATCAGCCGAGTCCCAAAAAATTATAAACTAAAGGTAAACTTATGACTGGACAACACGATGACTATAAAACGCAATGAAAGAAGGGAATTCATTCGCCATCTACTCAAAATATCACTGTTTCGCAAGGAGACCATCTGCTCTTGGCCGGTCTAAAATAAGCTTCTATGATTTATACAAACATTTTTTTTTGGGATTCTGTTTAGAAAGGAACCATTTCTCATTCAGTAAGAAATCGACATCAAATTAAGAGTTGTTGCTAAACAAAATTTTAAGAAGTGGGACAAAAGCCCAAAGGAGCATATGCAAGTCTCCCTTTCACCTTAAATGGATAAGCACAAATCGTTAGACTCTACATTTCAAAAAGGATAAAAGTCTTTCGTCTTTCGTCTATTCTACTTTGAACAATTTGAAGCACCCTTCAAACTTAGAGGTGCTTTGAATCCCAGGTAATAACCCAATTTGCTTCAAACACTAGTTCCTACTTCAAGGAGGTTCCTTCAGAAAAAGGTGTCTTGAACAAAAAAAAAAAAAAAAAAAAACAATCGCTGTAGATGCGTAAAGGGCTTTTTATTCGTTCTTTTATAAAGGGATCCTTTATTTATTTGTCTCTCCACCAAATGCAATTTAAATATTTTGGGCAGGTTTAACAGGATGTGTAAAAGGGTATTTGTCATTATTCTATTCTTCCATCCTTGCATTTTTTTAACATGAGGATTTTTTTGTTGATATCCAAAAAAAAAGCGGACTACGCATACGATTTAAACTAATTGCATCGAATTCCAAATCGTTTTGAGTGCCCGAACGTACATGGTATCTAAGAACTTTGAGAAACTTCAGCGCAGTTGATGCGGAAGTGTTACTACAGTTTCACTTTTTATGACTGAAATACTTTAATTCTGTTGCAATTTTGATTTCCACAAATATCTAACAATAAAACCGCTTTTATCACAGTCCTAATAAAACCATCTTCAACAAAGCCTTCTTGTAAGCAACACACAGACTAAATACAACAACACTGTGCTAAGCTGTAGAATCTTAGTCACAAAGGTAACACCAAAAACAATCACACCCTCATAAACCACAAGAAGACAGTTAAAGTAATTAATTTGCGGATGAAGCAGAAACAAAAAAAAAAACGCACATAAAAATGCAGATCCTTTGATCCCTTGGGGACTTGTTATCTGACATCAACTCCTGGCACTACCGGCTCCCCATCAAAACACGCAAACGACTTCACACCACCACCCCCGCCCAAGTCTAAGTTGTTGTCCTTTCCCCTTTATTTTTTTTTTTTTTTTAAGATCAACCTTTTCAGACATCACACAATAGGCCGCATATACCCTACTAACATAGTTTCAAGATTCGCCTGCTCCTCCTCTCCTTTTGCTTTGTGCATTAATTTCTTTTTCTCGTTCTCACTCTCTCTGTCTCTCTAAACGTTCTTTACATTTATTAGATACTATTTGTTTGATGTATCTTTTTACTTTTTTTCTTTTCAAAATGATGCTGCACACATAAACTGTGGATACAGGGGGTTTAGATGCTATTCACTGTGCTTGCGTTTTTCATTGAATAATTGTAATGACAAAAACAACAACAAAAAAAAAAGAAAATATAGTAAAACGAGAGAAGAAGAACGATGAAGGCAAAACACAAAACGAAAATTGTGTAATAGACGTTTTCAATTGAACAATAAAAACAAAAAAAACGTATCTAATTGTATAACTTATTGGAATGCATTTTTAATCTTTTTTTTTTTTTAAATTCACATTTGCTTAAATTTCGCACAAAATTTCGACTTATCACTTTTTCTCATTTTATTGGAAACATTTTTTTTGGATTTGGATTTTGATTTCTTTTTTTTAAGGAATCACTGCATCGAAGAGCACGATTTTGAAAAGTGTGAACTTTATTTTTTATTTTTTTATTTTTGTATTTTTATCACCTCTTTTTTTGGTATCACTCGAAAATAATCGTTAGCATTATTTTTTTTATATTTTCATCAACACTAAGCTTTTAATTTGATTTTTGCTTTTCTTTTTCAAAATATATTAATTTTGTTTCATTCACCACAACACTGGATTGGGGATGTATCTTTGTATCTTTTTTTTAGTTACCGAAAGAAAATAACTCAATTAAATGTTTAATCATGCGTTTACAAACAAAAAATAAATAAACAATTTTGAATTTAAGAAAAAAAAAAATAATTATTCAGCTGTTTGCAAGTTACGCGAAATGAATGAAACGGAGGAGCTGTAGAGTAACCACTAATCAAAAAATGAAAGAAAATTAACGTGCAGCGCGGTACGACGCGGCTAACAGAATCAGAAGATTATTTTCGAGTACGAATGCTGCTGGCGATTTATACTCAAGTGAAATGAATTCCACTCGGGAAATTTCTCTTTCGCAAGAGAGAGTGGAAGCTTTCTGATATTCAGAGTGGAACTCACAGACAGAGCGCATGCCACTGAGCCAAACAATTGCCACTCGATTTGAAATGACAATTTTCTAGTTGGACTTATTTTTTTTTCTTTTGCTGATTGTTTTGAAAACATTTTTTTTGGATGCGAGTCTCGAATTTCAATGAGGCGAGGTAACGGCGTAGCAGAAAAAAAAATGTAAACAAAACTAATCAACTGTCAGAAATTGAGTTTGAGTACGAGTGCAGTGCATATTAGCTTGAGTGGAATTTTGCACTTCTCTTTGACGACGTAAGAGAAATTTGAACTTTGGTAATTTTATGTTGAAACGTTGCAATGCGAATGCGAGTGATTGAATGAATGGGTTACCTGACGAAATGTGCGTATACGCGATTCAGTCATGACGTGGTGATTTCTTTTTATTGGCTTATCTTATTGGGCATTTGTAGGAAGGCGAGATATTGAAAATCATCAGGATGGACAGTCTAGGAATTTTTATTACTCATGAGGGCATTTGGGTTGCGTTGGGTTACCGCCTTTAAGGAAGTACGTTCAATGCTGTCAATAAGTTTCCGGACAAACCATTTTTCTCTTTGATTGCTTTTAAGGATCTTTTAAGTAGTTTGCTAGGTACAACGAAGAAACTGAGTGGTCTTAAAGCTATCTAGAAGGGTATACGAGCTATCTACTCTTCTACGCTAAAATTATAAAGAGGTAAGTTCTGAAAGTTTGTTTGTATGAAGTAATCTTCAAACCACTCAACTGATTTCAAAAATCCATTCACCAATATTTAGAATGGAATTTCCGAGTGACCAAAGTCTATATTTCATCGAGTTCAATAAAAAGGCGCTTTGGTGCTTTAAGCAGCCGCACAAATATTGTGATGCTTCAAAGGAAAAATCCTTCATCGGATATTTGATCTTATCTGCGAGAAGAGCCAATGGAGGAGGAGGCATAGCCTCGAGCTCTATGAATTGCAGAGAGATGTATAGTAAGTCCGGAAGGCAGAAATCCGTCCGGCAACATCGAAAAAATTGACAATAATGCTCCAGCCAAGAGAGCTTCAAATTTAAGCCACCAGATTCAAGAAGAACGGAAAGACTGAACCCCCGGTTCAATCACCAAGCAATCGCGGACGCTAGAAAGCTCGATCTCACCAGACTGAAGGCGCATGCTAAGGACCGTCAAGGCTGGAAGACATTTTTATCTCAGGCTCTGATCCTTTCAGTTTCATTTTTCGAATAAATAAGTTAGAAAGCTGCCGCTGGCTTTCAAAATCGAGTAACAATTCCAACAAAAGCAAGTGATAGGGTGGGGAAAAAAGCACCAAAATGGACGGACGAGTTGAAATTTGAAGAAAAGAGAAAAAAATCGGACTATGAATTGGTCCTGCATTGATCATGCGAAGGTTGAAGAATGCCACTCATTAAGTACGGAAGCTTCAGATTCCTATATTCATGTTCCAGTTCTCCAGGTTGTTCTTCGTTAACTCGTGTGAAATGACTTCAAATATTGGTTTACCATCCTGTCATAGGCCGCCTTTAAAAGACGTCAAAAAAACAAGTTCTTAAATGATATCCAAGCAGCTGAGTCAGGAGATCTTTGAGTATCGAAAAAAGGGTGTTGCATATTGATTGTCGGCGCTTAGCTTAGTAGTTAAAGTTTCTAGTTTAAAGTAAAAATTCTCTGACCATTGACAAATGTATAACAAAGACTAAAGTTCTCATTTTCCCCTTCAGCATCAACGCTCCAATTCTATTTGTTATGGAATCATGGTAATCCCACGTACTCGTACTGCTGGACCAATTCACGAGATGTTTACTTTTCACATCATTCTTTCAAGACTGACAGCACATTTCTATCATGATTGATTTTTATCTCACAAAAGTAGATATTACACGTGTTCGGATATACTGGCAGTTCGGTTCCTCCGAGGCATAACACACAGAATTGACTGCAACCAGAAATAGACTTAATAGGAAAACGTTTCTGATTTCATTCCAGTCTTAATACACAAAAATAGAATGCGAAGGACAGGCCCTTTATAAATTCCGCAAGGCGTTCATTATACCGATCTATTCTTAGGAACTGTCAACTAGTACAAGACAGAGCCTACACACGTATGTATCTACATCAAAATGGCATTGAATTTATTTGTCAAGTCATTAGGGTCTATTCTTGACACGTGCTCTTAATTAAGTCCTTGATATCTTAAATAATAATTTATTAGAGCTACGTTTAAAAATATGTCCCATCGATTGGACGATCTTTTGATAATCCTCTCCCACAAAGGCCCACAACAGGCCACAAAACTTCAAAGTTAAAATGCGAAGTTACAGATACGCATAGATTGTGACACTAACAAGTGCGTGCGGCAGCAGAGTTGATAAAAATGTAACCTTGTGTACCGTTTGCATCAATTATTCTTAAGTGATACAAAATGCCGACGTACTCTCTCTAGTTTGAGTTGCCCAAATACTTTTTTGATGGCCAAGATGCTTAATTAATAAGTATTTCATGATTAGATTAATGCTGGAGGTTGTATGTAATTTCTTGAAGGCAAACCGAGTTTCTACTGCGTCCAAGTAAATTGTAATTTTGTTTTTCTAAATAAAAACACTGACACTTCTCAGTCAGCAAAATGAAGATACAACCGGTTGTTGGGTTGTCAAAATTATTAAATATTTACTTCTTGGCCTTTTTGGGTGATTAATCATGAATTTATCACAATGGATGACGTCAGTTTGGCAGGGAGTGGCCGCCGCGGCAGGTGATAATTTAAATTACTAGGCAAAAGGTGTCCGAAATGGAGTTGGAAAGTTCTAAGAATTGAAATTAGAAACAACACTTTTATTATTTTTTGTTATAAACCGACTATGTAAAGAAGAAGGGCAAATTTGGAGAAAGACTTTTAGGCTTGATTTGTACTTCTTTTATGTAAAATATTATTTTTATTTTTATATCATATAAAGGGTTTGTGTCTTATCGTAAAAAGTGATGAGTGGTTTGAAGCTTAGGTGTATTTGGTTTCGATGTTTTGTTTGTGGTTCATATCTGAATAGGGGTGGTGATTTTGTTTAACTTGTTTGCATTCGTTCTAATTCGTAGTATTTTTCTCAAACAATTTCTTACTCTTGTGATGTTAGTATGTAACTCCACTATGACAGGTTAAATGTGAGCAAAACGATATTTCGTAGCGTTTTCAACTTAGATAGAAAGATATGAGATGAAAAGAAGAAATTTTGATTGTTTCCGACCGAAAAAGATCGTAGAAGCTTGCTTGAGCCTGTGAAATCATTTATGAATAATGAGTGGGAGCATTTAAGAGTCTGGTAAGAGGAAAGGCCGTAGAAGGGTGGTGGGATTCTGACTCGACAGGATCAGAATCAATGAAATATTCTAAGCGAGTTTTTATTTTGGTTTGAAACATAACGAGTAAGATTTCATCAACTAATTCCTTGGAGTCAATTTTTGTATCAGAATATCACACATATCGGCCGGAACGTTATTTTCGCTATTTTTCCTGAGCTTCTCCAATGACGTTGAGCTGTGACAGAAATTAAGGCATTAAGCGCGGTTAAATTTTAGAAAGAGACCAAAGCAAGATTAACTTTAAAACTTTGCTCAGAAGCTTTCGCGTGCAACAGGTTAGTTTGTTACAACATGTAAAGCGTATGGTCATCAATTCTTCAATTCGAAAAGTCCTTCAATCTATACCCAAGGAACAGTGGTCTGAAACGGCTAGAATTAGTTTTTGTTTTATTTTGATGAAATTTCTAAATAACATAATTTGGACTTCGCAAAAAAAAATCCCACATTAATCCAACGCTTGTTACAATCCATCAAACAAGACCTGTAACAACATCGCTTATGGCATTTATCCACGACAACGTTCATCACGTAAATCATATCGTATCATATTTAAAGAGTTCAATAACATCAGTGTCTTTATTCAAGGATTCTGCAAATATGATTGTGGTAAAAAAAACAATTCCCTCTAATTCAATTGGATTAGCAAAGTCGAGGTAAGTCAAAGATTCTTCCCTTTAAATAGGAAACTGATACGACGTAGGATCAAGTTACATGTTGAAGAGTGCCAGACGAAAAGTGAAAAAAAAATACTAAACCAATAGAATGAAATTTGATCGTTTATCAGATTGTGCGCATAGTAACTAACTACACGAAAGATAACCTAATTGAAGTTAAGATACATAAAAGGCTTAGCTTAAGGGCACCAACAAGAGGCAGTGCAGTCAACACATGTACTCTGTCGAATAATTCAGAATTATGCAGGCAGAAATAGGATGCGAGGTTGGTAAAAAGAGTCAATATTGTGTGTTTCCAGGGTTCAGAGAATAGGTCACGTTCTCTTTAAGTTTTTGAAACTTTAAAGACGAGACGACAGACAAAGACTCGGCATAGACCTAATACGTCTCCGCAAACATCGACGTCAATAGAAATGACGAAGATTTTGGCTTCCTCTATAATCGAAATGTGTTTTGAGAAAAGTTCCACCACTCAAATGCAAATCGTGCAATGAAAGAACGATTCAATGGCAATTAAATTCTTCAATAATATGAAAGAATAACACATCAAGGTAAGCTTTGTTAAAGATTTAGAGTTATTAAAAAATTAAGGGGACATGAATTGCTACGAAACTTGATTTAACTTTGTGGAAAATGGCATACTACAAGGTGAAATCTTGTATACTCTTCTTTTTCTCTTCATAATAAATGAAAGCCAAACGGTCTCGATATAAATCAACGTTGACTGAGGCTGAGTTTCATTTTATTTTCTAGAAATCAGAAGTTAAAAAGTAGAAGTTGATAGATAAAATTTGAACTTAAATATCTTGATGTCTACCGACGTGAAACCAAAATTTTGAGGCACATAATCCTTTGGATGAATGCATCGATAGTGAGTCTTAAAATCGTGAAAATATAGTTCAATTGTTCTGTGATCTGTAATGAGTATGTAAGGTGTGTCGTCTAATCGCATTAATGGTCATGCATCTCTCCTAGAGCTCCTTCACGAGAGCACGGTTCAACGATGGAGACATTTATGTACATGAGCCGGTGTGTTCTGAAGCTGTCCATTCAAAAACTACTTAGGAGTGTATTGCTTTACATTCTGAAAAAAAGACCTTTGAAAAAAACTGGAAGTGAACTATGAGATCACAGAGATATAGAAATCTCCAAGCGTTTGCTGAAACATGGATTTAGAAATATCGAAGAAACAGCGTATGAACTATCCAGAACATGAACTACTTTATGTCCTGATAGGATTGCAAATTTTCGGCACATTACACTTGAGCACAGTCTAACTCGGTAAAGACTGTATCCTCATATCGCGAAAATAATGGGCGGAGGTGAATGAAATAATCGCAGAGAAATTGTAGGAAATCCAGGAACTTTTGTGGTTAAGAAGAAAGAGAAACCAAATAAATACCACATCTCCAAGGAAATTATCCTCCCTACTACTTGGGGAACAGAATTTGCGGAGCACTCACGTCACAAAGAATCCACTAAAGGACTTGATGAGTTTAATTAAGAGCATATAAGGGGCTCCCTAACAAGTTAACTTTCCGAATACTTTCAACATCCGCAAAAAAGTCTAGTTTTTGATACGAGACCTCCAATAAGCAATGAATTTAATAACGAACGAAAGGGCAGAGCTATCACTAAACAAAAAAATGTAATTTAATTTGTCCATAAAATTGGTAGCATTTATTTTTTAAATAGGCAAGCGTGCCCTGAAAAGAATTCTCAGGTAACATAAAAATATACACTTTCAGCAAGGAACATGTAAAGGAGTAAACTTTGATGAAATCGAAATGAAAGCTTCTCAAGAGTATACAGAGTATGCCTGGCCGGAGTGTATTTCACAATGATTCGCATGAATTGTACGTACATCACGTTAATCACGTACACTGCAAACTTTATGATTCAATTCCAGTTATAACAGTAGACAAGGATGATGAATGTTTACGTATCTTTTGGTCATTTTCAAATATAGTCAATAGATTTTTTTATAAACTTATTAAAGTGCAGATCTCTTTATTTAAAGTCTAGAAATTTAATGATGTTTCAACCTACAGATACACATGTTGTCATTTCCTTGAATGTTACACATGTGTATTCTACGATTGACAGGAATTCCATTTCCTTTTGGTTTCCATCAGTGTTTTTCATCTTCTCCACAAGTGCCAGACAAAAATGAATTATTTTCCCTCATGACTTTTTCCAAACAAAAAAAAAAATGCTTTCCTTGCTAAATTTCGTACGAAAAATAACTCAGAGGCAAGAGTGTTGGTAAGTCATGTGCACCAAAAATTACGCAACATAATAAAAATCCAGTCGCGTTTCTCCGCGATGAGCACACAAATGTATCGCCGCAAATATCTTATAGATATTTTCGACGAAAAATCCAATGAGCCCGTGCAGGTTTTTCTATTATAAAAAAAAAACAAAATCATGTGACAAATTAAATCAAGACTCTTCTTCATCCCATGGAATAGGGGCGGGAGGGGGCCGTTTAGGCTTTTGAAACAAATTTCACAGCTCACTTTACGTGGGTGAATTGTTTTCTTTCTCAAATTTATTTATTAATTTAATTTAAATTCTTTTTTTTTTCTCTTCTCAATGATGTGTGTCTCTGAACAAATAAATAGAATCCTTCTTACATCTGCATGTGATGATGGAGGTGGGTGGGATGTCGATTACATAAACGATACGGTGGCTTTATTTTTGTTTTTTGGGATATGGTGTCCGCGTATCGGTCCGCTGACAAAGGGTTTATTGCTTCCAGCTAGTAACGTCACGGAAAATCAATAAATTCAAAATCTGTCACAAGAATGAGTACGCTAATGTTCCAGGCAGATATACTTTTAGGATTGTTCATTCATTGTCAGTAAATGCGAGTAGGATGCGAGTTTGCATACACATAAAAATTTTAATGGCACACTCAAAGGGGCGTGCTATCGTTAATGTACGCTTTGATTTTCATTTAAATGGGTTCTTTTGAGCAAGAAAAAGCTGCAACAGTGGCAATATCTTTATTTTTGTCGATTCTTGAAAATCTAATCTAGTACAATTGAAACAGAAAAAAATGTGACCCATCAAAGAATCTGCAAAAACGTGTATTTAATTGTAGATATAATTGCAATGGGCAAAGTTGTAGCAAGAATTCATTCTAGGCACTCATTTGAAGCCCTTTGCCTTCACCGGCTTATAGTATACCAAATATTTGAAGACAAGTTGGAACATATGCCTTAAGAAATACCAGAAATACGGCATCATATCATGCAGCTTAATTGAACCCTCCAACCCAAGCAGAAATAGATAACCGTATTCAATATTCTAGTGTTTGATTTTCAAGAAAGTCCTAAATTTTGATGGCGCGCATCAACCGTATACAACGAGACTTATCAAAGTAAACGCTTGTTATAGATCCCGGTGGACTAGAAAAAGTCTACCTATTATATTATTTCTGGCCTTAATATTTCCCAAATGGAAGACGAAGCTTCAATATCTAGAAAAAAGCTTGCACACCATTTTGGAGCATACTCAATAGTTATATAAAATGTTAAAAGTGCAATCCTCGATAATGAGTTCTGCGCGATTCAGGCTTTGAAAGTGATCATGTGAAAAACATCGAAGTTCTGCCGCCTTATGTCGCTGCAAACCTATAGCTAAGCTATCTTGTCCGCCTAAACTCTTTAAGGCTATAATTTTCGACAGTTTTCACTTTAGTTCCAAGACTTTCCTCACTGACAAACAGCAAAAAAAAAACGAATCCACTGCGACTAACTTGCTGGAGGCTAATTTTTTTACTAATAAAGCATTAGTAAAAGTACACCGACTTCAGTAAGACATTTGATAAGCTTTCCCATAAGCTAATATCTTTTAAAATGAAAGCTCTTGGTTTCCCTGCATCCTTTGTGGAATGTACTATATATGCTCGTTTCTTGACGGGAGTACCTATCAAGTCTTGTTTAGGGTATCAACCTCTAAATCAATTTACGTTGCCTCCGGTGTGCCTCAGGGTAGCCACCTAGGTCCTCTGTTATTCAGTATATCTATTAACTCTAGAGTTCTAATTTATGCCGACGACATAAAGAAAATTTAACGGAATTGACAATCTTTGCAGGCTTTGCAGGATGAACTTAATTCTTTCGCAAAAAAAAAAAAAATCTTGACTGCTCAATTCATATTGAGCAAAAAGCTCAATTCAACAAAAGCAACTCCCTCCTTGGTTTCAAAAAACACTGGAGTAAAGAATTTAAATGTCCATTAATAACAAGTACCCTGAACACAACATTTGTCAGGCCACACCTTGAATACGCTTCCAATGTGTGGTTCCATCTCTCTAAAGCCTCTCTCAAAAATTCCCTTTACACGCCGAACCATCTCCCTCCATCCTCTTAGTATTAAGTTCTTTTGTTAGTTTTAAATGTTTTGGGCTTGAATTAAGCTAAATAAAAGAGTCCGGGTGCACCCCGGGCCTTAATAATAAAAGTTAACACTTTTTGACCGTATCGAGTCTGTACAACGCAAATTTGTTCATTTCGCACTTCGGCATCATGGACTTCGGCATCATGGACTGATCCTCTTCGCCTTCCACCTTATAAGGACCGTCTTCTTCTTAACGGCCTTGATTCTTTGCACGAACGTCGCGAAGTCTGTGATTTTAAGTTTTTGCATCAGCTTATAGCTGATTAATATTGACTCATCAGCACTTCTGAACCCAGTAAATTTTAGTGTTAAGTGTTTGGGGTACCGCAATGTTGCGTAATCAGTCCTATCCTATTTTATTCGACCAAACAGCGGCTAATTTGTAATCTTTGCTAGGGATTCAGGCGAATTTGTTTCCGAATAGAAGCTGATTTTAAAATTGGTTTAAAAATGTCATTCGAATAAACTTCAAAAATTGGAAGATTCAATTTAAGGCTTGCAAGACACAGGCTTTGATTAGTAAAAAAAAAATCCTGTTTTATACCAGGCATGAAGTTGTCTATCGGAGAGGGTCTATCTGGAAGTTTTTTTAACTGTAGATTTTTTGATTCACTGTGCCGATCGTCAGAGAGACAAATCGTTTCAATATAATAGACGCCGCTACATGCAATGCGACAGAAAAGTCCAGAAATGATTGGAATTGGAACAAATATTTAGTGACCGAATATTCCTTAGAAATGAACCTGTCAATTTACATTTAAGGTCATATTAACAAGCTGCAGGTGATGCAACAATTCGCTCGTTTTCTGTCGTCTCCGCAACCAAGATGGTTTCTTGGTTCAAGATGATTTCAAAAAACTGGATCGTTGGCCTCCGGAACTAGCTGCATTGGATTTGTCCTTTTGGAGTCCCAGCAAACGCATGATTTAAAACATTCATTATACGCTATTTGATTTCATTTATTTTTTGGAAAACGATTTGAAAAATCTTCCTTTAACCATTGTACGCTTAAGCTGAAATGCATCCTCGAAAATAACGTTTAAGCGGCCGATCGATATTGTTGACGCTCGTTTAATGAATCATTCAGCATTGAGATCAATCACGTCCATGAAACACGTCCAGGCCACACGAATGACAAGCCCATTGAAAGTATTGTTAAATCACCATACGTAGACCTCATAAAACTCATAAGCGAATTTAAGCAAAAAAAAAAAATCCCATTTATATTTAGCACAACCGCCTTGTGGGTCACATGCTGTTTTCACCACAAACACGGCCTGAATAGCAATCGCGTAGAGCCACAATCGAAATATGTGTAAACCCCTTCCATTACATCGTCCTCCATTAAGTTAGAGATTGGATCGCAACGCAACGCACATTGCGGCGCGATAGTCCCCCCGACAGTCACATGAGCACATTTAATTACATTTTTCTTCGTACATATTGCTAAGCAATTTGTAACTCAGATACGCGTATTTATCAGCAACTGCATTCCGTTCGCTAAAAAGTGATCGTGCACTACCAACACAAGCTCTTTCCCAATATGGCCTTCGATTCCTGGCATATTTTTTCAGCCCATGCAACGCAACGGAAAGCTGGAAAACTTTCCCAAAGTCAATGAACCTCTGCGAGTTCCAATTTAAGAATTCACCATCCGCCCAATACAGAATGAAGGAATAAACCAAAAATTGGCCAACTAAAAAAAATATGACGCTTCCATCCGTCTCGAGAAAAAGCCCTACGCGACCAAATGCATTCGTTGTTCCATAACGTGTCTACATGCCACCAAGCATGTGCTTCCATCATACAAACCGCGCCACCGATCACAGCTGCAGTGACAGACAGACAGAATACAAGAGAGTATTGTTTTTTTAAGAGAAACTTGAACCGATCACCAAGGTTTTGATTTGGGAGAGCAGAAGGGCGGGTTAGATTGAAGTTGGTGGAGGTGAGGATCGCTTGATTCGAAACAACTTTTGAGTGAGTTCTTGCGGACGGACCTGTGCCATGCCATCTGTCATGGAATTTGCCAGACTCTACCGGCATTCACCCCTTCTATTTTCTCTCTCTCTATTTTTTGCTTTAATCTATTTTTGCGAAATTAGAAAACCGGTCTTGCCGGCACTTTTCGCAATTGGATCTCGCTCTTTTTTTTCGTTTAGCTTGATTCGATCTCTTTCTTTTTTTCCTTTCCGACTTTTGTTGCCTTTTTCAGTGAGTTTGCTTCGAAAAAGGCCGGTACCAGAAAAACAAAAAAAAAAAAACAGAAAACGTGTTTAATGTGTTTCCATTAGGATTGGGTTTTTTTTTGTTTTGCATGTTTCATTCGACGAAGATTGTGTGTAGGCAATCGTGATGTTCCGCAGGTCACATGCGAACGATGCGACGTCGATGATGGAGGAATCTCTCTCCAAATGACTAATGTTTAATTTTACGATTCCTTTTTGCTTTCCAATTCGTTTTCAACGTCAACAATTCAGGAGGAGATTATTTGTGCGATGTGGATTTACATCATCCGCATACTAATTACATTCAATGACTGCATCTGCGAATATATTTCTGGGATCACAAGACAATGTGCCGCAGGGTTGGACAAGAGGTAATGTTTCTTTTTTTTTTTTATCCGAACATGTTGTTTTTCTTTTCAGTTGCGCGAACATGTGTATCCGTTGGATAATTGTTATTTGCAATTTTTGCATAAGCCTTGTTTAGATAAAGATGCACGTGATCAGGGTCAGAATTTGAACAGGAGGTTGACTCTACGACCGACTCTCGACAGGTTAAAGTAAACTTTTTTTCAACTTAATTTGTTTACAGATAAGTTTTGCGAAATTCACAGTACTAATTGGGTCTAATGAAAGTGGTTGTTGGTGAGTTTTGATATGAAAAAAATTCAAAAAAAAACTCGATTTCGTGGGAAATATCGTCAATAGACGAGGTGATGTTGTTTTGATGATTCCACCAACTACTTGTCCGTTGATATTCACACATTTTAGATCTTTCTTAATAAAGATTCGCTCACCTTGATTTCGCTTTAACACTTAATATTAGGTCACGGAAATAATTAAAAGATAAACGTCAACGGAGTAAATAAACAAAAGGAATAGGAGTAGGAGAAGACATCCGTTTTTATTTTCCCAAGTTCATAACTTATCTTAAGCATACTTTTGTTGTTTACTGAGTCCAACCACATGTCTGAACAAGTGCCGTGCCCCAAAACCCATCATAAGCCTGCGTGTCGGGGTTTTATATTGAGCGAGATCGTTAATATTGCGAGTTAAAGTGATCTCCTAAGACAGCGTCGTAAAGTATCGTCCGTCCTTCTCTATTTGATCCCTTTCTTTATAAACAAAGCTCCAATACATTCCAGAGCTACATTCTAGATCCTAAACAATTATCCAAAACAACTATATACTTCAAAGCGAATGGCGATCTTAAGCTACAATCAGACGACCATTTAAATCCCATGCTCAAAAACAACCTCCTCCTTTTGTACATAAGTGTTTAAAATAGGTGCTCAAGATCTTGGAGTGGTTTACCTCACGAGGCCAGCTGGACAGAGGATAACGATCACTATGCAATCATTTTCTTGCTATGGCTAACTTCAAGTGGAAAAATCCCAGCAGAAGAATAGTCACGAGGCAAGGTAGGAATAGAACAGACAACATTTTAAACAGAAGATTGTGTGAAATTGGCAGAATAGAAGCAATCAGCGAAGGATATTGGTTAAAAGACATTCTAAGCAGACCGTTCTACAGCAGTTGTATGAACGTGAGCACTTTGTCCTGGGTGAATATCCAGCAGTGATGCTCGCTTGCAAGCTCACTTAATAGTTGAAATGGAAAAAATCTTTTGGTACCTTAGCCTTTAAATGGTCTACATCTCTGAGCTCTTACCCGAAAAACTTTTCTTCCTCCCAAGAACTTAAATCAGAAAACCCTCAAAAACGTCCAGCGGAAAAGAGTTCATATCCTACATTCCTTCATAAGTGCTAAAATCTGCCTGCACAACAAGAGCACATACCGCCAGAACTACCGAGGATTTATCAAAATTATTGTCTTTTCCATTTAAAGGGTTCCATACCGAAAACGTGTCAACGGAATCTTGTTCATAAGGCTCCGCAGCTCGTTCGTCCGTCAATATGTCTGTCACAGTGCTGTATCTCCTGAACCGTGATATGTTAACTAGTGCAATTTTCACGTAATATGTACTTCGACGACTGGTGTTCAAATTAAAAGGGGGGTCCCCACAAAAAAATGTGTTTTCAATATCGTTTTAAAAACTTTATGCCAAGAAGGCTATGCGAAATTAAATATAAAACAAAAAATGAATTTTTGCATATTGTACATTGGTACGGACCCCTTCGTATGTGTGTCTGACTCGAACTTAACCGCTTTTTCAATTAAGTTTTTCAAGCTAGCAATTGAAGCCTCTGAAAATTCATAGAACCAACCATTCTCAAAATTGGACCTCCAAGAAACAGAGTTCATCTTACTAGAGAAGAAACATATGCAGTCAAAAGGGTTGTTATAGATTTAAGACCTCGGCCTGTGAGGCCGAACTCTCAGCCATTCTTTTGATATTACGGAACCACCTGAACAAATTAAAGTACACAAACCTTCTCTGTCGGAGTGTTAAAAAAAAAATTCAGCAGAGTTCTTTTTGTGTTTGTTGAAATTGCAGCTAAAACAAACACAGGAGTTTGCTTGATTTTCGGTTCCTTGTTATTTTAAGGTTTTCCTTCATTCGTTTCTCTTTTGCTTATTTGTTTTTCCCCTCACAGCGGCTCTTTTTGTTGAACAACCCATTCATTCAGGAAAAATAAAAAAGAAAATACGCCCTGTCTAAATAAACAAATCATTCACCTTGTTTCTCAGATGTAAACGTGTCATAACCCAAAAAGGCTGATTGGTTGTGCCTTAAAAAATTCCAAATGTTTTGAGGTAGCGCAAACGCTGCTACTACTTCACATGTCTTAAGTATCTACTCATTGATTTCATCATCAATATCGAAAGATCAAAGTGCGAATTGATGAATATTTTTAAAAATTACATTTAAAGTCAAACAAAAAATGTACGTGCCCCAAAAAAAGAGTGAATAAAAGAAGAACCTGTTAAAAGCAAGTTCAACGTACGTTTATGCGAAAATTTCGCGAAAAGAAAAAAAACAAAAGATACCAACCAAGCCCACATTAATTAATGACGTTAAAGTGTTACCGAAGATTGTTTGAATGTGCGCTTTCGAAAAGTCCAAAAAAGAAATTCCAAATTCAAATCCAAGCAAGCAAACACGAAACACTCGTAAAAATGAAGCTCAAGAGACGTGCGCCGTGCCGACCACAGCCATAGCAACAAAAGGCTTATAAGTCATTTACAAGAATTTTGAATCCGATAATGGAACTGTGGGCTTCCCTCAGCCATCATCGCTGTGCCACCACAGACACCATTCTAGACCGAAAGCACGTAGTCATTTCTTAACCTGTTTTATCACACTGATGACGAAGGCAAACACTCCTACTAGCCCAGCCAGTTGTTGCCAGCGGCGTCATCACTTCATTTCATCATAACTCGTTTCCGCATAGTCATCACACCTGTGCTGAATGTGGTGGAACTGTGAATGGCAAAAATAATGTATCTGCAAACATATATGCGATGGAGCATGATGTATCTATGGGTGAATGTGGAAGAATTTCATCGGTAAAAATGTTTCTTGCCCGGAATTCCTATAGTTATGGTCAGATTGTGTGTACAGTGATGAGCATATTTTCATAGAAATTTTGAAATGGCTGGGGATTTTGTTTTTAGTGCCAAGTCACTCGGAACGGTCTTCTGAGAATTTATCAATCAAGGCGTCAGAAATCTGTGGTATTCCGTCGAACAGTGGGTTAAACAATTTTTCAAAAACAACAAAATCTATTGAAGGTTGATTTTGGATTGATCGAGATAGAAGAAAGAAGATTCGAGAAAGGTTATAGGTTGAACGGCCCACCTCGATAAAAAAAATTGAAGCAAAATCGGTACGGTCTCGTTCAATATCAAAAATGCAGTGTCCACAAAAAGCAAGTCTAAAAATGATGGTGATACGTTTTTAAGGCAACCCAGGGGACGCAGCGGAGTGGGATATCTGTAACAGCTCTTATAAAGATCATGCCTAACCAATGAAGGCAGAAGAGCATGAGTTGATTGTGCGTCAAGTGCAGTAAAGCAATACAAGACAGTCTTAACCAGTGTCGATATTTTGCTGATCGCCTCATAAGGCCACACATAAATTCCATTTCCATTTCCCAAAGTCGCATGCAACTTATGATTCTAGAACAATTGGAATGTGACCGATCGCATACGACTGACTATTTACATGAACGATTTTAGTCAACTAAACGACTCTGCATCGAATGGTGTAATCGCGTTACTTATTTGTCCCTCAGGACTACGGCAACGACAAACGACATCATCATCACATTTCCGCATTTGAGATTATGTGCATTTCAATTTTGAAAAGCACGCACGATAGCGATTTACGACATCAGTAGCGACAACGACTGAGGTTGCTTGATCAGTCAGACGAAAAAAGTAGGAAGTTGGGCTCTTGTGATTTTATTCTCCAGAACCTTGTCGAATTGTAGAGCTAATATTGATCGTATATCGAACTTTATTGACGCTGCAGCTGCAAACTTTAAAAATTCCGCCACAAGTCCGCCATCAAGTTGGGATACGTAGAATCGTCCCTAAAATATCCGAAAACTTTTTGTCTTAGAAATGTTCCAAGACGGCTTAGAAAGTACAATAGTGCCCAACACTAGAACCTTGGAAATCACACTCCAGTTATAGGCTCGAGTCCAATATAAATCTCACGGCTTGTCCTTGAAAGGTAAGACGCTGAAACAAAAACGGCTCAGCTAACTAAACGACCAAGCTACTATTTTATCACTCATGGGTTCACAATTTCGAAATCATGGATGAAGAAGCTTCAAGTGCATAAGAGCAGGATCGTGAGAATATTAACCGGAAATATAAAATGCATCAACAAGGATTGTGATCTTTTTTCATGACCATATCACTCTTCAGTCCGCGTCACACGCTTAAAGTGAAAACACGAGAGGTAAGAGTCGTTGGATGTAAACAAGTGTTAAAAGCATGGTGATCGTCTTTCTCGTCTTCAGAAGCTTGAGCCATTTTGAGAACACCCAACTCGGCACTGTTGTTATTCGACACCTGCGTTATGCAGTGATTTGCAAACGAGGCGGCCTTTAATCAAATGGAAGTTATCATGACACGGGACACATTCTGAGTTCCTTCCTTCTCTTCCGATTACATTTTGACTTCTGATCATAGATAAAAATGCCTTTTAAAGGATCAAATTTTGGCTCTCATTAATGTACGAGACCAATTATCGTTTAAGTATGACAATTAAAAAGAAAGTCGGAGAAAAAACGAACCCCTGTGGCACACCAGCATTTAGATGGTGAACGGTATACTTGAAGCCGATATTTCATAAACTGACGATTTAGAAGTATTTTAGACTTTAAAAAAAAAAACATGTCGATAGTTGAAGCGGAATGGAATTATACCTTTTTTTGGGACGGGCTGAATAAATACTGTTCTCAAGTAGGAAAGAGACTTGAAAAGAAAGTCAGAAGAAAAAACTTAAGCAAAAATTTTGTGACGAAGACTTTTTCAAAAGAATTTTCACTCATAATTCAGAACCAGCGGACTTGTCAATATCGAGAACTCTGATAGCTTGTGCTTACCTACGAGAACGAATGCGGATCTATCCCATAAAATAATTAATGGGGCAGAAATCAATCTCAAATTTTAAGCTTGCAAAAAAGAAGACTGGGAGGAGATAGACCTTTTCCAAAGAGCTCACAGCTGTAATGTTATTTCAACCGAGTGCTGTGAGATGACAGATGAGAAATATTTTTAACAAATCTTTGGCATCACTTTTTGCCTACATTTTCATCGCTTTGTTAACATAATCATACAACAATTAAATGAATTGCAATCATTTCTAGCTTTTTAAACCCGAAAACTGAACTCTTTCACCCTGCTTTATATATTCATCTAGGTTATGTTTTATTTCATCAATACTGACAGTCCTATAGTTGCATCTCCTTTTATGCCCTTAATGACAACAATCTGCTTTGCATATAAATCTGACTCTAAATGAAGTTCATTTTATACTTCAAAAGCAACTCTTCCAGTAGCACAAATAAAATAAGGAAGTCAACAAAATTATGAAAATCTGCCTCTTGACCAAAATGTTTATTAACAAGAAAAGAAAAAAAGCCAATGATTCTTTTCCATTAAAAACAAAAATGCACTTAGCGCATTTCGATTCGAATCAGAAAGTGGTGTACCTCCAGGCTACCAATTAACCCACATATTAGTCCCTCCAAATTTTTTTTTGCTTTTTTAATTTTTCTTTTCTTATTTTTCGATAAATTATTCTTTTACCCACTGTTTTGCCTGCCCGCACCTTATCACATTCGATACGACGTATAAAAAAAAAGCAAATAAAAAAAAAATGTGTCGGTATCTGCCAAATGCGCAGATACTGGTGTGCTTGAATTTTGAAATATGAACTTGAGTCGTTATGACGTTAAGCGAGTTCGTTCGTTCGTTCGTTCGTTTGCTGTTCGAGTATGTGTGTTAAACCGCACAAAAAGGGGCTCGTCGGGGGTATGACTCAGTGTAATTAGATTGTTAGCGTGGTGCGATTGTGGTTGAGGGAAAGTGCGCTCGAATGGGCCGCTGGTAATTGTATAGCTAAATGCATACAGCAGAGTGCAATGGGATGTGTGCACAAGTGTGAATGGCGGAAAATTTTAAGTCACGATGTGCATTTGCATTGCACTAAAGTGTATGTATCTATCGACAGGCATGGAAATGTGCCACAAGTGGGCTTTGAATGGGGGAAGGGGTATTGCGTTTTACGCTACTCAATGGAGGGTAATTTTGCGATAATTAGAACTTGTTTGCTTGTGGGAGGTGTTTTCCAATTGAAAAAAAAAATAATTCGTGTTAAGTGGTTTTTCATTGAACCGATTATGGTGGAGAGGGGGGAGGCGGCCAACGTATTTCCTAAACCTTATTTGAGGCAACCTCAGGTAGAAGCCAATGTCAAGATGCTCGCAATGAATTTTATGATGTTCATGTACGTGTGAATTAGACTGACCTACCTAAATTGTTTATCACGAATCCGAGAGATAAGTAAATGAACTTGAAAAGCTTCTAATTGGAACAATTTCGCGGAAGACTGCCGCTGCCTGCCAAAAGTGGCAACTGTAAAACGAACAATTTAGTTCGAAGGCGGCAATTGAGCTGGACCTTATTGGTGGAAGAGTCAAGGTACGTGACTAAATCTGAGAGATTTTAGGATAGTTTACCAAGCGAAAATTGGCGCATCTTTATTCGGGCTTAAGATAAAGTTAACAAAGTAAGTCTGAAAGCGTTTACGTCAACACTGATGTTTCGAAATTAACAGCTCCAGCGTAGGATTCCTTCAAGAAATTTAGGATTGACAGATGCATAACTATACTTTTCAGCCCGAAGGACTGATCTTTTCAGGAACCTCCCGTGAAACTGAACAAAAAGCTAAATCAGAGCTTACAAAGGTATTTTAAAAGGCAGTAAGTAAGTAACTCGACGCTTTTTTGGTGAAAATCACAGACGCTGTTATCCAACTTCCAAAAATTGGTAGTGTATACTGACGATTCTGTCATTTCAGTGTCGGACAGATAACTTTGACAGTCCAAGTTTGCACTAACACTATCCATAAAATCTTCTGAAAGAAAGGGTTGGAACCAGAGCTAGTTTGCTTGCAAAGCAGCGACTGCGACAATACCCGAATTCAGATTTGAAAAATTACCAGAAGCCAGGGGATTCATAGTTGATGGAATCTTTTTAACTGATGCGTCTCAACTAAACTGCTGTTGCAACTTCGATCAAAATATTTCCTTTATTTATGTAAGTCGCAAATTGTATTGACTCGTATATGTCGTTATGACTGAGAACTTTGCTGTTTGCATCCGTGCGCAACTCGGAGTACTGAAGAAAAAATTTCGTAGAAGCTACAGTGACAAAGAATATCCCGAATATATTTTCTAACTAACAAGAGCAGTAATTTATTCTAAGGGACCCCGACACCGATAGTGCACGATGCTTACTCGTACGTCAGTAGGATCAGCAATAGGAATTGAAGGTTCACAGCTCCAGGATATCTGTGCAGAATTTAATCGTTCGAACTCAATGAAGAATAAGGAAATATATAAACTTTAAGAATCCAACATTTTGCCAAATTATGATCCGTAATAAAGATAAATATTCGTTCGCCCATTCAGTTAACGAAAATCCAATAAAGTTGCTTTGGCTTAACTTGAGAGACAGGTACAAAAACTCCGTAATTAAAAGCTAGCTTGGTGATCAATTACATAAGAAACTATGAAGAAGTTAACCGATAAAATGCCTTAATTGACGGCCAAAGTCGTTTAAGTACGTTGCGGATTCTTGGACCAAAAATATGCAACACTATTGGTCGAAATGGGATCGGAAAATTAAAATTAAAAAATGAATTCTTGGCGCGTCTATTGCCGAATCCGAACTGTCAAAGGATTGTAATTCACTCGCGAGCGGCCACATGTTCTTTCCCACATTTTAATCCAGTACCTGAAGCTCAGCAGCCCACTGAGCCATGGACACTCATGAAGTAGAAATTTGGAAGTAGTTTAATCTCGAAAAACCTTCAATTAGAGTAGTTCTTATCTGAAATTTATACAGTTTATCAGGCCAGTTAAGCTAATACAAGAATGCTGAATAGCGTAGAACATAAGCGCCAATATTGAACTTTGTTTTAAAGAAACTTGCTTATATTATTTCCATATAACCGCGGATGTTTTCGATCATCTTTAATTGTTTTAATGATGTACACGATACTAATTTGTATGCAACTACTTATTAGTTTTCTGCTTATACATCGAAATTACAACCAGTTTTTTTTCCCACTAATAACACTTCAAGCGGAGTTAGACAGCTTAGTCACACCTTTTCAAAAAGCTAAGACAACCTTATTAAACACTTCAAATCTTCTGCTTAAATGAGGCCTCCAGAATGAAGCAGATTTATGTAAATTCCTCTGCGGAGCCGCTCAAATTTATGAAAAAATTTCTCAGAAGTACACTTGAAGGAACTGCTTAGAAGGTCCCTTTGATATTAAGAAGTGACCCTCCTCAACTGCACACCATACTCTTAACTCCTTTACACACTTCAATTAAATTACCTTAAAAAATTCTACAAGGACTCCTTCGTACAAGGAAATCGTACGTCAAACCGAATCTCTTGTAAAATAATTCCACTCCCAGAATTAATATTTGTCCAGAACACTCCAGCACCCCCTTAAGGAATTCTGGAAACATCTTAGAGAACTCCAACAAAACAAAGACAAAAGAAGAAGAAAGATACAACAACAACAAAAATATGAATGTGGTAAGGTGCCCCATAACTACTTTGAGGAAAATTATTTCCATAATCAAACAAAACCTTCTCCAAAGTGGATGTTAAACACGAGAACAACGCGACACAAATTTCATTTTGGTGTTCTTGAATTTTAAGTGACTCTATGACACTTCTCCATTCACTTCCATGAGTCTTAACTGTTCAGTAAAGTCGTAGGTACCCCATGCATCCGTTGATGGTAATAATCGATCCAATGTAGTCACGAGTTAATTGAATTTTCAATCAATATAATGGCTCTGTTCACTACAGATACATTTGTATCTACACCTCTCTTTCTTTCACTCCGGGATCTGGTTCAAACCACTCAAGTTATTTAAGGCAAAAATGGAATGAAAATAAAATTGGAATCTCCTAACCATGACCAGCAGTATTTTTTTTTTTTGTTTTGTTTCAAATTCAAACGAATTCGATCTATCGATCGCGATCATTAACGCTGGGTTCGGGCCTCTTGAATGGAGTCAGCATCTCAACACATCAACATTAATTGTGCTAATAGATAAAATTGTCGCATTTTGTATTCGAGAACGAGTTGAAATAAATTGACGCAATATGGCGTCGCGACCTGATTACACGAATTAAGAAAACTGAAATCGAAACTCGTTGCAATGAATGCGTGATCGTTTAAGGTTGCAAACATTCTGAGAAACATACGTACTTATGAGTTGCTTGGAGGATTTACTGAGACAAAATGAAGTCCCAAGAAACTTCATTCGTTTAAGTACGATCAACCACTTGAATGGAAAACCTTCATCAAGTATTTCTGCTTGAAAACAGTGGGCAAGTGCGGGTCGAACACGCACACGTAGGGTTCCGTTCCAACGTTTTTTAAACTTATCGTAGTATACTTCTAGGCGAAAAATAAAGGTGCGAATTTTCAACAATATTTTTTTTTCTATTTTCAACTGAATATAATTTATACGTTGTTATGGCGCCAATAGAAGTCCGCATTTAAGTGAAAATTGCATCTGACTACTTGTCGCGGTTCAGAAGATACAGCCTTTTAACAGACGTACGGACGATCGGACAGCAAAACAGTAGTAATAGGGTTCCGTTGACACCCTTGGATTACGGCACCTTAAAACTGACTACGAAAAACACATTCGCAGTCAGCTTGAGATATTGAACTATGGACGAGACCTGGATCCTGGAATATCTTGTCATCAATGTCTTCACCGACACTGACTAGTCCAAAGTCGCAAGCTCAGTAAAGGGTAAGGTTAAGGTAATGATTGAGGGAAGCTTTCGAGAAAAAGAAAGGCTTCTCATGAAGCCTAAGTTGCGATGCCTGCCATTCAAGAAGCAGTTTACGAATTGCAAAAAAAAAAAAAAAAACCCAGCGACTTGTTTGCTTCTAGATCAGCTTGGGGATAGTCGAGAAAAAGATGTTCATAAAAAAACACAACTTTGAGTAGTGAGCCTTTTGTTTACGAATGTAAGAAGAAGGTAAAAAAAACCCTCGCATAAGTTTTTGTTGGCCCGATATATGCTCCAAAATACCGGCCAAATGCGAGTCAGACTAGTGCAATGAAGAATTCGTACAAACTTGTACGCATGTAAGTAGTTCGCCCATCAGAGGAATTGAGTCGCAAAGATTTTTACCTCTTCTGTTTGTAGTCCCCTCTTGGTTTTGATTCCCTTGTTTTTTTTTACAGCTTGAAGGGACAGCAGTCAGTAGGGTATTTGCGATAAAAGGTCGTGCTAGACAGATAGGCCGACAACAAAGTGATGCTTTAAGTGTTTCGTTTTTCTCTGTGCGGTACGGAACCTTAAAAATGGGTTAAATGACAAAAGAATCATTCGGAGGAGCCAAAAGAGCGATTAACCGTGCTAGTCAAACAACAAAGTTTGTGTGGGTAAGAATAAATGCAATCTCACCTTGCACCAGGAGTAGATTTCCCTTCCAACAGTTATATACTATATACTCTCAAAAACAAATATTTCGATATCGGCCGGCTCCATCACGATAACACCCGATGGGTCAGAGCTCGAACGAAAAGTGGAAGTTTATCTTTTTGAGTAATCTTTGTCTTGAACTTTCCTTCTATGTTTTTCAACGACCGTGAAATCGCTGTTGTATGGTAACATTTCTGGAAATATTCACTTCGACCTACAGCCAAGCTGCCATTAAATCTACATCTAAGCTTGTCAAGGAACGCCGCGTATCCCTTAAGGAGATAGCGGACTTTTTAAAGGTTCACCTTTACGGGGTTCCAGGACATAGGAAAATCCACGGAAACTGCAGAGCAGATGAGTTTGCCTGTGAAGGTACAAGGCACCCTCTAAGATGCACTTCACAATATATTGACATACCATTAGCTGCGGTCAAACTAAGCATAAAAAATAAATACATCAACCACCTTGCAACATCACCAGACAAACCTGGAACCTAGTTAACAAACAGAGAACCAGAAAGCTACTTAATCTCCTCAATCAGGTAGATACGTTAATCCACATAAAACTCAAATAAAATTATCAAAATTCGAATTTTGAATTGAAATACACCGCAGCAAAAACCACAAGTATGTTTGTAAATTAGCTACTCAGGAAAAAAAAATTACAGGTCTAAAACTTCTATCTTGCGGTACTTCGTTTAATTTTCTGTTTTAAAACTCAATCAACTCTAATAACATAACTATTACACAGAGTTTCAACCATTTTTCATTTACAACTCACTCTGTTAATAGCACAAGTTTAACACTTAAAAAAAAAGATGTTACATATTTCCTAGACGATACAAGGGTAATAAATGTCTTGTCACATGTTATGCTGACACACAAAACAAATCGTGCGCTAGTCCTCCTGTCAATCCAGAGAAAAATTCTCTATACACTTTCACATAATAACTTGTTCATGGGATTTGTTGATATTGCAAACAGTTTATCACAATAAATCATTTTCCTTCCGTCTTCCATTCAAAAATCTCCATGGAAAGCGGAACTCCCAGACGAGATCCTATCAAAAAAAAAAAAAAAAAGAAAAACAACACCCGAACCAACACTTGTGTTTCTTGCCTGCTGCCTCTTCCACAAAAACAACTTCTTAGCTTGTGTTGACTTTGTCCTGGCTAAAAAAAAAAACAAACAAAGAGGGGGTCCACCCAGCATTTGAAGCCCTACCGCTCAAAACTGACATTGTCATTAGAAGATTTTGATATTATTTAGTTTTGTGAATTTCTTACTACCCAACTCAACCGAAAGACGTCAGCCAGGACCTCTCAGCACACATCAGACTCATACAAAGAAACGAGGTGTCTATGGGGACAAATAACACTGACAAGCTGTTTATCAAATAAATATAAAAAAAATTATCGCAATGGTTGTAGTAATGGATCCTGAGTTAATATTTATTTACCCAATCGCAGACCGCAACCGAATCTCGATAGAGTCCTAGGTGTATCTATAGCCCTCGTTTATTCGTGAGTATCGATGTTAATCTTTGCTATTATTTACATGTACAGAAAATATTAAACAAGCACGATGATTGAACAATTTTACACAAGCAAACGACGTTAATAGAAATTATAGACCGCAGCATAGACAGCAACCACCAATTGCACAGATTGAAAATTGAGCCAATTTGTATCCGGACTTGAGGTAAACGTGTTCCAATTATCCCAAATGAATTGGTATGCGTATCAAATTACGCGTGCGTTATGTAATTTTTGGATTATATTTCCGTTGTGGAAAATATTTATATACATAAAAAAGAAGTATATATTTTGGGGTGATTGGTTAAAGGTAGTCATGTGCTCAACACGGTTCCGTGCCCTCAAATTAGCTGTGAAATTTATAAAACGTGGAAAGCTTAATTGCATTTAATTTCTATTTGACATTTAAATATGTTCGTTTGTTTTTTTTTTCTCTGTCATTAATGAGACAATCATTTGCTTCGAAACAGCAATAAGCAAGGTTGTGCGTTTTAGTCAAGACGAATTAGCCACAGAATTATGGTAAATTGGATTTTGTCACGTGAAATTTTTGAATCGTTTTATGAGTGACTGTCGTGAGCACGCTTAAAGATTGCAGGCTAAAGCATTTGGATCAATGTGCTAGAATTATGTGAAAGCAATCGCAATCGCAGTCAATCTCTTTAACAATACAAATCAGTTTAAATTTATGATTATTGGAGGTCCCTCATTAAGGGAGGATTATTAATTTATATTTATCTGGTCTAACCCTCACTAAGCTCGTTTTTAAGAGATAAAGCAATTAGTACACTCCTACAACCAACAGAAGAATGAAAAGAAGAATTACAAGTTTGTTCAGTAATATGAAATCCAGTTGCATCATTTGTTATATAGGGACGGAGCAATTCTATATTGACTTATTTGCATTCGTTCAATTCGCAGTATTTTATTTGACATTAGTTGTATATAACAGAACTATCATTTTTGGGTTTTCGAAAGAGTTTTTCAATTACTGCATATTTGTCTACAGTTAGTTATTCTTTTGATTAAATTTTTCCCGACGACTACACGATTCGTTGGTGAAGCATTGACGCATTCTTTTTCTTAATCAATTTTGATCCTGAAGTCACAATTTCGGAAGTCAGATGTCTTGAAAATTTGATTTTTTTTCTACCGACTGTATGGCACTTGGATCTTGGCTGAAAACAATTTTTTCAATTTTCAAAGAATCAATTTACAAAATTGGTCAGTCAACATCGTTCGTCACTCGCTGGACAAGGAAAGTTGTTTCACCATTTTTCTTGTATATAGTATTCGGATTCACAGATTTGATTCGCCTTAACCTTCGACATCCAAGCTGTGGCGGTGAGATTTCAGCTGACTATACGAACAAACGGAGTTTGGAGTCCTTACGAGACTTTCAGATGTGTTCATCATTCAAAAGTTGCGAGAAAAAAAGTATTTTAATGACACTGTTTTGGAGTAGTAGCCCATTGATGACTGTACATTTATGTATTGTAGCAGTTTATATAATTTTTTTACAAACAGCTTTTTTTTTATCGTAACAGGGCACATCGACCCAATGTCGACCTAGCTACTAAATCGGAAAAAAAAAAAAAGAAATTTCAAGTTTCGAGATGGAATTGGTTTCTAGGGACTCGTGCCCGGTTAAGACCGCGATCTAGAAGTGGCAAAATCTCTAAAAATGAGTAAGCTGTTCACTTGTGTGACCACCAAAGTGACTACGTTCGAAAAGTCGAAAATTATATTTCAAGGTATTGAACTGAAGAAGAAACCATTCGTAGAATTGGATAGAGTGTTGGATTCAACGATTTATAAAATGGTTTCTTAGTGGTTCGTCTTGAATTGACTAAGGTCAGCTCAAAATCACGTTCCAAGCAGGACGTGGATTTTCTCGTACATTTTTGAACTTCTGTAGTAAGTTGAGTTATTACTGGGGAAGAAACTTGGGCTCATCGCTATGAGACTGAGTCAAAAAAGGACTCTTTGAAGTAATGCAAAAACGGGACATGACCATTCAAGGTGGCATAGTTGGCTGACGAAAGTCTTTTGGGATTCAGAAGGCAGAGAAAATGCATTCATAACTGGAAAAAACTGTGCTTCAATCTTATAATGAGCCATCAAACACGAAAAGATTAGGAAAATTGATGACCAAAGACATGCTTCTTTTGCGCGTCAATTCACCTATTCACAAAAATCGTGTTGAGCTGACTGTCCCTGCGTAAAGTGAGCGCTAACATTTTAATCAATTTGTGGATATATAAATTCAGGATAGACCTTCGAATGAACAAAAACAATTTTATGAAGACTGTTAAAGTTGTTCCTCAAACTTATATGTTAAATCTGTCTCTGTTCATGTAAAATAAAAATTCCACGGACTCTTTTTTTTTGCCGACCTTTGACTTTCACAAAAGAACATTTTATCAGATCTATAGAGAAAAAAAATTAACTTTCTTACTCCGCAGTTTTAGAAATGACAAGCCAGTAATTCATACAAATCGATTAATCGCTTTCACGTTTTCAGTTCCAGGTCCGTGCTGGGCACCAAGGTAAAACTAACAACAAACACGCAAAGGGAAATAAATTTGATAAGTAGACAGGAGTCACTATTCATCATCAGAGTGTGCCAAGGTTAGAACACTAATTTTAACCTCCTCCTCCTCCCCACCGAAAGTTCCATAAATTCGATGGTCAATCAATGAAACGAGCCCAAACAAACGTTCATGGTTGAGAAAGTGGCCTAGACTGAAGTACGTTTCAGATATGAAAATATAAAATAATAAAAAAAAAATTAGAAAAACTCCACAGTTTCCTGTCACGCAACACTCATTAAATTTATTTTCGTTTAGGGAATTGTATTACTTCAATGACGCGTATTTTTGTCCAAAAAAAATTTAACCACTTTTCCAAGGCTACGTAAATTTACTCATGTGTTTTGGGGACAAAACGAATGATTCATGTTCACAAGAGATCCCATCTGAGCTGGAATAATATTATTTTGTTAAGGATCTTCCCGACGACGAACGATCCAAAGGATAGATTAAACTTGCGTTGACATAATCATTTTCCCATACAATAACTATCCTTTTGCCAAAGTATGATATTCGCCTGACATCCTGATTTATCACTATCAGCAACGCAACAAAAAAAATGCTCGTGCACTCACCAAAAAGTAAGAAGGAAATCAGGAAGTTAGAGGGATTCACGTTATCCACATAGGCTCATAGAAAAAGGACTACTAATCCTAGAGAGATGGGATGGGCTTAGAAGTAGATACTAAGGTATCTTTTGGTCCAGATAAGATCCTGAAGTACGTTTTATATGTTTGAGAAAAAAATATGTCTTCAGTTTGCCTTGTTTTTTTTTTAGAGGGAATTTATTCCTTCGTTAAATGCAGACAAAAAGAAAGTGAAAAGGGGAACACATTAAAGATCTCGAGAGCAAACGAAAAATGTGTACCCAATGGAGAAAGTAATAGTCTCGTACGGGAATTAAGACAAATTATAGCCAGAATGAAGCTGAGAACACGATTTGTCCTTGTTGAAAAATTCAAGGATATAGTCAATGTTATGGAGTCTTTTCTTATCTGGCATGCAATATACAATCATGGGCAAAATATTCAGGAATCAGCGCCGTTTTGTGCTTGACTGATTAACATTCCTTCGAAATTCCAGCGTCGTAGCTTGACTTTTGTAAATTCGTTGCCGGGAGTACAAATGCCCCCGAGTTGTGATTTATAAAAGTGGAATTAGGTTTGGAACAATGAGTATGCATCGAATTCTGCAATCTGGCAGAGGACTTAAACATTGCCTTCGAATTCGGGGCTTAAGCTACAAGCTGCTGCCGAAGGACCTGAATTTCATGCAATAAAGGGACCACATTGGCATCGTGAAAGACACGCATTATAGCTGAAAAGGAGACGATGATTTTTGTGAGTACGACACGCAAAAACGTTAGTAAATGACATACAACGAATAAGCCAAGACCGTGAAAAAGCATGTCGTTTTCAGTCAAGAAAGAAAGCGGTGTTCACGTTTTTCATGGATTGCAACGATATGGTGATTCGTTAATTGTTTATACTTAATCTGACAGTCAACAATGTTTATTATTTGGGCCATATGAGAGGTCTGTTTTTAGGGCATCAAATCATTGAAATTCGCTGCAATAAATGCTAAAGAGACTGCGCCGGTGAACGCGTTTAAGTAAGTAGATGAGAACAGATTCGTTTGTTAGTATATCCCAACTTTAAAGCTATGAAAAAAAAGCAAACAACGGTATTGCAAAAAAAAAAAAACGGCTACAAAAGCATCTCTAAGCAAAGCACTCATGCAAATACAATCGTTTTGACGTTTGAGCCAGCACCCGGGTACCCATGATCACAATGTCTATTGTAAACCCCTAAATGGATTTAATTCTTTCAAGAACAAAGGAATGTTTAACCTCATATAGCATGAGTAAGTAGTGGCTGGCCGTGGCGTTGTCCGTACACTATCGGTTTGTTATGCTGGAGTTCCAAGTTCTCAGTAAAAAATCGGAGTTATGTGAAAAATGCATTTCACAACTATACGAAAAAAAACTGCGAATTGTGAGCGAACAAAAAAAAGGTCAAAGTAATTTTTTCGTCCCAATTTGGACGGCACCGTTGAAGTCGTCACACTCTTTGCTAAATACGTTTAAAGGACAGTCATAAAAGCAGGCAAATTATAAAAACCAAAACGAGAAAAATATTGGGCCATATTGACCAGAGAGTCAAAGATTTATGTTATACTTTTGCCTTTTCGAAAAATGCAGTTTAACTTATTAACTTCCCATCAGGAACTTCTTGTAATCGGTCAGATTAAAGAAATTCAAAATTTTTACATTTCTCCACGTTTGGCGGTCCCAGTAGTCGGATTCCATGATTTTTAGAAAGATGTCTGTGTGTGTGTGTGTACGTACGTACGTACGTACGTTTGTGCGGATTCTTTCGTACAGCCTAACTCGAGAACAAATCAAGCTATCGAAGCCAAATTGGTTTCATTCGAAGCGTGTGTGCATAAAGATCACCTGAAAAGCTTTTGGTTGAATTTCACAGGGTGGTTTGAATTTTATGATAAAAAAACTGTCAAAAAAAGGGACAATTTGACTTCTTCAATTAAAATCAATTTAGTTTTCCAATAAAAAAAGTTCAAAATTAATTAAATTTATAGTTTATAGCTACCTTATCAGATAAAAAAATATGCATAAATATATACACTGCCGTTCATAAGTTTCCGGACAAATTCATATAAAAATTTTTTTTTTGTTCAATTTTAATGCCAAAAGTTTCATCAATATTATGTTTATTTAGCCAATTGACTAAACTAAGTATATTACTAACTATAGAGACTACCAAAAAACTAAAACAGTTTTTAGTTGAGGCCATGTCACACATTGATATGCCCCTTTCTCTATTTCCTGATCCAAATTTCCACGGAAGTTCTTTGAAAATTGTTTCAGAAATGTGAATCCTGTAGGTCTTTCCCATTTTTCAAGACTCATAGTGACGTCTGCAACACTGACACATGAAAAGATCCTTAGAAAATTATGGAGCCACCAGTTTTTTGTTCAAAACCTGTTCGGCTTTAGCTTGACGCTTTTTTATCGTTATAATATATTAGCAAAAAGAAGCTCATGGCGCAAATTACATGAGGCAATTGAATTTAAAGCAAAAGCATCGAGAGAAACCTAAATGACAAAGTTAAAACACATGGATAAAACTGCATTACTCGTATATTGCAAGGAAGACCATAACATCCGATTTAGTTTGTTTTCGTGGAAGATCCTATCAAAATCTGCAAAGCAAACTGGATTGAATGTGATCCTCTTTAAGCCATATATTTACCAGACAGAAAAAGATCCTTTGCTGAGCAGATACCAGCTCGGAAGGAAGAGGTGGTGAAAATCTCTGGATTGAAACTATGTACTTTTGAACCCTTTCAAAAAGGACATAAAGTTAATCCTTAATATTCCGAGCAGTGGTTAATATCTTCCAAAGAAAAGCAATCAAGCAAATTTGATTGATTAAAAAAAATCCAAAAATACATGAAGTTGAGATAAGCAGTTGGTCCTCAAAATTTTTAAATATGAATCCCTATAAACAGAGTTCTTACAAAATGTAATATTTTTGAAACTAAGCTATATAGTATAATATTTGATAATTCTGACTGTCTGATTTAAAACACTTTATTGAAGAAGTTGAAAAACAACTGCGAAAAGCGAATACAAATTCAACTTCCAATGTTAAAGTTGTTGAAATGAAATCGATTTTCGCAACTCTAAATTTGAGCTAAATCTTCCAAACTTTGGATAAGTCGATTACAAATCATCCGTCCCAATTCGAGCTCCACCCACGGAATTCAATTGAAACCAAATACATCTGAGTTTCTCAAACCACTACAAAAATCTTTCGTTCTTCTCCTAATTCTTCCACTCGTTCTGTGCGAATTGCATTAAAAGAGTATTCATAGCCTCTTGAGAGCGAGCAATTATAAAAAAAAAAAATATCTTCACGTCGAGTTGGATACTATTAGAGGGATGGCCGTGTGCTACTATGTGCCTACAGAAGACTGGCTAAGATTTTGGGTCGTTGGTCCTATATTTTTTTGTTTTAAACAGGAAGAGATGCTTTCTTTGAGTCGTGTTATGCAAGCCATGGACAGCCAGCCAGCTTCAACATGAAGCTCGACGAGATCGAACTCGTACTTTCTCCAAAATGTTTTTGCAAGCCATAGGTCACAAAAGTGGTCACAAAAGTTTTAATCTTGTGCACAACATTTTTCAGCTATGCCATGGTCGCAGCGTCTTTGGTAGAGCATGAGAAGCGCCCGATTGAGGATGTTAAGAGATTAAGAAACGGAAATAAGGTTCGAAAATTCTACCACCAGAGAAAACAATTGTCTCAAGCTTACAGACCCCAAACCGAAACCTGCAAAATTCGAAATGGAAACATCGTAGTAGAATTGCAATCAATGCTGAGGACATGGAAGAACCAACAGTAAGTAACTCGCATACGGCGAAGATATTAATATAAAAGGAGAACGCATCTTGACGTCAACAGTGCGTTTATGAGGATTCAGACGGAAATGACAAAGATGGGTTTGGCGGTATACGAGGGCACAAAGAAGCATATGTCGTCAAAAAAAAAGGAACCCAAATCGTTACCATAGACAGCTATAAATTTGAGGTAGTAAGGGACTTTATCTACCTATGCTCTCCTGTCAACATAGATAATAACACTAGCGCTGAGATCAAACGAAGAATACCTCTTGTTAATCGCTGTTTCTCTGGGCTAAGAAAACAACTGTGTAAACCCCTCTCTCGTAGAACTAAAGTGTCGCTCTATAAGACTCTCATCAGTCCCATCATGGTATATGGTGCAGAACCATGGACAGTTTCAAAAGCGGATGAAGGCGCCTTAGGTTGTTTCGACAGAAAAGTGTGATCTGCATTGACGGAGAGTGGAGGAGAAGATTCAAAAACGAACTATACGGTACGAGTTGTACAGCGAAATCGCCTTAACCAAAAGGATAAAATTCCAATGCCACGCGGACTGGCCACGCGCTAATGACGAAAAAAGTGCAAGTAGCTATCAATATTAAACAAAAACGCAAAACACAATTTTAAATTATATTAAGTCATTTTTTTATTTTAATATTATTAAACTAAAAATGGAACTAATTTCTAGTAGAAATGTTACTTAGTCAAAAAAAAGTATTTCCAAATTGTTGTCCTGATCACTCGAAAAAATATATTCAAAAAATCTATTAATGATAAATACGCAAATCGTATTTTAGATGATTCAAAAAATCTAAAAGAAAGATTTTCCTAAGGGGCAGTAAAGAACATGTGTATATGTGTATGTATCTTTTTTTTGCAATGTATTTGTCTATGGAATGAATGATGTTATCATAACGAAAATGGAATTTGATGTTGGTGGTGGAATTTGATTTGATGTTTTTTTTCGAGATGGGAAGTTCATGGTATGGGCAGACGTACTCGCACCCAAACCAATTTTTTTTTTCGTAAAGAAAGGAACTAAAAAAATGATGGAGAGAATATTGGAACGAAATTCTATGAAATGAGTCAATATTTTGAGTCTCTTTTTTACTTGTTAAAGCTTAAAGCATTTTTCGTTTTGTAAGTAATTTATTGGGTAAATTCTTCAAGTAGGGACTTTTTATAAGTAACAACGGTTTCTAAATGATGTAAACTTGGACCTTGGTTTATGTGTAGCGATAACGCTATGGTGTTTTCGAATGGGAACGATTACTCATAGCTCTACTGACTACGAAACCTCATGCCTCAGATGTCAAGAGATAGCATTTTACGAGCGATCCTTTAAAAACTACATTCATTAAAATACGAAAAGACGGATACGAATGGAAAAAAAACTCAGGTTGGCGAGTGAACGCTGTTCTTCTCTATTATCCAGTTGCACGATGGTGCAAGGATTTTTAGCTGGACAGGCACAAGCATCGTTGAGTTTGGTTCCCGCCGACCAAAAGTCGAAATGAGTTGACAATTTAAGGGCTTATCTTGAGAGCTACCAAGCCGAAGCGGACAGATTTTTGACGCGACTTATAACGATGAGCTGGACGTTGATCCTGCAATGAAAAACAGTCTTTAACGGAACAAACAAAAAACTTCTAGGAAGTAAATGAAATTGAGATGGCAGACTACATTTAAAATGCAGCCACAAATACTATTTAAGAAGATGATTGCTGGAAGCTCTCAACGAGAAGAGGCGGGAAAACTTTAAGCCGCACTTGCTGAAGTTTCGAAGGATGTCCTTCGGAAATCGGGTTCAGAATTGCTCGAACATATAGTGGCAGGTTTATTTATTTATTTAATCCTTAATATAAGCAAACGCTTAAATCTAGACCTAAAAACTATAACTATAGTTAGGGGTTTGGGTTGGTTGGGGGAGGGGAGATATTTGGTGTGTAAAGATAGTTTCTGAGAGAGGATTTGCGAAGGTGAAAGTCAAGATGTATATTAGTTGAGCGGAGCATATGGGACATTGGTTCAAAGAGACCGTAGTTCGTTCGATGATGTGCGAGTCGGAAGAGAGATGCTGACCTTAGACTAGCTCTAAGTGGTTTTTGGTACACTAAGTGTAGAACCTATTCAAATTAATCTGCAGAATGATGAGATCTATAGGGGATGAGATGCGTTTGCTGATTCTCATATCACCAGCGTTCATAGAGAGATCAGAGTCAATTAGCATGTGTTCTTCATCGTTAATTAATAGAATGAACATACAGATCCAGCTTACATCCAGTTCTTGTCTGTTTACTTTCTATCTCTTTCCAGGCTTAAGAAGCAGCTTTGAGGTAAGATTTTGAATAAAATAGTGAGGTGATGATGGTTCTCCGGCCTCTTCATGTGTCGGGATCCCGTTTAAAAAAAAAACATGAAGTGATGAATGAAGAAGCCTTTTGGGATGTAATGCTTAGGCTGACCATGTCATCGTATGTTCTAACATTTTTCAAGAAGGTTCATACAAAAGGCTTATGCCTCCTAACATGCGTAAAGACATCATTAGCCTAATGGACTTTTACTAATTAACACTAGAGCTACCATATCAGTCAAAATGCCTGGTAGCGCTGTTTATTTTTAAAATTCCTTCGGAATGAAAAATTTTTTTTTTTGAATAGGATCATGACTTTTGTAGAAATCACGCAAGGAATGGTATAATGAATAAATTTTTTTATTGTACTCAATAGATTCCAAAATAATTTTGTATTATACCTTTTTCTACCAGCACCAGTCAAAATGACTGGTACCTTGCAATTTGCTTACCGTGGACAAATTCACTGGAATTGCAGATCAACAAATGGGTTTTCTAGAATTGTCATTGGAACTTATCATTCATTACAGTACAAGTATTCTATTTTAAGCAAAAAAAAGGTTCGATTATTATATAAGGTAGCAAAAATGAAGGGCATTTTGTGTAAAGGATTAGCGTGGTTTGCAAGTATACAGGTAGTTTTCTTTATGTAAGAAAATTGCACAAAAAGCAACAGATCAGCTTATCACACATCAGCTAATATCCACGTGTAAATAAAATATATAAATTATAATAAGCGACAGATTATTTCGAGTGCATTTTTCTAAGCCCAGAAAATGACAAAACGATTTAAAATCTCTGAAAGATTGGAAAAACTCAACGATACAAGAATGGAATGCTCTGATACTGACGATGAAAACTACGAAAGTGAAAGTGCGGCTGAAGTAACTGAATACGATGTTTCCTGAAGTGGAGATGAAATTTTCGACATGGGAGGGAGTTCTTGAATAGTTAGTGAACTTGAAAATAATTTTAATTTCCATAAAAGAAGATATACTCGAGTGCTTTCAAGTTCAGAAGATGAAGATAATGGGAATGAAATTGCTGCTGACGGAACATGTTGGGAAAAAAATACGAGAAGGTGGCGGTCCTGGACGATTACCAATTCACAGTACCTTCAAAGATGCTTCCGGTCCATCATGATATGCAAAACGAAATCTTATCAGAGGCGAAGTAAGCACTTCATTTGCTTTGATAATCGACGACCATACGCTTGAACGTATCAGATCTTGCACGGAATTGGAAGCTTCTCGAGTTTTACAAAACGGATCCTTTCCAAACAAAAATTGAAAGCTTTTATTGGAGTTTTGTATGGACGAGGCGCATATGAAGCGAACATTTTTAATGTTTCATATTTATGGAACCAAAAATGGGGACCATCTTTCTTTGCAAACGCCATGAGTAGAAAGGATTTTACTGATATTTTGAGATTTATTTAGATTTAGGAAAAGATGGGACACGAGCAAACTCACAGCCTCTAAGTGAACATGTTGTACTCAAAATTATCGAGCCATTCACTATGAAAGGAAGAAACGTAACCACTGACAGGTTTTTTACAAGCGTACCTCTTGCGTCTAAATTGCTAGCCAAAAAAACAACAACAACTGCCAAATTTTGTAAAATAAATAAAGTAAGCCGAAGAAAAGAGTTTTTACATTGAGTTCCAAACATAAATCCGTTAATGTTCAGAAAAGTAAAAAGCTCTTGCCTGAAACTGTGGAATTTTATAACAAAACCAAGTTTGGCGTTGACGTTGCAGACCATATGGCAAAAAAGTATAGCGAAAAATCAGGATGAAGAAGATGGCCACTGCAAGTCTTTTTTAACACTTTAGATTTAGGTGGCATAAATGCGTGGATGTTATACAAAAACACAACAGGTGATAAAAATATCCAGAAAAGAGTTTCTTTTTCAATTGGCAGATGAACTTGCCTCTGAAAATGTTAGACCACGAGCAGATGATGTACCTACAACTTCAAAGACCTTAGTTTCTAAACACAAATGGTGTCAAATTGGGTACTGCAACAATAATAAGACTATCTTTAATATCTTTTGATAGATATTTTTTTTCAATAAATACAAAAAAAAAAAAATAATAATAATAATTTGCACGTTTTTTTTTTGACGACCAGTCATTTTGACTGGTTTTGGTAGAACTAGCATCTTAAAAATGACGGTAGTTCTTGTGTTAAGCAAAGCGACTTGAAGTAAGTTTTGTCATCTTTGTTAGAATGTGTCTTTTAGATATCAAATTAACACGTGTGAAATCTGGACATTTCCTAGCTTTGCTTTAAGATTTATGAATTGTTTTTCCAAAACTATCCATATGGACTTTGTTCCCGCAAAAATGTATACAAATTAAATATTTACGAGAATTTTCTTAAATATAAAAATATAAACAACATCCCAATAAATTGCCATTTTAAAACTATTCGCCATTGAAATGCTTGAGCAACTATTAAAAATCAAATCTAAACTTTTCAATAAATAACAAACTGCGACGAAGGTCTTTCCTTTCCTACTGAATTATGTTAATCATGTGACATAATCTGCCCTGCGGAACTACAAGGAGCCCAACAAATCCCACACACAATTCTTAGTCAATGCCTTTACTACACACGCTTGACAATCTGTCTCCCCAAAGTGTCGGACATTAATACACTTTCCGCGTTGCTTTAAAACAATTTAAAGTTCCAAGACACAAGATCCCCCTGTGATTTCTTTAGAATCAGTGTTTTTTTTTTTTCTTCGACTATCATCGACAAATCAAAGCCGAGGTGGCTTTCTTTCGAACGAATTAAATAAAATGTTAAATCTTATTTATGTTTATTTGTTTCGAAACCAAAAAAAAAAAAAGAAACACCGTTTGGACTATTGCCAGTGGAATAAAAAATTATTAAAAAAATTGAATGTGTTTTCTATTCTTAAAATGTTTAATGAAGATTTACTTTTAGTTTGATTCTAGTTGATTATTAGCTCAGTCACATGGCAGATGAAAAGCATGATGAAGGAGCACTTCCCACAGTCAGGTGACGGGTGGGCAGTAAACACACACTCTTGATGGGCCACATGAAACTACAAAAAAAAAATAGAAGCCGAGGGATGTTAAATTGTTGATTGAGTTAGTTTTTTTTCATGATGACTTGCAGATTTAAAAAAAAAAGTTTGGATCGAAGTCTGAACTAATTGAAAGACATATCAACTTACAAAGAATTTGTGAATGATGAATATTGAGGTATTTAATTTGCTGTAAGGTGGTTTAATTATACAGGGTGTCGGTCGATTAAAATTCGAATACTTTGCATCACGACTGCTACAATTTCGTAGTAGCGATTCAAGTAACGATTCAATGTTAAGCGTCTTTGGATGCAGGGATACCAATTTGGAGGTTTTCCGCCTAAATTTAGGGCAACAAAATCTTTGCTTGGGTTTTTAGGGGCTAAAAATTCTCAGGGTTTATTTTAGGGGTATTTTAAAGATGATCCAAAATATTTAAAATTTTAATTTGAATGGCTAAAATTAATTTTGAGTTTTACCTTGATGACAATATTCAATGATATTTCTTAATGTACTACTGTGTCCAAAAAATAAGGTGACATATGAATTTAAACTGCGCGCGTCGAAGGATTTGGAAATTTTTCTTTCTTTTTAGGTTGGTAGTACTGTCAGTGACATCTATGTGAAATTTCATGTCAAAATATATTCATAGTGTTTGAGATACGCGTCGTTTTGTGAGCTGCTAAAAGTGAGTTTTTCGTTTCTTGCGATGTCGAAATTTATTGAGCAAAGAATTTGCATTAAATTTTGTTTGCGGAATCAATTTTCTGCTGCGGATACGTTGAGGATGGTGCAGAAAGCCTTTGATGATGAGGCTATGTCTAAAAAAAAATGTTTACAAGTGGTATAGTGATTTCCAAGCCGGCCGTGAACGTGTCGAAGACGAAGAGCGTTCTGGGCGACCATCAACCTCAACCGATGAAGCTCACGTCCAACAAATCAAAGATTTGGTGTTGAAAAACCATCGATTAGCGATTAGAGACCTTGCTGATGAAGTTGGCTTATCGAAAGGCTCAGTCAATACCATTTTGAAGGATGCTTTGGGCCTCAAGCGCGTCAAATCTCGACTGGTACCGAAAACATTGAATTTTTTGGAAAAAAGGCGTCGCGTTGAAGTGTGTGAAACAATGCTTTCCGACTACCAGGATGTCATGAAACGCATTATAACTTGCGATGAGACTTGGATCTATGCTTACGACCCCGAAACAACCGATCAATCGAGCGAATATCGTGCCAAAGGAGAGCCGAGACCAAAAAAACCGCGCCAAAGTGGCTCAAAAATCAAGGTCATGTTGACTGTTTTCTTCGATTATCGTGGTGTTGTGCTTTATGAATTCCTTCCAACCGGCCAAACAGTCAACAAGGAATATTATTTGAACGTTATGCGTCGATTGCGTAACGCTTTCCGCCTAAAAAGGCCGGAATTGTGGAAAGACAATTCTTGGTTTTTACACCACGATAATGCACCATCCCATACCGCACTCGTAATTCGTGATCATTTCGCCAAAAACTCAACCCATATCGTTCCGCAACCACCGTATTCACCTGATCTGGCGCCGTGCGACTTCTGGCTGTTCAACAAGCTCAAAAGACCGCTCCGGGGACACCGTTTTGATACGATAGAGGAGATTCAAGCCGCAGCGATGACGGAACTGAAGGCCATCCCGGAAAGTGACTACAACCAGTGTTTCAAAGATTGGAAAATCCGTTGGCGTAAGTGCATTGCATCGGGAGGGGATTACATTGAAGGGGATGAAATTGATTTGGACGAATAAATAAAGAATTTTCAAAAAAAATACAATGTCACCTTATTTTTTGGACACAGTAGTATAATTAGTAAATACAGATCTGTTCAAAATAATAGGGAATATCACTTATAAACAGTACTTTTGTTTGTTTCCACATTTCCTTTTCCCTTTCGGCACAGCTATTAGTGCAATTAGTCCTATTCCGGGATAATTATCAGTTAATCATTCATGTGAATGGTGCTGTGGTATAAAGTTCAAAAAAAGTATTTTCAAGAGTGTTCAAAATAATAGGGAATTTTCTTTTCTCTTTAATATTTCTATTCAAAAAAAATACTAAGTTAATCAAAAACAGTAAAAAGGTGATTGTTTTTTTTTATTCTATAAATAAATATAATAAAGAACTGTACGTAATTGCAAAAATACCTTTGTAGATTTATTATACAAGGGGCGTAAAAGGCATTGTTGTGAGGAAGAATATCGCGTTATCAAAAAACTGAGAAACGAGGGAAAGACTCTAAAGTTTATTGCAAACACTTTGAGAAGGTCAATCAATTTCGTTTTCAATGCACTTTCAAGAACTCCATCACAAGAAACACGTGGTAGACCAAGGAAAACAACTCCCACTGATGACTCCCACATTGTTTTGTTAGCGAAAAAAAAACCCTTTTGGTCATCAAGAGCAATTGCAGCTGAACTTGATAACATAGTCAGTGCCTTAACAGTCCGAAGAAGATTTGCTGCAAAATCAGTTGCCTGGAAGGATCGCTCGCAAAGTTCCACTACTTAGTAGAAAAAATTTAAGAGCGAGAATGGATTTCGCTTTGAGTTTAAGAAACCATTCCAAGGAGATGTTTCGTAACATTCACTGGAGTGACGAAACTAAGATTAATTTATTTGGTTGTGACAGTGGTAGAAATGTTCGGCGACCTCAGGGAAAAGAGTTCCACTTCAGGCGGGAGTGTCATGGTGTGGGGCTGCTTTTCTTGGTTCGGTGTTGGACCTATTGTACAAATAAAAGATATCATGAATCAAGAGATTTATCGTGATATCTTAAAGGACGTGATTTTACCATATGCTTAGGACAATATGCCGTTGAGATGGCACTTCCAACGGGACAATGATCTCAAGCTCTCATCGAAGTAAGTAAGTGCTTGGTTGAGGGACCATCAAGTGTCGGTGTTACCATGGCCTTCTTAGTCCCCCGATCTCAATCCCATTGAGAATTTGTGGGCGGAACTGAAAAGATCTTTAGCGAGACAGACCTTTCAGAACAAAACTCAGCTGTGGACCGCAATTGAAAGCTATTGGAAGGCCATTCCTGTGAGGACGTGTCAAAAACTTATAGATACTATGCCAGGTCGAATAAGTGTTGTCCTAAAGAACAAAGGCGGTCATTCTGGACATAAGTGTTACGTAAAAATATTTTTAATGCAATAGAGATAAAAAAGTTAATAAAAATTTTCATTTCGTATCACTTATTTTTGGAAAAACGAAGGTTTACTTTAAATTTCCCTATTATTTTGAACAGTGTAATTGGAAGTGATTTAAATCACATGGTGAAAAAAAAAACCGAGAATAGGAAATTTAAAAAAAAAATTTAAGCGATATATGGACGAAATGATGTGCTAAAATTAATGAATACTAAATATAAGCTATTAAGTTTCAAATATTTTCTACAATCCCTGAAATTTGTTTGGTTTTTCTCTTTCCCTATTATTTTGATCAGCTGTGTAAATATTTAATTTTTTGTGTAAAAGAATAATACCCCATAAACTAGAGTACGTTGAAACAATTCTGGAAATTTTAGTTGATATATTTTTTTGAAAAGTGAACTGAAAAATGTAATTCAGTTGAATTTACTTTTCCAAAGTGACAATACTGAACCTACGAAATTATTTGAAGGTTTATTTTTTTTGTATAAAAATCTGCTTAAGAGGATTGTTGCACCTGCAAAATTAGAAAAGGAAGCGGATTAAGTGAAGTTCAATTTTCGTCAGAGAAAAATGCAAACACTTTTTATGTCATTTAGCAGAGCAAATTCAACTTCGACTACCAGACAATTTGAAAACATTGAAAATGATTGCTAATTTGCATCCAAAGGGCGAAACATCACAAAACAAGCCGGACATTAAAGATATATTAAGTCATATCCAGCGAACGCACATTTATGGTGAGAAAAATGATATTGAAGCGGAGTGACATCGCCTAAGCAAGAAAATGTGGACCAATGTTTCTAATTCAACAGAAATTGGAAAAATGTAGCTAAATTTGGACTTGCATTGTTTACAATTCCAATTTCTAATGCAAGTGTGTGCTGTCAGCAATCTATATAAGAAAAATGTTGGATTTAATTAACGTTCGAATGTACGACTTTAAAAATTCAAATACTGTAGAGGAAGCAGAAGTAATACTTGCAGTATTAAGTGGCTTGTGATTAAAATATGTTGTAATATTTCTTGATTTTCAATAAAAACTATTTTGATTATTAAAAAAAGTTATTTAAGTACTTTAAATAAAACCTTAATATATATTTTTTCGTAGACCATTTTAGGGGATTTTAGGGGTTTTTTAACTTGACTTCGGGGGGAAAATATTCCACGAGTTGGTAACCCTCGCTGGATGCATCCACTGCGAATATTTGTCAGATTCATAGGTACATATAGTATGTTTATTGATTCGAGTGCTAAAGTAGGCCGTTTTCTTTTATCTAGTTTTCTAGTTTTTTTTTCAATCACCATGTGCATTGTAGTCTGTAGCCTAATTGGCTTTGATATAGCTGGTGTTCCAAAAGTGAAGCAAATCATTGCGAGTGCACAAATTCCATCGTCCACAATACAAAAATTTAACTTGTTGGTATATGAACAAATGGGGAAAAAAATACCGCGAATTAGGCGAATGCATATAAGTCTATATCAAATTTTCTGCTTCTATTCGGACTTTATCCAAAAAGCAAACGCACTTGGTGTGAGGACTTCAGTTCAATTTTTCATAAACTCGATAATCTCGGTGTGTGCAAAATACTTTATCAGGGTGGTCATAACCCCTTAAGAGCACATAAATTTGAAAGAAAAAAGTCAAACCAAGTCTTGGTGAATACGTTCCATCGCCTTGCAAAAATTAGGTTTCTGGGAGCTTTATCAGAACGCGAACATGTTTACAAGTATTTTCATCAAGGATGCTATTGGGCGTCTTTTTCGCCAATGATTTCACCAAAACACTTTTTTATGCAACGAGCTCAACCGTGAATTTATTTAACAGGCTGCACTTTTGATGATTTCCAGCCCTTCATAGAATTGAGTTCATCCACTGTTAAGTTCGTTGATGTAGTTAAACATTCATTTATGTGAAATCATATGCCATTGGACTCGACTGTGTTTTCACCCTCTGTTCCTGTCTCGAAGCTTTTGAAAATTCATAATGCACCTATTTAATTCGGTCCTAACAACATCAGTTCTTCCGCCGCAATGGAAGTATATCGCTACACCTAGATTTCGAAAACACAGCTGCCTCCTCTCCTTAGTAAGCGATATAAGAAAATCAATTGATAAAAATTATTTGTCGTTCTTAGTTCTCCTTGATTTTTTTAAAGCTTTAGGTGCTATAAGTCATGCAATTCTTTTGGGAAAGCTTGCTTAATTTTACGGTTTCTCATCTCATACAGCGAAACTTATTTCTGGCAGAAAACAAGCTGTTGCCTGTGGAGAGAAAAACCTCTGATTTCCTTGTTGTAATATGAGGGGTTCCTCAGGGTTTCATATTAGGCTCAAAACTGTCCGCAAGGGTTTCGTTTAAATCAAAATTAAACTTGGAATGACCATATAAATAAGAATGTTGGAAAATTATAGTATATGGCGTTCTCCGCACACTTTGGGTCACTATGAGCCATACCCAATTAAAACCAGTAACATGCTTGGAAAAAAGCTAGCGGTACCCATTGTCATGTACGGCTGCGAGGTTTTCGAGTCGTAGATTCCCTCGACCGGAGGAAGCTCCATGTCGCATTTATTAATATCTCACATTACTTTTACGGTCTGAGAAGATTCGATCGCGTGTCTAGTTAAAAAAAAGGTATGACTTTTGACTTAATTCCTTATTTAGCCAGTAAATACTGAGCCACAAAATTTGTCATAATTCTTAAATTTATCGGCTCTGTGTTGTTTTTAGCATTTAAGACCCAAGGAGCATAAGACCTTTACCGTGCAACATTTCTTACTTTTGTTTTTTGAACTTTGTTTAGGTCTGTAAACGTTTTCTGATACGAGTATTAAGCAGTGCTTTGACCCAAATTTTCGAAAGCTCAATCGAATTAATTTTAATAAACAATAATAAGGCACTACAGTCCTATAATGATTTATCACTATTTTCCTCCTTACCATTCAGAGCACACGAACAAATTCCCAGTGGAAAACAATTAAATCGAGTTTCGTCCTTGGAAAGAGTGTGTTTCGAAGCAGGCAAGTAACCCAATGAGATCTTATTAACTTTTATTAATTCTTTATGTAAAGAAACGCTATAATTAAACACAATATCTCGCCACAATATCGTCATAAGCTCTTCAGAGAATGGGACTGAATCCTTAATGAGAATCACCGAATATTTCCATCTTTAACAAAACTGTGTAGGTACAAGAGTCCAAAGCCACCCGACCAATTTTTAATCAAGCTAAAACTTCTTGGGAAAGATGTTTTCCTTTTTGTGTATCCTTTTTTTCTTTTTTCATCAATGCTAAGGGTCCAGAGTTGGCCAATCCTACTGCTAAACTCTTTATTTGATGGAAATGTTCGATGTTATCAGGTATCCTTTAAATTTAAATCAAAAAAAAAATGAGAGATAAAAACAAACAGAAAAACCCCATCTCAACAAAAGGATGTAGTCCTTTTGCTTCAAGGGATAATTGCGTATCTGCCAATGGCCACAAAATAGGAGAAAGGATAGCGAATCCAAAAAACCCCACCACCACCACGTGTTTTCGATGTTTGGAATTCATCAACGAGTGAACGAAAGTAAAATGGAAAATCCCACACACAGGCGAAAACATCGACGACACAAATCACTCACTCTCCCTCGTTGCCGATCTTCTCTCATTTTATCCTTGTTCTGTGTCAAGCTGATTACACAAAAGAAAACAAAACCGGGAAAGCGAGTATAACAAAAAAAAAACGGCTACGGAACCAGGAAAACTGCCAGCATAGACACTCTGGAGGCATCACTTTTTTTTTAGCTGCACTGCAGCCCTCTATACACACCAATTTAACTTTCACTAGGGAAGGTCCTGTTGTGGGTTAAGCAAAAGCTTACAAATTCTCGGCTCTCTCCTCGGCTGGCTAAAGACATATAAACACATATCGCAGCCCAGAATTTTTCAAAGGAATTCTATGGAGCTGTATGTGTATCTGTGCGTGTGTGTGAGTGTGTGTAGGCCTTGGATAATTCCCCATTCCATTCTTGGCTTTAGCTCCAGGAATACATAGTCTCAAGGCCTACAGATGTTTTTGTTTGTAGTGGATGATTCGGTGTATCGGTGCCAGTATAACATTCGTGTGGTTGACATGGTTTTGTAAATGTGTTCCGAGCATGCGGCCTTGCCGAGACCTTGAACTTTAGGCGGAAGACGCAGGGGTGCTGTGAATAGGCCTTCCGTGAGTGTATTCGTAGGCAAGAGCAGAGAACACATAAAAAATTCATCTATACACAGACAGTTTCCTTTGAACAAGGGGCAGTGTTTCACTTTCGCTTTCATCAGTAAAGTGGATAGGGGCAATTTTCCATAGGCACACGATGGGTGTTGCCAGACCAAAAATAAAATAAAGGCTTTTAAAAAAATATATTAAAATTTTAATATGAATTTATAAATCAGGACAAATCCTCAAAAAAATGCTTAAGAAATGTTGTTCAAAAATCAAAGTTTCTTACGCATTGGGAATGTTGGTAAATGCCTTACAAAAACAGAAAACAACAGAAAAACGTGGTCGAAAACGAAAGACAACGACAAAAATGGATTCAAACATTGTTCGGTCTTCAGATAGATACTTCCGTGGTCCGACGAAGGCTTATGGAGCATAATTTAAAAGTCTATCTTCCAAAAAAAAATTCCTCTCTTATCGAAAAAGAATATCAAGGATCGAATCAATTTCGCCAAAAGCCATTAACACAGAACAGTTGAGAAGGGGCGCAACATACTTTGGTCAGACAAAACCAAAATCAACAAATCAAAAAAGGCCGGGTGAAAAAGAATTTGATCCCAGATATTCTGTGAAGACCATGAAATACTGCGGTGGAAATATTATCCTATCTATTCATTGGATAGAATTGAGATCTTAGAAACAGTTATGTATCCCTACGACGACGGTAACTTGCCGATGCTTTCAACACGACAATGATCCGAAACATACGGCCAAGGTAACGAGAAAATGGTTCTGAGAAATGAAGATTCAAGTTCTTGGTCAGCACAGTCCCCAGACCTTAATCCCATAGAAATTTTATGGGGGTTTGTTAAGAGAGAACGTAGTACGACCACAAAATCAAGAAAAAGGTTTGAGCTGTGGCAAAATGTCGAACAGATTTGGTATAACATCCCAAGCACACTTTGCCACAAGCGTATTGACTCTGTGCCCCGAAGATGCAAGGATGTGTTGAAAAACAAAGGAAGCACAACCAAATATTGATAGTCTTGTCTTCCTTCATCGAATTTTATTAATTTTATTAAGAGAATAATGCGTAACCAAAATCAGTGAATTTTTTGTTTTCTGTTATTTTCGATTGTTCAATTCATGTTTATGTTTTTATTTATTTAAACAAAAATAAAAAAAAAAAAAAAAAAAAATTTATTAATATAACTTTTTAGTCAAGTGTTGTTTTTTTAATTCAAAAGCAAGTTCAACCACTTCACTGTTCTTATTTTTTGCACAACACTGTATATGGATGTGGATTCGTCGTGAAAAAACGAAGATCATCGATTTCAAGCCGATAACTGATTCGCATCGCGAAGTATCACATGTGACACCATCTCACCGTCTCCAGATGAGCGAACTAGCAAACAAATCGATCATGCACTGATCTTCACAAAGCCGCTCGTCAAACAGTCTGAATGTGAGAACGTTCGGAGAAGCTTAAACCGACTCTAACCATTTTCTTGTAGCAGCTCGATCAAGAATCATACCGTCTTAAGCCAGAAAGCTGTACCAGCCAACAAAAAACTTGTTTAAAAGTGGACACAGTAAAAGAAGGCGAAGAAAGAGGCAACAGATGAGCCTCCTAAGAAGACGGTGGAATGAAAAAAACTCAAGCTGTTAAGAGTACAATAACAAACGAAAACAGCTTACTCAGTCCTCTAGCTCAATGTACAGAAATAAAACGCTTGATTTCTATAAAGAAGCCGAGCGCTTTGTATCAGGCTACAAAGAAGGCACACAATCTTTTTTGTGTAGGCGATCTTGTTACCGATCCGCAGGAAATTGTGTCTCATGATCGCTGACCGAATTCGAAAATCCGGTAAAACTGATCCGGTTTTATTGCCGATTCTCAATCGCGCGATGTACTGCGAAATTTGAAAGAAGAAGTTCCAAATTATTTTAAACTTCTAGCAAACGACATCTTGGTACAGAATCGGTTTGTCCAAACAACAAGGATCAAAGCTATTCCCTCGATCGACAATATGGAACTGAACGCTGGACGATACGACAGACAGCAGAACAGCTTTTAGAGACCTTGGGAATTTAACCAGTCCTTCAAAAGCAAATGAAGGAAAGGGAACGACCGCGATCTCTTCGAAGCGTACAATGATGTGAATGTAGACTGGAAGGCACCCTTTTTCGACAGAGACTGGGCCACAATGCCTGAATAATAAACCATGCTCCAGCTAAGAGTGTCTTTGAAGCCCAGTCAGTGGTTCAGACGAACCTGCGGAACGAAAATCAACCAATCAGAGATGCCAATCTTGATCTTATCAACTGGGCTGCTCCCAGTGCCCGAGACAATGAAAGTTGAAAAGTAGACTAGAAAGTTTTTCCTAGATCAAAAAAGGATCTAAGCAACAGAAGAATAATAAATGTCAAAGTATCCCATTCATTGTATCATAGTTTTAGTCCTGGCAACTCGAAATATACACAGCCGGAAGCTTTCGATTCATAATTGGCCTACCTTCACAAATATTTGGTAAGCGAGACGGAAACGAAGGAAGTTGCTCTCCAGAAGAATTACTGTTCACACAAACACACACGTATACGCTTTCCGCAGGAGCTTTATCAATATTCCTTGTGAACGGCTCGTTCCTGTACATCTGCATTCATTAACTCACTCATTTTTGTGATTTTATTTGGCAAGGATATTTTTAGTCAATGCAATACGACGAACCCTCCGCCCTCGCCCCCTTAACGTGTGCCTCCATTAAGATCTGTGATTATTTATTTATTTATAGATCCTTACGTATCTGCGTATGTATTTATGTTTGTATGTATGCCAGGGGTAGCATTAACTTGAAGGAACTTCAGCAAAATCAATCTGGTATGAATGTATTCACGTTCACACTCGTGAGTATATCCACAACTCTGCGGCAAGCAGGAAATCCATCGACTTTTGCTTTCGCTTTCGTTTTCACTTTCCCTTTCGCCAGAGCAAGAGGGTTTCGAATGAAGCAACTCATGGACAGGGAAAGGAGCCATTGAGCCCCTGTTTTTAGCTTTCGACTCCGGCCTCTTTGGGTTGAAAGTGAAAGTCGAGTCGCTCGGGAGGGGTTCATCGTACAATAATTATATCCTTTTTTTTCGTCCTTATGTGAGGAGAACACCTGGTGAGTGATTAGTGTTTGTTGGTGTGCATGTTGATGGCCACACACTCGTTAAATGACGTTTAAAAACAAAAACAACAAAATAAATTGAATTATTAATAAATATTGATTAATTTTTGGGCCAAAAATCCTTCGAGATTTACTTTCGTTTAGATGTGCTTAGTCCTGAAGCAGCAACTCAGTTCGAATGATTTCGTGTGTTCGTGAGTGTGGTCAGGATTTTGAATTAAACAAGTTATCATTTTTGTTGTTTTTGGATTTTTCAAAATAACCGTTGCCTGATTAATATCCAATCATCACGCAAAGGTTACATATACTCGCACACATCAAGGATGAAGTAATCGGATTTTGTTTTTTGTTTTTTCTGCGTCGTAGGTGGGCTCTAGAATAACTAGAAAAATATTGTTTTCGTATCAAAGGACGAAGAATGGGTTTTCTTTTCGTTTTCACTTAAATGAAGTCATTGGGTGTGGATATTCTAGATTTCGGTAACAAATGAGTCACGTCCTTGATACAAATCAAAAGAAATCAAATCGCAACATACGAGTTTGTGACAATTTCAATTCTACTACATTTTTTGTTGGTTTTCAAATTTCGCATTTATTCGAGAACTTAAAGAAGGCTACGCATCTAATTTTCATAAATTGACATGCATGAAAAGAGGCTCTATGGATGGATGAGTGGCCAATGTGGTGTTAACCCCCTCCTAATAACGGTCACAGGACATTAATGCCCAATTATTCCAGATTATTTTTGATCACACTTTGCGTTGTTCTTATTTACATTCTCGAATATGCTAACGATTATTCAGATACACACAGAGGCATAAACACACACGCACTTAAAAACGTTCACTTCACTTTAAGGACGAAATTTAAAGATGAGATGAAAATTATTATGTTGTTTATTACCTCACTGAACACTAAAGGACACCGCACTCGCGTAGAGTATAGATTTTAGATGTTAGAAGATACTTTCGGGTCGATATAAGGACAACAGTAAAAGATAATTGATGTTAGTTCTTTTTTGTGTGTGGTAAAAATGAAAACTTTGTAGGTGCGCATATAGAACATCTGTTCTTGATTCACCGTGAATGTAAACTGAATTCGAGAGTGAAATACTTGAGCACCGGGTGGAAGCTTAATGCTCAGCTGGGGGTTGGGGTTGAGTAGGCCGGAATCATATAGGTACTTGTCGGAGGGATCGCACGCATACACGCAAGTTATTGAATACACTGCGGAATGATTAAATAGCATTAGTTTATTTTTATTTTTTTGTAACCAGCAATGTATTGAAATGTCATAAAAAACATTCTTTGGCTTAAGTAATTTGTAATTCAACCCATCAACATAAAATTTAATGAATAAAGGTCAACTTTATACATACATATATATATATTATATATAGTCTCCATTGCGTTATTTTTTAAACCAGTCGTTTATACAGTTAAAGGGTGATTTTTTAAAAGCTATAGGAAAGTTTTTCAAAAAAAAAACACACACAAAATTCAGAAAAATGCATGAAATCTTTATTTGAATTGATAGTACGGTCCATAAAATTTAATGTTTGAAGATTATTTTATGCAAATGTTGACCTTTACTGCGCCTCAAAAAGTCCATCAGCTAAGTCCAATTTTGGCATCCTCTTTCCAACATTTCGGCCAATATCTCACGAATAAATGCTTCAATGTTGTCTTCCAATGCGTCAATTGAAGCGGGCTTGTCTGTATAGACATAAGCTTTAACATAGCCCCACAAAAAATAGTCTAAAGGCTAAGACCGGTCCCGAACGTGAAATAAAATGTTCACCGAACTCGCCTATCAATAAGTACCATTGTTGCGCATGCTGTGTGGCATGTGGCACCGTCTTGATGAAACCAACATGTCATTCAAGTCTAGCTCTTGCATTTTGGGCAAAAAAAAGTTGGATATCATCTCACGGTAACGCTCACCATTCACAGTTACGTTACGATTCGCATCATCTTTAAGGTACGGTCCAATGATGCCACCAGCCCGTAAACCGCACCAAACTGTGACTTTTTCTGGATGCATTGGTAGCTTTTGCAATGCTTCTGGCTGATATTCACTCCAAAATCGACAATTCTGTTTATTTACGTATTATGTTCTTCGTCGCTGAACACAATTTTTCGGTAAAAAAGTGGATCTTCGGCCAACTTTCCAAGAGCCCATTCACCAAAAATTTTACCAGCTGTATTTTGAAAGGCATCACACCTAAATCCTTCCGCAAAATGTTCCACGTTGTTGAGTAACAGAGACCCAATTGCTGCGGACGGCGACGAATCGATAATTGATGGTCATCATTAACACTGGCCGATACAGCTGCGATATTTTCTTCAGTTCGCACTCAACGTAAGTGTGTTGGTGGTTTAATGTCCAACACTGTAAATTTGGTGCGAAATTTAGTCACAATAGCTCGAATAGCCGCTTGAGTGGGTCGATTAAACTGACCATAAAATGGAAGAAGCGCGCCGTGAACTTTCTTAACAGAGCACGCATTTTGATAATAAAATTCAATAATTTGCAACCATTGTTCGTTTTTAAGACGATTCATGGTTAAATTATAGGCCAAACTGAAGATGTTTGACAGTAAAACAAAACACGAAACGTTCGTCAGCTGTTTAAACCAGTGTTGCCAAAAAGATAATAGCTAAAAAGTCACCCTTTAGAAGCTAAGAATTAAGTAATTTTAGTGAGACTGCGAGTACATTTTAATGTGTCACTTTGTCATTTTCGATTTACAAAATAGTGTCAGAATAATGATCAAGTCAGTCAAGCCTTGATCTTGAAGAAGAAGATAAAATGTTCAAGAATTTAAGAAGAATTTAAGACTGAATGACGACTAAACAGACACACTATAAGATTTTTTTTTCGATTTAAGGATATGTCGGACTTGCTTTTACATTTTGTAATTCATCTTGCAAAGCATAAATCTTAATTTACTTGAACAGTCACAATGCCTTATGTTTCTTCAAGTGAAGAAATATTTGATTAAAATTCACTCCACTACTTCATCAAATGTCCCTAGTCCTGCATTCAAAGGCTCTTGACTAATCATAACCAGATGACTAGTAAAACACTTACGTTTTGAACGGAGTCATAATCCAAGCGTTCATTCCTTATTCAATGGTTTTAATTATTCAGGTCATTCGTAAAGAACTTTGACTCACTAAAACGCTCTTTATTTAAGACTTGACGTTAGTAAACCTCTTTAAATTAAACCTTTTTGCGATGAGGGATCAACTTTCAAAAAGTTTGGATTAAGATTTTTGTTTTCTAGGGCGTTAGGGCCCTTTAAAAAAAATTGCGAAATATCGTCGTCATTGGATAAACATGAGCAGCCACTTAGTCACAATCCACAATACTTATGATTTAAAAAAAAAAAATATTTTACAAAATTCAATTCAATGCCAAGTAGTCCGGTGTGGTTCAACTTATGAACAACTTTGATGGAAAGGATTCTGTTTCTTCAAAAACTTGTCTTTGTTTATAAAGAGCCCCAGAATCTCATCGCACACAGTTCTGTGGATCGTCTCAAGCTCAGTCGTATGGTCTCAGCTCATGATGTAGCAGAGGCTTGACAATATCACCATCAATTCTGATGGCTTTATTTTAACGGACTTGAGTTGAGTTCATTCTAACGATAGGTTACCCCACACGACAAAGTAGGAGTCCTCTATTTATTATCACCTAACAAAAACTTTCTGCTTTTTTTTTGCTTCTACGGAAGTTGCAAGATTGAAGGTTGAAAAAAGATTAAGTTGATTCAAGGTAGTTTTTGAACAAAAAAGGTTCAGTAAATTCGCCCACATCGAATGTGTGCTTCACGATTTTCTTCGATCCTGTTTTTCCACTTTTGTACAAAGTTTTTAAATTCCTTTTAATGGGGAGATTGGTGGTTACGAGTTTTGCCTATCGTTTGGCGTTTGGTACAATCGAGCATTGCAAGACAAACAAATTATTTCATAGTCGCAATTCAATGACAGTATGAAACTCATCATCCAAAAGAACCCTCAAAGGCAGACCTTAAAAGTACGTATCGGTCGTATGACTTAACGCGTGAGCAAATCCTTTTGTCGATGGTACAGAGGAAAATGGAAACTTATTTCGTAAAAAAACGTCTGAATTGCATTGTTCTTCAAATGTTTCTATCTGCTTCGGTTCAACAGGCAATTCAATCCTGAAGAAAGAATGCGCGACAAAGTAGACGTAGAAATGAAGCTTTCCGTAGCAGACCAGTATTCAAAGATGTTCACCTTTTTTAACAAGAAGACTCATAATCAACAAAGTTCAAATTGCGTACTGTTTTTTCGTTTTATTATCATCAGCATCAGGACTCACTTCAAAGTCGACAGTTTCGATAGTTCGCAAACATATTGAGCCCAAAAGGAGCGTAGTCAAAACTCTTCGACATACATGTCAAGAATCGCAGTAGAGCCAAGAAAGACACATCCGAAACTATAAGAAAAAGAAAAAACATTTTCTTATATCGCTCATTTCCAATGGTGTATTTTAAAAACATAAATATGAATAATAAAAAAAAATCAAGAGTGATTCAGTGTCAGCACGACTGACTGTACCCAACTCAGCTTCAGCTTTCGCATTGCGTATACGACAAATCCTCTCCCTGTACATAAAAACAAAATCAGCTGGGCTGAAAATTTCCAGAAAAGCCCTGGCAAAGGCATTGAATAATAATATTGTGAACCGCTCGCTCTTCCTTGATGTTACATAATGCTGTGCCAGTGTGCGTGCACGTGTTTCCAATAACCCAACTCAACACTCTGACATAATCTGATAAATGTCAGCCGTAGTTACGCATTTGTGTGAAATACGAGCTTTTATTTTTTGCCCCCGATTTTGGTTGTGTTGAGACGCACATCCTTCGAATACACTCTTAAGCAGCTGGAAGAAAGGGAAACTTAGGTCTTGGTAAAGGAAAGGAAATTTTAAAGGAACTGCGTTTAATTGTAAACATTGACAGAGCAAGGGACGCAATCCTGGGAATATATCGGAATTGCTGAACATTGCAAAATTTTCTGTCGTCCTTCCACTTTTGTCAATAGGAAGGGATAAGAGGATATTAACGTCTTACAGAGCATCAAAATGGGCAAAAAAAATGTTTGGTGTGAATATTTCTGCAGTGCATGGCACAAAGTCTTCTCCTCACTTGAGTTTGAGCGAAGTGAATTGTTTTGGGAATGAGTTTTGTTTGGTGTGCTCAGTTATGTGTGGGTAAACCAGGCTTTCAATTTGTTTATCTTTCGATAAGTTTTTGCGCCCGCCAAGGGAGATTAGGGTCCTCGTAATAGAGAAGTTGGGGGCAAAGTCTTTAAAATCGTCAGGGGAATATGCAAATATTTAAAGATTGTCGTATACAAATGTGGTCCTTCGAGCCGGATTTAGTTGGGCCTATCTACTTGTTTATTCAAAGAAAGAAATTCTCTTTTTTTTTTTTCAAGAAATTCTCGAGGGTCATTCATTAGTTTTTATTCGTTTGTAAGCGCCATGCGGACTTTTAAGGACCACCGAGAGAGGCCGAAGACTGATAAGTGTTTCTATGGTGATATTCATTTTTTAAATTATAGGTCAGAAGATAAATGGAAAGAAAGAATGAATGAGCCGCGGTTTTTAAAGAAAAATCAATTACTTTGAAAAAAATTGGCAATAAAAAGGCTGAAACTAAAGCGCAACTAATAAACTTTCTAAGTAGATGTGGGTTGGGGAAAAACGGCGCAAAAATTCTGGGTCTAAATTTAAATTTAGCAGGTACGTAGGCTGCTAGATATATTTCTGGCCTTGGCAACACTAAGTGCTGCCAGGTGCAATCTGAAATTTCCATTGGAAAGTTTGACATTTTTTAGCATAACATCACTCAGAACGTGTTGTCATTTAATCGTGAATTGTTTTATTTACAGAGACTTGAAAAATTCATCTCGGCAAAAAAGTGGAATTAACTCGTGATGAACACTTTCGTGCGATCACTTTTCACAACTTTCGACGTGGATTATCACGACAAGAGTGCATTGATGAACTTAAATCTTTGTATGGCGATGAAGAACCATCATAATTTTAGCACTGTGAAAAACTGGTTTAATGAATTCAGGCATGGCCGACGCTCGCTCAAAGACGAATTCCGTGAAGGTCGTCCAAAAACGGCCGTTGTGCTAGAGAACATTGATTCCATGCGTGAACTTATAATGCAAGATCGTCATGCGACCTACCGTGAGATAGAGGAATCCCTGGGCCTTTCTCCCACCTGCATACATTCGATATTGCAAGAAACACCTGGCCGTAAAAAAGTTTTGTTCTTGTTGGATCCCTCACAATTTGACAGTCGCTCAAAAAAAGGCTCGTGTCGATTGGTGCAAAGAAATGTTAAAAAAACACGATCGCGGTGCTTCAAAAGACGTTTATAAGATTGTCACAGGTGACAAAAATCATGCATCTATGCGTATGAGCCCGAAACAAAACAACAATCGACCGTGTGGGTCTTCGAAGACGAGCCAAATCCAACAAAAGTTGTTCGTGGAAGAAACACTTCGAAGCAAATGGTCGCCTGTTTCTTCGGCAAAACTGGTCATGTGGCGACTGTTCCGCTTGAGCAACGTAGGATGGTCAATTCTGACTGGATCACCACAATTTGTTTACCTGAAGTCTTCGGAGAAATTCGAAAAACGAACAAGAGAAGACGAATCATTGTTCACCATGACAATGCGAGCTCTTACACATTTCTGCTCAAACCAGCGCCTTTTTGACCGGCCAAAACGTCGAATTGATGAGTCATCCGCCGTACAGCCCTGACTTGGCAACCAATGACTTCTTTTTATTCCCGCATATCAAGAAAAAAATGCGTGGTCAACGATTTTCGTCGCCAGAACATGCTGTTGAATCGTTCAAAAACCATGTTTTGGAGGTGTCTCAATCGGAGTGGGAAAAGTGTTTCGACAATTGGTTTGAGCGCATGCAAAAGTGTATAAATCATGCTGGAGAATACTTTGAAAAACAATAAACCATTCATTATTAGGGCAGAAATATATCTAGGAGCCTACGTATGCTCTTAGTTGGTCCTAAGCCGAAAACCGAGGTTCTTAATTTATGAGACAATAACAGTGAGTTTTTTCGCTCCTCTTTTATTGAAATTGAAATATCAGATGGTTTAGTCAAATCAGATAGACACTCCGAAGTGAGTATTTGAGTTCATCTCACAGGGTGGATACATTTTCAGATTTTTTAATGCCCAACTGGCGAACCACACAAGTTGACCAACAGTGAAGTTTATGAGATCCTCTATGTTCAGATCATAACCTCGCCTTGAGCAGGGATGCACTTTCAGACAAGTGGCTAAGGACGTAAGCAGATTCAAGACATCTGTGACAATTTTAAGAATGTCGGCCATCATTTGCATTTCGTGTAAGCAATGGAAGAGCCCTTATGGTCAGCTCGATTATTTTAAGACGAGCTATTTCTAGAATATTGTAGACGATACTCCAAATATTCGGAAAAAAACCCTCCAATGGAGTCGAAATTAGAGGTATCAGAGCCTACCACGGTTCCCGAACTGATTGCATCAGCAATTGCAGACAAATTTTCTTAACCTGCTCCTAAAGGCAACTTTCGAAAGATACTGGGTCATCACGACTCAAGGCAACCAATAATCAGGACGACAAATACGTTTACACTAAGCGCGAATATGCCATCTACAAGGTGCAATAATGAGAGGTGGTACCCAAAGAAGGTGTTAGAGAAGTTAAGCTAAAGAGAACACCTCACCAACCACCAAGTGGACGGAATTCAAGTTCAGTTTACATTCTTTTTGCCACGATGGACTGACATAAAAACAAGCGATTGATTGTTTCAGCTCTGTTTTAAATCCTTAACCAATATAGTAACTAAGTTAAAAAAAAAACGATTGTCAGAAGCAACAAGGGACTGCAAACTAGCTATAGTTGAACCTTGGGATCAATTTCGACAACTGGGAGCAGCTAGCATAACATACAAGCTCAGTCAAGCAGGAATTCTCGAATGTATGACTAGTCACTGTATGTATACAACGAGTTATTGATGTCACGGAAAAAGAGTCTGATGACATAAACTCTTCAATAATTGGTATTATGTCATACCAAAGGACATGAAAATTCTTCATTGTCATTAAGAGCTTTGGCAGCGATCTTCAAAAATTATTCAAGAAGCAGAAAAAGTGGAAAACAATGGAAACGGTGAGGCCTTTAGATTTTCAAAAATCCAAATTTAACCACAATATCGTTTGTATTTTCAAATGGAAGATGGAAATATTTAAATATTTCCGCAGTAGCGACTTCCGAACTTTGACAGTTGATAGCGGCCATATTGTTGAAGCTTCATCTGTCAAATTGGATGTCATTAAAAAATTAAATTATTTTACAATATAGGGTGTTCTGTTCGGGCGACGTTCCGCGTACATCGCCCATTTTGAGGTCACCATTATCGTCCTTCCGAGAAAATTTGTCCGTGAGAGTGTGCAGGAGATTCCGAGGCGGCTCATTTCCCAGGAAGAGCATAACTTCATCGAGTATAATCAGCAAAAGGTTCAGTTTCATTTGTTGAACCTTTCGTCCTTATTTGTTTTCCTCCTATCTCTGATTCTGAACTAATCAAACTAAAACATTTCTCATTCCACCCACGCAAACTTTCCAAAAACCCCCAAATTTCATGCTATACGTAAAGCGACTGGTACAGAAACACAAATTATGCACAAGATCCTGGCTAATGTAAACACATTCAACTTATTTGCCTTACTTCCATAAATTAACAAAAACTCTAGCTACAGCCAATTGGTCTATGAAACTACTCGTACGTGGTGGACATAGCCGCACGCCAAGTCGAAAGCAAAAAACGAAAAAAATCAAGCCCTCTTGTCACACTCAACCACCGTCAATCACAACTCACCGGGGGAGGCAAAGGCAACCTACCCCAAGCTGAAATTCGTTTCTATTTATAAACTTACCACAAGTCCAACACCACCCCCACGCCCGCAGGATATCAATAAACCATAATATAATCTGATATCTTTTAGCTAAACTTTTCTTTCCATTGTCTTTGTTTTTATTTTTTATTGAAAGAGGGATGACCAAAGGAAAAGGTCCTTGAAAACCCTTCACGCATAAAGAAGTATGTCAAGTGGGCGGGGAGTTATAAGGACTTTTTTTTTTGTCCAGGTCATTATAAATTAAGGCGGCATATTCGGAAGGTCTTTATTGAGTTTCGACGGGGCAGAAAAGGAAATGTCAAGGATTTGATTTGATTAGCCCTTCGCGTTGATTATTATCCTTTAAATCTGAAAAGATTTCCATTTCTAGGACGATTCTTATTAAAAATAATAAAAATAAAAAAAAAATCCTTAAAATGATAATAATCATAAAGCGGGTGATGATGATTCACATCGTTGAGTTTTCACTTTATTGCGGACATATTTTTAATCCTTGGATTAAGGATATAAGGGAAAGTACGTTAAATTCATTTTGGTCTCGATCCTAAGTGCAAGAGTTGATTTTGGTGAATATTCCAATAAGTAAAAAATAAGTCCTTGAAAACAAAGTGTGAATAATTTGTAAGGATTCTATTTTTTTGTTTAGTCGAAGGTTGTGGGGACGACACGTGCCCCAATAATCCATCGAAGACTTTGTAATTCTTTTCTGGCGGCTAAGTAGCCATGGGTACGAGTATACTATTTTGGATTTTACGTAACGATTTCGCGGCGGTTCCGGGCTATTAATTTTCGACGTTGTACAAAGAAGTATTTTAGGCTACCTGAAAAATAGGTGCTTGTACAAGAAAATGTGCGGAAGGATGTGGAGGCGAAAAAAAGTTTGCGTTGACGTAGAAGTCAATGAACCGGAAAAATTGTGACACTGACGTGCTTGATGTAATTAATGGTGGCCATGACATATGGTTTCAAAAATGCTTGACTGTTGGACTAGAAAATTTCGAGAGTTGTAAGTTGGAGAAATAAGCAGTCGGCACTTGTTGTTCGACTGCAGCCATGATGGTTCTTTCCGAGGTGTCTACTAGAAGGGTCTTTCATAGTGTCAATCGATAGTTTGTTGATTATGTTTGTGAGTTATTTGTGGCGGCAAGAGAAGCTTTAACACCTCCCGCATAGGCTTCCAAAAACAAAACTGCGGTTCTTGGAGTGAAAGCAGCGAAATGTCACTGGAAGCCTTGGCATGGTCCAATGGTTCTTTCATTTAAGCCGTCTGTTGACGATATCGTCTTGGAAAACTGATAGCTTAATAAGGCTGCGGTGGGTCATCTTGAATTGCAAGACAAATGTAGCTTCATACAAAGCTTAAGGATGAGGCACTTCCAAAAAGCATGGAAGGTATAATTTTGTAGCAAGGAAACAAGGTCACCCTAAGCAAGGATATTCGACAAAGTTGTTGCTACTTAAAGCTCCTGGGACATTCATTGAAATACCTGTCAGAGACAAATGCAACGACTTAATGACATTTAGCTTGGAACATACAAACGTAGGGTGGTCAGAGAAAGACCTTCAAAGAATTCGTTTGCGAATTATATCAAAACTTGCAATGAGTCACTTCTCGGCAGCAACCGTTTGTTTGTTGTTAAACCTTTGTCGTGCGTTCTGAACCTTAAATACGACAAGGAGTTCGTGAGTTCAAGGATTTAAACGAGAAGGTATAACCTTTTACTAAAATCTTATGACAACGAAAGCAACGACCGCAAGAGACTGAAGGTTCTAAACGAAAATGGCTGATCTTTGCGAGAAACTCTCAAAGAAGGACGTTCAAAAATTCGTGCTATGCACCCTCACCCAAAAATGTAACTGAGACAATCTGTTGTTCATCAGAGGACCCATCCTTTTCTCATTTTTTTTTAGCAGAGGAAAATGGTAAATGCAAAAATATTATATGGAAAAATGGATTTAAAAAAGATAGTAGTTGACCAGTAGGCATGGCCCGGTCCTATTGTATGACTATCTCAAGCTTTCCCTCTTCACCACACCCTCCGATGTTTCTTCGCTCAACTTTTACCATTTTGCCGTAGTTTGAGAAAGGTTCAAAAAAAATATTCGAAGCCTTTATGACGTCTTAAAGTAGAGGTTGTTTTTCATGGCTTTTGAAGAAGGTAATTATGAAAGAGTTAATATTGTAATAAAGTTAAAATTATTTAACAATAAAAAATTATTGCACCCGAAAATCGAGTGTTTATGCTTAATAAAAAAAATACGAAACAATTGTTGTTCAAAGATTTCACTCTCCCTTTTTGGCAGACATTTGTCTATTGTTTCAATCAAACCAAACAACAATCAACCAAAATTCTATTTCACTTATCAACGCGCTCAAGTGGATTTTTATTGTTTTTCTATTTATTTGTTTTTTGTTTTTTATTTTTGTATTAATTCGCATGGCAAAAATCTATTTTAAGCATGAAAATTAAACGAAAATAAAAAACAAAGAAAATTGCCACTCGTTTAGATAAACAACCGAGCACATTTTCGATTGTCTTCTTAGCAATTTTTCAACATTCAACAGTGACTTGTTAAAAAGATATAAAATAAATAAATGGAAAATAATTCACTCTCGATTGTGCCCACAAAAATAAAACAAAAAAAAAATACGAACGAAGGAAGAGCTAGCTAATTAAACTTCCTGACAAGTGTGATTGATGAAGAAGAGAACTTGCAAACACGCAAGAAGACAACGTAAAGTTGTGTACGGAAGCGCAAAATGTAAGAGTATCACCATTTTGGAAGATGCTGTCCCTTTTGCAAAGCAAATGTCACATTTGTTTTGAAATTTGTGAAGTAAACTGAAGCAGAATACACGTTGACAAGCCTTGGGACGCTATACTCCTCAGGATCGCCTTAGTAAGTGAGCGATTTTCATGGCTTTCGAAAAAGGTAATAGATCACGAATGGAGTAAGTAATATGGTAGAAAGAGTGGCAGTGGAAGACACATAAACTTCCTCCGAAATACGTTCTATTTATCGGGGAAGACGTGAATAATATGCGTTGAGCACATTTTGAGATTAGCGCTTTCAGACAGACAGACGCGGCGGACCGTGTTTACTTCTTGACTTCCTCGTCGATGCTAAGCCGTATTTTTGAATTTATTGAATAAATTTAGTACACTGTTTTCCCATTACTATGATCAGGAGCGAAAAATTGGTGTCAAAGTTCATATGGGAGAAAATATTTTAAGCTTATTTGCCTGAAATTTAGTTCACTACCGTTAACCGCTGACAGCTCAAAATTTCAAATAAATACCTGCAGCAAGAAATATATAAAAAATACAAAGTTACTATGTGCGAATCGAACGCGCAAACGATTGGTTCGGTAAACCCGTAAAATTTGCTACATATTTTTCTAATTCAAAATTTTTCATAGCCTACTTCTTGGCGTTAAATTGAGTTACTACACATTTTTTTGCAGTTTTTGCATTTTTCTTGCCTAATTTCATGATTCTTGGACAACGGAAAGTACTCAAAGCTTTTAGTCCGCTACTAGTGTCAAAATATGCGCCCGAAGGAGCCGTATCTTTTGGCTGCATCGATTTAGAAGCTTGATTTTTTTACAGCTTTAACGTTCTACACTCATAAGTTTTTGGTATTGATTCTGTCCACGCGTTTTTGAAGAAAAGGACAGACGGACAAAGAAGTGATCAAATTAGTTTTCGTGTTGTGGTATGGGACATTTAAAAAAAATATATTTACATAGAGTCTAAGCTTTGAAAAAAATAAAAGTAATTGTGATTTTTTTTTTTAAGTACGGTTTTATTTGATTGAATGTTAAATGACTGCAAATCAAAGGAGTCAATATTTATGAAAATCCGTGTTCGCGGGCTTTAAAAACTGATTAAGTTCCTAGAAAATTGATAAAAACATCGGGATATAAGTTCGCGATTGTAAATAAAAGTCTTGGGGACCTTTCCGGGAGTCCTTTGAATTCATCAATAATGAGAACAACGCGACACTTGCATAGTTAAATTGCTACTTTGGATTTTTTTTTCGAGAAAGCTCTGCCAAAAGACTAGTTACACTTCAAAATATCATATTTTAATTGTGAAAATTATTGGGTTGTCGGAAAATACAAGAAGCACTCTTCGTTTGGATTATCTTCTTAATTAGTAGACTAAGTGTGTTTTTTCGGCATCTGGCAGCTCTTTCAACAGCTTTTGAAACATTGAAATTTCATCAACCCGAAAAAAATAGCCGGTAAAACCCTTATTTTCGTGGCCTTTTCACGGGCAAATGAAAATGCGCTTTTATTTTTGGTTAAGTTTTTGTCTCCTTTGCGTAGATGACGTGGCAATAAGACAGATCAACGAAGAACTGTAGGGGCTGAATAGATTAATGAACTAAGCTAGCTTGGATATGGGGAGCGGCACGAAGAGTCTCTGCATCTTTACCATTGTATTTTCTAAGCAAATCCATTTTCCAAAACCTCACTAAACTGGCTTTCATGTTTCGGGGCTCAATTACATAATTTAAGAGCAGCGTTATCACAAAACAAAATCAACGAATTTATTCTGAGGCCTTCGCAAAACTATGGCACTCCCTTAGCTCAAGACAAACTAAAGCACCCCGTGCCATTTGCAAATAGAGAGAAATTAGATTGATTGATTTGCCACAATTAAGATTGCACGCAATCATGCGTGCCTTAATTTAGTCATTCATCACAACGACAGTCTATTAGTCGGCGACATTTTAATTGCTCGTAATGAGAGTGTGCCGCATTCTAAACGGAATTGCATAATTGTTCAAGTGGGTTAGTTCACAACCCCACGGAGTGTAAAAATTAAATGCATTCTTTTCCGATGGGAATAGTAAAAGTGGAAGTATCTACAATCCTTATGTGTCAACAGATGATGAGATTGGTGATGCCCGGTCAAAAGCAGAAGCCGTTGAAGTAAATATTTTTGAGGTTATGACCATTTGTTGAAACGTTCAAAAGAGAACGAAGCGAAAAGGATTCGATTTCAAAAAGAATCCTTCCTATTTTCCGTCCTTTAATTATAAAACGAAAAATCTTTAAAGGGTTGATTTATAGGAGATGAGGAATATTAAAACTTGGCGAACCTTTTTCCGAGATATTTATCAATAGTTCATTGGTTCAGTAAAAGGATAATCGGAATTCAATTAAGTTTCATCTGGAATAAAGGAACGTTAAGTGTGTGACAGTTTAATGAGATAAAGAGATCAGATTTGGTAACTTTATCATACAGTTGGGTTTTGTAAGAATAAGGCGGAAATTTAGTGAGACTACAAGTGCGGACGAACTGTATCAGTTTCAAAAGGAATCAAAACAGGGTTGCTTCTACAGAGTAGATAAGGGTATTTTAGGCCTACGACAAACTTCCGAGAGCAAGTGAATGTCATCGGTTCCAAGCACTCGTGGTTGGGTGTTGTGCCGTCGCGCTTACTTCTGCACCACGTTAAAAGTCATCAAAGAGACCTTGGAAGAGAACAGAATGCCTTATCTCCTATAAATTGAGAGCACGCACCTGCAACGAGTGTATGTAGTGCGCTCCTGATGTCGCTCAAAAACTTGAATCTATGATCATGAGCAAAGCTTAATTATACGGAACCTTGACCTTTGGCCAATCAGTGGTCGGCTTGGTATGATCAGCATTAAGACAACATTTTTAAAAACATCACCATAATAGGTGCACATTCCCATACCGACGAAGCTAAACACTCTATCAAAAAAGAGTTACATGTATGTGTGTATGTCACTAAACTCCTCCTAAACGACTGGACCGATTCTGATGCAATTTTTTGTGTGCGTTTCAGCGTGTCCCTGAATGGTTTAGAGTGAATTATCAATATTGACTGAAGTTGTTGACTGAAAAATCTTCTAAGGTCTTTAATAGTTCATGTTTTGAGAATATTTCATAAAAAAACAGCTTTTAAAAATTACATAAGAAACCGGACAAGTGCAAGCTTGTAGGCATGTTAATAGGTTTTTCATCAAGGGTATCGAGCACGCCGCTTTTGTTTTTTTTACCCGATAAGTTATTTCAGACGTATTTTTTTGACTGCGTAGAAGCTTTTTTACACGCTAGCATAGTGCTTAACCAATCTTCAAATAATGGCGAAAAAAATACTGCGAATTGAGCGAGTGCAAATAATTCTCCCCGTTGAGGTATAGAAACCAAAATATATCTGAGTTTCTGAGTTTCTTCGCAAACTTTCAATCCTTTCCTGATCTTTTTCTCGCGCAAAAGGGCTAAATGAGGATAGTTATAAGCCCTAACGAGCGTTCAAAATACAACTCGAAATTTATACAGCAACCTTAAGTTCCTCCGATCGTAGAACCACCAAAAAAATCGACCACGTATTCATAGATGCAATTTTCGATGAAATTTTCAAAAAGGGTAAACGTAGGGTCTAACCTCTTACTGATTTCAGTCAAATTTATAACTTGACTTTCCAACGAGAAGATGCTGCGAACCACTTGCGAGCTGTCTAGTTGGAACCGAGAATCTGAACGAGACTCTTTACAGTGAAGTCACCATTCATGAATGCCAACAATTTCCGGAAATGAATGGCGATATTTTCAAAGAGGTAAGTGGACAAAAGATCAGAAAAAGGTGGCAGATCGCGCAAACAAAATAGTGGCATTTGCACTGTTCCAATTCAAGGATATCAAAAAGTCTCGTGAAAGTTACAGAAGCCCAGCAATTGACAAGTTGCTCCCAGCCAGGAGTGCAGGCCTTTCAAAGCAGTAAAGTCATTGAAGCGTGGGAAGTAGTAAACCGTTTAACCACTATTCCCAACAGCTACTTAAGGAAGAGAATGCCTTTTTTCAAAACACTTCTCAGCACGTGCCAATTTAGCATCTGGCCCAACGGCAAATGAAAAATCCGGGAAAAGCTCATCGAATTTCAAGTTGAGACTCCTAATCTTTACTTTCAAAGACGCATATTTAAACATTCATTAACTTGAAGTTTGAGAGGAAACCCTATGTAAACCTTGACCCTGATAGTTCTGTTACCAGTTTTAATACAGAAGCGAGGATCTTCGAATCAAAGCTCCGAGCTTCAAGGCGACCAGAAAGACTGTACCTGCTTTTTAAAGATCAAGTTTTTTGGGGAAACTCGAGCGCTTGGTTTGGATCGGAGAGCGCGGAACGATGCCGATTCAGGGACACCAAGTCCTCAAGGGTCTTATGCCCATAGAATGGCAAGTGTCCAATTAAATTTTTGAAAGCTCAACGAGAACAATTAAAAAATCAAAGACTTTTTGAAGATTTTGTTTTATTTAAAGCCAATTCATATTTAAGAGATCACAATAATGGATTTATGGTGTAAGCCTCTTGAAAATACCACGTGGCCATTTTAAAGTTTGACAGACCCTTGTACAGCTCACCAATTCCTTTCAATGTCATCGGATCTGTGACAATATTGAGCCCATACAGTTCTAAATTCGATTGCAAATTTTGGTATGGAGTTTTTTTATCTTCACCAACCTTTACCATTTGGTAGCTCACCATCGAATTGCATGGAAATGGAAATTTTTCCATCAATATTTCCAGCAACTCCTGAGCCTTACTTGCATTGCCAAGCTTCCGCTGCGTCAAAGCCAAATTATAGATTGCCTCGTAAAACTGATCCACCGTCTCCAGTGCAGTTTCAAATGCCATTTTTGCTGCCTCATATTCACCCTGCATGAATCTCAAGACACCAAAATTATTATACGCCTTAGCACTGGTACAGTCTTCCAAGAGTCTCTCGACTTGTGGAAAATTTTTCAAATTCAAGTACACAAAGCTCAAATTAGTCTTTGATTTCTCTGTCAAATTTTTGACATTCGAATTGAAGGCATTCAAGAGCCGCAACGCTTTTTCAATATTTCCAGCTTGCATGACACGCATTATCAATGCGACTTCCAAATTGTCGGCGATCCAAGCGTAATCTGTGATTCGAATTGCGTCGAAACACCAATTGAAGCCACTATCTTCGACCTGATCAATCAAGGGTGCAATGAGGAAGACTATTCTCTCGATTTCGTCGACTTCGTTTATCCCGGGTAAATTGAACATGCATGGAAAATAGCGCTGAATCCTTTGACTATTCCCCAGGGCAAACAAACACAGGATAAGATGAATGTACGCCTTCAAGTTGGGGTTCTCCTTAACAATGTAAGCGTAGACGAAGGCTGCGTCTGAATAGAGGCTTTGTTGTACCAAGGCTAGACCAATGTTATGCATAACCATGGAGTAAATTTTTTTGTCGTTTTGGCCGACTTGATCCAGGGACATTTTGTAGTACTTAATGGCTATCGGGTAGTTTTTCAACTTGAAGTAAACGTTGCCGAGATTGATTTTGGCCCGCAACGATATTTCCGAGTTTTTAATCAAGGATTGGTAAATGATAAGGGCCGGCCGATAGGCTTGTTTTTCTTCGTATTCTTCAGCTTGGAGGAGAGCTTTGTACGGTGGACTCACGGGACGGATGTGATTCATCTTGTTTTATTTTTCCTTTGCTGTCGATGATCTTTTTGAGTCGTTTGATTGACGAGACTTCCAATAAATTTTTTGACTTCTAAATTTATAAAAACAAAAATGTTTCGTTTGTTGGAAAAAAAGTAACAAAGTGGAGCTAGTAAACGGGTCTTGGAAGCGGTTCGTGTAAGAAAGACTGAAACCTGCGAGCGAACTGGTACTATTTGGAAGACCAATCCAGAGTCAGACATAGTCACAACCGAGGAGACTTTTTATAAGATGATCAAAAAGGAAACGAATAAAGCGCGATGCCTTTGACGGTGACGGGATCAAAGTTTAACTGCCATCAAGCCTCGGCGCGACTTCTGTCGTAGAAAATTCAAATCAAAGCTGATTGAAAACTAAATCCTAGACTAAAGGCCTCATGAGTGCCTTTGGCGCAAGTGGTTATGGCGTCGGTCTTTGGGGCGCAATTTATGGTCAGATACTTCCTGCGAAGTCCAGAGAATCATTTCATTTAAAAAAAAATATTCACTGTGCTGACAGCGATTTTGAAGCACTGCATAGTCCTTTGAAGTTCAGATCGAACTAAAACTAGCCTCTTCGCTGCCTTAAGTTTTAGTTTTGTTTTAATAACAATAAAAAAAAAACGATCATACAAGATTCATCTACTCTTCTTTATCTTGTTTTACGATACAAGATTTTTTTTTTGATTTGGTAGATTTAACATGATGTTATCGCATATCAACAAAGAGTTTAAGTCACAAATCGAAAAGGGTACAAAAAAGCTTCCCCGCGTAAAAAAAAGTCATTTGTATTTTTTGTTTTAATGGCGCCCGAGTAGGGACCGGTCAGCAAATTGTTCTGCTTTTTACTGGCTGTTTGGTTTGTTCGGTTTGAAGTGAAAGTTCTTCTAACCAGAGTCTTTCATCTAGTTTTGCCTGGTCCAACGAAAATATACATGAATATGCAATTGTGAGGGAATTCATGCTATGAGCAGGCAATCAAGAGACGGTGTAAGTTTGGTTTTTAATAGTTTTATTTGTAAATTTACTAGTTGTAAAAAATTGTAATTAAAAAAAAAGAAAACAAGAACTTTGTGAGTGCTGAAAAATCTATCACCATAAAAAAGGAGCAGCATTTGCAACTGGAATTGAGTTACAAATTCAAATCCAATTGCGACATAGCCTTGTTTTTAATTATATAAATCGGGTATTGGAACATTCTTTGATTGAAACTGATCAAGGAATTAACAAAAAAAAAAAACCTGCTTACCATGATTCTTTGTTACTTATAGACTCAATAGGTTGCAGAACAAAATCGGGGTTTCTTTTTCTGGCACTTTTCATCATATAAGCCTCGGCTTGAATAAAGTCTTCGATTTGAATTTTCAAAAATCGGTTAGAGTAAAATCCGGAAATCATGGTGGCCAGTGACCCCCCACGACCCGAGAGTTTTAGACGCGACTTCTTTATGTTCAAAAATCTGTGATACGAGACATTTGAGGTTTGCGTACAAAAATGTTCTTCATCCTTAAGCAAAAAGCAAAGTTCATACGTGTATATCTTTATCTCTCCCAAATCATAATTAACGCTTCTTTAATGTTGTGGAATAAGCCCAAACAATTACGCTAGCAACTTTTTTCCCCTGATTTGAGGTATGATAAAATCACTCTTTACTTGACTTTCGAACTGTCACACAGCAATCCATCATTCGAAGTTAATATGTGACACACTCACTCAAAGCCATCTGCCACATCTCCCCCACAATATAAGGATACATCAACCCAAATTTTAAGCCCAACATAATAACAAAGAGGCAAAGATTTACACGGCATACCTCTTGACACGATGATAAATAAATCATTTGTTTGTCAGAATTAGAGATTTACTTTTGGGACTGATTTTCTTGACAAATGAACACACAAAGTCAACCTCAAACTGCAGAGAAAGTTGTCAATTCATGTCGTCGTCGTCGTACGTAACTTTTCAAAAAAAAAATCCATTAGTGCATATTTTTGCGGATACATCTAATTGGTGTCTGTCTGTCTTGAAGCATGTTGTAACGTTCGATTGCCTTGACCTGCATTGCAAGTAAATTCGTCGTCGCACGGGTGGGTGGACTACTTTATGTTCACTTGCAGCGCACTTAATCGACCTTAAAATACATCTTTGGGGATATTTTTAACACGTAAACTAAATCACACGACAACGGTAAGTGCGACAAAGCAGCTCAAGGCGAGTGCGCTTACAAAAACTGAATTGTTGTCTTAAAGTCAAGGCTGTGAGAGAGTCCACTCGCACTGCATAACATTTACAAATTTACATAAGCCTCAGAGAATGGATCTAAATTTAATGTGTGTCGAAAAAAGGGACAAATATGAATTATTTGAACAACAAGTGCAGCCACGAAACTTCCGCAAACTTCTGCGACGAGATGATGTGCGCCTGAGATAAATTCTCGTAACCCATAAGCTTCTGAGTGTGTATGGGTTGATAGCTTTGTTTGTTCAAACAGAAAGAAAAATGTATCTGACGGATTTACGTAATTCACTGAGAATGGCAGCAGGTACACGAGTAAATTAGCATTGCATTGGCCCGCAAAATTGGATCTTACAACAGCGTGCTGCTCTCTAGTGCATTCCATTCGGTTTGGGGCTTGTGCGACGCTTGCATCCACTAGAATTCATTTCCCTACCCCCCAACCACAATTAACCATGACCTATCTCATTGTGTGGTCGGTTAGGTTAAGCGATCTACGCCAGAATGCAAATGTGCGCAAACATTTTTCTCATTTACAATTTAAAAGAAAATAAATTTCGTGTTTTAGCTTAGAGAAAAAATTGAAGGAAAATATTTTCAAAAATTGAATTGATTGTTTTCAAAAAGTATTCATATTACGTCGACTTATCTGTGAATGTTTTCAAAAAGACGCAAGAGGTTATCAGGGCAGATGGGTTCTAGCAGAACAAGCATGCGATACTGTTGTACGCCTTGCGATGCAACGTGTGGCGTAACAAGTATTGTGCAACAACAGAGCACAGATAACAATTTGAAAGGGATTTATTGAAATTTAAATAATTTTTCAACATTTTTTAATCGAAAGTTTTTAATAAATTGATAGATGGCAGGGAATGCTTGAAAGAATTGTTAACGGAAACTGGGACGACCTAATAAATGTCGGTCAAACCTTTTGGTTTCGCAGAGAAAGGCGAACCGTAGAAGCACAATTTGGAATGCTGTAAGTTTGGGTAGATGTAGCTTTTAGCTGGAAGAGATGATAATAAATAGGCACATGAACATATTCTGTGTTACAGCATGAAAAAGACAAAACAAGGGGTCTTTCAGGGTTCTGAACGATGTTCGATGTCGCATTAAAACAGAATAGGAATGGAACCTTGTAGTAGAGTTCCGATTTTACACAAAGATGTCTTTGGCCATACTTTTTTATGACTTCTGTCAATGATATGTTTTTTTCCCTTTTGACATTTATTAGTTGTCATTCTTTCTTTGCTTAAGAAGCTTATTGCGCGTATTTTTGTGAAAATGCACAAATGTAGTAGAGTTCCGATTTTACACAAAGATGTCTTTGGCCATACTTTTTTATGACTTCTGTCAATGATATGTTTTTTTCCCTTTTGACATTTATTAGTTGTCATTCTTTCTTTGCTTAAGAAGCTTATTGCGCGTATTTTTGTGAAAATGCACAAATGTAGTAGAGTTCCGATTTTACACAAAGATGTCTTTGGCCATACTTTTTTATGACTTCTGTCAATGATATGTTTTTTTCCCTTTTGACATTTATTAGTTGTCATTCTTTCTTTGCTTAAGAAGCTTATTGCGCGTATTTTTGTGAAAATGCACAAATGTAGTAGAGTTCCGATTTTACACAAAGATGTCTTTGGCCATACTTTTTTATGACTTCTGTCAATGATATGTTTTTTTCCCTTTTGACATTTATTAGTTGTCATTCTTTCTTTGCTTAAGAAGCTTATTGCGCGTATTTTTGTGAAAATGCATAAGTTTGGCGTCAGTTTTAACAAGGAGTCCAAAAACGAACATTTTCGTCACATTTAACTTTTTTATTTCCGTTGAGGAAAGAACGCAGAGCAAGCTACTTAAAAGTCACTCGATGTAAGAAGCCTTAAAAGAATGACAGTGCTGGAATTGTTTTGAAAAATTTCGTTCAGGAGATTTTTCTTAACTGAATGATGAACAACGATCAGGTCAACCAGATGAGCTTGATGATGATCAAAAAATTAAAGCATCAATCGGTCGGATCGTCATGTGTCAAAAATTAAATATGGCACATACAGGGTGACATTTGAAACAAATGACACTCGATAAAAAGCTTGATTATTTGGATTCCGCATGATTAAAAAAAATCATTTAACGAAGTGCACCAACGCTGGCGATTTGCATCTTAGACACAATTAATCGGATCCTTTTTTAAAACGAAACGAAACAAAACAGTAACATCAATCGAAATCGAACTAGGTCTAGGTTTGATTTGCCAGGAACATACATCTTGAAAGCTGAATTCACCAAAAGAAGATAAAGCTCTCAATTTAGTGAAATAAGAAAGGTGTGCTGTATTTTTAGTTGCCTGTACTTTGTTTTGTACTGACAACAACGGGACAGATTAAATACAGCGATCAACGAAAGACGGCTACAGTTGGTCCTTCGAACAAGTGTCACTTTTCAATAGGACAACGCTTGATCACATACATTTTTGAACGCTCTCCAAAAATAATTGGAGCTCGGTTGGTAATTGATGCTACATCTACCATATAGCCCTGAACATCCATCAGATTACCATTTATTTCAATCTTTGCTGAACTCTTTGGAAGGTTAATCTTTCAATGATGATGACGCAGTGAAAGCGCACTTGATTCAGTCTTTTTTTAACGATAAAAGTCGGAAGTTCTACGAACGTGAAATTATGAAGTTGATAGGAAAAGATCTTCGAACAAAATTGAAAATATATCATTGCTAGAGTTCATTCGTTGTATTTAAAAAATGTGTTTTATTCATCTGAAAAAAAAATTACGATACGAGAGATATACAAAATTTTTAAGATCATCCCGCACCAATAAAAACGCAGTTTTTTTCCGGATAATGTTGACTTATTTTTTCAGCGGTGTTCCAACTCTTAAACTTATTGAAATATACACGGTTTACCGAACTCTAAATAAAACATTTCGCAATCGTGGTAGTGGAGGATTTTTTTCCTGTATTCAGCATCGAAGCAACCTTATAATATAGCTTGGACGCTCTTCCTTCAAGTTGTCGATCAAGATCACACCTTTCGAATTCCATCAAAAACTTTTTCGGCCAATGAAACTTTAATTTGTCTCTCTGCTGTGGTCCTCAACAAAAACAAATGTTCCACCACGTCAAAATTCATTGAAAGAACAATAGTTTTGACGCTAGTCATCGAAGCACTATTCAGACGACATCTAACCGCTCTGTTTCGATATTTCCAAAATTCACTGCCACACTCGCTCCAAAAAGAAAGGGTGCGTGCATGCAAGCACAAAAACCAAACAGCTTAAACTCATGGTTTTTCGAATCAATCAAAACATTCAGAAAAACGATCTGCGAAATTCCCGAATCGATAAATGATATTGGAATTCGTTGGTCATAATTTGAACATCCAGATTTGAAAAATTGAGTTCACTCTCAGGATATTAATATTTAACTAAAAGGTAACTATAATGAAAAGGGTTTTTTAAATTCAGGGTCGATTTTATTTGGCCGCCATTTCTGCTTGGTTGACATTTGTTTGTTGGTATCTGACACTCGTAGAGAGTGGTCGACAACAATTTGTTAAGGATAAGCAAATTAATAAGGATAAGGAAATTTTAAGTGCTTGTAGGTAACAGCTCAGTACAGATGAACACAATTTTTGGCAAAAAAAATCGCCATGAACGAGGAAACACATTTCTACTCAGCTGACTTTAAAAAAAAAACAAAAAAAACTCAATTTTTTGAGCCAAAGCCCACTACACCTTCGTTGAAAGGTGCGTCATATGTCTGTGAGGATGATAAAAGTAATGCCGTAACAGTTACACGCGATGAAAATCTTGTGAGTATTTTTTCTCGGCTGAATGATGTCCAAAGGAGAATCCATCCCATGATTTGACCCCTCACCTTACGGAGATAATAGGAGGAAAAGGCGTGCATCAACAAAGCAACCACAACATTCATTTGGAAAGAAAATATTTTCATATAATACCAGAAGTCTGCGAAATTGTATGGATCACAGACGCTCATTTGACCGACATCATATACATTAACTAACATCGTACCTGTTTATATGACCGGATTATGGGATCGAATTCAATTAGGATAATGATTCAATCTAAGTTTCTGTACCGGATTGAAATATCGAAAAAGGGTTCAGTTTTAAACTCAATCTCTCAATAGGCGTTAATTTGCAAAACTCAATCCGATCCCATACAAATTTTTCTACCGAATCGAGTAATACTATTTTAATATGAACTGCTTTTGTTCGGCACTAAATACGGTTTTAATCCATTATACAAATGGGGTAATAGAACTGAAACGTAAACATTACAAATGTTTGACGATTTGGATGAGAAAGTAAAAAGTAAAAATAAAACGGGCCAAATGCGAATTGGACACACGCACACGAAATGTTCCGTACCACCGTACATTTAAGATTTACCACAGACTATTGATAGCAACTTTAAAAACCAAGTGTTTTAACGTAAATTTCTATTCCTTTAATTTTCTGTTGTGTTATCGGCCATAGTGGTACATATTTTGCGAATATTACAAATGCCTATTTATTTTATTTAACTAAAATTTCCTCGCTCTCAACTGAATATGCATACTTGTATAATGCATGTTGCATAGAGCGAGGGAAAGAATAAGTAAGAAAAAAACGAAAGAAACTCAGATGCTTCAGATGATTCTGTGGCTTGAGCCCGAAATGAGACCGAAGTTTTGATTTCGACTTATAAGCTTTCACTCAATTCGCTGGATTTTATTCGACATTAGTTTGATAGACTTTGGAAGGTTGGAAGATTTAGGCTGTAGCCTGCTATCTAAACAAACATTTTTGTTTTTACAACACAAACTAAAAATTCCAGCAGCCGATACAACAACCACTGCGACAATGGCATAAATCAGTCAGACTACTATCGCGTGTCGACCAATCTAGTGAAAGCGCCATTAATTTTGGCAAAATAGCAAATGGTGACTCGACCAGGGATCGAACCTAGGATCTATGAATGGAAGCAATTGAAATGTAAGCGCTCTACTGAGCTAACCAGGTGTGTGGTGTGATCCTATAACGATTCAATAAATATAACCCTGTGACAGACAGAAACAGCAGAGGCTCAGTAATAAGGTTACGTTGGCATCCTTTTCAGAAATGCAAGGACAAAAAAAAATGTTTGTTTTTAAAAATTTGTCAAAATTGAAGACAACAGTCAGTAAACAGTCAATGTGTCGTCAAAAAGCCGATTTTATTTTTCAATTTAACGTTAAAATGATAATTCGAATATATTTTAAATTTTTTTCAAAGATTCCTGCTGACATACATATTATGTTTTTGTTTTTTACACTAAACGCCTCATTCCATAAGGATTCTATTGTTTACTTTTGAAGCTTTTATGACGTTTATTTAATCTATTTAATTTTAACAATTTCCTTAACTGATTTCTGTGCAATAAAACTCGCCATAAATTGTTCGTACTTTGCTTATAAAATAAAAAAAATATAAAAAAAGAGCGTACTTACCATTCCTGTAAATGAAATAAAACAAGTTATACAAAGTTAAACATTTTATGTGCACACCCACCAAATAAACAACCAGTAAACAAGGCATAACTCGTTAACTTTAACAATTACTTAAATCTTTTGTTTATTGGAAATCACATTAGAAAAAAAGTCCTCAAATCAGGTCCTTAATCAGCCTAGGCATCGAATTAATATCCCAAATAAGGATATTTCGCACTTAAAGTGATCCTTAGTAATTTGAACGATTTTAATTTCAGAGTTTGAGTGCAAAGAAAACTTTCCAACAACTTTTTGGTGGTACAAAACTAACGCCCAGGACAACACATATGTACATAAATATTCACATGTGTGGCATGCCACAAGGAATGTACTCGAACATTAGTTTACTGAACCCCCAAAAGCAAATACAAACCCATAAATTTTAACGATGACAAAAGAGTGCCTTGAAAGCCTACTACTACCAGGGCAAAAGATGAAACCTGAGGGCTTAGCTATTTGCGTGATTTACGCCCAGTGTGTATACAATGAACGAGTGTGTGTTTAGCTGCTGACAGTAGCCTTGTGTCCAATCGGGAGTAGTAGTAGGATGTCGTATCGAGTTATAATTTTGTTTCCTGGTTCTTTTTTCCCCAAAATAATTGCCGTCATTAGGCTGGCGAAGCCATAAGCTTGGATACATAACTCCCGGTTATTGGACAAAAAAAAAAATATAAAAACGAAACAAGTTCATAAATAAACCGAAAGTGAGGAAGGGAGAGATTATGGAACATACAATTTGAAGACTCGTCCTTGTGTCGGTGGAAATTTTGAACGCAAAGGCAGTAACGTGGCACACGTAGAGGATGGTCTTGAATTTTTCAGAAACATCAAAATTTAGTGTGTGTGGGAATTTTCGTGCCTTTTTTTTCTGTGTTGAAATTGGACACTGAAATTGCATTTGAAGGTAAATGGATATTTCATTCGACGCCATCCATTCCAATTATGTATGCAAAACAATGATGACAGATCTATAATGGAATTGAAACCCTCTTTGCGGTAAATATCAGCTTTTTACGGGGACGGGGAATGTCATTATGGTTGCGGATAATCCATTATGGGGGTTTTGCTCGGTTTTGCGTTCGAGGAATTGTTTTGAATAAATAATTTTGAGGCTCGATTTGAGGGTTTTTTTTTTTTTCAAGAGAACCAGTCAAGTGGACTTCGTTTCAAGAGGAAAATCAAGAAAATAGAGAACCTTTACCGGAAAGATGGTTGACAGGTGAAGAGAGACTCGAGCCAAAATTTGAAAAAAGAATTTATTAGAATATTTTTTTGAACTATGTGTATTCTGAAAATCAGGAACTAGTTTTTAGCTCCTTCCTTTCGAGGTGTAACAGAAACCATCGGCAACAACATTTGTTCATTAAAATACTTAACCAAAATTTGATCAAAATTGACAGTTTTTAAGGGGTTATGGATCCCCTTATAATGTTAACAAGATGCGAGTAGAGACAGGTATTGGTGGAAATTTGCTTTTCAGATTGAGTCTACGGGAAAGTTCGAAAGTTCAGTTAAGTTTTTTTATGGATGCACATTCCGAGGATGGAGAATGTCTTTCTCCTTTCAGCGATGCAAATGTTTACGACTGATTCGCTTTATTGACAGTTTGCACCAATAAGTTTTGGAGAGAATAAATTCAACTCTGTTTTGTAGCGTCTAATTTAATGCGAATACGCTGCCGTTTCAGATCCACGTCTGAAGTTGAGAGACGTGAATTTGCAAACGAATATAAAAACTGAGAGCACTCTCATTAAGGTCTCGTATCGGATAAGACCAACATACCTAAGGTAGGCTTCAGAAATTAGAAATTTTAAAAAACAAATAAAGTTTGTTTACAATTCAATCCTGTCGCAAAATTTTAGACACAAGTATTACCACAAAAAATAACAGTGTGGAAGAAGTATAGTAATTTTAAACAATCAAACTGAAAGTGCCGAGAGCCTATCTGACCTCGTTTATTATTTTTCACTTGAAAAGACTCAACAGCTTGATTTGGTTTATTTTCTAAGCAATAAATAAAAAAGGTACCGTCATCGGGGAAGAAAAGAAACAGATTTGAAAAGAGTAAAGAGATTCGGGTTGAAAATGGAACCTTGAGGTACACCAAAATTTAAATGGTGAATTGCAGACTTGACAACGTGCAATACCACTATGGTTTGAGAACCCGAAAGTTAGTTTCTAACTCATTAAGAAAAACATCCTTCGGTTTCCAAGACACGCATATTCGATATGAGAACCTCATGTCAAACTCTGTAGTATGTCTTTGTGATATTAAGTGCAATTTTTTTACTTTGTAGTTAACTTATTTCTAAACGTATGTATGTCACTGAACTCCTCCTAAATGGCTTAACCGATTTTGCTGCAATTTTTTATGAGTGGTTTAGATTCACTCGCCTTTGCTTTTAATGAATAATTGAACGGTGCACCTTGTGAGAAGTCAATAATCACCCTACTGAAAATAATTCATGATTGTCTTCATAGTTGGCGCTGATTTATTTGAATTTTTCAAAGTACCAAATTTAAATAAAAACAAAACAAAGAAAACGACGTTGTGGGATGATGTTAATTTTCAGATATTTTTGTTTTACCTTCAATTCGACATTAAAAAATGTTTATTTTGATATAAATTTGAATATTGAGCTGAAGATTTGTAAAACAATATTTGAAAGACTCAGCTGCCCCTTTTTGCCACTTTGGAAATTAGGTGTGTTGCTGGTGCTTGACAACGTCTGTCCGCTCCTTTTGTTAGAAAATATTGTTATGTAAATCAAAATCCTGATGGTGACGTCATCGATTATGCCTTGTTATTCAAGTTTTGTTGAATTTTGTAAAGATTGGAGAACATCCAAACTTTAGACCAGAGTTTAAGTAAGGATCTAGAACAGCAAGCAGGCTTGCAGACATAAAAGAAGAATGTCGAATTCATTAAAACAAGGAAAAAAAAGTTTCTAATGCGTTTCCAAAGGTCATCATTTTAAATGCTGAATTTTTTGGGTTTTTGAAAGGCTATTGACCCTTTCTTTAAAGGTATGCAATCTTTCGACCTATGATATGCAGATTATTTTTTTTTTAATGAACATTTAAGTTATCATAGCGAACATTAGCCAGACATCTTACGTCTTTCTCAATTGAAATGGATCCATCAATTAAAATCAATTCACGTCTCGAGACAAGACTGACGTGCGATCAATAAAAGTTATAAAACAAATAATTACATACAGTGGGTGTGCACATACCTTTTGATGTCTTTTCTCTTGCTTATTATTTATTCAAGGTACGATTTCTATTTAAAGTACACTTTGGCAAAATAAAAACCGCACAATTTGAAAACATTCGAATTATAAATAAATCACAGAATCAAAATTCTAGATGCATCCTACCCACAAAAAAATGTGCTCCCCCTTTTTCTTAAGTGGATTAAACAATTAATTTGTATTCATCTTTGGAATGAGGCGTATTACTCAATAACATTGTAAAAAAAAAAAATACATTAACAATTATATAAATTTGTAAGTCACTTACCTTATAACGTAGTTAACGCAAACAACGCTTTGCGGTTTTTGCTTGTCGTAGACAATTGTAGCTTGTGTCACAATCCAGCAGTAACCGCCGCTTTTTCCCAAGAAGCGATACCGACATGTCTCACCTTGTCCCTTACTCAACACTGCAAATATAAAACAAGATAAATTCAATCAAGATGATTATCCCAATAAATTGCATACAAAAAGTAATTATAAAGAATATCTACTGAGACGATGCATGTAATAGTGGTGAGTTTTGAATTACAATTGCGGTTTTACAGGCGCCAAAAGACAAGATGTAGAAAAATGCAAATCAACTCAAACAAGAAAAAATATTAGTAAAACATACAAAGATGTGAATGAATGTGATGAATCTACATCAATATTGAGACACTTTTTTATATCCAAAGACGCAGCCTCTATGATAAAAATAATCGCAAAGGAAGAGGTCGAAGGATATTAAATCTCACGATCTATTATTCAAGAAATCAATAGTCCAAGAAAAATTTCATGAAGTTAAGCTATTGTTTCAGCAGTTGTGAGGTATGTGAAGTTCCCTTTCTGAAAACAAACGTGATTCGAAATTTCAGAAAAAAAAAACTAAAAAAACTCGTTCGGTAATTAAATCTATTCACTTCAATGGTCAATTTAAAAAAAAAAATAAAAAATATGATGCAATAACCGCCAGCCTCGAAATCACGCCAAATTGTCACTCTTTAAAAAATGATATACTGTATCAATTATTAAACGTGCAGACGGGCCTCATCATTCGGAATAATTTTTTGGTAAAATCCTAATCTTGGTTAATCATTTCTAGCTCCTTATCCAGAGAACTGCAGCATCATTTGCATCAATTCTTGTCTCAACTGAACACATAAGCCGTGCAATTAGAAACCGCGGTACAACGCTGGTTTTCAATCTCACAGCTACTAGGCGGAAATATCGAGCCCTTACCGCAAATTTATCGTACACGTCAATTTTGCTGGAAAAAAGTTATTCTTACCATTCGATAAGTCATAAAATACGCATCACGCCACAGATTATTGTATTCATAAAAACTTCCAAACCACAATTGCAGTGAAAAAAATTTTATCGTAACCTACGTTCACCTTATCATCTCCCTGCGAAATATCGCAACCGACAAAAAAATTATGTGAATTTTTATCGCAAACATCAGAAGTTTTCGCTTGCGCTAAACTGGCAGCAAAAACGTGAACCAAGCCTCTGGCCTCATTCAAGAGTCCGCTGAACAAACCATTGACTAGCTTTTCTCTTTCAGTTGATGTTAGCGTGAATGTTTTTTTTATTTTTTTTTTTTTATTTTGGAACGAAGCATCATTATTTTAATCCTCTATAAATATTTAGTTGCATTCGAAAATTGTTAGAAAAGTAGGGAACATAAAATCACGTAAGCCTTTTACCAAAATGACAGAACTAACATCTTTTTTCTGGATCAAATTTATCAACTAATAAATCAGGAAAAAAAGCAAGGTTATCATCTTTTTCAGATGATATCGTTTGGTCCTTTGGTAACGTAGTTTTAAAATTACTTATTCAAAGAATTTTATTCCTCTTTATCTTCTGACAAAGTTATTGTTGTTTAGTATTTTTTTTTTTTAACTATTTGCGCGCTCTTCAACTCAACGGGACGGAGGATTTTCATATCGACCTATTAGCTTTCACCTAATTCGCAGGATTTTATTCGACATAAGATTTGATGTATGAACTTTGAAAGTTTGTCAGTGTTATTCCTTACATGAATTAGGTATAAAGCGGATACAACAACGCCACCCATTAGTCAGACTACTATCGCTGGTCGACCTATCTAGTGATAGTGCCGTTACCTTGATCCCAATGGCAAATGGCGACTGGACCAGAATCGAAAAACTAAACAACTCTTGGAATCGAACCTGGGACCTGAATCAATTGAAAGGCAGGCGCTCTACCAACCTCGCTTCTTCGTTTTGATGGTTCCGGAGTGTTTCTTAAGTCTTTCTTGCAACTTTTTTTCGATTTCGTCAGCCACCACTTCAATTGAACAATTTAATTGTTTGCATATTTGTAGACCACAGTCGATAGAAAAGATAGAAGAGGCGGGGGTGTAGCGATTTTAATAAGGAGATCATTACAACATGAACTTTTACCTTGTGTACGAACTAATTATGTGGAAAACATAGGAGTAGAAATAACACTGAGAGATCAAAGAAAAGTGAAAATATTTTGTATTTATTTTCCAGGGAGGGTTAAAGGAGACTTTTCGCCAGATGAAAAAAAAACAAAGGTTTAAAAATGATCTTAGACAATTATTTAGTATGAATTGTGCGTTTTTAATGGGTGGTGACATAAACTGCAGACACAGAGACTGGGGTTGTATAAGAGCCAATTCGTGGGGAAATGTACTGTCCAATCTTTCTGTTACATTGCCAGTGTCTGTTATGTTCCCACCTTGTCCTACATATGTTCCAGCTAGTTCCCGTGGTAGTCCGTCTGTTATCGATTTATTTGTAACAAATGTGTCAGGTCTTATTTCTCAGCCGATTTCCGTAAATGAGCTCAGCTCTGACCATTACCCAGTTCTGTGCAACATCCGTCGGTCGGGAGTGGAAAAAGTGCAATATATTGAGGACTTAAAAATACAAATTGGGCAAGGTTTCGAGTAGAAGTAAAAAGAAATCTTAGAAATATTACGACAAATATTGAACAAATCTCGAGCAAAGAAAATGTTGACTTAGTTATAGACAAATTTTCAGAAATTATTACGACCTCAGCCAATAACTGTATTCCAAAAATCATTCAAAAGTTTAGACGTGTTAAATTACCAGCACATATCATAGAACTTATTAGAGCTAGAAACATGCACAGGCGAAACTGGCAAAGATATCGCCAAAGTATATCCCAGTTTCAAATGTCACATATAAATAAAGAAATAAGTAAAAACATTCAAGCTTTTCGAAATGAAGAATGGAATAACAAATTAAGCGCTCTAGACAAAGCTTCAAAGCCCTTCTGGAATGTAATGAAAATCCTTAAAAATAAAAACAGGAGAATACCTTATCTTAAGACTGAGACCGAGTCATTTTTTACAGATGATGAAAAAGCGAAAGTACTAGCATCGAATTTCGCTAAAAATCATGAAGTTTCTCAACATCTAGGGGATTTAAATACTAATACTCTTGTAGAGAACGCTATGCAGGCTTTATATGTGAGTACACCTGAAACTCCGTTAGCAGAATTTGTTTCGGAAGGAGACATTAACTTCATTGTAGATAAACTGAAGATTAAAAAAACCGGCGGAATGGATAATATCAAAAATGTATATCTAAAGAAGTTATCAAAAGAGGGGATCAAATTTCTAACACTTATAATTAATGCTTGTCTTAAGACACAATATTTTCCAGAAGCATGGAAACAGGCTAAGGTTGTGCCAATCCCAAAAGCGGGGAAACCTCCTGAAAATCCACAGAGCTATAGACCTATAAGTATTTTAAGCAATATAAGCAAAATCTATGAAAAGGTTCTCAAAAATAAAATTGTAAGCATAATTGATGATCAGAAAATATATCCTGATGAACAATTTGATTTTAGGCAAGGCCACGGGACTCCACATCAGGTCTTGAGAATCCGCAATATAGTGAAAAATAACAGAGCACATGGTAGATCCACCGGTATGATATTACTCGATATTGAAAAGGCTTTTGATTCTGTGTGGCATAAGGGTCTCGTTTATAAAATTTCAATGTTAAATTTCCCACCGTTTCTTTGTAAAATTATCCAAAGTTTTGTATCTAATCGTCGTTTTAAAGTGTACGTAAATGGTAGCGCATCAGATATAATACATTTTTATGCAGGTGTACCCCAAGGATCTGTTCTTGGACCAGTGTTGTATAATCTGTACACATCTGATTTCCCCATCCTCCCACGGTGTGAGGCAGCAATGTATGCTGATGACACCGCAATTATTTCATCGCATGAGTTCGTTTAAAGAGCATATTACGCAAACGCTTCACAAAATAAATGTAGTGATAAAAATGTTATACCCTTTTATAAATAGGAAGTCAATACTTTCCCTTAAAAACAAAGTGATTATCCACAAAACAATCTTCCAAGCTATTCTGTTGTACGGATGTCAGATATGGGGTGATTGTGCAACTTGTGACATTAAAAAGTTACAAACGTCACAAAATAAAATACTTAAAATAATGCTTAATCTCCCCTGGCATCACTCCACATTAGACGTACATACAAAAGCTTATGTTGAATTGATCTCCTCAAGAATCGGCAAACTAAACGATTTATTTAAGGTGAGATGCGTAATTCCGGATAATCCCCTAATAAACCAATTAAATACTGTTTGAGGTCCACCTTATAAGGCAATATTAATTTAGTTTTCTTTTTGTTTTTTCTTTCTCTATATATTTTTCTTCTTCCACGTGAATTTATTCATTTATTTATTTATTTATATATGTTGAATGTATTTTTATATTTATTTATATATTTTTATTTACTTATCTATTTATTTATTTATTTATTTATTTATTTATTATTAATATATTTTTTTATTTTTATATTTATTTCTATATTTCCATTTATTTTTTTTTATTTATTAATTTATTTATTTATTTTTATATTTATTTCTATATTTTTTTTATTTATATATTCATCTATTTTTATATTTATTTGAAATACTTTTCTATTTATTTATTTATTTATTGCTCAATAATCTATCTTATTCAGCTGTGCAATACCTCTGTAAATGCGTGTAAATACAAAAGTATATATGCTCATAAACATAGATACTATTTTATGTACTATACACGTGTATGTACAAGTATAGACAACATTTTTTTTTGGTTTGTTGTTTTTGGTCTTTAAATTTGAGTTTTTTTTTTCGTTATTTTCCTCAATATATGTTTTTTGTTTCTCTACTCTGAGACTTAAATTTTATTTAAAAATATGTTAAACTAATTCCCAGTAGAGAGATTTAATAAATATCAAATCTCTGTATACCTATTTGTGTAAATTGTGCGATAACACATTATAACTTATTAACGAAATAAATGCAATTCAATTGTAGACCACAGGTTCAGATTGGTTTTAGGACTGGTCAATAAAGAAATCCGTTTTGATTTTCGGCAGGCAGAAGTATTTTCTTATGCATCAATAAATTTTATTATAACGAATGTTAAGCTCTTCTATTTTTTTTTTTTTTTTTTAATATGCGCCTCGATTCGCAATTTCGCAGAAATGGTCAAAATATTTGGCTGAGGTTGGAATTTAGAATAAAATTGTTGCTAATGTACACTGGGAACTATTGTAAATTAATGTTCGTGAAATAAACATGAACAAACATTAGTTCATTTAGAATCCAAACTCAAAATAGAGAGAAAAATATTTTTTCTTTACATCATATCCTTTCAAATATTCAGCTCCAAAAAGACAACATTATCTATATTTACATATAAGATATTATAAAGAAGTTAAGTTTGTAAGATGACATGGAAGAGGTATTCTTCCAAACTACTCAACCGATTTCAAAAATTCTTTCACCAATATTTAGACTGGACTATCAGGATAAACTACATTTATCGAGGGCATTTCGTAGCGATCAATTTTGTAGCTAAAATCGATGAAAAAACATTCCAGCGCATGCATTCTATTTCCGAACGCTGACTTAACGCGAAGAAATATTTGATTGCTTTCTTCAAAAAAGATGTGGAGCTGAAAAAGGTCTATAAAAACGTACGGGATGTCATATCTCTATACATTAAAATTAATACCCAAATTGTGAAAATATGACTAGAAAAATCGATTTAAAATTAATTTTAAAATTTTCAGATAATGTCAAATTAAGCTTTTAAAATTAATTTTACATAGCGTCGAAGAATATTATAAAGATAAAAATTGCCTTTTGCACAACATTGTTTGCTTTGGTGCTAGCGGGCGGCAAATATACCTTTTAAGAGTTACACAATTTTTTTACGGACACGATATCTACACGGAACAAGTCCCCTCTGACCTTTAATATGTAATAAAATGAATCATTTCAAGTTGGAAAATTATGTTAGAAGTTTGTTTCTGTTTTGTTTGAAATATTTGTTGGTCTTTATTTTTATCATAACCGCCACAAGCTTGCTCACAGGTTTGTAAGCATTAAGTTCTATATTTAAACTAACGTCTGGTGTAAAATTCACATTTTGTCGCTTACGATAAAAATGCAGTTAGGGCTCAATTTTTCAAGCTGACTTTACCAAACACGAGTTGAGTTCAAGCTTATCAACGTTTTTGCTTTCCACTATTTAAAATTACTGATCCAAATTCTTCAGATACCATAAGGATTGATACGGCATTATAATACCTCGAAGCTATTACAGAATTAACGAAAATCAAGTCATATGCCCCTGTAAAAAGTGACCGTAGAATATTTATTTTGGCCTCATTTCGTCATGGAAGGCTCCACCAGAGAGAAATAGTGTCCGAAAATTATCCGACATGACTACATATCTCCGCGCTGGTGTTATTTTACGTTAATTGACTGCGGACATCCTTTAAAGAAGTCCCCAATTTTCTCCCATCCTGAAGCAGCCCTGGACTCAGATAACGCCATGGCTTTTAGCGCACTCTTCATATTAGTTTCAATCGTCCCGATGTCCTCAAACCGGTGTCCTTTGAGCGCCATTTCTTTGGCATCGTTTGAATTATTTCCGATCAAGTCTCCAATGAACAAATGCGACTCTGTTATAAAAAAATACACGTTGCGCCCGAACTAAGGCGTTCCGGCAATAACTGCAGCCCACAGGGAGTTCGTGAAGTAGATTGCGGAAAATACTACCAGGATTGGAAATCAAGCAACTGGTCAGAAGTATTTAAGGTTAATTTAAGGACAAAAGAAAAGAGCAAACGTTCGGCGGTTAATTGAAGAAAATATGCTGACTGGATTTCCGATTCCAAAATTCAAGCATGGAGGCGGTCTCGTAATGATCTAGGCATGTTCCTTTTACACCAGTCCTGCAAACCACATCCTTACCAATGGAATCATGATACACAAAGAGTGAAGGGAAATTCACAGTACCATCAAGTTTGCCATTTGAACAAACACGACACAGTTCAAAAATAGTATCCAACATCGACAGACAGTCCCTTTAAGCAGCATGTAGTTCTTTAACATTGGACACCATCAAGAAGTTGTTGATCGATAGAACGTCTTGATTGACGCCAAAATAGAGGTCCAATATTATTTTGTAAGCCTTTAAACTTTTTATTAAGTCTGTTAACATAATTTGGTCAATTTACGTATCGTGTCATAATCTGATCAATTTTTCCAGAATATCGAATTTCGAATTAATTCTACCAGTGCGACTGATGTGGTTGTTGTATGCAGTTTGAACTGGTATTGGCCGATTTCCGAGTACCAAAAAGGCTTCGAAAATGCACATAATATCATTGGATCTTTTAAGTGAGGTTAAACAGCTGACGTTCTTGTCTTGACCAAAGCTGACAGATGTTCTGTTGCATTTTCCCATTCACTGCTCCGCCAAATATAATTTTTTATAAGCTTTCTGACAAGAGAATATTAAGACATGGAGAAATTAGGAGAAGTATTCAAAGTTCATGCAGTGGTTTTAAACTTAGATTTAGTTTTGGTTTCTGTTGCTCCATGGTTGGAGTCCGAATATGAACGGAGGATTTGATATCGATTTATTTGCATTCGTTCAATTCGCAGTAATTTTTTTCCATCATCACTCTGCTGCTCGACAAAAATTGAAAGAACAAGGCCACGCGTTTTCTATACTTCCTATTTATTTATACAAAAAGTTCAGAACTGAAAGATATAATTACTAAAACCGTCCCTCAATTTAATCTGAACCATTTTAATATTTCCTACTCATTGAAGGTCTCTTTAATAATAATAAAAAAAAATCTCATAGAACAAACAGCAATAAAAAATATCTCTTTTAATTGACTAACCAGCAGGGGTTAGAAATCATGTCCTTCTATTGGTCACGTCTCAATCGAGACAAGCTTTATTTTAATAAACCCAAGCAGCTAGGTACATACAACATATTAATTGTAGTATCCATAATTTTAACAGCACCCAATAAATAAATCTTTCTACCAAACGAACACTCGAGCACTGCTCCAAAGGCTCTAATTGTCTTCTTTTATGTTTACAGGGTTCTTCAAATCTCAACTCGAAATGAGGGTAAAAACAAAGTGGGTTAATTTAAAGGTAAAGATACTTTAGGACAGAACAAGATGTTGTAAACGACTTTGAATTTTTATGCGTCCATTTCGAAATGTGAAACCATTAAATAATAAAACCAAGGAGCTTCAACTCTTATTGTTTTTCTAAATTTCAATTAGCAATGGATGCCGGCAACTTGTTTCAAAAAAAATATTATTGTTTTTTCTGTTTAGGACATTTTGTCGACCGTGAGCGTGATAATTTAATATCTGTCAAGAGTTATGTCAATCGTTAGCGCCATAATATGATTAGCTTCTACTTTACTGTGTGTGCAGAAACTATTAATCATTTGAAAAGAACGGGACCAATAAAAAATTATAATCCACTATAGGTTGTTAAGTCTTCTATTTAGTGGGATAGCAAACAAATTAGCAACTGATTTTTTTGATTTTGTAACATAAATTCATAGCCCAGTTTCTTTCGAAAATATAAATGAAGACAAATTCAGTTGAGTTTTGGACGTGTTAATTAATTTGAAGATTGAAATATTGTTTTTCAGTTTTAGCACTTCAATAAATCAGATCGAAGGAAGCATATTCGTTCGTCTTGGGCGGATGTCGTTTGCGATGAGCAAAAGATATCAGAATGGCGGTAAAAATATGAAATATAGTAGAAAATGTTTACTTAATTCTACTACAAGTGCTTTGAAGCTATGGTTCTAAGGGCATTAAAGCTTTAAGCAAGTAGAGAAACGATTTAGACAAGGAAACTGTACACTACGGTTGAGATAAGATTTGCAGCGGAACGTCTTCTTCTTATTATGTGTTAATTCTTATTTAAATATTCAGTCGCAAAAGCCATAAAGCCGATTGTGCATGTACATTTCGTATGATTTATACTTAAGGCGTTAGTAAAGCACCTGCCGTTCGATCGATCCAAGCTTCTAGTCCTGAAAAAAGTAAGACTTCGAATCTGGCGGCAGTCACCATTTTCCGTTGGGATAAGAAGTCGTACTTGCTGGGTCTCCTTGCTTAGTACGTGTTTATTACAAAAATAATGGTCGAATAAATATCATTGGCTCTGCTGTGAAGATAGAACACAGCAGCAGGATGAGAACCAATCTTCCAAAACATAACTTTCAACTACCAACTAATGTTGAATAAAATACTGTGAATTGAACGAACACAAATAAGTCTGCATCAGATTCTCCGTCTCAATTCGGACTTCACCCATGAAACAATTGATATTAAATATCAAGTTTCAAAGTAGTACAAAATATTTCAATTCGTCTTTGCTTGTCTTCTGAGGCTCAAACGACCTCTGCTTCGTTTCGGAGCGTATCTCCTGCCGTCAAAATGAGGAGCCTAAAATGGTGGTCCATTGAAGAAATCTCCACAGTTGTGGAGAAATTTGAAATCCTTCTCTAGCAGTTTTTGCGGTGTAGGGTTTAGCAATATCATTCAAACGAACCGGACTTTTGATCAAAACGAAAAAAAGAGGTTGTTTATTTTTCATTTATGCCTGTCAAAGACGATCTTTGAAATTATTCGGTTCAAAAACGGCTTATTTGCGTGTCTTAAAATAAGAGATCTGCAGATTTCTAAGCCCAACTCTTTTAGTTTATACTTAGGGCTCCAGTAGCAGTGTTCTTTAACTTTGTTTTGAAAGAAAGGTGTCGACTTATTTTCATAAGGGACACTTCCATATAATTTGGTTTCATTAATTCGTTTTCGAAGATTAAAACTTCATCCTCGTCGTCCATCCAAGTAACACACAAAAACAATCGGAGACACATGATGCAAGTACGGGCACTTTCTTGGTTAGATGCAAGACAAAGAAGCTAGTTTTACGAATATATTGCATGTCCCGTCATTATTATTTATCAATACCCAATCAAAGTACTAAGGATTCGATGTAGAAGTTGAGATCGACTTCGCGTGGGATGAAATCACACGTTTTGTTGATTTTTTCGATTTTCAATGATGCTTGTAAAACCGAAGTGGTCTTCAGTAATAAGCGAGGTTGAGGAAGTATACCAAGCGTTTTGTTGGAAGAACGTGGTTCAACTAATCCGGTTGTGTCGTACAGCACTCGAAAATACATAATGCACCGCGCAATTTGGATCCAAAACCTCCAAACTATTCAAAACTTGCACCAGATTTCGGTAAAGAAAGTCACTGTCGTGTGACGTTTTCAGTCTTGTCTTGGAACGGATAGTATGACGAGCAGGTGTCGACATGGAAGCAACCATCTTTTTCCCAGCCTGCCGCAGTTGGAGCTTTCACCGCGATTGAAGAACAGGCGTACCGGGTTAGTCTTAGAAGCAATGAGGAAAAAACATAACGATTGATATGGTCAATTCTAGGTTAGTAGAGGTGTTCATCTACCTCGAAACTACTATATCCTCTAACACCGTTGCAACTTCGCTTTGTCGATAAAACTAGGATCTAAACTCTTAACATGAAGGACAAAAATACTGCTCTATAAGACACTAATGTTGCCAGTCCTGCTTTGAGAAAAAATCCTTCTCCGGATATTTGATTCTATCTGCGAGGAGAGCGAATGGAGGTGATGGCATAACCGCGTGGATATAGTCCGCCTTGGCCACATCGAAAAAAAGTCCAATAACGCTTAAGTCAAGAGAATTTGCGAGTCCAAGCAACCAGGTTCAAGAAGAACGGGAAGACCGAAACTTCCGTTCAAGATCTAAGCTATCGTGGACGCTAGAAAACTTGGTCTTTGCAACTGGAAGCAACGTGCTTAGGACCATCAAGGCCGGAAGACATCTCTTACTGAATCGTGGGCCGAATAAATTCGAAAGTTAGTTTCTACGCTTGCAGCAAAATTATTTATTTTTTTGTTAATCAAATACGAATCAATGGACTTTGATGCATGGTGCCTCATCAAAGTCTGTAACACAGGACGACTAAGCAGATTTCAAAGAACTGCTGCCGTAGTAACATGAGACTCCTTATAGTCAAATCAAACGTGCTAGTACTTCTGATCACTGCAAGCCTCTAGAGGCGTTACAGTGCATTACATTACAGCCAAGCTTAATATTTTCTTGGGTTCTAACATTACGGGCTCTCACTCCTGGTCTCCCACAAGAAATTCGTTGTAACCTAAAATGACCAAACTACGAACGACGTTTGTAATATTTTTAACGGCCTTTTGCAGGGCACAGTAAGCGCACCAATTCTTTTTAGCATCCTTGTTCTCAGAGAAGAAGATTAGACACAAATTTTGTGGATCTAAAGAGTGCAATCACTGTGATCTTTTCAGAACAAAAAATTACTGCTGAAACTATGTGTGCGACATTAAAGAATATAGTACTCCCTTAGTAAAAAAAATTGGGTGATTCATGAAGGTTCAATCACTCACAAAAGTCACGTATACAAGGCCAACTTTATTGTAAGAATGGACATCCACCCATCAAAAAACGTCTTTGAAACAAAAGTCGGCTTAAAAAAGTTTTGAATATCGTTAGCGACGCCAAATGGAATCCAATAAAGAGGTGGTTTCTGAATGTCGAAGATTTAAGCCTGATTTGATTCACATGATTGCAATAAGCTTTCCCGCAGCTGTAAATATAGCAACAAAATTAATAATTCTTAATCTCCTTATCCAAAATCGAAAAGAAATTCAAATCATTGACAAAAAAACAACATCCTTTCGATTAAAATTCAGCCGAAGATCCTGTTCCTTGAGTAAAGTTTGTTCCACCCGCACAGTGTATTTCAATTAGTTCATTATTTTCCTTTCGATTGTTTCTCTTTGATTCTGTATCTAATTCCGTTCCTCTTCCTTTTTCTACTCCCACGATTTCACTGCGTAAGGAAATTGAAAATTTAAATGATACCCAATCGAAAAACAGGCAATACGATTTTTCACAGCCACTTTAATATCTTTCGTTCCCAGGCAATCATGGAAATTCCATGGAATCTTAGATGAAAAGTTCCTTTTTTCGTGTGAAATTTATTACATCAGACACACACTTGAGGAAAAAGGACGACGCAACTCACATAAAAACTTTCATTTGGCATGACCGCAGAGACGAGTAACAGGACGAAGGACTTCTGGCATTACATTTGGTGTCATAAAACCGAGTCACACCACCCGCACTCTCTTAACCTAATCCCCTATATCGGAATTAAGAAGTCTAACAAATAGAAAATCAGTATGCGAGTAATTGTTGGAGGATAAATAAATTAGAAAGCAGATAGCTTTTATCCACATATGTGGATGTAGGTTCGGTATCTACACGCATAAGTCCTGCCAGACGTTAGGTGCTTAAGCAGCGTGGATTAATTCCGACATTAAAGTTAACTGAAATGACTCTATTTCGCGATAGATACTAGTATACGTACACGGATTTCTTACAAAGGCGATTGTGTGTATGGTGCGAAAAGGACACGCCTGACAGGGATTTGTATGTGAAATAAGAAGTCGTACAAGGCAGTATCGATGGGTTCGTTATTAATTTGTACGTTTTGGCTATTAATCATGGATCGATTGACAGATTGATCATTGATGAATCAGCATTCTCGAAGGTGAGATATCACGATTCGATTAAAAGACATAATTGACTATTCATCATATAAGAAAAGCATACTCGAATGAATGGCTTGTCTGGGCAGCTTTGTTGTATGAAAACATAGAATCTTAATTTTATCTCGAAAAATTTTGCAATCATTATTTAGAGTTACACATAAAAATATTTAAATAACATTTTATTTTCTCTGTGGGCGAACTTTTCAACTTTTAAACATAAATTTTATAAGCAAAGTGATGCATTTGAATCCGAAAAAAAACAGTCGAAAAATGTAAACATTCCGCGAGCTGTTTTAACTCTTTTTTGGGCAGCAAAAGGAATAATCCAAAACAACTATTTTGATATGGCAAGGATATGATATGGCCACGATATACAAAGACCGAGATTATGGGTTACGAAAAAGTCATACAAATCATAAGAGACTGTTAAGCTTGCTGCAGTTCAAGATGGTTTGAATTTATTTTCCACACCTGCTGTTTTTGGGATGAAAAAAAATACTGCGAATTCAATCGAATGCAAAAACAAGGAGATCAAGATTCGCAGACCCTCTTCAGACGCCACAGTGGAAGCATGAAACGGCACATTATACTAATAATGTGAACATAACAAAATTACTCATATTTAAACTTGTACAGGGTGGTGCATAAGAAATGTTATATTAAAATTTAATGATTGAATACCATTTTTATTAAAACATTTTTTTTTTTTTTTTTGTTATTAACTTTTAAAAAATTAGGAAATTTATGATGGAAAGATTTTGCACAGAACAAACAACCAAAGTGGGTCAACCCGATCTCCGAAACTTCGACTAAGTGACGTTGCTGATGCCTAGGCGATGCTTGCATAGAATTTTAAGGATGTTTTCAAGACATGTTCCGAGAGAGCAAACTCTTAATGAGCGATGAGGCTCATACTCACCTCAACGGTAACGTAAGTAAACAAAACTGCAGAGTAATTATTAAACGTGGAATAATCTAAGAAAGAATCATTGGACCATATATTCTCCAAATCAACGAACAAGATATGGTAAATGTGGGTGGCTTTCAATACTAGGCAATGATTGAAATTTTGTTCAGGCCAGAGGTAGAGAGAATTGTGGTTCTAATATGATGGAGCTGCAGCTCACACAATTCGTCCACCTATAGGGGAAATATTTGGTGATCGGATAACATCGCGCTTTTTCTGATTTTAAATGGCCACAGCGTTCGGCCGATTTAAGGGCTACAGAATGTTTTCTTTGGGGCTATCTTAAAATTAAGATGTATGCCAATAAGCCAAGGACCATATAACGGCTTTGGGTAAATATCCGAAAAGAAGTGAATGCGCTGGAGTCTGGAATTTTAAGAAAAGTAATGGAATGGAATGTTCTGGTAAAAGCACGTAAGGTCGAAGCAATCAATTGGTATCATTTGAGAGATGTTATCTTTAAAACCTAATGTGAACATATTTCCTTAATCTTAATTTTAACATATAAGGTTAAATAAAAACAAAAATGTTATTCAACACGTTTCTTATCCACCACCCTGTATAAGCGAAAAAGACCCTTGAAACATAATGTTATTGTAATAGTCAACTTGCTATAAGTGTTCATCAATTTACCGTCTAGATAAATTCCAAACGTGAAGTCATATAAGTATGTGAGCCCCTCCATTTTAGTGCTGTGCATGGAAGTGGAACGGACTTCCACAGATTTAAAAAGCAAAATGCTCCAATACCACGCTTAGTTTCATTTCACGCGCGTGGTAAGGGTATCCACAACCCCTTAAACGGCGTAAATTAAATAACAAAAATAAAAAAATAGTCTGATCCTGGCCTAGTGGATAGTGCGTCGAACCGACGAACGTGGCAATCTTCCGAGAGCAGTACTGGAGTTATTCGAAGCGTGCAATAAAAAGTAGGTCCACTTGTGCTAAAAATTCATGTCTTCAAAGCTCTGTTGGGAGTGACTTATTTCTAGCACTTCGGCCTAAGCATGAAAATTATATATTAATATACAAAATTTTGGAAAGTATCTGCATGGCCTGTTTTGGTACTGTAGTGAAACGCTTCGATGATCTAAAGTAAGTCCGTTGAACGAATCATTCCAACAATAATTATTCCAGAAGGATTGTGTTTCTGTCAGCAGAGAATTTGAGCTACTTTTATTTACCACCGCGTTAACAACTCGCGTGACACTGGACTGGTTTCCGGATCATCTAGTATCTCGTTTTCACGATTTGCATCAGCCGCTGGATGATTTGTTTTTTTTTTTTTTTTGTTTTGCGAATCTCGGGTCTATGAGAACAAACCAGAACTCTTCAAGAAAACATCCAAAACCAGTCCTTTAACTTATCGCCACGAAGTTCCCGCCTAAGCGATTAAAGGAGCCGAATAAATATAAATTTTGAAAAGAATTTTCGGACTAAATATTACCCCAACGGCTGAAGTACGGAAATTTGTGAAAGCAGTCCGAGAGGCTGGGTTGCCGATTGATGACCTTAAATTCTCCCGGGATCTCTCAGTGGAGAATATTGTAGCTTTTTGTTTGTAAATGAACATCAGCCGTACTAGCTTTTGCAGAAATATCTCAGAACTTTTGTTTACAAGGTCCAATTGGTTTAGGCAAACAGATCATTCGCTTCGATGTCGCTTCTCGCTTTGGGTTTTTAAACAGGTCCGAACTGATGAAATAAAAAAAATATTTTCCGATGAGGCGTAGTTGAATCAAGACATTAGATGAACTGCAGTATTTTGAGCTCAGAGCAGCCCGCATGTAGGTTCAGAAGACAATGCATCCCTAGAGTATAATGTTTGGTCCGTTTCTATAAAGGGCGGTATTATGGTCCACTTTTGTTTCCAAGACGAGAACCGAAAAAATGTTACTGTCAATGGGGAGAAATTGCTAGAAATTGAGGATTCGCACTTGATGAATTTAATTGTGTATACATAATTACAAGTGGCAATAGTTGAAAAGACCACCTTCCCAACTAAATGATTTGTTCGTAGAGTTCACGAGTCCCGCAGACCTTTCTAAAAATCTGGAACATTTTTTTTTTAAACTGGCAGTCGATTCGGGTTTCGAATATCGTTTGAAATTTTGGAGTCATATCAAAAAGGGAAGGCAAAACTCATTCTTCCATAATTTAATTTTACAATTTCTCAATTTTGAATTGGAAATTTAAATGAAGTTAAAACACAACAACACAAAAGTTTTCGCCCGGAAAGTTATAAAAATGGAAGGTCCTTTATTTCTAAACTTGGAACAATTGCTGTTTGGACTTCTTTTCTATTTAAGAAAAAAAAATAGTTTGTTCAAATGACCTTTAAGAAGGAGCATGAGTTCTTCAAAAACTTTCCAATTGAATAACAATTCTTTAAGTAAATATATCCTTGTAATAACTTACAATCTGTCACACAAACGACAAAAGTCAACTCAACCCAGAGTCAACCATGATAATTCAACTAATTCTCCGCGTTCAGATTCCAAGTTTTGCGCTTGCCTTAAAAAGAAGAGCAAAACGAATAATGCCCATGGTAGAGTGTGGTATCATCACAAAGGACACGACCAAAACCAACAGCACGAGTCATGTATCCGTTATGATATAATAAAGACAACTGGCAGTATCAGAAATGGAAGCAAACATTTACTCAAGATGTTGATTCTGGTTCTTCGTCTTCGTTTATTTCCTTTTTGGGTAGCGACCAGCCCCATATCCGCCCAACAGCACAAGTATCTGTAGTACGGAATACTTTCGTCCTTCCGGCGCGCTGCAGAAGAAAATCTCCTTACTTTACACGACGACCACCATGTGCAGGGGTCAAGGGTCATTGCACAAAGTTTTACTTTATACCCGCACCACAGACTACGAGTATTGCACATTCAAAGAGGATAGGTAGGTACACTTTTCCACTTGGTTTGTCCTTTATTCAAGGACGATACCGGCGCGTACCATTCCAAGAAATATGTACACAACTTGCAAGCTTAAATTTCCGTCTTCCTTCGCTTGGCAAAGGAGGTAACAAGGATTTATGAATACAAACGAGCAGAAACAAAACGAACGAAACGACCGAGTCAGAAGTCGTAGGAAATCCTTATTGTCTCTAACTGGGGAATAATATTTCAAATATAGATTTTCAGTTGGATGGAGTATCCTTACCGCGAGTACAAATCACACGTCGTTTGATTGGGCAAATCCTCTAAATCCTACAAAAGCTTATACCCCCAGACATCCAGACAGACAGACAGACAGACAGGAAGATAGATACGAGTACATACAGTAGCCACGAAGAGGAATCATCGACAACAATCCACATCCACTAAAGGACATAAACGTATCAAATAAATCAAGGATTTGTTTTGGTATCCTCGGTAAGGATACCTAAGAACGAATACAGAAAAAAACGAAAAAAAAAAACTCCTAGAAGTGGATTGTTTCGTTCATCGTTCCTTCGTTGTTTGGAAGGGTTAAACGATATCACGTCCGCCAAGGAGAATCCAAAATCTAACAATGACAGCCACGAGTTTATATAACCCGAAGTAACACACTTAAGCAATATCTGTCATCTTTATACTGTTGGATTCGCAAAATTGGATTCCACACATGCAACCATATCCTTTGCTGTTTTTTTTTTTTCTTTTACTGCAAATTGCATTTTCAGATTTTATTGACTGGATATGCAAATTTTCCAGGTGAACTAAGGACGAATGATGCGTGACGTGATTGATGTTACTTAGCATTAACATAATCATCCTTTCCTCGTGCATTGTCTTGAAGTTGAAGTTATGGAAATACTTGAGAGCGCCCCCTGTTGAGAGTTATCATGATGGCTATGACGCAATTGGCACGAAACAAAATCACAGCGCGCACACACAAACTGAGATTGAATCGCTATGGTTTCGAGAGTCCTTGAGGGATCTTGAATGAGGCTTACGAGTATGTCAACCTGGCAGGCGGTATTTGTTTTTAACCCATAGTTGTCGTAAATAGTTTTCTGTTTTTGGGTTGACATTATGCGAATGTTCGCCTCGAACGTGATTCGCATAAAAGAAGAATGTGAAGGGCGAACTCGTAACGAGGAAGGGATTTATTTTTCGTGTTTTTTTCCAGTTGATGGCCTTTATTGGGAATCAATAAAGATATACAAAGGACATGGCTAAGATTTCGTGCGACATGACATCTAGTGTTCCGTCGTTTTCCAACTATGAGTATTTGAATAGTGGGACAAAAAATCCAATTGGGCTTAAGATCTTGCGTAACAAAAATCTTTCACAAAAATTGTAATTAATTATTTGTTGTTGGAAAATTGGTTATTGCTGTCACGAGATGTTACACTATTTGACATTTGACAACTGCCAGATAAGTTTCTCTTGAAAGCATTGACTTAGAAACAGACGCACTTGACTAAGAATAAATTTGAACTTTGGGTAATTCTATTCTCAAATTTAATTTAGAACTCGATGAAAGGCAAACGTGTTTAGAACTTACATCGAATAGGCAAAAACATGTCCAGTTAGCTTAGAAAACGCTTCTTTTTAATGTCATTCATTTTGTGGTTCAAAAAACAATTCAACCTTAGTGGCCCCTTCAAAAGAACAACGTTATTATTGACTTTCTGTATCATTCATCACTGAGAGTCCACGGGTGAATCCAAAAAAGCGGAAAAGAGCGAGTTCCATACGAAGGGTTCTGTACCTCAATACGGTATGCAACACAATATATTTTTTCTTAAAATTTTATAGCCTTCTTCTTTGCGTGGATTCACAACTACGAGTGCACCAATTTTTTTTTAATTTAAAATGTTTCTTAGTCAAATTGTTGAAGTATAATCATACAGGTTTTTTTTTGTATGAGAACCCCTCCCCCCTTTGTTGAAACTTTAATTAATATTAATATTCCTTGTTATGGCGGCCATATTACTAAACATTCTGTGAAGATTGCTAGTGTCTATCTATTATTAATTCAGAAGATGCAGCCCAGTGACGGACGGATAGCGGAGCCTTAACAATAGGGATCCGTTGTGTACGGAACCCTAAAAACGCAATTTAAGATTTTTTTGGTCGGTTCGACAATCGACCATATTCAGATCACTTTAACCATATTCAGATCATTCCAGGTACTTTACTATGTTGATCGGTGAGGCCCCTTTCGTATTTTCTAAATACAAAAAAAGCCCAAGTTTTGAACAGTAATTTCGAGACACCAGTTGGAGTTATGGTTCCAACAAGATGCGACTACGTGCATCTATTGTTATTAGCGTTTTGGATATTTTGCTTGACCGCCACAATTGTTCTATAAAAGATCTATGCTATGCGAGTAATCGAGAGACGATTCAGGCTCACAAGACCAGTATCGACAAACATGGCAGTCATCTGAATAAATAAAGTTAGTAGCTAACTGGAAGGTTTATTCTTCTCAATAAAGCAATAAGAATTGACAAATGTTTAGTGTTTTTTTGGTCAACAACACACCAACAGATGGCTCACCCCTTATAGCCGCAAACTCTACGAGCTCTACCTGGATGTCGATGTAAATTGCGAAACTCGAAACCCCCAAGTTTGAGTTGACGATGGAGATACAAACTCCGTTTTGAGGATCGGGAAAACATGTATGACAGAGCGCTTCGTCTGAAAAACAAGAACCATAAACAGCATTCTGCTAAAGTGCTTAATGAGGTCTTTGAGAGTCAGCAACAACGCGAGCCAGACTCGCTCAACCAAGGTTCCGTACAAACTTGAAGGTTTATAAATAGTTCGACGCTCACGGAAATCGAATCTCGAAGAATTTTCTTGCCGGAAATCGAGTCTCGAAGAATTTTCCTGCTTTTATTTGTATGTAGCACCCTCAAGGTTTTGATCCCATTGCGAGTATCAAAAATATTCATTAGAAGCATTCATACAGATTAATTTTACAGATTTAAGGGACCGCACCTAAGTCAACTTGACACCTCCTCGCGTTCCTGGGAAAAATGGTGCTGACATGCAAATTTTTATGAGTCTGAGCTCTCTTAAGATCTTCCATAGCGGACATATTTTCCTGATTTATCATAGTTGGGGTGTTGCTTAATTTTTTTCAAGGCGACCATGGTGAATTGCAAAAATTATCCTTGATCAAAACAATACTAACTTTTTGTCGGTCTTCATAGAGCTAAGAGGTTCCTATGCATCTTTTCAGAACGTTTTTTCTGAACTCTCAAATTGGCATCTTCTAAACGATTGTTGATTTTATCCGAAGCAGCTCGTTTTCATGTTCTTCTCTTCGTGTTCGAGAAATTGTAAGATTCGGTTTTTTTTTCTGTTTTATACAACTTAGGTAAAGCGTTTCCTAACTACCATGGAACAATTTGCGACTATCCTCCTGTTTACATGATCACAAATTATAATGATGGAATGCGATACAATATCTAAACTTGATTGTGAAATTCTCGGCAATCAAGAAGAAGGCTACATTGCAGACCACATAAATTAAAGAGTATGTTCGAAAAAAATATCGCTGAAAGCGTACAGTGTCTTTCGAAAAATGTTGGTCAAACCATTTATTACTCTTTTCAAGCGCAGCTTTTGGAACTTATGAGGGCTACGATGTCACGTCTCAATATGACAACACATGAAACTTCTAAAAGATTTAATTTTACTAAACAAACTGTTGCATAAAAATGATCGTAAAACCGGCAGAACAAAATGCTCATGAACGCCAAAAAACCCGACCCAAGTGAAAGATCATGCTTAGGCACTCAAAAGCCGACCAGCTTCGGCTCTAGACTTCGGTGGATCTTAAAAACGATCTTTGTCGAGCTACAGGAAAAATTATTTCGTCAAGCAAAGTGAGGAAAAGGTTTGTGAAACCAGAGTCAGAGAATAGCGATTGCTCGTGACTCAGGCACATCGTAATTGGCCTCAAGACATGATGTATGTTGGAGAGCCAAAGAAAGACAAAAAAAAAGGAAAGACTGAGCTCTAAATGCATCTTACGAAATCCCCCCTTAACTGAAGGTGTGGTGGTCTGGGAATGCTTCTCTGGTGATGAAAAATGTAGAACGGACTTCTTAGAATCGAAATTCACTGGAGAAATTTATTTCTGGGTTCTTTACAAGAAATTTTTAGCCCTCTGCACTGGAGCTTTTTGGTGAAACTTGCAGATACATTTTTCAACAGGACAATGGTCCTTGCTGTATGTCAAATTGCAAGTATTAATATTTATTTTTTTTATATGAAATGATATTAAGCTTAAAAATAAGGTGTGACCAAAAAAGGAAACATTTTTCAAAAGTTCCCAAAAAAACTCATTTACCCGGTCTTACAACTTTTTATTTCCGTGATCGCTCTAAATGTATCATGCAACGATTGAAACCACATAAAAAAATAAATCTCATTAAAAATTCTATTATTACTGCAACAAACTTGACAAAATTCGAAAAAATAGTTTGACCAACATTCTCCGAAAGGCACTCTTTCTTGATGTCTAAAGCTTCATCATGATCCCGTAACGGACCATTTATTTAACCACTTTTGCTCTTCAAAAGTCAGCTATGTTCTCATAAAAGAGTCAAAAAAAGAAGGTGAAATTCTGCCCAAATCTACCTCGCCACAAATTACAGGTTAACATAGACCAATTTTTCAAAAACAAAAAAACGAATTTAAATGGTTTCCCATGCCCACCGAAAACCGTCAAGGAAAACAATATTAATCACACAATCGAAGAAAAAGTGGAGGGTGATGGCCAAGGAAATGTGTAACTCGAAATGTGCTTGGAAACCAAGTAGACCAAGAAAAACTCCAAGGGCCGTACTTCCGCATTGGCCAAGAGGATACTGAAATTGATATTACAGGCGCATTCCCCTTGGCACTTAGTGCCTAGCACGTTTATTCGTATACCTGCTATTGACATGCCTATAGAACCTCAATTCAAAAGTGAACCTGCCAAATTACCACCAGCAGAATACTATGTGCGTGCAGATGTGTTCCGATTTAAGTGACGCCATTAAAGGTAAGGTTGTTGCCAGGATGAACTGCCTGGGATAAAATAAAACATGAACAACGTGGGCTCACGAGGGAAGTGACTTCCTGAATGAATATTTTAAATGGGGCGGGATATCTCGAAATATTGGAATAAGCTTTGGAAAGATGTCACGTGGGCATACACGAGTGACGTTCTCAGAATAGATTGTCAGATTAATTAATATTGATATCCATTCAGGGGATCTTTTATGGTGATTTCAAGAAGAAGATAGACGTCTTTAAGTTTTGTTCTGTAGAGTAACGAGAATTAGCAGCTCACTAGACATTTTCATTTTATATCAAATCTATATTTTCACCTTCAACGAAACTTGCACTTATTCGAGGTTATAGAGTCATTCGACAAGTGGTGTCCTTTCCAAGCAATAATATTTGTTATTCTGCCTTTTAAAAAACGTTCACAACCCCATTCTAGATTCTAATTACTCGGGAAGACTTAGCTTCTGGCCACATTTGAAAGGCTCTCAATCAACAGAATGATTGGATGGTTTGCGGGAAGTGGAAACTCATCCCAAAGTGGATTACTTGAAATATACTTCGATAGTCAAACCTTTTAAAAGTTATGATATGGTGGTATAGCTAATGATTGGTAGGAGCCTGCAGCGTATTTGAGGCCGAAACTGCAGCCATCTTAAAGGACATTATAAGACATTATAAGGGCTGCGAACCTTTACTGGGGATCCACCATTGCGTTTTGTGAGGATGGAGACATCTCTGTTTGTCAATTGCCACCTTCGTGTGAGTTTGACTGGTCTCCACCGTACTCCACCATAACTTTCTGTAAACGCTTTGGGATTGAGTCAATGAGAATTTTTATGTGATTTTGGTTATTTTTGACTTCTTCAACCTTGGGCTGCATGCAGGCTAGCGAAGAATTAGAATACCTCGAGAGGTAAAACATTAACTATCCATTTATTTCTTCGCCAGAGTGAGCCAGTATTTCATTTATCGAATTAAAACATGCTTTCCATGCCCAAATCATGACAGTTGCTTCGCCGAAGTTTCGTGACAAACGATTTTCCTTCTCCATGCGTCCATCACGCCAATATCGCTGACCCTTGTCAAGAGCATCCAAATTAAATTTCTCTTCATCAAGAAATAGATTATTTGTCCATTTCACATTCCAAAAATTGTATTTTTCGATCAAAGTCTAATCCCAAAGTTTTGTGGCGTTTTGTCAGTTTAGACTGTGGGAAACGTTTAGTACACTCCAAGTTAATGACTGATTTAAAAGTGTGCTGAACGCGTCTTGCCGAAAAACTTCGATTTAGCGACCGTTGAATTTCAGCAAGGCTTTTCTTGTGGAAAGTGTCGATATACTTCCGGGACTTTTATTTTTGCCATTTTTGATAACAACCTTTTTAATTCAATTGACTCGAACACAATTCTGGTCATTCTGGATTGACGGTACATTACGATTTGAATACGCTCTTTCTCGTTAAGTTCCTAACCGCGGTCCGTTTTAAGACAGTTTCAGAAATATTAAAACTTAAAAAGTTTAAATTTTCGCTATATTTCGAGTCTTTTTTCCTTTTTTCCCTTTTTTTTCCGCAGTTTTTTTATTTGGCCTGTTTAGTAAAAGCCTCATTTAGTGACTCCCTTTATTTTACCATAGTTATTCCTTACTCCATACTCGAAACTTTAAATTTTTTTGAGCGTCGGTGATCTGCCTGGAACTTTTCTACATTTTCAACATCAAAGTGTCGGCTCGTTTCTTCTTTTTCGTTGGCAAGTTTTCTGTCAACATTGGCATACGTAACCTCAACATGACTGGTGATCACTCTGCGATCTGCCAACACGACAACTTTGACTTTTTCACCATGTACGTATAAGGGACGTCCCTTGCGGTGTCGTCTTCAGCGTTCAACGGTAATTTTTGGAGAAGCAGAGTCTCCAAATGATTCCACCAAGTTGTTGTGTATGTCTTTGGACGTCACATTTTTTTCAAGAATCTCCTCGAAGTATTTTCAAGAAATTATCTTACGATTGACAAGGGTTTCTCCCAATTTTTGGACACTTTAACTGTATTTTTGTAATTTGCCTGTAGGCTCCATGTATAGATGATCCATCACGGCTCCACTAAACTTTCTAAATGCTGCATTGCAGGATTATCCATCATGTCATTGATATTAGAATTCTCTGAACTAATGTTTTTGGCAACTTTTGTTCTGCAGGATGGGAAAACAAACACCTCAGGTGCCAAGGTTTAAACTTTTCTCATGGTAACGTTAAGTCTGAATTGGAAGTGACAACTTTTGTCCACTTTTCGGTTATGGAAATCGTCTCAGGCTGGATTAATACGAGTCATCACATAAACTGTTAAATATTTCTCTTTCAGTGACGCAATGCACTTCTCGCAGTCATAAGTTAAATAAGCCTAACCAGTTGATTCCACGCCATTCACAGAAATTTGAAATCGCTCAGTAAATTTTTATCAAAGATTTAAAGCCTCTTACTCATTTGAAATTGCCGAAACATTTCCGTGCCATGTTGGAATTTAATTTTTAGCTTCAATAAGCTGGTATTAACCTCAATGATATGTTATTCCAACAAGATGGTCAATAATGGTTCGGTTGAATGGCAACCTCGCTGATTCGTCTAGACGCCGTTGGATTTCTTTTTAGCTACGTCATTAAGTCGGTGATTAAAACCCAACAACGCCAGAGGAATAATGGAAGAATACTGAATGCGAAAAAGAGGTCTCATAATTCGTCTTTAAACTCTAAGGGATTGTTGATTGAGACTCTTGCCGGGTCCCTTACAGCAAACTTACATAAAATTGTCCAATTTTTTTTTTATAATTCCGTTCAAGTCAATCTAAGTCAACTAAGTCATTCAGTCTTATCATCCCCAAGTCAAGGTTTTCAAAATGTCAAACTATAAACAGCGTAAATTTTTCAAATCGGCTCCACTTTTTTTTTTTAAAAAAAAACTCGATCTGGAAACCTTCTCTAACTTTCGATAATTTCAACTTAAACCACGGTTACTACTTAAGTACGTAAATCTTCAAAATTGGATGTGCGCATACCATTAGCCTTAATCACTGGAAATTATATGGAAATTCAAAACAATAAACTACAGCGCCATGGCTGCAGTCCTCGTTACATGAGGGTTACCTCCGAGCGTCGTCTTCATTAAAACCATTAATGCAAACTTTAATTAAGTCAATCTAATCCAAATGACGAAACGGGCTGTGGAAGGGTGAATGATTTAGCTTTATGCCACAATCAGGCGTCGTTCCCTACGTCCTGTCTTATTAATCTACACCCGCAGAGGTGTAGAAGAACATTGCGAAAAGTCGATTTCCGCGAACAGGTAGATTGTTCAGAAATTGCGAATAGATGGAAAACAGTGAAATGGAAAAAAAAGAAAAACGACAGTCATATTACATGGCTCATTTGTGAAGGATGTGAATTCCTTTCACTTCGTCTTCATTGCTTCAACTTTTGGAATTTCGCAAAAAAAAAGTTACGTATACGCCACAGTGTGCAAATGAACTAACTTAACGAGTCGCATTCTGTTCCCTGCTCGGTTGGTTGCACTGTTTTGGGATGGATTCCCGAAAAGGGGAAAACTTTGTCCAGAGAGTGATTCCCGTAACGCTCCGTCGTCGGACGGGACGCATAGTGAGGAATTTTATTTAATTAATGCATTTGGTGGTGTGGAAGTTTTTTGGATAATAAGTTTTTTTGTTTTTTTTTTTTTTCATCTTCTGTTTGCTGTTGCCGGTTAAACGAGATAATTTACATGCAAGTTATTTTGGATTTAATTTTACTGCTACGGATTACATGGAAACGTGAAGGCAGTTAATAGGAACTCAACCCTCATTGATGGAATGTTGACCTTTTTTTCGGTGCAAATGAGAACAATGGGATGAATAGCATAATTAGTGCAGGATAATAGAGCCAAAAGAAAACCACTATGGAAGATTGCCAGTTAAAGTTAACGAATAAGGCATCCTAGTTCAAAAATGATGATTTTTAGCTATTATCTTTTTGGCAAGACTGGTTTAAACAGCTGACGCACGTTTCGTGTTTTGTTTCACTGTCAAACATCTTCAGTTTGGTCTATAATTTAACCATGAATCGTCTTACAAACGATCAATGGTTGCAAATTATTGAATTTTATTATCAAAATGCGTGCTCTGTTAAGAAAGTTCACCGCGCGCTTTTTCCATTTTATGGTCAGTTTAATCGACCCACTGAAGCGGCCAATGTTAATGATGACCATCAATTATCGATTCGTCGCCGTTCGCAGCAATTGGGCCTCTGTTACTCAACAACGTGGAAAATTTTGCGGAAGGATTTAGGTGTGATGCCTTTCAAAATATAGCTGGTGCAAGAATTGAAGCCGAACGACCTACCGCAACGTAAAATTTTTGGTGAATGGTTAGAAAGTTGGCCGAAGATCCACTTTTTTACCGAAAAATTGTGTTCAGCGACGAAGCTCGTTTTTGGATCAATGGGTACGTAAATAAGCAGAATTGTCGATTTTAGTGTGAATATCAGCCAGAAGCATTGCAAAAGCTACCAATGCATCCACAGTTTGGTGCGGTTTATGGGCTGGTGGCAGCATTGGACCGTACTTCTTCAAAGATGATGCGAATCGTAACGTAACTGTGAATGGTGAGCGTTACCGTGAGATGATATCCAACTTTTTTTTGCCCAAAATGCAAGAGCTTGACATGCAACAACAAGACGGTGCCACATGCCACCCAGCAGTCGCAACAATGGACTTATTGAGAGGCGAGTTCGGTGAACATTTTATTTCACGTTCGGGACCGGTCAATTGGCTGCCTAGATCGTGCGATTTAACGCCTTTTGACTATTTTTTGTGGGGCTATGTTAAAGCTTATGTCTATACAGACAAGCCCGCTTCAATTGACGCATTGGAAGACAACATTGAAGCATTTTTTAGTGAGATATTTGCCGAAATGTTGGAAAGAGTATGCCAAAATTGGACTAAGCTTATGGACCATTTGAGGCGCAGTCATTTGCATGACCGTACTATCGATTCAAATAAAGATTTCATGCATTTTTCTGAATTTTATGTTTTTTTTTTTTTTTTTTAAAAACTTTCCTATAGATTTTAAAAAATCACCCTTTATTATATGTATCTTCGTTCGGTGATTTACATCTAAGTGGTATTTCCACAGGTACTATCGTAGGTGTCACCGAACAATGGCCCTGTTCCAAGCGCCAGAAAAAATGACGCAATATTTAACAAGCAAAAACAAGGGTTTTTGACACATTTTCTTGAGTACCGAAGAAATTTGTTTTTATATTTCGAATATTTTTCTTTGTTAAGCAGATTCCAGCTAAGCTGCTTGAAAGTGCTCAATAATTTATTATTTATTATTTATAACTTTTTTTGTGTTTAAAAATTCTCATGACGTTAATTTACGTTGCAGTATTTAAAAAGCACGTCATTTACATTGAGACCCCCCCTTTAATTTAAACTTTTTAACATTTTTATTATTTGTTGTTCCAGTAGTAAACATTCTGTGAAAACTGCAAGTGTCTACCTATTATGGTTCAGTAGATACAGCCCTGTGGCTTGGTAATAGGGTTCCGTTGGTAGCCTATGGGCGCGGAGCCCTAAAAAGTAAAAATTTTAACGAAAATTAAATACCTGTGAAGACGATTAACAACTGTTCTTCGTGCTTTTTGCTTATCAGTATAAAGTTTATATTAAAGTGATCTCTTCCGTTCTTCACCAGCTAATCTCAATGAGATTTCGAGATACCGGAGAGCCACTGACGTGTGGTTTGGCTAGAACTGTTTTTTGATTAAAAAAAAAAAACAACAACATATGGTGATGTGAAAGCGCCAAATGACAATTTAAATAATGCTTTTATTCTACACAACCTTCTTCCGGCCCGTGCTGGCATGTGGAGACAGACGTAGAAGCAATGAAATACAAATCAGATGACCAGAAGGGACACAATTTCATCACGGACAAAGACAAGTTCTGCTCGATCCCAGACATACTGCTTTGGGCGACTCTGAAGAAGACATTCCTATACGTGATCTTTGATCGAGCAAAAATATTGCCATCGAATGCCGACTCTGATTCCAAGACCACGAAACGGCTCTACACATTCTTTGTGAATGTCCAGCTTTAACAAGGCATATTTTCCTCATTAGACAATCCAATGCTTAAGACATTCTGACCTTCATCAAAAAAAATAGAATGCCTTTTCGATCTATCCAACTTCCACATGAAATTATATGCCTTAATTTTTAGACAGTGTCAGCAACATTTATGAAACGGATTCGAATTTTCATTGTTTCCATTTTTAAAGAACTGCAGAACATCAGTTAACTATTTTTTTAATCTGATAGGGCCACATTGCGAGAGCAATAGCCTCGAAAAATTAACTGTATTTCGATACCCAATGGTCTTAATTAATCATAAATAAAAAAGGGCTTTCGGCAATTTCGTACGTTAAGGATTCGCCGCGAATGAAACAGATGTCGAACGACACCTACGCAGTTCGGGTTCATCGTGCCCGTAATAATTTATCGTTTATCGTTGTTAGACCCAACGTTGATTCCAACGCTTAATTGAATTGAATTTATTTCGTTCATAACTTAAAATTAAAAAACCTAAATAAATAGAAAATAAATAAAAAATAATTACAAAAATAATTCAAAAAATAATAATAAATAAATAAATACATATAAAAATTACTAAATAAATGAATATATAAATAAATTAATAAATAAATTCGAAACAGTTCAACATGAAAATAGACTGACAGATAAATATGAGTAGTAGTAAGTTTATAATATAATTCAACCTTAGCTTTTGTATGTACGTCTAATGTTGTGGGTAGATTGAGCACCATTTAAAGTATTTTGTTTTGTGAAGTTTGTAATTTTTTTGTGTGACAATTTGCACAATCGCCCATACTTGGCATCCTGATCTTGTTGATCCAACAAGCGAACCGTAGCGTGAATTAGAATTGATCTAAATATTGTAACGTTTATCCAAGAGAGATACCATGTCCAGCCGAATATTTTCCTGGTCAAGTTGAAAGCTCCACATGCCTTCTTAACGCGTTTTGTGAGTCTGTTTTTCAAAGTGAAGTCTTATAAGGTTTCAGCTCGTTGGCAACCAGCTTTGGTAGTGTGAAAGTTGGCAATGACATTTTCCTAGTGAAGAGCGCTATGTCGGTTTTAATTGCTTTCGCAAATAGTCCTCATTTGACAGCCCACGAATGCCCAAGTCATTTTTCAAAATTCAGATTGTCAAGGAGGATGAATGGAAATTTGTCCCACAAAAGAAAGAAAACATCTTAAAAATGTTGCAAAAGAGCCTGTAATCGAATGTTGACAGTTCAAAAAAAAAATTAGAATGAAATCAAAAGACTTCAACTTAATATTTAATGACTTCAAAAAGACTTCAAAGAAATCAAGCAGTGACTTTGATCTGAGTCTGTTGCTTACTTCAAATGATTTATAATTAAATGACTTCAAGATTAATAATGAAAGTATTTTGAAAATCCAAGAATTTCAGTGAAGTCAAAAGACTGCAAAATAATCCTTTAAATTCAGTTGTATGATTTATTCAAAAGATTGCATTCATTAACAAATCTGACAAACAATCAGATTAACAATCTGATCAAAAATGTCCAAAAAATTATGCCAATTGAACACTGTGTGCTTTTTTTTAAGGACCAAATTTTACATATTATCGTAGAAAACTATTCAACCAGACAAACACACAAAGTTTACTGCTTCCCGTAAAATTTGTGCATTTCCATTTCGAATGAATGGAAAACTCTGCATGCGCAAAAACATTATTACCCTTTCAGTTGACTGACTTGAATTAACTACGACTACGGAGAGAAATACGAACTTAAATGCGAGTTTCCATTATGGAATCATATCATCAAAAATTCCACGACTTTATACTTTTTTTTGGCTGTGAAAAAAATGAGTTTCGCACCCTTTTTCGAACCATAACATCGGAATTGTCGCAACATACTGCAACGCTTTTCCGACTTTGGCAATTCAACTCAATTTATTCGATCGTAAAAAACTTCAACTCATTTAGACAAGACGATGATGATGACAGAACCTGGTTATCTGACAATTTTTCCACACAGTTGAAAAGAAATCCGGCGGCCAAGATGACAATGGTTCGACTGGCAAAAGCTGCGCGGGCGTCACACTCTGGCGGCGGCGATGAAATTGCCAAAAGATTCATACGGACCACGGGGTGCACATTTCATTTGCAGATATCATTCTGTCATATGACGAGTAATAATATCGAAAGGAAAAGATTTGGAGGTTGCGGCAGGACCTTTTCTATATCGCACACATGTCATAGGTGAATGGACCCATTGCTAGCGTCAGTGCAAGAGAACAGAACAGAACAGAAAGCATCATCACATCAAACTTTTCCGAACGAGTAGCTGCGATGAGGACGATTTTAGTTGGGATAGGAGAAAGTATAGGTGTGAGAGTTTCTTTTTTTATTTTGTTTCATATAATTTTCTACCACCCACGACGATGGCAACCGCATATAATCCTCTTCCTTCGGGCGGAAGGATAATGCCTGACTGGTAGAATTTGCTAGTTGACTGGCTCAGTCAGTGGCTGTCTGTCTTGGCATGCTTGCTTACATGAATTGACGGCTCTTTTTGCATTTTTGCAGTGAAGTAGAAAAGTGCGCGCGATGTCTTGGATATGTTTGCCTTAATCCCATTACTGGGATTCGTTTCAGTTGCAGCAGCAGCAAGTGTATCAAAAGAAAGGATAAAGAATGGGGCAAAGGAACGCATAATCGTTGCAATGTTTTCTGGAAAAAAAATTTTCTTTACTCCTTTTTTCTCTGTCGATTTAAAAAAGAAAGATGGCAAACTATTTTTTTCTTTCTACTTTTATGGATGCCATTTAAGCGGGTTTCCTTTTAGAGTTTACTCCTTTTTTGGCGCTTTTTGTTGACGTTGTTGGAGGGAATAGATTGAGCCAACAGATTTAAGTTTGAGATTTTTTCTACGGTATTTGTTTAGGACTTGTGGGACGGACGTTTTGGGTATGTAAGCATAATCAGAAGAATAACATTTAAGAATATAGTAAATTGTGATTCATAAGAAGAAAAGCAAATTGTATAAAGTTTTATTTGAGTTTAAGTTTGATTGAGATTTTAATTATCGACAGAGTGCTCCTCATGGCGCCTCAACTTCTGACGTGGCAATAAAAAAAGTATGAAAACCACAAAGATGGGGGCACAAGTAGAACCTTTTAAATAGGCAGACATAATTTGGCTTGGAGAAAACACCAGATCACCTGGCAGGTTTGAGAGAATGAAAGCAATCCTGACGACTGGAATATTAACTCTATCCATCCCGTATACAAAAAAGGAGATCATTTATCTTGCAACATTTTTCAAGACAGCCTCTTTGCAACACACTTAACGACCAATATCATTTTTTCTTCCTGCTCCGTAAATCGACAGTAGAGCACATGGTTTGCGGGTGTTAAGCCCGTTTGGTTAAATAAGAATAAGATCTCATTTCCACTCGAAGAACGTTAGGTCTAAATTAACTTAACTCTACTAGTAAACGTAAGCTGAATAATTTCATCTTCACATTCGCATTTGAATTTATCAAGGACCAAATGAAGTTAGTTGTTTTAAATACTAACAGCAGATGGTGTACTTTAAACAAATTTTAAATTGGAGGCTTTAGCGAGTTTTTTTTTGCCTAGATATTTTTTTGTCTCAATATCGAAAGTATTTGGCTTCTTCATGACTCATATTAACATTTCGATATATATTTTCCCACACTGCCTGCCAGAATGGTAATCATCAAATAGATAAGCTTACATACATGGCAAGCTCATGCTACTTTTACATAGATGAGTCCTCTAATCCGATCAACTCATCCTCCCTCAAAGGTCCATAAAAGGTCCTTATTTTAATTTTATATTAACCGCATTATATAGAGGAGAATGAATTTAACAAAAATAAATTTTGGGGGATGTTCGGAATCAAAATGATTCAAAAGTACATAGTTTCAGCCGAGAGGTTTTCATCACTTCTTTTTCCGAGCTGAGGAAATGTTCAGCATGGGATCTTTTTCTTTCCGGATCACATTCAGTCTGGTTTTGTTTTCAGATTACAAGAACTGTGCAAAATCGTGGTAAAAATCAGCGAATTTCAAGTCGATATTCAAGAAATTTGGACCAAGATCTTCCAAATTGTTCAAACACGTGCATCGGATTCAAGTAAGGAGATGCGATGTCATGTCATTTCTTCAACGTTTTTCTTGAAAAGATATTGCGACGACATCAAAAGGGAAGTCAATATCGTCGAGAGTTTTCATGGCAATTCAAGAATCGGCAGAAGAGCAGATACAAAAATCGATCCGTCGCCGTCGATCACCAGCTGGAATGCAGCATCACAATCGACAGCTGTAACATTGAGATCTTAAAAAGAATACTTAAAACGCAGATCCGACCAAGACGTGGACAGATCAAGTGAATGAACTTCAGGTTCACAAAAACCAAAGGTAAACCGACCAACTGGCGCAAGAATCAAGCATTCGTGGATTCTTGCGTAAGGGATGAGCTCAGGCTCACATTCGTCAAGGGTTGAGATGAAATATTGTTAACATCTTTTAAGGGTCTTAAATTTTGATTGAATGAATAGAAAGACCAATTTATTTTATTTATATTTCATTCAAATTTTATAGCATTCAGTTTCATATTCAAAGTTTGCACCAATTTCAACCACATATTAGGCGGTATTTCGCCAATACCGAGCCTACATCAGTGCATTGATATTACCTTACCGAGGGAATCGAATCACATGATATGGGCGGCCAATTGACGATAATGTGTAGTGTTATGTTATTGCTCAAATGCGGCATGCAAACCGTTTCGAGAGTATCGTGAAGATTTTTCTCACTTCGAAAACGACGATTTAGCTGCTGACATTACCATTAAAACAGAAGTGAGTGAGGTGGTTTGCCGCCTCCAATTACTAAAGAAGTTTAATTCCTGATGGATCCTTGGTCACATTAAATAAAAAACTTTCAACGTTGTTTCGCTGTAAGATTTTGAATGGTTATTTGCCTAAATATAATGAAGACATATATCAACGACACGCGCATAGCTTGTTTCACGGATAGCCTCTTATATAAGAAAATTGAAGCTGTCCAGATGGATATGATCTTCACCTGATGAGATGAAAGCAAAATTGAAGACATATTCCAGCTGGTTTAATCCTTAAAGTTAAAGCGATAAACTAGCAAGATGGGTGAAAGAATCGCAACCTGAGGTGCCCGGCCTCAGCTAAGAATGCATTCGAGTACCAGTTGCCCAAGAAAATCTTGAATGATCTCTCGGAAATAAGGGACTGAATGATCTTGACCAAGTATATTGGGCAGCCAAGGGTGAAGAGCTTATGTAGCAAACCTTTGTGCCAAACAGTGTCAAAAGCTTTTTCTATGTCGAAAAGGACCATCCCTGTGCTTCGTCCTACTGCGCAGTTTGTTTTGATATGTTGTGCTCTGCAATGTATTTGATGCACTGTGGAATGAAATGGTCTAAAACCAGACGTCGTTGCGATCAAAGTGTGTTGATAGTTTAATTTTTCAAAACACTTAATGAGCTAAGTAAGCTTTTTGGTCTGTAATTATTTTCAAGCCATGGGAAAAGTATCCTATTTTGATGCAACAGTTTAACAATTTGAGTAGGAATGCAAAACCATTAGTGGGAAGATACTTAAGGTGTATACATTCTGAAATTTGTATCCATCAACGTAAGCACCGTTTGATTTTCAGTTTCTTAAATGTTCAGCGGCAACACCATCAATCTTTTCCGTTGGGCGCAAAATCAACTAAACTAACCAGTCTCAAAAACTATCCTCGCGAAGTTGCTCAAACATTCTGGATTTAAAGACCGAAATTCTCCAAATTCTTTTTTGGCATTCAATTTGGAAGTAACTTTGCAATATTTCTCAAATTTTTCCAAGCGTATTTCAATCCATTTTGTACCGCGAAAAAAACATACTGAATGTCTCAATTTTTGAGCAAAAACTTTATCAACAGATGAGCCACCCCTTGTTTTTTTTTTTTCATTATTTACTTGCTCTCACAGATATACATGAGTAAATAATGATTTGGAGTCTGAATTGGGGCGCAGAATTTGACATCGGCTCTCGGGAACACCTGCAATTTCATTAATGCATAGACAAAAGTGCAATGGACCTAATACAGAACCCTGAGGAATTCCTCTTAGTACGAAAAGGAAAATTTTGTCTCCACAGGTAACAGCTTGTTTTCTGTCAGATAGATAGGACGAAATAAATTTCACCTTGTGGAGTGTGAATCCGTATGATCTAGCAACCTTTTGACAAAGGAACGAATAACTAATGTTTTCAAAAACCTTCGAAAAATCGAGAAGAACTAGCTTCATCACTTGCCTTTCCTTAACCGTCTTCTACCTTAAGAAGAGTGATGGTGCAGCTGTGTTTTGGATTAAAGCCTGATCCTGAGCCTGGTTATCGCTTGGATATAAGTTGACCTGTTTTTGCAAAAAATTTTCGAAAGTCTTAGAGAGGTAGGGAAGAATGGACAAGGGTCTGTAATTATCGTTACAACTCTCTTTAGGTATAAAAATAAATTTTGTGAATTTTCAATGACACGGAACAATAGATGGTCGGACTACTTTTTAACTTGACAGATTCGAAATCTAGGTAAAAGTTCAAGACTCTCTCTAGGATTCGAACATGGAACCAATCAATTGATCCCATTGAAAGGCAGGCGCTCAACAAACTGCGCCACTCGGCCGAATAATTTGATAATTTAGTTGTCTTTCTTTCTCTTTCAGAAAATGCATTTTAAAACGTTTCTTAGAACTTAAAGACAAACCGCAAATAAAAGAAATTCTCCTGTATCCATTCGTTTTGTATTAACAAAAGAAAATGAGAATCGCACACAAACTTCGTGGTCTATGCATTGAACCTGAAACCGTGGTCTGACGGCATTAAATTCAAATGCAAGACAATTTTCATTTCCCAGCGAAGCGGAAAATTTTCATTAAATTAGAGAATCACTCGATCCGACGATGACTTGCGTGAACAAATATTTATTCTACTGTCTTTTTGTCGTGTCCTTTTTGTGTTTCGCTTCATTTTGTAGTTCACTATCAGATCCAAACGAACAGACAGGACACAAGAAAGAAAAATTAAATGAATGCAGTGGCAATTTTCCGTCTGAAACTTTAAGCTTACTTTATGTGTGTGTGTGTGTGCAGACTTTTTAGCCATCTCCATCCTGGATGCACACTCGTACCCACAATTGTCAATTCGAGAGTGAAATGCATGGTTTCGTACAATTTGTGCATTACAATCCAAATGAATGAATAGAAACGATAAGATGCCAGTCCTTTGGATGTCATGTGTCCTGTCCCAATACAAAAGTTCTAAATTTTAGTTTTGTTCTAAAAAAGACATCCTTAATCGCAACAAGCCAATCAAAGAGGCAACAAATTCAAAGTTTATTATCAATTCTCAACGTTGAAACATTAATTTATGAAAATCCTCCATAAACTCAGAGAAAGTCCTTTCGTCATAGCATCCGCACGCACATTAACCCTGGCATCGTTTTGCGAAGTTGTCATCACTTGTCGTTTCGTTGCTCTACTCACTCTATCTGGGAAGTGAACAACAACCTTTTCACCTACTTAATTCATGTGGAAATAATTGAATACGGAGGGAAAATGGGTCCACTTTGTGACATCACAATGTAATTAAGGCCTTAGTTTCTATGCCAACAAAATTTTGCCCTTTTCCCCAACCCTGTTTGTCTCTCTAAGTGCTGTAATTTTTAAGCATGTACCCACTGTAATGCCATTGACTTACTTTAATATTAAAGTCCTTGGGGTTTCCATTCAAAAAAAGAACAGAGGAAAAATGTCATTACCTCCGCAAGAGCCTTATTAACGCATCCTTTATCTAATCGATTTTTAATGGTTGGCAATAAAGAAAAGCCCAAAGTTCTTAGATTCCAAAGTTATTGACAAATTCTAAGAATTTCAAAAATAATTGACAGTTCGCGTGCCAGGATACAACCCTAATCGGACAATTTAAAACCCAAGAATGACATTTTATGTCCAATACGTTTACTGCTGCAGTATTTGCCCACGAATTCATATTTTCCGTCTTAAGCAAAAAAGATTAAATTATTCAAAGTGAAATGTGACCAAGCTTATTCATACATATATTAAAAAAAAAGGATTCTCTTATATCTGAGAAGGATAATAGAGAAAAAAAAAATCAATAGTTTTCCATCACGGAAAGTAAATTTTAATGGCGTGTCTGGACGATTTTTTTTTTACGACCTCGTAAAAATATCCTTCGAGTTGCGATACTCAATTTCTCTTCTCATACTCGTTGCAGGTCGTTTGTTTTATTTTTCTCGTGCACAATGTTTGACTGCAACACTCTGGCAGCAAATGGGAAAACGAGGAACTTTACCAAAGTGCAATCAAACGAGTTTCGTGGCAGCGAAGGGGGAGCTTAGCTTAGCCTTTTGTGGATAACCATTGAGGAACAAACTTAAACAATCAGAACAGACGTTGGAAAATTACTTAAAAAAGTTTTCCAGCTAATTTTAGCTGAACAACAATTAAAAAGGTGTTGCTGCCAGTGCAAGTATGATGAAGTACACGCTATTGACAGTGTTCAGTTAACAAGTTCTCGCAAGGAACAATTAAGGACAAAGTTTGTGTTTTTTACTTTGATTTTCCTGATTTTAGAGTTTTATATCGCGCGAGGAAGTTGTTTGATGTGGCTTATAAAAGTTACTACCACTCAAGGAGAGGGTTGTTTTTTTTTTTAGAATCCAATTTGTTTTAACAAGCTTTAAAGACAAATAAAAAGCTATAAAGTGGCTCAAAATTCATCACGCTCTCCGAAGGTTCTAGAACTTTTGCAAATCGTGGCAACTGTCAATTTTGTTTTAAGATTTGTGAAACTTACTGATGCAGAAAACACTTTGACAAATTATAGGAAGCTATTCTCCTCTTGATCGCTGAATGCTCGCGAATACTTTTTTTGCGGAATAAGTCAGGGATTTTGGCACAATGTGAATTTCGGTGTAGATTTCAAGCCCGTTCTATGTCAACTGGTCAAAGAATTAGGCGTTTAGTCACTCGCCTCGAAGAGACTGTAAGCCGATGATCCGTTAATGTCGTTGAAGGACAACCACGTTCTTCTGAACCTCAACAACAAGGTGGACGAGTTCGGTCGAAGTTCATCATGAGCGACGAGGGCCATTTTAACCTGAACGCATGCGTCAACAAACAAAGTTTGAAGAAGTCCGTTTCGTAAGACGGAATAAATTAAATTTTAGAATAATTAAGAAATTATTTAAAACAAGAGTAGTATAAATGGCAAAGTATTTTCTTTTAATTTGAAACACGTTTGGATTCCTGAAAGACACCAAGAAAAAGCGAAGAGGCATAATAGAGGTGAATTAATTCTTCGGCTTGCCCCAAATTCCACTAAAAAAGCGACTAAAATTGGGTCCAAAGTGGGGGTATCAACCAGCATAACGACCTTTAAGAGGATAACAAAAAGTAGCCAAGTGAGACTGGACTGTCACAAGAAGGGTTCCGCGCCTCCTAAGTGTATGCAACACTACAATTAGTTAATTTAAGATTTACATGCAGATGGAAAATTAAAAAGTTTTAAATACTAAACATTTACAACGATCAGAAGATAAACGGATTATATTATGCAGCCTTACTGTAGAAATGTTTGAATCTATGATTCGGACGTCAAAATGTGATGGTGTAGGAGCGAACTCATCCGTGTACGTTTTTTGGTATCGCAACTAAGGATATTGATTCTAATCGTATTTTCTTGAAAGTAAATAATTTAGTATCATGCGATTCTGTAGCGTTTTCAACTTATTAAAAACAAATCTTTATAGAAAGGATTGGAAAATATTTAAAAATAAGATAAATGTTAATATTGAATATCCTTGTGTGCCGTAAATTCGTAATACAAACACACAACGTCATACAATGTTTACATGTTTTCAAAATCACGTGAAGTACTTTTTTCAACAAATCATAATCAAATAACAAACTGACACTATTATTAATTTTTTTCCGACGACCAAAGGGTCCTCACAAAAGGTTTGTTACCGCATTTTTCTTCAACCTTCACCGCAGAAACTAGAGCTATACTGCAAGCTACAATAGCTGCCGGGAGAGTCTATCAACATTAGAAGCTTTAAAAACATAAACAATAATTGTGAAATTATCGAAGCCATCAGAGATAAGCTGATAAGACACAAAAAATCTTTAAAACTCTCAGAGAGAAATCAAAAGCGTCTTTGAAGCTTAAAGGCAAACATATTGGAAAGACTATACTCATCACTACTCATCGATTAACCCCGGAGGCCTTTCGACAGTATATCCATCCAGCTGTTCAAAAAAAAATGATAACATGTTTTCTGCGTCTTCGAATGGGACCTACCCAAATCACTCATGGGTACCTCCTTAACAAAACCACACCATCCAACTGTCAACTTTGCTTTGAGAACACACCCCAATCCATGCAACATCTCCTCGATTGCCAGAAGATTAAGGACGCACTCAAAAGCCCATCTTGCTCTGTTTCACTTAGAGAACTGCTCATGACACCATCAGAAACCAACATCAAGAAAACATTTACGCTTCTCAAGTACTAAAATATTATTATTAACATTTAACCAACTCTTTTGTTCTGTTTTAATACTATAAATAATAGTATTAAAATATTTAATTTTAAAAAAAAAATTAAATATTTTAAAAAATTTATTTAATAAAATTAAATCAAAACTCTATAATTATTTTCTTAACTCTCCACGTAAATATATTATCTACATATAAGTGTCCATACATTATATATTAATATATTTAGCTGATAGTCCTGGTAGCTATGGCTAAGCAAAAATTGCATTTGTAATTTACTTACATAACAATAAAGATTATAATAATATAATAATAATAATAATAATTTTTTTCCGATTGAGAAAAATACCACTACGAAAGCAAAACGCATAAACATGGTTTGCGTTTAGTTGGGTTAAAACTATACAGAACTCAAATCATAAAAACACGACTACAATTTGAAATTCGTTCCACAAGTTGCAAAATGTTTTATTTTTGTTTTTTGTTTTTCCTTGTGTTGGATGGACGGGATCATTGCCTACTTTTAAAAGTTGTTAAGTTGTTCCATGAAACTCATTATCTACTTTTAGGTGTTAAGTTGAGTTGCGATTTTATGAAACACTTTCTTTGTATGGAGAACTCCATTTATTTTTAATTTTACATCTTTTTATTATTTGTTGTAGTAGCGGCACAGCACATTCTGTGAAAATTGCAAATGTCTCCCACTCTGCGACAGACGGACGGACAGCGTAGAAAAAGTCATAGGGTTTCCTTTGGGCCCTTTGGATACGGAACCCTTAAAACAGTGATCCAGCGTAGAAAAATGAAAAGAGAAACCGGTTTTTCGAATCAATTTTGAAGAACTGCTTGGAGCTGTGGATATTTATCTATTTCAACAATTTAAGAAAAGATAGTTTATTTTTATCAACATCACAGCGGCTGTCACATTTTATGTCACAATCAAATTTGTGTTTCTGTCCACGACAACAAACAGAAGTAGCTACAAGAGTCTGCTGAATTGCCACGGAAAATGCGGAAGCTTTTCCATAACCGTCCTGTTGATCGGACTTGGACATCATCGACATTAATTAGACATGTCTATCTCGAAATTTAATGATTCAAGTCAAAACTTGTTGAAAATGTCGGACATAATCATAATTGATGACCGAAAACATAGTAATGTTCAAAAACCAGAAAATTAAAACATTTTCTTGATTTTAAAGGTTCCGTACCTCAGAAGGGAAAACTTAACTTAATAGGATAGCTTCGTTGTCCGTCTTTTGTTTATCAAGATCCATTTTTCCAAGAAAAGTTGAAATTAATATCAAATACTACTCAATTCAATGCCAGGAAGTTGGCTACAAGAAATAAGAATTACAAAAATATTTAGTACATTTTACGGTCCCTTCATGTTCTTGTCCGACTCGCAATTGGTTGGTTTTTTTTTTTCATAAGATTTTCATGTGGCCTCATCCAATTGGTGCATCTTTTTCTAGTAGTTCATTATTTGATTTTAGGAATTTCGTATGGACTACTTAGCTCCCAAATTATATGCCCCTTCTTTGGGAAAATACGTCACTACTCAAACGTAGTAAATATTTCCAAGTGAAACGAAATTCTTGCAGGTAAACATCGCGAAAATCGGCCGCAAATATAACGACCTCATCGTAGTGATTCGCAGTGTCAATACAAATTTTTTTCAGACGAAATTGTTTTAATCTATTAATCTACGCTTATTACAGTAGCATTCCTGAAATTAAATACAATTCCATTGAATGAATCTCTCGCGATGTGTAGACACGTGGCTGTATTCACGATCGGTATTCCCCCCCGTTGAACATCAATTTCTGAATACTAAAGTAGCAATGAAAATCGCCGGTTAATAAGAAAAAAGTATCTCTTGCAACTCGCCTTAAATCGTTTAATATTTGTGATAAAATTTTACAACCTATTTATTCACTTAAACGCACGGCGACGCCGCCATAGTCCCGCGCTATCTCATCAGATATATTCATCTTCACCTCGAATCAAATCGAACAGAAAAAAAGGATCTACACTTCACGTTCATTAGATTTTATTATCCCTTCTTTTCAAGACGACGACATCGCAGCACCACAAAAGAGCACAATGTCCTTCGACTGTTTCTTTGCCGAATGCATCTCTACTCCGAACAGGACTCGTTAAATTTTACACAATTGCACGTCCAATTGCACGCCACGGACCAATAGGGCGGGCCAGCGAGCTACTCCATCTAAGGACACTTTAAGCGAGCAAAAATTCAATAGAATGATTGAATTTTATGATTAAGTCAATTTTGGCTGCGACTTTCGATAGATAAAAAAGCGCACACACATCCTGGATATATGAACGTTAACCGATTGCGAATGTGTTCCTTTATTTACAGGGTGCACTAGTATCTTTGGCTCGCTTTTTAACGTGACAAGTAACGCAGGCACGTAGAAGTTCTCACGATGTGAAATAAAAATCTCGTTTATCTATTTTAGTATCTTTTGTTGTAATTTTTTTTGTGGTTTTTGTGTAGATAAAAGTTTTGCAACACTGCATATGGAGCACACTCATGCATTCATGTGCAGAATGTGAAAGTTGTGTCCTTATGCTGGCTGTTGCGCTGACTTCGGTGCAGCGTAAGATGCTAAGTAGAAGATTAAATTTTTATTTATATCTTTTCTGTTCGAGCGAAGGTCCTTGGAAGATCTGCGAGAAGATTTATGGATGATATTTTACAATTTCTGACTACAAATGTGACTTAGTGTTGCTACCGGTTCTCATTGCAGGACTGCACAAAGGGAATGGCTAAAAGCATTTTCCCATTTTCCCATTAATTAGAAGTAACTCGACAAAGGTATGAAATCTTCTAATGAAATTTCACCCCTCATTTCTCATATTTTGTTGCTTGTGTTTGGAGAAAAAAAAATATAAACAAATATTTCTGCACGCCATTTGCACTTTATTAAAGTCAACCCCCCGCTTCCTTCCTTTTACGTGAATGCATTTCGCGTTTGACTTGGAGAGATAAGACATTAGCCTGTTCGTAAGGACGATGTCGCGAGTTTCTTTTTCGTTTTGTTTCATTAATTCAATTTATGTATTTGTTCGTGTAAAAATGTTTGGTGTCGTTGTTGTCGGGGGGTCAGGGCATCGGTACGGAGATGTATTTATTGTGCGGTTGTATGAAGTAGTTTCGCTGCTGCAGAAAGTAACTGCTATGAGATATTTTAATCCTTAGCAAATGGATATTTCATTTGGTGAAACATGCCATGACTTATGATGATGAATGCACTGTGCACGGTGTAATGAATTGATGATGCCGGGTTACCTAAGTAAGGTCGATGGCTTTATCTGTGCCTGGACAGTGAATTTATTATTTTTCAAAAAAAAGAATACTCCTGTTTTCTGTATGGAGTTTTCATGGTTTTAATCTTCGTGGTTTACACCAAGAAATAGTGAGGAGGAACGGCTAAGCCATGTCGCTTGATTGATGTCGAAGACATTAGATGAAGAAAAAAAAACATCTTCGGTTCGATTTAAGTCTGGACATATCAGTTAATCAGAAACGTGTAAGGGATGGCTTTCTGGAAAACTTCCTGTATTCCTAGAGACTTTAACAAGATAGCTGCTTTTAAATAAAGTTTTTCTGCAGAGCACAAAAAGCACCAACAGCTATTTGCCGACAATATATGGAAAATGGAAGTTCCTTAATTGCAAGAAAGCGTGGAATGATCAAACTGATTTATTACGGTCAATAGAACTACAGGATGGTGAAAAAGTAAATGGCGTCAAATGTCAAAGAAGACCCTTCTATGAACACTGATTTTAAAGGGCCAGATTTTTGCGTTTTGAACCCGGTGGACTAATTTTTGTGACGTGTCAGTAATGCTTTACGAAAAATTCAAAGAAGATTCACGCACTCAAGAATAAAATTCGTCAAGCTATTCATAAAGCAGGAGCTAAGACCTTCGAAAATGTATTGACAAATTTTGTGAACAGGATGGCCTACTGCCAAACGAGTCATTTGAATAAAAATTATCATATAAAAATGAAAAAAATGATTCACTCTACAGGCAAATAACAAAAAAGTGTAAGGGGGTATGAAATTCCTGTGAAAGTACGTTCGATGCCATTATTTATGGAACTCGATTTCTTTTGCACGGCCACCACGGGCACGCTTGCAGAAGTCCAGACGCTGAACCCAATTTTCGACGGTTTTCAAGCATAAATCGGCCGATACTGCTGCAATTTCACGTTCGATATTCGTACGAAGTTCATCAATCGTCGCTGGCTTGTTGGCAAAGATCATAGACTTGACGTAGCCCCACAGGAAATAGTCTAACGGCGTCAAATCGCACGACCGAGGCGGCCAAGCGACTGGACCATTTCGTGAGATAACACGTTCTTCAAACTTGGTTTCCAATAAATTGATTATGACATTCGCTGTGTGGCTTGTGACGCCGTCCTGTTGGAACCACATGTCCTCCAAGTCCATATCATCCAATTGGGGCCAAAAATATTCGGTTATCATCCCGGAAGAAGTACGGCCCAATGACGCCGCCGGCCCATAAACCACACCAAACCGTAATTTTTTCGGGATGCAATGATGACTCATGGAGTACGTGTGGATTGCTGCCTGACCAACACCGCATGTTTTGTATATTGACGGAGCCATTCAGCCAGAAATGAGCCTCATCGCTGCAGATGATTTTTCGATGAAAATCCGAATCATTTTCAAGATGTTGCTCAGCCCAATTCACGAACATACGACGCTTCTGGTGGTCAAGCGGCTTCAGTTCTTGCGTCAATTTTATCTTGTAAGGATGTAGGCCAAGATCTTTTCGCAAAATTCGCCACAACGACGTCACAGAGATGCCCAACGCTTGAGAACAACGTGTGAGAGACACATTTGGGCTTTCTGCAACTGAAGCCTCTGTGCCTGTGGATTCAAATTTTTCCACTAGACGCCCAATTGTTGATTTGCTAGGACGATTATGATGACCATAAATTGGACGTAGCGCTTTTAACGTTGAGGCCACTGACTCCGAATTTCGGTAGTAAATTTTAATAATTTCGACTCGTTGTTGGCTCGTATATCTTTCCATCATGAAATGGAAAACCTTACTGAAGAGAAATGTCAACAGAGCGGCAAGAAATATGGCGTCGTTTGCTGTCCCTGTCGCTCTACTTTTGTAGCGTCCCTTCTGAAAAACCCTTTACAAGAACCCAAGGTGACTTGCATCTTTTATATTTAGTGTTCACTTACGTCCAGCTGCTAAGAGTTAACCTTGAAATCACGTGGACGAACATACTATATGTACTGTGAGTGAAATAAAAATATTGTGAACTATTTTTTTTTCTTAATAAAGTGGATAAAATATCCTCAGCGTAAAGTATTACGCGTCCAGATCGACGAACAAAAAGTCGATTTCACGGCACAAGAAGACACCAGTTTAACGACCGATCCGAGATACGAGCATCCAACGCATCAAAGAAAGGCCAAAACTGCTCGATATGAAGAGAGAAACGTGGAAAATATTTTTTTCGAAGTCGAGGAAGGTCCGATGTATGAAGCAGGAATGGCAGATTGAATAAATGTAAGTCTACAATATCATTTCATGACATAGACTGCGAAAAACTTTACGCGAAACTTTAAACGCATTTTTCTCGAAACTGTCTTTTTCAAAACAATACCCACGATTTCTCAGGTTCTACTGGACCGATTTAACTGGAATTTTAAGAGAGCCGTGTCTATGTCTGGAACTATCCCCATCCATAAATTTCTAATACTTTTTTTTTTAATTCGAAACAGTCAAAAAAGTGCTACAAAAATTGTGTTTTTTTTTTCAGGCAGTCGCCATTTTGTGCAAAAAAAAATATCTTTCCAACTTTTCCGTAGTTCCAGACATTGCGACATTATTCTAGATTAATAATCTTTCTTTTTTTGGTTTCAGATTGCTAGGAGGGTTGAAGTCGTGGGCATGGTTACGCGCCAATTTTTTGAGACCCCCACTTCATCAACTGCTTATTTTTGAAATTTGCAAACATTTTGTATTTTTTTGATTTTGTTCTGTATTCTTGTTATGTTAATAAATAACTAATAAAACAATGGATACTAAAAAAAGTAATTGCCTTTTTTTATGACACTTCAAAAATTACATGAAATTCATGCCTCTAGACTAGAATAGCCCCTTAATAGACAAGTAGTTTGCAGGAGAATTGCATGAAGGACTTCAAAACTAATATGGAAAAAATCAGAAATCTATTTTGCACAAAAGTCTGGCCAGCAAAATGACAGCTAGTTTTTCGGAACTAAACGACAGTCATCAGAAAACGTTCTTCCTGCTTCAAAACTGCCTGTTAAATCGTGTCAAAGCTGAATTTTGAGCAAAATTTTTTACAACATTAGGATACCCGGTGAAGTTTGTCCCGCCCAAAACTATTTCGCGCTCGATGATAGAATTTGTTGAATTTCAATAATTGATAAAATTAAACTTTTGAAGTTCGATTGAACCAGACCCTTAAGAGGCACGGGTCAGGTCTAACCAAAGATTTGTGGTCGAAAACGCTCTTTGTTTCGTTGTATAATTGGACATTGTGACTTGGGACTCATCGATTGTCATTATGAATGCAAGACGTACCAGATATTGATCCAACCATCAATTATAAATTATTTGTTTTTAGTCAAATCCAATGAATTTTGGAACTTCGTTGGATAATTGTTTTTTTTTTTTTTTGTCCGGATAAGTTACACAATCAACTTACTTGAAGGAATGTCTTCCAGTTCCTTCAAATCGCCAATCGCATAAAGTTTATTGGAGAAGATATCAGTCTGTTTTTGTGTGCCATGGTGCATTCGTCCCAAATGATAATCTTACAACTCTTTGAAATGTTGCATGTCGGTTCGTCAATCGGTTGGAGATTCCACGGCAGCTTCAACGCAGAATTAGTCGCTCTCGACCGCCAGCCAACTACGTGGCTTTGAATGCAAGAGCAATTTCTGATCTCAAACCAAACCGAACCCAACAGTAGTTAAGTAACGTTTCGCGGATCGATGAAGCAAATGTCTCCGTTTTGGTCGTTAAGAAGTCGTAAACGTCCTTCTGCTGCGGAGTCAACATACTGAATATTCGCTTGAATTGCTTAGATTTGGAATTCTGACTCTTATCACTGCTTTTTCACGATCCAAGGAAAACAAAAACAAGAACAGAAAAATCCCGATACAAAAAGTGTTTTGAAGATCTATTTGCATAAATTTTTCAAATTTTCCTCTAAAATTTTCTGACTTTCTCATCATGGACGGAGATGAGTACAAAAATAAAATCGAGGTTAAATCGAGTTATACACGGTCTTATCTTTGCGATATTTTTTTTTTAAATATACACTGCTCGTCATCAGGTTAGCACACCCCGAAAAATCAATACAATTGATTTTGTTGTGGTTTTTATTAAAATGCAGCTACTATTTTCTCATCTTTGTGTACACTCTCACTGGCAATTTGAAGATTACAAGGATTTAAGGCTGTCAATCGAACACTCATGACTCGGCCGCAAGGTTCGGGGCAAGTGTTTGCGTAACCGCAAGTTTATCTACAATTCAAAGAGTGATGAAGAATGCTTCACATTAAAAAAGACTGAAACTGAAGAATAAAAAACCCACTTTACTTTGCTCTGGAATTCTGAATGACGCAACGTTGTCTTTTCAGATGAACAGAAATTCAATTTCGAAGGTCCAGACGATTACAACTACAACCTTCCATGATATTTACAAAGAGGAACACCAGTTGGATCGCCTTCATAGTCGGTTGGGGGATGGGTTGTGGAGCCATCTCCTTCTTCATACGTGTGATTAACAGTTTTTTACAGCAAATATGAATGCAAACATTTGTAAAAGTATACTTGAAACGACTTTTCCTCACTTTAAAATTTCGTTTTGCAACTTGCCATGATATTTTCAACAAGACAAAGCTCTGATCCACTCTGCGCGGTTGGTTAAGTCACCGATTGAGGCCCATTGGAAAACTATACTTTTTGTTTTATTTAACTGAGAATTGAATCGGTCACAAACACCAATAATTTCAAAATTATAGCTCATCTAGTTTGGCTGATATCACTTACGCTACGAGGTGTTCTAACCTGATGACGATAATTTATAGGAAAATGTTTGATACCTTGGATTACAATCATCGAAAAATTTTAGCATATTATACAAAACTTAATATAACACATCTAAACGTTCCTCTTGAATCACTCGCTCCGATTGTGAAAACCGTATGAAAATCCTTTTGGTAGTTTTTCAGTTTATCGCGTTCAAACAGACAGACAAGCACTTTGTTTTATAATATTTTTACTGATTATTGAAAAACTAAGTACATATAACTAAAAAATCCCTTCTAAATTACTCATGAAAGGCTGTTATGACACTGCAAAAAAATTAATTGGAAACCGATCGAATTTTAGTTTAAATAAATGCAACTGCAACAACAATTACGTCGTTCGTTCGGTGGATACTCTGAAAATTAACTGTAAGTTTAAATAATTTTTTACCATCTATTCTTCTTCAGTGATGAGTTCGAGTTTTTGTTTAGTGCTGATAATGTTCATAAAGCCGCCAAACTCAATTTTTTAAACGTACTCGAAATATAGTGAATCTTTTTTCTAGCAGAAAAATTGTGTCACACCTCCGGTTTCGCACCAGTGCTCCTTTTAAAAGCCGTGGGGGAATAGGTAGAAGACTTTTATGGAACGAAGATAATACCGCCGAAACAGTGGCTAGTCTATTTTGCAAATGACTTCAAAAGTTAGTGTCCCTGAGCTAAGTTTTTCGGGTGAAATTGTTTACAATTAAAGAGACCATGTTTTCTGCTGTTTGTTTCATAGAGCGTTGGCGCACTGGTACAACACTTCTATGGTACTAGTCATCGAAGTACCTAAACTGAATGACATCGCGGGTGTTTTTCCCAAGAACTTATTTATCGCTTTGATTTTTTTTTTTTTTTTGAGATCGAATGTTCACTTATCCAGAATGACTAAACAAAATGTTTTTATTGAGTTTTTGTGTTCCACTTTTCGGTTATCAAAATCGGACGATGCACGTTTTTCTGATTAGATTTGAAACAGAAGCACTTACAAATTAAAGGGCTTATCAAGTGTCACGCTCCGCAAAGACACATAAGTAGATTATTGGAATTTTAAGTCGACATAAATCTGATAAGCTTTCGACAAATTAAATTGAAAAAGTTTCCGTTTAGTTCAGATTACAGAGAACAATTTACCACTGTAACGTATCAATGAAGATTTGTCAGAATTTGTAAGCAAATCACCTTTTTATGGTAAATAACTTTTAGACTTAAAGTTCCAATTGAAATATTTACTTAAAAACACTAACCAGGTTAAAAGATAGACACCACGCAAGAACGTATCCTAACAGCAATAAGGATATCCCGCGATGATCGAATTGCCAATCAAAGCGACAAAATGCTGATTGTCACAAGCACATTTTTTATTCATTTGAAAGGCCCATCGATGCCATAATGTATGGGATATAACATCGTTGTCCAATGTCCAATTTACCATTTCTCTGGCGCATAAATCAGGCTGACCGATGGCATAGTTTATATTGACTTGGGTTATGTTGGCTCTGGTTTGTGGCTTATTTGCATAGATCTGCGACTTCAGAAAACCCCCACAAGAAAAAGTCTAACGGGGTAAAATCGCACTATATCGGTGACCAGTTCACATCACCTCCACGTGAGATGACCATATGCCATGGAACCGCTCGTGTAGAATTTTTCTGTTGAAACCATATGTCATTGATGTCCATATGATTCAACTCAGGCCAAAAGAAGTCGGTCATCATCGAACTATAGCGCTCGCCGTTGACGGTGATGGCCTGGCCAATGTCATTCTCAAAGGGATATGGACCGATGACGCCGCTAGCCCAAAATCCACACCATACAGTGACTTTTTCGAGATGCAATTGGACGCTCTTGGATCTCATGTGGAATTTTTACGTCCCATATTCTACAATTTTGTTTGTTGACGTACCTATTCAGCCAGAAATGTGCCTCATCGCTGAAGATGATTTTTCGATGAAAATTAGGATGTTTCCAACTGCTCCAAAACGCATTCAGCGATAGAAAGTTGTTGTCTAAGCTTAAATTTCTGGTTAACTTCAGCTCCTGGGTCAGTTGAATGTTGTACGGGTGCAGGCGAAATCACGATGAATAATTAGCCAAGTTTTGGTCTGCGAGTTCTCGACTGTCTCGGATTCTCCTGCACACTCTTACGGACAGCGGTGATATTTTCGGCAGATCTTGAATTTTTTCGTCCTACGTGTTTTGGTGACTGTTTCCTGAACCAGTGAACTCAAGTTTATCAATCACGTTGCGAATAGTCCTCTCGGAAAGACGATTATGGCGACCATAACATGGGAAAAGCGCATGGAACCTTGCCCGAACAGAACACCCATTTTGATTAAATAATTATATTATATGCACTGATTTAACAAAACAGACTGAATAAACGACAGCCAATTTGACTGATGAAGCTTCAACAATATGGCCGCTAACAACTGTCAAAGTTCAGAATTCCATATTGGAAGACCCTTTAGTATTAGTAATACATTTAACTCTTTTTGAATACAATATCAGAAAAGCTGATTTTATAAAATAAAATAATTGTTTATCTTTGTTAAATTGGTCAAATGTTCTTAATTTTTTCTGATGTTTATTCTAACGTCTTTAAATTCTATCCGTTTTTAAGAATCCGTTCCGATTCTGAAATAAAAAAATTTTGAGAACCTGCGTTCTCTAAAACTACTTAAGTGCAAAATAAATTTGCATTAAAGCATCGACTTTAAAATACCTTAATTACATTCAAGGGGTATAAAGTGAATAAAAAATTAATCTAAAGTAATAAAGTAATAATGATGACACTTATCATAACTCTCTTGTTACATCAAGTCTGTTTTCTGACTTTTTTAAATCTACTTTTTTAAACTGTGATATTCTTAGCTGTGATAGTCTTGACAGAATTGACCAACTTTTTTGTCTTAACTACTGACAATATAGCGACATCTATGATATATCTTATCTTGACGACAACATCGCATTAGGTCCAGCTGGTTTACTTAACATTTTTCAAGTTCACATTCTGTTTCGTTCAATCAATCTTTGTCCGATTACTGCAATTCCTGTTGTCTGGAAGATGTCGTTTAAGCATGTTAATTTTAAAACTTTACAAAATTGGCTTGAATCAAAAGTACCAAATTCTGATATAATTCTTAAATTTTTACAGGTTGCTGCTCAGGTTATTTAACTATAAATTCAGGAGTACCATAAGGTAGCCACTTGGGTCCGTTATTGTTCAGTTTGTATATGGTATGTATGAATTGTATTCTTTTTCAACGAGATCACAATGTCTTATTTATGCTGACGAGGATAAGAAGATACATAAAATTGGAGACTATGATGATCTGCAGCGTTTTATTTGTGGGGTACCAATAATTGTTTGTTTGTTTGTTTGTTTTTAAATGCCAAAAAGTATAATTTAATTAATTTTATACGAAAAAGTTCACCTTGATCGCCATCTTTCGCATAGAAATTAAATTGCTCGACAATGCCACGGTTTTAGGAGTTGTATTGGATCTGAAACTTGAGTTTAAACCACGCATTTTTTTCAATAAAACGAACTCAATGCTTGGTTGGATAAAAAGAGAGTGTTAAAAATTGTTCATAACTTCTGTTTGTCCGATCCTCGAATATGCTTGTCAAATGTTGTCTCCTCGCTTCAAATGTCATATCGACAGGATTGAAAGAGTCCCAAAAAGAATTTTGATATTTCCCTTGAGCTGACTGGGATGACAAGACCCATATTTGTAACTTCCCACCTTATACAAGCAGACTTTAATAATAAATTGCCAAACCTTGAGTGCAGACGATTGCATCTTTGTTTCTGTTTCATAATAAATTCTTTAATGTAGGTTTTTCTCCTTTTAATAATATATTACTATTCTTTAATAAATATTCACACTTTTTGAATTGTAAAATGCTGAAAACGAGCAACGTTTGTCAAGTCGATACTCATAATCTCATCGTCGACCTTAAAGCCGCATATGACATGAACCTCACAAAGCGATGGCCTAATTCGGGATCCCGATAAAAACTGATCCGGGATTGTTACTAAACGCACAAAATAACATGATGCAGTTTGACCCAAGAACGTCTGAATTATTCTAAACTTGCGCCAGATCTCGGCAATGAGATGTGCAGCCATTTGATTTTTTCAACCAGAAAAAGAGGCCAAATGAATTGGTCTTCAAATCCATTCCGTGGTCATCAAATGTCCGATTCGTCGAACACCAACTGAGAGGACACACCACAACCAGAAAGAGTTTACCTATCTCAGGATAAATTTTGACTACACAAATGACACATCGTTGGAGATCCGATGATGCCAAGCTAGTTAGGATCAAAACTTCTAACTCGAAGGACAAAAATCAACTTTGAAGTTGAGCCCAATGTTTGAAGATTACCAAGGAAGCAGAACCTTCGGACAAAATTGTCTGTCGTACAGATGGTCCTGCTTGCCTACAAGGAGGATAAACCGCGAACTCTACGAATAAAAAAATAACTCAACGAGTTTTACTTAAATGCGGATCTAGTCCGAAAGGCTCAAATCTTTCGAATACAATGGCTCAGTCATATTGAGTGGATAGAGAGCTATGCTCCAGCAGAGAGTGTCTTCGAATCTCAGTTACGAAAAAGGAAAGCGTTCTCCAAGGATCAAGCAATCGCGGATGCCAGGCAGCTTCCGTGGAGGATGTAAAGCAGCTTTTTACTCAGACTCCAAGGATCGATGGCCTGAGAAGGGACTCAATAAAAGCTTTTTAGCCAACTCTCCTAAAACATTGAAATTGGCGCATCGCTATTGCAACAATCTCGAAGCCTTTAAATCTTGTTGCCCACCCAAACCTCATTTAATATTCTTTTTTCTTTCATGTCGGGTTATAAAAAGGAAACAAAATAATGTGCAAGTGCACTCTCACCCCACCCTTGATTCCAAATTACAAAACCCAAACTGCACCTCTGCGAAATACACATGCACATTCAATGCACCTTATCCGTCCAACAATCTCCGGAGCTGAGTCAAAGACACCAACAAATAGGATACATTTCGTGCAGCAAGAATAGCGTGCAAAGTTGAAAGTTGAACGCCTCAGCAGGATGCAACAAATATCCTTTTCTATAATTCTGATTTGCGCGCGCGGAGTGCTCCTCCAGCTCCTTCAGCTCCACCAGCAACACCCCCACGATTGAAGCATTCCGCATCTTTTCGTGTGAATTTATTGTTCTAAATGTGGAAAGACGAAGGAGACCAAAAAAAAAAACGACTTTTACGATTTCTATTTCGGGATTCGAGAATACAGTGCTCCTCCGTCGCAGCGTCTGGCTCCTGGAGACTTGCGACTGTGTGGAGAGGTTTTATAAAAATGCAGTCAATCGGATGATGGTATCGTGTGGCGGAGCCATAATTTATTGCATTCACTTATGGAATGGGGCATCAGCAGAGTGCCAATGCGTTTTCATAATGTTTGTTTGTGGCAATGGAAGCAGTTCTAGAATTTCCCACAGCCCCAGGCTTAAATGTTTTTCAGAATAAAAATAAAATTAAAAGCGCCCATCTTGCATTGGTTAGGAGAAATGTATACGTACTTAAGCAATTGGTTTTTCCTTGGCGAAGGTTTCATTTTGTTTTATTGCTTGGAAAGCGGTTTTTCCGATAATATACCGTAATTGTCCTGATAAGCAGTTTTCTTCGACGGTGATGTGATTGTGTTTGGCGAATGAAATTGGAATTTATGTCGCCAATCGGCAAGAAAAGGAGAATGGTGATATTTGCCACAGAGCAAGGATACGAAAGGTACAAATTTGTGTTTAGTCTCCGTTTTCACGGAGTTTTCTTCGAGAATGATTTGCATGCCCAAAAATGTATCACCCTACCGGAAGATGCTTCAACTTTTGCAAATGTTTTGACGTTTGTGATTTAAACGAATCATACTACACCGTGTCGTGAAGGCATGGTTCTTGCGTTCTATTTGACGCGAGAAGCCTCGTACCTCGTAGTGCTGATTCCAACAAGAATAAAATTGGTTTGTGTGCGAGTAGGTCTGCCCATACCATGAACTTCCCATCTCAAGATAAAAAAAAATGTAGGTGCTGTTTTATTTGCCGCCACCATCAAATTCCATTTGGGTTATGAAAACATCATAAATTTCCTAGAAAAATGCATTTTGATAGAAAAAATTAAAATCATTAAAACAAAACTGACGAATTTAATATTAATTTTTCAGACTTTTCTCTCGAAACTACATAAGTCGCCTTCATTTGCTTTTGAAAGTTTTCTTGCTTCTGCATCATATATCATAGTAGGACGGGGATGGTAGGCCGACGTTCGGTTCTTCGAGAAAGGGCTTTACATTAATGCTTTCTTAGCCACAGGTATTCTCGGTTTGACCTCAACGTTGGTGTTATTATCTGTGTTTTCTGCGAAGCCTAAGCAAAGTTCCTAACTACCACAAAGTTCTAGCTGTCTATGTTAACGTTCTGAACCAGACGTCGCATTTGGGTGTCCTTTCTTGATGACAGCATATATTTCTTTTTGCCCTATTATACAAAAAGACGAGCTTGGATGGGATGCCTAGACATGGCTTCATACATCTCGTCTTTGTTGACGAAACAGAAACCATCTGCCGATATATTATATTTAGGACTCTACATTTGGCACAGTTAAGATGGTCTCCTTTCTTTAAGAGCGGGCAAACAATACTGAGATTCCATTTTAATCTTTGATGCTTTATTGTTTCATTGCCGTGGCATTGAAAAGTTCGACAGCCAAATTTGCTTTTTTAGATTGAAGCTTATATGTTATTGCTATCTATTTCGTCTAGGTAGGGTAGACGCTGTTGGCCTACGTCGTCTAATAAATCCTTCAGCATTGACTGCAATTCGACTATGACTTTTCCACTTTGAACTGTGCAGGCTTTGGTTTGGGGTCTGTAACCCTGAGATAATTGTTTTTTCGAACGTCTTTCCTGTTTCTTTATATGTCAACATCGTCGATCGCGCATTTCTCATGCTTGAGAATGTTGTGCACGAAATTAAAACTGCAAATTAGAACACTTGAAAATTTGTCACGCGTGGCAATTACAGCATAATTTCTCGCACTTAGCTGTTTAACAATCCGTTTGTTCCAACTTACGGCCGATTGCATTTATTGTTCTGGTCAATAGGAAACAAGAGAGGGAGTTTCTGAAAATGCTTATTTTCTTAGTGACCACTTTGTGTAGGAGTTTAGTTTGCCAAAAGAATGGAAAGTGTGCAATCAGATTGTTACTGAAATTGTTTTGTCTGAGCACATGCAGAGTGCAGACAGTCCATCAGTTGCTGCCCGCAGACCTTCAGTCGCCGCTGAACAATGCTCAAGCATTTCCAGTAGAAATTCATCACGAGCGTGATGAGGTCCATTAGCATCTGAAAGGACTTTACTATAAAAAAAAACTGTATTTACTGAGAGTCCACGTAGCATTCAAGAATTTCATCACATCCACGGGCCTCAGTTTATCAAGGACGTCGGTAGTGGCGACTAGTTAATGAAACAGAACCTTGAAGGATGCGTCTCATTTTAGTGATTAACATTGGTTGGCAAGATCGCTCCATTTGATCACTCCCGAATTCATTTATGGTGTTGGCCACACTTAGGAAGTCCTCAAAGAGCAGACAACAGTGTGAGACCTTAACGCCTGAAGTTCTCGTTAAAACTTTAGCCCAAATGCTCATCAACAATGACTGCACTCACATGACCAATATCATCCCAAAAAGGATAGTGGAAAAAAAATCAAAAGGCAAAAATTAAACATTTAAAAATAAATTAAATTATATTGTTTCTGTTTAAAGTTAAACAAGATCGAGTGAGTGTTTTTGGCCCACCCTGTAAATAGTAGAAGAATGATAAAAAAAAAAAATTGGCACATCATAAAGAATTATGGCACAGAGAACTTTGCTAGTCCTTTTTAAACAGCTCATACGAAAGTCCTTGTTTGTTGTTACGTCATGCGTTTCAGGTTCGTGTTTTCTTAACTGGTATTTCAAGGAATGCGAATTTTGTAGAACTATTTTGAACACAAAAAAATACTAATTTAAATTGTTGGCATTAAGATGATCTTGACAACATTTTGATTTTTGGAAAAATGTTTGTCTCATGACCGTAAAACCTGATAGTGTTTTTTATGCATTAAATGGTAAAGAGTCCGCCAAATAACTTTTTTTTTTTTGAAAGTACGATCCTTCCGGTTAATAATGGAAAATAATTTCATTAAAATACACGATCGGTCCAATTTTTAAGCACATTATCGATTGTGTGCAGCTGTATTTCACCAATGGCTTCACGAATATTGTCCTTTAAAGCGTCAATTGTCTCTGGCTTATGGGCGTTACACTTATCTTTGAGGGCACCCCACAAATAATAGTCCTACGGTGTCAAATCGCAGCTCCGAGGTGGCCAAACGACATCAGCTCTGCGGCTGATAATGCGATCTTCAAAAACAGGGCGCAAAACATCGAGTGTTGCTTTGGCTGTGTGGCACGTAGCGCCGTCCTGTTGAAACCAAATGTTGCCAATATCCTCCTCTTCAATTTTTGTGAACAAAAATTCATTCAACATGGCCCGATAACGATCGCCATTGACTGTAACGGCCACTCCTTGCTCATTTTCGAAAAAAAATAGCCCAATTATGCCTCTGGACCAAAATTCGCACCAAATAGTGACTCGTTTTGGGTGCATCGGCTTTTCAATGTATGCGTGCTGGTTTTCTGTGCCCCAAATGCGACAATTTTGCTTGTTTATATACCCGCCAAGATCGAAATAAGCTTCATCTGAAAAGATGATTTTTTTTTGGCAAAATCGGCATCTTCTGTAAGTCGATCGCAGGCCCACTTAGCGAAGCGAGAACGCATTGGATGGTCAGTTGGTTCAACTTCAACTCCTGAACCAATTGGACTTTGTATGGCGTCATACCAAGGTCTTTATGCAAAATTCGTCTCAATGATGTCTCCGAAATGTTCAATTCTTGAGAACGACGGTGAATTGATGTTGATGGCGCTTCACGCACGCTTTCTGCTACAGCAGCAATATTCTCGGATATACGCACTGTTTTTGGCTTTTCAAGCGTTGTTTATCGAAGAGGATTCCAGTTTCTTTCACTCTGTTCACAAGATAACGAACATACGGAGCTGACGGTGCTTCTCTTCCTCCAAAATCCGTACGCAATTTTCGCACACATTCTGCAACATTACCATGATTTTCAAAGTAATGTCGGAATATTTCCCAGCGTTGTTCAAGCATATACACAACCATATTCGTTCAGCGGAAGGATAAAACTAATTATCTGTCAAATCAGACATGAGCTAAGTGTTACCATTCACGAAATAAGTACTAGTTGAAAAAAAAAGTTAAATGGCGGACCCATTTTAACCCATCGACCGACTTAACCCAAGGAATGATAGTATGCTTTTCGGAATGGCCTACATTTATCTCCGCCTAAAAAAGATGTACTCCATTAACAAAACAAAAATTGGGGAAATAAAAGACTTTAGGAGACTCAAAAGTTCTATCCGGTCGGACGAAAAAATGTGAAGTTGCTCAATATAAATATAAAGCAGCAATCAAAAACATCAAAAAAGTTGATTAAAATAGCGAGTACTCTTGAACAAAAATTTGTAAATTTATATAAACCCATTAACATTTGAATGAACTTCGAATAAAACGTGAACGCATGGAGTACCACAGGGCTCTTTGCTATACCCTCATCTATTTTGCCCGCTTTAAAATAACCGTACTACCGTTTGTTTTGCGAACAAGCTGTTTGAATACTTTTGGAAATGACTATGCAATTGACCTTCATTCGAATAACGTCTAGAAATCGTTGACATTTTCTTTACAAAATTTATGAAATTTACTGCGCCCATTTTAATCGTTCATCTGAGGCGGAATCGATTTATGTCTGTGTGTAGTTGCTTATAGCCATTCAATACGAGCTCAGAGTGCGCGAACCGAAGAAGTCTTTGTTGAAGCTAACATTCGGCGCATTACTACGGCAATAGAGCCGGCTACGGTGGGAAAAGTGGATCAATAAATGATATGGATGCTTCTCTGATCACGGAGGAGATTAAGTTTAAAAGACTTGAACCCAAGGTGTTAATATTGGGTCGTTGTTTGAACCGCAGACACACGTATGTTTGGTTGTAACATTTAGCTCGATACTTAGCATCCGAATAAGAGTGAAGAGATTTAGTGTCTAATTATTTGCTTCTTCTTAGCTGGCGCTACAGTTTGGGGTGGCCTCAATCAATATGCCTCTCCAACTAGTACAGTCTTGAGCTAGGCGCCTCCATTTTCGTACACCCAAGTGATTGAGGTCTCTTTCCAGTACGCCATCGGAGGCAAATTCTTCCTCCACCACGTTATCCCTCGGGGTAAGACTGGTATAGTCTCCGAACCGGAATGTTGGTGTCCATTCGCTTGACATGACCTATCCATCTGAGTCGAGACATTCGGATTCGTTTGGCTAGGTCGATGTCGTTGTCCAGCTCGTAGAGTTCGTCGTACAATCTTCTCCTCCAAACTCCTCCTGCGCAGACGGGAGCGAATATAATTCGAAGGATTTTTTTTTTTGAAGCGACCAAGAAACTCTTCGTCCGCAGATGGACTTGGGCTTGATTCTGCGAGAGGGGGTTTTATTTTTTTTTTTTCAATTGCCGTCCAAGCCTGAAGACACAGCGACCGCCAAGAGTCATTGTTCGTTTTATCTCCGCGGTCGTATCATTTCCGGAGTTTACTGCGGAGCATAGGTAGACAATGTCCTTTACTTCTTTGGTTGTTTCTGTCTATTATGAACAGTTGAGTCCTTCCGATGATTACAACTCCATCGGCATATGCGAGAACTTTTACAGACTTGTGGATGATCGTGTCTCTGGTGTTAATGTCCGTATTACCCACGATCGTCTCGAGAATTTAGTTAAAAAAAATCACGACATTGTCTTAATCGTTTTTGTGACCAAAGGTCCCGGTAAGATGGTTGGATCAACGAAGCAACGGGCGTTCTCCATCGTTGTTCTGCTAAGGCCGACGAGTTTTGCACGGAAGCCAAAACTAGACAATTCGTTATACAACAGCTCGTCTTTATAAATACTGTCGTACGTGGTATTAAAATCGATCTGGAACTCTTGGGTCTTTGTCAAGATCTGCCGCAGTGGTCAGGTTATTTAGGAAGGGCTTCAGGCTTTTTTTAGAATCGGGCAAACGATGCTGAGACTCCATCAGTCGGACATACTCTCATTAGACCAAACTGTGGTTGTTTTTTGCATTCGTTTGAATTCGCAGATTTTTTTTAACATTCGTAAAAAAGCAAATGCCTCAATTTTAGTGTGATTCTCAAGCTCAGCATGTTGATAAACTTCGCCGCTTTATTTAACTACAAAATTACCTTCTTTAGATATTTGTAATGGGATGTCCCGCCCATTTGATCAGTTCGGGAAACAAGTAAGTCATTTTAGGGATGCAAACATTTTTGATAAAGCTGTGCATTGAGAATGGTATGATGCATAAAACCACATCAAGCCTGAGAAGTAGCTGTGTTGTTGAAGCACTTAGCTGTCACACAACTTGCGGCATAAAAGAAGACGACCACTTTCAAAGATTGAGGTATTTTCTGTTGCTGAGTGTTCAAATTGCAGTACCATAGGATCTCATCTATTCAACCGCTAAACTTGAAACCCCTTCATAGCCCTTTAAAATCGTTGCACAAACTTTAAGCCAGAAGTGCATCCAACCATTTATACCAATATCGTGTGAAACACGTGCCACCCCTTAACGTCTGCACACAACGGAATGCAATGTTGGCGCACACCAGCCTTCCTCAACACAACGACTATGACGACGCTGACGATGAGGACGTCTCACATTAAATAATGACTTGGCGTAGTTTACTCTAAAAGCGGTTCCTATTCCCATGTAGATATCCAGGCAGACAGCTCTCTCTGTGTATACCCCCCGCCGTATACAGATCGCAACCAACCGTCAAAATAAACGAACGACAGAAATATTTAGCTGCCAGTAGTAAGTAAATGGTGTCTGCTGAAGCTAGCAGGAAAGGTTGACGTTGATGTGTGTGTCGTCCTTTGGCAACGATGGAGTTTGTCGACCGATTCAGTCAGTCAGTCAGTCTGTATGCGGCGATAGCAACATCCAAATTATGCATAATAAAAAGCAATCTCCCGCCCGCCTCCATCAGACAGGAGTTTCCCACGTAACTCTCATTTCGCCAGCTTTATCCTGGCAATGACGAGTGCATCGACTTGCGAGCCTGATTACTGCGCTTCCACTATTTGGCATTTTTCGTCAAGGGTTGATAATACGAGGATAATTTCGTCGCCCAGCACCATGCTCCTGGTGACGAGCTTTTCAGTGTATATCCTTACTTATTCATGGCACGAGACCGAGGCAAGGCAACTTTATGCATTCTTCTCCTCGGATGAACGGAAGACTCGTACTCCTTCGTAGTATTGGTGGAACATTTTCTGTACATTATCCTCTGTTTTGGAAGCCAAAGATAACGACTTGCAGTGTTGGTCGTTGGCTTTTTCTATTTTGTTGGATTGTTTCAACTTTTATTGCGACTCCTCAAGCTCGAGGCTTGGGCTCGTTTCTTTTTTTATGCTAATACTCGTACACGGAATGAGATTGCATTTCTCTCTCTCTCTCTCTCTGCTTTGTGTTTAATTTGTTTAAGGGATGAGGATTTATGATTTCAGATAGCTTCCCAGTGGATGGCGGAAAAAAACATTGTTTCACTAATCGGGTTTGGTAACTTATAATTGAAAAAATTCTATGAGGTCCTTCAGGGAAATCTTCTTTGTTGGAGAAGTCAGAATAAATAAAATTAGACTTGTTGCTGTTAGCCGAAAATATGTTTGCATCTCGTTATTTAGGGTGGCGCATTAATTTGTAGCAAATTTGAACAAGTTTGTTGGGGAAATGTTCCGATAGATTTTTTAGGTCTTTTTCAGAGAAAGTCCTGCGATATAAGTTGACTCCGACAAAGAGGATGAATTAAGAAAGGAATGGAAAGAAAAAAATTGAAGACTCGACAAACAGATGGATAAGATCCATACTAGAAAATCGAGTTATAACTTCCTCACTTGGAAGCGTGTCAAAGTCAGTCACTGCAACGAGAGGCTTTCTCCAGGGAGGTGTCCTGTCGCCTCTCTTCTGGTCATTGGTCATAGACAACCTCTTAGTGAAGAGGCAAATCTGACACTACAATCACTAGCGTTATGCATTCAGCAAAGAAATTTCTGTGAATCCTAGCAAAACCGTTCTGGTTCCCTTCACAATGAGGAGACAACTGACTCTGTCTCTAAATGTTATTGAGGGAAGTCAAGTATCTCGGTCTTATCTTGGATATGAAACCGAACTGGACTGCACATAGCAAGTCCATCACAGAACGCGCTGTAAGCGGTTCTACGGTAGGATTTGAGGTCTCAAACCTAAGATGCTTTACTGGCTGCACATCATGATGGTTAGACCTTTTATTACCCACGCAGCCATAATTTGGTGGCTGTAAAAAAGCTGTAAGAAGTCCAACGTTTAGCTTGTTTGGGCATCACCAAAAATCATCAGAAATGTCCTTAAAATGCAACTGGCAATGAAATACAAACGAGGTGACCAAACGGGACACTTGAAAATAATCAATTTCATCACGGATAAAGATTGGTTCTGCTCAATCCCAGATTGGATGAAAGCAACATACTGCTTAGGGAGTATCTTTGAGGTAGACCCAACACAAAAATCTCTATTCCCATGGGAAAACATCTAAGTGTTTTCTGGGCTGTAAGCCATTGAATCCTGTGCCATAGAAAACCTTGAAAAAGGCCAAAGAGGGGCCAGAATTTAAATAAATATATTCAGACAGCCAAGCAGCGCTCAAGGCACTGTCATCCAATCTAGTGGAATCAAAATGTGTCAAAAGCTTCTACGAAGCCTTACAATCCCTTGCCCGACGTAAGAAAGTTAGGTTTGGATGGGTTCCAGGTCATCATGGAATCGAATGCAACGAAATTGCGGACGAACTAGCCAGGGCTGGTTCTAAAAACCGCGTTCACTGATCCGGAACCTTTCTGTGGCATAAGCTGGACTACGGCCACAGGTCTAACCAATAAGTGGGGGAAAACAAGCTACGGATCTAAATCAATCCCTTCTCTTACAGAGAAATCTTTAATCTCAACAAGGAGAACATTAGCTCGTAAGCTCGTAAGCTTCCTCTCAGGCCATTGCCGCTTGAGATCACATCTAACCAAACTAGGGCTCAGTAGAACGACCGAATGCCGACTCTGTTTGGAACACGACGAAACGGCTGTAAACATTTTTTGTGAATGTCCAGCTCTAATTTGGTTAAGAAGGCGTATGTTCCTCAAAGAGATATGCTTCACATTGGACATTAGACAATCCAATGCCAAGTATCAGAAGTATGGAATTTCTGTTAGCCTGAACAAACTCCACAAGATACAAAAGGTCTTTTCGTGCAGACCGCAGTGTGTGTGAGCAGAATGAACTGCAGTGCAAAAGTCGACGGTGGTTGAGGTTAACTGAAGAGGAGGCATTCTTTTATCGTTGACATTCGTAGAGATTCTGATGAAATTGCCCAGTAGAACGCCGTCGCTTCTGTCTGGACTCGTGATTTATTGGAACGGAGATCGTCCAGTTCGTATGATTAAAAACCATTAGCCAAAAGCCTTTTTGAGAGGCTAAGAAACAGGCAAGCAGTGGATGAAATCTCGGCGCCGATCAGCAGAGTATTGTGGATATATTTCTTTATTCAGAAGGTCCTTAGTGACATTGATTGAAAGGGTATGAAGAAAACCCAACTTAAGCAGATCGAGTTCTCCAAAACACTATAGAAAAATTGGTGTTGACATAAAAACTTAAAAAGAAACAAATTTATTGTTTAACTACTTAAAAAAAAAACTTGGAAGAACGACTGGAATTTCAGCATAAGGTGCCGTCTACTGGCAAATCTTAAGGTAGCTTAAAAGAACCAACACAATTTATTGCATTAACGTCTGAATTGGCCGATATCAGATTGATAACTGGCCCGAAAAAAATTGTAATGGACCAAAGCCTTGCACATTTCGAAAAATAATGGAAAATCCCAAAAAACGTTCATGCCAAAAAATAACTTATCCTGTTTTATCGCACAACACTCTAAAAATAACCCGAAGTACTATCCGAATTACTATAATCCTGCTCCTGGGTTGGATCGGAAAAGAGATTCGTTGTCAAGTAATTTTTAAGACCAACAGAACAGCTGTTCCGATTGTGTTTTTTTTTTTTTTTTTTAATTTTTTCCAGCTTTTGCGATAGGCGGACGATGTTATATTACCGCTTTCACTCAACGCACGGTCATTGAAGAAGGGGTTAGAACATGTGGTTTTCAAATGAATGAGGATAAAACTCAAATTAAGCGCGATCGGCTTATATCGCTTGAGAAGATTGGAAGCTAAACTTCAATTCCTTGAAAGTAAGTCGAATAAGAGAAACTTGTGCCTTGAAAAATTAATGAAACGTCATTTTTTTAGAAAAAACAATTTCAACTGCACACGCAGCTAGCGTATCAACGTCGGAAAAAAAATGTTCGGTCATCGGAAAAACCTTAAGTCGAGGGTTAAAAGTAACAGTGCCTGAAAAATTCAGTTTAGTTGCCATTAAACCCACTCTTTTCCCGGGTTCAAAAATGTCAGTCTTGAGCTTCTGTGCTTTATTGTTTTTAAAACATTTAATTAATGTATGATAGTTCTTTTGTGTTGTATTAAACTTGACAATTTCCGCTGGATTATTTTTTAGACGTCTTGTCCTTCGAAGTTGATCGCCAAACTTTCTGCGTAAATTTTGTCGTGACAACAAACGCGAAACCGCAAACGCAAGTCCAAGCATAAATTGGAATTGCTTGAGTTGTGTTTTCTGCGGAGATGGAGACAACACAGTCCGTTTATCGAAAAGGTTTTGACGCCATACACCTTTTTTTGGTCACAACCCATTAAACAATGGCTCGTTGGAAACGTATTCGAGTCGAAAGAAGAAGTGACCTCCACCTTGCTCGTAAATGCCAATTTGGCAGTGTTCAAAAATTTTATTTTTTAATAGTTACAAAGTGAAAGTCCTTCTTAAACATCATTAAAATATAAATCGAAATAAGCCGAAGGCCAGGCACTTTTCAATCCACCTTCGAAAATTCTCAGAGTTTTTTTTTCTTACTTTCAATTCATTTAAAAAAATATCTTTTCCTCTCGTATGTGTGAATATATTTGAAGTAATAAATTTTCTTTATAATTTCGTCTTTTAAAATTAAATAAGTCTGCCTACATTAACATTTTTCCAAGTTCAAGTTCAAGGCTAAAAGTTCCTATTCATAGTTTTTTTTTTCGTTTTTTGTATTTTTGTTTTCTGAAACCATAAAATCGGCAAAATTACAATGAAAAAAAAAATTATGTATACGCCTAGTGATAAGGAGCAAAATCAACAACAATTTTGTATTTGAAATCTCTGAGATGTTGTTTCAAGAAATTAATTTTTATGTATTCTTTGGGATTATTTTTTGTTTTTGTTTGTTTTTGTTTAAAACAAAAACAAAATGAAGCAATATTTAGATATGTGCTTTCAGCAAGTTAATTTGGTATGATCCATTTAGAAATTTATTGTTGAATTGAAATATTTATTTTTTCAGATGCTTAAGAGGAATAAATCGATTCTACAGGCAGACATGTCCCGCGATTGATGGAATTGCTTCAGACAATGGTTTGAGGTTTATTTATGTCGACATAAATAGCAACTTACTCGCTTAGTCTATCATATCAAGAATCGTTGTCAAAGGATTCTTTTATAGTCATTGAATTTCTTTTACACTCAGGTAGGAGTTTCTTTTTTAAAACGTTTAATAATCGCGAATTAGTAATTCTGTGTCCAATATTCTTTAATGGACAACTGCACCAACATTAATGCATAAGTGTATAATTACATATATAAAAGGAGTAACATATTTTTTTTATAAAGATTATGAACATCCTTAAAATGCATTTTGCATACAACGAGCAGAAGTATAAACTTATTTGCATTCACTCAATTCGCAGTATTTTCTTCCTTATCATGTGAAGTTGGCGTCAGCACTATGTTATCAGTGTTCTACTTTCACAGCGGAGGCAATGACATCGTCTACATAAACCATTAGCAATACGATCTTGGAACAAGCCAAAAGAGTGATTACTCCAACGCGGCCACAAAATGAATCTAAATAATATAGCTGGTCGACTACACTAGTGAAGTCAAGTTCAAGATTTACTCCTGGATTCGAACCCAGAACGTATTAATTGATCGAGAGCGCCTTACCATTTGCACCACCCAATCCTAATGATCCATGGGAAATCTATCAATTTTAAGGTCCAGTAAATATAAAAGAACGACCGATCGTTTAACCCAAAAGTTTCCGTGACAAAAGTACCCAACTTTGCAAAGAAAACACTAAACATGGACATCTTTACTGCTAATTTGTTGCTTCATTAATTAGAGTTTTGTCATTATTTACTAAAAACCTAATAATTGACACAAGATTTCAGGATGTATACTTATGAAATGAAGGCACTTGCAGGACCCTTGTTGTGATAGAAAGATGGATCGGGATTTCTCCGTTTATTTCAACATGTAGTTCTTAATGCCATAAGACTTTAATGCAGCCTTTTACTAAGTTTTTCGATTGCCATATGAAGTGTGCCCCTCGGTTGTGTGTTTAAGGAACTTGGCTATTGAAAAAGTCTTCCTGAGAGCAATGGAGTGCAGATTTTTTCATTGTTAATGGCAGTTTCCCTTATGCCACTAGAAGCATAAGGTTTATAAAAAAAAGTGCATTGATAGGACTATCGACTGCAGTTTAATTATCTAACCTTGGATAAGTTTTCATGGGCTAGAGCCTTACAACTGCTTTTAAGACAACATTCAATCAAGATTTTGAATATTGTTTTTGATATGCCTTTAAAGTAGACCTAAGAGTCTGTGAAAACTTTGCAGTTTTTCATTTAAAAATATTCACTGAATAGCACGTTGTAGTTGACAGAACCCTCAGTTTCACATCGAGCGACAACGTATGTTAAATTCATAAATTCTGATATTGACAGCAGTTTTAAATGGGGACAAGCCAAAAGAACAGAATTTAATGCTTCCGAAACGCAATGCTGTCTTATGTCAATAAAACGAAACTTTTTCGTCGATGAGACCGAAAGGCTCGGTATGCGCGTCAATTCTAACCTACGCTCGAATGACCACATAACCGATGTTACCAAGAATACAGCGAAATGCTTAGGTTTTCTTAACCGTTGCAAGAAATACTTTAGTGTTTGAAGAAATGAAAAAACAAAAAAATCAGCTTTGAGAGAAACCGTAGCCATGAAACGATTTGATTTTTTATACGCTAGACTTATCATACGATCGTCTCGATGACACAGAGCTTTAAGCTGGAGCATTCAACGAACCTTTTCGTTTTTCCACTAGAGCTCCTTTTTTATTGGCACAGCTCGTTAAAACAAAACTTTGTTCTTGCCACACCGTCGAGTTTTGTTCATTATGACAATAGGCAGGATCGGCCCACAAAAAGGGCTATTCTTTTAAGGACTTGCAAGCAAGTGACAACATTTTCTGCGGACACTTAAACATATAATTTCGACCTAGTATAATGGAACGTAAACTTGTGTACGCCAGAAACATCAAACCATGAACTGAGTTCAAAACTAGACTTTAACATTCAGCTGCAATCGAAGTTGATTAAAACAAAAACTTATGTTTCATTATGTTACGTTAACATAGTTTTTGACAGACATATGCTTAGGCAAGAAAAGTGTAAGGATAAAATGCACTTTGTTTTTTGTTTTTCAATTTTTTTCTTTCCAAAGAATGGATCCAAGTTTCGGTAGTAAACGCACTTAAAATATTGACTGGTATTTAGAGAGTCTAGCAAAAAGAAATTATACAAGTTTTTTACTTAAGGACGATATCCTGGACGCTGGACGCTGGACGCCCTAGCACGTCAAAAACCGATGAAAATGTTGAAGAAGTGATGTTTTGTGTATGAAACGTGTGGCAGCGAAGTTTGTTTCGGACTTGATAAATATTGGCCGCATGAGCATCTATTTTTTATCAAAAACAACAACGCATTCCAAAAACTAAAAAAAAATCCGTGAGAGGACGGCCGCGAATGACAATAGACAGCTGGGTGGCGAAATTGGTAAAGCGCCTGCCTTTCAATTGATTCAATTGATCGGTCCCATGTTGGATTCTAAGAGTGGTCTAGTTCTTCGAATCTGGTCCAGTCACCATTTGCCATTGGGATAAACTTTATGGCACTAATGTCGCTGACTAATGGCTGGCATTGTGTAGTGGTTGTTGTATCGACTAAGTTCCTAGTTCGTGTAGTCAAAATAGTGGTTTGTGTAGATTGTGTGTAGATTGTGTGCAGATGGCTCTGCTGTGAAAGCATAAAACTGACAGCTGGGTGTTAACCTTAAGTCTTCCAAACTTTCAAAGAACTTATGTCAAAAACTCATGTCGAATAAAATTCTGCGAATTTTTTAATAATATATATTTAATAATAATAATAATTTTCTTGTCTTAGTTCAAGTTCCATGTTAATCGCTTCGAGATAATCAACGAGAAATAAAATGAAGACCAGAAGCAACAAAAAAAGAAGAACTACTCGTAGTGATTGCAAAAATGCCTGCTGTTCATGCAAATCAAATATTAAAATTATTTATTTATTTATTTATTGGGAATATCAACATACAATAAAAAATTGTTACATAAATATTTAATAAAGAGCAACTAGCAGCAATGGCTCTCGGCTCGGGTACATTTTTTCAATAGCACTACTTATTGGAATGATAATTAACATTTAAATGCAACTGGTTTACTACTGCTTTTGCCAACCCACTGCAACAAACTAATCCGAAATCTAATAAAAAAAAAAAAAGGAACAAAACTCTCATAAACTGTCAACTTTTCTTTTTTGTTTTATGACAACAATAGATAACCAAACAAAATAAATGTCGCCATTAAAAAAAAAATTGTTTATCCCCTAAACGACCCGACTATAAATCAACACAAAAATGTTTTACTGCCGAACCACTGACATTTTGACCAAAGCCGACAACTTTTGTTTTTCCTGAAAACCACTTCCAAATAGAATCACCACAGAAACGAGTACAAACCGGACGGGAACGACTGTGTCGTGACCTTCGAAGGAAATTGCTGGCCGAAAGTTTTCCCAGATAATCCATTAACACATCATCCCACAAACTTTGCACACAAATGAGTATGAGGAATGTCCTTGGCCATCTGCTTTAATTAATGAATTTCACCTTTCTCAGCTCTCTAAATGCTAAGGAAATAACGTTAAAGTTGGTTCCTTAAATAAGGAACACAAGACTAATTTATACCATAACCTATCTCATTTGTATTCGCATTTCTTTGACACTAATATGACCAGGATCAGAGTGGGATATGGCATTCCATTTACGTAATTCGTTATTCGTAAGGAGGATCTTACACTCGGTGAAGAAAAATTGAGTAGACAAAGGATTTTTTTTTTTCATTTTTGTATGGTTCATAGGGAAATTAATGTTAAGAATCCTCCGGACATTTTCCCGGAGGAGCAGAATAACCCGGTATTCGTCAAAAAAATAATGTCGAAAAAAGGATCAATATGGCACCCTGCGTTCTACACCTATGCAAAAAGTTCACTGGACAAAGTCGGGTGCTACGCTCTTTGCGGAGAAGCAGAAAAAAATCACATTTGCCAAAAATCTTAATAAAAGTCTTAGTCTCAGCATCATCGAAGCAGTTAGTCCGAGCTGTGATATCATAATCGTCCTTTGCAGTACTTGAAATGCATTGTAGCAAGGAGTGCTTTGGAAGTGCTGGTCGTACAGACACGCGTCCATAGTCAAGAGCTTTTGGACGGACTACATCAAAAAAAAAAAATTAAGATTTTGGGGATGTCCTTTTCACAATTTTGTAATGAAATAATCCATCGTTACACAGATCTTTACTGATTGATCAAAGATGGACACAGGGACGGGAACAGAAGTCCTCTGTTATCCGCTTCATATAAATCAATCACGAAGGTTTATGGTGTCTTTCTTTCTTCAGCAGGGGCAGAACTTCACTGCACTGATACAAAGACGAAGGCAGTGGACAACTGCATTTAGGCTCTAAATGATATCGGCGAACACCATTATCTGGGTCCCTACACAGAAACATCGAGAGCAGTCAAAGGGCAGATGAACTTGCCAAAAAGGCATCCGAGAAATTGGCGAAACTCTCATTGGATTGGTCGACCAGAGATAACACAAAAAATCGCACTTGCAGGTACATCCACAAATGTCGAATAAAATACTGCGAACTGAGCGAATGCAAATAAATTGATGTCAACGTTCTTCAACTCTATTCGGACTCCAACCATGAAGCAATCGAAACCAAAATACATCTGAGTTTCAAACCACTACGCAGCATTTCTATTCTTCCAGTCGATCTACTCATAAGGGTATGTTGTGAGCTAAGGAAGGCCACGGAGGCATCTTTGATGTAGGTCAGGAGGACGACGGCACGCTTGTGGTTGCTCGGCGGAGCTCGTCGGACGGTAGTAGGTAGTCTTAATCCGTTGATGTGTCTACCAGACTGGACATGGCGTCTAACGAATATCGTAGAAGCTGTCTAGATAAAACGTTTTTAGACCGTGACTTCTGTTATCCGTAGCCGCGATATGTACTCGTCAGAAAGCATGAAGAACGCGAGGCCTCCAAGAGTCGACTTAAGGATTTGATTATTTTCATAAATAGCAGAAAGCATTTCACCTCCAAAGGGGATACATCTACTCTCCTCACCATGCAGTTACTCCACGAGAATGCAGTGTATCGCTTAAAGATTTTCTCTGTCTCGACGAAAGCTTTTCTGTTAATGAACATAGTCAGCCAAGTCGAAAAAAAGTTTACCAAAAAAGTTTGAACAATAAATTGTTATCGACCACTCGCTACGACTGTCAAATGCCAACAGACAAATGTCAACCAAGCCGAAATGGCGTCCAAAAACAAAAAAAACTTGACATATAACATAAAAAGCAGTCTGACTTGTCTGACACACATTTACATAGCATTTGACATAATGGCACAAAAGAGGCGTCGCTCGTCGGCAGGATAATTTGTGCGGCATCCGACCGACAAATAATGGACTCGACCAGTTCTGTCTGTCATTAATCATTTTACTGTCAGAATCCGTTTCAAAAATTCGTTAACCTCATATTTTGTGACAAATAAAAACGAAAACGACATAAAGTGGCTCCATTTCTGCATTGCAGCTGTAACGCACGTAATTTTACGACTGTCCGACCATAAAATTATTCCATGCAATTCTTTTTCTGTGTAAATAGCGGCACATACGAATTTTAACAACTCGTCCAAGATGCATTTCCTTCGTCCTTTTTCTGCAAAGGATTTTATGTGCTCGACACTCGTGGACATTGACTACTGTTACAGTCGTAAAGTCATTCTGTGTCCGACTCTATTGCATTGTTGGCTTGTTAAGGAGATGCACAATGGATTGTTGGAGAAAATTTAATCGTCCCCAGAAAGAAAGTCATTTGAGGAATTTTATTCCTTTTGGCCACTGCCACTCTTGCATCTAAAGCGATGACGATGAAATTTTATTGTCCAACTAGAGATGTGGCCAGTAAATGTACTCGTTTTATGTTTTTTTTTTTCTTTTTTTTTTTGTCCTTGTTTTCTTCATTTTTGTAAGACCGAGGTACTTTTGGTCATGTTTTTTTCTTTGGACTTGAAGGTTTTGTGGTTATATGTGTTTTGGGGTTAATATTTGTTTCGTTGGTCTGTTTTAGAAAAGGATAAATTATAATATAGTCTGTAAATTAGTTTCTAAAAGAAAGGATGTCCTTTGTGAGTGCAGGATTCTTATATCTCATACCTAAAACAAAATTCGAGGACATTCATTTTGAAGAAAACGTCCAGTAATAAGTTCTCGAAAAAGTAATCGGGCGATCTTGTCAGCCAGTGTATATGCAAGTCCATTAAAATGTCCATCGTCATGCAAACTGTGTGCAAGGTTGTAACGTCCTACTGAAACAACTTGTCCTCCAGCCCCAATTCGTAAATTTTCAGAGATCAAAACTCTGCATCAACCACCGATGTCCTCGAAAAAATGAGGCCGATGACACCTCCTGACACTGCTTGACACGTCATCTGGCTGAGATTGACGGCTCATCTGCGACATCTCTAATCATGGCGGCGATATTTATTTTCGGAGTGAGGCTTACGAGAACTTCCGATGACTCTTCTGTAACGTGCTGATCCAGTTTTTTCGAGACGACACACCTGCGACACTTGCCATAGGACGGCCGTGAAATCTACGCTGAAATTCAAGTTGCGTCAATTTCACTGACAAATTATTCCTTTTAAAAAAAGAATAAAGCGATCTTAAACAGCATAGGGCTCCATGACTTGTCGGCGTGTTCACTTCAAAAAAATGAACAGCAGTCCTTTTTGTACTCAAAATGAATACATGGTTTAGTGAAAAACTAGGTCTAACTATGACTGCAGACTCAAACCTTGCAGGGACTCTAGAACACACGAACTATTGGAGTTCACATGCGTTGTCCTTTACAATCGATTGTGAGAACATAAAAACCACATCAAATCGTAAGTGATCTTGGCTCTCTTGGGGTATTTGACGCTAAGCTCAAACTCTTTGCCTCTATTTAAAAACAAAGACTAGAAAAGGTCTTTTTTGCTTCAGTAACCGTTAAGTTGGGTTAACTTGGGCAGGGTTATGAGACATTTTCTGTTTCATAAAAACACTAAGCAGGTTGCTTAAACAAACAATGCCCTAAACAGTTGCCTCGAAACATTTTATTTCGCTACAAAATTTAAAAATGTGTTTATCACTAAAGTGTTCTACTTCCTTGAAATTGCTAAAGAAGAAGCTACCTAGGAGTTTCTAGCTATTGCCTCGCATTCGCAGGATAATGTCCTCTTCACTACCCAAATCATGGCAGTATCTGCAACGTATTTGTTCGTGTCGGAGAGTCATAATCTCCTTGCATGCTTCTCTAAGAGCAGTTCTCGGTTAAGATTCCCACCACTATCTGAGCTGCGGCTGAACTCAGCTGTTTAGCTTGTGGATCTCGTTCATTCCTTTTCTAGCCAGTTGCCATCGACTTCACAGTGCCCACACGCCCAAAATAGTTTAACCCAATTCTGCATACCCTTAGCATATTTCTTTCCGATCTTATTTCATAGATTTTAGTGCTCTTAGCGGAGACTGACTATGTAAATAGCGAGATCTCTGTTGGAAACTCATTTCACTTCAAGTAATTCAACAACTTTTTCAACGTCTAGAAGCACAGCCTGGAAGATACTTCAAGCATCCGGTAGTCTCATGGAGGCTGTTAGATCTGGGTCTATGTGCCAGTACCCTCTGAGGTTTTTACAGCGTTCGGTTATCCCTTCCATGGTGCACCGTTTTGTACGGCATATGGAAATCTAAGATGGGAATAGTGTCATCCATTCCTCTCAGGTTTCCAGTCAAGTAACCATGGAAATAAGAAAATCTTACGTGGATTATGCGATAGTCCGTTCAGTATTTGAGTTACGTCTATGATAAACTTTCAGAAGCCTTCTTTTTAAATCGTATGAGACCGAAATTAAGAAGAGTTTGGCATTATTAGGGGACTGATAGATCTATTGTAAGTCTTCGAAGTTTGGAAATCATGGATCTGTTCTCTTAACCAATCAGCTCACTCTCTATGACTTCGAAAAGACCCAAAATATTTACTAGTTTCAAAACTGTTGTACCATTTCAGGACTTTTGAAGCAGGGCTTGAATGCGTCGATCCTTTTTTTTTTGAGAAACAGAAACGATCTAGATATTGGCAATTCTAATTCCCATCCACTTCGGCAGTCGTCGTTCTTTACCAGATTCATTCAGGTAATTTTTTTAATCTACGGGACATTACACAGTCACTTTTAAAGACACATGATTTCTTCGATCACATATGTTTCCACTAAAAAAACATTGTTTACTAATATTAAATACTCAAACCTTTGCATTATCAACTCCAAACCATCCTGGTCCCCTGGCAGAGAAACTTTGTAACCTAAAGTTATGTTTTAGCTTAAGGCTCCTCGAACAAGAAGTTGGAAACGGATTTTTGTTATTATTTGTTTATTATTTATTTGAATCGATAGTTTTGAACGACTTGCACAGATAAGTGATGAGGTAAAAATATCGCCAACGTTGTTGCGTCAGTTCAATTTGGTAACAAGAATTCGGCCTATCCGCAACCACTTTGTGTGGAATTTTGGATAAGAATCTTGGCCTACAATCTTTGAAGGTGCAGTAGACACAAGAGTTGAAATTGGTAGATCCACGATGCCGGTTTTCAAGATCAAGTATTTAAAGGACAATTATTCCGAGTATTGAGGCTGAAGCGTTGCCGCGTCAAAAATGTTTACAGTGCCACCACCAGCAAAAAAAAAAGGTGCCATTTAGAGCCATTGGGTGCCACCAGCAGAAAAAGATGGAAAAAACAATACTTCAGTCTATTTGAATTAAATTTTTAATTGCACTTTGTAAACAAAACTTAATAAATTAGTTTTTTTATATATAAAACCCAAGAATAAATACTAACTTAAATTTAAATAAGAAAAAGAAGCAATAACCAAGATCTTATGTTTATTATTTTTCGCAAAAACCTTTATTTTTGAATTTTAATAATAATTTTAAAACATTAGGAGGTATGAAATACTGACAAGTATGCATTTTTATTATATCATTATGGGATAGTAATGAATTTTTCACACTATTAGAAAGACGATGATTACTATGAGTTTTATTTTTATTCAATCGTGAAAAGGTTCCTTCTGTGTGCTAAGAAAAGTTCGTAGATATTCAAGAGCATTGGTTCGTGAATCATGTTCTTAGTTTCAACTTATTCTTTCCAAAATTTTGTTCAATCGTTGGCAAACATCGAGTCATTGTGCTCGGAATCAAAACTGTTCCTCATTTCAGCAAATATTATATTATTTCCTTCTCATATTCAACGAGATGGGAAAATCTTGAGACAAGCATATGGAAGTGTGGTAAAATAACAGATAGTGTTTCATAAATTTTTAAAAAACGTAGGATCTGTTATTTTAAGAGCGTTTAATACGCTTTCACTCAGTTTCAGTTTTCTTATATTTTCTTATGGAAGTAAAATATAAAATCAAATAAACTTGGTCAAAGTACGATTGTGTTTAGATTTGAAAACTCAAAAAAATAAACCTTAAGATATACCTCTATATGTATCTATATACCTAAAAAACTTCAACCTTAAAAAGATATTCTGTGCTGTGCTATTACGCCACCCATCCCCCCTAACAAAAACTTAGACTACAGGTCTTATACCTTTATTTAAAATATGAAAGCCGTCCATGCTTTATAGTAGTTCCTAAGCCCTTATTGAGCCATCGCAATATGAGAAGAAAACCAGGATAATGAACCAATCGCTCTTTCTTTTCACGACTAAAAATGTTGGTGTTCCTCTTTGGGGCGAGCTGATACCGCCCTACTGAGCCGAATAGCAAACCGCTCTTAAAACTCAGATTTACATTCAAACATTACAAAAGCAATGTTCATTTGCGTCTTTTTAAATCATATAGTGCTATTTTAATGAAAAAGTGCCATAATAGCACGATTGTTCCACTTCGGCAACGTGAGAAAATGAATTACGTTACAGAACGATGTGTTTAACAACTGACAGCACGACAGTGATTCGGCCGTCCAGATCATGGAAATATTCACCATAAGACTTTTATCCTTTAGAGCAACTTAAAGACAAAGTCTTTGTCAATATTCAACATTATTTCAAAAACTACAAATCGTAAGACAGCTGACCACTTAAAAAAAAATTTAAAGAACATACAGTCAAAGTCGCTTACAACGACATCGGTTATAACGACCAACTTCTTAGGTCCCGGCTGAGTTCCATTATGATTTCATTGAATAACAAATTGTTTATAACGATATATCGCACTCCACTTTATCCACAAGGATAAGGAAATAAATAAAAAAAACACTTTGAGGAAGCAAAACTTACAGTAAAAAAAGTGAAACCTTCATTGCACACTGAGATTGAAAAGGCTCTGCTTATATGGTTTAAGACACAAAGAAGTTCCGGTACACCCATCAGTGGACCCACATTACAAGCTTAAGCAAATGGCTTTGCCAAAAAGATGGGGAAGAATGACTTCGCGTTTTCGTCAACGTCACGGAATCGTTAATGGCAAAATAATAGGAGAGGCCAAAAGTGTTCCTAAAGGTGCAGTAAACAATTGATTGCAGGTTGTTTGGCCCCAATTTCGGACAAACGACACAGATGAAAACATCTTTAATATTGAAGAAACCGGTCTATTTTTTAAAATGACACCAACCAACACGCTCAAATTAAAATGTGTTTGAGGGGAAATGGCTTAGGATCGAATTACTGTACTGGTACAATAAAAGAGAAACTTCTTGTTGTGGGTAAATAAAAAAAATCTAAGATGCTTTAAGAATGTGAAAAAGCTTCCAGTAGAATATGAGAGCAAGAAGAAAGCCTGAATGTTATCTTCAATTTTTGAAAACATCTGCGTAACTGGAACCGCAGAATACTACCTCGGTGCTCAAAAACCAATGGACCAAGGAATTATAAGATCCCTTAAAGTCAATTACAGAAAGTTTCAAGTGCTAGAGCAAGAAATATTGAACATCGACACAACATAAATTTACTGGAAGCGGTTTAACTCATTTCAAAAGCTTGGGAAAGGGTTCCTAGTTCAACCATTGCAAATTGTTTTATTCATTCTGGATTGAAAATTGCTCAAACAAGAGAAGATTTTGAGGAATCCCATATTCGTTTGCTGAGTAACTACAAGTAGACGAAAATCTTTTAACGGCCGCGTCTTTTACTGATGAAGAAATCGTTGTGCAAAATGAAACATCGCAAAAGGTGACGAAGAAGACGGTAACTGAGTTTAATATTTTCTCGATCAAAAAATGAAAACCAATTTGAAATTTATACTTTTTTTAATAAAAAGTAAATGTATATTTGTACACATATACTCGTGTGTGTCTCAAAAATAAATAAAAATTATGAAAAAACTTAAAAAAAAACTTTATCTACTCGAAAACAAATTGATTTACACGACCAAATTCTTCAGTCCCTTGAAGGTCGTTATAACCGAGTTTGACTGTATCTCGTTCGATTGATCGTCTCTGACGTTGCCACGATCAGCAAATTTCTGTTCGTTGATAATTAAATGGCCTATAAAACTTTATGTTACATTCACAAGCTCCATTTTAATTGAAAGCTTCCTTTTTAATTGACTTTGCTGTTAAAGGACTACAAGCTGCCCATAAAACTTGATGAACACGAGTTGACGGGTTGACAAAAATATCCAATCGAATCGATTTCCCCAAAAAAGGCTTTAAGTAATTTACTCGTATATAGTCTGTTCAACTTTTAGTTGAGTCCAAGTCCCTGTTGGGTCTTTTCGCCCGGTAATTACATCAGCAGCACATTTCCACTTTCCACTTCCAATAATAATATTTAATGAAAATGCAGTTAAACAAAAGTAAAACTCATTAACACGAACGGATGGAGACGGCAACTTTCGTCCAACTTTAATTCGATGTGCAATATTCCCCCATCCTGTCCTGTCCATCCTTAGCGAGAAGCCTGACTCTGATTTCTCCCCTAATCACACATAATAAGTTCTTTGGTAATCGCATTACCGTATTAATTAGCTTTCAAGGTAGGAAAAGAGGAAAACAGAAATGACCGACATGAAAAGTCCACTTTGAGCCATCTACCTTCGCAAGGATTGTCGTCTCATGAAATTTTATCAAGTCACAGTGTGTCCTGCCAATAAACAGAATGACAGTAACACTTTCATTTCCCCAAAGCATTCACTCCTTCCTCTCTTTCTCATTTTTTTACATGTACTTTTGGTACAAAAAATAAAAAGGAAGAATCTTTCACTAAAGGACAATAAATGAAGTCCGTCTCCTGGATAGAAAAAAATAAAGGACGAAGCACAAATGAAGTGGCATTTCTCGCAGACAGTTTTATTACGTTACCATTATGCACACCCTTAAATTGACAATGTACACACATTGGCGGGTATGCACTGGCTGGCTGTCAGGATTAAGGATACCATGGGATTTTGTGGACAAGAAAAAGAAGGGAATATGAAAATAGAGGTGGGTCCCGATATGGTAATGCACAAACGCCGACTATACGTTTCCATCAATTTGAAAAAAAAGATCCAAGGATTTTAGGAGTTAATGTGGCGTAGATGGATGTAGCCTTTCATTTTTCAAGCTTTTATGGTTTTATATGATTTAAGTCGCGTAATGTGTCGTGGGAGCGGTGTTTTTTAAATGTCATAATGTAGCGAAACCACTTTGCGAATATTGTCTGTCAGGACAGACGGTTATTAAGGGACACTCGATAATCATAAGATTCCATTAACAAGGAAACATTGTTATTTGATATTGAAGGATTTCTGTTCCATCAACGACACCACAGTGGAGATCCGAAGGAGACTTAACCTTGGCAACTGTTGCAACTTCGGCTTCTAGGGTCTAAGCTCCTTACACGAAAGACAAAAAAACAGCTCTACGAGACACTGATTTAACCAGTCCTGCTTTATAAAGCCGAATGCTAGACGGACGATAATCAAAGCAACTGAGCAAATATTGGGATCCTGCGAAAGAAAAATGCTTGCGAGGAAGAAAGCATAATCGCAAACTGCACTGTCCTCATCGAGAGAATGGACAATAACGCTCCAGTCAAGAGTGTCTTCGAATACAAGCCACCAGGTTTAAGAAGAACGCGTACTCAGTACCGTCCAAGTTAGAAAACATTTCTATCTCAGACTCTGATCCTTCCAGGATCGTTGTTCGAATAAGTAAGTAAGTATATGTTGATGGATTTCATTTAGAGTTTGATTCTGTAAGCCTTTAGGTGTGCATCGGCCATAGCTTTGACTTCCCTGCCACGAAGCCTGTTTGTAATAGAAAGGCAGTGCTAAGGGATCTAGACTTTAGAGCAGCTCGAGATAAGTGCCTAATAATACATTTGCACATAAGGCGTACTTTCATTTCGACGGGCTCTTTCCTTCATTGACATGTTGGATATCAGAAAAAGCTTATTATGGGATACCTTAAAACTTCGAGAACTTTGAAAAGACTGTACTATTAAGTAGAGTGGGAAGCTAAGGCTTTTCATTTTACTAAGCAACCCATTGCGCCACACTGTGTCAAACGCTTTCTCTTCATCAAGTAGTACCAGTCCGGTGCTTTGTCCTAACACAAGATTGTTCTTTATATCGACAGTAATACGGAGTTCTTGATGGACTGCGCTGTGACATGTCCTAAAACTAAATTGTTCATTAGGGAGAACGTTGTTATCATCAATGAAGACATGAAGTTTTTTTTGTTACTAAGTGTACTCGATTTAGTTTATTGGCCCAATTCATAATCTATGTATTTGGATTCCCGAAATGAAAGACACAGTTTTATGTGAATTTCACTGACAGAATGCAGTGTCCTTAAACGTTTGGACGGCCGTGTCTTTCATTGGACATTCATTTCTTCCACAAATAACAAAAATATGGAGAATCGATCGTTGCTAATATACTTCAATTTATGGAAACAATCAAGGACTTGACTCGAAGTCATCTTATGACACGTCATTAGTTGGTCGTAACGGTTAAGAGGGCCAATAGAGGAATGGATATAACAAAGCACTCTCGATTGAGAGAATTGACAATCACTGTTTCAATTCTCATTCAATCAATTCCATGAGATCAATCTTTAAGGTCGCTTCCAACATTTACTGTTCCTCGAATTCTATGACCTTTAGATTCAGCTATCATAGTCTATGGAAGGGTGCGATGATAGGTTCAGTATAGACTTCTGGGTTGCAGAGACGTCAGCAAACCAAATCTTACAAGAGTATGATTTCTTGACTCTGATCTGAAAAAGACCATATTTTGGGCACTCATTTTGCGTTGATGCTTCAGCGATATGAAGGTTTCAAGTTAAATTTCGAGGAATTTATACAAAAATGAATTTGTCTGGAAAAGGGACGCCATTAGGAGGCATATGCAGTACAAAGAGAACCAGATGCTGCAAAGAAGAAGTTGTCCCCTTTTTTATGACCAATCCAAAAAAAGGCTCTGAAGCTGAGGGTTGGTAATTGGCTACGTTAGGATAGGAGTCAGATGTAGCGTCTTTCAAGCCGCAATATTGTTGGCAACGTCGTATCTGTTCATGTTGACAGAAAGTTGACCATAAAGATTCTGTGGTAAATGTGGATAAAATACTAATAGTACGATTTAAATCAAAAGTTCACAATCACCAAAAAAGTAGTGGAACATGAAAAGCAGTACACAATACGTCCACGATCCCCCATTGATAAAGTACCAGTCAGCAACGTCCTTGACGACAATTTGATATGGAAACAAACGCCAGGTCTATTATACTGTCGTTCCATCATCTCGTCCTATCAATACATCGACGAGAGATTCTTCTTTTGGCCCACTCGATGATTAAGAAATCATAAGTTCATTTAAGCACAGGTCCAAATGGAATAACTGCAAATTCGCCCACAAAAAAAAAAATTTACAAATCAAAGAGCTTATACGTAAGCGATGATAAGGATCTCGAGCGACACCAGAGAAAACATACTCGAACCACCTTTCTAAGAAGTTAAGACCCATTCTTTAAAATTTTAAGAGTCGCGAGATTTCCACTTATCTCGAAGGCTTGACTGCAGATAAGACCTTAAACTACTCGCAATAGAAAGCCGGTAAGTGAGAGATTTTTATACGTCCCAAGGCAATGGAAAGTCGCAGAAGTCATAATGGTTCCGAAACCGGGAAAAAGTTCAAGCTAAAAAATCATATAGACCCTTTGCTCACCTGCCGATTATATCCAAGGTCTTTGAAAAACTTTTGCAAGCACGATTGCAACCGGTTATTTAAGTAAGACGATTAATATCGGACCACCAGTTTGGTTTCATAGTCAAGCATTCCATAATTGATCAGGTCTATCGAACAAACGCCCTGGAAGGGAAAAAGACTTGCTCAAGTGCTTTTCTCGACCTATCGCAAGTCTCCGACAAGGTATTGAACGATGGACTTGTTTTACAGGAGAAAGTTAGTGACGTACCAAAGGAGCCTATTCTCGGTCCAATTCTATTGCTCCTGTATGTCAACGAACTCTTTGAACTTATCAAAAACAGTTCTGTGCATATGTATGCTGACTTTTATCAACTCATCTTAAGCCATCCTCTAAATACGGCTGGTGAAGCTGCAAGGCTAATGAACAAGGATTCTATCTATAAAAAACTGGTCTGCAAGAAGTTACCTCTACCACATGTATGATACTTGTTATCTATGAGAGACAATTAGATTTGTCTTGCTTTTCGGCTTTCAAACGCGGAAAAGCCGCTCAGCAAATAACCTGGGCACAATAATTAATAAAACGTTGTCCTGGAATAAGCAACTGAACGCCAAAATTGGAAAAAACCTATGGTGGACTTCGTGCTCTGTGGCAAGCGCAACGTCTGCTCCCAACTTAAACCAAATTGCTGCCGGCCAAATCAGTGGATTCTGTGTCTTCTCCATGAAATCATCCGAACCCGCCAACAAGAGTACCTTTACCAAAAGCTGAAATTCCTACAATCACGAAGATTATTTTAGTAAGTGGAGTCAACGTGCCTTTTTTCAAAACGACAATACGGTGTCCTATCTTATCCTTTATAGTTAACTTTAACTTCTATGTTCTATTTTTTCTTAAAAAAATCTTGCTAAGACTTTTGTAAGAGCTTCACGCCTTTTTAAAATAAAATTTCATAATCTTATGGAAAAGGTTTCACGCTTCAATTGGTCCCGCTTTATTTGGCAATACTCAACTAGTTGAATATTTTATAAAGCAAGGAGGCATAAATGGAACAATGAGCTCTTTTAAAAACTTATACAAAACAAATGAGTTCGTGGAGTAAGAAAATGAATTTAAATTTTTTACAATCACTTAAAGAAAACTCAAGTAACCATTAAACGTTTTATTATAAACTTACCGCTCTTGAATGTGCCCATAAGGCTGTCTGAGTCACCACCATGATGACACTCATACAGTGATTTGTCCAATAAATCCTCTGGATTATAACCAAATAAACTGGCCATTCTGCAATAAAAACAAAACGGTTGAGCGTCATATTTTGAAAAGTTTTATTCCAACAACTCACCGATCGTCCACATATGTGAACTTCATGTCAAGCGAATGCTTCGTTAAAAATGTTGTCGTTCCCAGTGGTATTTCAATATTAGATGGATGTGGAATTGGGCGGCCAACAGCAATAAGGACACGTTCACCTTTGGCATTCACCACTAAATGTCCAGTAACGTGTATAACCTATAAAAATAAAATTTTAAATTTTTTAAATAAACAAAACATTGCTTAAATAAATTATTAGGAAATAAATTTGAAATAGTATCACTTTTTATGTTATATTAATTGTTCCATAATATACTATGAGCAACAAAATGCGATCTTTTACTATTGTCTTAAGCCAACTTTATTTTAAGGGTCGCTGAAATCATTTCCAGTATCCTTAACGAAATAAGGTAGTGGTGTGAAACCTCGGGACCAAGGATATTATCTTTTGGCCAAACAAAAAAGCACTGCATGTCAGCACAAAAACAAACTATTCTAAAGGCCTTCCCATTGTAATCAAAACCATTATGTTACGTCAGCATAGTCTAATACTATTGGTGTTCATTTTAAATGTAAATCTTCTTTTAAGAGGGGCTAAGGTATTTAAATTTAAGAATATTGTCTCAAAATTTCAAGTCAATTGGAGCAAAATTGACGAAGTTACGAGTATTTTTATACCAGTCGGATGAATATTTTATACCAGATTTTTAAGTGTGTTCAAAAATTTAAAGCGATTTCCCCACAATTCACGTTTGTGAGTCGATGTCCGTCATAACTTCATAACAACTGCACCGATCCTTTTGAAATTTTGAACACTTTTTCTGTACATAATTTATGAGGTAGCGCTTGAGAGTTTTTTTTTCAAATTTATTAAGGATTTTTATGTTACAATAACAAAAATGCGTTTTTCCTTCAAAGTGTTCTAAAAAAGTGAAAAATCTAAATTTCGAAAAACCCTCACAGCATTATTTTGGGAAAACTATTATCTAAAGAATGAACTTTGACTTTTTTGATTTAAGATGATCCAGCACCAAGTTATGAGGGTCATCGCAATTCTACTTTTTCCCGAGACACGTCCGAATAATTGCTGCTGCCATTTTCGTGTTTTCGAATATTTCTTCGTGAAGAATTTTATGCAATATTCAACAAATGCCATATTGTTATGTACTATTGGTTTTAATACAGAGATTTTAACTGTGTCGTCACAAAATCATGCCTTTTTTTGTACGAATTAACCTTAATCCCCTCTGAAAAATCATTGTTTACTTATAAAAGAAATATCCTCGTTACCAGATTCAATGTGTTTAAATATTTGTCTTCTACATTCAATTGTTATCCTGTTATTACGCTTATTAGAGTCGACAGGACTCTTGTTTTATCTATGACCAGCAGTGAACTACGACCAGAATTGGGCAAACTATAAATGATTACAATTAAATGGTTACAGAAGGAATTATAAATATAACCCGATTCGATTACAATTGCAAAAAGTAAACCACCAGCCGATGATTACGATTACGAATACGAGGTAATTTGTAAGCATGGGCGATTAGAATTACAGTGATTTCAATCATGATACCTTTTTAGACGATTGACGTTTTTCATAATTTAAATTTAGCTTTCAAGACAATTCGTTAATCAAACATTTTCATCGGAAAGTCTTCTCGCCATTGACGTATTAACATTTGTATCATAATAAAAATGTCTTTCAACAGGTGCCGACGATATGTAGTATTTCATTTCTGGGAACCTTTTAAAATATTCATGCCTCGAATTTCTTCTGCAAAAAAAAATGAGTTTGAAATGAAATGAGATGGCTCGATGATGACTTTGCCACAAAATAAATTTCTTTCTTCGTCAGAACTAGCAAAATCAAAAACAAAATTCTGCACTGCTTTCATCTTTACACTGTTGTACATCTTCGCTAATCGGAATGTTATATTCTTTTGAAAGAACTGAAATGAATCAATTTTTGAGTCGACACTATTTAAGGATATCTGTGCATGAGAACCATTTGTTTTTGAATTGAAAGTAATCGCAAAAGTAAAAGTAATAGATAATGATTACTTTCTAATCTGATTACCGTGTAATCAAAAGACTGATCAGATTAATATGTAAACAAATTACATTGATTACTTTGCTATCATTTCTTTACATTGTAATCAACAGTTTGATTACAAAGTAATCGTTAGTATTTTTGTAATCTTGATTACTTTATGATTTGATTACCGTAATCGAGAAGAAATCGATTGCCTTTGTAATCGAAAGTGTCCAAGTCTACCTGCGACTTATGTTATGTGAAAAGCAATTCGAATTTGATATTTTCCACAGTGAAATTGATTCTAAATATCTTTTTTGAGTTGTACAACTTTTCTATAAAAAGTAATTAAAACGTACTCGACCGACCGTTTTGTTGAAGGGAGTAAATTTGGCCTATTTTCACCCTGAGGTCCCTAATATAAAAATTAGTGAAACATTCAGAACAATGCCAATCAAAAACATTCTCACCGAGTTCGGACTGTAAGGTAATGTCGTGACATCAAGGACTTGCCTACTTCTTTCGCCGTGTACAGTATTCAAATCCAAGCTTAAGATCGCTGTCGTATCATCCAGGAGTTGTAGTGCTCCCTAAAATTTGTGGGATGTCAAGAAAAGACTACGAGTACCAAAATATGATGTAATTTTTCTTCTTTCTGTTTCAGCTTTTGTCTCAATAGGAGATTCAAAAAATTGAACAAGTTCTTCTGTAGAGAGTTTTTTCATCGTGAGACTCTGCCTAATCATCTTTGTCCACTTCAGAAAGTTCAATTTGATGCGGAAATTTCACAATATAGTATAAAGGCTAATTGGATCCTCTGTCCTATTGACACATTCAGGTCAGACTTTTTTCCAGGTCCCATTCATATTGGTTGCCATATATTCATTCCACGATTCGTCAATATATTCCACAGCCTTCGTGACATTAAAATTTCGCCATTGTGGCCCTTTCAGTGACTAAGTTGTTATCTATTCCATTTCATTTCATAAGCTGTGTAAAATTCGCCATGAGAACTTAAAGGAAGTCTTAAAGGAAGTTTTAAGCCCCTGGTCCATAGACGACAATAATGGAGTGGTATTTGGAGGCAAACAAAAAACCTTCACGTTTGTATCTAAATCGTTCGAGTTTACTGGATGAGGCGCAGTTTCCCAAATTAGATAGGCCTAGTGCGATGAATTATATTTGAGACTGTAATCCTTCAGTGTTGGACAAACAAGCAGTCGTGTAATATAACTGATGATGATCCAGGCATTTTTATTGAAGCGCCAAATTATCGATAGATTTCTTTTGGAACAACTCTTCACGTTTCCTAGGTATTTAGAGCTAAATATAAGATAAGTTCAATTTAGAGTCTCCTGATATATTTCCTCCAAGAATTTTGACTTCTTCAAATTAAATGATTCTGATTAAATTCGCTTTTCGAAGAGCCCATCTCGTCTATGTTGAATACAAATGCTGCAAATTTTGAATTTGATTTTTCGTCGTCAATCGACACAAGGTGGGATTTTGTTTTCAAGGCTCCAGTTTGAAACGACTATGCGAAACCACTTAAATTGTGACACTCTTATAAAACCATCATCACCAAAAATCCTGGCAACAAGACTCAGAGAAATTCTAAAGTCTCCAACTGAATTTAAAATTAAATTAGATTATGAATTACTTTAAAAAAAAAGAGTGACATCCTTTTGCTGTACTTAAGCAAGACTGTTCCTTGATCTCTCTGCCAGATCTTGGTTTTCAATTCGAAGGAAGTAAAACTCTTCTTCGAGCAACTCACCTTATATGTGGCACTCTTTATATTGACACTGCGACCGCGACTGGTCAGTGTACATTTCAATCGAATGTACAAGTCGCGGTGATCAGTTGTTATGCCATCTTCGATAAGATTCTCGTCTTTAACCTTATCAGTCAAACCGCTCTTCTTTATATTGAGCGCCTCCTTGAGCTCATCATGGTCACACTGATGGCTGTATTCCCAGATTTGTTGGCCCAGCATATCAATCTAAAAGCCAAAAAACAAAAGAACATTTTACAACTCCAAACATCATCTCTTTATCTCAAAAACAGACCTTTGAAATACCCAAATACTCGGTGATGTTCTCCGAAACGTATGTAACATCGCCATCGTTCGAAAGGATAATCAGAAATCCATCTAATGCTTGGGTCAAGAGCTTGTGTGTCTCGGCTGTTTTCCACAAATCAAAGGGTTTGGCTTCCTTTTCACTGCCGCTTTGTGAGACTTCCTCATCATTATTATTGTTGTTGTTTGTTTCGATTTGATTGGATAACTCATCGCTAATGTCCTTTATCTTCGGGACTAGAAAAAAAAACGTTTAGCGAACCAAAGTGTCTATTTAATGAGAAATTAAACTTACACAATTGAAGCATTTCGCGTATTTTTAAGAAGGCAATCGCAACTCGCATAACCGAAGCCTTGTCCAATTGATCAACATCCTCCTTGGGCAATGGCAGGACTTGTGCCAATTCAGTAAATATTTCTGTTTCACGTGATCGCCTGCATCGGGCCGCGTCACGAGACTTTTCTTTGCGTTTCTCGTTGCTCCTGAAATTTAAAGAAAAAAAATAAACACACCAAATGATTAATAAGCAATTTATTAACAGAATAAACAGAAAATGATAAACAAAACAAAATTTATGCAATAAACAATTCGACTCGCGCCAGTGCGGAAAGAATTATTAACCCCTCGGTAATGGCAAATTATGTGGAATGTATACGATTAGAATTGGCTATTAAGAATGCTTACACTGGGAATCAGCTTGGACGTGAGTCATGATACATGGACCCGAGATCATTAAATGTTAAATATTTAGACAAAAAAAAGCTAAATGCCGCAAGGGAAATGTCGTGTCATTCGGTTATGGAATGTTGTTGTGAACGGTTTTTATTCAACCTTGCATAATAAGAAAACTGGGAAAAATTAAAGCTTTCCTTCCCTTTCACAAACTTGCCAAGGGCTTACGCAGTCTCCCAGATCAAGAAAAGTCTAAAAACAGGGAAAAAGGGTTCCGCGCCTTCTTTAAGTAAGCAATAGCTTATTTCTTTAATTAAAAATTTCACCTTGTATCGCCCAAAAATATGTTAGAGTAAGAGAAACATAGTAAAAGAATAAAAACTTCCATTAATATATAAAGAAAACATATAAGGATTAAAAACGATCACAAGATTATAAGATTATTTGATGCAGACTTGCTACAGAAATGTGTGAATCTATGATTCTGTCTTTCTTTGCAAATTCATGCGAGGAACTCATCTCAAACCGAGCGCAAATTCATTCGAAATTCGTTGATGGACGTCAAAATGTATTGGTGTTGGAGCGAACTCCAATTTCCCACCCTAACGCTTTTTTTGCTTTCACAACTACAGATATTGATTTTAATCGGAATCATTGCATACTTTTAAAAGTTGTTAAGTAGCTATAATGAATATTTTGTATGGTGACCTCTATTTATGTTTATTTGTTATTGTAGCGGCAATAACAGTATAACTTGTGTGAAAATTAAAAGTGTCTCCCTTTAACGGTTTACGAGATACAGCTTTGTGACAGACGGACAGCGGAGGCTTCGTAATAGGAACGGGACACAGAAAATGAAAAAAATTTGCTGAAGCCAATAAAACAGACTCACAGTCTCTGCATCATTTTCAAAGAGACCTTTCAAACGATCAGCAGGAAATTGTGGATACGTTCATATGGCTTTTCAAGGAATTCTTCATAAAAATTATATTTTAAGAGTCATCAGAACGTCCACATGATAAGCGTTTTTGAGCGCATTACAGTATTTTTTTTTTTTTTTGAACATAAAAAATGCCAAAATGTTTGTGTCAACTTCATGCGCAGCAGCTAATCCCGGATATAAGGAAAACTCCACTGAAGATGAAGAAGTTTGCCAAACCATGGTAACAAAAGTTGTTTTTGGCATTTTAAAATAAAAACCAGCTACAGCTTCAGATAGTTTAAAAACCTGAACTTCTTTGATACCGCGGATATGTTCTGGCAGGGAGGACGATAACATGTCTGACGACTCGAATATCGGCTTTATCCGCCAGATTCACAAAAAATGCTATTCTATGTCTTGCAACAACTATCAAGGCATATTTCTGTTTAGTGTCTGAAGCCTTTCTTACTGCACACAAATCAGTCAATTCCAGTGTGACTTCCGGAGATCTTGCACAAATCTGCGAGAAAAAAACAACAAGTTTAGAGTCGATTTTCATCGCCTGTTCATCGTCTTAAAAGTTCACATAAGACAGGATTTATCACCGTTTGTATGTTTGACCAAAAACCTGCGAATAATTCCAGACTAGCACTGCATTTCGGCAAGGAAATACGCTGTCATGTCTTCAACCTTATGCTGGAAAAGGGATATCGGGTGCATTGGATAAACGGTTTGAATAGAAAAAAAGAGACAATCGCAAACTCTTCGAACTGTTCAAACGCTGGAATGTATTCGGGAAAGTAGTAAAGGGGCTCGCAGCCACCAAGTTCACGAGAGAAATTAAGATCAAACCTCCGGTACAAGGATCAATCAATCGTAAGTGCCACGAAACTTGACCGAAGTATAATTGACTTGTTTTATTCAGGCAGGTAAGGTCTAAATATGGCAGTCATCGTTAGCATTTCCCAACTTATTTTCAAACCTCTTGCGATGATCACAACTCGTAGATCAGTTTAAAAGTCTCAACCCGTTTTGTGTAAGACGTGGGAAGAAGTGACGAGATCAGTTATGAGGAAGCTCAAGACTATGGAACATCCAACACTATCTTATGGTGGACGCAAGTAAGAAGCCATCGCCTCCTTTTGTGTAAGTGAATTTGACCGAAGACAATTCGAAGTCGATCTCAGCACAGGGCTTCTGTCAGTCATCTACGGGGGATTTTCGAAAGGTCTTGGCCTACATCTGTATGAGACACAACTGATCAAGTGATTATAGCAAAAGAACCATCATTTCCGTTGTATTTTGAGCGAATGCGCTGATAATCAACTGGAGGTTAAAACTGAATTATATTCAGTGTTCAGGCTCATTTCCAGCTTAATGAGTATGTTAGAGTAAGCTAGTGGGACCACAATCATCACAAGATTCTCGAGACACTATGAAATTCCAAAAAAGTCACTTTATGGTGCGATTGGCTTTCCGGAAGTATAATTGGCGCCCGAATAGGGACGAAGGATGAAGGTTTGAGTACACCTTATTCGCGATGTGAAATAACAAATGTATTTCTGGTATTACTAAAAAAATGCATCACCAATCGAATGACGTTAGTTTCATAATTTTTTCGATTTTTTATTACTCTCGGAATCGAACGTAGAGCTGCAACATGACAAAACTTCGCCGTAAATATGGTCCTCATCTACAATAAGACCTAAAATGATTTCAAAAGGACAAAAAATTCTCTTCTACTAGGATTCGAATCTATGTATCCATTTACCCTATTGAAGGAAAGGCAATTCGGAACGGATGTTGTACAACTGTGGATAGATAATAGATCTTGGCATTTAAATTTTTGTTATAATAAATTCGAACGTTATTAAGCGATAAATGACTTAACCGAGTTTTATTGGTTTTCTTAATTGGCTTAATTAATTGGAAAGATTGCGATTCTTATTCAATCTTAATCCATGACCCAATTTGAATATTTATGGTCACTTCAATCGCAACTCAGCAAAACAAAGAAATGTAGTTAAATCTTGTTTTCGATCGACCAAGTTGAGGTTTTCCCAAATCAAGTAAACAAAATAAAATTCAGTCTCCGCCTTAATCTGTTTTAATAACCCTCTTCAGGCACATTTCCATTAAATTCATTCAATCGATCCTCTGATTTCTTTAACTTCAGCTCGATTTCCAACTTAAAACTTTCTCTAAAATAAAACTTATGTTTTTCATTCGTCATGTCAATTTATGATCGCCTTGCTCCGCCTATTTCAGACGCCCAAAATGAACAAGCGTCACTTCATTTTTGCAACATCAATTGTGCCCGAGGTGGTACGTGTTGCGAAGCTCATCTCGGCTTCGTGCCCAGCCCATGCCGTGGTTGCGTGTGCATCCTCAATTGATAGCAATTATTCAATTCAGGAAAAGATGTGGCTATATATATATATATATATATATTTATCTTTTTTTTGCAATGTTTATCCGTGACCTGAGCTGTTGCCATTTCACTGCAGTTAATAGAATTGGGGCAAGGAGACTTTCATTTTATATCGTTGAAGTTGTTTTTTCAATGGATTTGTTCTTCTTTTTAATTTTGAGGTCTTGTCAAGCATTTGATTGCTGACTTTTCAATTTGCAGCTTCAGTTTTTTCTTGAATGTATAAATTCTAAACGGGTTTTAATTGAAGAAGGAAACCCTGTAAGGTATTTCTGAGTAGAAATAAAATATATAAAGCAAGAAGGATACAATGAATATGGAACCACAAAAGCATTGAAGTTTCCATCGAATTCAACTATGGTTCCACTATATAAGCCTGGTTTGTAGGATTCAATGCATCCAGTGGCTTGATTAGTAAAAAATAGTTAAGAGCTTATGGTTTAAAGTCAGTCAAAATTCTTGTCTCTAGACAATTCAAGTTGACATATGGTCTCCATGTGGCGGCCATGCAAGCGTTGCATACAGTTGTGCGTTAGATTGCAACCCCCTTTAACCAACCTTTACATATAAAGATGCGTATTCGTTTTGGAAAAATGGTTGAGGATGAAGGTAATTGCTTTCAAGCCGATATTCAGATTGAGGGAAAATTTCGCAGTCACTGACAAAACTGAAGAGTCTCCGAAAAGGAAATTCTTGGCTACAGCTTGTCGGAAGTATAGTTCGTACTTGTGGGTTCCACTGCTAAATTCGGGATAGAAAGTGCTTCAAGGAAACACAGGAGATGACAACTTCCTACCCACAGGATTTGCGGAAGCTTCAATACGATGGTAAGCAGCACAAGATTTCGTCATAAAAAGATGAGCAGAGCAATCAAGATGGAAGATCCATACCGATTGACGCAAGACACTCCGAACACATTTTCTGTGTGTGATACTTTACCATTTTGTGGTAAAAGCCCAATTTGGAGTCCAACATTGTACATCGCAGCACATCAGAAATAGCCAGAGCCTATAGAGAGCAACCAAGCCAAAACTTTCAAATCACAAACGTCAACACAATGTAGTCAAAAAGCAATTTTTCAGGAAGCAGCCCAGACCAGTGTTATTTACCAAACACTCCAAGCAACGTCGGTTCGTTTGCGGCTCGGCAAATCGACGGACAACAAATTTTTCAAAATGCTCCAAGTTCTGGAAAAGACCAACTTATTTGAAGTTGATCCTCACCACATATTCCGACTTCAAAGGCACATATGAAGGCATTCATCGCAATCTACTGTGTCCAAAAATAAAAAAGGTGACATATGAATTTAAACTGCGCGCGTCGAAGGATTTGAAAATTTTTCTTTCTTTTTAGGTTGGTAGTACTGTCAGTGACATCTATTTGAAATTTCATGTCAAAATATATTCATAGTGTATGAGATACGCGTCGTTTTGTGAGTTGCTAAAAGTGAGTTTTTCGTTTTATCGAAAGGCTCAGTAAATACCATTTTGAAGGATGCTTTGGGCCTCCAGCGCGTCAAATCTCGACTGGTACCGAAAACATTGAATTTTTTGGAAAAAAAAACGTCGCGTTGAAGTGTGTGAAACAATGCTTTCCAACTACCAGGATGTCATGAAACGCATTATAACTGGCGAATAGACTTGGATCTATGCTTACGACCCCAAAACAACCGATCAATCGAGCGAATATCGTGCCAAAGGAGAGCCGAGACCAAAAAAACCGCGCCAAAGTCGCTCAAAAATCAAGGTCATGTTGACTGTTTTCTTCGATTATCGTGGTGTTGTGCTTTATGAATTCCTTCCAACCGGCCAAACAGTCAACAAGGAATATTATTTGAACGTTATGCGTCGTTTGCGTAACGCTATCCGCCTAAAAAGGCCGGAATTGTGGAAAGACAATTCTTGGTTTTTACACCACGATAATGCACCATCCCATACCGCACTCGTAATTCGTGATCATTTCGCCAAAAACTCAACCCATATCGTTCCGCAACCACCGTATTCCATGATCTGGCGCCGTGCGACTTCTGGCTGTTCAACAAGCTCAAAAGATCGCTCCGGGGACACCGTTTTGATAATATAGAGGAGATTCAAGCCGCAGCGAAGACGGAACTGAAGGCCATCCCGGAAAGTGACTACAACCAGTGTTTCAAAGATTGGAAAATCCGTTGGCATAAGTGCATTGCATCGGGAGGGGATTACTTTGAAGGGGATGAAATTGATTTGGAAGAATAAGTAAAGAATTTTCAAAATAAATACAATGTCACCTTATTTTTTGGACACAGTAGTACATACAAAAATTCTCGGTGTGTAATCGTTCACAGAAGGTAATGTGAACTTTGACCACTTTTTGGTAGAAGCCCTATTAGGAGTCCAACTGTCAACAATAAGGAGGTTCAACATTGGTCACCTCAGCACATCAGAAATAGCCAGAGCCTAAAGAGAGTAACCAAGCTAAAACTTTCAAATCACAAACGTCAACACAATGTAGTCAAAAAGGCGAATTTCAGGAACCAGCCCAGACAAGGGTTATTTACCAAACATTCCAAACAATTTCGGTTTTTTTTTTTTTTCCAAAATGCTCTAAATTATTTCAAGGTGATCCTCACCACAGCAATGAAAGCAATGGTCAAATTCGGGATCTCGGAAAACTGATCCACTGGTCGAAAAAATTGTACTGTGCAGTTTGGACCAAATTGTTTCCGACTTGCACTGGATGGCTTTCGAATAATTTCTCCAACGAAGGTTTATGTTACAGCGAGAAAGTTTCAACACGAAAGACAAACTTCTTTTGGGATACGCTGATATATCAACTCGCTCTTGCCGTCATTATAGCCACAAGAGGCCAGAAGAGTTGGTCCTCAAGTTATTGAGGATTGAACGAAAATTTTTTTCTGTAAAGAGATCGATCCGTCGAACTTCAGTTATGACAAGACATCACAATCAACGGCTATAACTTTGAGCAAAGGAGTTTTTTAAAAGACTATGACCAATAATCCTTAATCGATGGTGGACGGTTAAAAAGGCAGCAGAAAAGATTTTATGAACCTTCGAAAAGGACAATGGACAAGATCGGAGGTTATAATAATCTTATAATGAATGAAAGCAATTAAAATTTTCATATTTTAAGTCACACAAAACAACTCACACCTACAACAAAGAAACAGCACATGTCATGCCAATAATCTAGGATACGTTCCGGTCATAATGTGATTTATGTTTCAAAGAATTATGACGAAATTTTATAAATAGGAATTTTCAAAATTAATAAAATTGAAAGATTGACAATGTTTGAACCCATGTTCACCTCCGAGATCATGCTCCCTTGATATAAATAATAATTTCAGCTGTCAAAAAGATAATAATAAAAATAATCAGTCTGTTCCTATTTGATAAACTGTTTCTCCTCCGGATTGGATTTATTTCGTGATGCGATTGTTGTCAAGCTGAATTGCATAAAGGAAACCTCAAAAAAGTTTAAGATACGACAGGCAGAAAATAAAGCCACAGTGAACAGACAAGCCTACTAAATTACGCTAATTTTCGAATTTTAAATAAGACTTTTAGTGATAGGATTCGCGTCTTAAACACTGCGAAACATAAGGATGAGGCCATAATTTTTTTTTGTGATTTATACCTGTTGGATTTTTTTATTGTCAGGAAATAGTTACTACCTTAAAATTAAAGATTATTCAACGGCTTGTTAGAAAAGGAAGACCTAGTTGGGGCGTCCAAAAAATGGTCTTATATAGGATATTTTTTTTTAGTACCTTAAAAAAATTTATGACAAATGTTTTTCCACATGAAAAATATGGAATTGAAGAAAATATATAAGATCAGAAAAATGTGAGACAAAAGAATTGAAAATTTAATATTGAAAAAGAAAACAAAACAAGAGATTAAAAGATTTTCTATTTTTCACTTTTCCCTCTGTTTCGAACAACTAAGCTGGAAAGTATAGAACTCAGGCGTAGGTACGTAGTTGTCATTTTGGAAAGTGAAAATAAAACATTTGCATTGTCAGGCGACGTGATTGGCATATCGGAAATTCAAATCGAATTCGATTTGAATATCAATTTGCTGATTACGCGATTATTTTGTTAATTACAATTTAAATTTCAGAAAAACAACAACGTTGAAGGCGATAATAACGCCTAAACACTTTGTTTATCAAAAGCATTTTTGGTTGTTTTTTTTTTCTTCTGTTGAGTGCACATTTTTTAAAGATTAGTTTAAAAATAGATCACGAGAGGTTTTCAGAATTTTTTTTTTTAAATAAAACAAAAAAAAAATCGGTTAAAAAATTGTCTGCATAGTTTCCCACACGCAATTATTTGTTTTCTAATGTAACGAGTGAAAATGAGTCTTATTACTGACGAAAATGTGAGCTTGGCGCCGCGTGCAACCGAGCCCTTAGTTCTCAATCCACCAATCAACTTAGCCAGTTGCCAACAAATACAGAAGGTGGCGGGACGGCTTGATCATATCAACTGGCTTTTGCCGAATCTTACGCGGCCCCAATTGTCAGAGAGACCCTTGAAAATCTTCGAGGTCAACGTAAATTCAAATTGTTGGTCAAGTTGACAGAGGACCCGATGTGCCCTTGACTAAGGCAACAAAACTTCGTCCATCAGAGGAATCAAGCCAGTTTTCACGATTAAATTTGTACTTGCCGTGTCCTGCGGCTTCATCTGCATTAAATATCCGCGTTTTGAAAAACTTTGATAAAATAATTGCTAAACACCCTTTTCTTTAAATGGGATAATTTAAAGCCTGCGTTCTTTCCGAAGGCCCATTTTAATTATTGGTAGAAGAATTTTCGACATCGGGTGGGTTATGTCGAAGATTACCTCCTAGATACAAACTAACAAACTTACAAACCTGCCATAACCTTAACATATAGAGGTGTCCCATAACGGACTTTTTTGAAGAACAATCAAATATCTTTTACCGTTTAAGCAGCGTTCGCACACAAAGCTCAACCGACTTTTAGTTACATGATTGATCGCCACGAAAAGTGTTTTTATTTAAATGAGATAATTTATAGCCTATGTTCATTCTGAAGGTCCGTTGTAAGTATTGGTGAAAGAATTTTTGAAATCGTATGTGGAGTTTCGAAGATTACCTCATACATACAGATTTACAAACATAAGCTCTTTAAAATGATAGTTATAATCGTTGATTACTCGGAATGATTTCCGTGGAAGACTCAAATTTCTTCAGCAGAATCCCGACAAGTCACAAAAATACATAGCAAAGGTATACAAATAGTATGATCCTGGTGGCATACAGGCTTCATTTTTGCGGGAAGAAGAAGCAAGGAAAATGACAGAGGTCTACAGACAAATATAACGTCTATTACCTCCCAAATAGTGATATCCGAACGGCGAAGAACGGCTAAAATAGTAATGGATAACACTTAAACTATTCAATTTCGAAAAACTATACGAGGCACTATATTTTCAAACAGCTTATAATGTCCAGTCGCTTCCGAAGAGTTCCTGCAATGTTGCCAACTTTTAGAGATTGTTATAATATAAAGTTCATCGATTTCATTGAACATAGTAAACAATATAAAAATTGATTTCTTGTCCGAAGGGTCTACACCGCAGCAATTTCGGAAAGCGCACTGGGAAGCGATCACAGAACGTCCATTCGAAAAATGAGTCTCACAAAAGTTATGCCAACTTGAGCTTTTCATGATTCGCACGCATAATGACGACTGACTTATAAGTGAATTTCCTTTTTGTAAGTGCATATGCCCCGTGTCTTAGGGATTGTTTCCATTTTTGAAGAACTTTGAATTCTAATTAGTTCCTGTAGATTGGGGCCATCCTTATCGTAGAGGATAACTTTTTAAAAAGGGCTATTCGAAGACACATTGCAAGAAAATGACATCGGACAGCAACCTGATCTTCGAGGTTTACCAGAGTGAAAGTGCGCCTTAAAGTCTTTAGTCCAACGGAGGCGGTTCTCTTTCTCGTTTTTTAACATTACTTGGTAGAGTGTTAACAGGCTGAACTTAAGTCGGGACAACGTACGCAGCTCTCTGCCGAACCTCTACCGAAACAGATTGTCTTTAATTAAATAAACAATTTGGGATATAACGTTTTGAATCTGAAAAAAAGTACCAAAAAACCTTCAATTTAAAGAAAACAAAATAATGCAAACTTTCTACAATAAATTTGTTATATAATTGAATTATAAAAATAATCGTTTACTCATTACATAAAAAGGACGAAAAAAAAAAATAGATAAATAGTTCAATGATTAGCATAAGGACAAGTATACAAAGGAACATAAATAAAGAAATAAATTGTAAATAAAAAAGAATAGATAAATATAAAACTAAATACATAAATAAACAAATAAAAAATAAATTATAAAAAGATAAATTAATAAATAATAAATAAATATGAAAAAGAATAAATAATTGTATAAACAAAGAAGTTGGTATATGTGTGTAAATAAATTAATTAGTAATTAATCTATAAAGAACAATTTAGAAGAACATTTTCAGTAATTTTTTTTTTTTTTTTGAACAAGTTGATTGGTTAACCAAAATATCATCTGCGTATGCACAGCGAACCATAAATTTAGTTTCAAGCTTTAAAATTCTTTCGAACATCAATTCAACATTCCCTTTTAAGTGAAGATCAGAAGGCTTATGCCAGGGTAGTTTGATTATCGTTTTAAGCAAGTTTTGTGACACTTGCAATCTTTGGATATGAGTTTTGGCGCAGTTCCGGCAAAGTTTTTAACCAAACCGTAGGATCGCTTGGAATATTACTCTATGGATGATAATTATATTTTCATTTGACATTTTCGAAATATGTCCAATGAAAGTCAGTTTCTTTTCTTAAAGAATACCACGGTATTTAATTGATGATTCTCATGTGAGTTCAGCATTATTAATGTAAAGTTGATTATTCGGAAAATAATATAACAAGATTTTTTTCGTGTTAAAGAAAAATTACTTGCACTTTTTTCGAATTTATTTTTATTTTCCATTTATAATATTCGAAGAGTATCTCTATCGTATATTTATGGTTTCTTTTAATATTGAGAGAAAATTTATGCGGCGAGAGTACTGCGGTATCATCAGCAAACATGGCAGATTTTCACTCACTTATTTGCGGGAAATCGACAATTTATACAAGGGACAAGGAACTTATACTTAAAGAAGCGCCTTGGGGCTATAAAAATTGAGCCAATAATTAACAAAGGCTATGAAACAACGATTTGAAAAATTGAGAACTACCATTTTATAAATAAAGACCATCGTGTCATAGAGTTACGAATGCTTTTGCAATATCCAAGAGAATCATAAAGATTTGTATAAAGTGTTTCTATCACAGTTGTACGCATGTTGTACGTGGTACCAGATGTAAAAAAATATTACAAAATAAATCTGTCCGGAAACTTATGCACGGTAGTGTATGTTAGCAAGCTTTATCTTTAAAACAGAAATCTTTTTTTTTTTTTACTACTATACCACCGACAAAAAATCGAGCTTTTTTCAAAATACGAAAACTGTCAATCGACAATGAGTAAACAAATAACAAAATAACAAAATAAAAGAAATTATCAAGGTCGCTACGAACATAAATTATTGGCCAAAAAAAAAACTAAGACTCACGAAAGTGGAAGCCAAAAATAAATCAAACAAAATACATGCATACACCATTAGGTTGGCTCAATTATGCCAACCAGACGCAGCTATCTACGCTTCCATCGGATAGCGCTGGTGGCAATAATAATGCAATTGTATTCCAACCCCCAATAAGCAAATTGATGTTTATCGTCTCGCTGATATAAACATCTAGCACTAGCCAGCACCCAGCTTTCTGATAACAGCCGACTATAAAGGCATCACCGAATCAGAAGTCTATTGTGTCTGGCTTTAAAAAAGAATACGTGAGCGGCCTTAAGTAGCTCTGGACTAGATGAGGAGACTATTTGATAGAATGACGCACGCGAGTAGTGCAGGAGGTTATCATTGGACCTGTCAATTTCACACTAAGCCATTAATGCGCAATTGATGTTTTATTTGTTCTCTTTTAAACTTGTTAGCCATTGCAACAAAAGGTTACTTTAAGTGCGGCTTTGTGGTTTAAAGTTGATCAATGTACTTCTTTTTCTTTGTTTCCAATAAAATCCAAACCACCGGGACTATACATACTGGACGGAAAGTGTCTGTTGTCATGACAGTATAAAGCCTTTTTTGGAAAATCCCAATAATTCTCTGACTCATTAACGGATTTCGTTGGTTTTTGAGTGAACGTTTCCGCAGAGTCACCCACTTTTCAAAAAGCTTCGTTGTAAATCAAACAATCGGCCTTGTAACAAATGTTCAAGGTGCAACAAAAAATTTTTGAATTGCAAAATTGATTGCGTAATGATTGATGATGGGTGTTTGCTTTTGCTTTTTTTTTTCTGAGGCACGATCAATGAGGTTAAAGTTTAAGTGAGGTCATAAACTGCTGTCAGTATTTTGTCCGCTCAGATCTATTTTGATTTTTCAGCGAAAGTAATAATTAAGGTTTATGAATGAAGGTTTGAACTTGAATCCTGAGACTTGATAGCGTTTGTAGTTGTTGTTATTAGTGCTTGAAGGGTTGGCTAGGTTCTTTTGAAATATAGTGGCGGCAGATTTTTATGTGCTAAATATTTACTACCGATAACGCTGTGGTGAATTGGAATGGATTTGATTGATGAGTGACATAACGACGATCATTTAGCAAGTCCTTAATTCATTGATAGGTGAATGCACAGTCCTGCTCCTGCGCACTAAAGTGACACAGAGGGTTTCTAGAAATACAGTACTCGTAAAAGCAGCGAATCTTTTACGTGAAAACAGTTTCTTTTTTTTTCTTTTTTGAGTTAAAGAACCTCGGATAGAGTTATCTGTTAGAACAGTTGTAAGACTGGATACATGCCAAATTACCACGCAAAGATTAATGCCTAAATTAATTTTGGAATTTCATTTAAAGTACTACGCCCAATTTACGATGCTCTTAATCGTAAATCTGAACAACTTATTCGCAATTTGAAGAATTAAGCGTGACCACTTTGTCAAAGATCATGAGATCAGAAGGCTCTCGATACATTATTATGGCCCGAAAATGTAACTGTTTGATGCAGTGAAGCCAATATTACAGTCAAAGGCGATTGTAACAGGCAAATTCATCGAATCCCAGTCTCGAGATTTTTTTTTTATTATTATAAGCACGCTCTTCAAGAGGATATTAATAGTCGTATAATGCATGTAACGAGCAGAAGAATTAGGAGAAGAATGAAAGATTGTGTAGTGGTTTGAGAAACTCAGGTGTATTTGGTTTCAACTCACTTCAGTGGGTGGAACCCGAAACGGGACGGAGCATTTTGATATCGACCTATTGGCTATCACCTAATTCGCAGAGTTTTATTCGATATAAGTTTGAAATATGAACTTTGAAAGTGTTGAAGATTAAGATTAAACACCCCGCTGTCAGTGTAACGCCTTCACAGCAGAGCCATCTACACACAATCCACAATTTTGAAAACACGAATTAGGAATTAAGCCGATACAACAACCAATACAACAACGCCACCCATTAGTCAGACCACAACACTGGTCGACCAATCCAGTGATAGTGCCATTAACTTGATCCCAATGGCAAATGGTGACTGGACCAGATTCGAAAAACCAGGAATTGAACCTGGGACCTATCAATTGAATCAATTGAAAGGCAGGCGCTCTACCAACTTCGCCACCATCTGAGATCTTCGCCAAGTGGCTTAAAATAAGTCTAACCATAAATTTATTATGACAAACATTTGGACAGCGAATCATATCGAGAAATAGACTTTTCAGTGGGCCAAGGTCATGTTATCTGGATCTCATAACTGCCAAAAAAAAGGCCGACTCTGCTGAAAGAAGTGGCCTCTATGAGACCCAGGCTTATCTAAGGGTTTTTTACATGCAAATAAGATAAGAAACATACAACAGCTTAGACTAATAATCGTACAGAATCGATGTTCTAAAATTCTTAAAGAAAAAATTTATGGAAAACGTAGTCAAAAGAGCAAATGAGCAAGTGGAATTTGCCGCATCGATGAAAAGCCGATTCAGAAAACGCTGATTGGAGATTTTCACAGAAATTGAAATGTAAGCTTCGAAGATTTGGTTAAAAACAGAATCGTTTCCTGACCAGCTCAGTCGTGGAATCTGAATATTAATTGATGTTTCCGGAGCTACTTACAACGATTGTTGTGTCGTTGAGGTACGTTATCTTTGCTAGAAATACATCATCGCTCATTAAAATATCGAAGTTGCAACATCGATTTTTTTCTAAAGTGAAGAATCTATGTTCACGAACGATATATCGAGGTTTAGAAAAAGAATGGTTATATTTCAAATAAAAATAAAATTTATTTCTATTTATGTACATATTTATTTAGAAAACATTTTTAAACCAATTTGTATTACATAATTGAAAAACAAAAAGGATTCATTGATTTTTCAAAAAACAAAAGCAGAATTTACGAATTAAAAAAATTAAAGAGTTTTCTTTATTTTCCATAGCTGAATTTGAAAACCAATCGTCAGTGCCGATCCTGGCATTTTCAGTGCCCAGTGAGCGGATGTTCTCTGAAACTGCGGTTCCGTTCTCAGTTTCAGAGAACACCCGCTCACTGGGCACTGAAAATGCCACGATCGGTAAGTATTGAATGGCCAGTATATATAAAAATGGATATGTATAGCTTTTATGACGTCTCATATTTCAATGGGATAGGGGAAGACACAAACATTTTAAATTCCTCCTCAGTGAGTAAAACCATTGCTCGCATATCGGATATGTTTTTTTTTTTATAATTTGCTCACTCTCAAGAGGTTATTAAAGCCCTTTTTATGCAAGTAGCACAGAGGGAGTGGAAGAATGAGAAGTAGTAAAGATTTTTCTTTGTAGTGCCTTTGGAAACTCAGACGTATTTGTTCTCAATTCAACTCCGTGGCTGGATTCCGAAATGGGACGGATGACTAAATATCGACTTATTGAAAGCTTGGAAGATTTAGCTCAACACCCTTCTGTCACTGTTATGCTGTGCCGCTTGACGCAGATATCGGATTAAGGATATTGGGAGGAAGGCTTGCGACTCTTCCTTAAGAAAACATTATTCGTCTGGTATTCTTCTTCAGATACGCTGCGCAGTTCAACACTTTTGAGAATAATAAAATTATTAGAGTTTAAAAATTTATCTTTTATTTTAATTGTGGTACCTAGTAGGAAGTGGCAAGGAGCCACAATGCCTTCACAGCAGCGCCATCTACACATAAATCTTCACAGATCACAACAAGAACTTAGAGCTCTAGCCGAGACAACAACCAATACAACAACGCCACCCATCAGTCAGACTACTATGAGTGTTCGACCAATCCAGTGGAAGTGCTTTTAATTTGATCCCAATGGCCAATGGTGGCTGGACTAGGAGTTGAAAAATTGTTTATAAAACTTAAAACTTTATCCTTTACGACCGCGTCTCTAAAACGAATCAGTTCGAAACGTGAATCCAACGCAGTTGAAATATCTATCGACAAACAGTGCTCCAGTGTATCAAATCGATTTGCTACCTCTTTTTCAATTTCTGCTTTTGATGTAATGACGGTCTGAAATGTTTGTGGAAAACTATCTAATTTGCCTCGATAACAGCTCACAAGCTGAATTACCTTACCAACAGTGACATAATTCTGTCCGCAAATTTCTTTCATTAACTTTTCTTTAGTCTCACTTTCTTAAGCACAATGTTATCATTGGTGAAGCATCAGAACGACATAACAATATTGCACCAAGCGTGGAAATAAAATCCATAAAATGTTCCAGCATGTATACGTTGATTTCCAAAGGCTGCGAACATTTAGGATAAGCTTCTTTGCAGTTTCGGCTTTGTGCATGAATGTTAAGACATCGATATTTATTCACGAAATATCGATTTGTAGAAACATCGATATACAAATTACATCCTAGTCCTTGGCGGGGATGTGCCTTCATATTTTTCGGCAAAGCAATGATCTTAATGATTTACGAAACTACCTCAAATTGGTCTTGTTTCAATATTTTAGAGTTCAACTTTAAGGGAAGAGGGTGAAGCGATTATGACGGGTCTTCTTGACGTAACTTTTTTCGACTGAAAATCACGGAGTGACTAATCGACAAACTTATCAGAGGCATGACTGGGGGCCATAAATTAAAAATCACACAATCCATATCCGAAATTCAAATCGGAGTCCGAGTTGCGTGGTCAGTTCGAGATCATCATCTTCAATGAACAAACAATTGTAAGGCATAGCAACTAATATTAAAGGAACATAGGTTGGGTTGGCAACTAAATTATTGCGGATTTCACTCATAGATGGCTTCAGTTGAATTTTAAGGTATGCTGACGTAGTCGAAATGTCAAACACATTTTGTTATTTGATAGTTGGTACTTCAAATGTCAATCAATAAAAAAATGTTTTTGATCGGTTGTGTAGTTTTTGTTTGGCGTCTGTTGAAAAATGTTAAATCAAAACGAACATTTACGTCATATTTTGCTTTTTTATTTCCGGAAAGGAAAAAACGCCTCGCAGGCTCACAAAAAAGTTATGTGCTGTTACTGGTGACGAAGCTTTAAAAGAACAGCAGTATCAAAATTGGTTTTCCAAATTTCGTCCTGGTGATTTTTCACTCAAAGATGAAAAACGCTGACGATGACGACCAAATCAAAGCAATAATCGATTCAGATCGTCACAGTACAACACGTGAGATTGCAGAGAAGCTTCATGTATCATATACATACATGCATTGAAAATCGCTTAAAACAACTTTGCTATGTACGAAAACTCGATATATGGGTCCCTCATGAGCTGAAAGTAAATCATTTAACACAACACATTAACATCCGCGATTTGTTAAAGAAACGTAATGAAAATGATACATTTTTAAAACGATTGATAACTGGTGATGAAAAATGGGTTGTTTACAATAATGTCATTCGGAAAAGATCGAGCAGCAAGCCAGGTGAACCGGCTCAAACAACATCAAAAGCTGATATTCATCAAAAGAAAATTATGTTATCAGTTTGGTGGGATTACTTTGAACTTTTACCATCCAACCGAATGATCGATTCAGATGTCTACATTGAACAACTAACAAAATTGAACAATGCAGTTGAAGAAAAGCGGCCCGAATTGACAAATCGAAAAGGTGTTGTATTCCATCATGACCATGCTAGGCCACACACATCTTTGGTCACTCGGCAAACATTATTGGAGCTTGGTTGGGATGTTTTGCCACATCTGATTACTTTTTATTTCGATCTTTGCAAAATTGCTTGAATGGTAAAAATTTCAACAATAATGTTGATGTCAAATCGTACTTGGTTCAGTTTTTAGCTGATAAGAAACAAAAGTTTTATGATGCTGCCTGAAAGATGGCAAAAGGTCATTGCTAAAAATGGGCAATACATTACAGAGTAAAGTTATTTCGTTACATGAAAAAATTGTCTTTTATTTAAAAAAAAAAAAATCCGCAATTACTTAATTGCCAACCTGATACATAAATCCCGCTTGCATCAAAGACGATAAGGATGATGATCGATGACAATTCTTAGTTTGCAAATGAATTCGATAAACTTTGCCCTCCAGCAGATGTTACATTCATCGTTCTAAAGGGTGATTTTTTAAAAGCAATGAAGTTTTTCAAAAAAAAACACATAAAATTCAGAAAAATGCATGAATGCATGATATTTGAATCGATACTACGGTCCATATTATTTAATGTTTGAAGATTATTTCATGCAAATGTTGACCTTGACTGCGCCTCAAATGGTCCATCCGCTTAGTCCAATTTTGGCTTAATCTTTCCAAAAATTCGGCCGGTATCTCACGAATAAATGCTTCAATGTTGTCTTCCAATGCGTCAATTGAAGCGGGCTTGTCTGTATAGACATGAGCTTTAACATGGCCCCACAAAAAATAGTCTAAAGGCGTTAAATCGCACGATCTAGGCGGCCAATTGACCGGTCCCGAACGTGAAATAAAATGTTCACCGAACTCGCCTCTCAATAAGTCCATTGTTGCGCGTGCTGTGTGGCATGTGGCAGCGTCTTGTTGAAACCACATGCCATGCAAGTCAAGCTCTTGCATTTTGGGCAAAAAAGAAGTTGGATATCATCTCACGGTAGCGCTCACCATTCACAGTTACGTTACGATTCGCATCATCTTTGAAGAAGTACGGTCCAATGATGCCACCAGCTCATAAACCGCACCAAACTGTGACTTTTTCTGGATGCATTGGTAACTCTTGCAATGCTTCTGGCTGATATTCACTCCAAAATCGACAATTCTGCTAATTTACATACAGGACAGTGAAACAAAACACGAAACGTGCGTCAGCTGTTTAAACCAGTATTGCCAAAAAAATAATAGCTAAAAAATCACCCTTTACAAAGCGTCAATTTTTGTTTGAGTACCAAAAAAGTATTCTAAATTTTTTATGAACAATTTTTACTATTATCTGCAAAGGCACACGTAGACTGAAGCTGTAAATCATAAGCAACCAAACGTTATCTGATTTCAGCAACATGTGCGAAATTGATTCGCTTGTCAAAGTTTCTATACAAAATTATCGAAAAACTAAGTCAGCTGTTTTATGCCGAGCAACACAACTAAACAAATGGCTTATCAATATTAAAAAAAGTAATGTGACGACATAGAATTGCTTCGGGATAACCCAAATCTACATGATTATTTTTATCAGTCTCAGATAATAAATCAAAGACCAAAGCTAAACTAAAAAGCTCAGTAACCAGCGACATTTGAATATCTCGACGACGACAATTTCAACAAAAGAAGGCTACAAAACTGTCAACCAATCTCTTTTGGATCGTCTCAACTACCTTACCACGAATTTCAATCAACTTCCTAAAAGGTGTTAAGATTCATTCTTTACACTCGAATATCTTTCATAAACTTTTCCAAAACCATATCCAGATCTTCCACATGCAATAAATACTTTAATCACGCAATAAGTATTCGCGCCACGTTCGCCATCAATCCAAAAGACAATTCCATAAATTGTCAATTAACCATCGAGCGTCACAGCGTCACAAAAATGCGAAAAAATAAAACATTGCAATAAGTGTAAACGCTTTAGAATTAAACCAAAGATCTACATGCCTTGACTTACAATAGTCGTTATTGGCTCGTTTAGAATTCATAATAATTATTCGTCAGCTCAGGCCTGGATGTGACACAAAAAAAAAATCCATACACGCGTTGGGTATCACATAACCGCAAGATTTGCATTCAAATTTAAAAAACTAAGTTCTACTTTTTGGGATAAATTGGTCGGCAATTAAACTCAAAAGGTTTGCAATTATTAATGGGGCTTTTCTTTTTTTTTGTATCACAAGAAATTTCCGCTGACGCAACTTGTTCAAAACGTGCGTGCATTACTTGCATTTGAAACAGGGCGTATGCAAACGTTTGTCCATTTTTTAATCCAAGTCTTATTCAAAAACGGTGTTGCCATACGAAAAGGGTATCATTAGGCTAAGCCACCTCACCATTCATTTCATAGGATTCGTCCTCGACTGGATGGCGCAATAGATTAAGCGTCTGCATTTCAATAAGACCAATTGAAAAGTCCCTGTCAAGAATCCTAGAGTAACCTTGTTTTCGAATCTGATCCAGTCAACGTTTGTTCTGTAAACAAATCAAAGGATCTAGCTCTGGAGTGGTCAACAAGTGCATGTTGATTCACTCATGTTTCCATGGTTCTAAGGAGCCAATCAACCAATATAGGAGTCCAGAAAAAATTTAGCCGTTGCTTTTTTGTCATTTGATGCACTTCCAACATTTCTAAGCATTTCTTCAGCCGATACCAGAAATAGTTGTCTGACTAAGTCGGTGGCCTTGCTGTAGTGCTATGCTTTTTTTTCTGTTTAAAGATATGGTATCATAAAATTATACAAATAGGTTTGTTATTGTTACCGCATTGTTTTATGATAATTTATATTTCATCTTTCGAGTGAAATATAAATTTTATAAACAGAAGAAATTTGTTGCATAACATTTTGATTCTCAAGAAACATACCAGCAAAAACCTCCAAATTTAAAAAAAGACAGAAAAAATATTAATAATAATATTAAATAATAATTTTTATGCTAAATATTTTTTACGAACAAAATTGATATGTCAATAAATGAATATAGATGACATTGACAGTAGGTTGATGAGCACACCTCTCAAAAACCAGACTTACTCGATGTCGAATAAAATACTGCGAATTAAGCGAATGCAAATAAGTCGATGACGAATTCTCCATTTCAGTTCAGACTTCAGCCATCGGTTAATTGAAACCGAAATACATTATAAGGGTAGTCATATTCCGAGAGCGAATGAGTAATAAAAAACCGACAATGCCTACTCTCGAGTCTGTTTGCTGCTTCGAGGAGAACGTGATCTAGTTCTTTCGACGCATTAACATATTCTTGGCCATATACGAAAAACCACCGCGGTAAATGATCTGTTTTATGGTACATGCTTTTAAAAGGCTGGCGATAATCAGCATCAGCATACCCTTAAAGACATTACTGTGGTGTTCTTCTGGATTTTTATTTTAAAGATTTGCCTTATCTTATTTTCGATACTTAACACTATCCTTTTTTTCTAATTTTATGTCTGCTGGATACTTATTTCAGCTTCTTGTTATGAAGGCCTTTTTAATAAGTGTTTGGTTCCCAAAGGGTCCAAAGGAACCCAATTTCGCCCGTTTTTCAAAGGGCTGTATCTCCTAAACCGTTATAGGGAGGTATTTGCAATTTCCAAAGAAGGTGTACTGCTATTGCTGCTACAGCAACAAGTAATGAAAAGGATATAAAGTTAAAAATAAATGCGGGCCACCATACAAAGAGAGTGTTTCATAAAATCGGCAACTCAATTTAACATCTCAAAGTAGACAATGAGTCACATGGACGGACGAAATGATTACATACTTTAAAAGGTTGTAAAAATTCGAATTCCAATTAGAAAACTGAAAAAAAACAAAACCAAAAAAAAACATTTTGCAACTTGTGGACTCTCACAAATTGAAACATCCAGAGGTGATCAAAAAAGACTTTGGAGAGTACTAAAATCGTTTGTATCAAAAAATAAAAGAAGCGAAGATCTAGTGACCGTTAAGTTTGGACAAAGTTCTGAGGATGATCCGACACGAATAGCTAATAAGTTAAATTCGTACTTTGTTGATAACGTCTGTGATATAAATAAGTCAATCCCAAATGTGCAATATAACCCACCAAATATATATGTTCCGTATACGTTTAAATTTAAGTACTGTGATGCTAGAACGATCTGTGATACAATACAAAAGTGCAATAATAAGAAAGATATCAATGGAATAAATAGAGATATGATACTAAACTCAATTGAGATAATAGGTCCCGTTTTAATGAAAATCATAAACTCTTCCCTCCAGTCTGGAACATTTCCGAATAATTGGAGGGAATCTATTGTTATACCGGTAGAAAAGGTTAGCAATACGATTAACTGCGAAGAGTTTCGTCCTATAAATATGTTACCCTTCTTCGAGAAAATTGTGGAACGCTACGTTACTGACCAACTACAAGATTATTTGGAGAGCAAGAAGTTGCTAGCTGTTGAACAATCGGGGTTCAGAGGACGACACTCATGTTAGTCAGCAATAAATTGTGTAATCTTCGACTGGAAGAAAGAGAAGAAGAGAGAGAAAGTTAACTCGGTTATAGCGGTATTTTTGGATTTGAAACGAGCGTTTGAAACTATTGACAGAGACATATTAGTGCAAAAATTAGAAATACTTGGCATAAGAGGTATAGAACTTCAGTGGTTTAAATCATATTTGACAGGAAGAACTCAGAGGACTAAAATTAATGATGTGTTTTCAAATTCGATTAGTGTTGATATGGGGGTACCCCAAGGATCAGTGTTGGGCGTAATTCTTTTCCTGATATATATAAATGACATTAAGAACTGTATATGTTTTTGTAAAATTGTTTTGTTTGCGGATGACACTCTCATATATATTTGTGGAAAGAACATTGAAGAAATGTGTCGAAATTTAAATGCGGACCTCGAAAGTGCTAATAATTGGCTTAAGATGAACAAATTAAAACTAAATTTAAAAAAGTCTAAGTGTATGAAATTCAGAATAGAGGACCAAATTGAAGTTCAAATGGATGGTGGTATTATTGAATGTGTTGAATATATTAAATATCTTGGAGTAATAGTCGATAGAAAGCTAAATTTTAAGAAGCATGCGGAAAATGTTTGTGGAAAAATCGCCAAGAAAGTAGGATATTTGAAGAGAATAAGATCGGTACTGACAACCCAAAGTGCAATTTTAGTATATAACTCTAGTATTTTGCCACATCTCAACTATTGTTCTACTCTTTTGTACACTAGCCAACAGGGAATTAAAGACAGACTTCAACGACTACTGAACAAAGCCATGAGAACAATATTGCGGTGTAAAAGATATACAGCGATACAAAGCATGCTGGGTGCTCTAAACTGGATGAGTATTGAACAGAGATTGACCTTCAACGCAATGATGTTCATTTATAAAATTACAAATGGAATGCTGCCTGAATATCTGCAATCGAACATTGTTCGGGTTGGTGATGTCCAACAGTATAATTTGAGGAATGCTAATAACCTAAGACCAGTCAGGTGTAATTTAATCAGCACGCAGAACTCACTTATGTATAAGGGTTTAATCTACTTCAACATGATGAGATGAGATGAAGACTGAACATAGAATATTAGTATTCAAAAGAAAACTTATAGAATTTTTTAAAAGTAATTGTTAAAAAATTGTCTATTTTGTTACTTCTTTAATGTTATCAATGTAATCTTTAATTCGTTCAAATATTTTATTATTAATGTAAACTTAAAGTTCAACGAACTAATAAAGATCATTATTATTATTATTAATTCCAAAATGTAGTGGTATTAGTGCGAATTGAATGTTGTTTAATTTTCTACCCAATCAAACGAAATGTCACATTCATTTATCATTTATCATATAATTTTCTAAGAAGAAATTATCAAAGAAAGTATTTCATGTGATTTTGTTGTGTGTTTGAGTTGTGATTGTCCTAACATTTCAAAAAATCACTAAAAACAGAGGGTTGAAAAATGAAGAAAAATGTAAACATTGAATGACGTTGTGTGAGTTGATAATGCATAAAATGCGCAGAGTCCCAGATTCACACATTTCTACAGTAATTCGGCATCAAATAACTTTTTTATCGTTTTAAATCCTTAGGTTTTAAACTTTAATATTTCGCATTTGGAAGTTATTTTTCTTATTGAAAGAACAAGTTTACCGAAGTAGAGCTTTTACTTATTGTTAGTCTAGCTCACTCAAACATATGAACTATGCCGCACTATGAGAAGTCTTAAGGGGGGATCTCACAGTAAAATTTGCAATTTTTCGAAAAAAAAAAATTTCGCTTAAAAGATGCTTTAGGGTTTTCAAAATAATATACCAAATGATGGAATACTGCAAAAGTGTCCGAGTGACCAAATTTTTCACTCCGCGGTAACGCCTCTCCGGCATGCTCATATATTTTCATATGGTTTCTCAGTACTTAAAACTTTAAACGCGTTTTTCTCGAAACTATTTTTTTTGAGCTCGCCGAAGACATAACTCGAGCAAATCTTAACCGATCGCCTTGAAATTTTGACAGTAGCTTCGAAATATCTTTCTCCAAGGAGCTACGTAGGGTTTTTTATTTTAATATAGATGGCTTAATTTTTTTTATCGAAAATTTTATGGCGTTTTTTTTTTTTGTTAAAAATTTAACTTTATTTTGAAACATGCACCATTTTGTAAAAAATCAATATATCGAAAAAATCGCTAGCCGTTGTTATATGAAAACCAAAAAATGTTGGCGTTTTCTTCCAGGTCAAAAATTAAGGAGTCTACGTCTTCGGCCATCGACACGCTTTCAAAAATAGGCGCCTTGGGGCATATGCTGCGCAGCCGTAATTTTTAAATATTTTTTATTGAAAAAATTACATTTTGTACTTTTTTGGTATTACTATAAAACCTTCTTTACAGATTTTCGATTGATACTTTTTTTCAGCCAAAATTAATTCCCGAAAATATGCCTATTTTTTGTGCGCTACTTTGATTTCCCCACTTAAATCAAAGAAATATGGTTTGCATACTTTTCTGAGATTCGGAACCCTTCGTTTGAGTGTCGACTCTCACTTGGCTAATTTTTTTGATTTATTTGAAATCAAGTGCATGTTCATTCACTCATGTTTCCATAGTTCTGGGGAGCCAATCAACCCTTATTTAAACTCCCAATTATTTTATCATTTTATTTTTTTGTCTAGAGAGATGGTGATGTCCCTCGTTCGTCATTTGATGTACTTTCAACATTTCGAAGCACTTCTTCAGCTGATACTTGGAATTTGAAGACGATCTCTGTCATTGACACAATTTTGTAGTGAGAAAAGTTTCAACAGTTTAACCAGCATGTTGATTCCGATCCAGCTGAGAGTTCGTCTTTTGATAAAGCGAAACATTTGAGAAGAGTTAAATGCTCTCAGACCAGAAAAGTCCACAAAAGACGGAATCTTCGCAGTTTTGAAAAAGACACAGTTAACAGACTTCCAAGATAATTTTATTGCTTAACTAAACAGTGTTAAAGAAAAGAGCTATGCTTCGAAAACTGATGCAAGGCATACGATAGCCTTCATTGAAGATGGGACTGAGATGAAGGATCGCCGAGCTAGGATTTCATCGTGACTTTATTATGACCCACGTGCGTTTCCTTTCTTCTAACAACGTCTTCGGGAATTCTAAAACTGACCTTGAAAGGGAAAGATTTCAAACCAGTAAAGATATATTGAAAACTGTGACGACCCCACCGACTCGCTATTTCAGGAAATTTCCAACATTGTTTCCGGCAGTGGGAGAATTTTTGTGCGAACTTCGAGTATTAAGGAGTTAACTCAGATAAATTCCTGGGTTATAGTAAATATTTGAACTCAATCGAAAAAAGCAAGAGCGTTGTTTATTTTGCTTAAGTCTTTTTTATTCCAACTAATTGGGCGTCAAATTTTGACATGCGAGTCTAGTATGGTGGAACAAAAGTCCGCCTTAAATAGAGGAATATAGAATTCTTGAGAAGAAATGATTTCGAGCATACACGGGACTGTACAAAATTGTGTTCATTCCGTCTCTCGGCACTACGTCTCTAACAAAAGTCCGTTGAATTTTCTGGCGTTTCTTGAACTGTCAATGTCATCCTTAACTCTGTGAGGGATCATTTTGCGCGGTAAGCGAATGTTATTGGGAATGAACTCATACCGGGTTTATTTAAATCATAAATCATAAGATAGTGGATATATACCACCAGCATTCTCTTATATAATTCTTAGATGCACATGGCTGTCTATCAGATTCGAGTAATGTCACAATCATTTACCATGCCGCCAGAAGGTTAACAGACAAACGAATTTTCATGTGTCTGTCGGTCTCACTATGCATGAGCTTACATAAGAGAAATGTACGAGATAAAAAATTACAAAAGCTCAAAATTTACAGAAATACTGGTGGCTAGATTTGTTAGAAGCTGAACCCCATGTTAAGTAAGGTAGTCTTAGTTTATCCGACCTCAGAACCGTGCGACTTGCGACTTTTTCCTGTTCCCAAAACTGAAAAAACCCCAAGGTAGAGTTTTGCCACTTTTAACAAAAAAACGCATCGCTAGAAGAGCTCAAGGCCAAATAGCAAAACGCTGATGTCAGAAGGACTTCGAGGATTGGAAAAAGCCCAAGTCTATTTCACCTGAGGGGAATAATATTGAAGGGCACAAAGTAATAGGAAATTATAGGTTGAAAATGTCGTTATTGCAGACAACTTCATATCTATTACTCTGAGGTGAATTTTGGCCATGACAGCTGTCACATCAGAAACTTCATGTCATTGTCTAATTATTTCAGTCTAGGTTATTGGTCATTAGTGAAAACACACAAGTTTTTGTAAGGCCGTAAAATGTCTACATTCGTGCCATCAAAACAACATTTGCGGGAAGTTTTAATAAAGAAAAAAGCAACCGAAGCACATCAATTGCTTACTGAAGCTTGCCCGGGCTATACTATAGACGTTAGAATGTGTCAGCGGTGGTTAAAGCGGTTCAAAGATGGTGATTTCGACACCGAAGACAAAGAACGCCCCGGCCAGGTGAAAAAGTTTGAAGACCATGAATTGGAGGCATTGCTCGATCATGATCCGTCACAAACGCAAGTAGAACTTGCAAAATCCCTTGGCGTCGCAATGGGAATGATCCATTGATCCATTGATCGATTCGTGGATTGCGGCCAACCGGTTGAATTTTTCAGAACGGGTATCCATGAATTGCCAGAAAAATGGGAAAAATGTGTGGCTAGCGATGGGCAATACGACATTTTCAACCGGTTGTCCTATTAGATATTGATGAATTTTCACAAGTAAAGTTAAAATTCCTTTTTTTTTATAAACCTTATACCTACATTTTAAATAAAAAGCGATACCAGCGAGGAGGTCTTAAGCCTCCAACTTTTTTCCCGAACAGAAATACAAAATATTGTAAAATATCTCCAAACACAAAATGTTTTAGTTAAGTCAAATTATAATTAAAAAAATCTCAACTAAGTTGTTGAAAAGTTTATCTTGTTTTTCGTTGAGAAATTGTTAAAAAGAAAATGTGAAAATTATAATATACAAAAAAAAAATCTACGAGTCACCCTGTTAATATATATATTTTTTTATTTTTTCCGTGAGATTTACCAATGAAGTTCATTGCATTGTTGCACAATTAATTATTATTATATTCTTGAAAAGGTCCCCCCCTTTGGAACGTGTTCCTGGACTCCCATGTCCAAAGGGGATAAATTTTGGAATTTATTCAAATGAGGCGCAGCCCCGAAGTCAATGGCCTCAGAAGTCGGTGCACAGGCCGCATTCGATGCAGTCTCAAAGTCTTTTCACGGATTATTATCTTTCCGAATGATAAATGGTGACTTAATTTGATAGCGTTTCTGTTTGTGTATTCTTTGGACTTGAATGACCCTTGTCAAGTGACGAGTTTCTTTTTTTTTGGATTTTTGTTTAACCACAATCAAGCTGCGCATACGTCTTGGTAATGGCTCAAAATTTTTGTTAATTTTTTGCAAGTTAATTTTTAAAAAAAAGCGGAAGTGAATGTTTTACGTTGCATATTCAATTTTCAATCGCTTTTTGTTTTGTTTTTTTGTTTGCGAATAAATACTCGTATGTGATTGATCGAAGCTTCACAACCCGACGTGTGGCTTGTGGAGTGCTTCTGAGCGCCAATTTGATGAAATGAAAGGTACTGCTTCGAGCAAATTTAATTACATTTTATGTTAAAAAAAAAAACATCTGAAACCAGTTTAATATGTGTTTTTAAAGTTATCGACACAAATCTAGACACATGTACACTGAGCATGGACTAGAATTTAATTTATGCATTTATCCGTACATACTAGACAATGAATGTGGTTATTGACTTAATAATGGAAACCATGCACGGTAATTGATTCACATCTTGTTTCTGTCCTCAATGTGGTTGTAACTGGAATCGAGCATAGTAATAATAAGACGTCATCCATCTGACTAGAATAGTGTTGGTCGGACAAGTAAATTTTTATTTACCTGACTAAGAAATTTGTCTCATTGAATTGGATCACCTCATTCAGAGTCAAGCATTTTTGAACGAATTCTACAACGCAACCGCATACAAATTACGTCCTAATGATGAACGCCGTAAGCTTTTTATTTCTTCTGAATAAGTTGAGAATGTTTCGAAATAAATAAACATTGAAATTTAAGGCGCCACACGTAATTCTGCCAGCGTTTAGGACTGCTTCCTAATGTCTCTTGTTTTTCAAGCTCGGATAAACAACTCGTACTTCTGATTTCAAGTGGAACAAATATTTTTGTTTATATTTTTACGCGTTTTTGATTTATAGAGGCTCGATGTTAACATAAAGTCGCATATTTTATTTCAACATGAGTCAATGGAATTCAAAAATCAGTGAGTTTTTAGAGAGAAAAGTCGAAGGTCTTCAGGCAAACATTCACTATTTAACTGCCAACAATTCAAAGAATGGTTTCTAGCAGTAGGCCTTCTGTTGGTTGGTTAACTTGATGCTTACTTACATGCTAGAAAAGAACGATTAAAACTAGCTTAATTAACAAAACTATGTCTCCAGTGAGCTTCTTTCCAAGTCTTGGGCGTAGTTGACTCGCGCGTTCACAGTATTTCGGCCAACGTGGAGAATAATCGGCACCGCTTATAAATCACGAGCCAGACATTTTCTATCGAGAGATAGAGGAACGCTTCAGGGGGAATAAGGCCTCATGGTGGATATCATGTTCGAAGTTATTGTTTTTGCAATGTGACTTCGAAAAAAACTTAATCAGAAAGTTATATACCATGATCAGGTTTGCCACGTAATACAGAATATTTTTATCCTCAGACTCCAGAGTTCAATATCATTGGAGACAAGCCCTTCTACGACATCGTCTTTCGAAAACCCGCATCTTTTCCTTATTCCCACGTTGAACCTCACGGGACATCCATAGACAAGATAAGGCCGAATGAGGGCCGTATAGCAGATCACTTTCACCGTGGGTTAGAGTTAGCTGCTGGGAAAGACGGAATCTCAGCAGCGTTACAAATGGATCAATTTGCGTTTCATTGTCCAACTGATTAAGAAATTGAAGCAAACCAACCATCCGCTTCGTTTATCGCTCTTTTCTATTTGGACTTTAAAGCAACTCGTAGTAGATGAGAATTTTTGTTTAAACAATTATTTTTGAGATGATGCGATAAGTCAGATTCGTAAACAAGCACCATTGTCGCTCTGGTACTCAGGAAATCCACACAAGCCGTAGAATGCATCACGCTGGCTGTTTCAGGACGAATCGACTTACTGATAAGAGTGACATCCTTCTTGAAAAAATTTAAGACCACTTTTGTAGCAGCAATTTCGAAGTTCTGTAAATAGTAATTGGAAGCATCAAGTCGAAAATGTTATAAAATCTGATTCAACGAATATGTTTCCCAGGTTAAAAATGTTTTCGCCAAAATTTCGAAATAAGAGAATCCGGGAATACATAAATCATCACCAATGTCCCATTATCAATAACCATTATGAGATCGATGTGGGATCGAATTAACTCAATCTTATTGGTGTGACGTCAACTAGGTCGCCAAACTGTTAATGTTTGACAGTCAAAACGGTGACGCAGACGCTCTCTTTCGATTTCAATTTGAGATTTTTTATATTTTTTATAATAGCAATGCGGCATCACTGCTCTTATGCGATGCTGATAGAGTTTTTTGTTGACGTTTCAGAACGCAATTTACAATTGTCAAACAAAATCATGGACGTTCTTTTAATGAAACTTTTAATTGATAATAATGGTCGCAAGAGCGATAATTTCGTTTTGAAAATGTGTGAATTGGGAAGGAGACATTTTTTGTTAAAAGTTTCAGAAAAAACGAAATATACCCAAAATTCAAAATTATTTCAAAGTAATGGAAAAATATCCGGATGATGTATTTAAAAGCCATTTTCGCATGTGCCGCTCAACTTTTAAAGTCAGTTAAGTTTGTTAGTCAAGCAAAGTACAATTTTCAGAATCTGCAAAGTAAATTATTTCCATTTTGGACACCTTCGTATACGGGCCGGATTGGTTATTCCTTAGAGAAATGCTTGTACATAACTTTATGGAAGCTATGCAACAGCAGGATCAGTTTTCGAATCCTATCCGATCGCTTTAATGTTGGACGAGGAACTGCATACACTGTTTTTTTTTTTTGAAGACACTTAAGCTTATCTGTTGTTTAAAAAGTGAAATTAGCTGGCCATCTTCTGAATAACAAAAGATCATCGTGGAAGATTTTGGCAAGAGCAGAGAAAATCCTTTTCCATTCGTTGTGTGTTGCGTAGACGGCACTCATTTCAACATACCTACTCCAAAAAAGATCCAAGCAGTTACTATGACCGAAAAGCAGTTTTTTCAATTGCCATGCAGGTATCCTACTAATAGTTATTCTTACTAAAGGTAATATTTCGTAACATTAAGATTTCAAGCCATATGCGATAGTAAATTTCGCTTTCTTGACGTTTTCATTGGATACCCTGGGAGCTTTCACGATGCAAATGTTTGGGTAAATAGCCCGATATATGTATAAGGCAATAACAAGTGGAAAAATTGAGTTTGCCGAAAATGCGCACTTATTGGGAGATTCCGCATACCCTCTTTCCAAACATATAATGGTTCCGTACAAGGATAATGGCTTTCTAACTCGGGAAAAGAAACAATTCAACACCTGTCTCAGCTCAACAAGAGTTTTCATTGAGCAATCTTTCGCAATTCTTAAAAAAAGATTCCAAATCTTAAACTATATAGACGTCAGAACGACAAAACACATCACGCAGATAGTTCTTGCATGCAGTATTCTACATAACTTTATCATAAATAGAGAAAAATATTCTTTCTAATTGGAGCTCAACTATTTGTCAAACAAACGATACAACATCACAATCACCTGGAGCTGCAGAAAATAGCACTCAAGAAGGGAAAGAAAAACGTAATCGTTTGGCAATGCTTTTTGTTGCCTAATCCATTTTATTTTACTGCATTTACTATAGTATATTAATAAATAAATAAAAAATTCAACATAATATAAACTAAAAACAAACTTAATTCAGTATCACAAGTTCATTGACATCTATTATTTTATTTAATTTGTACGCGTACTTCCCAGCATTTGCTGCAACACTTCTTTCAAATCACCCATTTCATTAATACGCTCCTTTTCGATTTCTAATTTTTGCCGTTCCAGCTCCATCATCTGCTCGTGTCGTTCATCGTCCTTCCTGGCCTCCTCTCTTAAGAAACTAAAAGTTTCATTTTCTACAGTCCGACGGTGTTTGGTAGGTACTTTTCTGACTTGATCCAAATACAACGCAACCTCTGTGTGGTGGAAATGTAGACTATGGGCAAATAAAGCGATGCCTCCAAATTTTCAAGGGGAGGCTCAATGGAATGTTTTTTTCCATACACCTCATCAGCGAATCAAAGTATTCCCACGCAGTTGCTGTTTTTGTTGTTGTTGTTTTTGTAACCCTGGAATAATATTCCATTTTTTGGACTTAACAATAATCCTTGTCTCAGTTTATATTAAATTCTCCGGCTATTATCAATTTGTTTGGTGTTTCGGTTAGCTCTTCCATATTTTGTTAAAAAAATCCGCAGAGTTTTCAATCAGATGTCTTAGGCTTTTGAAAGCAAAGAAAAAAAAGAGAAGCTGTGGTTTCTTGAGAGGTTAGTGACCTTGTCTACCAAGTCGCCAGCGGAAGAAATACTTAAATCAAAGCCTGAACACCCATTTAATTTTTCTTAGCCAGGAATTTAGGATTTGAACTAAGCTCAGCTATGGTTCGCATAAGATGGAGTTACGTGCCACATAAGATCTCAAACAGAACACTAAGCATTATGCAGATCATTGGAAAAAAGCTGTGATACAACCCATTCCGAAAAGGTTTAAGGACACATCCAATCCGGCAAATCTCCGGTCGAAAAGATGTTCAATAGAGAATTGATTTTGGTAAGATAACGTCGAAAGTCATATAAATATATGTATTAAATACTAGCATTATCCCGCCCGCTTCCCTGCACGTTTCCTTTATTTTATGTCTTTATTTCTTTCAAATGAATTTATTGTAAGGCGCTTTGGTTAATAATATTTTTTTTTATTATAATATTATTTTTTTGTTTTTTCTTCATGTGCGAACACAAAAGTGTCCATATGAGAAACAATTATTTTCAAATCAACAAACGATGTCATTTCCTTAAAAGTGTATTTGTTATTTAACAAATGTAAATGCAAGAAAAAAATACAGGCTTTGAATTTTAAACGGTCGAAAATTCATTCAAATTTCAACCGATAAAAAAGATTTCTCTTGATTTCTTGTAATTTTTTCACTTTTTTCGTATAAAAAAATTGGTCCACATCGCCTTTGTACTTCTCTTTGTTCTTCTGAATAGTTTAAAAGGAAAACCAAGTAAATGGTTTGATAAGTACGCTGATTTACTAATTAATTTTAACTAATAATACCCGCTGTCTAGATAATAAGGTAATTTTTTTAATAAAATATAAAAAATGCAAAAAAATCACACAAAGTTGGATGTTTTTGTCATATTGCTTGCTCACAATGTAGCTGCATTCTGATGCTTTTGGCTTTACAGATCTCTGCTCGGAAAACTATCCAGAGACGATTCAGAGATTTAAGGGGGCATATACCTTTTAAAAACTTTTTTTTTGACATTTTTCGTTTTTTGCCTTAAAATATAACCTGATTCTTTCCGAATCAAACGCAAGTTGTCCAAGATCGAAATTCAAACGGAGCGCGCCACAATCCCCCTCCGCTCCGTTTTACGCTCGGCGAGAGTGAAACATTGTCAAAACTTTAAAGCCGATTTTCTCAAAATGCTGTTTTTTCACACCTGTCGTAACTTTTTGTCAAAACCGTTGTTCATAAATGTGTCAAATAAAAAGGAGATTGTGACTGATATGAAGATCTATAGATTTGACCACCGACAGTTCTGTGGAAGCAGAATTTTTTTCTTTTTTTAGAGCCCAAAATATCAACTTTAAAGTTGATTTTTTCATATTTTTCACTTCTAAAATCCATAAAAATTCAAAATTATGTCTGATTATACTAATAATGGTCAATTCTCTGCAGGTACACATGGGGAACATCCAATACAAACAGCAGCTCAATATCTGGAAGGATACTGTAGGAAAGTTACGACAAATGACCACAAACAGAAAATTCAATGTAATTTTGAAAATTCTGTAACTTTTTTAAAAATTGTTTAAAATTAAAATTTAAAAAAAAACAAAATGTCGGTAAAAGATCAATATTGAATAGTAATAATTGTATTTAAACTCGAAATCAATACTAATCCCTCGGCATCCTCTTAAAGATAGATGCTTTTTATGGTGTTCAAAAGGTATATGCCCCCTTAAGGGCACTATTGGTGCAAATATTTTCAAGTTTTGGTTATTCAAATGAGGGAAACGCATTCGATTTTTGTACATATTTAGTTGTTTTGAAATCCATATGCGTCGAACTTTGCAGAGGGTTTGTTTCGAAGATTTCGTTTTGGATACAATGCCGACCATTAACCACATTTCCTAAGCATTCGAATTTTCGCGACCCAGTGTTCTTCACATCCAAAACATAACTAGAACGTGAGACCTCAACTGGTCCCGGTCACCAAAGTCAAACTTACAAAAATCATAGACAAACGTTAAGATTTAATGTTTGAGTACTTTTTTTCTTTTCCTTTTTTGTCGGAATTAACTTTGGAAAACTTGGAAAATTTATAATAGAAAGATCAGCAGAGAAAAAAAAACAAATTTGATCAATTTAATTTTTGAAAGTCGACACTCGATTATTCAGACACAAAGATTATATCGAAATTTCTTTCATATTCGAAATGCACACAGTACTCCAACAGTTTACCGATTGGTCCATCGTTTTCAGGAACAAGGGGCCGTCTGTGATCTTCCGCTTGCTGGGATACCCCGTACAGTTCGAAATGATGTGAACATTGAGTTTTGAGGAAAACGGTCTTTGCAGAGAATTTTAAAGCAGTTACACCTTTTTCCATATAAGAATCCATTTCAAGAGTTGAAAGCAAATAATCCACAAATAAGTATTCAGTATGCTCGTAGTTTGCAAGACATGTTCCGAAAACACAAACTCATAACGACCGATGAGGTCCATTTTCACCTCAACGGTAACGTGAATAAATAAAATTGCAGAATATGGGGCATCGAAAATCCAAAAATAATTATTGAACTTCAAATGCACCCAATTCAATTTCAATTCAATTCAATTATTTTCTTTATTCTCACTTAAAATATCATATACAAAATTCATAGCTTAACATATAATATACTAGATGAGAATAGCTTGTGGCATCTGTTAACAATGTGTTGCTTGCGATGATGCCACATTAAAGTGTAATTTCATTTGTGGGGTGAATACGGTATAATGAAAGGGAACAAAAAATAAATAAAATAAAGTATATGCAAAAAGAATATAAAGAGACTCAAAGAAATTCAAATATTATACTTAAGATAAGCTGAACTAAATTTACAAATTGCAATTCAAATATAAAAAAAAAACTGATTAGGAGAAATATCTCTAGCTTAACAATTCATTTCAAATATTTCTAATTGTAGGTGATCGAAACCTAGAAGCCAAGTTTTAATTTTTTTTTAAGAAGGTGCACAGATTTCTTACGCGTCGAAATTCAATTGGAAGAGAATTGAAAAGTTTACATGAGACAATGTTATAAAAGTTTCTATAGCTTGTTGTGTTGAAGGATGGGATATTTACAACGGACATGGAGTTACTTCGAAGGTTCCTTGCATTAGAAATAGGGCTCTGCAAATAACCACCTCTAATGAAGAACACTTTTAAGACTTTGAAGAAATATAAATGTCTCAGTGGCAGAATTTTTAAGTTTCTAAAAAGATCTATTGTATGAGCATATCGATAAGTCTTACAAATTTTTCTGATTACGGATTTTTGGATGATTGAGAGGGGTTGGAGCCTGTTTAAATGAGCACCACCCCAGCAGCAGAGACCGTACTGTAGCTTTTATTGAAAGATGCCAAAATAAACTGTCTTTAACAGATTTATAGAGCAATATTTTTGCAACCTGTAAAAGCAACGAGTAGTATTGAGCAGATATTGTTTTAAGTTTAAAATATGTGCGGACCATTTCATATTTCGGTCTATTGTAACACCGAGGTATTTAAACTCATTTACACATTCGATATTAAAACAGCTGGCACTGCAAATGGCGTAACTATTGAACGATAAGATGCACAGTATGATGTGGAATAACCTCAGAAAGAATCATTACACCATATTTTTTTGACAACAACGAACAAGTTGCTGTGATGGCTTTCAATACTGAGCAATGATTGGGAATTTTTTTAAGGACAGAGGTAAAGAACAATTCAGAATTTTGGTTCCAACGCGATGGAGCCACATCTCGTCATTTTATATAAAGTTTTTCAGTGTGACTTGACCCACAACTCTCGTTTTCAAAGTCGATGCCTGTCATAACTTCAAAACAACTGCACCGATGCTTTTGAAATTTAAAATACTATTTCTGTGCATAATTTACGACGTAATGCTGGAGAGTTTATTTTATTTAAAATTTATTTATAATTTTTATTTTACAATAACAAATATACCGATTTTTTTTCGCAAAAAGTTGCGTTTTCCCCTTCAAAGTGTAAATATTTGGTGATCGCATAATCGGGATTTTTCTGATTTTAACTGGCCACCGCGTTGTCCCGATTTAACGGCTCCAGAATTTTTTCTTTAGGGCTAACTAAAAAGTAAGGTGTATGCCAATAAGCCAAGAGCCAAACACTAGTTCAAGGCCAACATCCGGGCAGAACTAAGGGCGCTAGGACCTTTAGTTCTAAGAAAAGTAATGAACTGAGCACGTCAGGTCAAAGCTACCAATGGGTACCATTTGAGAAATATTAACTTTAAAACATAAAGTGAACATATTTCCAAACCATTATCTTAACTTTAATGAATGTCAAGGTTTAGTTAAAAATAAAATCACCAAGAAAAATGTTATTCATTAAATAAATTTTAACGTTTCTTATGCGCCACTCTGTACATCTGTCGAGTCATATTACGTGGATGCCCTTAAACTTTCAGTGCTTAAAAGCATTCCTCCTGATTTAATTTTTCAAACCCATTGAAAATTGAACATTGTCAGCTCTATCCTTATCGAACGGCCACCTGATGTTGCCTCAAATCGTGACCCCGTTCAACGATCTTCCAATACGAGCATCTCAGCACGCAACAATTTTCCCCTCAGACGGATCACGTCACGATTGTGTTCCATGACAGACAACTCCGTGGTTTAATTTTTTTGAATTTTGTGAAATTATCAACTCAAGTGACTTTGGCTTCCCCGAAATGATAAGTTTGGAAATTTATTTTCACCCAGAAGACAACACAAGACCAAAGGGAATACGTGCGTTTTCAAAGCATTCATGTCCGGAACTAAATTTAGTTAATTTATTTTGCGAATTTTCGCGAGTTTCTCTTTCAAAAGGCCCTGACTCAGATTGAACAGCTCTAAAGATTAATTGGTTACAAAATATGCGTTCTTTTTTTTTTTTTTTTGATTTTATGACAACTGTGGATACGTAACCTTTCTTTTGTTAGGTGACGAACGATGAAGGGAAGCTACAACTAAATTAGCGCCTAGTTTTTGTCGTGGTTGATTACAAGCCGGCACGTTTGATACCAAAATTGTTTCGAATTGTATAATTTTATGTATTTCGTGTGGAATATTTTATGATCACGCGATAACTGTCTTTTGTGCGATTTAACAACAGAATAAATACTGCCCTGACCCTTTTATCCATCTGATTCGAGTGTACTCTTATTTATGCAGACACAATCCTGTCATTAACATGGACACACAGTTGGTGAAGCACCTGCCTTTCAGTTGGATCAATTGATAGACTCTAGGTTGTAATCCAAGAGTAAGTATTGAACTTTTGCCTTGTTTTCGAATCTGGTGGAGCGAAATTAACGCCGCTGTCACTCGAGTGGTCGACAAATGAAAGTATTCTGACTGAGTAGGTGACCATTCTGTTGTGATCAATCTATCGGCTTGTTATGCTAGATTCCAACTTCGTGTGGTTTAAATAATGTTTTGTGAAGAGGATGCTATGAAGGCGTGTCTGATGCAATCGTCGAAATACCGACACACAAAAATTGCACTTTCTGATGTTTTGACTAATGATGAAAAAAATTCTGCGAATTGAGCGAATGCAAGAAAGTCGAAATCAAATTCTTCATTTCTATTCGGAATTCATGAACCGACCCAACATTCATCAAGAGCATAGTTGCTGAAGACGAGACATGGGCTTAAGAGTAAGAAACGAAACCCAGGGAACAGATGAGTGAAAGCCTAGGACGGACAAAAATCACATCTATTATTCTTATGAAATGTTTGCCGTCAGCGCTTGTTTTTTATGATTTCCCACATGGATGGCATTCAAGCTCATTAACTGAAATTAGAGGAAAAGGATACCCGTTCTAATCATCCAATCAGTTCTTCGTTCTTAGAATGAGAAATCGAGTTGTTTGTATTCCTTTCAATTCGCAGGAATTTTTTTTACGCGCAGCATGAATTTGGGCTTATATTTTCCCCGTGGTTCTGCAGGAACGGGTCCAGCGTTCCGACGAGAATACCGCCTTTGTGACTAAAGATGCCGCCGACTATCCATATACGGCAATACACGTTTTTTTGCGAAAGAATTGAACATGTTCACGTACAAAGCGCAGACAACAGTCCAACAGCTACTGCGTCGGCATTTAACATGAGCGACGAAACCCATTTCTACGAGTATCAGAAACGTTGACCAAAAAAAAAATGTTGGGTCATTGGAAAGCTCACATTTCATCTTTTCAAAGTCAATGCATGGAGCTACGTTTTCCCTGGAGATGTCATCAGGTTTAATTTTGTTGGGACGGTAACACGATCTGACAGCTTATGTTTCGTGTCAAGTGTTGAAGTCACGTTTGTTGAAAGCAAGCAAGAAAACCACTTATCGATTCATTTTTAGCATAAAAAGCGTATAGGGAGAGTCTTTAGACAAGCCTGTATCCTTGGATTTTGATTGGGTAAAACTTTTTCACAAATAAATAAAATTTATGTGCATAAGTGGAATTTATCTTGACATGTTTATATAAACGGCTCGAAAGCTGCAATAAATGTCATGTTTCTTTTTCTGTCTGTTTGTTAGAACTTATTTTATATTCAAAAACGGCTGCAACGATTTTTATGAAAAATTCAATGTCAGTTGAGCACTCGATAAGGCTGCTTTTTTCTTTAATACAAATTCATCCATAGGACTAATAAATAAGTTTTGGCTTTTTAAACTACCTTCAGCAAACCTACTTAAAGTTTTGACAAAATGGGTTATTTCAAAACAGCTCTCTGAAAATTTTTGACAAATCGAACAATTATAAAAAATAGATGAATAACTTTGGATGGAGCCGACTTTAATGAATAATATTAGGCGGGTAGCGGCAACTGTGCGTTCGAAACCGCCCTTTTGATGTACCTTATAATCTATTAAGTATATTATATTATTTGTTTATTTATTCCCATTATAATTGTACCACAGCAACTAAAGTGCTTCCTACACTTTAGACATTATATGGTCCTGCAATAAACGATGTTGTGTAAGTACATTTTTTATCTGCATGCACGCGTTTTTCTCGAAATCATGTTTTCGAAGTCGGAGATCGCTGTAACTTGAAAACGACTTTCACGATTAGTTTGAAATTTCCCCCACACATAATATCTAAATGGTTTTTCAACAGGGACACTACAAGAGTAGAGCGACAGGGACAGCAAACGACGCCATATTTCTTGCCGCTCTTTTGACATTTCTCTTCAGTAAGGTTTGCCATTTCATGATGGAAAGATAAACGAGCCAACAACGAGTCGAAATCATTAAAATTTACTACCGAAATTCGGATTCAGTGGCCTCAATGTTACGTCCAATTTATGGTCGTCATAATCGTCCTAGCAGATCAACAATTGAGCGTCTAGTGGAAAAATGTGAATCCACAGGCACAGTACAAAATGTTCCCGTGCCAGTGAGACAAAGAAGTGCTTACAAGATTAAATTGGCGCAAGAACTGAAGCCGCTTGACCACCAGAAGCGTCGTATGTTCGTGAATTGGGCTGAGCAATAACTTGAAAATGATTCGGATTTTCATCGGTTCATTTCTGGCTGAATGGCTCCGTCAATAAACAAAATATGCGGTATTGGTCAGGCAGCAATCCACACTTACTCCATGAGTCATCATTGCATCCCGAAAAAAATTACGGTTTGGTGTGGCTTATGGGCCGGCGGCGTCATTGGGCCGTACTTCTTCCGTGATGATCAACCAGCACGTTACTGTGAATGGGGGGTCGCTACCGTTCAATGATAACCGAATATTTTTGGCCCCAATTGGATGATATGGACTTGGAGGACATGTGTTTCCAACAGGACGGCGCCACAAGCCACACAGCGAAAGTCACAATCAATTTATTGGAAACCAAGTTTGGAGAACGTGTTATCCCACGAAATGGTCCAGTCGCTTGGCCGCCTCGGTCGTGCGATTTGACGCCGTTAGACTATTTCCTGTGGGGCTACGTCAAGTCAATGGTCTATGCCAACAAGCCAGCGACGATTGATGAACTTCGTACGAATATCGAACGTGAAATTGCAGCAGTATCGGCCGATTTATGCTTGAAAACCGTCGAAAATTGGGTTCAGCGTCTGGACTTCTGCAAGCGTGCCGTGGTGGCCATGCAAAAGAAATCGAGTTCCATACATAATGGCATCGAACGTACTTTCACACGAATAAAGAATTTCATTGATATCCAAAACCGTTTTTGTTTTATTTCAAAAAAAAAACTTTTGTAGTGCTCTTATTGAAAAACCCGATATTATTGTCTTCCGGATGGACCAAAACCTTTTCTTTTGGACGATTAAATTTTTTTTGTATAGCCGATAACGTGAATGAAATTTTGTCGAATAAACAATTATGAGTTTCATCATCCGATATTTTTTTGGAAAATCAAAATTTTTCAAATTCTTTCGCCCGTCGGGAACACTCACATTAACTAATAATCCATTTTTGTTTTTGATCAAGTGACGTGCTGCAGTGATCACGGCAATGCCCTACTTTTTTTGGAGCGCTGCACTCTGTGTTGGATCACAAATCTAGCTGGACAAAATGAAAAAAAAATTTCAGCCACATGACTTCTAATCATTTGTTTAGCTTTTCAATACATCAGATAACTGAAATTCATGTTTTTTTTTTAAGCACTGATTTGGAAAATTTAGCGTGAAAATCAGTTGTTGTCAACAGGTGCATTCACTTAACAGAGAAAAGTGTTATTTTTGTATGTCTTTGGTTTATGATTAAAAGGCTAATTTCTTTTTTTCATGTAGAGTTAAAGTTAATTATTCCGCCGCAAGATTACATTTAAATTAATCTGGCAAGTGTTCACTTTGAGGTAAATAAAAAACACCTTGCGCGTTTTTGCGATCGCCATACATTTTTTTTTCACTTTTCCAGTATGACCTCCACTATATCTCGTAAGGAAATTTTTGAAGCATGGGAAAAAGCTCCCAAAATACGTCGAAAAGACGTCGTATTTGCATTAATTATGGAAAGATATGGTCTTGAAGACATATCAGATGAAGTTAAACCTTTTTTTTTTTTTGTTTTTTGACATCAAATGTATGTAGTTTGTCTTGATGAAACTTATGTTTTGCCTGAAAGTGTATAACCTCAAAAGCTTGAGAAAGCTGGAAAATAACCAAAACACAATGACTGTAGCGAAAAATTAAAAAAAAAAAAAAGGAAGATTCAAAGTCTCTTAGATTCAACTGACCCTCAAGAAATAGTTAAGGCTAGTGAGATAGTTTTTAGAAAAATGGGAAAGCGAAATTCAGCCAAGGTTTTGAAAGATTTGTCGGAAGCTTCGTGCAGTAAGGGTATGGAATTAAAAAAAAAATTGTAAAAGATATAGTTCTGAGAATGTACCTTCAATGGGCTTTTCTGCTGATGAAGCATTAGCAATAATGGTTGATACTAATATGTCGAAACATCAATATGATGTTATTCGGCAAAAAGTCAACGAAAGATGCAAGGATCTTTTTCCATCCTACACTAACGTTCAAAAAGTTAAAAAAAAAAAAATGTTATGGGGTTGCTTGTAGAAATGCCAACGCAACAAGCAGGTAATACCAATGATGGTGATTCTGCTAGATGGTTCTTTCGAACAGCTGAAATCAGCTCAGAAATCACAGGTGTAAATTGATTGAAAGATTTCACATTATTTTAGAAGCTTTAGGAAGTGCCTTTCCAATAAACGAAGATGCTTTTGAATCTTTCATTATTGCAACAAGAAATTTATATTTAAATGAATACCCTTGGTATATAATGCCCGTTAGCGTCCATAAAATTGCATTCTTCCTATAGGACAGCTCTCAGAAGAAGCTCACGAGAACACGAGAAAATTGAGAAAGTTATTCACTAGAAAAACGTCTAGAATAGATTCAAATACAGATCTTTTTAATCGTCTCTTAATTTCATCGGATCCATATCTTGCATGTGGAAAAACATATGTCATTAGTTATTTGAAGGTGAGTCCAAAAAAAAAAAATCCTTATAAAAGTGCTTTTTTGGACGTCCCTTAAACATTCTTAATCTTCGACGTTTAATTTTTGTCACTCGACCTGAATGGGGACAAACATAGAAAATAAAAAGCCACGGTTACGAAAAACTTCATCCAGATATTCAGGTTTGCAACTTTATATGTTTTAATTTGTTTAACAAAGTGGAAACTAAAAATACAGCATATTTTTATTGGCATACGCTCAAACGATCAACTTCGACTATTGTTATTATGATTTTTATTCAATTAAACCAGTATTGGCAAAGCTTTATCCACGTCTATCAAAAGTCTCGCAGTAAACTTAATTTTGTTTGATTAATGCGAAAGTGAAAAAACAAGGTCACAAAATAGCATATATGCAAATGTACACAAATCCATCAATTATTAAATAGAATGCCGCATACATTCATGTGTAGATGAATACGCAGGAGTGGCGTGAGCGGCGATATTCGTATGCCACCAAAACTCAGATTGTTTGCAAATATTTTTAGCAACTAACGAGGTTATTGATCCAGTGAATAGCAAAGAATTTCGATTTTTTTAGTTTCTAACTTAATTACATTTATTTAACTGGCTAAAAGCCAGCTCTTATGTTCAAATGTGATTATAACAAAAAAAAAAAACATTTAAAAACAAAACAAGAATGTTTTAGCGTTCACACGCGCCAAGTGACATAATTTTTGCAACAAACTAATTTACAACGTAAACAATAGAAAAACTTAAATATACGCCAACATTTCTAAAAGAAAAGAATAATTGGTGGTTTTGTTGGACATGGACATTTGACGTGATCAGATTGGAACCCTTATTGGCATCTCAGTTCCAACTGAGTCACGCTCCACTTATATCGAAATTGGTTGTTAAACGTGAAGTCTTCCTTGTATGTTTATTTTTGCAGCATCTTCATTTCATGTGACATTGTCAAGCAAATGGGAGTACCGGAATGATGATCCTTTTTTCACATTCGTGGTCTTTTCCCGCCATGTTATCCACCATGAGCTTTTTTGAAACTATTTTTGACTGACGCGATACCCATTCTTTTTCGAATCATCAAGTTGTATCCTCGCCTATGATGACTTCATTGCCTGAGGCCCGTCATTTTCCCATCAAACAAATAAACAAGAACCACAATAAACAGCAAAGGACTAAAGATACTCCCCTGGTGTACACCAACATCGTAACGCTTTACTGTTTGATGTCAAACGTGACGACATCACCAGGACCAAGGACCAATCTTGTCGTTGTCGAACCAGTCACAATATTTGTTCAACTGTTTACTTATTTTGAAGACTTTACATAAACTTGTTGACAACTTGTGGCGCTAATTCTAATTTAACTCAAGCTAATCATAGTGATAAATGTTTCAGATTCGCATTTATTTGTGACTATGTTCCGTGAGACAAAGTGTTACATGGGCGCTCAGTTCAGTGCTAAAAAATTACATCCGCAACCGAAAAGCTATACTACGCTAAAGAAGCTTCATTTTGTCGAAATTTAGAGACAGTTGTCGAAACTGTAGACCATTAAGCGCAGAAAAACCAATTTTGAAAATTAGATAAGCAGAAACAACAACGAGGCGCGTAAACAATTGTTAAATGATGTTTTGGAGCACGTGCTTGAATGTGTATGTTCGTATCTAGTTCAAGGGACCGAATGGAAATAGAAAATAAAATAAGAATAAATTTCGTGAAAAGCATGTTGATGGGATTTAAATAATATTAAAGTTGATTTGTAACTCAACCAATTAGCATAGGCGACTCGATTCCGTTTCGGAATTTTTTTTAAGAAATTTGGTTTCTTTGGATTTTGCCAAAAAGGGCATGAGTCTTAGGAGAGAAATAAATAATAAAGTTCAAATAAAAGCAGAGCAACGAGTGTCTTAGGTCTTTTCATCACGAACTATGGACCTTGCAATTTCTTTGACCGACATATGAACTTCATGTGAATCACTTCCATAGCATTTGACCATCGTTCGGAAGTGGATCCTATACGACAATCGAAAGCAGACGGAAAAATGAGAAGATGCAAGTGAACTTTGCGGTGATATTCAATGAACATTTTGTTGGTATTGTTGGATCGTGGCATCACCACCCAATCCCACTCTGCCACAATTTGACCCAATTTGTCTTTTGGCCAACTAATACAAACCGATGATCCTAGTTTTCATAGAATAATGTTCTAGACCGTTCTGCGATATAAATCCTTTCAAAGAAAAACTGCGGCTGCGAGTCGGCTTTAGCCTCACATAACTACGATGCGTCTTACACTAACATATGGCTCTATTGCAAGGTGGAAAGAAGAAGGACTTAGGAATAGTCAGCAAAGCCACAAAGACATGCTTGCCTAAGCGTCAAAGGAGCAATGGGCGGGAATTGAGATTTTACCCATCCTTTTTGTAGCTGTAGCGAAGAGCGCAACGCGTCGTAAAGAATTGTACATTCGAAATGACTCCTCTTGAGGACACGAACCGCGGCCAGCATCAACAGAAAAACAGATTTTGTAGACCCTTCAGGAAAGATTTCAAACTGGAAAGACTAAACATTTACTCAGATTTTTACTGATTCGAATAGGGATGATGGAAATCTTCTTTAATGCTCTCTAGACCAAGTGCAAGTTTTAAATTATTTCGGCGAGAAGGTTCCAAAGTCCTTTGACGCAAATGAAGAAGAGTCAAGAAAAGTTTTTATACGAGACTATTATACTGTTTCTTGTCCTGGTCGATTGTGTAAATTGAAGCTCTGAAGATCTGTCATGAATGAGTTCATGCATTTTATGGCAACATCTTGTCTTTAAAAATTACTGAAGCGTTCACTCCAGAACCATTTTATGATTGCGAGATATTAACATGATCGTAACGATTCAGCCCATACACATACCCAATCATATCATTGAACTCAACTTGTGTTCTGAGTGGGAGTCAAGCTTACCGTTCACGACTGTGGTGTATTCTTATCGTAAGACGGAGGCAAACAATGTTTTTACAAGTTCACAGTTTGAAACCAAGATTTTTTCTGGATCCAGAGTTAGCACATTACCTATAGACCAGTTTTATATTGTTTACAGATCCTGATTTTTTTCTTAACATAAGATCCTCAACCAGACCAATTGGCCGTGCCAGATAAATTTGGGCATAATCCGCGTACAGATGGATAGATACATAAGAGCATACTTTGTGGAGGTCATTAACAAACATAATTATTGGGTTGGTAACTAAGTAATTGCGGATTTCACTCAAAGATGGCTTTAGTTGAATTTTTAGGTTTGCTGACGTAATCGAAATGTCAAACACATTTTGTTATTTGATAGTTGGTACTTCAACTGTCAATCAGTAAACATTTTTTTTGATCGGTTGTGTACTTTTTGTTTGGCGTCTGTTGAAAAATGGAAAATCAAAACGAACAATTACGTCATATTTTGCTTTTTTTTATTTCCGGAAAGGAAAAATGCATCGCAAGCTCACAAAGAGTTATGTGCTGTTTATGGTGACGAAGCTTTAAAAGAACAGCAGTATCAAAATCGGTTTTCCAAATTTCGTTTTGGTGATTTTTCACTCAAAGATTAAAAACCCTCTGGTCGTCCAGTTGAAGTTGATGACGACCAAATCAAAGCAATAATCGATTCGGATCGTCACAGTACAACACGTGAGATTGCAGCGAAGCTTCATGTATCACATACATGCATTGAAAATCGTTTAAAACAACTTGGCTATGTACGAAAACTCGATGTATGGGTTCCTCATGAACTGAAAGAAAATCATTTAACACAACGCATAAACATCCGCGATTTGTTAAAGAAACGTAGTGAAAATGATTCTTTTTAAAACGATTGATAACTGGTGATGAAAAATGGGTTGTTTACAATAATGTCAATCGAAAAAGATCGTGGATCAAGCCGGGTGAAGCAAGTTATCAGTTTGGTGGGATTACTTTGAACTTTTACCACCCAACCGACCGATCAATTCAGATGTCAACATTGAACAACTAACAAAATTGAACAACGCAGTTGAAGAAAAAGGCCACACACATCTTTGGTCTCCCGGGGAAAATTATTGGAGCTTGGTTGGAATGTTTTGCCACGTCCACCATACAGTCCTGACCTTGCACCATTTTATTACTTTTTTGCAAAACTCGTTGAATGGTAAAAATTTCAATAATAATGATGATGTCAAATCGTACCTGGTTCAGTTTTTTCTGATAAAAACCAGAAGTTTTATGAACGTGGAATTATGATGCTGCCTGAAAAACGGCTTAAAATTAGCAATACATTACAGAATAAAGTTATTTCGTTCCATGAAAAAATTGTCTTTTATTTTCTAAAAAAAAACCGCAATTACTTAGTTGCCAACCTGATAGGTCCCAATATTGATCCTTGTGGCACTCCTGCCAACGATTACAATTACTCATGAGGCGTACCGATCTTTCGCTTAAATCAAAATACAGAGTAAGCTTCTGACAAAGTACTTTATGATCCACTAGATTAAAAGCCTTGGAGACGTCAACCAAACATAGTACCTTTCAGTAATCCATATCAAAGTTTATCCTTCTGTCACTCAGAATTTGAATCGTTGCTGTAGAACAGCTATGATGCGGTTGAAAATTAGATTGAACTGGGGATAACAAGCAATGTTGATGTACGTCACATGAAATTTGGTTAACAAGGATTTTCTCCGAAACTTTTGACTAGATACGGTTAAATACTGATTGGGCGAAAGTCGGTTGCCGATGAGACCCACGACGTTTTTGGCACAAGTATGACATTGTCCAATTTCCAGTTGTCAGGGAAAATAAAGGACGTGATGCCATAATTTGTAACGTGTGTCGGAGGGCTCAAGATGTAGGGTAATTTCACATTCACAAAGCGAATAGATATTCCATCTTCACCTAAAGCATTTGATTTTATTAAACGAAAGGTATTAACGATTTCAATTTTCGAGACGTCATCAAACTCAAAATCAAATTGATTGTAGTGTTGATTTTTGGGAATGAAATTATGGTTGGTTGTAGCAGCAGAAAGAAAACATTATAAAGGTCGTTCACTTCTAAGGCAATTTACGGTAGATTACACCATATTTATTTTTTTGACTTCGCATAATAAATGTTGCATGATTTCGTGCGCGAAAAAATACTTCTCAGTTGATACTTGTCGGTCTTTGCTTCCACTTTGCGTTTATTTAATTGCGAGCTTTCATTGCACCCCTTACCTCGCCTGTGAACCAAGGGAAATTCATGCTCAGTCTATAAGGAAAGTCGCCTCTAACGTCGCTTAAACACCTTCTGTGAGAGTGCCCGCTTCACATAGAACTGAACGCACGAAGAGCTCGGGCCATTAGCAAAAGCTTTACTTAAGGATTTGATGAACTTTATATACAGCACAAAGTGACTTTAACTAGCCGCTCTCAAGAATTCAATTTTTCCCATCTTTTGAACTTACTGGTTGCCCTTAATGCAAACTTATTGAGTGGGCAAGAGCATTAACCCATTAAATTCAAGGGCACCTGACTTCATTACACTTTATCGGTACTTAAAATTCACTGTAGATTTTAATACTTCATTCTCAAGATTTATTAATCCGATTATAAATAATAATAGTAAAATAATCTTAGATTGCACAATCTTTATCCTTAAACGACAAAACAGAAGTCTGGGAAAGGCTTAAAATTCAATAAAAAGATACAAAACATAACAAAACAAAGCTCCCTCCAGCTACATCTTTCCGCGATAAGCGCTATCAAGACGAGAAATATTACAAAAGACCAGGGCACAGACCCACAAATACTCGTACACTTACATAAAGTCCTCGATATCAATAAATTGAGTGAATTGGCAGGGCTGCTGATTGAAGTATCCATAGCAGTAGGCATACGTCCAAGGCTGAGTATTTTGGCATGGTGCATAAGTCGCCTCGCCGCAGGGTATTGGATACTGTGGAGCTGCTGTGACTATCTGTCTGGGCACAGCTGGTATCCCTAGATTCGACTGTTGTTGATGCATTATACTGCCACAGTCAAATTGTTGCACAGCTATGGGAGGCGTAAAGCCACCATTCCGAATGTTAGGAGTGATGGAAGCTTGAATAGGTGGCGTATACGCAACCGGAGCATGAGGTAAATTCTGAAATGGCGAATTAAAATTGACACAATGTTCGTTGGGTGACAAGAAACGCGGACTGCCTCCGACCAATGCCGCTGGAGCGTGATAGGGACTCGGAGTCGAAAGTCTCGGTCTTTTCATGTCAAAATGCGGCGTCGAATACTGCGACACGTCGCGATCTTCATAGAAGCATAGATCTGGCGCTTCACCACCGTATCGGCACGACTCCCACGAATTACCGTTGTTGTACATTTTTAACGAGTATTATGAAATTTTGCTAGCACTCGCGTTCTCATTTCTTTTTTTGACGGACAAGCGCGCACTACCGTTCCTCTTCAAGCACGTCAAAGTACGAAACTGGCGTTATCGACGTCAATTTTGAACAGCGTTACCGGTCAACTAAGGCGGCATACAAGTGTTTGTGTCTTAAATCTTCAAGTTTCAAAATAAAAGATTTCACATATGGTTCCGAACACTTTGACGTCTTTCGAAGCCACCTCAGCGGGATTAGTTTTATCAATAAACGTGTACCTTACACTAAAAAAAAAATACGAGTCTCTAATCATTTCGAGTTACATTTTACCGATTTCGAGATAGCTTGGAAATTTTTGAAATTCTGCTCCCAGTCGAGTACTGAGCGGTCGAGATTGCCTTTGGAAGTCAGTCATAGACAGAATATTTAGCTTTAGTAAATCCAGCGAGAGGAAATGCTGGCGTTTGAAAATAACTTTTTCGTACACAGTGTGTGATAGATAGCGGCGCAGAAATCATGCGATAAGATATCGCAGGGCGCCTTACATGTGTTGAATTTAATTATAAATAAAAACAAGTAACGATTACTTGTACAGGAATTAAATGCGAATACAGGGAAGATAAATTTTAATGCTGTGGTGTGTATGAGTGGCAAGTTGTAAACGAAGAAGCTTTTCTAAGCAGGTGGACTTTAAGTCTGACAGCTGTCAATGGCTAAGGTGTCGGCCATGGAATTTCGAAGAAGCTTTTTTAGTTGAAGTCTAGATACGAAATGTTTATTTTCAACCTGCACTGTGCCGTGAACTTGTCCCCAATGCTTTTTATTGGCTTCTAACAAGTCATTCAGTTTCAAGTGAAGGTGAAGTGTAAGATAGCTTATCTGGCAGCAATTGGTATGAGTTTCTTAGAAATTTCACAGTTTTGATTGAGTGTCGTGGGGTGCACATCTCAATTTAACTATCTTTCCGTTGCGACAAATGCGAAATGATTTGACGCTCGAACAAATGATTGACAACGACAACATACAACTTCATTCAACCTTAAAAACCAAGCAAACGAAAAGGGAAACAGCAGCTGATTCGGAAAGGCGTAAGGTCTGAATCTTCGTATAATTAACGTAAGACTTTGAAAGTTGCAAGGAATAATCAATGATTTTCTTGTATTACAAAATTGGCTTCGGAAATAAAGTTGACTCACTTATTTGGCCAATTAACAAAACTTCCTCAAAAATGACATAAAGCGTGAAAGGCTGACAGCATAAATGGAATCTAATTCATTGATTTTCCTGAAAATAAAATTGAGAGATGTTGAAAGATATGAGAGATGCAAACCCTGACTTTTGGCACCGAAAAAATTGCCCAGAGCCTATAGACCGTAACATTCTTATATTCTTCTGTACTTGTGTTTTTTGCAATTCAACTGCTTTGGCAACACTTCCACTTTTACAGTAACTTGAAAATTTTTTCCCAAAGTTGAATTGAATTGAAAATCGATCCATTTCCTGCCGAAAATATAAAGAAGGCCTTTTATTGACAAAATACCATTTGATATCAAAGAAAAAAAAATGTGGCCGAGTGCGAGTCGATTCCGTACCATCGTACAATGTTTTTCTTAATTCTTATATCCTACTTCTTGGCGTAAAATTGAGGTGGGTTCCCTTACGAGTATTAAAATATCAACAGCCGCAATTTTTTAACTGCGTCGATTTAAAAGCTTGCTTTCCTTACAGCCTTTAAGTTATTTGATTAATAATTTTCGATTCTCCTTTTTAAAAACAACAGGGTGGGCCATCACCCTGCAGAATTGTAAAAGAATACATTCTTTTGGGAATCTTAGAAATTTAGAATTCATACATATTATGGGACAGCGAATTAAGAAGGCTTAAATAACCATTCTTTTGAAGCTACATTACATTATAAGCAATCAAAGAATTGAAATCATTTTCGTGAATCAATTGAATTCACTCCAAATGTTTCGGTAAGGAAGCTTACTTCTCAATCTTTTCTTCTAGGGACAAAGGTTAAGAGCTTTTTGGTTAAGTTCTACGAACTAATCGCATTTATCTTCATCGTGCTGGAATATCTATGCCCGTAAGAGCCGTCCGTTCAAGTTATATATTATTTATTATCTTTTATTTATTATCAATTATTTATTATTAATTATTTATTATTCATTATTCATTATTCATTATTTATTATTTATTATTTATTATTTATTATTTATTATTTATTATTTATTATTTATTATTTATTATTTATTATTTATTATTTATTATTTATTATTTATTATTTATTATTTATTATTTATTATTTATTATTTATTATTTATTATTTATTATTTATTATTTATTATTTATTATTTATTATTTATTATTTATTATTTATTATTTATTATTTATTATTTATTATTTATTATTTATTATTTATTATTTATTATTTATTATTTATTATTTATTATTTATTATTTATTATTTATTATTTATTATTTATTATTTATTATTTATTATTTATTATTTATTATTTATTATTTATTATTTATTATTTATTATTTATTATTTATTATTTATTATTTATTATTTATTATTTATTATTTATTATTTATTATTTATTATTTATTATTTATTATTTATTATTTATTATTTATTATTTATTATTTATTATTTATTATTTATTATTTATTATTTATTATTTATTATTTATTATTTATTATTTATTATTTATTATTTATTATTTATTATTTATTATTTATTATTTATTATTTATTATTTATTATTTATTATTTATTATTTATTATTTATTATTTATTATTTATTATTTATTATTTATTATTTATTATTTATTATTTATTATTTATTATTTATTATTTATTATTTATTATTTATTATTTATTATTTATTATTTATTATTTATTATTTATTATTTATTATTTATTATTTATTATTTATTATTTATTATTTATTATTTATTATTTATTATTTATTATTTATTATTTATTATTTATTATTTATTATTTATTATTTATTATTTATTATTTATTATTTATTATTTATTATTTATTATTTATTATTTATTATTTATTATTTATTATTTATTATTTATTATTTATTATTTATTATTTATTATTTATTATTTATTATTTATTATTTATTATTTATTATTTATTATTTATTATTTATTATTTATTATTTATTATTTATTATTTATTATTTATTATTTCTTATTTATTATTTATTATTTATTATTTATTATTTATTATTTATTATTTATTTTTATTATTTATTATTTATTATTTATTATTTATTATTTATTATTTATTATTTATTATTTATTATTTATTATTTATTATTTATTATTTATTATTTATTATTTATTATTTATTATTTATTATTTATTATTTATTATTTATTATTTATTATTTATTATTTATTATTTATTATTTATTATTTATTATTTATAATTTATTATTTATTATTTATTGTTTATTATTTATTATTTATTATTTATTATTTATTATTTATTATATATTATTTATTATTTATTATTTATTATTTATTATTTATTATTTATTATTTATTATTTATTATTCTTTTGTAATATCTTCTTCTCATTGTTGGGCCGTAGAGACTAAATTAGTCGAAAATCTAAAATCCCCTCTTCTGTCTTCCCCCTTATCCAATCTGGGTCATTTATTTAATGAAGGTTTCACTGTGGCTTTTCCTTCAAGTTTAAGATAAATCTGTGATATTAATTAAGTTAAAATAAGCTATATTGCAGTAGTAAGGTAGTAAGAGACCATATCTCTGTAAACACACACTTATATCTGAAAATATTGTATATTGCACATTTAATGCCACAAATAAAAAAAAAAAAAAAAAAAAAAAAAAAAAAAAAATTGAATTCACGTAAATTAAGTTGAAGTCAGTGAATTAATTTTGGATTATTTGAATTCATTTATTCCAAGTTGATTTTATTCAACATTATGTAGTTTTGCAATAAATATCTTCTTGCTCATTTTGGCGAGAAATTCATCTCGGCTTGTGTAAGCTGCATTCATTAGGCTCATTATTTTCAAGATATTATCAGCCTACTGAAAAATAATTACCTTATATTATTTCCCCACTGTGCAAAAGAATTCAAATTGTTTCTATTGAATTCAGTGACTTCAGCCGATTTTATGTGAATTCACTGACTTCATCCAATATCATCAAGTGAATTCAGTTATGTTATTCAAAAAAAAAAACCCAATCATTTGACTTTTTTCAATGACTGGTTAAAAGTGAATTCACCAATCAACGACTTCAAAAGAATGGTGACTTAGGTTTCTTTGAAGCCCGGTTTTCTTTAACAAAATTACTTCAAATTGTTCTTGATTAAAGCAATTGAGTTATCTTCCCAAAAGATTGAATTCTTTTACAACTCTGCCACCCTGTATATTGGCCCCTTTGTTCGATGATCTTTTGCTATCTTTCAGGATGGGCGAACCTGCTTATGCGGTGAGATAGTGTATACAGTGGACACATTTTAGCAATCGGAGATCATTTTCCTACGACAAGACGAGTTTTCTTAGAAAATAAATTGGGAAAGGTTTTCCAAATGGAAGACAAAATCAAGTGTTAAACTAAGGCACAATATTGAATAGAAGCATGTGTGTTTTAAGCGGATCAAACCAAATTTGGTACGACGTTTACGAAAAATTAACCAGAAGCATTTGAATCATGAATCCAAGAGTGACTGGCAAAGAAATAACCTTTTCTGATTGCCATTTCTGAAATGTCTTTTTTTTCTTAAATTTTTTCAATCAACACTTAGCTTCAAACAAGAATGCCATATTTAACGTATGTGCCTCAAGTGAATTGAGCTAAACACCTGCGACTAGAAGGTGAGCATAAAATTCACTAAACGAACATTAGGCTAAGATACCAAATAAAAGCTGACCTTGTACAAATGTGTACCTCAAACAAATTCTTGACATTCCATACAAAGTTACAATTCCAACTCCTGAGCTAAACCGCAATCAAGATAAACGGCCCCTAGGCAAACACAATCCGGATCCAAGAAGCAAACACCTCAAGACAGAGTTCGCAAAAAAAGCTTTATGGTTCATTCGATCAAGATATCTAGTCAAAAGGCATATTCCCCTTTCCTTTCTAGTTTATTATTTTGTGTTTTTTATGGGACATCAAAGCACGTATTCAATTTAAAGCACGTGATATTATCGCACCTTAGAGAAGATTTGTATAGCCACGGGAGCTAAGACGTCAACGGTGCCAAAATTGGGTCTTCTCGCGAAGCAGTTTCTTCATTTGGCACAATGCTAATTATTTTATTATATAAACTCGTAATAAGGAAGTTGAAGGTTTCATGTAATATGTTCTGAATGGGTTGAATGTCATTTTATCAGTGGATGAACGAGAAGATTATCTGGGCAAGAACCCATGCGAATATCGTCTGACGGTGTAGTCGTCAACGTCAAATAGATGACGTTCCACGCAATTGAACATTACACTTTCGGGTCTGAAATGGATTTAAGTGAGGGAGTTAGAGGTTTCCTTATAAAGTGCAGAAAGTGCATCTCAGCTTCTGGTGTGCTTTGCTGACGCAAATTCTCCTAAACGAGCATTCTACTCAAAGTCACTACCAGTTGCGCCATTTACGTTGAAGTCTACAACGGGCAAAATTTTTTCGGGACACCGATAAATGCAACTGGAGATCGATTCAGAATAATGATCAATGCGTTTTAAGAACCTCAAATAAATGAATTTAAACTGGAGCATAAAAGTGATATCGCCCGTGCGACAACAGACATTTTTAAGGATGGAAGAACGCATTTCTGGGTCATCACGTTTAGGCGATTTGGTCTGGTCTGCGCGATCACCCAATTAAGCCGCTTGAGACTTTTAACGTTTTTAGAAGTTACAAATAAATATACACAAACTTTGGAAGCTCCCCAAAAGAATATTCTACAAGACTGCAAGAAACTCAACGCTCGAAAATTTAACATCTCCTTTTAATAAACGTGGATTCTCGGCTAATCATAGCTCCATCCAGATAGAATTATGAATCTAAGGAGTTGCTTCCCAAGTCATTGGTTTTTGATTTTGACACGTGTTATAACTGTTGTTGGAAATTCCGTAAGGAAAATTGCACAAATATAGAAAGTAAGCAATAGTGCTGGGCAGAGAATAGGAAACAAGTTTTGAAAAAAAGAACTCAAAAAGAATGTTTGAAGAAGACCAAAAATATCTTGGCTAAAGAAGAAGCATCTTTGGCTTCAAAAGCATCAGCCCTAGTTCGCAGAGATACTGGCAAAAAAGTGAGCAAGTGAACAGTGCGACGAGCCCAACATTCTGTCGGCTTCAGAAAAAGTAAGCGCCTTTGCTTTCGAAGAAAAATATTAAAGCTCGACTTGAGTTGGGTCAAGAAGGATGAGTCCTGGAGCCGAAACAAAAATTATAATATTAAGTACAGATGGAAGAAAATAAAAGTGGAAGAGTGTTGGAGATAAAATTAATATAAACGACCTTTAAGGCAAAGTTAAGAGGTGTATGACTGTTTATGGAACAGGTTCATTTCGAAAAATTGATGACTTAAAGAAGAAAAAAGTGTATCTTGATACGACAGTGACCCCAAGCAAACTGTCAAAATAGTTAAGGAATGATTAGAAAATCAAGTTTTTTAGATACTACAGTGGCCTGCAAAATGCCCAAACCTTAGTCCGATCGAGAATTTATGAATATTGCGAAAAACTCTTCATCGATCGGCAGCAGTAAATAAGGCAAAAGGATCGTAGATGAAATATTAAAAAACTTTTTTTTATTAAAAAACTATTATGTTTATTTTTCCTAAAGCGGTGCAAAAGTGGTCCAATATTGATTTCGTGTTTTAAAATACAAAACGGAAGTGTTTCTAATTGTTTTTATCAATATTTACTTTAAATAGACATTTATTATTTTTAAAATAAAATAAAAGAATTAATTTGTACTTTGGATTTATATTTTTACTTAAAGTATTAAATTCTTTAACGATTGGGTTTTGTTTTGCACCATTCTGTAGGTCCTCTGGTCTTTTTTTTCCTTCAAGTCTTTCGCCTGCCAGAAAACTCCGGCTAGATTAAAGATTAAAAATTCGTAATAATTAAATATGCAATAGTACGGCATTCTATGCACTAACAGCGTGAACAAAAAATAGGCGGTCAGAAATAAACTATCTAAAACGTTGAGTGTTTATGATAAATGTCCTCCAGTTTTGAACACGGGAACGGACGCAATTTAGAAGTTATGTTGAGGGGGAGAAATAGCCAAATTTTAAAATTAAAATATTGTTTTAGATTGCAACCTTAAAAGCTCAATGTAAAATCCGAGATTCTATCGAATTTCCGTTTTGCTTAAGTTTAGAAATTTAAAAAAAATCGATTTTTTTAGTTATTTGTTTATATTTTCAAAGTTTAACTATTCAAGAATATATCTACAAGAGGATTTTTAAAAATTCAAATTATTTTCGGAGATATCGGTATTTTGCTGACCCGGCATCCAAACTGGTTCGGCCGGAACAAATCGAAAAAAAGACATTAGGAATTCTCCGTCTACCTGAATCCATATTTCTCAGTAAAGCCGTTTGTCCTTTGTACATATTGTAATACAAGAACTCAAGTTAACTTGTATCTTTTATATTTAGTGTTCACTTACGTCCAGTACATATGTACTGTGAGTGAAATAAAAATATTTAATAAAATGGATAAAAAATCCTCAACGCAAAGGATTTACGAGTGCATCAGCAGCAAAATTGAGTATATCAGATAACCAGAAAATAGTTTTTTCGAAGTCGAGGAAGGTCCGATGAATGAAGCAGGAATGGCAGATTGAATAAATGTAAGTCTACAATATCATTTCCTGAATTAGACTGCTTAGAAAAACTTTATGCAAAACTTTAAACGCGTTTTTCTCTAAACTGTCTTTTTCAAAACAATACCCATGATTTCTCAGGTTCTATTGGACCGATTTTTTGAGAGTCTTCTTTATAGACTTGTCTATGTTTGGAACTATCCCCATCCCCTACTTTCTATTACTTTTTTTTTAAAAAAAATTCGAAACAGTCAAAAAAAAAGTGGTACAAAAATTGTTCTTTTTTTCAGGCAGTCGCCATTTTGTGAAAAAAAAATCTTTCCAACTTTTCCGGAGTTCCAGACATTGCGACATTATTCTAGATTAATAATCTTTTTTTTTTTGGGTATGTGGGTATGGTTACGCCCCAATTTTTCGAGACCCCCACTTAATCAACTGCTAATTTTTAAATTTTAAATTTTTTGTTATTTTTTAATTTTCATCTGTATTCTTGTTATGTTAATAAATAACTAATAAAAAAAATGGATACTTAAAATATTAATGGCCTTTTTTTATGACAGTTCAAAAATTACATGAAATTCATGCCTCTAAACTAGAATTCCCCCTTGCAGCTTGCGGAAAGACAGTGAGTCAAGTTTGCTGTAGACAACAGCTGCATCAGTTAAAAGAGGCTTCGTTGATGTAAGGACAAGCCTTTGACTTATGTTCAACGATGTGTAGCTCGCTGAAATCCAAAGCTTTCCCAAACATCAATATGCGCGGCCAATAACGACGTTAACATGGTTATAAGCTGGGAGTTTTGTATAGATAGTTACACATAAGCCTCTTACCTCAAATAGATCCAGTTTTAAATATGTTATATCAAGAACGATTTTTGGGGTTTTTGTGATCTGTCCATGACTAGTCTATTTTTATTGTTTGTTAGATCGTTTGTATACATACAAAACAAAATTGGCCCAAGAACTCATCCCTGTGGCTACACCTTGAGTAACTTACTTTAGCTGAGATCGTTTGTTTCCGACAACAACTATATACTTGCGACTTAAGACATAAACAACTTTGAATGAGCTAAAGACGTCTTTTTACTTAATCCGAAGAAATTACGTAACTTACAGCATAAAATTGTATGATTGACTTTGTTGTCTTTGAAAAATCAAGAAGGCAGTGCAACGAAACAAGCCCTGTGCCGAAATTTTGTAGTCTGATGTCACCTAGGACCTTGACCATAGCAAACGAGCAGCTGTGATATTTCCTGGGCCCAGACTGAAAGCGTCTGTAAGATGCTTCTGGATTTGTGCTCAAGGACCTTAGACAGACAAGGTCAGATGCTGGTGGGCCTGTTGTCAGTTTCATCTTATTCATTAGGTTTTTTTTTTGGAAGAGAAATAACTTCAGCACATTCCCAAACATGGAGAAAGGTGAATGTGGGATGGCAACTAAGTAATTGGGGATTTTTTTTTAGAAAATAAAAGACAATTTTTTCATGGAACGAAATAACTTTTTTGTATAATGTATTGCCCATTTTGAGCAATGACCTTTTGCCATCTTTCAGGCAGCATCATTATTCCACGTTCATAAAACTTTTACTTTTTATCAGTCAAAAACTGAACGATGTACGATTTGAAATCATCATTATTATTGACATTTTTACCATTCAAGATGTTTTGCAAAGATCGAAATAATAAGTAATCAGATGGTGCAAGGTCAGGACTGTATGGTGGATGTGGCAAAACATCCCAACCAAGCTCCAATAATTTTTGCCGAGTAACCAAAGATGTGTGTGGCCTTGCATGGTCATGATGGAATACAACCCCTTTTCGATTTGTCTATTCGGGCCGCTTTTCTTCAACTGCATTGTTCAATTTTATAGACATCTGAATTGATCGTTCGTTTGGGTGGTAAAAGTTCAAAGTAATCCCACCAAACTTTTACAAATCGCGGATGTTTATGTGTTGGGTTAAATGATTTTCTTTCAGTTCATGAGGAACCCATACATCGAGTTTTCGTACATAGCAAAGTTGTTTTAGGCGATTTTCAATGCATGTATGTGATAAATGAAGCTTCGCTGCAAACTCAAGTGTTGTACTGTGACGATCCGAATCGATTATTGCTTTGATTTGGTCGTCATTGTCAGTGTTTTTCATTTGTGAGTGAAAAATCACCAGAACGAAATTTGGAAAACCAATTTTGACACTGCCGTTCTTTTAAAGCTTCGTCACCATAAACAGCACATAACTTTTTGTGAGCTTGCGATGCGTTTTTTCGTTTTGATTTTCCACTTTTCAAACAGACGCCAAACAAAAACTACACAACCGATCAAAAAATTTTTTTTACTGATTGACAGTTGAAGAACCAACTATCAAATAACAAAATGTGTTTGACATTTCAATTACGCCATCAAACCTTAAAATTCAACTAAAGCCATCAATGAGTGAAATCCGCAATTTCTTAGTTGCAAACCTATGTAGTAATTTGAAATATGCGTAAGGTGGCTCATAAGGTGTTGCAAAAGCAGCTTTAAAAAGCACGCAAGCCGTCTTCACCAACAGCGTTTCATTTAAAATTTCTGACAACACTTAAAATTTCCCTTTCAGTAAGTACCTCGACATCAGTGCAAGAGACGAATACTGACTTATAGGAAAACAGGAAATACGAAAATATTAAAAAATTTTATAAACTGAATGAGGCTACCAAGGAGGCTGTTAGGGTATTTCAAATAAGGGTCCGTTTAAACCTGATGTACGATAATGAATTTCATTAAAATCAAAGTAAGACTATTCCCTAATATTGTTGTCAGCACAAAGAGTACAACCATCCCATTACAAGAAACCTTATATAAAGTTCAAGTCCATCAATCAATTTTCAAAATCAACTGTCATTTTATTAAAATGACAACCCATTTTGTGTTGACATAATATTGTTATCAACGTGTCATGTTGTGACCTCAATATATGTATAAAATAATTTTCAAAATAATTTCTTTGTTAGTTACGCAATCAAGTTAATTAAATATCTAAAGAGATTCTCAAAAAAAAATATGTATTCGCTTATCTCGAATTGTTTTCCGCTTTATCAAAAATAAATTTGATATTAAAATGAAATTGATAAACAGGCAAATTGGAGCACAAGCAAACAAGAACACATGTGCTAAGCCAGATATTATTTGGACTATGCGTACGGCTAATTTTGATTAAGTCAATTGCCTATTTGTCTGTCACGGAGGATTGAGAGTGGGCATGTCATGTTGCTTTCTGAGAGCTCATTGTGTCTCGTAATGGATACCAATTGACGAAGAGGTTATTGCTCTCTGGCTTTGGGCTCACTCCAATTTAAATTTGATGATAAGGTCCAATGGGATGGAACATATTCGAAAGAAATGGGCATGTTTGGCGAAATTTAATTAAAAGCAAATTATTTTTATACTCTATGAACTGAGAGGTGTGCGACTTTAGATAAGGGTAGGTTTTTCAACTACTTTGAATGGGGAAAAAATGTATTCATATCACTGCTTCTGTAGGAATACTTTTTTTTCTTTTCATTGATGCGAATATTTTAATGGCTTGACATTATCATAGCCAAAATATGATAATCGATTCGTGGTTTCGGCTGGACATGAGCTACATGGGAAGTGGTTCTAAACATGATTGTTTCCAAATGAAACAAAAAGCTAAAGGTCAAGATTAGTGGGCAAAACCGCAAAAAAAAACAACAACGCTCCATGTCCGTTTATCAATTCTTATCGAGTAGGTGACGGATTCACAGATCTAGGAAGATTATTCTCCTAGACCAGCTGAAACCTGGTAACTCCGAGGTTTAAATCAATTCCAACAACAAACAATTTCAAAACTGGAGTTAGACTTTCACTGAATCGAAGCTTGACAAGTCGTCTGCAATAACGCTACCTCGAGACCATATTCTTATGAAATCCTTAAAGCAAAAAGCTACGTTCAAAGAAAAGATGCCACAGCCACAGTCCACCCGTCCGTCCGTCAGCTTATATTACAATGTGTGACCAATGACTGCTGTTTTTTGTACTCCCTGCGAATGCGTCTGGCTACTTTAGAAGCAAAATTGACAGTATTTTCGCTTGGACGAGTATTTCCTGCAGAACAGTCACGATTTGCCATTGCAATAAAGTTAATTGCACCATCACTGGATTGGTCGACCAGTGAGAGTAGTCTGATTTATGGGTGGCGTTGTTGCAGTGGTTGTAGTATCGGCTAAATTCCTAGTTCGTGTTATCAAAATAGTGGTTTGTGTAGATTGTGTGTAGATGGCTCTGCTGTGAAGGCATAACACCGAAAGCGGGATGTTTAGCTAAGTCATTCAATCTTTCAAAGTACTTGCACCAAAAACTTATGTCGAATAAAATACTGCGAATTATGTGTAAGCTAATATTAAAATCCTCCGTCTCGTTTCGGGCACCACCCACGAAAGTGACTTGAAACCAAACACATCTGAGTTTCACAACACATCTGAAGTGATCAATAGAGCCCTGACCGAGTGGGTTGGGGACAAAAATATTATTCCGAATAATCAGTTGGATTGATACCATTCGCATGAAACCATTCATGCCGCGTCTAAACTCGCGTCGGACATTCAATGGATTGACTTGGAGAAGACCGTATGGCTGCAGGGGCTCTTTTTCAAGTTAGACCAGCTCGGTATAAGCAAACCGCTGCTTAATATTATCTAAGATATGCTCACCAGCAGACAGTTTATTGCGAAAAATGACAGTGTAACGTCTGCTGGTACTTTTGAAATTAACGGTCTACAACAAGGTGGGTGTACTTATTTCGCCGAATTTATTTACGATCTTCACGACCGATCTTTAAGGTTCTCTATGCCACTCCTTAGCGAATGCAGGTGTCTTGATCGCTTATAGGTCAAGTCCGAAGATCGAGGTCATCGTAAGTTCAGGACTCCAATATCTATAGGCCTCTAGTTATACTAGAATGTTTTCTATCGTTGTGCAAAACGGACAGCCACTGGCAAATCGAAGTGTTTTCAGATACCTTGGGGTCTAAAAGAACAGTATTAATATTTTAGCAAACATATTGCTACTGCTCTGGCCAGAGTCAAAGCGGCCTTTGCCTTGACAAAGAGAATGTTTCACAGCAGTCAACTCGATGCCAAGGTAAAGGTGAGCTGCTACACGGCCCTCATTCAGCCTGTTCTATGGATGTCCCGTTTGGTTCAACGTGGGAGCAAGCTTGATGGAAAAGACTCGGGTTTTCGAGACACGATGTCTTAGGGCTTGTCTTCACTGATATAGAACTTTAGAGTCTAAGTTAAACAATATCTATGGTAATGAAGTCCTGTACAACGGGGCGAACCGGATAACTTTCAGATAACGCTTATTCGAAGTCATATTGAAAGAGCAATGCCTTCGAACAACAACTTGACCTCCGGGGCTCTTTACCCTTATGACATACACTATGAGACTCTGCGCCATAACGACCTAATTCGCCCCTGAAGCTTTTCCCTATCTTGATAGAAAAGGTCTGATCCAGGATAGATTAGCGCTGCCGTCAATCTTCCACGTGGCCCGAAAAGTTGTGGACGGACTGGACGACCAAGACGTCGCAAGTAGCCAATGAAGACTCTGACACTTCCAGTGGGACGGTATCAGACCGCGACCGAGTAGGTGGCTGAACGTAGAGTAGAACTTCGTCTTTTGTGTATTATCAATCTTGGGTGCTCTTAAGGCTCATTGGATTGCATGTCTTGTCAGCCTGGCCGCCTTATGTATTTGTGTTTTAAGTACCATAAGAAGTTAGTAGAAAGTGACTAGTTATTTAGTAGTTTAAATGTTTTTTAAAATTAGGTAACGATATTAGATTTACGAATCTTAGTAAGTAAGAACATAAAACAAAGTCCATTAACTTAGTTTTTGTCCATAATTAATATTTTTTCATTAGTTACTTTTATTCAAATTTAAATTTAGTACTAAGTTGAAAGACATTTTTAAATTGTTAGGTTAAGCACAGAGCGCCTGCAGAGGGCCAGTAAGTTAATTTATACATAATTAAGTTTATTAAGCTACTTTTAAGCGTTAACGTTAAATAGTTAATAAATATGCATTAAATTGAGAACAAAAAAATAAGAACGTCTGCTCCAGAGAGTGAAGACTCGGGTTCAAATCCGGGTTAGAACATCTGGCATTTTTCACGGCTCAATAGACAATCACTCACTCAGATGAGTACAAACTGTCAAGAAAAGTTTCTGGGGCCGTTCAGAGTCGGGAATTAACTCTTGGTCCAACCATCCGTCATGTGCGAAAAATGTAAGATGCACGCACAAATAGTGAAACTAGACGATGACTCCTCCAAGGAGCTGTTGTTGTCAAGTGAGAAAGTGGCCGCCATGTTGTGAAAAAGGTCGATTTGCGCCTAGAAAAGTATCTGGTTTATTTTATTTCTTAAGGCATAAGCAAATATCTTTGGCCTTCATACATACAAAGAAGCAAACCATTGAACAGGTCCTAATTAAAGTACGAGTAATCATAAGTGCATCTGCAAACAGATTTATACAATAAGTCAACATGAATAATTAAAAACCAATTAAATTGCCATCACATTTAAAGACGTCTGCCTGCTACCTAGAAACGCATTCAAGTTGCATTCGTATTCATTTCAGATAAGAAAAAAATAAAACAAATCGGATTAGTTTGAAGAAATTATTTCAAAGATCCGCCGTCCAATGGAATAGGTAGCCAGCTTTACTGTCCACTATCGCGATGGCTTATAGCCCAACCAGACTTTGTGTATAAACAGGTTTACCGAACAACAACACACAAAGCCATTGTTTAACTTACTGCGATTGTTTGTTTTTCGATAGTTTCTCGATAGAAATGCACTCATTTAGCCCGCCCATGGCCCCTCCAAAGTCGTGACTTGTCCCCTACGCCTGACGCCTCTACAAACATAACCGCAGTGGCACTTGCCACTGATAACAAACAATGTAACTTGGAAGTTACAAAATATACCGCCTTATCAACTTGGCTGACTTGAGCTTGTCTGCCTGGTTTATTTTTGTGTTTGTCTTTTTTCAGATCCAATGCGAATGAACTGGTCGCAAGGGTGCCCATCTGAGTATTCAAGTCAACGCCTCTTGAAGCTTAATGCAGTTGTTTTGTGCGTGTTCGGTCCACAAAGTAGGTCGACTTATTTAAATGAACAGAAAAAAAAAGAGTAATAATTTATTGAAGCGAGCGGGCATTTAGCCTTTGTGGCTGAAGAAGTCGTGCCTACGACAAAGGAACGATAATATTGTATATGATCGCCACACTGTCGAATGGAAAACGAGAAAAACGTTGTTTTCCCTTTTCGTGTTAATTTTCTCAATCACATGATTTCGTATTTGGAATGTTGGCCCCGAAGACCCATTGTACCAGTCGGTTTTCTGGTTCCCTGACGTGCCAGAATGCCAGATACTCGTACATGCTCAACGAAGACACAACAATCTCATGCATTTTCAATGATCTGTTCTGGTTTGGAAAAGTCAGACGCGAGAGATGTGATTTCAAAACCACTTGAAAATAAATAAATTTTATTTATGTGCACCAAATAGACGGCGGCGGCGGCGGCGTTTTGTTTATTTTAAAAGCTTCTTAGGAATGTTGTAGCGTTGGGAAATGGACGATTTATTATTATTTAAAAAATATTCAAAAACAATACAACGATAAAAAAAAAGAACAGGAGCATTAATCCTGTGCCAGGTAATAAGGCGTGTGAATAAGGTGTCTCAAAATATATCACGATATTGAAAGATGATATTTCTATTACAAATAGCTACAGCTGTCAGGATTAGTTTTGAGTTTTGTGAGGTAAGCGAACGTATAATACACATCGACAATCCATGGAACGAAATACTGCTCAAGATCGCAAAATCCTCGTAACTATTTATTTTGGAATACTCTGTAAATGATTTGGGCGCAACGTGAATTTCTGCGCAGACCTCATGGCTTTCCCGGGCCGACGAAAAAACGTTAAGGTGTTTAACCGTTCGGCTTTAAGAGCTTGGATAAACACAGATCCCGACAGAAGAGGTCCTAGAAATGCTCGTTTCGAGGATAGGCTGTCAATGTCGACAAATAAACTGCCTGCAGACTGTTAAACGGGCCTTAACTACGAACACACTCTCCATAACTCCAACGACGAAGTGGAGACCTCACTTAATTAATTACGCTGGAGATTTTATCAGGCATCATTTTAGCGGGATAATCGTCGGTAACACGTCTACTGCGGTTGGTGAGCGACAAAAAACCATGATCAATGAAGTAATCTTGCCGCACATTGATGAAATCGAGCTGGAGGACATGTATTTAAAAAAGGGCAAAGCAACCACACACGTGACAATGATCATTTTGAAAAATGCATTTGCGGGTGTCACCTGGTGTCTCGTTGTGACGATTTTTACTGGCCCGCAAGACCTCCAAATTTGACCGATTAAAGGGTCTTTGAGAACAATACAGAAGCTTTGGAAACTATCAGAGGAATATCCGACACTGGTGCGAGAACTTATTGCCTGAGGTTCACACCAAAACAATTGAAAATGCTGTAAAATGTGGATTATCAACACTGGCGGCACCCACTTGACCGACATCTTCAAAATAATGAAATTGTCTCATTTCTTTATAAGTTTTTTTTTATCAAAATAACAATAGACAAGTTATCATGGAAGTGACTTTTAGCGATAACTTTAAAAAAATGACTACAAGCTGTGGACTAAGCTTTAGTCTTAGCAAAAAAAATATGAAAATGCTGCCCTCTAGATTTCCATGATAAAACGCTTAGTATTAGCATTCATGGGCTTACTACACGCGTTGGATTCTAATATTGTACCACTGCGTTATTTGTGTTGATGAAACAGTGCGAAGCTTAACCTCTTTCTATTCGTTACTCTGGCTCTTAGATCTGATTTTTGCGTCCAAAAACTTGGAATCAGGATAAGAAACGGTCGGATAGCAATAAGCGATTCATTCATTATTCCCGAAGATACATTCACTTTATCCAGTGCAACCACATATTAATCAACTCATTCGTTTTCAACAGAGTATTTGGATCAAATACGCGGACTAAAATAAGCTGATCTCTCGTTTAATCGGTCGGATAGTGTCGATATGCTTGTAGTAGCAGAAAACGCTGATCCATATTGCAAGATGGCTCGACAACTTGTGTCCAAACCAAGAAGCAATAAACCATGCCCTCCTAGATATCGTCCTTCAATCGTTTTGGACAATCGAAGAAGCTCCTTTCAAATCGGCATTATCTGACAAAGATAATAAAATCGAAGAACACTTTTTAAAAACACATCGTCGTGAGATCAATGGACGTCCTTCTCCTTAAACTCCAACAAGCTTCGCTGATATATAATCCGGGGCAATGCAAAAAGAGGTGTCAAATTTGTTGCCATTTGAATAGGGAGCCAGACTAGGCGGAGTCGTACTTTTTTCGTAAAACTTATTACGTGTCGGTGATATCGTAGTGTAAACGCACCAGTTATTTGCAATACAAATCCGCTCTTTTCGTACCAATAGCTTCACGCAGTCCCAGAAAGCCCAAATCATAACTTTTTCGACTGTTAGCCTTGGCTCACTCGGTGTACGCCATTCATTTGCGTGCTGCTGGGGTTGCGTTTCTTACCACGTCCGGTCTTCAATTCATATACGTCCGATTAATATTGAGTCGGATTAAACCGATGAAATCACATCTCTCGCGATTTCAATACGGTCCGTGTTTTGTATAAAATTCAAGTCTTTCACGTCTGAAGCTCCAAAGCTTTTACGAAAATATCTTGAACGACTTCATACGCAATATTAAAGTCCTGTCACTTCTATGATAGTCAATTTGCATGATTCCTCGATTTTTGTCAGTATCGACAGAACTCATGGAAGTCATAACTTCCCTCACAATGGGAATAGAATTGAAAGATGTTGTAATGATTTGAATCATAATTAGATTCCGATTGCAAAATAGTTGTTTACAAATTAAGGGCGGAGAATTGGATATCGATTTATTTGCATTCACTCAATTCGCAGTATTTTCTTTGCCAAAGTTGTTATACTGACATGTACAGTTTTTGTGATTTTGAAGGATCATATACAACGGCGGGAATGGTATCAACTTAACAAGTGTTTTTTTTTTTTGACTAAACGTTCTTGGAGCTCCACCAAGAAAAACCGACTTAGCACTATAGCACGACCACTCACTTTATCAGGCTACTGTCCTTCACTGGTGGGTCACTACAGCGACATCGCCGCAAATTTGATCCTTACGACAAATGATGACTGGAGCAGATTCAAAAACTAGATAAAATTTCAAGACTTATTTTTGGGAATTGACATACAGGCGCTCAACAAACTAGTAGTTTTTGCAGATGTCAAGCTGGAGGAAATGTCGAAAAAGATGACTAAAAACCACACACTGTGGTGATTCCTGAAACATTTCCATCAATGTGGCAATACTCTACCAGATCATCAATTTAATATGATCGATTCTCTCCACTTGCATTCGGTTTTGTCCCGCTTCCCATTGAATAATTTCTTATATAACATCGCTACCTGCTTATCTAAACAAAAACACAGAACAAATACCACGTGCTTTAAAAATACAAAAAAAAAACAAAAGAGAAAGAAGAAAACTCGCGACTTGTATAAACGATTTTTTTTTTATTATGAAATACATGCAAGAGAGAAAATAAAAATACTTTGTGTTTTTTTTTAAATACATATTCATATTGCGTCCCAAAGAGATAAGATAAAGTTTGGTGGCATCAGCACACTTTGCGGTAGGAAGCTTAAATTGCAAATTTAGTCATCATGACAGAATGACATTTGGAATGATTCCCCGATTGGAACAAGGCCACCGATGGTATTAAAAGAAATGGTAAAATATTTATTTTTAGAAAGGAAAGGAGACAAAGAAGAAACGACGAACATGATAGCGGAGAAAAGTATATAAAACCATCTATTTTGCGAACATCTTAGGCAACAGGCGGCAACGTTTGACACTAGTTTTTTTTTTTAGCTTTTTACTGGCCCTGTACGGGCAAATCTGTTTTTCGACGATGGATACCGAGCTGTTGAAATTGAGACTATCTTTGGAATCACAAGTGAGTCGCCTGTCAACACTTGAACTGACTATATGGAAGATAAGCATCACCGCCATACTAATCTAGATCAAATCATTCAAATGGAAGTAGAGGAGGACATCTGTAAGATCCAAGCTGTTAGGGTCTACATTTTCGTCTTTCGGCTGTTGATCGAGGTCTCTGGTCCTGCAATGTGCCTTAAGAGAAGTTTTTGGAAAGATTATCCACCCTAAGGTTTGCCACATTGTAAAGCCCCCAAACATTGTCTTTCGAAAACCCGAATCTTTTACGTCGAATTCACTGTCATGTTCAACCATACAGCGCGACCATACAACGTCGAATGCCTTGTCTCTGGCTACAACGACATTTAAAAAAAAAAAAAGAGCCAGGCCAATGGCCATAGGTATGAACGTAGGCTACTGGATATATTTCTGGCCTAGGCAACACTAAGTGTTTTTTTAGCACTAAGTGTTGCCAGGTGCAATCTGACATTTCCATTGGAAAGATTGACATTTTTTTGACTTGAAAAATTCATCTCGGCAAAAAAATGGAATCAACTCGTGAACACTTTCGTGCAATAATTTTTCACAACTTTCGACGTGGATTATCACGACAAGTGTTCATTGATGAACTTAAATCTTTGTATGGCGATGAAGCACCATCCTATAGCACTGTGAGGAACTGGTTTAATGAATTCAGTCATGGCCGACGCTCGCTCAAAGACGAATTCCGTGAAGGTCGTCCAAAAACGGCCGTTGTGCCAGAGAATATTGATGCCGTGCGTGAACTGATAACGCAAGATCGTCATGTGACATACCGTGAGATAGAGGCATCCCTGGGCATTTCTCCCACCAGCATACATTCGATATTGCATGAACACCTGGCAGTTAAAAAGGTTTGTTCTCCGTTGGATCCCTCACAATTTAACAATCGCTCAAAAAAGGCTCGTGTCGACTGGTGCAAAGAAATGTTAAAAAATACGATCGCGGTGCTTCAAAAGACGTTTATAAGATTGTCACAGGTGACGAATCATGGATCTATGCGTATGAGCCCGAAACAAAACAACAATCGACCGTGTGGGTCTTCGAAGGCGAGCCAAATCCAACAAAAGTTGTTCGTGGAAGAAGCACTTCGAAGCAAATGGTAGCCAGTTTCTTCGGCAAAACAGGTCATGTGGCGATTGTTCCGCTTGAGCAACGTAGGACGGTCAATTCTGAGTGGTACACCACAATTTGTTTGCCTGAAGTCTTCGGAGAAATTCGAAAAAGGAACAAGGGAAGACGAATCATTGTTCACCATGACAATGCGAGCTCTCACACATCGGCTCAAACCAGCACCGAATAACTTCTTTTTATTCCCGCACATCAAGAAAAAAATGCGTGCTCAACGATTTTCGTCGCCAGAACATGCTGTTGAAGCGTTCAAAAACCATGTTTTGGAGGTTTCTCAATCGGAGTGGAAAAAGTGTTTCGACATTTGGTTTGAGCGCATGCAATGCAATGATGATAAATATTCGCACTTTCATTATAAGGCCAGAAATATATCTAGCAGCCTACGTAATGTGGCTAAGGACAGTCTATTCTGTCTTGCAAAAAAGAACACATTAACGCTGAACTTCATTCTGATGATATCAATCTTTGGTCCTGATCTGTACGCGATCATGTCGGCTGCGTAAGACATGACGGCATGATAAAGAGAACCAATGAGATCAATGCTGAAAATGTAAACCAGCAAATGGTGCGGGTGATGCAACGAAAGTTATACAAACTGATGAAGACCAATATTTGGAACAAATCAGAAGGATAATTGAAAAGGGTGCCTTAAAAACCGACCGCACCGGCGTTGGAACGTTTTCAATTTTCGGAGCGTAGATGCGCTTCGATTTGCGTGAGTGCTTCCCACTGCTAACAACAAAACGAGTGTTTTGGCGCGCGGTTGTGGAGGAGCTCCTTTGGTTCGTACGTGGCGAAACCAAAGCTAAGGTTCTTCAAGATAAAATCATTCACATTTGGGATGGAAATAGTACTCGAGAATTTCTTGACAGCTGTGGGTTGTATGATCGTGAAGAGGGTGACTTAGGGCCTGTATATGGTTTTCAGTAGCGGCATTTCGGAGCGGAGTACACAAATTGCTATAAGGATTATTCTGGCCAAGGTATCGATCAGTTACAAGAGATGATCAAACACAGTCAGACAAACCCAGACGATTCACGCATAATCATGACCGCTTGGAATCCAACTGATTTTAACAAAATGGTTTTGCCGCCTTGTCATTGTTTCGTCCAGTTCTATGTTGTTGATGGGTATCTTTCGTCGTAACTATATCAACGCTCGGCAGATATGGAACTAGGTGTTCCGTTTAACATCGCTAGTAATGCTCTGCTCACCTATATGATTGCACATGTAACCGGCTTGAAGCCTGGTAACTTTGTTCATACTCTGGGAGATGTGCATGTGTACAAGAATCATGTGCAGCCACTTAAGGAGCAATTGCAATGAGTTCCGCGACATTTTCCCACGCTCAACATTTCACTGTCCTAGTTCTATTGATGGAATCTATATCGAATTCCTCACTAATGGTTGAAAGGGGTCTATTTGGCAGACTCTGTGACCCAAAATTTCCTGATCGCCACTATTACCAGTTACAAAGCTAAGCGTTTGGTTGCAAGGGCATGATCCCTTGCTTGGACAAGAAAATTTCCTTGATAACGTCCTGGACAAAAGTTGGATGAATAAAAACCGAACTTGTTGTGGTACCTTGAGTTAGGAGTTATCTTAGCATAGATATTTCTTGGTGAAAAATTAAAAGAATGGGAACGGGCCTTTGAACATAAGACTGACACAAATTATCACTAGATATTAATGCAACGAACAAAGGCTGGTCACAAGTGTAAAAAATAATTCTCATAATGAGGTATCGAACCCGTAAACATACCTGTAAAGGTTACGGGAGAACGATCGCGGTGATTTTGTCAAATGGGTGATCCTCGCATCGGAGAATGTTCGAAGGTTAAACATCGCTACAGAGCGGATATCACTGCCATCCAAGAGGAAACTTCTATGAGCTCCTCGACAGGACCAATAAGTCATGTTCAAATCACGATATTAAAATTGTTCCCAGCGACACAATACCTAAGGTATTGTTATAAGACTAAACAACATTTTTCAAATAACACAACCATCAACGATTCAGATTGATAGAATTCACTTCAGGACGAAATCTGTTTCCCACATATCAACCTCAACATACACAAGGGGCCCAACGGTCTCCAGATCAACAAGTTGTCACCCAAACGGATCACGTACCGATCGACGCAAGTTTTTTTTTTCAATTATTCTGGACATCTGGACGCTTCATGGGGTCACATCGATTCAGACCACCACTAAGTCGAAAACTGAAGCGCGAGGACTCGTAAGCTACTGTGCAGTTTGGAACAAGAATCTTCAAATTACTTCACACTTTCACGGGACGAGAGAAACAAGATGCGTTGTTATGTGATTTCTTCAACCAACTGGCGATGGTCAATCAACACTCATCTTCCTAATCCCTTCTCCGTCAAATATTAAGGCTCAATCAAACTGAAACAATACTACAGCTTCGCATCCTAGCCACCAGGTAGAAGCACCTCCGGTTCAAGTTTCAAGCAATCGCGGATGCTTAGACGCTCTATTTTACCGACTCGTATGCAGCTTGCCTGCGACCTTGAAAGCATAGTTTACAATCGGGCTTAATCCCTGATGTTGCATATTTTACTCATATTTCTTCTTCAAAAGTAATGGCTTGAAGTAAGCCTGCAGAAACCAATGCCCACAAACGAATAGGAAAATATCGATTTAGTTTGTTGCACTTGTTTTGACGTCCCTTTGATAAATCTTTATAGTTTATAAGCTAAAGTAAACAACTTAACAGGTAAAAAAAATGTTATTTGCTTTGACATGTGATATTCTCTGCGCCCAGTTCTCAGATTTAAGGTTGCAATGAATAAAGAAAAAATCACACAACACCTAAACAAAAGCGCAATCAGCTGCAACAAATACAAATGCAAATAAAATGATAATCAATTTCATAACAACGAATCGTTTTATTTAACGCCAATCGGTATCGATAACCTTTCCACATGAGTCACAAGCACAAATGTTAAACGATTGGTTCTCGTTTCTCGTAGTATCTTTGGATAACTTTTAAGATATAACTGCGGTTTTGGATATACAAACATCTAACCCTTGAATGTCCAAAACCATCAAACGATCAAACTTTGTACCTGCCTTAAATATTGCTTTCGATAGCAATTCTGATGCAAATGTTTTTGCGTACAACCAGCTGCTTAATCATCAGAAAATGATAGCCTTCAAAAAAGAAGAGAAATCTGAATAGAGGAAGTGTCGACGTCAACTTCGTCGCTCGGTTTCTACGGTTCGATTTCGTCAGACTTTGATCCCCTGTGCCGATCGTCGGGTGTCACGTTCAATGCGCCGATCACGCAACCCTTGTAAGTGAAATTAGCGCAATTTCATCAGTAAAAGTGAGTGACTACGAGTAAGCAATTTTCGAAGATATTTTAATATTTTCTTTTTTAAATAATTTCAGCATTTTCGTCAGAGATTTACGTTTAGCCAAAAACGAACTCGTGATTGAGTCTATTTAAAAAAAAACACACGTCAAGCATTTTCAACTGCACTTATCCGCTGCGTCTGTGGCAAGTATCTTTAAGATGCGTGCGGAGTTGAAGTAATAATTATTAAGTAACACAAGTAAATAAAGTGTACAGAGTGTTTTCTTTTTAATTAGTGTCAGTGGGAGAGATCTTTTGAGGCTCAAATTGACCTTAAAAAGGCAAAATAAATTGAACACCATTTGGATACTGGAACAACAAGTCAGGGAATCATTTGTTGACCGTCTTAATTGCCTGAATTATTGCATTCTAACGAGTTTTAAATGGGAATTTTAAATGAATTCAATGAATGCGGAACGCAATCCAAATATCTGTTTTCTACAATGAGTAGTCAAAATAATTAATATTCTTTTTTTTTACATTCTCGACAGAAACTGGAAAAAAATGTTGGTCGGGTGCATAAATGATGTGCGGCACAAACAACAAGTAGTCTCACTTGGAAATCCGTAGATGCCAACATTCGACAATCAAGATACACATTTGATAATTGGATATCTGATACCAGTTTAGTCGCGGCATGTAAGAAACAATGCACTGGTGCCTGCCTGGTCGACCTGGAGAAGGCTTTCTATACCGTATGGTTAGAAGGACTCTTTTACAAGCTGAGTAGGCTGGGCATCTGCAAGCCACTGTTATACATGCTTGTTAATATGCTAGTCAATAGACAGTTCATTGTGAAAAATGGCAATGTAACTTCTAACGGGTTATTCAAATAAATAAATGGACTGGAACAGGGTGCTGTCACTTCGCCTATCCTCTTCAACATATTCACCAGTGACCTTGTAAGATCCCTTCCCCATGCCATAGTCTACGCAGACGATTTGATTACGTACAGATCAGGTTCGAAAATAGAAGTCATAAGAAATCTCTTGCAGCGTGACTTCGAAGAGATTCAGCGGTATTGCGATGACTGGAAGTTGAAGATCAACTATATTGTTTAGGACGCCGTTGTCTGGGGCCTCTAGGGATACAATAAAGAATTGGCGAAAGCTGTCAATAGTGGGACCGCACGGACAGCCACTGGCGAGTCGAAGTGTAGTCCGATATCTCGGTATTTGGCTAGACCAGTTTCTATATTTCAACAAAAATGTAGATGCTGCTCTCACCAGAGCCAAGGGTTCTTTTGCCCAAGCAAACAGACTGTTATAATGTCAACAATCTGATCCGCGGTGCCTACGTTTTCAATGACAGGTATTACGAGCAGGTGCGTCTTAACGCACCCCCAGAGGCTGTTCTTTATCTGGATACGATAGGTCTCATTCAGGATAGATATGCGGTACCGCTAATCTTTCACTTTGCCCGAAGAGCTGTGGATAAGCGGCTTTACTAGGAGCGAGACGTTACAAATAGTTTCCAGGAGCGTCTGAGGTTTAGTAAGGCGGTTTCTGACCGCGATATAAAAAAAGCCGAACGCCAGCACCGACATTTTTTGTGGCTTGAATATTAAATAGAAGGAACTCCATCCTCAATTCATTCTAATGACTAGTAGCCCTTGAGATAAACGTTTTTCGCACGAGTGGCTGACTTGCGGTAGTATGATCGATTAGGTTGAGTTTTTATGTATAAATATAATATTAAGGTAAAAGGTAATATTAAGGTAAAAATAAGTTATTTAAGTTAGAGTTAAGTTATTTTATTTTAAGTTAGATAATAAGCTTCTATAAGTCTCTGTAACTAAGTTTTTTAGATTGTTAAGATCGATTTTCTTAGTTTAAAGTTATCTTTGATTTAAACTAAAGCAACCGCAAGTAGAGTCGAAAGACAAATATGTATAGGTTTAGCTTAGAGAGAACGAATAGGGTCAGTAAGTTATACAAGAATATTTCTATACATTAAGCTAGTTTTAAGCAATTTTGTCTAGCACTTAAGTAAAAACATTGTTAGATCATTCGAAAGTTTGTACTGTTTTTTTTCATCAAGTACCTTCTCGAACGGCTGAAGGGAATTGAATAGATAAATTTAATAGGCACGTGATGTGAAGGCACCAAATCTGCAAGGTCAACTAAAAATAATGAAACTGAAGCTGAGAGTGACACAGAAAACCCAATTCTATGCATTCCGAGGCGATGAGACGAATTGGGCCAAGATCGCGAGGTTCAAAACAATTGCACTTCTTCTTTTGGGGCTATGTTAAAGATAAAGTTTACACCAACACTCCACAGAGGAAAGGCTTCATGCACTGCAAAAGGATGTTTTCACGGAAAATTTATATATGAGCCGTTGTTATTCAAATACATGAAAAATTTATGACTTTTTGTTGGAAAAACGCAGAACCTAGTCCGACATTAGCCAGCTTGAGTATTCTATATTCTAGGACCAGCATCAGAATTTGCACTTAAGATAAATAATAACTAAATATCTCCATTTTTCATGAAAGCTGACCATATTTACGGACTGACGTCCTTTAGTTTTGCGGACTGTATAAAATCAAAATCAAATTTATTCCAGTGTTATAAATCTTTACGCAATTTGAGAAATCTCCCAAAGTTTTCGAACAACAACGTCAAGTTCGTCTCAAAGCAGCTCTATTGGGTTGAGCTTGGATGATTTGGCAGGCAAGATCATATTTTTCAAGGTCCTTTGATCTACGTATAAGCTTGAAAAAATACATCAGATCACAACCTCACAAACATATTAATTGCGTTTTTATTATATTTGTTGATAAAGGGTTTTGTGTTTTTGACTTTTAAACTGGCAACACTGTTTCTACAGATTGTCAACATGACAAATGTGCAAACTTATTTTTGAAAACCATGGTTTGGTTCTTCAAACTTATCGTGCTCTACATTCATTTTACGGTTGACATAATGGTCCATCTGAACAAGTTATTCGGAACACGATTAGCGGTTTTCAAACAAAGTACACTCTAGTGAAAAGCACGCATCGCCAGAGACGACAAACAATGCAAAAAAAGAAGAAGTTATAGCCTATGTGGAGCGCAGTGTTGAGGAGAATCCAAATGATTCGATTCGCCATCTTCCACAGCAATTGGAACATTATACGCGTGGTAGGTTCGGGGAATGGGCCGAAAACTAAATTTAGCTTGATTCTCATTTTCAACGCAAAATTTTGTTTTCCGATCAGGCTAATTTTTTATTTGAAAGGATATGTAAACAAGCAAAATTGTCAAATATGGTGTAGAGAAAACCCAGAAGCCTTCATCGGGACGCTTTGACATCCATCAAAACTCACTGTTTGCTGATCTATGGGCTGATGGAATCATCGGCGTATATTTCTTAAAGGACGATGCCGGCCACAATGTTTCCGTCAATACAGAGCGCTTTGTGTTCAGTTCAATGGCATTGACAGAGCGCGACACCAATTATATTAAGGGAAACATTTACTGAGCGCATAATTTCGCGTAATGGACCTGTGAACTGGCCTCCACAATCCTGTGATCTCAAGACTTAAGATTACTATCTTTGGGGCTATGTAAAGTCACTAGTCTATGCCGATAAACCAAAAACGTTGGACGATTTGGAAGTCCACATTCGCCGTGTAATTGCTCGATAAAACTATAGAAAATCGAACTTCACGATTTCCCTTCATTTTAAACAGTAATAACATAAAATTATCAATTAAACAAGTTTATATCATAGACATTAAAATAAGCTTCAAGCATTTTATTTCATATTGATTTTGTATACCCTGAACAAAAAAACAGCTAATATTACTCCTGATCTCCTACACCACCGGAAAAAAAACACCAGAACGTTGTGAAACCACTGCTCGACTGTTGGGGCCACGCAGCTAGGATGCATCTTTTCTTCAGGAGACCAAAAAAAAACTTTCGAATCGTCCGTCCGTAAGACTTTCGATCAATCAGTAAATGTCCAATCCTGGTGCTAGTTTTTTCGAATCGAAACGCTTGACTTTGTTTTGAAGTCGAAATAAAGATTTTCGAATTGCTGCCAGATTATGAAGGTAGCTAAATGCCTTTATACTGTTATTACTGATATCGGCTTTGAGTGCTTTAAATGTGCTGGACAATAGATCATAAATTAATAAGATTGAACACTTTGAAAGCCATTAAATAAAAGATTGAGAAAAGACTCTAAAATTTCAAGAGAATATATTGGTCTTCATCTCGAGGGTAAGGAAAATATGACAATTTTTAAGAAAAGACTAAAGTTTTTTCCATCTATTCGAAAAGAGGCCAGAAGAGTTTACGCAATTTTTTACCATGTATGGAAGCACAACTCTTCACAACTATGGGATATGCCATTCGGTTTGAGTAGTACTTCACGCTCCAAGGCAGGTTGTTTCCGGTTTTTAGACTAAGATTGACAGAGTTAAAGACACTCTTTGCTGTAACATTTTTCCCGAAGGCATAGAGTTCACGGTTTTAGTGTCTCCTCCATTCTCGTACTTGCAAACAGATTTCTTAAAGAATCTTAAAATTTGCCCGAAATTTGTTCAATCAAGAAGAACTGTCGAGATGAATCAATCGAATTAAGAGTTTCACATGATTTTCACTCATATAAGAGATTTTGAATGGATCCCGGAAAAGGTAGTTTATTTATCATGACAGTGATTTCAACCTAGATGTTGTTTGAGAAGTAAAAACCTACTCCTTTACTACCTCAATTTGCTAACTGTGGATGGTAATGTTTCGATCAAGATTCTTTAATAAAAACGTAACGAATATTGTCCCAACTCTATTCAGTTTAATAAATAACAATCAAGTTCATAGCGTTTAAAACTTGGGTTATAAAGTTTTAAGGCAACGCTCTACACTTTTGTACGGAAAATCAACAGTGAATTTACATGACGTCATTAAATTTCTGCGACCAATGTTCAATACCACTTGGCGGCTAGTTATATAAAGGTTATGCCTCATGCAACTGTTCGTAATTTAATGGTCAATTTCCTCATCTATTGCTTTGTATAACCATTGACTCATTCCACTTTTGTTGTAGTGCCTTTCTTGACGGTTCTCAAGATAGCAATTTTCATTGATTGTGATTGACAGCTTTTTAAATGGTAGTAACCAGCGAGGTTCTCTCAAGGTCGGTTTGATTATCATCGACTTTTATCTGCTCTCCAAATTACAAAAGCTCTGATTATGATGCTTATGACGATAGTGTAATAAATACAAAAAAAAGTAAAAAATTAAATGTGTAATTACATGCAATACAATAAAAGACTCCAACGGAGCAGCAATATAAATTTAAATATTTTATTAATATTTTATTAGCAGATGTCTTTCTGTTTGTTTTAAATGGCAACTGTACGATGCTTTCCAAAAATAAAAACTAAATTTTGTCATTCATCAGTAAAGTTATGTTGGAATAAAATACTGCGAATTGTGCGAATACAAAGAAGTCGAGATCAATTTCAGACAAAATACAGCTGAGTTTCAAACCGCTTCAGGCTCGTTTCATTATTCCACCTTAAAGGCGAAAAATTCTAAAACAAATTAAATTTTCAATTAAATTTCAAACTCAAATTAAAATTTAATTTTGGCTCCGTATCGAGAAGATACTAAACTATTCGTTGTTGCAGATGATTAATTTTTTTATTTTGATTTTGAATGTGACTCCTTACGAAAACCATGATGATGCTCTCCAAAGATGTTTATGATCTCAATTTCAATAGGTATTGAATTGGAATTTGCTGCTTAATGTAGTTTAGAAGTGCGCAATACGTTAGAATAAGCAGACTTTCCGGAATATAGAAATCCTGAAGAAATCACGATCAACAGATCAGCTTACAATATAGTAACGACGCAGGCTGTTGACAAGAAAAAAATTTGTAAAGGTATTGGATTCTTGTTATGGTTAATGTCCCCTGGCTTGCCAAATTTGCTTCGAACAGCTCCAAATGAGGCTTTGCCTAGATTTTCAAATATAACTTTTGACTGAGCTAAAGACTTATCGCTTAATGAGAGCAAGTGTAATATTTGAAAAGTTACTTCCGAATTGGACAGAACAGCTTTTGCGGAGCGTGGTCGGCTTTCCACGACCAAAATCATGGGTCATGCTACTAGAGCACAGTGGGTCTTAACGGCTTGACTCGGAGCCTCTCTCCCAAAATTATGTATTGGTTGTATACAATGATAGCGATAACCCTAATCACATATGCGGCCATCGCTTGATGGCCAAAAGCTCTCCAACATATTACGGTAAATAAGTTGCAAAGGTTGCAAAGGGTTGCACGTATTGGAAAAACAGGACCCATGCGCACCTGCCCCACAACAGCTCTAGAAGCTATGGTCGGGCTGACTGCATTGCCCATCTTCATTAGAAAGATAGCTGTCAGATACGCCATAAAACTGCAGCTAGATTATGAATATAAGCCAGGCGATGTAGAGGGCCACCTAAGCATACTCAACTCAATCCCTGAAAGAGACATGTTCTGCTGGAAATCATGGACAGGGAACATTCTTTCAGCATATTATTTGAGGTTGAAATGTTGGATCGTAAATATTAGTCCAATGGTGTTCCTGCTATGGTTCACAGACGAATCAAAAATGGATTCTGGAGTTGGAGCTAGAGTTTTTGGACCCAGCACAAAGATCTCTGTACCAATAGGTTCAGGTCCCAAGCTGAAATCCCCGCCATTGAGGTCTGCGCTAGAATCCAAAACTTTTCAGACAGCCAGGCAGAACTTAGGGCATTATTATCCAACCTGCGTTCATAGGTCCTGGTCCATTTCCTAACGTCATGCTGGTAAACAAATGGAAAAACAATCTTCGCCTAGACCACTGGACCAATGGCGGAGATCTGAGACAATCCAAGCGATTAATCAGACCTTATTTCTAAAAAGAAAACATCAACCTTGACAAGGAAAGATAAGAAAGCTAACGAGCTATCTAACTGGGCTCTGTGGCCTGAATCACCACCTTAACAGTATGACCCTGCGCTCATTTCATACATTCTATTTTTCATAAAGAAAGCAGTTCGTCTTCTGCATTTACTCAAGCCCTTCGAGACCCTTCTCGTCAGAGTCTCAACGAACTCAGGAACGGAATATTGCTCTAGAAAGAGAAGAAGTTTGCATGAAGATCTAGGGTAATGCACTTTCAAGGCCCAATTGTCGCAGGAAATTGAAGACGAAAATTGTTCGAAAAAATCATTTCAGATTAGACGCATAGTGAATCCTACATGTGGTGTGGTTTTTGGAGTGGCGGCTTTATTTCTTGAAAGAAGATTTTTGATTACTGATATTGGTTCACTGCCACAGAACTGCGATTTGACGCCTTCGAACTTTTTTTTTTTTTGACCATTAAAGATCAATGCAAAACAGTTTTAGGCAATTCCAGGTCAAAAGAACAATTTCGTGAATAATAAACTTAGCCATCAAAAGTGCAGTGAAAAAATGATAGGACGGCCTATAAAACGTAACCTATCGAGGTAGTCTTTATAATGAAATAATAATCAATAATTAATCGGGAAGGATTACTCTTTGCAATAGCACAACACTTTTCGGCCTCCACAACTATTTAAATACATAAGCAGCATTCCTAGGCATAAAGGTATGCTTCAACAATGTAGATTCGAGAGGAAGTGCAAAAATTCTGGAGGAACCATTGATCGAGCCCAAGATATCTCACTGCCATCGTTATGTTCCATTAAGAAGACTCTATCTTCGTCGACGTCGGTGCCTTCCGCATGTGCACAGAAACACACTTTATAATAACAAATAAGCCCAAATTCATATCAATTGTTCAAAAGCATTATCATATACTACTGTGTCCAAAAAATAAGGTGACATATGAATTTAAACTGCGCGCGTCGAAGGATTTGGAAATTTTTCTTTCTTTTTAGGTTGGTAGTACTGTCACTGACATCTATGTGAAATTTCATGTCAAAATATATTCATAGTGTTTGAGATACGCGTCGTTTTGTGAGCTGCTAAAAGTGAGTTTTTCGTTTTTTGCGATGTCGAAATTTATTGGGCACAGAATTTGCATTAAATTTTGTTTGCGGAATCAATTTTCTGCTGCGGATACGTTGAGGATGGCGCAGAAAGTCTTTGATGATGAGGCTATGTCTTAAAAAAAATGTTTACAAGTGGTATAGTGAATTCCAAGCCGGCCGTGAACGTGTCGAAGACGAAGAGCGTTCTGGGCGACCATCAAACTCAACCGATGAAGCTCACGTCCAACAAATCAAAGATTTGGTGTTGAAAAACCATCGATTAACGATTAGAGACCTTGCTGATGAAGTTGGCTTATCGAAAGGCTCAGTCAATACCATTTTGAAGGATGCTTTAGGCCTCAAGCGCGTCAAATCTCGACTGGTACCGAAAACATTGAATTTTTTGGCAAAAAAGGCGTCGCGTTGAAGTGTGTGAAACAATGCTTTCCGACTACCAGGATGTCATGAAACGCATTATAACTGGCGATGAGACTTGGATCTATGCTTACGACCACGAAACAACCGATCAATCGAGCGAATATCGTGCCAAAGGAGAGCCGAGACCAAAAAAACCGCGCCAAAGTCGCTCAAAAATCAAGGTCATGTTGACTGTTTTCTTCGATTATCGTGGTGTTGTGCTTTATGAATTCCTTCCAACCGGCCAAACAGTCAACATGGAATATTATTTGAACGTTATGCGTCGTTTGCGTAACGCTATCCGCCTAAAAAGGCCGGAATTGTGGAAAGACAATTCTTGGTTTTTACACCACGATAATGCACCATCCCATACCGCACTCGTAATTCGTGATCATTTCGCCAAAAACTCAACCCATATCGTTCCGCAACCACCATATTCACCTGATCTGGCGCCGTGCGACTTCTGGCTGTTCAACAAGCTCAAAAGACCGCTGACGGAACGGAAGGCCATCCCGGAAAGTGACTACAACCAGTGTTTCAAAGATTGGAAAATCCGTTGGCATAAGTGCATTGCATCGGGAGGGGATTACTTTGAAGGGGATGAAATTGATTTGGAAGAATGAATAAAGAATTTTCAAAATAAATACAATGTCACCTTATTTTTTGGACACAGTAGTATATAAAAAAAAACTAGAAAAGTCTCACTCATCTTAGACAAAAGAAACGCATAACAAACATGTAGTTTGTAGTCATTTCCAGAACAAGTTTTCCCATATCCAAGCAGCTTTGACAACAACTTGTTGAACCGTATTGCTTCCATAACCACCCAAGTTTCCAATTAATTTCGAATTAAATTAGAATTTATTCAACTTGATGTATACATGAAGTTTTCCACTCTAATGCGATGCAAGTTTTAAAACAAATCTATTTTTTTTTTCGAACTCTTAAAATTGTGAATGAACATTTAACTAACCTTCTCTTCTCCTTTGGTTTCCCATTCGTTGCTTGAGCTATTGGTGTTGTTGTTGTTGTTGTTGGCGTAGTGGCTGCGGTTGGCGCTGCTGCTGGCGTTATTTCAGCCTTGCCAGTGGCGGCGCTACCAGTGCCAGCATTAATCCTATCCATGGTCATTGTAATTATGTTTGATATCCTTCTTCAAATTTATATCCAAATAACGAAAGGACTCTCGTCGTCACACGACACAGATCGAACTTTTTTTTTTTTTGACACTTCCACTCAATTTGTGATTGACACTTGCTAATTCACAATAACAGATTTAAGCTATTTGCTATTTCTTTATTATTTTTCTATTTTACCAACCTTGAGCGATAAAATCGTAGTAAAATAAAATAGACGGGATTATTTTGTATTTTAATTTGAAGATAAACACTGTTTTTTTTTTTTATTGGTATTGTAGTGTAAAAGGGGAGGTAGGGAGAGAAAAAATAATAATAATAATAAAATCGAAATAAGATTTCCACACTGACTTTCCTCTTTGGTCACGGATATCCACGGAAATTTTCTCTTTTTCAATTTTTTTTTTCTTTTTCTTTTTCTTTTCCCACACCACTGACACTAGATTTTCTTGGGATTTTCGTTTTAACTAATTGCAAACTGGGTAATTATCGTACACGGATGTAAGCTATATTTTGGAGGCATTTTCGCAAGCAAAAAAATGCACAAAATATCCACACGGCACTGATATTGAATTCGAAATTAATTATTAGCGATTTGATATAAAAAGATATTTGGTAAAATTGTGCTTAAATGAAACTTCATTTCTCGCACACTCGACTCTTCTACGAAATACACGGGAGGATTACATATAACTGACGAGTGTGGCGAGCTGCATGCAATCTCATTCTAGCATGTCGCCGCTCTCACTCTTGTTGATAATATTTTGATTTCGTGTTTTTCGGGGATGGAAAATGGTTTGAGGGAAGTGGTTTTCTCGCGTGCTTCTGGTGTTTGGGTGTAGCTTTGTTCTGCTTGCACTTGTGACGGAATGTCATGGTGGTGTAGTATTGCGGGTTCGGTTTTTGTGATGAAAGAATTCTTGTTTAATGGCGGAACGAGACGAGTGAGATGGATGATGTGCTTTGTTTTCGTTGGTTCTTTTTCGTTCGCATGTGACGATTTGTTATTTGTGGGAATAATGACGTCGTGATGTTTGTCTGACTGGACTGTGTGTGATGACAGCAGGAATTCCTTCCGGGGGAAATTTCTTTTTTGTTCCCAAAATGCGCCATGATAAAAAAGTGTCGCACGGTTTTGTATTGTTGAACCGCCAGTTTTTGAAATGTTTGATTTAAAAAATAAAATTCAAATTCAACGAGTGTAATGTTACAGAATTCTCCACCTTGTTAAGTTTTTTTTTAAGAACTTGGGGTTGGAGTTTTTTAAGAATGGGCGCTCAAGGGTTTGTGAATACCCTTATAAAGTAAACACAATTTCAGGAATCGAAGAGGATCTGAGGAGAGATATTTTTGCACTTTTCTGTTGAGGTTCATTAAGTTTTCATGAGTGATAAATATAAACTTCGAAAGTGTACAGCATTCGTGTTGGGCGACTGACAAAAAAAAAAAACGCTAGAGAGGTTGTGGAAAACTAAGATTTTATGCGGTTTTAAGGTCATTCCAATCACAGTCGTTATTATAAACAACTTGAGCGATAGTTGATGGTTAATTCTTCGCTTTAGTAGCTGAAGCTTCTTATTGAGGGATTAAATGCAATTTTGTATTAAGAACCTCGAAATGGAAATTGTTGTGTCAAAGATAAGAGACGTGAACTTGCGAAAAATTATGAAAAACAGAAGGTACATTAGCGAGCACAAAAAGTGCAAAGCGTCGAAGGCTTCGGGAATTCGGCGTAATGATTCGCCGCCCCGCAAAAAATAACCATGATGACATCGAGGATGATCAAATCTCGGCTAGCTTGGGCAAAACAATGCCAAAATTGGACAAAAATTTATTGGAAAAAAGTCATATTCTCCGACGAGAGTAAGTCCAGAATCCAGTACGTGCGGCGAAGTACTGGAGAAGGGGTGTTTTTCTTAGTATAGAATAGGAGATTAATGCTTCGTTATAGGAACTGTTAACTCGGAAGTATACAAAAATATTTTGAGCAGTCATTTGATATTATCAATGGAAATGCATTTCTCACAGACCAGCGATATGATTTTGCTAGACGACTCTTCCCCGTGTCATCGTTCCAAAATGGTAAGCCACTTTCTCTGTGAACTTCTGCTTTAATCCCTTATTTTTTCAGTGATTAATTTTTTAAAGATTAAACCGGCCAGGTTATTCGCCGGACCTCAATCCTATTAAAAATGTCTGGAACAGTATGGCATTGAAAATCAACAGCAAAATGCCTACCTCTGTGGAAATGCTCAATGATGTTCTTGAAGAAGTTTGGTTCAATTAAATACCCGCGAAACATCTCCACAGTTAAGAAGATTCAGTGCTAAAGTGAAAGTGGGTTTCGGTATCTGCAGCAAATAGTTCTATGAACAGTTTTATTGGGTACAAGTTGGTAAACAATTATTGCAAAATACAAATTTGTTCCCTGTTTATTTTTCATTGACAAAATACGAAGAACTGAAAAAATATTTGGGTTTTTTTCGTGTTGCAAATTCTCTGCTTGCTACTGCTACCGTCCAATGCATCTTGAACTGAACGGCGAGAAAGACAGTATCTAATCCATTGAAAAAGATATTCATCGATTCTCAATGTCAACCGGCAGGTAGGTCTGAAGATAAAATGATTTGAATACCATCTCGACCAGCGGACTTATGAATGTCGAGATCTTTAAGAACTATTGCTACCATAAAAAGCGAAATTGAATCTGTCTTATTTGACGCGATGAAGACCATTTAACGTGATCAATCGCAAAGGGTTATTTTACTATCCTTATAGCTGATAGTATAATAACACTCACTCTAGCTTACAGGGGTCCAACTGGGAACATCGTCCTGTTTTTTTTAAAAAGCAGACATTTCGACCTAAATGAGAACACATTCATTAGGCAGTGTGGATAACTGATTTAATCGCAGGTACTTGCAGAAAACTTATGTCTTAAACTCTGTATCGTGTAGTATAGTATAGTTAGTAATTTCTGCTGGGATCGAGCACCTCCTTCTAAAATGTTAAAAGGGACTGCATAAAATATGTGTTATTGAGGGGCCTCCTCAAGGATCTATTTGCTCCCGTGGTACCAAGTTTTTCAACAGAATTTGACTTGTAATACACTTACTGTTTTCATCCGCTTAGGATGCTAGGCATTTAAAAATCACTTAAGTGGTTTGCATGTGGTTTGTTATATGATCTAGGCTATGGCTTTGAGGTATTCTGTCCTGATAAGTGCAAATTAAATAAATCTCTAATAATACATTTATTTTTCTGTACTTTTTTTCTTGCTGTAACAAAAACGTTTAAAGTAAAGCTAAGCTTATGAACTATTCTTTTTTGTCGCTGACTTCACTTGGCTGCTTCTCTCCGGCGTCTTCATCCTCCATTATTCGCTCCAAGTCACCCATATCCAAGTCATTATCATCGTCGTCATCGCCACCACCACTTTTATTGTACACTGCAGGATATTGTGTGAAGCAATCCTGCATAGTTTTAAATGCATTATAGCAGTCAGAACCTTTAGGTTCGGCCTCACTACGAAAAAAAAAATCGAGACATTTATTACTAAATCGTCGTTTCAACAGAGTAAACATATATTCACCTATAGTGGAAGCAGGAAAAAGCGTCACGAAACTCAACGCCACAAGGCCCCGTGGCCATGCCACCTAAACAGGGACAACCCCAGTTAATTTCGCCGGTCTTCGTGATAAGACCTGCCTGTGGCTCTGGTGGAGGCAGCTCAACGGTACTGGGTGTAGCGTGGTCCTCCTTGGTAACGAATATTACTTTGTCCTTTCCAAAAGACTTGCACAAAGACATTTTGTTATATTTGGTTTCCTTTAAACTCTATGTGCGATGGAAGTAAATGCAGTAGGATCGGCGAGGCTTTATTTACGTGGAAATGGCAGAGAATATCTTGGAATTTTGAGATCAATGTAATTGCGGCACGAGTTTTTACGTAGAAATCTTCTGGCACACGAACTATTGCACGGCGGGCCTCTGTATCTAACTTGAAAATATCAACTTCAGTTTGGCCACCAATTTCGCCGAAGACCCTTCGTAGAGATTGCTCAATGCTGCCTTTGAAATACGCTGGAGTTAGTACTAAATCGCTGTCTTTTTGAAATTTACTAATGTTTGATTGGAAAACAACAGGCCTTAGTAAAGCAGAAGAATAATTTCAACGGTTGTTTTTGTTTGTTTACCTACAGTGCAATGTCTAAGTAATAATATCCCGACATAGTTTATTTAACTTGTAACCATACTATTGAATTTCCAGAATGTTTTCAGAAATTTTAATAGAACTTTTATTTAAATAAAGTCAAGCGTGAAATTTCACAATTTTTTATGTAATATTTTATGAGGTTATGCGGTCAACATGACAAGTGACAACTAAAAAACTTACAGCTGACATAAAAAAGTAATGCCAAGTTGACTTTATTATGATGCAACTTGTTTCCATGTGCCGCTTAAAGAGGGAGATAAACAAACACACTATCTGCCAAAACATTGAGGCATAACTCAACACGAGGTTCAGCTAATGCCCATATCGCCATGCGGCATTCCGACACTCACGCTCTGACATATAGAGTAGAAACAACGTGCGAACATGGAATAAAACGAAATGTAACTTCGGGCATTTGATCGGTTCTTTCGTAAGCTCGAATTCAACGCCCGACTAGAGCTACATCCAACTAGTTTTGGCATTTTAACAGTTCACACAGAGTTGTTTCATTGTAGTTTTGTGTCATATTCAGCTGTTTTTGGTATTGGCAAGTTTCGAGGAGAAAATAAATTGCCCTAGTACGAGAAAAAGAGTTTTTGTATTATTCAAAATCTAGATATGTCGTGTAGGGGGACATTGCATGCAATAAAATGCAAGCAGGGAAGGTAAAGTCAAGCCGAGACAGATTTTCCGGGAAAAAAATGGAACAATCCTCGTTGCTGGTATTCGTATACGACGCTATCAAGCCGCGAATGTTAGTACCCGTTTTCAATGTACATATGCGGTGAAGTTTTGAAATATTTCCCTTCAGGCAAACAGTAAATTTTGGTATGCATTCACGCTCGCCATATGTAACTTCCCGAACCCAGAACTCCAGGTTTATCTTCCCCAACGATTCCAATACATCCGAGATATAAAGGAAGAGTGCAGAGCAGAGAGAAGTGAAGATCTGGATTTCCGGCAAACGACGTGTTTAGAAACTTGGCCCGATTATCACAAAAGAAAAAGAATTAACGAATCGACGAAAATGATATGTTCATGAAGTCCATGGCCTGCTGCTGAAGCTTCTGTCGGAAGAATGGCTTACAACAATAAAAAGTAAAATGACTATTAAATTATTGGTTTATGTTTTATTTGCAAATTTATATTCATTCAGCGAATCGCTCATTTGAAATGCGTTTCGTGGAACCACAAGACGTTCGGTCTCTTATATATTGTCAAATTTATTACCTCTTGACGTTAAACGGCATTTTGTTTCCCCAAAACGAAAGTGCTCGAACGCCAAATCACAAAGAAACCGAGCAATGAAAACAGACATACAGCAAGAACGAATTTAACCGTTGCCCTAATAAGCGATTAAACGAAAATTAAGGCAACCTATGCTATTAAGAGCCTGAAAAACTCTTCTGAGGTATTGAAGATTAATTTAATAAATCATTAATTTTACATTAAATAAATAATTTTTATAAAAATATAAATTTAAATATACTCATATACGCATTATCGTATAAAGTAACAGAAAGAGAAAGTGATTGAATTTATTGAACATGATTACAGTTCTAAAACGTCATGCTTATGCTCTTCTCCCATATATCTGGGATATAGTATATTGTTTAATCTCTTGCAATCTAATATATTTTGTCTCACTGAATGGATCCATTTCGTAACCAAATGCATCGTAAACATCGAATAACAACAAAAAACAGAGTGAATGTCAAACTTGATCGAAATACGTAATTCTCCAAAACTCTACAAAAGATGACAAAACTTGAATCAAAATTTGAAAAGTACGTGATTGAATTGCCGCGAAAGTTAATTTTTCTTTTTTTGCATTAAAGGAAAATTTATATAATTCCATAAATACGATGGCTGTTATGGAACGATCCCTGGCCACAGTAACAACGGCTAATAACGATGTAGAAGAAGAATATGGACCACAGCCGATCAAAAGTTTAGAGGTAACAAAGAAGATTGATATATTTGTAAAAAAGAAATTATAAGAAAAACTATACTTGTTCAAGGGCAATGGAATCACAAACAACGATATAAAAAAGCTAGAAGAAGCAGGATTTCACACTGTGGAAGCCGTAGCATTTACTCCAAAAAAGGCTTTGATACGCATTAAAGGCATATCAGAAGCAAAAGCTGATAAAATGCTCATTGAAGCCTCAAAATTGGTCCCGATGGGATTCACGACTGCCATGGTTTACTTTCAGAAGCGTTCCGAAATCATCATGCTGACAACTGGTTCCAAGGAGCTGGACAAACTACTAGGAGGAGGAATCGAAACTGGTTCCATTACGGAAATGTTTGGCGAGTTTCGATCTGGAAAGACTCAATTGTGCCACACATTAGCAGTGACATGTCAATTGCCTGTCAGCCAGAATGGTGGCGAAGGCAAATGTTTGTATATCGATACTGAAGGCACCTTCAGGCCGGAACGTTTGGCAGCAGTTGCCGAACGCTATAAATTGGTGCGTGATGAAGTACTAGACAATGTTGCTTGTGCTCGAGCTTATAACACGGACCATCAAACGAACCTCTTGACCATGGCCGCTGCAATGATGGCCGAATCGAGGTATGCTCTTTTGATAGTGGATAGCGCCACAGCCTTGTATCGAACAGATTACACTGGTCGTGGAGAACTTAGTGACAGGCAATCGCATCTGGGAAGATTTCTTCGACTTCTGCTCCGGTTGGCCGATGAGGTTTGCCTAAACTTTACAAAATTCGATTACTTACTTTAGTTTTGATTATTTCGTTCACAGTTTGGAGTTGCTGTGGTGATTACGAATCAAGTTATGGCCCAAGTTGATGGCAGCTCTTCAATGTTTGCAGCAGATCCGAAAAAACCTATTGGTGGACATATCATGGCACATTCATCAACAACTCGATTATATCTACGCAAAGGACGCGGCGACACTAGAATATGCAAAATATATGATTCACCATGCTTGCCCGAATCGGAAGCAATGTTCTCTATAATGGGTGACGGAATTGGAGATGTGCAAGAATGATGCCCTCTGTTCTAGACTCATATTCCTTTGGCTGGTAGTCTGAGATGAAAAAAAAAATCAACCTAGAGGGGTAAGAAAGATCTTTTGAATATTTGATCTGTATTCAACACAGCAAAGGAAAGGAAGAGAAGTCCATTGTAAACTGAGACACCCTTTGTATATATAAATGTTTACTTTGTAGTACTAAGAGACTTGAAATAAAAATAACTGCAACTTTTTTTAATATAATTGAAATAATTGGACACCTTAACTTATGTATAATATTTTAATCCTAATTCTTGTTGGAAACGTTTCTTGTAAACTTCGTGGTGCAGTTTTACTTAATTTTTTTCTTTAAGTCTACAGGCGGAAACAAAACAAGAATTTCAGCGCGACCAGCGTTAAACCAACAAGCTTCTCCAACCAGCACGCCAAGTCCCCTTCCAGTGGTTTGCGCCACATGATTCGCGGTCTTCATCAACTGCACCGTCCAGCGGGGGTGGATTGGACGACTTTCCTTTCCGAAACATTGGTGTCTATTCGCTTTTCATGACCTAGGCATTCAAACCGCTGAACATTTATCCTTTTGACTAGATTAATACAGACGGGATCATATATTACACGTAGAATTTTCCTTTTGAAACCACCTAATGGGCTCTCACACGCTTTTGAAAGCGTCCATGTTTATACACCAAATAGCAAGTCCGGGATAATGAAGGTCTTATACAGCGATTCTTTAGGTCTTTCAGAGATAAAAGAAACAGCGATGAGCAAGAGTTATTCTTCGTTTGGTCTCAGCGCTGGTGTCGATCGCTGTATTTATAGCGTAGCCTAGGTAGACAAATTCCCTTACTTCCTCAAAGATATGGCTATCTGTGGTGATGTTCTGACCAAAACGTCGGTTTTGAGTGTTTTGATGACAGCATATACTTCGTTTTGCCCTCGTTTACCGCAAAACCAATCTTTACTGCTTCTGTTTCAATACTCACAAAGGCACTATTGACGTAACGCTGCGATTAGCGGCGTGGTCTCTCTTTCGTCATCCTTCCACAAACGGACAAGATTGACAGGGATGCCAAAATAAGACACGGCTCCATTCAGCTCGTCTCTGTAGATGTTGTAAAAGGCGGCCTTGAAATCGATCAGAAGGTGCTGGGTGTGGTTTGGAGCTCCTAAGTTTTTTCCAAGAACTGCCGTAATATGAATATTGCGTCTATGGTCAGAGGGCACACTGATATGTACCTATCAGGTTCTTGATAAACGGCATCAGACGTTCACATAATACAGCAGAAAATATGTTATGGACAATTTAAAGGAGACTGATACCTCATTCGTTGAGGAAGTTTAGAGGGTCTCATTTCTTCAGGATCGGCCAAACAATACAAAGTTTCAATTCATCGGGTATGCTTTCTTCAACACCATAAATGTTGTAGTTAATTTTTGCATACTTCTCAGCCATCACCTGCCGCTTTGAAAAGCGTTCTCCCTAGCAACTTTTCTTAGACTATAGCTTAAATATAAATATCTTCACTGAAATCGCAGGTGAAGATAGTATTTACTCGTATTACCAGGTAGCCTATCAATTTGATTTGACGAGATTATATTTCTAGTGGCTGAAACCAGTGCATGTGGTATGCAGATCTGTACAGACGGATCGAGGATGGAGCCATATATAGGAGCCAAAATTGAGTCATAACATCTTCCGCAGAAAGCGTTTATTAACTTCTAATTTTCCATATAAAAAAAAAATCTCTTAGGCTTCAATAAGAGATCCTTGCCGAAATGAAAACAACTGTACAAAAGGAAAGAACTATGCAATGACGTCGTAGAATCGAAGGCTCAAAGGTTCTGCATGATTTGGCCAATACCAACAGGTCAAATTCATCGGCAATGAAAACGAAAATGAACTCGCGGCTAGACATTAAGACCAGCACAGCAAGCATGGAAAGAAATAAGTGTTCAATGTCCCTCCATGTGCCATTTAATAGTGTCTTTATTATTTTCACTTTTGAAAAATAGATCTTTAGATTACAACTAGACATTTAATAGATTTGTCAATAATATACTTGTATATATTTATACTTGAGAAGGCTCAATGTTCCTAGACACTAATGGAAACTAAAAACAAAAATTGAAATTGAAATAAATTTACTTGAAAAGTGGTAAACTTTTTAAGTAATTGTATCTAGCTTGACGATAACCGCGGGTACATTTTATTTCCGGTTATTTATTCGCTTTTTTTAATAAGTAAGATGCTGAATACTCCATTATAATTTACATGGTTTTTATTTCTAGTCAATCTTTTTGACCGAGAAACTTGAAATCTAAGTCTTTATGCTGTTTCTATCGCCGATGTTTCCTTCAATTCATCTAGAGTGGCATCATCCCTTTCTTGTTTTTTACTCTCTATTGACGGCACCTCTCTTTTGAAATCTTCCTCACCACCACTAGCCTCTTTTTCGCTCAGAATGCTCTTGTAATTCTTCTCATTGAGCAAGATGCGATTTGGCTCTGATATATGCTTCGTTACCTTGCGAAACTCATCGACAATATCGCAGAACTGTTCCCAGAAATGTTCATCCGCTTTGAAGACAAACATTTTCTTAAAGTTTTGGTAAATTTTAGAAGCTCTTTCGCGAATGATCTCTGCTTTCTTATTGAAATCAGCTTCCTGTTCGGGCGTAAGATTCCACTGCTTCAGATTGCCTACGTACTTGCGGAGCCGTCGGATTGTGTCAACACAATCAGCATTGCGTTTGAGCATTAAGGCGTTCAGATCCAAATCCTTGTATTGGTCCAACAGTTGGAGGCAACGTTCGATGTCTGCCCGTTTGAGACCTAAACTTTCGCGCAACTCTTGAGACAGACGGATAAAATCTCTTTCCATGAAAAGTGTGTCTTCTTGTTCGATCATTTCGGCTGTGAAACGTTCCGCTTCCTCTTTGTTTAATCGTGACTGGGGTGGGTTTAATACGATTCGATCCTTGAGAGTGTCAAGTTTAACCAACCCAAGTTCGATTTTTTCTTTAAGAGTGTAACATTCTCTTCGCATGTTCTCCTCCCATTGTTTCTTCTCGGCATCATCCGCAAATGAGCTCGGTTTACCATAATCAAGTTTGATTCCAACACACTTCCCGGCGTGACTGTATGCCATCAATAGGTCATTTTGGATTTCAGATTTTGATGATGATTTCGAGAGCTTCTTGTGCGGCGATCTGGATTTGCCCGCCTCGCTTGGTGTCGAATCCTTGCCTAAAATGCGAAAAGTTGCACCAAATGATTTTAAAATAATGCAATTGCAAAACCATATGTTTGGTACTCACCTTCCGCAGGCCTAATACGTTTGGCCGGCACCTGTGGCAACTCGTCTTCATCCATGTAGCGCTTTGGCTTAATTTTCCTGCCACTTCTACTTACCAACTCAGTTTCCGCATTACTTTTAGCAGTCTCAACTGTTGGATTGGTTACAATCTCCACAACAGGGAGGCTTACTTCTTCCGCTGGCGTTTCATCCTCCTTGACAACCTCGGTCTCCGTCACCTCGGCCGCAATCTCGTCAATAGTCTCATTTGCAACTTCGTTTGTTGTCGAAATCGCATCGGTAGCATCTTCCGCAACAGTTTCATCTAATTGATTCGTTTCGTCTAAATCCGTGGCTATTGTTGTATCATTGGCACTAACGATCACCTGCTGAGTTGCACTCGCGTCAAGATCTTCCAAATCAATTGGCGCCGAATCTTCACCATTGAGTGCAGCTTCGATTTGTGCAATTGCTTCCCGAAAATTTGATCGCTTCAGGTTCTTGTCGGTGGCAAACTTTTCCTTACTATCCTTATAGTTAAAAAGATCCTCGATCTTGATGTTGGCAGTCTCACCAGTTCCATAGAAGTACACATTATATTTCTTATTGTTCGTTCTTGTTATTTTCGCCGGCCATGGTGGATAACCCTTCACTTTGGCAAACACCAAATCACCAATGTTAAAGGATTTGTCTTTCTTTCCCATCCCGCTTTTGACTGAATTAATTTGAACGAGGATTTAGTGTATGCAAAATCAATTTTTTTGTGCAGATTTATTAATTATTTGCCTTAATAAAAGAACTTTCCTCAAACAAACGCTCAAAAACCAGAGAAATCGCGTGTGGAACAAATGTAATGGACGATCCACAGAAACAACAATTTTTTGGCAGAGTGGATGGCGCTCAAGTATTGCTTACTCGTTCTTCAGTCATAGTGATGTGTTCGCTGTTCTTTTTCGTAGTAGATTATTCATCGTTGCATATTTTTACTAGGATTGATTTTTTTGTTGGGACAGTAAAATGCATGATGATATAAACTACTGCAGACATTTTTTCAAAAGAGCCAAACATGACCTTAAACGGAATAGTGACTGACTAGATCAACATCTCTGAAAAGGTCGTAGCTTTGAATTAAAGAATTTCCAAGAAGAAAGCACATGGATTGGAATACTAGATTGTATTGTACGAGATCAACATATTCCCTCATTCTGGGCGGGAAATTACGTTAGCTTCTGTTTCAAATGCGTCTATATTGGAAAGTTCTTGGCGGCAGAAACTATTGAATAAAATTGTAAGTAGTTAATTTACTTAACAACAAAGCTAGAATTTTAAAAATAAAAAAGGGACAAACTAAAACCGTTCTACCCATGATTGAACGAAGGCGTAACTATTTTTCATACAGCATCAAAAGTTCAAACCAGGCTGGTCACAATTTAGACTATTTCTTGTCAGTTACATCAGAAACCATATGAGACATTTGAAAATGCGAACGGACTTAAATAAATGTTAACTATTGGTCGCTAAAAAATATAGGCTGTCTAATCTGCAACAAGAGTCTAACTTACTAAATGTGGCGCTATAGTCCGGGGAAGACCACAGTCTCAATGCGTGAAAGTGTGCAGAAAAATCAGAGGTAGTTAATTCCGTTCTGCTCATAATAGCTCGACCTTTGGCAGACGAATTTTGCATCATGACTTGGGCCTTCACCCGTACAAACTTCAACTGATTCGTGTGCGCAGAGTTAACGATCATAGCCAACGACCTGAGTTCGTTTACTGGGCTTTCGAACAGTTGGGACAAGCCACCATTTTCATTCTAAAAATCATATTAGCAACGAGTTCCGTTTCTGAATGGATGCGTAAACAAGCTAAATTGTTGAATTTGGGACAACCACAATCCAGACGAGAAAGGCATCATCGGTTTATACATTTTTGATAACCACATTGGACAGGTCATCATCGTCATATGCGAGTGCTATAACATATTTCTTTTGGCCCGAATTGGATGAGATGAACACAGCCAACAGTTTGCACGAGCGATTTCCGAGCAGTGAAATCTCTTCTTCTCCTTGTAGGGTTTTCTTAAGTCCGATGTCCATGCCAATTAAACAAACCACCAATACCCTGAAAGCCAAGGTGAAATGCAGCCTGATTTATGCGCCAGAGTTATGGAAAATTGGACGTTTCGGATGCACGCCACCCGGTGATGTTTTACTTCATACATAATAACATCGATCGCCCTTTCAAATAAATAAAAAACTCGACGATGTTTCATTCAAATTTAAAGGTAGGAAACGCTTAATGGCAAACCTTTAAGAACAACCCTTTATGACGCACATCAGGGCTTCGTTTTACACACACTGTGCCTTAATTTATGAATCGGTTTTTATGTAGAAACATAGTGGCACAGCTTGTACTTAGTTTTGGTACCAGTACGTGCATTTTTAAGCGATAACATTTAATTTAATAGTTGAGAATTAAATGCAACCCTTTAACGAATGGTTACATATTTTTAAACTCTAAATCGTTAGAGAATAAATGTCAACTTCACTTCAATCAGGGACAACCGTGATAACAGGCAAAGATCCTTGCGTAAAATGAGTCTAATGCATGCTAATGTAGTAGAAATGTTTTTATTTTTGCAGTTAAATTGCACTTATTTGACCATATTTATTCAAATAATCATTGAGACAATAGAAATAGGTTTTTTTTAAAGAAATATTTAAAGTTTTATGGCAATGCAATGTTAAATGAGATCAATTTTTAATATTAAATATAAGAAACAAATATTATCATTCTGTTGCAAACGTGGAATACACCATGAAACCATTCTCTATAACGACTTTGGGTAGCTAATGGCAGTGGCAAAATTCTGCGATCAAGCACGTCATGCAAAAGCAAAATCAAATTTTTCTGCGCCGATATCGATCTAAGAAGTTTTCAAAGATCTTATCAGCTTCTGCAATGTTAATTTCGGTTTTTTCATTGTCCAATCATCCGAACAAGCAGTCTGGTTTTGCTTCTCATTGTTTGACAAGCCTACCACAGACTCTACAGTTTGAATCCTTGTCTCTGCTTTTCCAACAAAATTCCCGTAGATTTCGTCAGTCATAATTACACGGTTCGGTTCTGGTACATTTTTGGTTTCTCTGCGAAACTGATCGACTATTTTGGAGAATTCCACCCAGAAATGCTCATTTTCTTTCAAAACAAACATTTTCTTAAAATTCTGATAAATCCTGCTAGCCCTTTCGCGTATTATTTCGGTTTTGCTTCTAAAATCGGCTTCCTCTTCGGAAGTGAGTTTCCATTGCTTTAGATTGCCAACATACCTTCGAAGTCTTCGGATTGTATGCACACAATCGGGGTTTCTTATCAGCATCATTGCGTTAATCTCCAAATAATTGTACTGATCTAGAATTTGTAGGCATCTTTCGACATCGGCTCGCCTTACGCTTAAACTTTCACGTAATTCTTGCGACAGACTCACTAGATCTCTTTCCATAAAAAGCGTAAGTTCCTGTCTAGTCATTTTGGCAACAAATCGGTCCGACTCTTCTTTATGAACATGCGAATGGTGTGGGTTCAGGATAACACGGTCCCTGAGCGTATCGAGCTTAACCATGCCAACTTCTATTTTGTTTTTGAGAATTTGACATTCTTTTTGCATATTCTCGTCCCATTTTCTCCTCTCATCAGCATTAGCAAAGGAAGTGGGTTTCCCATAATCAAGCTTGATTCCAACACATTTTCCAGTGGCAGCAAATGCCAAAAGCAAATTGTTTTGAATTTCAATTTTTGGAGACCTTGGTTTTGTCTTTTTGGTAGACCCTGATTCTTTAACTAAAATGAAAATGTTTGTTTTTATTGCTAACTATTCCTCTTTTGGCTTGGACAAGTTTCTTTCAAAGGAATCCAGGTACTTACCTTCCACAGTCTTTAAACGTTTGGTTGGAGTTTGTGCTTCCTCCTTGTCTTCCATAAAACGCTTACTTTCAAATTTCTTACGAGCAACAATCGACTCGACATCCTCTTCCCCATGGTCTTTTGTCAACTCTAACTGATCCATGACCTTTTCGCATGTAGTTTCATTCAAATTGGCGTTCACTGTGGTATCTTCACATTTACCACTTTCCACCACCTGACTCGCACTCACCTCAATATCATTAGGATTCTTTGGTTCTAAATTTTCCAATTTTAGCGCTTCTTCAATCTGTTTGACTGCTTCCCGAAAATTTGATCGCTTCAAGATTCTTTCTGTGACAAGCCTGTCCTTGCTATCAACGTACGAAAAAAGATTTTCTGCCTTTATGCTAGCCGTGTCGCCGGTTCCATAAAAATAAACATCATACTTTTTAGTAACATTTGTTATTTTAGCCGGCCATGGTGGATAGCCTTTCAATTTGGCAAACACGAAATCACCGACATTAAAACTATTCTTCTTTTTCTCCATCACGCTTCTATTTGCCGAAGAATTGTTTACACGTGCATGTAAAAAATAATAGAGCAGTGAAATTATTTAGTTTTTATTTTGGCGATACATGGAACGTGTGAGCGGTCTTAATTTGAATTCTGATGGTCGGGCATGAAAGCAATCGTCCGAACAAACAGTCAAGAATCAATAAACACGTGGTTCTAAAAATTCGGACGAATTCAGGGCTGACACTTTTTTATTTACTTTCGGCATACTAATACCTTTTTATATAACGTTCCTAGGCGTTTGTCACGCTTGCCAATATGATATAATATTTATAGCAAAAGCAATTGTGATTTTCCAATTTCCTGCGTAGCGAAGAAAATTGACTCTCATAGTTCTTTTACATTTTCCAAGCATATGTACCATTTATATTAGCGTCTGTTGTTGCGTGTGGGGGTTCCAGCACACGAGAAATGAGAGCAATTGTCGCACCAGGATCAAAGGTTGATCCCTTACGAGTCTTTTGTTCTTAAAATTCCTGCCCATAAAATAGAAAAAAGAAATTTTAAAAAACCAACAATGAATCCAGTGAATTAGAAAAAAATATAGATCTCTTTGTTTTGTTGTCCGTTGACAGTAACAAAAAACGAATTACCCAGGAAAACAATAAATGTTAACTGATGAGCTTAAAACTTGAACTTAAGACCAAAAAAGTCAAATACTTTCAGAAAGCATGTCGTTTATTAAATGAAACTGAGGACTGGGATGAATATTTCAATTCTCCGTATGTTCGTTATCTTGTGAAAAAAGTGACAGAAACTGGCATCCTCATCGATAAACCAAAGCGCGAAAAGCCAAAAACAGTACGTATACCCGAGAATATTGCTGCTGTGGCAGAAAGTGTGCGTGAAGCGCCATCAACATCAATTCATCAACACCGACGTTCTCAACAATGGAACATTTCAGAGATATCATTGAGACGAATTTTGCATAAAGACCTTGGTTTGGGATAGTTAGCAGAGGAAGGAAACATTTGATCGCATAGCTTGAGCTGCCATCTCTCCATCTGATCTATAGTTTTCCAGTGGGATTTAATTTTTCTTTGTACATATATCTTTTTTGTTGGGGATATAAAAGTATATTAGCGGTCTTTAAGCTACAGCCTTTGCTGCATTATTCGCAACCTCCTTTGTGCCCTGGTATCCAGCATAGTTTGAGTGTTTCAAGAGTTTGTCCCTAATGTTTTGGATTATTAGATTTACATTCATGATGTTCTGAATTGCATATAGTGTAGAAAGACTGCCTTAGCATTCAAACGTTTTTTTTTTTGTTATATTGTTTGAGTTTGTAGCACACAGGATGGCAAAGTCTTTTGCAGAGAGTACTGAACTGAACTGTGGAAGGTGGCCGTTGGATATGATTTTGCCATTTTCATCGACGACGGCAAATGCTGTCCCATTTTCGTTCTTAGTACCGTCTGTGAATAGATTTATGCATGCAATAAAATAGAAAATCCCTTAAGCTAAAAAGACAAAGACACATGGAGTTCAATCAGAGTTCTAGTTTAAAAAAACGGGAAGTGCAGTTTAACTGATAAAACACCAAGTGAAAACTTAGAAATAGCAACTAAATTTAACTCACATATTATAGTAAGTATAAAAAACATAAGTAATTGTATAACGGCCAGTTCAAACAACAGCAACCTTTAAGGCAAGTAGACCGAATTCAGATTTAAACCAATTTGTTTATCTGAAGCCAACCAATTGACTTATCTGCAAAAAAATAAACCAGAAAAAGAATGCTTTGATAAAGTTGGGCCATTGATAGATAAAATTATAAAAGACTCTTTCTATCGATGTGTTTTTCCACCCACCCCCGAGGGACGTCGCAGCAGAGGAAGACTGCACCTCAGGTGTGGCGCAAGTGGAAAGGGACCTCAACCAACTTAGCGAAACTTGAGGCAGCTAGCAAAAGATCTAGATCTATTATTGATTAAGAATCAATCAAAATGATTTCAATACCAAAAGAAACAAATAATATAAACTATGATAAATTCAGACCCATAAATATGTTTCCTATACTGGAAAAACTTATCGAGAAAGCTGCGTACGACCAGATGCAAAAATATGTGTTAAACATAAACTAAGTTATTGAGATCCAGTCGGGGTTTCGATCAAACCACTCATTCGAAACTGCACTAAACTTACTAAGCACAGAATCGCGTTTTATGCCGCTCTATTCGTGTTTAAGATGAAAAATAAGACGGTACCGAACTAACTTTCATCATACCAAGTTTATGTCATAAATGAGCAACCAATTAGTTTAAGATCGAATTCGAATTTCAGACTATAACTCTTTAGTGATCTTCAAAAGAGAGCTCATCAATCATATTAAAAAAAAGAATTAAAACTTAACCCATGAATAATAATTTTAGTTCTATGGTTTTTTTCTCAGGATAATTAGTTTGTCAACAAAGCCTTACTCTTTATAAAAGTGCCTTCCGTTAAATAATTTTTTATCGAAAGGCTTTTGATGTGACTAAACACAGAACAAAATAGATAATCCGCTCCAAGCTAACTGAACTTCTCACCATATTTGGATGCTTTACGACCAAAACGTGAACGCTGCATCACAAAACAAACCTCCTCCTTTCAAGTTTTCTAAAAATTATACCATATTGTGAAGATTTATTTGCGTGATTTGTTTTTACAAAACTCTGAAAGCAGTTCAGCTATTAAATTCAACAAGTGGAAAACTTTACTTTGCTCTGTTCGACATCGACTGTTTTTTAAAGAATTTTTCCGCAAACTCCGTCCTTATATTAATTAACAGAAACCAAATCTATGACGAGAAAATTCAAAAATAATTTATTACGTGTTTAAAAAAGGAAAACATTAGGATTGATCTATGGACAAATAAAATAATCACATTTTATGTATAAATAAAAAATCAGTGAAGTATCAAAGGAGGAAAAGTGATTCACATATTAAAAAAAATCCAATCGTAAGTTTAAAATGATGCATATAGCTTCATGCGGCTCTATATTAATAACTCCTTCCGAAGAGAGTGTAGTATTTCGGATTCTTACTGCAACTCGGATGGATACATTTGTCTGCAGCTGTGATTGCAGCTGGCTGGTCAAAAGGTATACAAAGCGATTTAGCACCCATTGCTGGAGCACCGGGTTCTGCGTCTTCATCCCTAAAATAACAACATAAATATAAGTTTAAAAAACAGATTTAAAAAAAAAATATTTTGATTGGTACCTCGCACTATCGGCCTTGATCTGATCCTCACAGCTGATTTCTCCACAGAAGGGAGCAAGGAGTATATTTTTTTGATCAAGAATCCTGCAGAAGTCTCCCCAGTTCTTAGTTAGTTTAGTATGATCAGTAAGATCCTTCTTCGCTTTTGCAAACATACTTTCGTGAATTGTTTCGAGAAGCTGACCAATCTTTTGCTCAGCGTTCTCGCAAGAGAGAATAAGTTTTTCACCTGTATCACGACGTACCGCTACCATCTGGTTGGCTTTCATGTCCTTTGGCCCGATTTCGATTCGTATTGGGACACCTTTCAGCTCCCAGTGATTGAATTTCCAGCCCGGAGAGTAGTTATCCCGATAATCACCCTCACATCGAATCCCATTGGAGTTCAAAAGTTTTTCCAAACTCTTACAACTGCTGAGTAGCAAGTCTCGTTCGTCATCTTTTGTGTTGACCGTTATACCACATGGAACGACAATTACTTGAATACACGCCACATGGGGTGGAAGGACAACACCTTGATTGTCGGCATGAACCATTATCATGACTCCGATTGTCCGCGTTGTGATGCCCCAAGAATTTTGGTGTACATACTGCTTCTTTTGGGTTTCTGGATCTTCGAAAACAATGTCGAACATCTTGGAAAAGTTTTGTCCTAAATGATGACTCGTTGCTCCTTGAATTGCACGTCCGCTGGCTGAGATAAAAGCTTCGACAGTTGTGGTATAATCCCCGCCGGCAAATTTTTCCTTCTCGGTTTTGCGACCTTTTACGACAGGAATAGCTAATAGATCCGTGTATACTTGTGCGTAGAGTTCGAGTATTTCTAAAACTTCCTTGTCGGCCTCTTCTTTAGTTGCAAATGCCGTATGACCCTCCTGCCAGAGGAACTCTCTAGTTCGAAGGAACGGTTGCGGATGTTTGAATTCCCATCTCTAAGGCGAAACTTACTGACTTGAAAAGATTTTACGGGTTTAATTTGACTTACCACAACATTGTTCCATTGATTCAGCCGGATCGGCAAATCACGGTATGATTGAATCCACTTGGCATACGCTGGATACATCACTGTTTCGGAGGTGGGACGGACAGCAATTGGTTCGGCGAGCTCTGACTCACCCGATCTTGTCACCCATGCAACTTCTGGGGCAAAGTCGGCAATGTGGGATTTCTCCTTTTCGAGAGCTGCCTTCGAAACGAATATTGGGAAGTAGCACTCCTTCACACCCATTTTTGTGATTTCAGCATCAAACCAGTTCTTAATGAACTTCCAGATGGCAAAGGACCAATGTCGAAGAATATAACACCCTGATACATCGTAGTACTCAATAAGTTCACCTTTAGTAATTACCTAAAATTTAAATTTTGAATTGGTTCTTTTGTGATCGTGTCTTGCTTACCTGCGAGTACCATTCTGGAAGGTTGTCTTCTTTCGTGGCTTCCAAGCCCAAGCGCGTCTGCTTTTTTACCGCCCCAGTAGCTGCTTCCGGTTTTGGAGCTTCTTTTTTTGACGGTTTACTTGGCTTTGGGGTAGTTTCCTTCTTCTCCGAAGATTTCTTGTTGGATCCTCGTGCTGCTACTGGGAAATCAGTTCCAGTAACTTCTTTGTACTTGGCTTTTAGATCCAAAAGTAATTTCACTTCGGCATCGACGATCTCCTTGGCTGCGTGACTACCTTTCGCCGCTCTGACTTTGTCACCCTGTTCGTTTATCTGTTTGGTTAGCAGCTCTTTCTCATCAGGCATTGCTGCTGATGTGGTTGGTAAACTGGGTGGAGTTTCTGCTTTAACGTCCGGCGTCCAATCTTTGCCAAAGGCAGCTTTGTATTCAGCTTTGAGATCGAGCAGGACTTTGACTTCGGGTTCTATTGCAGCTTTTGATGCCTTCTCTGACTTCAGTTTTCGTATTTTATCTCCCTGCTCCTGGATTCGGTGGATTATGCCTGCTTTGTCTGCTTCAGCGGCTGGTTGTGCTGTCTTCAATGGAGCTGGCGCTGTAGCACCTGGTTTCCAATCTGAACCCGTTAAACTCTTGTAATCAGTTTTAAGCGCTAATAATAGTTTCACTTCAGGCTCAATTGTTGTCTTTTCGGCTTTTTTGGACTTCAAATCTCGAATTTTATCGCCCTGTTGTGCAATTTTTCCTAACAAGGCAGATATCGCAGCGCTGTTCTCCTCTGCATTCGGCGTTGAAGTTTCTTGCTTTGGTGAAACGGGCGCTAATGTCGTGGTTGTTGTAGAAGATTCAGGTTTCCATTCCTGCCCCGTGAGTTCCTTAAACTGAGCTTTAAGCGATAGGAGAATCTTTACTTGCGGTTCAATCTCAGGCTTTGGGGCTTTCTTGCCTTTCAGGGTTCTAATAAGCTCGCCCTGCTCAGCTATCTTTTTGCTTATTGAAGTAGCATCGCCAACCACTTGAGTTGTTGATCCTTGAGTTGAAATACTTTGCGTGGACGGTTTTGGTTTCCAATCTGTTCCAGTTGCAGACTTATATTCAGCCTTGAGTGACAACAATTTTTTCACTTCGACTTCGACTTGACTTTTTTCCGCTTTCTTAGCCTTAAGATCACGTACAACAATACCTTGATTTACAATTTGCTTGTCGATTTCGTCAGCATTTGCTACTGGAGCAGCCTTGAAAAAAATAAAATAAAAATTAAAATAAATAAGGAAAAATGTCTTCGTTTATTTATTTTTTCTTATTGAAAAGAGATTCGTGCTTAAATATTCTAACAATGAGGATGGTCTGCAAACAGACATAAATTAACATAAAGCGTTGCTTAGATGGAGCACCCAGTTCTGGGAAGTGCTTTATAATTAAATATATCTTCAAAGCACATCTTGTCCAATGTCTGGCTTTAAAAAAAAGTTCACCAGAATTCGAAAGAACTATTTGAAAAGACAAAAGTTCCATAATAACAGGAGGAACTCAAGTCTGGTATACTGATGAATCCAAATTGGTTTATGGTTATTCTGGCGCTGGAGTTCTTAAACCCAATTATAAAGTGTTCTTTCTAATTTCTTTTTCCATTTTCATCGAAAATAGTCACGACATGAAAAACGAATGCACTTAATTTGAAAATAATGATTCACAAATTTTTGAGAAACTTTGTACCTATTCATTTGAAGCGGACTGTTTTTGCAAACCACACACTTTTCATGAAATATGTGTAGCACCAAAATTATTAACACGCTGGCCAGCTTTTCGAAAGAAAATCGCAGGTTATAAAATAAGCTATTGTATTTCACCAGGGAAACACTTTTATTTCGAGAGCACATGTTAGTGTGTATACGTCACCACAATGCTTCATTCCACGCAGCACAATTTACATCAGTTCAAGCTTTTGCTTTTGTATTTATTTACCTGTATACACAACTCAGGCGAGAGACACTAGTTTGTTTAACGAAATAACAAAATCAACTGAAGAAGCGTGCACAACAAAGTTTGAGTTGGTGCTTAAAGGTAGACACTATCGCCTCGTATTCACAATTCTGGCTAACCTGTTGAAGAGAGAAAAAGCGTTCACTTTCACCTGGAACAGACAAGGTTAGATTAGGAACGAAGTTTCGTAGCAAATTTAATCAACCTGAATCGTATTGTTGGCTTACTTTTGATGGTTAGAAGGAAAAAATTACCAGGCGTTGATCTGGCGCTAATAAACTTACACGCCGTGTTCACTTGTGCATATTCGTTGTATGAATTCTAGAGACTGAACATTTATAAATGAGATGAAAGCTGATCTGGAACGTATTTTCTTACGTCGAGTGTCGTAGGTAGATGATCTCTCTTGAGACATCAGAAATCATTTGTGAGATGCGTTTTTTGAAAAGGATTTATTTTGTTTTTACAATTTAATCACTCTCAAGAGGAAATGATGCAAATTGCACAGAACGAGCAGAAGAATAAGGAAAAGAATGAAAGATTGTGTATGAGGTTTTAATTCAATTCCGTTGTTGGATTCCGAAATGAGACGAAGAATTTAATATCGGCGCAAATCTACGATCGACCTTATATACCCACTAAGACAAAACGAATTTCATGTCGCTAGAGACTGTTTCATCGACTTCAAAGCCGCATTTGATGGCATTCATCGTCTTGAACTACACAAGGCGATGGCCCGATTCGGGATCCAATTCGGAAATAGCTCCTCCGAACTATTCAAAACATGCGTCGGCAAGGAGATGCGCCATAATGTGACTCCTTAAATCTCGTGCTGGAACAGACAGTTCGCAAAACAGGTGTAAACACGGAAGGCACTATCTTAAACAAATCTTTCCCGCTCTGGGATAAGCAGACGATATCGACATCATCAGTCGCTCCCAGCGCGCTGTCATAGAGTTTTCTACGGCAATTGTAGAGCAGGAAAAACTAGTTGGACTTATGCATAGGACAAAACGTCACTGTAACTTCAAGGTGGTTAAGGAGTAAATGTGCTTCGGAGTAAAGAGCAACTCTACGATTGAAACCTGGGTGGAGATTCGGCGGAGACTCTCCCGAGCTCCTTTGTATGCACTACAAAACGTTGATGCTGTCAGTTCTGCTATATAGAGCCGTAGGAAGGCAAAATTTGAACATTTTCGAGCGAAAAATTCTTCGCGAATATTTGGTCCCGTGTGCGAGGAGGGCGAATGAAGGAGATTTAACCGCGAAGCACGTATCAAGTTGTGGATATAGTCCGAAAAATCGAAATTCGACGACAACACTGGTTCGGCCACATCGAGAGAATGGACAATAATACTCCCGCAAAGAGGATCTTCGAATCACAAGTTCGAGACGAAAAGGAAGAGCGCACCTCCGTGTGAAGGATCAAGCGATCAATTCAACACGATTTTTTGAAAAACTTTGGAAGATTAGCTTAACGCCGTGCTATCTGCCTTCACAGCAGAACCATCTACACAAAACACTATTTTTGAAAACACAGTCGGCAACCAATTTAATTAATTTAATCCCAATAGCAAATGGATACTGGGTCAGATTCAGGATCACTTAAGGGTTCGATATCCAGTGATAGTGGATACTGGGCCAGATTCGAAAAACAGGACCACTTAAGGGTTTGAAGCAATCGAAATTCAAGCTTTCTATCAACTGCGTCACCCACTTGGTAAAATCAAAAATAAGTTGAACAATTGAGAAATGACATCAAACAAGAACAACATGATTAACAATCTGGGCTCTCATCACATAACTTTTGAGACGATAGTCGTCAAAACGATAGCATTGAACGCTATCGTCGGTTTGCTTCATGTAACCACATCACTATAGTGTCGTCTATCGTTTGCTCAACCGAGTCGCTGCCGAGTACTCCATCTCTGATGTGATGATGAGATTTTTGCGTTACGTGAAGCAAAGAAAGTATCGTCACAATGATGTCGTGCACACGATACTATCGTCGAAATGAGATTGTCAGACGACTACCGTCTTACGTGATGAGAGCCCTAGTTTTCGTTACTCCTAACAGTTCGAAGTGGATCGTTTTTCACAACCACTTTAACTTGTAAATAAGATATGTGCCAGAATGATAGGTCTGGATAGTGAATCGAAGCTGGCGATGGACACTTGTTAATCTATGCCAGAAATATTTATTTTTGCATAATAAATAAATGCGCTTTGGGAGTAAGGCAGCCGGCAGAAGCAAGAAGACAAAGCCTAATTTTGGTGCGTTGAACTCCAGCACTTTATTGAAGGGATCCTTGGGCATCTGCCCTAAATTCGAATAACTTTTCGATCGATTTCTACATATTTGATGAAATTTCATAACTTATGAAATTAATTATAGTATTCTATGTTCGTAAGTTTATTTATTTGCAACTGTGTTCAATCGATGCACCCAGGATTAGTGGTTCATCAATATAGATTTCAATTCGCACTTCGCCGCAATTCAAAACTAGATAATTTTGCTTTAAAAAATTTGCATGTTTGTTAGGGAGTTTAGATTAGCAAATGAGGAATTTCATTTTGAATCGACAAGCCTAACAATTTAAGGTTTATATAACAGCTTTTGCTTTCATCCACTCAATTCTAGCCTTGAGCGACTTTTAATCGTTGCTGTAATTTGTAAACACACAAATGTGAGATCTTAATGTACGTTAGGTTATTTAAGTTGTAAAATTAGGAAAATTCATTTTAAACCGATAAGCCTAACGATTGTTTCATTGATTTTTTTTTTAATTTAACAGTTCAGTAAAATAAACTCACCCAATTTAAGACGTGAGTGAGTTTATGTTAACTGTGTTTTTATAATTCTTTAAAAATGTTAAAGAATGTATTAAATATAATTCTTTTAACTTTCCTAAAGATAACGTAAAATATAAAATAAATCAGTAGTTAGCTTTTAGAAGTTCCTTACTTGATTTTCTCAAAATGTTTTTTTTTTTTTTTTAATAATCGAAATAATTAATTCAATTGTTCATAAGTGTTAGTTTTAAACCTTAAATTTAATGCAAGTTGACAGCCGTATTTCACTTGCATATTTACCAGACCATCGATCCTTTCGAAAACCAAGCTTTCTACAGTCCGCGGCAATTGATCCCTGAGCCCAAGGTTCGATCTCTCCTTTTGTCTTCTTACTGGTGTCTGGTTTCCGAAGACACTGGAATATGAAGTTTTGTTGTGCTTTGGCTCAAGGTGACCAATTTATTGTAATTTATAAATTTTTGCTTCTGGAAACAGTCCAAATCGGACTACAGCGCGTTTATTTGTCTTCGGAAACAGGACCATATATCGGACGGAGTCTTTATCTTTCAAATGACTCTAAAATCTCCATTTGTCTTGCTTTTCATTCCTTATGTGTGTCAATTAAGAACAATGTGGAAGTTGGAGGTAAGAAAATAAAAATAATTCAATTTAATTTCTTATATCGGAGCCTTACGCGACCTGTTTGCGTTTCTGGATGGGAGTTGCGTTAAATCGGATTTGTTAATTAAAACTAGCCTAACAGTTTATTGTGAAACGGCTGTCTTTGATGGTTTTTATAATGCAATAAACTTGTTTTGAGGCTTTATCCTAAAAGTGGAGTGTTACGGCGCGAAGGTTAACAAAGAAGTATGTGGTGCCTCGTTTTGAGTTGGTTTGGATAAGAGACACTTAGGTAAATTCTTTTAAAGAAAACAAAAACGATTCAGCAACCAACAACCTTAATGCATTTGGAAGGTTTTGATTAATTTCGATTAAGCTGACTAGCAGCGGCTTGACTTCGAATAACGATAGCAAGACTAGAGTTAATACAACTTTATTTCATTGCTTTGGCTGAAGGACTTCTACCAGACTAATATTAAGTAAATTATAAATGAACGCTTTTTTTCAAATTTTATTTGGCAAAGAAAGGATTCGTTAAAGATAGTGATATTTTATTGCAAATTTTGAATTTAAAAAAGGTCACCAATGACATGTGTACTGCAAAGAATTCTTTATGTAGTTATATAGTTTATACCAGCTTTAGATATGTAAAAACGTTTGTTTGTTAGGGAGTTTAGATTATCAAATGAGGATTGTCATTTAAAATCGACAAGCCTAAAAATTTTAAGTTGATATAACAGCTTTTTTTTTTAACCATTCACTCAATTTGAAACATGAGTGAATTTGTTTCAGCTGTACGTGTTCAATCAAAAGTGAAGTGTAACACAGGGAGTTTAGATAATCAAATGGATTGTTTCATGTGACATCTACAAGCCTGTGCAGTAGTTTATTTTACAGCTTCAAATATGATATCAATAATTGGCTTGATATCGTTTATTAAAGCTGTGGAATGATTTTTGTTTTCATTTTTTATTCAAAAAGCATGTATCTGTGCAGTTAGTATTTGATACTAATAATAAATTTAGTTGTTAATCCTGTGTTTAGTTTTTAGTCTTGGTTTTTTGATATGATTGATGAGCTCTCTTTTAAAGATTATATTTGATTAACTTTTAAGTCAATTCATTTAAGAACTTTAACATATTTTGAGCTCTTGAGTCTTCATAGTTTTAGTCTGAAATTCGAATTTGTTGTTCGACTATACGCTTGCACATTTTCGACTTAAACTAGGTTTAATGACAGATAGTTCAGTATCGTTATTTTTCATCTTAAACACGAATAGAGCGACATAAACCGAATATGAGTATAAAAGTTACATTAAAAAATAATTCTCATTGCTATATTTTGTAGAATGTGGAGACGGCCAATTTTTTCATTATTTTTAATGGTGTTTGATAATCGTCAAGTAAATGTTAATTGCATAAATCAGTGATATTTCTTTGCGAATTTTTCTCAAAATCCGATCTTTTTTAAATGTCATAGCTACATAATCCGGGTCATCATAAAACTTCAATTTACTGTTCAATATAACGCCGAGATACATCATTGTGTTAATCAGTTCTATTTGTTCATCGTTCACCGAAATGTTCACATTAAATCTGAATTTTTCGCCATACATTTTGGTTTTTTCACATTTATTTTAAGCTTATTTATTGCTAACCATTAACAAAGTTCATTTATATCACGGTATATTCTTTCTCTTACCACTGACGCATCATTACCGCACAAAAGCAAAAGAGCAACTAGCAAAAAGGAGCAAACCAGCGAACTATATCAAATAACATTGCACAAATCGTTAAAATATATTAGGAAAAGTAAGGGTTCTAATATAGTACCCGAATTGCCGATCAATTTACTAACCGTTAAAGAGAAATTTGATGAACTTGAAAACTGTTTAATGATATATGCATAATGTTTACAGCACAGCATCGCCGGACCGATGATAATGTTTACAATGTTTTACATTGGCATCTCTGATTAAAGGAATGGCAGAATAATCGCACAACCAAAAGCATAGAGGGGATTCCAGAATGGAATCCGAAAAAATGATGAAACGAATTGACTGGAAAAAATGTTGGAAAATAAATATCCAACTTTCAACAAGCTGCTAGAGGTGCCGACGAAACGGTAACCTTTTGTTTCTAGGGGGTGCATAAGTCAAAATTTCATCATAAATGTATGCCAATGTAAGCACTACAAAACAAATCCCAAAGATACGAAGTTGAACCAGCAAAATACTTAAGATAAATGCCACACAAAGAGTAACAAATGAGTATGCCGATTATTGAACATAACTCCGCGAACAAAAATGTTCAAATGTTGTATTCATTGTGGTGCAGAATTATAACAAATCGCAGTTGCAAAAGAAACATGATAGTTCGAAAAGGAGCAAGTGGAAGACAATTAGACATACAACAAACAACGCAGCTTTCTTCAACAAAGTGGATGAGTTTGGCGATAAGGATGAATAAAGGATGTCATTCTCTGCGGCTGCTGTAAAAATTCTTTCGGCACCGACAAGATTATAAACATCAGTCTAATTACCCTTCGAAATTATCTTATCAATAACAACCAAAAAATACCATTTAACAACGGCCAATTGGCATTAAGGTTCAATTCATCAAATCAAAAAGCAAAATAAAAAATTATAATTGTTACTTACATTTATATTTTTAGCTGATTCAGCAGAGTTGTTAATTTTCAAGCCAGAAGTCGGGACGTCTTTTGTGTGTCCATCAGGAATAGAAAATAGAATTATGGGGCTGGTCACGCCGGAGATTGGGTTCGGTGGTGCATAAGCATTATCAACTTTAAAGAATCCACGTCGCTGCAGTTGAATTATGTCTCCCTTTTTGCATTTCTTGAGCTCTGGGTCGCCAAGCATTTTAACTTCATGCTGTTAGGATTAGATGCTCAGTTATAATTAAACTTGACTTTTGAATAAGTCTCAAACTCACCCTAGTTTCATGACCGATATATTGCTTAAAGTCCTCGTCTTTCCCAAGCACGGCTTTGCTTATAATATTATCAAAGTAAACACAATAAGTTGGTGGATATTCCGGTTCGTCCAACGAAGCCAACCAGGTCAGCTTCTGAGTCTTTTTGAAATCCTTGTTGTCCAAATTTAGCTGCGCGTCAATTGAAGTGATTTTTCCATCAACCTTGTTGATCTTCTTAATCTGCAAGTTGCCCCAATTTATGAAGGTCGCATTCTCGCCTTCTTTCAATGATTCAGCATCGACATAATCAATAAGAATCTTATCGCTAAGAGCAATTGACTTTTTGCCAATAGATTCGTTTTTGGGATGCGCCGCAACCTCGATTGTTTCTTTCTTAGCCCCAGCAACGTTCACAACAACATGGTTGTTTGACTCTAATGCCGTGTACCGTGGTGCGATTGGATCAATGACCTTCTTGTTGAAAGCCCAAATCTTGTCCCAGTGCATGAAGACAACCGATTTACTCGAACCCTGTGCGATTATGAATTCCTTCAGGCCTTGGACGGTCATACCACGACGAAGAATACCGCGAACAGTTGGGAAACGTGGATCATCCCTAAAATGTCAAACGATTGTATGCTGTCTGTTTCATTGGGTCAAGAGTGTCACTTACCATCCATCGACTAGTCCTTGGTCGACAAACCAAGTAAGTTTTCGTTTCGAAAGTACCGTGTTTGTCATGTTCAATCGACTGTACTCCCAGATATAGGGTTTGCGAAGGCCAAGCGCTTCGATGAACCAATAGAATTGGTCATCTCGGTCGTGGTACTCCATCGTTCGCAAAGTGTGAGTTACATTTTCAATGGCATCAACAATTGGACAAGCAAAATCATAAGTTGGATAGACCCTGTAGTTATATAATAAGCTCACGTAAGACACGAGACACAAAGGGGGTTAGAAAGATTTACTTACTTATACTTAGTTCCGGTTCGAGGATGCGGTTCATTTTTGCAACGATAGATTGTTGGATCTCGCAGGCAACCATTTGGCGATGACATGTCGATTTTAGCCCGAACACAACATTTCTGTCCAACGGCACTTCCATTCACCATTTCAGTCCACATTTCTAAGTTCTTCTCAACATCTGTTTAGTACCAAAACAGAGCTTGGCAATTATATTTAATGAACTCGGAAAACCCATTGAACTTACCATTATTCCTGTTCTTCGACTCAGTCCTTTGCTCACGCTCTTTCTTCATGGACTCAGGATCAGTGTCGTCGACGTAGGCTTTTCCCTGCCGTATCAAAGTCACACAATATTCCAACATCAAATCGAAATAATTGGAAGTGTGTGTGAAAAGGTCCGGCTTGATTTCTAGCATTTCCAAATCTTCCAATATCACATTTTCGAACTCAATTGTTTCCTTTGCGGGATTGGTGTCATCGAATCGCATGATCAGCTTACCATCGAAAGCCTGCTGATAGTACTGGTTGAGAAGGGCGGCCTTTGCGTGACCAATGTGCAAATACCCAGAAGCCTCTGGAGGGAATCGAACAATAACTTTACCCATTTCAGCCCCCGGCAAGTCGACGAATTTTCCTTCTTGCTGACGTTCACCTGGCTTGCCTAGTTCCCTTTCCTTGGACATAGACTTATTTACTCTCTTCGACTTAACACGTGCTTCATCGGGCAATGTTTGAAGGACTTTCTGAATGAGTGGCTGTGCATTGATAAGATCGTACCATCGCTGCACATGCACAGGAATTCCCTTTGCTGCAAGTAGCTCGTATCGAGAATGCATCTCATTAAACAGGGCAAAGTCAGCTATCGTTAACTTGTTGGCAACCAAAAATGTCACGGGAGCAATTGATTTTTCTAGGAAAGACATTGCCCAGGATATATCGTCTTCGCATGTTAGACTAAACGATAACCAATGATCGATTTGAGTACGCTCAATCGCTGTTTCCCCGTACAGTTTGTATTGAGGAGCTGCACGCGATAGCGCCCGAAGGACATCGTTATTGGAATGACAAACTAAACGCCGATTATCCGAAAAGACTAGCGATGTCTCATTGCCCCAGGTGATTTCAACAGGTGTTGTTTCACTGATAAGATGAGCCGTTGCAAGTCCACCTGAAAAAGAACAAACGAATTTAGAAGAAATTTCATCAGTTTATGACCTTATTGCTAAAATTAGAAGGCGATAGTACACATGCCATAACCTAAAAATATAAAAAGACTGGCTGCGCACGAAAAATCAAAGCACTTACTTATTGGTGGATTGTTAACATTTGCCGTCAATTTTATAGACATTTTGGCAAACTTATTCGATTCTATAACGTCGCTATATAAGTTTATTTAAACTAGAAACTGAAGTATAAATGCACAGGTGCACAACAAGACACCTCCTTTTGCCACACAAGTATTTAGCAATCTAAAAACTGACATTAGAGAGCAGAGACCGGAGCTACCGAATAAGTTCGAAATTCGTAGGGGCACGTTCAGTGAAGAATTATTTTTGCAACTCGTTCAGTACCGTTATATTGACCTTTCCAAACGCATACTCTTTGCAATTGAACCGAGTTCATTGGGCGCATTGTGATTTTTTTAATTTACATCCAACACTAGTTTATAGAGAAGAAAAGAGAAAAAGTAAACAGAATATTAAGACACAGCAATATTCAAAAGTGTTCTTTCAAATAATTTAACAATAAGCTTTTGTAGACGAATTTATTTTCACAATTTTTTATAAATAACGGCAGCATTTTGTACTTTGCATGACTCTTGTACAAAGTCCTTTTTTACAAGCAGTAGTACGGTAACGATCCAACCTGAGGTCAGCAATATTTCGAAGGTCGTACGGTTGCATGTCTCCCACGAAACGTACATTCTCCATTATATAGTGAGGCACGCTGCATGTTTTTTAGTTGAAAATGACCGTGACAACAGGGTTCTCATTGTCTTCCTAAAATATGCGAGAGGGGAGTTTACTTGCATCGTACCTGGATTTTCAAGTTAAACCTCAGTCTTAACTCCTGTTTTTCCTATTTAAATCGCCATCAATATACACCCGCGAGATTTTCCCAATAGCACCCAATCTAAAGAAGCTTTTGTGTAAAAAAAGCACATCTCATATGAGATGCAGCGCTGCCATACGTTTCAAGAAGATAAACGGGTGTTGTCGAAACTACGCCGATTTGTTAACACACCCAAACAGTGTGAAAAGTAAACAGGCCTCTGGAGTGTCGCGTATATTTTTCTATACGATTTTTCGTTTTCCTGCTCGGCTGTTTTATTTGCATATAGTTATTGACAAAATTAAAAAAATTGAAGAAAGTGAATCATAACGCTGTTGTATTAAACCGATAAAACACACCTGCGTTTACCTAACTAGAGATTAATACTGTTCTCAAGAATTCTTGCTCATCAATGTCATAGAATCTACGTGTACTCCAATATGTTGCCATTGCTCTGTCGATAGCACACATAATAAACATAGAAGCTAGTTTTCTGATTGATATTTAGTGATACAAAGAATGATTTAGCAGGCAGACATAAGAAGACAACAACTAAATAAACTTATTTTAACTTTTAAAGTGAACGTTATGTCTTCAGAGGAAAATCAATTCTCAGAGAAAATCGATTTAATTGAACCGACGACAGGAAAGTTATTCTTTGAGACAAAAACGGAATTGGTCTTTTGCAAGCCACACTTGATGCCATTGAAATCATTTACACTGGAACGTCTGGAGGATATGCAAAAGAAAGCCCAACAGCAACTACAGGAAAATCGTGCGAAAACTACTCTACTTACCGATAAATAGGAGGCGTCATAGTTTATAAAAAGAAACAAGGAATAGCGCTCTAAAATGGCATACCTTTTAACAAGTGCAATTTGCTTAGCACTCTTCCTTGCCGGAATCTCACTCTATCGCTATGGAAATATCCAGCGGCAACATTTACTCGTAACTTTATCTGTACTCACTGCTTGGTGTTTCTCATTCTTAATTGTTTTTACGATTCCTCTCGACGTTACCTCGGTAAGACATTTGATGGGATATTTCCTGACCTAAGAAATTCTGTGAATTCATTTGTTTGCAGACTGTGTATCGTCAATGTCTTCAAGAGAATGTCACTACAATCATCATCCCGACAACAACGGCTCTCGATCCAGCTGATCATTGCCAACAACCTTGGGGTATGGTCTCCGAGAACATATTTCCTAATCTCTGGCGCATCATATACTGGTCTTCACAATTTCTAACGTGGTTGATTATGCCACTGATGCAGTCTTATCTTAAAGCTGGTGATTTTACCATAAAGGGGAAACTTAAATCAGCTCTAATTGACAATGCCATTTACTATGGATCCTATTTGTTTATATGCGGAGTTCTACTTATTTATATTGCCGCCAAGGGTGTCTCACTAGATTGGCAGAAACTAAAAGCCATTGCATCATCCGCTTCTAATACTTGGGGTCTCTTCCTACTCATACTACTCTTGGGTATTTAATCATTCGGTCGTTATTTCAATATCAACCTAATTTGTTTTATTCTGATTCTAGGATACGCGTTAGTTGAGGTGCCAAGGTCATTTTGGAACAATGCAAAGCCTGGATTTACTTTGCAGTATGCTTACTTCAAAGCAGCGAAATTGAGTTCTGAAAAAGCCGAAGCTGAGGAGAACGTGGATGATGTTCTGGAATCACTGCAGGGCATAAGTCGATCAGTTCCCAATAACCATGATTTGAGAGTTTGCGTGGAGACAATTTTACGAAAAGTTCCAACAGAATTACAGGAACGGGCGAACCGAAACTACAGCCGAGGCGGTGGCAATGGCTCATCGACGATTGTTCCGTCGGAGAAATCCTTGGTGAGAATACACAAACAAGTAATTAAATCGTTACAAACGCTACAGCGCACCGAAGCTCTGTGGAGTGTTCAAGTCGAAACCGTCCTGCGCTTGGAGGATGTTGCAAGGAACATTCACTCGTCGGATCGCCGATTTAAGCCTGAATTTCCCAAGAGTCGGTCAAATATTTCTCAGTTCTTCTATAGCCCCACTTTAGACTGGTATTGGGAGTGTATGTTTAAGTCCCCATTTTTAAGAGCGCTGTGCATTGTCACCGCTACGATGTCCTTCACGGTAGTCTGGAGTGAGTTGACGTTTTTCAATCGAAGGCCGGTTCTTTCCATATTCGCCAATGTCATCAACATCGCAAAGGCAAACTACGATTTCCTCACAATTGAACTCTTCTCGATGGTGGTTTTGTGTTATTTATTCTATTGCGCCTACTCAACAATTCTTCGTATTCGATTCCTTAACTTATACTACCTTGCGCCACATCATCAGACCAATGAACACAGTTTGATATTCAGTGGAATGCTACTGTGTCGCCTTACCCCGCCGATGTGCTTGAATTTCCTCGGTCTCATCCACATGGACTCGCACATTATCAAGCAACGCATCATGGAGACGTACTATACACAGATTATGGGTCATATGGATGTCATTGGTATCATCTCGGATGGATTCAACATTTACTTTCCGATGTGTATGTTGGCGTTCTGTTTGGCGACGTGGTTTAGCTTGGGCAGTCGTGCGTTGAACGCATTGGGATTCCAGCAGTTCTTACAGAATGAAACTATTGCCACAGAGCTGGTTCAGGAGGGAAAGGATCTCATAGCGCGTGAAAAACGACGTCGCCAGAGAGCCGAGGAGGCAATGGCACGACGACGTGAATTCAGCGCAAATGATACGGAAATAAGTGCAGCAAGTATGGCCAAGTATCGCAGTACAAGGCCAGGCGGCAGTCTTACGCCTGCTGATGGGCTGCTAAGGGATGGAGAACCAATGGGATATTCCACAGCCAGCCGACAACCCGACATAACACGTAGTCTTTCTGATGAGATCAACGAGCGGTTTGGCGTTAGCACGAATGTGCAAATTGGATTCAAGGGCACCAGTGATCTGGACGAGTTTGAGGAACGGAGAATAGGATCACCGCCGAGGGGTATATTCGACGATGTGTAGCAGGGATAAAATTACCCAACTAAGTATTACTTGGCCAGCTATAACCGATTGATAATAACATTGAAGAAAAGGGTAAGAAACGTTGCTACGAATGTATTTGTGAGTTGAGCTTATCTATTTGGCAGTCTGTCCTAAAAATGGTAATTTTCCTTGAGGGAATACTTGATTTGACAAATGCCAGGTTTTAAATGTTTATTATTCATCATTAAAAGTTATAAAGAAGTTCTTAACTATCATTTGCGTTTATGTTTGAAGAATCTAAAGATCTTTATCACATGATAGGTAGATTTTTCGTTGTTTAGTTGCCATACAAAGAAATGGTTTATCTTCATTGGTTAATTGCCAAATGTTTTCAAAGATTTGCAAACAGTCTAAACACAATAAAAATATAACACTCCATTTCTTCAATGTTCACTGCCTGCATCATTTTTGTGAGCGCTGCTTTTCTTCACTCAAATTCATCCGAGACATAAAAAAGGATTTGCGCTCATCAGAATATTATCTTTTCTCAAATTGGTTGCTCATATTTATTCAAATTGTGTTGCTTATTTTTTGTTAACAGACGTTTTCTGATGAGGCGACTGGCCTTAAGACACGTAGCCTTCTCCGCGTTGTTTGCGTGCCTAAAATCTGATCACTGTTTTGTACAAATATGAAATGTCGGATCAGTGCAGCAAATCGAAAACCAAAGATCTAGCCTCATTCTGCGATGATGCGACTAAATCATGTAGTTCATAGCATGTTAGGTTTTTTACTTCATGGTCCTCGGTGTCTCTAAGTATCGTTATTCATGATTCATTGCGATTTGGGAAGAAATTGGAACCCAAACGGCTCACGTTAGCAAGTTTTTTATATTATCTTATCTGTGTTGATTCAACCAATTGGTGCATAAATAAAATATGTTTTAAGACTGGTTAATTTGGTTTTGCTATGTATGTATGAAGCCAAGTTAAATAATAAAATATTTTTTGTTTTTCATTTGTGGATCTGAGGCAATAAATTGTGTGTTGTTTTTTGAAGACAATTCAGCAATACACTGGAGATTTTGGGAGTCATTGGAATATCTAATGGACCCGGAAAATAACCTAATTTGTCCAAGCTCTCACCTCTAGCGATTGAGGCATTCAATGTTCAACATGTGGTAATGAATGCAGATATTTTTTTTAATTTTGCTCCAGGTGGACCACAGGGTATAAAATATATCTTATAAGCGGAAGTATTTTGTTCGTATTAATCGCTCACTAAGTCCGCTGTGTTTCAGGTCGTTGTTTAATTTGGATGTCATTTAAATAGCATGCTCTTTGCCTGCGGAAACATAATGTTTCATCTGATTTTGCTTTGCGCTTTATCATACATAACTTCGATTCCTTGAGTTTATTCGAAATTTCATAAAATTCAAAGCTTACCAGATTTTTAGAATATATTCATTTTTAAAAGGTTTTATTTAATTTATAACAAATTGCAGTGATCATAGAATGAGGAAGTCTTTTTGACTTGCCTATTATACTGCAGGATTGTATGATTGGTTACAAAGTTGAGATCTTAAATTTCGAGGAAGTCTCTAATTCATCAGAATCAACTATTTTATTGCTTCTCTTTGATTGAAAAAAATAGCTTTAAATGTTAGTTAAACTTGCCATGTCATTCAAATTCACTCTTTATTAATTGATTGATTGTTAAATAATTTCTTTGCAGCCGATCAACACTTTTGAACTGTAGAAGAAAAAGTCAATTATTCGTTCCCAAAATTTCTGTCTTCAGACTTATTTCTGGCTGTACATATATTTTCTCATGGTAAACCTGTATTCAACTTTGGAAAATATTCCATCTTAATAATATTGAATCGTCCAGAATAAGGTCGAGTTGATACTGATGCTGTTTACTTACTTATTCAATAATTTATAACTTTAGTTACACTATCGCTTTATTGTTTGAAAATTATAAATATAAATTTAGATGACGATTGATAATTATTGTATTTATGTCCACGAGTCTATTTTTTATGACTTTTAATTTTAGTTTTTTGTTCTCAATTTAGACTGTCGTTTTGTTTACAATCGATTTGTACTTTTTAAATTATAATTTCCTAAGGAGTATGTAAAGGCTCGATATTGTGCAAAATAATAATAAAAATTATGTTATTGATATACAAAGCTTCATATATTTAAATAAATAAGTATTTTACGCGAAAATTGTGTTTTCATTAATCATTTTCGTCACTTTCCTGGATGAGGCAAAGTATATAGAAATTTGTAACCTGTTTAAAATTGTTTTCTTTTGTCGATTGGGGTGATTTTTTTATTTATTGTTGAATAAATTATTAATTAATCAACATTTCAAGAGCAGTTCGAATTCAGGTGTTCTTTTTCGGTTTATTTAATAAAAAAAAGATCCATTCGGATTGTCAAGTTAGTCTGCCATGCTACATCATCGTAAGATTTTTATGCATGCTTCTTTGCCCGCGTTTATGATCTAGATGCTTCTTTTTCAAAGTCAAAATTGATAGATTGGTTCCGTCTTTGTTTTTATCTGAGATTGGGATCGCATTGAAACTTGTGTTAATAGTATTTTTACACAGACGTTGGTTCTATATTTCACTGATTATCAAACCATACACTTTGGCTTTGTTGGGCTTTATTTTATTCTTCTAACACGGTTCTACTGCTCATGTCAGGTCAAAGTAAATATTTTATATTTGCTTAAAACGTTTATTCCATATGGAAGAGCGCTTGATCTAAACAACTGGAATCTGCGTTCCGGGATCGAAAAGAGTGTTAGGCGGCCGTGGTTCAGACACGATGCCTTTAAGTAAAATTACAAAGAGTTCTCTAAGATATGTATCTGTTTATGGAAACGTTTTTGTTGTCCTCGATTTCTTGCCATTTTACTTATTTAAGAGGCTTTATTGTTTTTTGCTGCGTTCTACTTCTGTCGATATATCTTGAAACCGTCAAACCGCACAGGTCTTACAACAGAAAGCAAGTTAAGGTTGCCCATACATAGAAGTGCCAGAAGTATTCCAGCACTTAGTTTTCGACAGAGTCGTAAAGCCAAATAAAGTGGTCGAGGGTGCAAACGGTAAAAGAGAGTAAGTATACATATAAGTGACCATCAACATCAGCAACGAGAGCAGACCTTTAGGTCTCAAGTTCAAAAAGTAAGTTAGTTTGAACGATTTAGGTGGCTATGAAGAACTTTCTTCTATCGCACATGCACATAGAAAGGTTCTTCAGCCAATTTTTTATATGCAGTTGAACATAGCTAACTTACTGGCAGGAGAGACTTGTAGCTTGAGCTCAGGGTGCTTACGCTTTACTCTCGATACCCACTAGCGTATCAATGTAGAAATCAACAAGCCGTATACGAACGTAAACACTTTACTCTTACTCACCTCGTTTTGAATTCACACTACCCGATAGAGGAGGCTAAGGAAAACAACTAATTTAAAATTTATATTTCTTTACAAACGTTTGATCGCTTACGGAACTTTGGGCAGACGTGTGTTTTCCTTGTAGCAATTTTCGAGCGAATCTTTAGGAAAACATAAGAAAGGACAACAGAATCAATTAATTTTGGCCATACTAATCGTCAGTTAAAAGAAAATGCGTGAAATTGTGCACATTCAAGCCGGTCAGTGTGGCAACCAGATAGGAGGAAAATTCTGGGAGGTTATATCCGACGAACATTGTATCGATGCCTCTGGAACATACTACGGGGACAGCGATCTTCAGCTGGAACGAATAAACGTTTATTACAACGAGGCGACCGGAGCGAAATATGTTCCCCGAGCTATTCTTGTAGATCTGGAACCAGGAACTATGGACTCGGTTCGATCGGGACCATTTGGACAGATTTTCCGACCCGATAACTTTGTTTTTGGCCAATCTGGGGCTGGCAACAACTGGGCCAAGGGACATTACACCGAAGGAGCTGAGCTGGTAGACTCTGTCCTAGATGTTGTGAGAAAGGAAGCCGAAGGGTGTGATTGCCTGCAAGGCTTCCAGCTCACACATTCTTTGGGTGGAGGCACCGGTTCTGGAATGGGAACGTTGCTGATATCGAAAATTCGAGAGGAATATCCGGACAGGATCATGAACACATTCTCAGTCGTGCCATCACCTAAGGTATCAGATACCGTGGTCGAGCCATACAATGCCACTCTGAGTGTACATCAATTGGTGGAAAACACAGATGAGACATACTGCATTGATAACGAGGCGCTATACGATATCTGCTTCCGTACATTGAAGCTGACAACACCAACCTACGGAGACTTGAATCACTTGGTATCGGCGACAATGTCCGGAGTCACAACTTGCCTACGATTCCCCGGCCAACTGAATGCCGACCTTCGGAAATTGGCTGTGAATATGGTTCCATTTCCACGGTTACATTTCTTCATGCCTGGCTTTGCTCCATTGACTTCCAGAGGCTCTCAGCAGTATCGTGCTCTCACCGTGCCAGAACTCACTCAGCAGATGTTCGATGCTAAGAACATGATGGCGGCTTGTGATCCTCGCCATGGAAGGTATCTTACAGTGGCAGCGATTTTCAGGGGGCGAATGTCAATGAAAGAAGTTGATGAGCAAATGCTGAATATCCAAAACAAAAACAGCAGCTATTTTGTCGAATGGATTCCGAACAACTGCAAGACAGCTGTGTGCGATATTCCACCGAGAGGCCTTAAAATGGCGGCCACTTTTATTGGCAACTCAACTGCTATTCAAGAGCTTTTCAAGAGAATATCCGAACAGTTCACAGCGATGTTCAGAAGGAAAGCCTTTCTGCATTGGTACACTGGAGAGGGTATGGATGAAATGGAGTTCACAGAAGCTGAGAGCAACATGAATGATTTAGTTTCCGAATATCAACAATACCAGGAGGCAACTGCCGATGAAGAGGGCGAATTCGATGAAGAGGAGGAAGGCGGTGGCGAAGAGTAATAGGTTTTCTAGTTATTATTGATATACGCTGGAGTTAAATTGTTAGTATTTGTTTAAATCGAAAATTCTATTGGTGCAATTGTACTTGTAGTTTTTAATAAAATGTTTATTTAGACAACTTTAAACTATGCTTCTCGATTGTACCGTCTTTTGTGTTTGCGTGTGGTTGTGGCTCATAGGAAGCAAAGAGGTGTACACCAAATGCTGCTGCATTGAGTCCCTCCATATTCCATTCAGATATCCGTAAGAAATGTTGAACTGGATTGGTTGCTTGAATAGGGAATCAATTCTTAATAAGAAATACGCCGGGTTAAGGTAGCAGGTCTGAGCACATAGTAACAACTCAATCTAATCCTGTCTATGAAACAAATGAGTAGTTGTCTAATGGATTTTGTATGAAGAAGCATTGTTCTGAATGATATTCATGTGTGTTGGTAAAGCTATGATTTGGAGTGAAAAAAATAGTTGGTGGGACACTTCTTATTAATAAGCTATGATTTCGCTTAAAAGCGATCTGGAGCCAGCAGAAAGATTGACCAATGAATGGAAAGTTTGTATACTCAGATGTGTTTGGTTTCAATGTTTTTATTACTTTCGGTCGCAAGCTTTGTTTGCAACTTCTGAAAGCATTTTAAGCGTTCCGTTCTTCAAAAGGAACCCTTAAACGCTTAATATAATAATAAAAGAGCTTTTGTATCTTGCGGAGTTTGTTTAGGCTTACAGACATTCCATCCTTCTGATTAAAGTCAGAAAGTCTAGCATTGGATTGTCTTATGTCCAAGGGGGGGCATATCTCTTTGAGGAAGATCCGCCTTCTTCGCCAAATAAGAGTTGAACATTCACAAAGAACGTGTATATCCGTGCCGTCGAATTCCAAACAGAGTCCGCATTCTAGTTTGGTTAGATGTGATCTGAAGCAGCAATGGCCTGAGAGGAAGCTCACGAGCTTTCGCTCGTATTTGACCATTTTTTTTTATTCTGATGCGGACATGGAACTCCGATAGTGTATCTAAGATGCCACTTCTATCTTCTTAAACAGACTTCTTTGGATTATAAGAATAGTTTAATTTTATTTGTCCACGATATATTCAATTTAGCTTAGAATAAGGTTATTTATTTTTAATTTTACAATATTATTTTTTTAACAAAATTATGTTGACGACTTAATCTTATTTTTGACTTGATTTTGAAAATTGTAATTGATGGTGAAAATAATGAAAATTTTTTTATAACTAATTACATGGTGTTACCCTCTGTAATATCAGCTGTCTGCTTTCTGGTAGAATTGTCTCCTCACAATTGATCACCTCATCGAATCTTTGGTCGATGATCACCCGGGGCTGGGTTTTCTGTATAATTGTTCATTTGTTAGCTGATTGAGGTATTGAATCTCCACAATCGGGTGGTTTTGTAGTCCTTGTATGATTTTCGGTTTAGATACCTCTCAATTGGGATTATCGCTGCGTTTTCATATAACATGGTGATGGGCTTATACTTCCGTGAGGTAGGGTGTCGCCTGTCGCATGAACGAAGTATTGTTCTCTCAAACTTTGAGATCTTTCTCATTGAGCTCGAGATGTAGTGAACCAAACTGGGCACCCGTATGTTGTAACTGGCCTGATAAGCTGCTTGTAAACTAAAAATTTCGCTCTTTTGGTAAGAGCATTTTTTTCTTCAGCTGCGGGTGTACCAGGTGCAGTAATTGGCCTTCTTCAATTTATTTCAGACATTTTGGTTCAACTTGAAGCGCTCGCTGAAATTCGTTCATAAGTACTTGATCATTGGATGAGGTGAAATGCGTGTATCGTTCGGGAGGCTGATCTGAACGTTCCGAAGACGAGTCGCATTTCCGTCTTCGTCTGTCTGTATTCTTGAACTCTGTTTAGCTACTGTTAATTTTTAGTCCCCATTTGAGGGGGAGTATATGGTCTTGGACTCTTCTAGCTGCAGTATTTGTAAAAGTGATGTAGTTAATGTTACTGAGTCATCTGCAAATGGGTGATCAACCACTTCAATGACGAAGCCATTCCTATGATGCATTTGACAAAGGTGTTTTATATCGGATTCAAAAACTGACTAAACTTGGAAAACTTACTCTGCCCCTAAAACCTGAAGAAAATGTTCATCCACTCACTTTAGTTAAAGTTTCTTCACAAATAACTTTAAGGTAAGTTCCATGGGATAAACCGTTCGAAGTGAGAATAGTGCGTACTTTCTTTGTCGTAACTACAAACATAGGATCCTTTAGTTTTTCTCCGAATCTGAATATCACCAGAAGCTTTATTATTTCGAACTTTTCGGAGGACTATCAATTATTCGCGAGAGATTTGATGCTTCGCTATTCGACGCACTAACCACTGTGCTTGTTCGTAAGAGGCTTTTGTACTGTATTTGATCAGTATCAAGAACCTTGTGGCATACCTTAAGTGAGTCTAATCTATAAATTTGGGCGTCTTGAACACATGTGATGTTACGACTCCAACTCGAGTTTATCTCTGATTGAAATCCCTGGTGTGTACATTTCGTGACCAACACAGGAATTAAGCCTATCTGCAACCATTTTCCACAATATTTTTTATTAAGACCTTGGCTTACATGTCAGTTCACACAAGAATTGAAGTAACACCCAGCCAAGCCATTTGTCAGTCAAGCCTAATATTTCAAGTACCTGTCGCGCGAAGTGATTCCTTGCTAGACTTAATAAAAATTTGTCGTTTCTAGAGAAATTGGCAGAATCCAGTAATATCTTGTCCTAGACATAATGTTGGTACTTGGTACTTGCGTTCGTAGACATACTGTTCTTGCATTGGTCGAAATTGGACGCACAAACGCATAGCAGATGATTGGTGAAACAGAGACTTTAAGGAGACACATGCCTCTTCGTTTTTTTTTTTAAATATAAAAATTTATCTCAATGAATACCTAAATATTTCAGAAGATGTTCTATTTCCAAGTTTCGTCAATTTGCGTCGCAGATCTGAATCTGTCTCACTTAAGTGCGGAACAGATTGGTTTCCAATTTCGAACAATTTAGCTCGAGGTTCCAATTATACCAAAATAATGCGAAATTTTCGAAATTCTATACATCCCTGAGAATTTCAAAAACGTATATTTAAAATCTGGGCGATAAGCAAAGTAGCTGATCAAATAATGAGATCCTTCGAAAGCAAATTAGTTTGTCGGATATTTGGTCTTATCTGCGAGGAGGGCGAATGGATAAGAAGGCATAACCACGAACTTTTCGAGGTCTACAAAGATGTGGGTATAGGTAATCCACCGAATATATTGGATCGGCCGCATGGAGAGAATGGACAATAACGCTCCTGTCAAGAAAGTTTATGAATCCAGGCTACCAGCTTCGAGAAGAATGGGAAGACCGAACCTCACATTCAAGGACTAAGCATTCACGGACGCTAAAAAGTTCGGTCTAATCAAATGCATTTTTGGTTCAGACTCTGATCTTGGTAAGTGAGTAAGCAGGTAAATTTTAAAGAATAAATCATTTTTTAATAAATGAGGGAATAAACAAGATCATGTTTTTTTTTCACTAAATTATTTTGAGCAAAAAAAAAATCGTATGTAGATAAATAGGGGAATATCTCTATCCACAACGAGTGATCATTTACTTTAGTTTTTGCGCTGACGATGATTTGGGGTCATATTTTCTTCGAATGATGCCTGCTCGACGTTTCAGTGAACGGATTGCGTTACTTAACGATGTGGACGGATTTTTTTTTACCTAATATCAGTATTAAGACAGGACTATCGTACATTCTGCTCAATTGGGCAAACAAAACCTCTTATGTTTCGAAAATTTCGTAGTGGTCTCTAGAAATGGCGAAGTGTTGTTTTCGTTGAGTACTGAAAGAAAATATCTGAACTGTTATTCTCGAAATACAGCCGCAATTATGTGAAAACAAAACGATGAATTTCGTCATCAGAATAACGTTAGAAGAAGGCAGGATTGAGGCAGGTCTTTCGGCACATATTGCATTTCATAACTTACCTTTTTACTTTTGACATTTTTTTTTTTAAATTTGTTGTGTTTTTCTATTGATTTAAATTCACATCACATTATTTATTTTGTTTAAAAATTCTTAATCTTAAAACTCTGAAATATGTAAATTTCAAAATATTTGGCTTCTGGAAAATTATCAAATTGAATATTTTTGGAATGCTATGGATACTTTACAACAATTCACCGAGAGTGTTTAAACATTCAAAATACACTTTTACATGAATCAATTCTTAAGTTCTAAATATTCTTTCTTAACTTGATTTAGTAGTTTGAAATAAAACTAAATATGAAAGAGAATAAATTAATTCCATTTAAGTATTGTAAATGTTTCATAAAATCAATGGGATCAGAATTTTACAGATATTTCGGTGGGGGGAATAAATTGCAACATTTTGTTTGTGCTTTTAGAACAAAATTGAGTAACAGATAAACCGATAGATTTACTATTATAGCATTTTTTGGATAACATACATCGACAAGTACAACAAACACTTGCAACAATTCTTTGCCAAATTAATATATCCACCAATTTTTAAAAGCGTTGGGTATTTTAAGTTTCATAAAGTGAAACTGATTTAATTGGCACTTACAACATGTAATTATTTTTACTTAATTTAAGTTTTTAACAATCTTTTAATAGCTTTAACAGCTTTTTCTTTTTTCAACAAAACCGGGTTTTATTTTTTTAATTTGCGTACCACAAAATATTAAATATTAACTTAGTTTTATTTGTTATTATTATTTGTAGATTTTTGGAAGCTTTAAGAGCCAATACCGCTTTTTCATAAAATGCCGCTGCGGAGAAATGAGAAATAATTGTAAAATTCACTTTTTATTTGCGATTTGCAGCTTTATAAGATCTAGGCTCCAAATGACTTTCATTTGATTTAAACTCTTTGGTTTTTTTTTGCAGACCATAAAGGAAATCTTATGTTTCCCCACTCATTTTTAGCTGGTCTTCGACTTTAATGTTTCTATCGACCACCAGACGTTTTTGGAACACTCATTATATCAGAGCTTATTTTTTTTTCTTTTTTATGTGTGCTTTTAACATTTATTTCTGTAAAGCGGAAAGTCAAGTGTAGTACCGCGTGTTTTCCACCGTAATATTTGTGCCTCTTTTTCGCTTTATAGCTCGATTTTTAACCCTACCCAGCAGGCTCAAAAGTCATTTGTTTAAATAAAAGTTACACTATCAACTAGTTGACTCTGAGAGACGTAGTTCTATTATATACGTAAACTGGGCTAAGTGAGGCTTTCTCCCTGATTAAAATTTAACCTAACCTTTCCATCGAGTGTTTATCTAGAATTCTATAAATGTATAAACGTAGGCTTTGCAATTTATATTCTCTTTGTCTGTTTGGCAACGAAAATAGACTCATTTAAATTTGTATATATAAGGAGAGGGGCTTAATGACTCAGCAGGCAAGCAAATCCTAAACCAGATTCACTTCCATATAAGAAATTTTGTACAACACAAAAAGCATAGTCGTTTCCTCAAATAATTCACTTAGACCTCTCATAATAAATCATTATCTACTACGTTAAAAATTTAGATTCTGGATTTACAAAACTTCGGAATACAATAATGATTTCCTTAAAAATTTGGCATAGGTCATTTGAACAGTATTCTTTTCGCGGATTTCTCGGAACTTGACTTGGAAGTTTTCAATGCTTGGCATTTATAACATATTATATCAAACGGATGCTCTCTTTAAGCTTAGCGTACTTGCAATAATATCAGTTGGCCGATAATCGACATCACCGAAGGATTCATGATTAAGACATCGAGTTCCACCCAGACAGGTGCACGAGCAAACCGATGTGTTCTCATCAAAATCTGTGCAGCAATTCGAGTTACCAAGCAGCTTTCCTTTCATATTATACGATGACTCTGGATCATAAGTCAGCGGCTGATTCGATGAGCCTAAATTTTGATTGGCATCCTGCTCATCACGTTTAGCTTCTTCAGCTTGCCTGTAAGTAGAAAAAATAAGAACAGATTGAAGACAGATCTTGGGTGAGACAAGCTTAAATAATGACTTAAAAGTTCTAATTATTATTACATTGTCATGAATCTCAAAACAAGCAAGTTAATACTAGCAGCTACAACAGCCAGGCCAAAAAGTATAAAAACTAAGCTGAGCGCAACGTAGCCCGGCTTGTTCATTAGAGCCTGGTCATTCTGCAAGGCAACATAATCGCCGAAACCGATTGTTGTTAGCGTTACGAAGCAGTAGTAAAAGCTGTCGAAATAGCTCCAACCTTCGTAGCGCGAAAAGACCGCAGCACCAGTCGTAATGATGATCGATGATAGCATTCCGGTGGCAAGCATCAGATTCATTTCGGTCGCTTCAGTGTGACTGCAATGCATGTAGCGTTTAGCTCTACGTATTATCACAGACGCGAATTTATTCAGACGTTCACCAATACTTTGGAACATGACAAGACCGAGGGGGATTCCAACCTAAAAAGATAACATCGATGAGTAGACGGAATGGAAGCTAAACCTTTAATTTACCATAGCATAAGCCATGCAGAATGCTTTGCCGCCAATCGTGACTGGAGTTGAGTGTCCATAGCCTATCATGGCCAGAACAACTGTTGCAAAGTAAAAGGCTCCAGCGAACTTCCATTGAGGGCCAGCTTTATGTGGCTTGTTTTCTATGATGACTATCTCCATCATGCGGTAGTCCTCTGCCGTAACATTGTATTTTTTCACAAAGCTGTTTTTGACCGCTGTAAAGAAAATTCATTGTTAGTCAAATTGATGAAATTCAAATCCGTTAAGAGGTAGGTGAATGTTTTGTTAAACGTGTCTTAAAAATATATCAAAACTTCAAGCCATATTTTTAGCTTTAAAAAAACTGCAGTAAATTTAAGTATAAGAATAGAAGCAATGTTCAATTCGCATTTGTCTGCGCCATCGAAGACTTGGTGTTCCTTTACCTCGTTGTTCTTCTGGTGCAGACTTGAAGATTCTTCGGACCGTTTTTGTTCAACCGCTCTACGAGTACATATCAAGAGCAAGAGCAAGAGTGATTTTCCGTTTGATCACGACGGCGGCGTCGTGCGGAACCTTGGAAGATGAAGACCTGGGCAACCTTGAACTTTCATATTTCTTTTGTGACATTTTGGCCTTTGCGTCGATTTTGTTTGTTCCTTTTTTGTTGAGAGCATAAAATCTTCGATTTAAGTCCCATCATTTGCATGTACAAGTATCTGGAGAAATTACTGAAAGATTGGTCCCTAAGGGAGCAAATCGAATTCTCCATTGCCATTCTTAACCATCGGATGAGTTTGGCAGCGAAGTCAAAGCCTAGCGTGTCTCTATCTCGACATAAGAGGCCTTCAAACCGAGTGAGCTCGTCTCCGCTGTTTAGAGTTTTTCCTTTCTGACCATACCTTAAAAAAATGCATCTGAATATGCTATCTCTAGCTGCCTCGACAAGTTCGGGAGAAAGTCGGTACCGGCAGCCTTATTGGACTTGACTGCCAGCGGTAGGTTGTTCACCAACATGGTTTTTGCTCTTTTTGAGTTGTTTCAACTTAGATGTCGGTGTTTGATACTATATATTTTTTTTCCTTCTCAGAAGCCGATGTTCATCTTCTATTCTTTAATTGCAGAACTCGCAAGCAGGTCTCATCCTTTTTTACTGTGCTGTTACATTAGAAGCTGGTTCTCTGATTGCTCTCTGCTTGTATTGCCAATGATCATCTGCCCATGGTGCTAGGACATCGGATCTTTTGCATCTCTTCATAGCGGCCCTTGAATATATCGGATTCTTCAAGTACCTCGATATAAGTTCAATTAAGGAGTGTGTGATCTGTCGATAAATTTAGTTGACGGTTTGCGGATCTGGAAACATGTCTCCTGTGAATGTTTTAAAATTGCCATTGATGAATGTGCTATAAGTAAAACAAGGTCTTATGAGTTTCGAAGATTGCATAAAGGACGGATCAACAAGACTAAAAGCAGCTTGACAAATGCGTTCGCATGAGATGGTTAAGCTCACTGTGTTTACTGTCAGATCAAACGATCAGTTAGATGTAATACCTACAAATTCAAGGAGTGAAGCAATCCGGACATGTGGTAAAGTTCATTAGTTCGTGGCGATAATATTTTTTAAGTCTATGCCGAAACTATCCACTTTTCGTTTCTGCGACCAGGTGAATCCGACAAGTATTGCGAAAGGAGTTTCGAAAGAAAGGTTGTCTGCAGAAGTCAGAAGGAATAGCAAAGTGCAGCTGCGTTTCGATTATTTTGCAGAAAATTTTAAAAAATTTAAAGTTTTTATGTTTTTTTTCGAAAAAAAAAACCGTCGACGAAAGAATTATGAATTTTCTTAGAATACTGTAGGAAAAATGGTCACAAACAATATCGAATAATGGACAGATTTCCCGGGTAGTGACCTTAAGCAAGGAGCCTTAGGATTGGATAAGGTACAACCTGAACTAAAACATTTAACCGCTCTGCAAAATTGTTAAAATTTCTTGTTACTAATCTTTTTTTAAGTGGTATTGCCTCTTCAGCCCTTGCCAATTCATCGATGAGTTCACAATACGGCGCAGGGTCGTTTCGGGTCGGAAAAAAGGACGGGTCCGAAATTGTGGCGAAATGCATTGTCTGAATAAATATGCATCGAGCAAGGGTGGTAGGGTTTGATAGTGCTTAAAGAGCGGTCTGGATGTTAAAACAAATAAGATCGGTAAATTTAAATATTAGAGTGTTTGATTTGAACACTCCATCGCCAGATGAGCACGATCGGGTCTCTTCACGATGGAAAAGTGCTCGAACTTATCAACAAGAAATCTCTGCTTTGGTAAGAAGAATTTCAGGTTTCAATATCAACGACATAATTTTCTCTCCAAAAACTTTTAAGCGCAACCATATTTACTTGATTTCCCATTTCCTTTACAATTAAGTTCAAAGTATATAAATAGTAAGTATAAAGACGTACTTGATAGAAACTCCCACCGCCTTGATTCTGTTTGTGATTCCAATGAGTCAAAAACCGCAGCTCCAATGAGTAAATATGTAAAAGTGCATACTACCAGGGAAAGGGTTCGAACGTTCTGCCGCTTCATGGTGCAATGAATTAACACTCCAAACACTGATTCGCTTTGCTCAAAGAGCATCTAGATACATCTAACTCTGATGAATTTTCAGTATTTTTTGTCTAGCCCTTTGCTGTTCAATACGATGAACTTTTAGGCTTCATAAAAATCGTCGGTACATAATTACGTCTTTAAACTTATCGATCTCTTTAATCACATTTTATCTAATAAGCCTTTGGCGGTATTAAAAACTGAGTATTTCTATATTTCAAAATATTAAAAGCAATTTTAGGAAAACCAAACCACACGCTGGTGACACTTCTCAATTTATTGATTATACCAACCTTAAATGTTTTTTTTTTTTTGGATTCTGCGCGTACGAAGAGCGGCATTTGGAACAACAACTGGCAACAGCTTTTGAAGCATTCGTAACCTAGTGAATGGACTTCAAAAACCCTTTGTTTGTAAACTAATCACCTATAAACTGGCATGTGTACAATGTGTGGGAGCTGTGTCCTTCATAAAACACTGCAAATGTAATGAGGCATAGGAGAACGTTAAAGCTTTTATTTTCACAGTCCTTAAGAGGTTCGAAAACGCTTCAATTTTCAAAGTTTTATTTAAAATTGTTGGTTTTGATTCATCAAGAGAGTCGAACAATTAGTAATTTGTGCCATTCTTGGGTCCCGAAATAGAAACATAGGTAAACTCCTTTTCTACCTCAACGTTTAAGCTCTCGATTGTGATGTTTTATATACGTTGGTGCTCGACAGATCGATTTCGTGTCGACAGGATTTACTACTGTGTCCAAAAAATAAGTTGACATTGTATTTATTTTGAAAATTCTTTATTCATTCTTCCAAATCAATTTCATCCCCTTCAAAGTAATCCCCTCCCGATGCAATGCACTTATGCCAACGGATTTTCCAATCTTTGAAACACTGGTTGTAGTCACTTTCCGGGATGGCCTTCAGTTCCGTCTTCGCTGCGGCTTGAATCTCCTCTATCGTATCAAAACGGTGTCCCCGGAGAGGTCTTTTCAGCTTGTTGAACAGCCAGAAGTCGCACGGTGGTTGCGGAACGATATGGGTTGAGTTTTTGGCGAAATGATCACGAATTACGAGTGCGGTATGGGATGGTGCATTATCGTGGTGTAAAAACCAAAAATTGTCTTTCCACAATTCCGGCCTTTTTAGGCGGATAGCGTTACGCAAACGACGCATAACGTTCAAATAATATTCCTTGTTGACTGTTTGGCCGGTTGGAAGGACTTCATAAAGCACAACACCACGATAATCGAAGAAAACAGTCAACACGACCTTGATTTTTGAGCGACTTTGGCGCGGTTTTTTTGGTCTCGGCTCTCCTTTGGCACGATATTCGCTCGATTGATCGGTTGTTTCGGGGTCGCAAGCATAGATCCAAGTCTCATCGCCAGTTATAATGCGTTTCATGACATCCTGGTAGTCGGAAAGCATTGTTTCACACACTTCAACGCGACGCCTTTTTTCCAAAAAATTCAATGTTTTCGGTACCAGTCGAGATTTGACGCGCTTGAGGCCCAAAGCATCCTTCAAAATGGTATTGACTGAGCCTTTCGATAAGCCAACTTCATCAGAAAGGTCTCTAATCGTTAATCGATGGTTTTTCAACACCAAATCTTTGATTTGTTGGACGTGAGCTTCATCGGTTGAGGTTGATGGTCGCCCAGAACGCTCTTCGTCTTCGACACGTTCACGGCCGGCTTGGAAATCACTATACCACTTGTAAACATTTTTTTTAGACATAGCCTCATCATCAAAGGCTTTCTGCGCCATCCTCAACGTATCCGCAGCAGAAAATTGATTCCGCAAACAAAATTTAATGCAAATTCTTTGCTCAATAAATTTCGACATCGCAAAAAACGAAAAACTCACTTTTAGCAGCTCACAAAACGACGCGTATCTCAAACACTATGAATATATTTTGACATGAAATTTCACTTAGATGTTACTGACAGTACTACCAACCTAAAAAGAAAGAAAATTTTCCAAATCCTTCGACGCGCGCAGTTTAAATTCATATGTCACCTTATTTTTTGGACACAGTAGTATTTTGTTTTATTTACATTTCAAAAAAATGATTGACACTACTGGCCTCTTATTCAATTGCCATATTGAGTTCCGTGTTGACACGTCGGACACGTCCTTGCTGGAACCCGGTGCAAGTCTGGAAATATTAGGAGATTCTTGTTCTAAACTGAACCGTACACCGACAACTTTTAAAATCGATTAACAGGTGGTGAGCATCGACTTGAAATTCGTTGATCTTTTTTGAAATTTGACACAGTCTGAAACTTTAGCCTAATGGCGATTGGCCTTTGGTGAAAGCCACACTCGACAGGAACTTGTTAGCTTCGTAAAACAGGGATATGCTTCGCTCTGTTGGCGTTTATGGGCAGGCAATGCATCAATTGAGACTATGCTGACGTGATAAAATTTGTGCTTACTGTGACATGACGCAAAACACTACTGCTCACAGCGCCATTAGGCTCAGAGAGTCTGGATGCTGGACGTCAAAACCTTATGGTCATAGCGCTATACTTGATCTTATACCGAGAGATTTGGTATCTTCACCAACGGACTATATGGTCCCTAGAATTTATCCATCAAATAACTTTGACACTCTTATCCCAGAAAGAGCAGAATGGAATAGTGGACAGATATGTAAGGACTTTAACTGGACAATCTACACTGACGGCTCTAAGATGGGCGGCGGAGTCGGTGCGGGTGTGTTCTCAGAATCTCTGAACATCTGTTAAGCCTATAGACTGCCGGTAAATTCTAGCGTTTTCCAAGCCGAACTATTTGCAATCCGGGAAGCATGTCGTCAAATCAAATTACATTCAAATATCCTGCCAAGCCAGGATATTTCCCTGATATGGGTTCCCGGCCACATTTCCCTTATATGGGTTCCCGGCCACAGTGCCATCCCAGGTAATGAGAAGGCCGATGAACTTGCTAGAAAGGGATCTGCCATTCAGCGCTCGCTTGCACGTGAGGTTTTCGTCTCACTACAAGCAGTTAAGGCTAATATATCCTCATACTTCCTTGAAGTAGCAAATCTAAGATGGGTCAGACTTACGAACTATGCAACATCAAGGAAAATATGGCCGGAATACAAACAATCAAAAACAAAAGATCTCCTTCGGCGAGCCCGTCATGATATTGCTAGATTAGTGGCGGTCTGCACAGGACACTGGCCGATTGGAGATCATGCCATTAAGCTAGGTATACCACAAAACTCACATTGTCGCAGCTGCAAAAACACAGCTGAGAGGGAAACCCTAATACACTTCTTTTGCGACTGTCCGGCTCTTGCAAGAGCCAGACAACGGGCGCTTGGTAGACCCTTCTTCAACTCAATTAATGAGATTTCTGCTAAGGATATTAAGGGCTGGATTTAGAGATATCTCAAATACCCCTAAATTACATCATAAATAAGGTAACAGAGCTGTGGTATTAAAACGGCACATAGTGCTAATTAGGTTCTCACTGAACCACCACTTTTACCTACCTACCCTACATGACGCAGCCTTATAGCATTGACAGTTGAACTCTAGGTCGGCTGCTACTAAAAAGTCTTTAGATTCGACATAAGCCTCTCTGGACGTTCTTAAATCCAGAATGTTTAACGAGTTTTTTTTTTTTGCATCAATCAGTGGTCAAATTGGTTGACACAATAGGCGTACGTTGGACGTTGTCAAGGACAGCTAGTTTATTCCATGTTTTGTGCGTTTTTCAGGTTCTGTTTTTCATCTTTTTGGATCCGTTGTTATGAACATTAGCCGTTGCTTTTGTTTCGTTGTGCCACTAAGCAGTCTTATTAGTAACTATACTCAAGACTTCCAGTTTGGGCGTGTCTATAATGTCATGTTGAGATGAAGTCCTAACTAAGGGCTGTCGATAGGGAACTGGAAGTTTAAATTCTCAACTTTAACTGGAAATGTTTCATCATGAAGTTCTCAAACTTATCATGATAATTTACGAGACTTCTGCCCCTCTGCAAGAGAAAGTTGACGAAATTGGCAAGCGATAATAGCCGCGTTTTTTTGTAAATCTATGCGCGATAAGTCAAAAGTTATGCGTGTTAAATACAACAAAAACGAAACGCGTATACGGTTAGGACTTACCGCCGATAACATTTATGTTAACTCACTAACGCCGATAGATTGTTTTTTCTATGCGCACATAGATGGCGCGCATGCTTAAGTCTGAAAATTCTGAAAATATATTTGTTTAATTAGAAAATCGGTAATTATAACTATTAATATTGATAATAGCGGCCTTTACACGCAAGCGCTTTACCAGACGATTGGAGTGTACGCGCCGGCGTTCGGTAAAGAACGAGCGAAATTACGCGCGCCAGGAAAGTGTTACCAAAATTTGTTGACAAAATCTTTCACTCGTTCTTTCACGCGTTCTTGGAGCGTACACTCCAGGAGTTTTTGTCTAATGGGCAATCGCGCGCGAAATACCACGTGAAATTGGAACGTGTTGGAGTGTACAACAATTCAACACTTTTCGCTGGAACGTGCGGTTGAATTTAACAGAGAGATAATTATTTTGAGTTTTGAAACTAATTTTGTAAAATTAAATATGGAAAAAAGGAGAAAAACCATCAACCAAGCCATAGTTTGTGCGGGATGAATTGAAATTTTAAGCCGAAATGAAGTGAAAGGAAGGAAAATTTGTGACGCTTTGGTCACATGTCGTTAGTTCGCGAATTACGTGTCCAATTTCCAATTAATATACTCACTTCAATTTGGTTTGTTTCCATTCCACTTTCATTTTCTTCCAAAATATGAGTTATGTCTGCAGTTTGTTCTTCAATACAGATTTCATCCATATTAGATAAGCGGTCTGTGGGAAGCTCTTGGTCCTTAGTGAAAATCAGAAGGTCATAATAATCATGGTATATAAACATCATCTGTTCCTCTGCCACTGCGCCAACTTTCCTCAGACTTCTTCAGCTCTTTTCTAAAGGATCCCCTCAGACTCTGAATTTTTTGACCACGAAGTCTCGATTAGCTTCCGGAAAACCATTGTATTGTATGCGTCATCACGTAAATTCCTATTCTAATAGTTTTCTGATTTTATTTTCCATAGACACGGATGTGATTTATAAATATTAATAAAATCGCTTATTCATTGATCACCAGCAACGGACGTCCAGGACTACCGCACTCAATCACATGGGAAAGATTTTTTCACTAACGGGGGAGTGCGCGCAATCGCTCGCAACTGAGCACACACGCATTCCGTTGCTCAAGTCGTGCCATTACACGCGCACACTTTCCCGCGCGAAATCACAATTTCTAGACTTTCGCGCGGTAAAGAACGTACGTGTGGGGGAGGCTAATCAGCCTTTTTTTAATTTTTGTCAGCCTTTCTTTATGCCGCTTGATAAGTTTTTTTTTTTTCAGCCTCAACTGCTTTTGCCAGTGATGCCAATCTTTGCAAGCATATAATCCAAACGCCGATAGATGCTGATAGTCGTTATTTTGTCCTATCGTATATACGTTTACAAAAAAACACGCCTTATGATGCGGGAAGTATGATGTTAACGCTGACAAGCGCTGCAAGGATCCACATCTTATATAAAAGTCCAGGAAATCGCTCACAGACGCAAGAAATTCCTTCGTAGTTATCTTTTACTCGAAGGAAGTACGACGCGACGGGTCGACTCGAGACTCATTCTAAAAAGGCAGTGTTCATTAATCAAAAACGATGTTTCGGGTTCCTTCAGAGAAAGGTCAACTAGCGATCGCTCTGCTTCTCGACCCCCTTCCCACCGTAACCAAACCAAAATTATTTTCGAAATTCTCAACGTTTAACTTCCTCATCGGATGTTGTATTCTTTTTTTTTTGTCTCGTTTGCAACATGTTTTTGCTCAGAAACCAGGTCGCTGATAAGAAATTGTTTGAATGTTGCAATAATGTTGCTCAAGAATGAACCTTGTTTGTGTGTAGACATGGTCTGTCTTTATGTGACACATTCACGATGCGTGCAGCAGCAACAAGATTCATTTTCATTGCGCAGATATTTATATCGCCAAACCGAGAATGATCAGATCACAATAGTATAAATGGGGAAGTTTATATTATGTTATAAAGATTTGTGTAATAATAGACTGAAGCGGACTCAGTAAGCAGCTATATTATTATTGAGAAAGGCGTCTTAAGAGAAACTCTAGATTGTTCTGTCTGGACTTACTTCCATTTTTGTTCTTTGCATTGAAAATGACGATCTGGAGGCTACATCTGTTGGTTTCTTTTAAAAAATGATGAGAAAAACAGTATTCGATATTTTTGTGTTGCGTTATTGAAAAAAGTAAACCTTCCAACAAGTAAAATTTTTCACTTTACACTTACATTTAGTTTAGCAAATTGGCCTTAAGTGGTTGCTTTAAGCTCAACGTAACTTTTGTCTTGATTTAATGAGTAACATTCTTCGAGCTGATTTAAGGCCCACAGAGAAGTGATGATGAAAGGGAAGGTCATTTTGCTTCATTTCCAAAGTCAATGCAAAACTCTCCTCAGGTTTATGCGACTGGTGTTCAGCTGCTTACAAATGTTTGGCCATTAATTGCCATAACAGGCTTTAGAACTTAGTGAAAAATTTCGACACAAGTTTCTTTTTAAATTTCAAAATTATTCGCTTTATAACGATGATAAAGCAAGGAAGAAATTTTGCAATTTATCCATGAATCGTTCTATTTTTGCCGCGAAAATGTAATACGGCATGTCTGTCAATTGTTTGAAACCATTTGAGCTGTCAGTGGCATGCCTTTAAAAGAAATCAACATCAATTCTTTTAAACCAATAGTTCAATATATGTGTTAACAACATTTATAGTAACAATTTATGGATTCCGAATTGCACATCACTAGAACCACTACTGTGAATGACGTGCGCTCTTCGATTTTTTTTTTTCTTTACATACAGCACACAACACAGCCTGCCTGTCGCTGTATACATGTTCATTGGAGATCTTAAAATAGGTATCTAGTGTGTGTCTCTACACTTTGTGTAATGTTTTGTCAAAAAGTTTCACGGCGACAGCAGCAGCACCCACGACCATCAACAGCCTCGCCAGCGCTAGCCATCATCATTATCTGGCAATAAAAACATTTAATTTTCAACATACGATATTCAGCAGCAGTTGAGAACTACTTGGAGCCAAAAACCGTCGCCGCCTTGCGAGCCCAACACCTCCGCACAGTGTGAAAAAGAAAAGAAGATGGAGTGGACTCGAGAAAAAACCCTCTCGCTCATAAATGAGTACAAAAAAAGACGCGGTCTCTGGGATATGACCCACGAAGACTATCGCAAGAAGGAAATGAAGCAAAAGCTTCTAATGGAGGTGTCCGCTAGTCTTGGAGGCGGTATACCCATAGTTGAGATTGAGAAGAAATTCCATACACTCCGGACACAGTATCATCGTGAAATAAATCGTATGAAACGAAAGGAACCATATAATTCCAAGTGGTTTGGCTTTAAAAATCTTCAGTTCCTTAGCTCGCCGAAAGCTATGCGAGCTGGCAAGGGCAAAGTGAAGGCAGAAATCACCGAGGAGGGTGTCACCAAATACATCATACGTGATGCATCATCCAGGGATTCTGAGCCAATAGCTTCCGCGGCTACAATCACCACAGAATTCCTGCAGATAAAACAGAAACCACCGACAGTAACGTTTGAAGCCACACCAGCTGTTATTCCAGTGGGTCCGGTGGCAGTTGGCAGAATTCAGAAGTTTGAATCCAATAGGGCACGAGATCTGGAAAAACTAATCGAAGAAACAACGAAAGACGTCGACGAGCCAGAAGATTCAAAGCCCAACCTAATCAAGGAGATAAATCTGCCGTTGCAACATCACTCGTACAGTAGCGTTCCGATGGCACCTCCGGAAGAGAGCGAGCAACATCAAGCACAGCAACATCATCACCACCAACAGGAACATCACATGGAAGAGGAGCACCTGGGAACCATTGACATTCAAGCGAATGTCGAAGAGGAGAACATGAATTATCACCAGCATCAAACGCAGCGCGTATTTAAGATTCAACGGCAGGAGGCTTCGTGCAATGAAGAGGATTACTATGAAGAGGAGCAACATCAGCAACAGCAATCACATGTACAAACGAAGCGAATCTATTACGAAAATGGTACCACAGAAGGTGCTGCTATTAGGAGTCAGTCGCCCACGGGGATGGCAAACACAAAGCAACCGCAGACGACCCCACATTCGACACGTTTTCGGGATGAGTTTGCAACGTACGGTGAGTACGTTGCCAACGAGATGCGAACGATTTCCAATCGGAAGATTCTGATATCATTGAAGCACAAAATAAACACGGCGCTATTTGAGGCCAGCATGTCTGAGTTGCAACAGAAATGATTGCGCCTTCCATATATAAGATTGGGGACGCAACCATTCGTAGGAAGTTTATACGCGCACTCTAGATAGTTTGTGTGTGTGCAGCACGTAGCACTTTTAGAACTGCATTCAAATGCAAAGTAAGTCAATGTTAATCTATCTATTTTAATGGACTAAAATTTTTCGTGAATATTTTTAATGAACAGAGATAGTAATAAATGTTTTATTGTCCAGAAAAACGATTCCTTTAAATTTCTTTTTATTTTAGTTGAACTTTCAGCTTCGATTTGGTTCCCTCATCCGTCTGCCGAAATGGTTTGCTGCAAAGAACTGACTTCGAAGAGTTCGCATACTACTTATCCTTTAAATCTTGGTCGATTACATTTGATTGGTAAAATCCAACAGATTTAGCGTTGACTCCATGAGACATTTTAAAAGGGAGGACTATATTCATATATCGTAAGAATGACCCGCCTTGTAAAGTTTTGGAAACCAGCAACAAATAAAGCAGTTCGATTACACCCGGTGTTATGTTCAAGATCGTCATTTCTGAACAGAACTGTGATTGATGTCGCTACAGGACCTTTTTAAATGAGCTAATTTTTGACGTATTGTTTTTAATCTCTTTGACTTCTGGTCCATTTATAGAGATAAGCGTCATCTTGTGGAATAATATTTTGGAACAGCGTAATTTGTCTCAGCCAAGTTCCACAATAATTTCAATTCTTCAATACAAACTCGACATAGGAATTGATCCTAACTCACTCCTTATTTGCATTTCGTGGGATTTTAGTCAGGTAATCCCACAGATCTTCTATTATAACAGCTTGCTCTTTCGGTTTTAAGGCCTTCTTATTCAAACTGAGAAGACAATGCTCTTATTGCTCATACAGCTTGCGCGCAGCACTCGTCTTTTGGTGTACAGCTCTGGTCACACTTAACTTAGCTACATGCTCGTGCCAGCTCTCTTTGTCAAAAAACCGGAGAGACCTCTGGCCACTCTCTGGCTGTGTTCCTAATGGTATTCTACGCTTCATGGTGTTGGCAAAATATCACTTGAGACAGTCTCTTACTTTTACTGACAATTTTCAGGCTTACAAAGCATTTAAATCTTTTTCAAACTACTCAAGAACAACTTCAAACTTTCGGCTCATTTCTTTGATTCAAAGATGAACTGTGACATTTTGTTGGTTGCCAAGAAGTTGCAATACTGTAGAAAAGACACTAAGAAACTAAGGAACTTTGAGCTGCTGGCATAAAGTTTATCGATTCCACTTCGGTCTTAAAATACGAATATTAAAATTAACACTTCAGCGCCAGAATTTTAACCGAAAAAATCATTAGGAAAATGAGAAAACTTGCCGCATTTAATGTTTGTTTAAAATCAGAACTTAAGACTCTGAGACTCAGAGCAACTCGCATGATTGTCGAGATGCCTTTCTTTCCAGAACTTGAGACTTTCTTTTAATAATGATTTACGATATCTTATCATGTATTTGGACATTTTTTCTTCCAACAAGACGCCGCTACGTGCACAAAAAAGTCGTAAATCCATTGCTCTTGTGCGAAGCTAATAAGCCACGAAATGTCGTTAGCATGAATAATAATATTTCCTGAGTGTTTTATGTGCAAAGTTTTTCCTTTTCGTTGCGATAATTTAGTTGCTGTATTCCTTGATTCCATCTTAATTGCATCCAAAAGAAAATTTAAAAAACAAAACTTCAGATAATTGTAAAATTCTTAATTAATTTAATTTCAATTAGTAACAATTTCAACTACATAGCTGTGTCTAGACTGCCGAGGCGCGTTTGGTGTACTCTCTTCATGTGGTCACGTAAGTATCGCTTCTGTATGGTCTTGACTCCACAAATATGACACACAAAATCCACTGTTTTGTCATGGATCTTTTTATGTTTCGTTAGATTGTTCAATGCAGTGAACTTCTTATTGCAGCAGTTACACTCAAATGTCTTTTCCATCTTTTTGTGTTGCATTGAATGAACCGTCAGATGATGCTTGAAATTGAATCCTTTGCCGCACTCGAAACATTTAAATTGATTCGCCTTTGAGTGTGTTTTAGTGTGAGCATACAGTGTGGAATCAGTTTTAAAAGTTTTGCCACACTTGGTACACTTGAATGCCTTCTCTTGGCTATGGACGCTGCGCACATGGTTCAGGAGAACCCGTTTACAAGTGAAGATATTCTCGCATACATCACAAGGGAACTGTTTTTCTGTTATGTGACTAGCATTCATGTGATGTTTCAATCCGCTATTGGTGACAAATGTTTTAGGACACACCGGACACTGGTATTTGTCTGTTGTTTTTGATTTCGTTGTTGTGGGCGATTGAAGTGAGCTCAAGGCGTGTTCCGTCATATGCTTGATGAGGTCATCGCGGGGCTTGTAATTTTTACAGAGGTCACAGCAAAACACAAGATCACAGTGCGCAGCTATGAGGTGGTCGTTCAGTTTCGCCTGATTTTCAGTGTGAATTGTGCAGAAATTACAGGAAACTTCCAGGTCGTTTGGTATTGTTGTTTCCCTATAAAAGACAATATATTTTTATTGTGGCGGATATGAAAACAACAAGTGAAGAAAGGGTTTTGGAAGTCAAAGGCAAAGGGAAGATTAATCTCACAAAAATAAATAGCCAAGAGTTATCGATCGGACGATTTTTCCAAAACAACCGTACGACTGCATTGAAAATATCTATGATTATATTTTTAAACATCTATAGTCACAGTCAACTTTAATTTAAAATAAAAAGCCAAGGACTATTAAGCAAGATTTCACAGAAAAATTAGGATCCACAACATTTGTATTATGACTAGCAAATACAGTTTTGTAAACAAGGATTTCAAGGAATTCTTCTGTTATATTCAATTCAATTCAGCACTGGAAAATGCAAATGACGAGGTTGTTTGGGGTTCGTTTGGTAGTCAGGGCATAGCTTGTTTCTATATTTTTGTTGAAAGAAAAGCACCTGTTTCGGAACAATTATTTACTGGATATGTAGTTGGATTTAAACTGATTTATGTGAAAATACTTTTGCGGAAAACCTTGTTTCATCTCAAGAAGTTTACGGTGCAAGGTAAGATTTTGAAAATACCTTATGCATAGAAACAAATGCGAAAGTTGTGTAAACTCTTTCGCATGACAAATCAAGCATATTTTGTCCTTTTACTAATTTCAGGAAATTCCGAGTATATTTTGCTAGAGAGTTCCGTAAAGCAATTTCAATCGATTGCCTTACATGGTTTGCAAATTGATTAGGTTGTAAATATTTACAATAAAGAAACTTTGCCAGATGTTAATGTCAGAGGAATGTTAAATAAGACTGAGTATGGTTTTCTGCAAGTAATCCGCTTTCCATGAAATCATTTATTCGTTGCTTCGTCATTAATTTGTAGCCTAGGTTTCATGTGATCATTCATTTTACAACTCACATCCAACTGCCTTCTAGTCACAATTTAGATTTTAGATGTCTGAACTAAGAGCGTCTGAGGTAAGAGCGTCTGAGGTAAGAGCGTCTGAGGTAAGAGCGTCATCGAGAGGAATACAATTGTTCATCAAAGTTGACTCCAGGTCTTTCTAAATAAGCAAATTCTTCGACATTTATTGTGTAAGACGGGGGAAAGTTGTTTAAAGTATCCAGGTAAAGGTAAGCTTGCAATTCTGCAGAATTTCGCAGATTAGATTAGATGTCGGAATCTGCTCCGACAGCTTCAATTTTCAGAAGATATCTAGCCGAGTTCAGCTTATGGAATTCATTAATTGGGAATTCTATGTAATCTAAATCAACGGCACAAGAAAACAAAAACATGGAAAAAAACCAATCAACCTTTCCCGCCCAATCTTCGACCATTAAAATAGAACGGCAGCGATGATAAAATAAACTAAATGCGATATTTACAGAATGTTATCATGGGTCTCTTTAAGAGAGTGGAATTGAATACATTCAAAACTCAAAGCTGTCTATTGCCTGCAGCCGTTATCCTAGAATCTCAGAAATTGAAAGACTTGCCTTACTCGGAATGTGCATCAATAACCACACGCTATGTATTTTTCCAAGACGACGCTGTTTTTAAGTTTAGCTGTGATAGTCGATCTCCAAGACAAAAAACTTATAGAAGTCAACTTACACTGTGTGCAAGAGTACAAAAATCAGGTATTTGATATTCCTAACTATTGAGGAGCTTAACAAAACACCTGCTACTTACTTGCTTCCTGCAGTAACTGGCAATAATTTTGTTGTTTCTGGCTTAAAGAAAACAACATCATGTCAATAAATGGATTTCAAACAGAACAATTAATGTTTATACCTTTACTGTTCAACAGGATCTCATTATTTCTGCCTTCAGAGGCATGTATCGAATTTTTTTGCGTCGAAAGCATGACAAATCTCTTTTGCGTTTCCTCGCATCGCTTGTAGAAGTCATTCCAGCTGACAATTGAAGACACACAATCCAAACATAAGTTCTTTGGAAAACAATCATCACTATCCTATATTTGAGTAACCGAAATAATTTTTATAGTTTTCGAAATGTTTTTAAAAAGTTTTTAGCTACCTTTATTGGTAGATACTTATATATTCGTTCCTCATGGTCTTGGAGCGCTTCGAAACGATCCTTCAAGAGCTCACCACATATTCGACACATTTTATTGAAATTCGTTTGGCCCATTTCAAATCAATACGTAAACTTCTAACTGAGTAAACAAACAGAAAACAAGAAAAGAAAAACTTTTAAATGCTTGGAGAAACGGATGCCTTTTGTGCCTGACAGTTCTCCGTGGGCGAGGGTTTATTTACACAACAGAAAATGACGTTTCTCATGCTGCCAGCAAATGTATCCAAGCAAGTTCCATCGTTCGTTCGTGCCACTAGGTCATCAACATTACAAATATTTCTAAACATTTGTTTGGTGTTTTGTACAGAGTCACCAAAAATCACGTGAATCTGGGATCTCGGTGCTGCGAAAAAAAAATACTTTGATGGGTTGCAGAGACTGCTGTGCGCACAGGGAACAAGTGGACAAGTCTCTAAACTCAGAAGCTAATGTTGTTAAGTTGGGCGTTTGAATAATTTCTGAAGATTAGATGAATTATACAAAAATTTGGTTTGTATGCGGTTCTATTCGAAGAACGTTAGGTCTGCCTTAACTCCACTGGTAATCGAAAGCTCAATAGTCTCACCTTCATATTCATTACCGAAGGTGTTTTAAGGAGCAATTGATGTTCGTTTTTCTTATTTAATACCGCCTATGGTGTATTGAAAACATATCTGAAATTGAATTCTAAAGAGAGTTGGCTACTTCTAAGACCGCTTAGATATTCCTATGTCCCAATATCCAAAGTATTTGCCTCCATCAAAGTATGGCATTTCGATATTTTTGTACAATGTCCGTCGGAATGGAAATCACCAAATAGACAAGATAACATACTCGTATGCTAGTGGATAATTAATAGGACTACCGGTTGAAAATGTCGTTATTGCAGACAACTTTCATATCTATTACTCTATTGACCATGACAGCTGTCAAATCAGAAACTTCATGTCATTGTCTAATTTTTTCAGTCTAGGTTATTCGTCATTAGTAAAACCACACAAGTTTTTGTAAAGCCGTAAAATGTCTACATTCGTGCCATCAAAACAACATTTGCGGGAAGTTTTAACATGCTTCTTTCATTTAAAGAAAAAAGCAACCGAAGCGCATCAATTGCTTACCGAAGCTTACCCGGGCTATACTATAGACGTTAGAATGTGTCAGCGGTGGTTTAAACGGTTCAAAGATAGTGATTTCGACACTGATGACAAAGAACGCCCCGGCCTGGTGAAAAAATTTGAAGACCATGAATTGAAGGCATTGCTCGATCAAGATCCATCAAAAACGCAAGAAGAACTTGCAAAATCACTTTGCGTCGCTCAGCAAACCATTTCCGATCGTTTGAAAGCAATGGGAATGATCCGAAAGGTAGGACATTGGGTGCCGTATGAATTGAAGCCACGAGACGTCGAACGCCGATTTTGCATTTCCAGAATGCTGCTTCAACGCCACAAAAAGAAGTCTTTATTGCATCGAATCGTCACTGTTGATGAAAAATGGGTATATTACGATAATGCAAAACGTCGGGCAACGTATGGATACCCCGGACATGCCTCAACATCGACAGCCGTTCAGAATATTCATGGTTCATGAAGGTTATGCTGTGCATTTGGTGGGACTAGAAGGGTGTTGTGCATAATGAGCTGCTAAAACAGAATGAAACAATCACAGGCGAGGTCTACCGACGACAATTGATGCGTCTGAGCCGAGCACTGAAGGAAAAACGGCCGGAAACGGTCGCAAGACACGATAAAGTTATTTTGCAACATGACAATGCTCGGCCACATGTTGCAAATGTCGTCAAAACTTACCTTGAAACGCTCAAATGGGATGTCCTACCCCACCCGCCGTATAGTCCAGTCCTTGCGCCATCCGATTACTATCTCTTCCGATCGATGCAACATGGCCTGGCTGACCAGCACTTCCGTCATTTCGATGATGTCAAAAAATGCCAAACCGGTCGAATTTTTCAGAACGGGTATCCATGAATTGCCAGAAAAATGTGTGGCAAGCGATGGCCAATACTTTGAATATTGAATTTATACCTATTTTTCCTCAATAAAGCATTGATTTTTGAAAAAAACGACATTTTCAACCGGAAGTCCTATTATAAAAATATTTTATATGTGGCGTTGTAAAAGAAAGAGGCAATACTGGTGCGCAATATGAAAACTTTCCTGTGATAAACTCATGTGCAATGTACAAATCCCCAAACATTACTTCATTCAAAAACGAATTTTTTAATGATCTGTTAAATTAGATAGAATCCCTCCACCAGTTCGGTAACAGCTTTATTATAATGAGTGACTCCAATATAAACTAGCCTGATGTAACAGGCACATACACCCGATGCATTTCTAATATTGGGAACGATAATTCTTAAAATATAATAATTAAAAACCAACCAAGGACTCAAAATATAAAAAAACATTAGGTATTGTTCTTAAAATAAAAACTTATTCTTAAGAAGTCTGTCTGAAATCCCCTTGTATATTTTAATTTAAATTTTCTGTAGAGATCTCAAGGATTTGGTTCATGATGAGAAACTACACAAGTAGTTTTCCATATGTTTTAACTTTGTCAAGACATAATGATCCACCTCGAAATATGAAATGGCCTCAACTTAATACTGTATTGGGAGGAAATTGTCCTTCAAGTTCGTTAAACAGTGTCCAACATAGAGAGAAAATTTGGAAGTAGTCTTGAGATCAATAATATTGAAAAACATTAAGGAGTTGATCGATTGAGTGTCGGCCAAACAAATATGATGTGGCCTATGGACCAAAGTCATTTAGTTACTATGCTGACTTAATTTAGGCAAACACTTTGTCCGGAGACGTATGAGCGGCAGTTTATATATTTTTACTATGCTTAAATCTTTTAAAAAAATTGATAACTAACTATAAGTTAAATGGATTTTGATTTTCACAAGCAAACTCATTTGACTTGGATTGAACAAGTGAAAGTGTCCCTTTTTTTAAATCACTATCAATTTAAGCAAAAACCTTTTCAGGCTTTCATTCTGCATATACGCTTCGAATGAAATTAATTTCGATAGTCGATAGCTTGATTTGGTCTCGAGTTATGTGAGGCGATAAAATCTTCTAAACATCTTTCTAAAAACAATGTAATCCGACTACTGAGACCTCGAAACGTGGAGATATGTAAAACTTTTGAAAGCCAAAAATCGGAGCGATTTCAACAACTTTCAGATAGGAAGTTAATAAGTGAAGTGGAACTTCTAAAGTGTGAGACTATGCCGCTTAGACCGCCGCAGTTTGAGGCTTCTAGAGATACCAATAAGAATTGACGACAGTTGCCTATTTTGGGACAGCGCTTTGAGCCACTGGCGGGTCTAAAATATAGGCTTATCTGGGATCTGGTTCGATAAATTTATGATTTTAACAAAGATAACTATACATGCTATTGTTTGTGGAAAAAGCTTTAATCTTGCCATGGGCTTTTATAAAAAAAAAGTAAAAAATCTAGGCGCATAAAGCTGGCACTCAGGTACTTTCAACCATGGTGGAGATCCACCTAGGCAACATTTGCTACTTCAGTTTGTCAAAACAACTAGGATCTAAACTCCTAACACGTCCTGCGTTATGGAGCCGAATTTTCGATGATCAGCATAGCAGCTTTGCAAATAATGGGATCTTTCGAAAGAAAAAGCATTCATTCTATATTGGACGCTATCTACAAGAAAAGCGAATGGAGGAGAAGGCATAACCTCGAGCTGTACGAACTGTATAAAGATGTGGATCCAAGCCACCAGCTTCAAGATCGAGTAGTCTGAACCTTCAATGCAAGGATCTTGGTCTTACCAACTAGAAACAGCATGTAAAGGACCGTCCAGGGTGGAAGGCATCTCTAACTTTGGCTCTGATCCTTCAAGGATCGTTTGCCGAGTAGCCAGAATCAGCACGGTCTTTGACATGACTATGAACTATTTAATAGCAGCAAACTCAATAGCAGTTTACAAGTGACCTGCTGGACGGCCCTCGTGCACTTGTACATTTGTGGGTGCCCCGTATGGTGCAACTTGTGAGCCCTCGAAAGACGATGCACAACGGTAAAGATCTTTTAAGGACTCCGTAATGATTGAATGAGAATGAATACTTCGCTCTAAACAAAATAATATTCATATTTAAGCTTTTTAGTACAAAAATATTTAGTTACTTGTGCAGCTTAAAATGCACTACTTATGCACCTGGTTTCTGAAAATTGATTGATCACGGGTACCAAGAAAACTTGGTCAAGAAAACTAAAAGCATCGTTCCTGAGACAATGGGGGATGAAAATCCTGTAAGAATAAAGTGAAACCATCAAACAATTTCCAAACTTAAGGAATGCATGGACGTGTAAGCAAATTTATTTTTTATGAATATTTGAATTAAAATGAATTGAACCAACTCGTCATCTCCGGTAGGAAAATATCAACCACGAGGATTTATTTTCTTTCCATTCGCACATAAGGCACGGGAATAAGTTTTCCATTATCCAAATAATAGGAGCCATTTAATATCATTCGCCTCACGGGTATTTTCCTGTGGATGAATAGTTTAAAATCAAAAAAGTTTGCCAAATGTGAATTCCCCCGTGCATACTCTTTCTTATACTCCAAGTAAGGCTTAATGACTAGAACTTGTTTGGGTACATTCTCCAAAAATCGATTCCATTTGCATCTGAAGTATTTGTTCCGATTTAATGAGAACGTTTCCTGCAATTCCTCTTTACTTGCATTTACGTCACAGACTTTCTCCTGAATTTTGTAGCTTTCAGCTACTGCTTTCGTTTCTTTCTTTAGCCTAGCAATGGACACATCTTCTGCAAGTAGAAAATTTGGTTCACAGGACCATGAGCGGGGTGGCATTGCTTGAAAGCTCTTAAATTTACTTTTGTGCGCAAAATGAGTGAGATTTTTGAATGACTGATTTTTGAGGTCTTTTTCGCAGGTAGAAATAGTATTTTCGAAAACAGATTAATTACAGTATTCATAGAAAAATTGGTAATAAAATGGACAGCAACGATCCAGCAGAGAGTCTTTATATTAAATGTTCTTCGAGAACGTAAGAAGTCAAGTTTGGAATAGAAGTAGAAAGTAGAAAGTTTTCTATTAACAACGAAACCAAGGCTTGTAGCAACTTCTTCTAGATTCATTCGAGAACCAGACGGCCAAATATTGGGAACAGTTGTAAGTTCAATTGTCCTGTTGGAGATAGGTTTAGCTTGGCATTTTTTTGGATTAAGTAAAAGTCCATTATTTACAGCCATCTCTTTAACCATCGTTTAACCGCAAAACAAGCTCATCTAAATCATTTAACATCATCTGCATACAGGTGAATAAATACATGCTTACAAGCTAATGGCAAGCAGAATAAGATGGCGCCTAATATAGATTCCTGAGGAACGCCACGCTTTAGGAATCTTAGCGCAGAACATTTGTCTCCAACAACGACTCGTTGTGATCTGCCGCTTAGCTAGTGAAACACTTTTAAAAGGCTTAAATTGAAAAATCTGAGGTCAGGCTAACCAACACTTTTTCAAATCCAAATTCAAAAAATAATGTTTAATTTACGCATAGCTTTTTGACAATGAAATATATTGCAAATATGTATAACACAATATTAAGCACTAGCTACCAAGGCAATCCTACTCTTAGTAAATATCAATTTACAGAGTGAATGAGGTCAATATTAATTTATACACTACGGTTCACATGAATAAAGGCACCACTTAAATTTCATTAAACAGTGAAATTGTTGGTCTATTATAAATACTGTTTCAGTATCTCTCCGGAGAACACAATTCCAAAATTACTTTCATTTACAAAGTTACGAGATTTTTCTAAAGCTTGTAAAAAGGTTCAGAAAATTAAGCAATCAAATTGGTTCGCATGATTAAGGACAATGGCAACAATTAAGGAAGATTTATTTTTGTTGGTTGTCATTTGAATTTATGATTCAATTAAAAAGTTAGTAATATGGAAAGCCACCGTTTTCGTAAATTATTTCAGATATGCAGTATGGAAATATTTTATGCAATTTAACTTTATTGTGACCCTAGCAGACTTATACCACGGAGAGTTGATTCTAGATTTATTGTCGAACTGATTCCTTCCTTCAAATCATGTGAATATGATGACCCGAGAACTCGCGCATTATGGATTGGTGCGTTATGCTGTTGCAAAATCCAAAGGTCCAAACAACTTGTTCAACTTATGAAAAGCTGACTCCAATATTCTTTGTATCTGATTCCTGTTTTTTCAATGCTCTGAATATTTAGCTCAAGTGCTTCATGCTATTTGTTCGCTCCATAAACCATAACATTGTTCTTTGCGCAAAACGTGAAAATAGAAGGTTCATCTAAATGAAACTTCTTTTCATAAGTGAAGACTACCATTCGTCAGTCATTTTTAATTTGACTCTGATCTACAGTCCAAGCCATTTTTCGCAAATTTTAGTCGAAGATTTTGACCACGTCATTTAAAGGCATTTTTTTATTAACTTAAATTTGGCCTCATATATTCCAGCCTCGAATTAAAGTTTTGATTTGGAGTGCATGCAATCGGAGTCCCATCGTAATATAAACTGTAAATGTCCTTCCTTTATATTGCTTTTCAAAAGAATCAGGATATTTTAAATAAATCTCAACAGAAGCTGCACGTCACCATTTGCGATGTTACAGTTTGAATAACCTTTCGAGTGGTAAACGTCTATTTTTTTGCTTTCACGATTGGAGTTAAAAATTGTCCAGTGCCAATTTTTGGTCACTACTCATCTATTTAACTTTGTCCTTCACTAATCTATAAATTTTCACGAATTTCCTCAGCAATTATTAAGTCTTTTAATGGAAATAGAGCTTGAAAATTATAGACTTTTTAAATGTTTTCTTCGGACCGTGTTCTTAGAAGCTCTGTTAGGGTAGCTGCGCAAAGAAGGATATGCCCTCTCGATAGAGTTGCACTATTGTTGCATAAATGGCAGGCTGGAGGTTGTGCCTTGGACATGCAGTGACTGTTTGTTCCAAGCAGGGTTGGATGAAACATTTTAACATGTCATTTGTGCAGTTAACTGGGAATTAACTTTTTTTCGTTTTTGGGATTTATAGTGGAGTCACCATAAGGTTTTCAGGAGTTTACTCTTTTAAAGTCAAAATATTTATGAAGTGTAAATGTGTCGCAACATTATCAGCTGCCTCATTGACCTCTATACCGTAGAGGCCTGGTATCCACATAAGATTTAATCAAGTTATTCCCACGTCCAAGCATGCCAAACGTTGCAATTTAGCGAGCCTTTCGGCTACATTCGTTTATGATTACTCTATCTATCCTATTAAATGCCGAAAAGAAGGGTTGGTTTCATTATGCGGGACTTCTCAAATATCTGAATATCCAGTATGTCTCAAAAGCTTTAGTAGCACATTCTTCCAGAATTTTCTTCCAGTTCTTTGATTTCAAGTTTAGTATCTCCAATCTCAGCGATGTGGAAATCAATTATTTTAGTAATTTTCGTGAAGAGGCCGGGCTATCCCAATATTGTCGCATATTTCGGAACAGAAGTTTTGCCACTATTTCTTTTTGACTGTTCTGGTTAAATTTTTAAATTTGAATTTGCTGGCCTTGTAGATTTACCAGTCTCCTTTTTGGTTTGTTCTTTTTGCCTTTTTCGTTTGTTTGTACCACCTTGTTCCGCATGATAAGTGCTGTGATGTCTGAAAACATAGGAGACTGGAAAAGAAATATTCAGAGATCATTTATACGTCAATCTAACTCTTAAAAGGCGATGCCTTAAATGTTGAGTGACTAAAATACTTCATTAAAATATGCACAACCCCTACAAAAACTAGGAAAGAATGAGCAACGCTGGTGCTTTTTTTTACTTATATTATGACCATCACCCTTTAGGACAACATTACTTTACGATTAAAAGTTTTTAATTTGTTCAACCCTTTACAATTGGCATATTCTGTGGCTTGGTACAACCCGAGAGATGAAATTCGTTGCAATAATTGAAATTTAAAATATTTCAACTGCCCACACTTTACAGCAGCCGCTGTATCAGGAGCCCGTTTAAAACCCAACATACTCTCCACACTTGCCAACTGTCAGTTGAATGACTTTTGCGGCGCAGGTAAACAAACGTTCTGGTAGATGATTTTTTGTTTTTATTTGGCATTGGCACTTGTTTTTCAACTTTGCACACCGTTGTGGGTCGTAAACAAAATTTGGCTTGCGAAGAAAGACCCTTTTTTTTAAATAGTCTCGTTACACTTGCATAGCTTAATTTAGTGAAAATGGCTACGTTACCGCCACGCAAGAATCCAACACCTACAAGGATCTCCAAGCAGCATCTGACGCCAATGCAGACACTGCTACAGATGGGATTCCAAAAGCACAGGGCGTAAGTGTAACAGGGTATCGATTTTCTATTTCAACCTGAATTGCTTACATGAATTCAGGGTCATTTTTTATGGTGCTTGAATGAAAAATTGCTGATACCAATTTTTTTTTTGTGATTTCAGAGAAAAGGCACTTGCTTCGACCGGCAACCGAGGTGTGCAGATTGCCTCCGATTGGTTGTTGGCTCATGTCAATGATCCCTCGCTAGACGAGTGTATACCACGAGAATACATTTTATATGCTTGCCCAACGGGACCTTTTCTAGATCAATTGGAAGAGTTCTGGACGAAATCACGCTTACTTTGCGGCTGGAATGGAGCACACAATTATGTACCACACATTACATTGGTTTCGTTTTTCAAGGTATTGTGTAGAAATTTATGAAAATTGATATCGAGTGAATAAGGCAATGGTTGTCTGGTTTCGTGCTAGCAGCTGAACTTAAATCTGATACCATCGATTTTTTGCTCAGCCTCAAAATCATCATTACCGATTATAATTAGCTGTTTACTCGAATTTCAAATTTGTGATGTAATCAAGAATTGCTGTCCTTTATCTAATGGAAAATCTGTAACTAACTAAGCATGACCTTAGTAACGTTACTCAGTAATAGCTGGAATAAGTTGTGATGTTTATCTTTATTATCTGAACTTGGCTATGTTTCACTATGGTTCAGGAAAATCTTAAACCACTTTAACACCCTCTACATTGCCTTTATTAGACCGCTCCTTGATAATGCTTCTTAAGTCCGGTCACTAATATGGAATAATAATTGCGCTCATTGTTTTGTGAGGGCAAGGACTCGCTTTGATGAGGGAGGTCATTCGTTTTGGGAATTGTTTGATGTTTTACCGTGGCTTCCTCGATCATCGAATTTAAATCGGATTGAGAAGCGTTGGCTTGAGTTGTAGATCCAAGTTGCCAAGTCTCACACTGTAAATGTCAACAAGTTGTGGAGAATTGTCCAGGTCCAGAATGTTGGTATTCCATGCCTGTCGAAAAATGGCAGAATTTAGTAGATTCTGTGAAGAGGAGAATTGAAAATAGAGGCCAAACTTTACAATAAATTAACTGCTTTAATAAAGTGAAAACAATTTTATTCAAGCTTTTTCTTCACTTTTCTAGGTGTTGCTAAAATTTCGCAAACATCTTCAGATTAATTAAACTCCTGATCAAATATTTCTTACTCGCGGATATACATTGACTGCTGCGCACGAATTCTTTCATCTCAAAAATGAAGCATGAATTTAGATTCGCTGCAAAAATAAAAAAAATTGAAAAGTTCAAAGCAATAGTTTCTCTTTCTTCAAGTTTTCAACAAGCTTCTCCAGCGAGCTCGGTTCCTAGTTAGCACAACAAGTTGGTTGAGGTCCCCTTCCAGTTGTGTGCACCATCTGAGTCTTGGTCTTCTACTATGTGGATTCAAAGACTTTCCGGGCCGGAGCAGTGGGGTCCATTCACCCTACATGATCGAGTCATCTCAGTCGTTGGACTTTTATCCTTTTGGCTAGGTCGATGTCGTTGAATCTTTTCCTCTACTCATCGTTTATGCAGACTGAAACATAGATTACAAGAAGAATTATTCTTTCGAAACAATCCAAAGTCGTATGAGAGTCTTTGAAAATGTCCTTGATTCTGCACCATATAGCAGGGTCGGAATGATGAAAGGCTAACAGAGCGAAATTTTATTTCTTCGAAAGAGGGCTTTACTGCACAATTGCTTTCTAAGCGAAAGAAATTGCGAATAGCAAGAGTTATTCTGCGGTTGAACTCAGCGCTGGTGTTTCTCTCTTTATTCAAAGTAGAGTCTAGGTCCCTAACTACCTCACTAACTCATTCTTTGATGACAGCATATACTTTGATTAACCCTCGTTGACCGCATCTGTATCAATACACACAAATGCAATACTACTGACTTGAGCTCTTGAAGATCAGTTTAAGCTGTTTGTTTTTCCTGTGGCTCGATCCTCTTTATCATCGTAGAACGTTCCCTTGAAGTCGTTGATACCATCACTATAACTTTCAAATAACCCCAAGCCTTGTTGTTTGAATTTATCTTAACTAAAGGCCTATATACTTTACAGGCTCCTGACGAATGTGCCCTACAACTATCGAAGGCCTTGAAACAAATCGTTGACATGGCTGGTGCCTTATTAGATCGACCAATTAAATTAGAATTGTATATGAGTCCTAATTTTATGGGATTCTTTGTCGCCGAAGATGATGCGAACTACTTGAAGCGATTGGCCCTGCAATACGTCAAGGAAGTCTCGAATTCAAGTAAATTTTTAACATTTTTATTTTCTTTTTGTTAATTTCGAACAAAGTTTGTTTATCTAATTTTTGTTGTTTTTTTTTTCAATTTTTGCTAGTTTTGGTTTTGGTTTTGATTTCGGGGGAATAGCGCTTCAAGGGAAAACTAACAATTGTTCTTCTCTTTATTCTTTGTTTCTCTTTTGATGGGATCTATCAGTTATAAGCGATACTTATGAGCAACTCGATGCAATTGTGGCGTGTTTCCCATGGTGTGGGGCAGTTTCGTCCGGTAACCGATGCATACCGCGCAGCAGCCGATGTAAGAAATTAGTTATTTGACTGAATGTTCAACTCTTTTGATTGTTTGAGAGTGAATTGTTTTTGGCATGCCTTTAAGTGCGTTTTATTTTTTTCTTTAAATTAGTCTATCTTGCCACTAATATTTCTGTTTAACATGTTTTAAGAAACAATTGATTATTTTGTTGCATGTCTACAACGATTTAAGTATCAACCGCCTGATGAATATGATTTATTTAATATTGAAATAAAATCAATTTAGTTTATGTTTTTCTATTATTATCATTGCATCTTAACAAATATATTTGGCTTTGTCGAACGAGAATCGTTGTAAATTTCTTAGCCCGGAGATACTTCTAACTTTAACACTAGAATGGCGAAAAAAAACCTAATTTCAAAACCCTTTGTATTGGATCAACAGGACTCTCAGTCCTTTAGGGGCTAATTTTTTCATTTTAATGTGGAATGAAGTGATTCAAATAGTTTTTGCTGAAAGTGTAAAGGAATATAGAAAAACAAGTAAGGCCCAATGCACACGGGGCAACTTGAAAAAAAAAAAAACTCGGTTGGCGACTCGAGTTACAGACCAGTTACGGTGTCTTCACTTCACATACGAGGAATCTCTTCAAAAATCAAAATCTCTATAGCGATCAGTGTCGTCATGGAATCCGTCCATGACCATTTTTCAGGAGACTCGAGCGATGATAAAACCATCATGTTATATTTCTATCTCAGGAGGAGGAGAAGAATAGTAAGAAGGTTTTGAGTACGCCCCTACCTTGAAAACAATTTGCAGAACCATTGGTTGCCGCTAAACTGTAAGAACATTCTGATTCAAAATTTGAAGCAATCTTCAGAACGACTTAAGAAAATTATTTGGAACTGGTTGGTCTGTTGTTCGCTCGTCATCGACAAACTAGAAACTGATTTCAAAAAGCCTGCGGATGCTCGCTCGACATTCGCATTCCATAAGCGGCTTGGCCCAAAACCCTTCCCTTTCTCCACGCCTCAACCATTTCTTTTGGCAAACACGCTGCCAAATAAGCCATTCTGTCGAATTCCACCGTCTCCAATGACGAGCAATTGCTTCACTGGCGCAAAAACCACGTCAGTATTCGTGACGTCACTGCCTGCCAGTGGTCAGTGAATTCATTGTCAGTAATGTATAGGTTTTAGTCACACTTTCGTTCAAAATTGGAATAGTGTACCAGTCATGCAAATTTCGGCCCGTAAAAGTTCTTTTTCGTCACTCGCGATTACTACCACTGGTTGTTGGGTATTGTTGAGATACACTGCTTGCTTGAGCTCCTCATCCCATTTTCCTTCCTCTCCTCTCTTTACCACGCGCTTTCTTGGATGCTGGAGCTGTATCTCATCATCATCCGGCTCTTCCGACTATAAATTAAAAAATAATAAATAAAAAATTGATTTTCTCGGATCAAATTTGTCGAAAAAAATATTATTCACATACCTCAAATTCCTCCTGAGCCTCCTCTTCTGCAAAATACTCCTCATCACTTGAAATATCTCAAGATTCAACGGTATCTTCATACTCTTTGATTGAGTAAGCTGGCTCTCCCTACTCCAAATCATTAAAATGAAATGATCGTCAAGGTCCCAAGCCGTAAACATTATCCGCTTTCGTTCGGCGCGAGATTCAAACCGCTCTGGGTTGTTTTTTTACCCCGCGATACCGTTCTAGGGTTAAGGTTCGTCTTTCAAATCGATTCCTTTATTTAAAAGCGACTTGAGCGTGTACCAGAGTGCTTATCTCAGAAATGGGGACTAAATATTCTGCATAGACTTCCGCCTTATAAATACGTGGAATATCAGGAAACCACTTTGATTTCTGGACAAATAACCTTATCTTTCTGACATCCATTTGGATATATTCGTAAGCAGAGTAGATGTGAGGGTATTTCCTTTTCCTCTTCATCAACGCATCTGCTACAGTCGTCATTATTCGGTAGTCCTAATCTTGCTGCGTGTCTACCCTTGGCGCCTGTTAGTTTACTCACATTTTTGAGAAGATTCATTTTTGGCCGCGTTCGCCTCGTGTAATGGCAGGACTTGAGGCAATTCCATCACCCAAAAGCCTTGCTAATTACCAGCTCTCATATTTTGCTTTTCACTTTTGCTATTGACACTTTAATATCCCTGCGTCCAGGAGCCCATTGTTTCGATATCTCATTAAAAGACAGACGGCAGAGTCTTACCGACCTAGATCTTAAAATTGGTGATTCGAGTGTCCCTTATGCTGCTCATGTATCGGTGTAGATTACGATGCTGTCTCCTGATATCGTTTCAATCAAATAGCGGCTTCATGAATATATCCGTAGTCTCCACCTGGAAGACACTGCAATAGTTCGGTAGCCTAAAGAATTGGGTTATCTGGAGTTTTTCCGAGAAATTACCGCCTTTCATTTCTTTGACACAAATGTCAATTGGAGTGAGGGGTATGATCGTTTCAAGCGCTGCGGTTTAAGACCAAGGTATTGGGTCTGTCTGATAGTCAGTATGTGACCTTTGAGCTTTGGTGGATCGATTGAGAAGAGTACCAATTCAGACTTTGGTGAGTTTACACCCAAGCAGCATTTACCGGTCCAGTTCGATATCACCTTCTGTGCGTTTTCCATAGGGTCCCTTATTTGAGGGTATTGCCCACTTAAACTAATGGCGATGTCGTCCGCATAAACGATGACCCTACATCCACATTATTTCAATGATAGGAGGCTATGATTAACTGTAACAAGCCATAACTGTGGTGAGAGCATTCCACCTTGCGGATTCCCACTCTTCTTTTTATGTGACTGTTTCCGAATTCGGTTTGGATTTCACTGCAGGCGACAATTAATTTTGTCCAGCGGCTTATTTCATTCTATATTTGAGCAGAAGTCTTTTCAGCATTGTTTTTTGATCTTTTGATCATGGTTTTATAAGACTTTAGGATTTCTTGTACTTTTGGCTCAGTTGAATAGCGATCTGCTCAGTTTCCTTTGCAGCTACAACTCTGCCGTCCAACCCGGTGGTTTAGTGTTTTTTGTGAGCCTGCTTACCAGGCACAATTTGGTTAGTGCCCAGTCAATGGCCCTTGTGATGTGATTCGCTGTGTATTCTATATCCTCTGGCAAAGTTATATTAATATTGGGTTCGCTTCTAGGGGATGTCTTTAAAATCACGTTGTAGCGCATCCAATTTGTTTTCCTTGATATGCAGTCCTTCACGATTTTTATTTATCGTGGCTCAACGTAACTCTGTCCACACCTCTTCATTCGCCATTGTTTTTTTTTTGATTATTTAGTTTATTCTTGTTAAATTTAAAATCGCATTAGACCAGAACAACATCGCTGCGTCAATGTGTTTATCGCGATTAAAATGACACCCAAGTGGAGTTATATAAAAGCAATAAAAACTGCAATTTTTAATCAGCGTTGAAATTATTTCAATAAAATTACAAGTACTTGCTTAATTGTTTACTTTATGGTATTTATTTTACATCGAAACCAACGAGTAATTAAGAATCTAATCTGCCATAAATTTTGCAACAAATGACAATGAAAATATAATAAAACGGTCATACTTTATATGAAAAAGTATGAAAAGAAAATTTAACCGGCAGAGTTCATTCATTCAATAATTTTACGCGTACGTTCAGGTACAAATTGTTCGCATACTAAAAGAAGTTATTATTATATAATAACTGTTCAGTTTTCAAAAATGATTGGGTGATTTTGTATTTGTTGTTAAAAAGTGTAGTGTTTCTTGGAATGAGTAATGAGCATTCATAAATCCTTCTCCTTATCATTCTTCACGCTCTGTACGGGTGCAATAAGAGGATAGCCATAATCCCTTGAGAGCTTACAAATCATATAAACATCAAAATAAAATTGAGCAAAGTGCATCCGGTATAAATATTCGTTTAAATAGTTTTTGAACACTTAGTTTTTTCATAAATCGTCATTGTCCGTAAGTCTTCCAGCGCAAGAATATGAAAGTGTTAAGAATCAGAAGTGCACTCGATCCCTCCGTTTTGTGAATAGAATTGTGTCTTCGATCCGTAGGGAAATATGGAAAGATTCGAGTAGCATTTCCAGCAACTACTAGACGATTATGTTTAAGAGAGAGAGAGAGAGAGTGTGTAAGGATATGAGGAAGATTCGACTTCAGCCTACGTAGTTGTCCTCCCATCCGTAAGCCAAATTAATGTGATAATAAAATTAACCTTAAATCATATTACTCCAGATTTGCTCTCTTCAACATTATGTCTGAATAGATATTTTAATGGGCAGGTGTCAACATGGAACCCGTTTATTAATCAATTCAATTCAAAATATATTTTTATTAAATTATTCATAATTACTTTTATGTTAGACGAAAACACTTAAAACTATCTATTGGCAGAAGAAGAAAAAGAAAACTTACAAACAGGAGTACCGTAAAATATACTACCTTAAACTTAATACCACTATGTTCCTTTTGTGTATTTTATTATATTTAAGTGGTTTATAATTTTTTCATTAAATCAAACCTTAGAGCTAAGGACTAAATCTAATTTTACCTTTGTGAGCCTGCCCGGCTGATAGGACATGCTATCTTATAATTAATTAAGAAAATGACGAAAAAGTTTTCTCGTGACTGTCAATCCACAAAAACTTCTGGTGATGTTGCTCGACACCTGCTTTGTCGCGGTCTGAAGCCTCCCTACTTAACCGGCGATCGTCCAAAGAGCTTAACATGTGCGACGTCTCGATGGTAATTGATTCGGCTACATCGGGAACGCTAATTTCGAAATAGAGGAAAGTCTCGGGGTGAGTAAGGCCGTCAAGGTGCACTTTCTCGTTGTACAATAAATTGTGATAATAACTCCCGGAGATAAGTTATTGCTCGAGGACATTACTCTTGCAATGTGTCTCCGAATAAGCTTGATCAGAAAATTATCCACTCTTATGCGGTTGGCCCCGTTGTACAGAGCCTCATAAGGATAGAATCTCTTGGACTAAGACTCCGGAGTCCTTTATAAATGGAGACCAGCTCTAAGACATCGTTCCTCGAAAACCATTTTCCACTAAGTTTGCGTTCACACACGACAATCAATATGCAAGCATAGACCGAATGAAGGCCGTTTAGCAGATCAGCTTTACCTTAGCATCGAGTTAGCTGCTGTGAAACAGTCTCTTTGTCAAGGCAAAGGTCGCTTAGGCTCCGGATAGAGCAGCAACTATTTGTTTGTTAAAATAAAGATACTGATCAAGCCAGACCGCAAGATATCGATTCGCTAGTGTCCCTTTTTGTCCAAAGATAGCGAACTTTCGCCACTTCGTTCTGGTATCCCTAGTAGGCAAAGTTGTTGAAAGTTGATCTTTCGGCGATTCAATTTCAAAGATCGCAGCAGAAGTTTCCTTTCATATCTGGCGTTAATGATGTCGTCGTCCTTCGACTGTGGATATATTTTTCCTTTTCTTTGTTGTTCTCGCTCGACAATCCTTGCCCGTTAGAGATCACTTACTCCCCAAATGAATCTTTTGTATCTAGTGTATTATATAAAATATTTACAATTGTTTACTATATAATTGCTTCCACCTGTTAAGTTTCAATTCTAGATAAGATTAAGTGTACGACTTTTAAGCTCCATAATATTTGAAAATTAACAAAATTGTATTATTGACTTAATGAATGTGAACGAATGTATGTTTTGTTAAATTGGTATGGATTTGTGTATGTTGATTTTTCTTCACTTTGTTATTTGTGTTATTTTGTTTTTTTTTCTTTTTTCTGTGTCTGATTTTTTTTTTAGCAATATCATTGGAGCCGCACGTTAAATCACTTCACTTGACCCTAGCCTATCAGTTCCCGCAGAGTCAGTTCAATGCACTGAAAACATTAGTGGAATCATTAGATCCATCTTGTGCATCAAGTTGGGAACTTCGGCTATACTCACGCGATCCTAGACTAGCGACAAAACAAGTAAACATACAAATGCATATTATCTTGGAATTTTTCGAAATAAAGCAATGATGCGTTTTTAAGATACGATTTGATTTGGTATTTCTGCTTTTAGGTGCACAAAGTGCTTTACCCGCATAGTCCTCATGAAATCGATGAACTTGAATTGAGAATTGGTGATTTCATTTATTTGAACAGTGATTCTTTGGATAACTCGTGTGATGGATGGGTTGAGGGCATTTCGTGGTTGACTGGAATGACGGGATATTTGCCGGTGAATTACACTGAACGTACGGCTGAATCGGATGCCTGGACTATGCACAGAATTGTTCAGTTGTCGAAATCTATAACGCCATCGTTGACATCAGTTGAGGAAATCGATATCGTTGATGGAAGGAGTATATCGACAGAACAAGACGAAAGGAGGGAAATACATCAAGGTAAGAGTCGAAAAGTGTTATCATAAATTATTTCAGAGGAGGTAGAATTTTATTTCATAGCTCTCAGCGATCGGGTAATCCGCAAGAGTCCGCCGTTGTATCTTGGTTGGTTGGTTAAATGGTTACGGTGAGCCTTATTTGTTCCCATTTTTCATTAATGGAAAAGTTCATGGTTAAGTGGAGAGTTGGTCAAGGGATTTTCATGGAGCGGCTCGATTTTTGATTTCGGGAAATCTTTTCATTCGTTTCGCGAAATCCATGATCTCAGCGGTCCCTAGTATTTTCTGTCGTGGTCTCGCTGCTGCTGGGCAGTGGCAGAGTATGTGCTCCAGATCTTCCTCTCACTGCTTTTGCGTGTTGAGGTTTCTGTGATTCCGACTCTATGTAAGTGGAGATTTAGGTTAATGTGCCCTTAATTCCCAGTCCCGCCACAAACCGTAGATTCCTCTAGCTGAAGCTCAAAGCTCGTTTCGCTACTGGGTCAGTCGATTAATCTATTAAAGATGTTATTGTTCTGCACGTTGTTCAGTTGACGCAGTGATTTTTGCATTCCTGGACTGCCCAATCGTTTGCGGGACGCCTATTAGAATTTGCTTCTCCCTTACTTTAAAGGAGGTGACCGTTTTTACTCCAGTTTGTGTTGCGAACTCTTCTGCAGTAAACCCTGCTCCTGATTAATTGGTATTTGAGAGCCGTCAGTAGATATAGTGATTTCACCGCGTTTTCTTCTTTCCATTCGTCCGAGAAACTCTGGTTTCTGAAGTTGTTGTTAGAGGTTAAAATTTTTTCGACTAGGTCGCTTTGGCGAACAAGTAGTGGTGTCCTATGCCCGATGTTTTTCCTGCCGTCAAAGTGACCCAGTGCCTTTTGCCTTTGTCTTTTCACTTCCAGTTGTTCTAGTGTAATGTTTACAATTGCTTCTAGGTGTTATAGTTTCGTTTCGTTTTCAAGCACAAATATTAGCATAAAAAACAGGTTTATAAATAAAGGAAATATCTCCTTAATGAATACACATTGTTTTGTGCCCAAATGTACAGGATAGCGCATACGAAAATTTATGGTTTTCTTACACCCTCACATTATTTTAAAGATAATATCTCTTAAATGGTGCTCTTTCTGCTGTTCTTTCACAAGCGTTTTCCATTACATTTCTTATTTTTTAGGTAGCTCCAGGGAAAAAATCTGGAGCCGTTAAATCGAGCGAACGCGGTGGTCCGTTAAAATCAGAAAAAAACGCGATATTATCCAATCAAAAAAAATTTCCCTTAGAAGAGAGCTACTTGGACGAGCTGTGGGAGCTGTGCCTCCATCTTGTTGGAACCACAATTCAGAATTGTTCTCTACCAGAGGTATTGGCCCGGCATTGAAAGCCAATCACATCAACCGCAACTTGTTCATCGTTTTGGAAAAAATGTGCTTCAATTTTTCTTTCTGAGGTTATTCCAAACCATACTGTGGATCTAAGTGGGTGCATTTGACGTTCAATAATTATTTTTGGATTTCCGATGCCCCATATTCTGCAATTTTGTTTAGTCACGTTACCGTTGAGGTAAAAATGGGCCTCATCAATCATTAAGAGTTTGTGATTAAACTCGTTGTTCTCTCGGAATATGTCTTGAAAACGCCGAGCATACTGAATTCGTATTTGTGGATCATTTATTTTCAACTCATGAACCAATTCAATCTATATGGCAAAATGTGTAACTGCTTTAAAATTCTTTGCAAAGACTGCCTAGACCTCAACAACTGCTGTGAACGTTGCCTGGTGGTAGTTTCGGGGTTTTCCTCAGTACTTGCTTGCACCCGAGTAATGTTCACATCATTTCGAACTTCCAGCATGCGGAAAATCACAGACAGCCCCATGTTGCTTAAATCGCGGGACCACTCGGTAAATTTTTGGAGCCCTAGGCGCTTTTCGAACATGAATGAAATTTCGATATAATTTTTGTGTCGACTTTTAAAATAAAATTGAACCACTTTGGATCTTTGTTCCGTGCAGAATCTTTCCATCACAAATTTCCCAAGTTTTTCAAAATTAATTCTGAAAACAGAAAAGTATTCAATAATTAAATCCTAGCGTTTCTTATGCGAAACTCTGTAGATACACTAAGAATACGCAATACAATACAATACACATTTTGTTTTAATTTTCTTTTGCATTTACTGATAATAGAAATAGAGTACAAGTAACCAAAAACTTTGTAAGGAATCTTTCTTCCCTTGCACGTATTCCACTTTTAAGAATTCACATTTTGCAATCCCATTTGTGTCCGTTCAGGAGATATATCTCTGCAATTCCATCCTAATTCTTTACATAATCGAGCCTTCAGTAAGTATTCATAATTATAATAAAAAAAATACTCAGTGCACCCAGTGTATTTCGTCGTTTTTCAGATAATTTTCAACATTCAACTCTGAACTCACAGCAAGAGCATAAAGATTCAGCACCGACCCAGCGCCTACTCATATTTATTCAAATAGATTCAAGTTTACACTTCTCAACTCTAATCTGTAGAATACCCTGAATCTGCATTCATGAAGACCTATTGTTCCTAGCACAACAGATCTATCTTCCACCTTTTTTCGTAGAATGCGCGAGCAGCTCTCGTCGTTTGCAGCATCCTCCAGTGAAATCCTTTATTATTAGTCCCTGGTTGGTGGTGCTATAATGAAGGCTGTGTTTGCTTTTATATTTCCGAAATCGCCGAGTACGAATCTAACATCATGATTGGGGCATTGCTCGTCACAGCTTTCTTTGAAAGTGTCATCATTTTCTTCAGTTGGTACAAGCAACCAGATGAGACGGCTGTTAAAGAATTTAACGCTAATGCGTATTATACATTTACTTTCAATAAAATAGCTGCCTTTAATCTGACTCTTAAAATATTCACTTTTTGCAAACCCTCTTTCGGTTGTTCCTTTTCGTATTTTCTTTTTCATTGCGACCCGCTACAATTCAAATCCAACGTGCATTGAGGACATGTCTCTCTGCTCCTTAATTTTCCTATTGCTCGTATTAGAAATCGAGTGTACTCGTAACGTCTAAAATGGATTACAAATATATTTCAGACACTTTACATCACGACATAATAGAAGGCTCTTCATTTACGGAAGAATCCGATCTTAGTGCGGAACGTTTTCTGAGAAAACCAGTAAATCGTTGCGTCGAAATACCATCAGTTCTGAACCCGAACCAACCACCGACAGAACTCGAAATGGACGAAGATATAGACAGCCACAGTGTGCAATCCGAAAAGAAGGACCCGTGCAGATCACCAGCAAACAAAAACCGCAAAATATACATCATGCGTCATGGAGAACGTGTGGATTTCACTTTCGGCACATGGATCCCTTATTGCTTCGATGAATTCAACAATTACGTGAGAAAGGACCTCAATATGCCGAAGTCATTACCAAAAAGGTAAGTTCGAAACGAAACAGTTTCTATGATTGATTATTATTTGAACTTTAGGAAAAACTGTCCTGAGGGCTGGCAAAATGATTCTCCGCTTACAAATATTGGCCTTTTCCAGGCGAAATTAGTTGGCGAAGCTATGTTTGAGGCGGGAATCAAAGTGGATTATGTTTATTGCTCACCAGCATATCGTTGTGTACAAACATGCACCAGTGCTCTGGAAGGTGACACTAAATAAATTGTGTGTGAAAGCTTTTTTTGTGCAAGTAATCGGTATTATAGGGTTACGGCTTAATGGAAAGCACAAGTTACGCGTTGAAACTGGACTCTTTGAATGGATGGCATGGTATCCTGATGGAGTGCCAGATTGGTGTACTCAAGATGAACTAACCGCAGCACACTATTGCATTGACAAAGACTATGAGCAATTATTAACTGGGACCAATTTAAATGAGTCTATAACAGAGACCACGGAGGAGTTTTACCAGAGAAATCATGAGTGCCTCCTCAAAATCATTGAGTCAACAAGTAAGAGTTTACATTTTTCGATCCATACATTACCATAAGTCGACGTGTTATTTTTTACAGCTGGAAACATATTAATTGTTGCACATGCTACGACGTTAGACACCTGCTCGCGACAGCTGACTGGAGAAAAACCACGTTCCACAAATGAACTGCGTCAGGTTATACATAAGATACCATACTGCAGTCTGGCGACAGTGGAACAAATCAATGGCGAATGGAAACTTGTCGAACCAGAGTGTTTACCAGTTACTCATTCGAAGAATCCACGCTTCGAGTGGAACGCGTTAACTGCCACATAGTGCCCGTGTTTCGAAGATCTAATTAAAACGATTGCGCATTAGGGTGTGACACATATTCCACATCAAAGTTAAATCACTTACCATACGTAGAAATACTATTCATATTCTGTACTATAATTTTAAGTATCATTATTTTAATGTTTATTATTATTGTTATTTTAATTGTAATTTTTATTTAAATTTTGTCCTCTGAGCGCAATAACAATGTCACCTGGGTTAGATAAGGTCAGTTTAGGCCAAGTTTGTGGGATGTTCTCCCACAAGAGTTGTGTTTTCCCCGTAAGATATTCAATAAATGAATTCCTGGCATTGGCTTTTATTGAAACTACGTTTTGCTCTTCAAAAAGTGAGGCTTTTGAAAGTACATATCACGAATTTTTCAGAAGACTGTTGATACACTACGGTACACTAGAGTAGAGCTAAAATTTCACTAAACAATGAGTTAAAGTCTCATAAAGTTTTAGTCCAGGGAACACACTTATGAAAATAAACATTCTTTCCAAAGTTTCTATAAGGATTCAGAAAAGAGAGCAATCCAATTTCTTTTTCATTAAATTCCTTTATTAAAATAAGTCATCTGAGGTTTAACCATGATAATAATAAGATATTCTCTGTTCATTTGTTTTTGCTGAAATTTGATTGATAACATTTACTAACAAGAACTTTCTGTTGGAAAGTAAAAAATTCTACCTCTGATCTGTCTACGTTTCCGAAGAAATGTTCGTTTGCAATTGACGGAGGCGCAAATGTCTATGGGTAGATTGTGGTTAACGAATGGGGCAAGTATAGTCGTATACCTTCTGTAATGCTCTCCCTTCTCTTCCTCTTGGAAGCGTCGCGGCGTTGTTTGTTCACAGAGACTTCGTCGGAAGATTCCTTTCAATACTTTGTAAGTATAGAGATAACAAAGTGGTACAATTCCTAAAGTCAACAACGAAAGCGATGGTTCCCATCTTAGTTTGAAACGAATAGTTCTTATTACTTTCTTTTGGATAATAGTGCGGGGTTTTTATTGTTGCTAATGCGTGCACTATCCCACCAAATTAACCCAAAATCTAGTGAATAGGAAATGGTCGTAAGAAGGTGAACTTGTACAAGCCTTCGGCGGTGGTAAATCTTGTTCATCATTGCTACAGTCGCAAGCATAGAAATTGCAACAGCAAACGAACTCATATCTCTTTTCAGTTCTTCGTACTTTGTCGATGAAAAAAAAGGAACCAATTAGTGTTTTGCAATAATTGTTTAATTGTTTACCAACTTGTACCCAATAAATCTGCAAATAGAACTACTTGATGCAGGTACAGAAACCCAGCAAATTGTAATTTCCAATAAATTATGGAAAAAAGAACAACATATCCTTTGCAAAAGATAGCAACCCTTTTGAGAATTTATTCAGTGTTAAAGGCCAAAACACATGAACATTTAGGATTTGAATATGTAGGAACATTTGTATTCATATAATTGGTTTGCATATTAATGCTTTGTAGCGCCTCCTTTATTTTTTATGACATCATAAATTCGCTTTCACATTGAATCTACTAAACTGTGAAGATGTTTCGCGGGTATTTAATTGAACCATACTTCTTCAAGTACGTCATTGAGCATTTCGATAGAGGTAGGCATTTTGCTTCTGATTTTCAATGCGAGAGTGTTTCAATAGGGTTAAGGTCCGGTGAAATACCTGGTCGAGCGTGGAAATTCCCTTTTCGATCACAAATTCTTAAGTCTCTGAAAAAATTGAATTGATTTCTTTTTATTTTACTGAGTATATTTAATAGTGGATTAAAGCAGAAGTCTACAAAGAAATATCGTTTGGCCGGCCGGGTGATCACTGTTCGCTAAAGGTAATTTCTAGTGAAGCGCTCTTCAGTTTTTCGACGCTCATACTGTATCCCATCTGATCCGTTTATTCTGAATTTGCTCTCATAGGAGATAATAACTTTTCTCCAATCAAATTTTGTCTAATTTTGGTATAGAGATTTCATCATCTACGATGTCATTATGGGCGTCGAGCCATAAGGCCAAATTCCCGAATCCTTCGACGCACGGTTTGTACACCAATATCTGTTTCACTAGATTCCACAAACTCTGCTCTCATTTGCACCGCAATTGGTTACTCGTTGACAGTCGGTGTAAAACTCGATCACCCTGTCCCCTTTTTCCGTTTAACTGTGGGCGTTATTTTTTTTTGTTTAGTAACCTGCTCACAGTCGACTTGTTGCATCCAACCTCTTTATTGGTTTCAGCCAAATTTCCCACTTGAAAAAGTGCAAAGATTCGACTCATTTAGTCTTCGGTCAATTGTTTTTAATTTGGCATATTTTCGAAATTATCAATTTTTCCACCAGTTCAAACACTAATATGACTCTCATTGACTTATTGAGTAAGGATTTTTCTGCTAAAAATGGGTGTTGTCCTGGAAGCTACATGCGGCTTCCAACGCCTAGAACCATAAAATCGGGCCCTGTTTCCAGTTCTTCGCATGAAATACCACAGCTTGACTTGTTGGTGGTAGATATGTAATGCTACTGATATTATAAGAGTTCGAAAGCGAAAAAGACATTACTTGATGTGAATTAGGAATAAGAAAGATGCAAGAATTGATGCCTGAGGCATGCCACTATGACCTCCTGGTAAGGCCTTACTAAGGCTCTTTCCTACGCGAACATATTCCATTCTGTTTTAAAGATAACAGCCTAGCCACCTCAAAAACAATTTATCTGAAACCAAGTCTGTACAGCTTCCTTAAAAGAGTCTGGTGACAAAATAGATAAAAAGCCTTTGTTTAGTCCAGAAAGACGTCAGCTGTCTTCTTGCTTTTATCTAGGCCTTCGTAGTTTTTGTTCTAAAAAGGAAATCAGAGCAAAGGCTCAAGAAAAGAAAATTTGTACATTTTTGATTTTATTTATTATTGATATTATTTGATAGAGAATGAAAACATCTTTTTAAATTGATCAGTGAGTGAAAACATTAGTTTTGAAAAAGCCTGCGTGCTTGATCCTTCGATCAAACCTTTAAAAATTGAGGAACGTGTCGATCGATACTGTCGAATTGGTGTTAAAGGTATCTTTGAATGCAACGCCAGCTGTTCTCTAATTTCTAATTTTTATTGTGTTTTTCTGAGGGTGCCTTACCAGCAGATAAGTGTTCCATAGCATAATTTAATATTTTTTAATCGATTTCGTTGCATCGATTCAAGTCAATTTAATCAAATTCTTCCCGTAGAGTGTTTTTTTAAAGTTGCTTTGCTAGAAACCCTGTGTCCACTGATTTTCAATAGAATTTAAATCCAGTGATTGCGGCGGAATTTTGAGCACTTTGGGCAGCCACATCTTTGTGTCCCGTTTCCATGTTTAATTGTTCAGCACTTGATACAAGATTTTATTTTAATTTGTCTATGTATTTAAAAATATTAAATTGCCCACTACCCCGCCCAAGAACAGAACCATCACCATGTATTATTGTTGGTTTGTGATATTTTATCTTAATCGATTCTCCGGTTTGTCTCCAAAAATTTTATATGCAATTTTTTCAAAATTCCAAAGTGTTCTCACGATGACTTTTGGCGAATAACAACCTTTTCTTCCGATTTACTTCAGAAATGAATGGTTTGCGTAATGCAATCCTTCCGTGAAAGTTCCATTCCCGATGAGTACGTCGCAATGTTTCACTAATTACCAAATTTTGTCCAAGGTTTCCTTCAGTTAAGCCACAAGTTTGGTACAGTTACGTCGGGCATTTTCTCCCTTTCCCGGACCCAGTAGCGCTTGATGTTTTTCTAAGGATTCGTTTTTTTGAACTTTTGCTATTTTCGTTATTGTTGTGAAAATCCTTTCACATTTTTTCTTACATATAATTTAATTATAATTTTGCTCTCTTCCAAACTAGTTTCCTTAATTTTCAAATAATCGAAAACTTCACAACTTAAGACGAACAATGAATGGCAATACTTTCCGCTCAAAACAAGGATCGAGGCAGAAAAAGTGAAAATTACTCTGATGGCTTAGACGTTATATTATTGGCGCCTGTTTTAAAGGATATAAACACCTTTGGGACGTGGCATCGTGTCACTATTTTTATTTTTATTTATTTTGTTAATAAATCAGAATGATTTTGATTGCAATTGTGAATGGGTTTGTAAGTAAGTTGTTAAATGGAGGTAAATTAATTGACTATTTTTCTTTGTTTAATATTTTTTTACGCTGGAATTCAGAGACAGAGGCGATGTGTCAATATTTTTGTGGCTAATCGTATGTCTTTTTTTTTGGCAAGGTCCAAGAGGTCCCCCAGTTTGGGAATGTTAAAGAATTTTTTATGTTCTTCTAGTAAAACTAATACCACTCAATTTGTTGTGTCCTTTTTATAATGATTATCAGCAATAGACTTCCACTTGTTTATTGTGTGTTGATGACGAGCCAATCCAGAAGTGCTGATGCTGCATGCGGTGACCGTTTTTTTTCGAGATTTGAAATACATATCTTTCGCGCTCAAAATGTTTTTCGTTTGTTCGCCTTATTTTCTTTTTCGTTATTGTTGTTTTCGTTATAATAATTATCATTTACAGATACATATATAACCAAGTTACGCATATGCATACATACATATATTAGTTTAAAAAATAAAAAACATGTTAAGATATAGAATTTTGGATCCTAGTTCGTTGAATATCACTGGTTATCAATTAGAGAAGGATTTTGTAATTGTAACTTCTTTGCTACAACTATTAGTATCTACATGATTATACCTCTTATTCAGTATACACACATACACTACATACAAATAAAGTGCATCTTTAGCAAAACGTATATAAACGTTAATAAAATTCCTACTTATTGAAAATGTTCTTGACTTTCTGTTTCTAATCGTCTTCAAAAACGAGGAGTTTCTGAATTTGTGTGTATGAAGCTCGACGTTGGAGCCGATAGTGAACCGATTTTCATGGCTATTTTTTCATTTTAATAGATAACATGTCCAGGATGATCCCACTTGAAAGAAAATATTTCAACTCTAAGGTTTGAATTTTTAATTATTTCGACTACTTTCGATGAAAATAAATCATTATGGCGACTTTAAGGTGATCTACTAATGGAATGACAAGGTTTCGAAGAGAAGTTAACATGGACTCATATGATTCATTTTGACGAGGACTGCTCACGGCCCTTAACGTACTGGAAGCGAAAGTTTACCTTCATCATCACTCGATATGGGAAAACAAGCTGCCTCGGTTGCGAACGGACACAACGGTATACGATACGATCCGAAGAGCAATTATCATAAAATCGAACAATGAAAAGAACAGACTGCGGCATATAAGGTTGAGGATTCGTCTGTGAAAAACGTTCTGGAAAGCGACAAAAGGAGATAATAAAGAGGTTCAACATTGGCACTCGGGAATAACCAGAGCCTACATAAGGAATTTGAAGGCAAGATTCTCAAATGAGCCACTGACAAAGGCGTAAAAAACATGTATGTGATTGTAATGCCACACTATAAATGAGGAAAGAGTCGAGGCCAAGTCTAAACACTCCTCATAAATCAAATTTGTTGTATGATAACAAGTGCATGAAGGAGAAGAAGAAAGCAGCCCATGGGACAAGATCAACTCTCGGGCAGCAAGGGAAGAGCAAATTAAAAACAGCAAAGCTGCGAATTAAGCACATTTTACAGACAGGAAGCATGCAACATGCATCAACGGAGATCGTTATGTCTTGCAACATTATCGAGAGGCATATCCCTATTTAACGCCGTTTAAAATATCCTATCCACATTGGGTTCGATCTGAATATCTATTCCAACACACAAATCTGGCTTAGCAAATGACAGTAGACCAAATGTTCATGTTGCGCCAGGTCATGGTTAAGAGATTCCACCATAGACTTCTCAAGCGCGTATGAAACCATTCATCGCACGGTACTATACATAGCGTTAGCCGATTCCGGGATCCCGGAGAAACTGATTTGCTAATGTCGCACAACGCTCGGAACCGCGCGAGGCATTCCACACTTTCTCCGCCAGTCATTAAAGTTGCCAACAAGGAATCGATCCGTCGAACAGCAACAGGGACTGGAACAATCGGGGCAATTCCCTAAGTCGTAAACGACAACAAAAAAAACGACAGAAAGCAATCGGTATTCTGTGTGTCGTTTTTGTCGCGCTCAAATGTCAAGTGTCGTTTTTCAGTCGTTAAACGATGTCAATTCCTTATTACCTAATTAAATTCGACACGACATACTGTCGTAAAAACGACTATTTCTGTCGTTGAGATAAAAGTGGACGACAGTAAGGCGACAACGGTCAGAACTTATAGGAAAATTTTCAAAGCCGATATTAAATTTACAAAAACATATTTAAAACAAAAAGTTAACGAATGAAGTTAATGAAAATGAATGCTAGTTTGGGTTTTTGGTTTCATATATGAAAACCATCAACACTCCGAGGCTTCAGTAGGGGTATTAATAAAATAAATATTAGGAAGGAATGGCATACGCTTGAAGATGAATAGTTTGGGTCCACCAACAAGAGATGGTGATGGCTGGCAAAAGGTTAATAAAATAGATTGAATTTGAAATTTTAAATACAATTCGTTTTATTTAGATATAGATGAATTTAAAATTAAAAGTAAAAAAAACTCGTTCACAACAAAAAAGAACAGCAATCTACAAGAGGAGGTTAATATTAACAGAAGATTCTCACAACATAAGAAGAGGAAGTGGCTGGTTTGCTATCATACAAAAATGTGATAGATCCAAATGGCATTGTTTTAGGTGTCCCAATGGAATCTTTAACACAATTTCCTATTGCCAAATCACCTTGCCGTTTGATGTTATCTTCACAAAATTCAGTGTTTCCGCCACGTCTGCATCATCTGCTTTAGCATCATCATTTCATCTATTTCTAAACTCGCAGGCCGACTCATAGCCTTCAGCTGCTGACGGTACGCCCATTCCCGAAGCTTCTGACGCATGACAAATTTGAATCCTGAGTTCTTCTGACGAAGAATATGTGCTAAAAAACATTTCTGAATAATTTTTAAGCCTTTCTTAAACTATTCTCTGCCGCTTTGATAACTCGTTTGTCTATGCTTTGGAATTAAATAGTCACATTTTGACATAATAGTCATAAGTGCTGCCAATTTTTTCAAAAAAGTAATTACATTTTAGTCGTGTTCAATTCTACTACGAATTTGTCGCGTCGTGAAGGTTACGGAATAACAAAAAAAAAACGACACGACAAAAAAAACGACAGTCGTGTAAAACGACAAACGACACACGGAATCAGCACGAATACATCACAATCGGCAGCAAGGATTTTTTTTATATCGGGGCAGATACAGAGATCCAACGAAGAGTCATCAAAGCAACCAATGCTACTTCGGTTTGCCCAAACAACGTATTGTTGGACCCTTACTCGATAGACAAAAATAATGCTCGGAGTTTACACGCTGAATAAAGGAATAAATGAAGCTCGGCTGGCAAAAATTTGACTGCTTCAATGGATCAGTCCCATTCAGGAAGTGGACACCAATTCTTAAACTAAGAGTGTCTTCGAATCAGAACAACCGAATTTCCTAAAAAGAAAATATAGAAGCTTCGGTTCGAAGATCAACCATTCGCGGATACCACGAAGCTCGGTCTTAGACTGTGAAAGATGGAAAGCAGCTTTAGCTCAGACTAAGATTCTAAAGGCATTGATAGCACAATAAGTTAGGAGTAGAAACTGCTTTCGATGATTTGACTAACTGTGGACTGAACTAGCTTTGAGACTAAAAAAAAAAGCTTTGAGACTTGTAGGTTAAGGTCTAGGTTCACTCCAGACGGTAGCGCCATTAAAGTACGTAATGTACATAAGAAGCAGAGGGTGAAGGACAATTATTTTGTCCGTAAATCGATATAGGTTTTTGCTGCGTCGAAACATTTCAGAGGGACTTCCAATAATCAAATGCTTCAGAGATTAATGCAATTATCCTTGACTTTATTGATGTCCTCTCATAACAGCTTTGAACCGCTGATGCTAAAGAAAATCTTCCTGCATGTTGACACCATTGATTTGCACAAAATGCAAGTTGCAAAGAAGGCAGGCACTTTTGGCACCAGAAACAACGAAATCGCACGAACGGCGCTGTTTCAAAAATATCAAGGGAGACTATGTCCTTGAAATTTTCAAAAAAAATCAATTTTTTTTTACAGATTCTTAATCTACATCTAAGTAGAAATATTGTAAATCTGTCGAAGCGTTTCGAACTTTTACGATATTTTAGATACGTTTGAAATTGACACCGTCAGCGCGCTCTGACCAATCACGGGACAACGCAAGGATCGACCGCGCTGACAGGCAGGTGACCGACGCCGATGCAGCAAAAGGATCCCCGATTGAGCAGCGGGAGAAGCTAGCGGCACAACATGAGCTAGAAGAGCTGGCATGCCTCTTTGGACCAGGCATTGCCGATTAGCGGTTATTATAAACACATTTGGGTAAATGCACTACAATGTAAAACTCTTTCTTCTCGAAAACTCGTTTTTAAAAATGACTGACACTCTCCTGACCGCTGTAATAAAATATATAAAATATATATTCAGAAAATATGTCTTCACGGAATGGCGGATCGTTTTTTCGATAAATTTTTGCATTCATTATTTATATTTTTATGCGAAAAAGAAACGCGAAAATTCGATTTTTTTTTTATTGCCGCCATTTTCCGAAATTTGAACTAAACGCAAAACCCATCCGTCATTCCATGACCAAAGGACCACAGACTGATAAGATGCTTTGAATTTGTATTTCAGATCAACATAGAAGGGGCAGTGATGTCAGCCGTTTACCTCCCGCGATTTGCGGACCTGTTTTCGCGAAGCTGCAACGGCCGCCATTTTGGTTATTTTTTCAAAAAAATTTAATGTTTTGTGTATCTCCAACAAAAGCAAGAAAAACCCGCACTCAGAAAGCGTTACTCGTTTCGTTTAAAAAAAAAAAAAAATGTAAACACCTGAAATAAGACACTCCAAGGACTAAGTCTCCCTTAATGACTCTTTCACTAAACGATGATCTAGATTTAAGAAATAATCGTTGGTAGGCCAACGGGAGCATTCAAAAAAAATGTCTTATGAAACTTGCCGCTCCTTTAATCAGTAACCATTTTCTATATTTACAATGGGAAAAGTGTTGCCTCTGTTCTGTTTCATTTTATTTTCACAACCTTACTCTTTAGGGTTCCGTATCCAAACAATGGGCGGTATTAATAAAAACTGACTTTGCTACAATATGAAGCAATTGTTCGAAAAAGTGACAGTTTGTAGCATTTGCTTACTTTCGTATGATAAAAAACTAATCTGAGCAATTGCTATGTTCGAAAATGACTTTTGCTCAAATTGGTATGAATAAAAGGCATAAAACTGAGCATTTGCTAAGAAAATGTCAAGTGTGCTATTAAGGTGACTAGAAGCATTTGCTTCGTACTTTTGAGGCATAAATTGCATGCATATGAAGCGAATTGTTGTGCGATTTTGGGTTTCCGCGAGTTTTCTTTAAAAAAAAAAAGCTAATTATTTTTTATTCGTCGCCCAAAAAATCCTTCGATTGCATTTTCATTTTTTTTATTTACTTGACCAAATTCCAAATGCAAAGAAAAAATCTTTATTGATAGCCGCTTTGCTGTCAAATGTCAAGCAATTGCTATGTTCGAATGTTCGAACTTGCTAAAGTAAATTAAAATCTTATTCATACGAATTCGAGCAATTACTTTCTGAACTAACTTTGCTACGAGACTTTACTTCGAGTAATTGCTACTTTTTATTAATACCACCCAATGCCAATGGAAGCCTTTTAATAAGCCCGTCTGTTCGTCTGTCGATCTGTCTAGGAATGTAAACTACTAAGGCAGCTATAACAACACAAGTAATAAAAATAACATAAAGTTAAAAATAAACACAAGAAATGTGTTTTTTTAAGTCGCATTTCGCAGATCGCAACAATTTAATACCAAAAAATAGTTTGTGTACTGTGGTACGGAACCCTCCGTATGCGTGTTGGACTCTCATTTCGCTGTTTTTTTTTTTGTATAGTGGATAACCCAGTTGCAGACTTCCCAAAAAGGGACAATTGAAGGAATTTTCGTGTTTTTTTTTGTAAATTAAATAAAAATTCGAAAAATTAAATAATATATTTCCAATTTTAATTTATTTACATCCGCTCTTTAAACACAAATCTTTATAAATTTAAACAAAAGGAAAACAATTTAAAGACCAAAGTTTAACTTTTTATAATTTAACTATTAAAATTATTCAAAAATAATATTTTAAATTTAACTTTAAACAAAAATAATAGGCTCTATTCTTTTTCTCAATCAACAGACCTGGCATTATTTTTTTTACTAGGAAAAACAAAAAAATTATGAAAATATAAAAGTTCTGCAAATAAATATAATGTTTTTGGTTTTGAAGGGCAAGGACTTAAATTGGCTTTGCTTTTAAAAGACTAAGTGTATGGGTCGTTGTTTGCTTACAAAGATCTGTTAATTGAGAACAAGAACGAGAAATAGATATGTACATTTAAGTCTAAACTATTCTAAGGGATCCAAGGTATTATTTCTACTTCTTTCCATGCGGTCCAAAGAAGAGCTGTTGTTCCTGATTAGATCGACGGTCAGCCCATTGAGAGAGGTCAACTTGGGGTATGTCCGTACATGGAATGATTGGGTTTCTAAAAAACAAAAAGACGTTATCAGCCTTAGAGAAGATCTATGAAATCAACAACGTTGATTGTACTTACGACTTTGAAACAGTAATGAACGCACTGGGTTGAATGGACTGGACATTATTGCCATTGTCACACATCAATCGTGCCATGCTAGACTTACGAATCTCTTGAAGTTGTTCTAAGATATAAAAACAAAAAAAATTAGGAATTGTTGGAAGTATTGAAGAAGTTGTTTGTACTTGAAGTAAATCCTGTGATTTTATCGCCACTTTCGAAGAAGTACCGATCACCGACACGAGTCCTAAAGAATTGCTCTGTGAGAATGCACAGGAACGTTGGACCAGCCAATGCTCCAGCAACATGCGATTCCAGAGATCCACCGACAGTCAGCTCAACATCATCAGGTACGGCATACAATGATTGAAGATTCTCAACCGTCTGCAACAAAGTCAAAATCAAAATTTTGAATTCAAGCCCAAGATTGAAGGGTTTACCTCTACGTCAATTAAATCGGTAAAGTCCTTCCAAGTGACAGCTCTTCTCAGGCCACAGAATTCCCTCATGTCATTGTACGTAGCCAAACCGTGATCACGGTTGCGTTGGATATCAAGAGCGCGCAAGTCTCCACCGAATGGCATGTTTCTTCTGAAAAGGAAATGCTTGATCTGGAACGAAATAAGTTAAAGTCAAGTCTTCTAAAAAAATTCAACCCTCTTACTTCTCTATCCCAATTGATGTCAGTTAGCTCTTCGGGTTGTGTGGCCATGCCAACGACCAGCGCATCATAATTGTTTCCGACTTCAATGATTCCAGGACGATTTAGCCAGTCGCTGAGTCGCAATGATCCAAATATAGACCTCATCTCTGAGACCAGGCTACAAGCAAAACTTATTAAATTTGTTTCGAATAAATCAAAGACCTTCGGAGCTCACTCTAATCTTCCCTCGATCTGTGAATGGAAGTATCTGAATGCCGCAGTGGCGTGCTCATTCAAAACAGCTGCGGGGATCTTTATATCATAATCATTGATTGCACTTCCTGGGGGAACCTTATAGATCAGTCTATTCTTTAGCATATTTTCAGTGCCCAAGAAGATGGGCAACCACTCGTAGTAACTGATATGTTGGTAAATTGCGATATTAATTTTTCGTGCCTCTTGGAAGATAACTCTATCATCCCAATGCGGATTGATCTTGGCCAACGCATCAGCAATTCGATTGTGCTCCCTCAAGAGAATCGTCTGAAGAATAGTCAAGCCCGGATTCTGATTGACACGGATGTCTCCAGCCAAATAGCAGACTTCACTTCGATCTTGCACATCACAGTCGGTGGTTGCATTTGGTGATCGTGGCATCCATTGTCCACCGTTACGCTCCTCGACAATCATCCGACCGCCCTGGAATGCACGAATCACTCGATTCTGTTCAATTGAGTTGCCATAAACCAACGACAAGTCCATGTAGCTTGTGACAGCAGTCAATTGTTCAGCCGGGCCTCCCTCATAGTTGCAATCGACGTCACGATCAGTTAGAGTTCTTACAAATTCCATGCATTCTGTGCCGGTCTGCGAGTGTGCCGGGTCATTTGGTGGGATTACAATGGGGAAGCAGGTCTTGTGTGCTGATTCCTTGCCAATCAGACGACCGTCCTCTGTGCAGCAGGAGATCGTGTGCTTCTCTGATAGACGATGACGCCAATTAATTTTCAAACAAATAACAGTAACACCAACGAAAATTTATACTCACTTGATTGTGTGCCACCGGCTTGCATGCTCATGTCGTGAGTCAATATCTGACCCCACTGCATGTTGACGAGTGTATATTCTGGATCTGGAACATCAAGCTCACCATAAACGACCAGGGACACAAGTCGAGCATTCGGTAATGGTTTACCGGTAACCGAACGAGTCGGCCGTTGGATACCGTCGCTGTAATTGGGCGACAAAAGACGGCCGTATCTGGAAGAGAAAATAATCAATAAATCGCTTGGGACGCGTCATTGTGAAGTGAATGTTACTTGGAATTGGCAATGCCCCATTCTGGATTGGCCAAGTTGTTGCATGAGCCATCTAAGGTGCGATATGGTAGTTCTCCGCAACCTGGTGGTGCGGTACCGCAAACTGCTGAGCCGGGAGAAGGGAAAGCTGGACCGTAGGGATTGTTGGTAAATGCAGCAAACGGATTTGGTGTGGGTGAAGAGACTTCTAATTGTGGAGTTACTGGCGAGAGTGTCCTAAAAAGAATTATTTGCAAAATTATACTGTTGACGGAATTGGAGAAGTTATTTTTATACTTACCGAGGGTAGCCTGCTTGGTGGTAGCGAGGCGCCGGAGTAGGGATATGATAACCGGTGAAGGAATTTGGCAGATCGTGGATAACATCGTACTGTGCTGTAGAAACTCTTATCCCATTGGATGAATGGATACTTTGCATAAGCAACAGAACGATGGCTGTCGATAGCGTCATCTAAAAATAAATAAAAAAGGACCGATTGAGTTTTATGTTACAAGACAATAGCGAAGCCACTTCCTCTTCTTTCACCCACCAAAATTGTAAGGGCGCCTTATTTACAACCTCCTAGTAGCGGACTAATACCGCCATACTGAGCTGTGGATTCGGAAAATACAAAATTTTTGGACAGTTTGGAAAATCAAGAAGACCGCTTATCTATTTTGAATTAGGGATTCAAAGAAGGGGAATGCCTCTGTTGGATTAAAGCAACAACGAACATGCTATTGGTCCAGGTTATTGCTCTTGCAATTTGCCTTCGAATGACCTGTTATAGGTTTGCCCCCATTGCATAGAAGGTTGAGTTTTGTTTGTTGTGGCACAGTTGTCTAGAGCCAAATGTGTTGCGGAATTAATTGAATCGTGCACAAGCCTGGCATAGCGACTATTCTGTTAACTAATAAAACCATCAAGTCAAGTGGCCAAACGAAGTCCACTTAGACTTTAAGTCGCCATAAGTTGATAAAGTGCAAGTACATTTTGGTTTTTGGAATCATACCTTTACAGCAGATCAAATACCACCATCCTGACAGTCCTCTAAAGAGTAGCTACAACGGTCCAGATAAAGCTTCTGTGGCTGGTTGGAGTCAGCAGCTTGGGCTTGGCTTTTTTCACAAAGCAAGAACCAAACCATTTGGACTTTGGTGGTAATCCGCACACAAGACTTTAGGATGACAAATCGATTGTGCGACCAAGCCACGCAAATATCAGACTATTAATTATGGTGAGCACAGAGACACGCAGTCAATGGTGAGGATATGGAAGCAACATTTGTGCACGATTGTATAACGGCGATGATGAATCAAAATTCCACTTGCAGGAAGGCTGAACCATTCAATGAAGAAGACGCAGGGCAACAATACCGTCTACCCAACCTAGACGAAATAAAGATAGCTGCTGGAGCGGACTGTGGACGGTGGCTAAGGCCATCCAATCTCTTCAAAGGGGCGGCCGATGACTTGGTTAGGAGTATGCACCAACATATCTGCAACATATGGTTGAAAGAAAGAATACCTTTCTACCAAATTATGTGAACATCTGATTCCGTTCGTCCAAAAAGTGAAAGGTTCATTTCAGGAAGGCTTTAGACCAGAAAAGTTCACCACAGTCCAATACAGGAGCCTGAAATCGGGACCCACCACCCTTTCATCGATTTCAATGCCGCCTATGACAGCATGTACAGAGACTAGCTGTTCAGAGCCATGCCTAGTTTTAGCATCCCTGTCAAGCTTATCATTTTGCTCAGGATAACGATGGTGAGCTCACGCTGCTCCGTTAAGGTTGGTAAAGACCTCACCGATCCCGGTGATGTCAAAAAATGTTTGAGACAAGGTGAAAGAATACTCCTGGGTAAACCCGAGAGACACTTTCTTTCAAAGGTTTGTTCAACTAATCGCATATGCAGCGTGATGTCAACAGTGCCTTTGCGAGCATTCAGACAGAAGCGGCAAAGATGAATTTCGCGAATTACGAGGGCAAAAAGAAGTTTATGCTGTCATACTATAGAAAGGACACCCGGCACCGACGTCTTGGTCAGAACCTAACAAATAGACACCTATAACCTTGGGGTAGTAAGGGACCTAGGCTTGACTATAAATACAGAGAATAGCTGAGATCAAACGAAGTATAGCTTTTGCCTGCATATACGATATACGATTGGAGGAGAAGATTCAACGACGAAATATACGCAATGATCAGCGCCATCTCTCTACGAGAAAATTCAAGTGGCTAAAAAGGCTCGGTCATATAGAGCAAATAGACACCAATGTTCCCGCCAGGAAAGTCTCCGAATTCACCCTCGAGGGACGGCACAGTGGAGGAAGACCGAGACTCAGGTGGCGCATACAACTTTAAGCAAACCTCAACTAACCTGGCGTGCTAGTTGGAGAAGCAAGTTGGTTGATGCACTGGTACCCCCGAACTGTAGCGCCGCCTTAAATAAGTAAGACTACAGAGGCGTATGGTAACTGGACCGGACCTCGGATATGATTCGAACCTGAGTCCAATCAGTTGCTTCAATGGAAAAGAAGCCATTTAAACAACTTTGACAACCAGCCCTGACCAAGGACAACGATTTCAAGACTACGACACAAAATGAAGAATATTCCAACCCCGTAGAGCTATTGTGAGAGGAACTCGTTGAAAGGGTGTGAGTTTATTGGCCCTTATAATCACCCAAACAATATTGCTACCAATGTTGAAATAGTTAAAGAAGATCCAAATCTATTGATATCGCTACGAACATAATGCTTGGGCTCGTCTTACGTCACATTTTTGCATATTTCGCACATTTGAGTCAATTGACTCAAGAATTAAAGCCAGCTGACCAGGGAATGCGTAAACCTTGCACATTTTCTTCTGTTAATTTGTTTCTGGCAAAAGATCTTTTACGCACTTACAAATCACAAAATTTGTGAAAATTTTCGAACTTAGTGTTTGACATCATTCGAAGTTTAACATCGATTTCCTTGTATATTGTATAATTATATTTTTAGGTGTAGTTTTTAAACTACAAATTTGTAAAAGCACAACTGGGCCTCTAATTTTTCGAAAAACTTCCACCTAAAACTTGTCAACCTCGCATTAAATACGATATCATGTAATTTTTTTTAAATGAGTGGTTTCATATAAGACAAGATTCATAAAACTAGTTTAAAGCAGCATACGTTTAAAATGGCATTCGAGCTTTTTCTATATCCATTTTACCAGAAATCAAAAAATATTCATTACATAAACGAATATTAAGGAAGAGTTTCCATTTTTCAGACCCACTCGCGCAAACAACAACGAAAATCAGTCCTTTTTTCTATCTTCTGACTAGCCAATGTAACAAACTATTTTCAGCAGTCCACAACTGAAGGAGAGGACAACTCAGAACAAATCCCACGTTTGAAAATACAAATAATAATGATGGGCTTTGGAATTCATTTTTGGGCATTTCTCCTCGAGAATTGAATAAAAAAAAATGAATTTTTAAAAATTTAAAAAATTTGTTGTTAACAAGATTTGTACATTTTTTTCCTCCAAACTACAAATTTGTAAGGCATTTTGAGCGAAAAAAAAAACAATTAAAAAGTTTTTTTTTGTCCTTGTATTTGTATTTTGTGAATTGGACCACTGGTTTTTCATGGTTCATACTTCTTCGAAAATGCGTGAGTTGAAACAGTCACCGTCAATTTTAATATCTGTAGCATTAGCTTTTTTTTTGTTTTTGGTTTCGAATCGAAGAAGTCAATTTTCTCGAAGAGTACCAAAATTGTGTGATTTGTCGCCATTGGATTTCTTTTTGAATGCGCTACGCAAAAGATTTTACAAAATCTGCGATTTCTTGGGACTTTGAAACCGAATTTTCATCACGAATATTGAACGATTATTTTGACAGAATCGTATACCACGGAGGACATGTAAATGATGTTTTATTCCATCCAAAAAAGTCAGGTTTAAAAAATTTTTTTAAATAAAAATTTTGTCGAAATCTTAATCATAAACGTGTTTTATTTAAACATTTTTTCGGAACCACAGAATGGATGAATCTTTACAATTAAGTTACTCGATTACTAGTACTTATATAAAAAAACTTTGTTTAAAAAAAAATGGGCAAGAGCAAGTCGGACACACATATCAAGGGTTCCGTACCACACTTCAACATTTTATGCTACATATAAAAAAAACATTTATTTTATATGGGGACCCCCTTAACTATATAATTTATTATCTTTTTTTTAAATAGTAGTACACGTTCTGTGCAAGTATGTACCAATTACCGCTACGAAAATACAAGCCGACGAACTGACAGCGGCGACTTAGTAATATAATCTCGTATAGAGGCTTTGGGTACGGAACCCTAAAAATGTTCAAATGTAATGGTGTTTTGTTTTTGGTTGGTTTTTTCTTCAAACACTAAGAATGGGCTTATAATTTTAGTCTGCAGACTAGACTTTGTACGTTTAATACTAGCCGCAGAAACAAAACAGCAGAATATTTATTTTAGGTCCAGATCTGTGCTTCCACCTCATATCTTAGGAAAGCTTAGCTAGTTCAACAACAGCGAACCTGAGTGACAATAAAGATAAGATTCTGCAAGCTCATTAAAAATGTACAATATTCACACAAAATTATTTCTTTTCATGTCAACTTCAAATGGCTTACTCACTGAATACGAGTCTAAAGCTGTATGACAGCCAGTGTGAGAACATTAAATTATTCACATGCCTTCAGATCGTAACCGTGTTTGAGCAATTAACCAGAAATCTTGACAACAGAAGTGTGAGTCTGAACAATTAAATCATTGTTTTGAAATGCGAAAACTAGTGGAAGATTTATTGCTCTACGAGCGAAACCAATAATTACTCACCCTAATTAGCTGCATGTTTCAAAACAATTTGTTTCAATGATGAATGGAAATAATTTCATCTTAGATCCGAGCAATACCAATTAGTTCTGCAATGATATCTTAATAGGCCTTCAATTCGACGCGTTTAGGTGTACCTTTAATATGGGTCAGTTGGATACAGTGCGCAGAAAAAAACATTACGCATTCTTTGCTGTTTTAATGTCTTGAAAATATTTCTAAGAAAACAAATGGATTGGTTATGTCGTCGACCCAGACGCAGCTTTTGAGAATGAGAACGTCTTCAAAAGAATGAAATAAAATCGTTTAACACGGTGGGGTGTAACAAACATTTTGATTAATCTTTTTCTTGTAAATTTGTATGCATGAGGTAATTTTCCAAGCTATTCAACCGATTTCAAATATAGACCTTCAGGAAGAGCAAAGGGTATATATTATCCCATTTTAAATGAAAATTATCAATTATATAACAAAAGTTGAAGAAAAAACGGTAGAGCTATTGTATTTTTTGCGAATGCTGCCTTAACGGTAAGAGATATTAAGCTGTTTTCTATAGAAAAGTTTTAGAACTCTAAAAGCTCTATATAAAAGTCCACGATGACATATCGCTATATGTTAAGGCTAATTCATAAATTGTTAAAATATGACAAAAAAGAATATTTAAAATGTATTTAAATTTTTCAGGGTTATTTAAGCAGGTATTGCTAAATTCTTCTTATACTAATTTAACTTTTTGTGGAGGAAATTTTAGGCAGATAAAAACTGCCTTCTACCCAACATTCTTTGGGTAAATTGAATGCTTTTGTGTCAGCGGACTGCGGATAGACCTTTTTGAGTTCTACAACTTTTTTGTAACATGCACGAAATCAACACGAACAAAGTCGCAGGGGACTTCTAGTATTTAATTTAGAAACTCGGGAGAGTAAAATAAAAAAAAAAAGATGTTCTATTTCATCTTGAGATGAAAAAAAAACACCTGGGTGGCGGAGTTGGTAGAGCGCTTGCTTTTCAATGGACTCAATTGAAAGGTTCCAGGTTCGATTCCTGGAGTAGTCTAGTTTTTCGAATCTGGTCTAGTCACCTTTTGCCATTGCGATGAAGTTAATAGCACTTTCACTGGATTGGTCGACCAGTGATATAAGTCTGACTAATGGGTGGCGTTGTTGCAGTGGTTGTTGTAACGGCTAAATTCTTAGTTCGTGTTCTCAAAATAGTGATTTGCGTGGATTGTTTGTAGATGGCTTTGCTGTGAGCGCATAACACTGACAGCGGGGTTTTTTTCAGCTAAATCTTCCAAACTTTTAAAGTACATATATCAAACTAATGTAAAATAAAATTCTGCAAATTAGGCAAAAGCTAAGAGGTCGATATTGGAATCCTCCGTCCCGTTTAGGGCTCCACCCACGGTAGTGAGTTGAAACCAAATACCTCTGAGTTTCTCAAACCCACTACATAATCTTTCATTATTCTCCTTATTCTTCCGCTCGCTCTGTGCTACACGCATTATCAGAGCATTCATATCCAGCGTTGCCAATTTAGTGCTTTCAGCGTTAATTTCAGTGCTCAAAAAATTATTTCAGTGCCAAAAATGTAATTTTAGTGCTCGGGCGTTATTTTAGTGCTTTCATTTTATTTTTAGTGCTTCATTAAATCTGTTTTTTAACGCTGAAACCTACTTTTGCATTCAGTAAGAGAAAACCCTTATGCAAACATTTGCGAACTAGTCTTGAAACTGCTTTGTTTGCCACACTCCAATGGTTATGTTGAAAGGGTTTTAGTCAAGTAAACCTAATTAAAAGCAAACTTAGGAACAAAATGAGTTTAGAGATGTTAAATGCAATTTTGCAAATTCGTTTTGGTTTGCAAAGAAATCAAAAATGCTTTAATAGTTACAATTGTCGTGAATGCGTGATTTGCAAAATTGGAAACTTAAAATCGTATATCTCTGAACTTATTTGATAGCACAACTTTTTTAGCTGTACCTAAATACACGAATATATTTATTATTTATCTTATAAATAAATTTCTAAATACAAAAATGCCTGAGGTGCTATGTGATAGGATAAAACAATTCCGATATGAGTTCGTTCTCAATTAGATTTGCCGATCGCGCAAAATGATTGCTCAGAAAGTCTACGATAACGTTGTCAATCTAGACTCTCCGGAAGCATCCGATAGTCTTTTATTTTTTGCTCATGCCGAAAGTCGGAATAAGCGTTTCTGTAAATCGTGTGCAAGCTCGCAAGCACTTTCATTCGAAAACTCTATATTATGTTCCACCATACTGGGCTCGCATAGGTTAGAATTGGACGCACAAAGGCTTGGTAACACTTATTTACGACTTGAGCTAAATAAACGTTTTTTTTTGGGAAACTGGAAAATGATTTTGTTGGTGCCCAAGGTATCAAAATTAACGCTGAGAATATTAGGAACGGAACATTGGCTCAGAAAAAACTTGGCAACACTGTTCATTTCCTCTTGAAGAGCGAGCCAATTATAAAAAAAAATCCACAAATAAATAAGCTCCGAGTTTCAAGGAATTATTTAAAAATAACGAGTTATAACTAATCTTATAATAAGCGATTAGGACCATTTTCAGCTGAATAGTGACATGTATAAAAAGCTTCTGAGACACCCAAATCATCGAACCATACTTTCTTCAAAAATTTTGAGTGAATTCGACTATGGAATGAGATCGGGATTTGAAAATTTCAATTGGTCACCAGTACGATTTCTACGTCATGTACAAATTGGCATATATCAGTTCCAGCCTGCCAAATCAACCTTAGATCAATTTTTCACTATCCCACTTCATGGTTCACTGCATTGAACTCTGAAAAACGATGGCCGAGCTCCAGATCCTGGTAAAACTGATCTAGTTATGAGGCACAAAGCTCGAAGGTATGTGGTGAACTGCGCAGTTTGGATATTGATATCGGATATCGGCAAAAATGCACTGTAGAAAATATATCAATCTCTCAAACTCTTCCAAACTATAAAAATGTGTTGACTTTGATCGGTTTCCTAAGATTTTTGAAAATTCCTTCAATTGTCACCCATCAAGTTCACGAAAAGGGAATGCCGAGGACGCAAATCAATAACTAGTATCGATGGTCTGAAGATGATGATATATAAAATATTTATCAAAATAAAATTAGACAAACATTCTATTTGAATAATCCCATCAAAAACATAAATGTAAAATCAGAGCCAAGTTCAATATAATGATACTTAACTTGGTTGATAACTTCAACGACAAAAGAAGTGAGATCTAAATGGGTGACAAGTTCAATGGTCACTTCTGAAGATTTTTTTAGAACAACCTAAAATATTTTTTAACTACTAATTTCTTCTCAAAACTTAAGATAATTTATTGAAACCTAAGGTTTGGCGAGGTAAGTTCTCATATACGCGTTTTTTACGCATTTTCTTTTTGTACCTTATTTGGTCAAGTCTGGGCGGTATAACGTGCGCAGGTGGTTGTACTCTACAATAGAGCTCTCCTGTGCCTTGATTTGACTTTGATCTTAATTGAAAAGATGTACACCATCTTAGGTTTTAACACTGGAAAGTTCAACGAAAGCCTGCACTTTAGTAAATATAGAGGAGCATATTTCGAGAAGAGCACTGTCATATTGTATGCAAATAGGGAATTGTTCCCTGCTAAAGATATACATTATTTAATATGTAAAATTTGGTTTTAATTCTAATGAAAAGCATTAATCGCAACCTTATAGGTCAGGTATCGAGAGATAACCGCTCCCCGTTTTGCTGCGTCGTGGTCCGAAATTCCTACCATTTAGTTATTTATAAGTAATGATCTTACACTATTGATGTTAGTTGATACTAAATCCCACTTAATAACGTAATAAATACGAAAGTCGACAAAACTCTTTGGTTATAATTATAAGTACTAAAACTGGAATGATTGGACTAAAAAAAAATTATACAATAAAACAAGTGGAATACAACTCTTATTTCACTCGTTATATTGTAAAGGGTTTTTCAACAGGGACGCTACAAAAGTAGAGCGACAGGGAGAGCAATTGACGCCATATTTCTTGCCGCTCTTTTGACATTTCTCTTCAGTAAGGTTTGCCATTTCATGATGGAAAGATATACGAGCCAACAACGAGTCGAAATTATTAAAATTTACTACCGAAATTTGGAGTCAGTGGCCTAAACGTTAAGAGGCCTACGTCCAATTTATGGTCGTCATAATCGTCCTAGCGTCCTAGATCAACAATTGATAGTCTAGTGGAAAAAATTGAATCCACAGGCACAGTACAAAATGTTCCCGTGCCAGTGAGACAAAGAAGTGCCCGTAGTGACGAGAATATTGCTGCCGCTGAGGCTTCAGTTGCAGAAAGCTCAAATGTGTCTCTCACACGTCGTTCTCAAGCGTTGGGCATCTCTGTGACGTCGTTGTGGCGAATTTTGCGAGAAGATCTTGGCCTACATCCTTACAAGATTAAATGGACGCAAGAACTGAAGCCGTTTGACCACCAGAAGCGTCGTATGTTCGTGAATTGGGCTGAGCAACAAGTTGAAAATAATTCGGATTTTCATTCGAATCTTCAGCGATGAGGCTCATTTCTGGCTGAATGGCTCCGTCAATAAACAAAATATGTGGTATTGGTCAGACAGCAATCCACACGTACTCCATGAGTCATCATTGCATCCCGAAAAAAATTACGATTTGGTGTGGTTTATGGGCCGGCGGCCTCATTGGGCCGTACTTCTTCCGTGATGATCAAGACCAGCACGTTACTGTGAATGGGGATCGCTACCGTTCAATTCAATTGGATTCAGCGTCTGGACTTCTGCAAGCGTGCCCGTGGTGGCCATGGAAAAGAAATCGAGTTCCATAGAGAATGGCATCGAACGTACTTTCACAGGAATAAAGAATTTCATTGATATCCAAAACCGTTTTTGCTTTATTTAAAAAAAACTTTTGTAGCGCTCTTATTGAAAAACGCTTTATATTCATAGGACCATAAAGTCCACATTAAGACAGTCAGTCAACAATTTTGATTGCTGATTCTTCTTTAGAGGCACTCTTAAAGGCTTACAGGCACAACATGTATGAAAGTGTGTTCCTTAAAGAATAAAATTTACTAGTCTCTCATTTATTTCTTTGTATACATTCAACTATCTAGCTGGATGCCGAATTTGAACTTGAACAGGTCATCTGGAACTGGATTAGAGTTTTGGTCTGACTGACTGACATATCAGTGATAAAAATGACGATTTTTAGACGTTAATATCTTAATAACCATTTGAGGTGTATTTATGAAATATTTGGGCATATTTGTATCTCTCAAGTTTCAATATATGAACCAAATTTGACATGCTTATGTTAAATAGTTTTTGAGTTATGACGGGATCAAAATTGGCTCGAAATGGTTCATGTAATATTACACACGGTGCTGCTCGCCAAGTTCTGTAAGCTTGAACTTGTGTAATGAGGTAATGTTCTTGAGGTTCAAATTTGAACTGTCAGGATTGATTGACAGCAAACATGCGTGCAAATAGCTACGTGTGTAATATGACAAACCTGGAGAACCACAGGCAGTAAAGGTTCCCAAGGTGCAATGCTGTGCTGTGTTGGAGGCTTCATGTTGTTGCCCAGGGAGTCATGATTGACCCTAATTCCCAAGACAAAACATGATACACATGTTATTACACTTGGCTTGATACGATACCGCGTGTCTAGATGTTGTCATAATGAAATTTGAAATTTCTTTCTTTCAGAAGGATCGGATTCGTTAAAAAATTAGATAGTTGCGCAACAGTTGAGGATAAGCTTTCCGAGTGAATGGGAATGGCAATGATATCATCGTGATGACAACAGAATGATGACACAACCCTTCGAAACAAAAATATTTCTCTTGCAAGCAAAACAAGAAAACGCAAATAAAATACTGCGAATTGCACGAACTCAAAAAAGTTGATTTCAAAAGCGTCCGTCCTCTACTGAAGTTCACCCGTGGAACATTCAAAACCAAAAAAACATCTTAGTTTCAAACAACTTGACCAACGATTCAAACATTCAATTAATTGCCAACAGTTCAACCCACTTTCAAGCTATAAACACCATTTATCTTGTCAGCAAAAAGTGTTCCCACTTCTAGCATCTTTCCATCGGTCAATGGACAAACAACTTCATTGTTGCGCGATCATTATGTGACTCTAAACAGTAGCAATCTATCACATGTCAACAACCAATTTTTGCTGCACAAAAAAACGTGCATTTTTTCCCGCTCAACAATGCATAATTTTAGTCGCGTCAGCTGAGGCGCGCACACTGGTTTTGGACGTTCTACCAAGATTGGAACTCTCAGATTCGCCAGCATATTTTATTAAGTGCTGAAACTTGTTATGCCGTCGATAAAGTGGATTATTGGGTTAATCTTATCGAAAAGAGTCCAAGTGGCACTCGGCAACGTGCGCCGGCGCACTGGTCTGGCCACTGTCTGTCCTGTCCTCTCAGTTGTTGTGAAATGTGCCACAACGTACGACGTGGACTGTTTTTGCATCGGTTTTAGATGCAATTTTGTATGGTTAGCAAAATTGGTTTAATGGATGAATGATGCACGTATTGGCACCATTGGCACTGCTGGTGGCGGTGCACAAGCGCAATGAGAATTATTTATGAAGCTAACTTTGACCAAAAAAACAAAAACTAAAGTAATTTCGGGTCGACTTTGTCAGGTGGATTTGTATTTATTGTTTTGTGCGGGTTGTGTTTATGCGGCTTTGACTAATGCAAGTCGAGTTCATAGAGTTTGATTTGAAGGGGGAGCCTAAGACAGTCGAAATATGTTTTACGAACTATTTATGGCTCGAAGTTTGAGTGTGACTCTGAGTTAGATTGACTTTTGGAAGTGGGTTTGGGGAACTGAAGCCGCTATAATTTTAAAGTACTGGAATCAAGTGTCATTTTATCTGAAAAGTGTCATCATAATTTATTACTTATTAACTTATCAGGCAATTAATTTTTGTAGACTCTGAGGCTGAGCTAAAGCTGTTTTCAATCCGGGTACGCTGCTCCTAGTTTGATTGTTTAATCTTTAAAATAGCTGGGATTCGAAGACGATCCTCTGGCCTCTGTTTCAATTGCCAGGAAATGGGATCCCTGTGGGAGTGGGTCATCACTCTGTACAGTTCAGTTCGTAGAATACTGGCATTCGCGGCTTTGAAGTCAATTAAAATTTTATTTTCCAGCATCAGGACTATTGTCGATTTGTGTGCAGCAAAGATGGTTCCGACATCGTTCATACGTATGCCACCGCATCTCGTTGCAAGACAAAGGATCGCTGATTACCAAATTGACAGAGGATCTGGCGCATGCTCGCACCACAATTAAAAAAGTTCAACCTTAAAACTTGTTAAGCATTTTTTGGCCACACCAACTTTTTCTACATTGAGTGGGAGAACTTCTTCCTCAGCTGCAATTGGTTTGCTTTATGCGCTATCACTCATTATGGGTTATATGCGTTTGCGCTGTTAGAAAGATGAGTATAAGGAACAGTTTGGATATAAGAACCAAACTCTTGCTATACAAACAACTAATCCGTCGCATCGTGGCTTATTGTTTCTTTATATGGTTCACGATAAGTCCAAGCCTCATGACGAAAACTCAAATCTTTGAGCGAAAAGCACTTCGTTACTGCACAGGGCTGCTCATCATCAAAAGTATCAATGAGCACTGTCCACTGTCCAATGTAATTACAGGTAGTCCATATATTGAAGATCGCTATCTCACAGTCTCTTCCATGATGGACCCGGGATATAGAATAGAATAGCTCATGAAGAAGCATTCATAGACGACTTCGACATTGGTAAGCAGAATCACCCCAACCAACACCGGGACTGACACTAAGAAACTAGAGGCATTCTAGCCATCATCATGAACATAATCATCATCATCATCATCATCATTATCATCACCAAAAAAGTTTAGCTTTTTAACCACAGTTAAAGAATAGAAAATGGAAGGAAAAGCTACTGGCAAAAACCTTCAGGAGTTATTATTCTAGTGGTTCTGATTAGAGAGAAGAGGAGGTAGCAGTACAAACACAATCAGACCGACTTTACAAATGTGGACCAATAACATATACAAATAATTAAATGTTAAATAGTAAACAAACAAATAAAAACAAGTTGAATAAATAAACATATGAATAAATAACAAGAAAAATAAATAAATAAATTATTAAATAAAAACAAAACCAATTAATAAATAAGTTAATAAATAAATAAATAAATAAATAGCTGAATAAATAAATAACTAAATAGATAAATAAATAAATAAACAAATTTAATGTAAATACATTTATGCTCTAAAAATAAATAAATAAAAAAGCAATTTAATATGGGCAATGTTTATAAGCATATACATATGTATTTAAATAAATAAACATATAAGTTATTTATAATAAAAATAATTTAAATAGCCAGATCTGTTATTAACTGGTTTTCAGAAAAACTGCAGGCGAAGTTCGAATAATTTCTGTAATCAAATTTGGACAGTTTCAATATTTCCCAACATGTGTAGCTCATTGGTTGAGACATGCCAAGGAAGATTGTATATCATTTAGAGTAGTTTATTTTGGGCGACTTGTTTTTTGCGGACATGGCTGTAAGCACACAGTTTCCTCACACTGGAGAGTCGTAGAACATTATGGCTTGGAAAATGACTAATTTATTCTCCTCACTAATATTCGATTTGCGGTTGATGAATGGCTACAACGTTTTGATTGTAACATTGATTTTGTTTATAACTTCGCTTATATGCCAACGCACTAACGCAGAGCCCTATGCGCTCGCAGAATTTATTAATAACTTAGAAAATGTAGAAAATTATTGAAAAATTGTAAATCAAAAATATCTAAGTTACCATTCTTTTGAAGTTTGTAATTATGACATTACATTTCCACCAGTCATTGAAATACTGTGAATCAAATGATTGCCTTATTTGTAATTACAAACAAGTCTGCAATGAATTCACATAAAAATAACTGAAGTCACTGAATTCAATAGAAACAATTTGAATTCTTTCAAACAGTGGAAGAATAATCCTGGGCAATTATTTTGCAGTTCGGAGGAAATACGTTTTTTTTTAGCGAAACCCCTGCCCAAGTGGCGCACACTGCGGTCTGATGAAGGTCAGAACGTTTTTAGCATTGGATTTTCTAATGTCCAATGGGGAGCATATCTCTTTGAGGGATATACGCCCTCTTAGCCAAATTAGAGCTGGACATTCACAACGAATATGTGCAGCCGTTTCATCGTCTTCCAAACAGAGTCGGCATTCGGTGGTTGTACTGAGTCCTAATTTGGTTAGACGTGATCTCAAGCGGCAGTGGCCGAAGAGGTAGCTCACTCCTTCTTGATCTTAAGGACTTCTCTGTAAGAGAAGGAATTAATTAGTAACTCAGATTGTTTGAATCCCGGTTGATTTCTCTAGTCGGAAATGCGTAGCTTGCTTTCCCACTTACTGGTCAGACCTGTGGCTGTAGTCCAGCCTACGCCACAGAAAAGTTTCGGACCCGTGAACGCGGTTGTTCGCAATTACACTTTTTAATTGCTTATTAAAATGTAACACGTTGTTTGTGTTAGTTGAAACGTTTAAATAATAAATTTATTGAGTAAAATGCCCTGCTATTTATACATGCAATGCAAACAATTTAGCAATACAAAAAAATTGCTCATGCAAAAGGAAATTGTGCTGTATTGATTCCTGAAATGGGTCAACATTCGCGCTGCAGGTCAATCGGCAGTTCTAGCCAAAGTGGCATCAATGAAAAATGGTGAAAGATGTGTAAGCACTTTTTTGGTTGTTTGTTTCGAAAGCGTTATTATCTTTGTTGAGGTAACTAACTTTGGGAATCTCTGACTTTTGTCGTCGGTGGTGTTTGTAGATGCAGATGATTGAACATTGAGTGATGCAAAAGACGGTAAAAGCAGCTCCTAAGTGCCAGCACCAAAGTTTCCAGGAGTCCCAGTCGTAGTTAACTAGTTCGGCCGAAAGTCTTGCCTTGAGTTTGGCAAGGCGAGGGTCCTCTAAAGTTTCTCCGCTAAGGTTGATTTTGGGAGGGGAAATATAGTCTTCGTTTGAGAAACTTTTGATTTCAGTTACGATAGGAGACATAACATCAAACTGGGTGCTCGAGATTCTGCAACCTGAGAACCTCACTAGATTAACTTTTGTTACGAGCGCTGTCTGTGTGGCGTTGCATACGATAGAGACGGTATACCTTTTCAAAATCCGTGTTAACCAGAATTGAAATGCATATGTCCAAAAGCGAAGGAAAAGTGGGGCTCTTGATCTATTCTTTCCAGCAGTTATTTAGTTGTGTTTCCTAAACTTCGTCATAGATTCCGTTGCCCAGATCGATAGCTTGGGTTGGGTCGATAGAAGTTTGGTTGTCATTTCTGAGTACGATTTGCTGTACGAAGTCTCCGTGGTCTAGACGGATAGCATGAGACTCACTGGTTGGAACGCTGATAAAGACAAATTCAGAGAAAATACTTCTTTGGACCAGAGGAATGTTGAACGTCACGATAACCCTATCACTGAGGACGGCCATTGTTATTTTGTTAAAGGTGAATAGTTAATATGCATCCGGTACAGTACAGGTAGCCTGCAGAAGTTCAAACCGCCGTTCAAATTACTGAAATCAGTCCTTAGAGCTTCAACAGGCGAATAGTGATGATATTCTGATGATTTGCCTGGATAGTGCTGATAAGGAGTACAATGCTGGCTGAGTAATCGTTCATTTGTTCTTGAAGCCGAAGTTAATGCTGTTGTTCAAGAAAGGAATGCAGTGGCACGCCGGTAGATTTTGATTCAAGCTCATTGAAGTCTGTCATGAGGCGGGACACTTCAATGAACTTTTTTATTTTACTCTCCAATTGGACGATTTGATGCTCTAGTTGGTACGCAATGCCGGCAGTCATAAGTATTTGGGGACTGTATTTGATAATTCCTATTATAACCATGGGTGCGATGAAACTTTTGGTTCGTTCCTTCCTTAACTGTCATGGCCTCGCGTCTAACAGCTTCTTCTAGGGAATGGCAGTGTTGATATTGTTGGCAGTAGTCGCAGAATTCCTTCACATGGTTGTCGATGGTAATTAGATCAGAAATATAATTAAAAGAAGTTTCGACCGAGAACTCCAAGTCGGAATATTTGGTGAAACCGTCTCTTAGTCGGTGAATATGGATACCAAGGCTTTAGTTGTTGTGGTAGCGGAAGCAAGCTGACATAAGAGGACTCGAGTTTGTAGTGAGGTGGTGCGACTATGCGGCCGACTGCTACGGCGTACGGCAGGCTCGTCCTGGATATCTTTTGGAAAAAAATAGACCGAACGATTTGTTGCGCGGTGCACCTCCCGTTTGGTTGTTTGTTTCGGAAGCGTTATTATCATAAACAGCGCTTTTGAACCAGTCCCGGCTAGGTCGTCCGCAATTTCATAACCTCCGATTTTATGATGACATGGAATCCATCCTGACTTAGCTTTTGACACATTTTGATTCCATTAAATTGGATGACAGTGCCTTAAGCATGTGGTATGTAACGAGTTCAATATTATAACTCAAATGTACATGTTTCGCTATAAGCTCGAAGATTAATACACCTCCATCAGATGAACGGTAGGGTTTGATGACCCTTTTCATAGAACAATTTCTTAGAAATACGAATGATACGAATCTTTAGAGCTACGGCCCACAATAGACGCCAAGTAATCTCCCCTTACGATCTTTATTTCATTCTAGTTATACTTGAAGCAAAAGAGGCGAGCTGGCGGACTCAAAAGCCAGATGACCTTGCCGATGCTATGAGCAGCAAGATACCTTTTGCAAGATCTGATTTTTATGAATTAAAACAATTTAAGTTGAATGTAAATGCACTGGTCATTAGCTTCAAAAGAATGGAGATTTAAGTCTTTTTAAATCCAAATTGCATTCCCAAAAAAGCATTCCTTTACAACACATGTACCCAACCTAGCCTAAGCTTAACTCCCACCTTTGAGGCATGAGAATGAGTGAGCTCTAGAATACCTTCCACCAAGGAAACTGCAATTTCAACGGCGCGTGTGTGTCGTTAAAAAAGTACATGCAACCGATTCTAAGTAGAAAGAAAAACAAAATCTAGTCTCAGGAAGTTGTAAAAAAAAAACGCACAAATTTTTTTCAGCCTCATACGAAACCTGTTGCACAACTAATAAAACACTTTTCTACAACAGCTGCAAACAATGTTTTTTAAATCTCAATCAAACTCGGTTCATTCCGGTTGGCAGCATAATTTCCTCTCAACTCCAACTAAGCTCTAGTTTAACTAGTTTCGAGGAATAATACAAAAAATTGTATACCAACATAATACGTCAGTCTTAATAAATACAATTAAGTATCAATGTAAACTTGTCAATAAGTTGTTACATTTAACCCAGGGGAATGCCACCAATCACAACGACCCGCCTATAATGGATTCAAATTGATTCTACTCGTATTTATCCGCCGCAATCTAGTCTGTACCTAACACTGGAGGTGTTTCTTTTATTCAGACACTAGATACAAACTAAATCGCGCAAATTAATTCATCATTACGCACAATCGCAACACGGGATCGCAAATCCATTCAAATCTTTCAAAGCGATCTCGAATGTACAAAAGCACACATTACCGCCCTGATAATCGGCTAAATTATAGCCTCATCTAATGTTTCAATTACTCCTTCAGCCGAGCTGAATATGGCTTCAAAAGCCAACAATTTAGTTTGATAAAGTACGTCTAATCGGATAACAATTTGCGCGGGTATTATGCCTGCTTAAATGGCGGATTAAGCGGCTAATTATATAAATCTTGGACTCCATGTACTCCAAGGCAAATGGACTGTTTTTCTTGCTGTGCAATTCGTCATCTCTTGGCGAAGTGTTATGCAAGCCTGCTGCACAAAGTGGGTTAAGGGTTTTTTTTTTTTTTGCATTCATGATAAGATCTACCTTGCCTGGATGTATCTGACTGCATGTGGACCCAAAGTCCCAAAAGAGGTTCGAGCATTATGTCGTGTTGCCGTGGTTGTTGGCGGATTAACTCGAGTAACATAGTCACGACAGAAACATGTCCACAGACGGTGGCGAAGAATTTCTGGACGACCACGCGACGCCAAGTTGACCGACTATGCCGAACGATGAAACGGCAAAGCGCGGCGACAAAAGCTCCAAAGATCCGTGAAGCTGATATGAATCGCGACCGCTATGGGAATTCTTGGATCTTTGGGTTGCACAGACAAAAAATAAGTATCTCACGGGAGATACTACTTCTTTTCCAAACCAGGCAGGCAGTCACAGAGACACAATGGGTGCATAACGATTTAAAATTAATTGCACTGAATGCATGCAGCAGATATTAATTCGCTGTCCTTTTTTTTGCTGACCGAGCAGACACTCGGTGATAGGAAAAGTGATTTTTATTTTTTATTTATTACTAACGCTCGATTTATTTGTTTAAAGAACAAATGTGCTGACAGATAAGATCGTTGGAACGAAGAAAAAACGTGCAGCCTTCAGATGTTCTAGAGTCGAGATCCTGAAATTTGTTTTTGACATCTGTTCGATTGGAGAACGGGCATGTTGAAGTAATTGTTCCGGAACGATGTTTGCATTAATTAATTCTTTATGCTCGAAATGTAAACATATCAATGACAATCCAGTGTTAGCCTTGGGTTAAAAGTGAAAGACCATTTGTTCGAGTTACTCCTTCACACTTAAAATTTTGCTGTGATTAGGGATTCAACATGGCTTATAAAAACATCGACATTTTTTTAAAAGTGAAGTATCGATGTCGAAAAAAATCGATGTTAATGATCGATATCTCGATTTATAGAAAAAGTGAACGTCTACCTTGTGTAGAAATTAAAGACATTATGTTATGTAGTTATTTCTATTCTAAGGATTTAAAGGATTCATTGATTTTTTAGAAAACCAAAAGCAGAATTTACAAATCAAAAAATTCAGAATTTTATTTATTTTTCATAAATGAATTTAGAAACAATAATTTTGACAATTTGGTGGCCAATAATCGGTTCCGCTAATGAGATTTAGAAGACCCAGCTTCAGAGAACAACCGATCACTGAACACACAATCGTTAAGTATTGAATGGCGAGGCTATAAAATTATAGAAAAATAGCTTTTATGCCGTCTTATATCGCAAAATATGTCATACTTGGATTCTTCAATGTTAAAATCGGTAAGGTAAACATCCTTGGCGGATTAGTCGGAAAGCACAGCCTCCACGACACGACAACAGATAACGGCTTTCGGATACTCGGTTTTGCGGTAGCAAGTTACATGGTTTTAAGTAGCAGTAGGTTTTCAATAAAAGTCGTCTCTGACGATTTTCTTGTTGCAACCAAATTCAGAGCTCGTGTAGCCACAAACGCCAACAATTTGTGGAACAAATATCAGGACAAAAGCGAGGACGTAGCCGAAACAACCATAGGCTTCCAGCCATTACCCAAAGAGAGCCCTTTGTATGATGATGAATGCGTGCGACATGCAAGCGCTGCAGCTTACAACAAGGGCAGCGAGGGAAGAGTACCGAGCCAGAAGAAGGGAGAAGGAGAAAATCCTGCCTTCCAGTTCAAGGAAATCAAAAAGTCCCGCAGTAGGAACAATACCCTGGATGTTTTTCAGGAAAGCCAAGCAGCTGGCTTCAAACCCGAGACGCATGCTTTTCGAAACAGTAAAGGAAAGCCTGGTAACCGAAGCACAGGGGAGGAGTACATGTATTTAAACAGCATTTCCAGCAGCTGCTGAATGGGCATCAGCTAGAGAAAGTGGTAGGGCAAGAAGCGAACCCGCATCCAGTCAATGCAGAAAAGTTTGAAAGAGGTTGGCTCAGCTATTAAAAAACTGAAGAATAGCAAGGCTGCCGGCTCTGATGCTCTACCAACAGAGCTTTTCGAGCATGGTGGCAAGTCTTTAATACGGTGCTCCAAATTATCTACCAAGTATGGGTGGATGAAGCCATGCCCGATGACAGGACTATTCGATCTAGATGTCCCAACTTCAAGAAATGCGATCCTATACTTTGTAAGAAGATCCTATCCAACTTTTAACACATTTACCGGCACATACCAGTGTGGCCTTCGGCCTGACAAATCGACGATCGAGCAAATATTCTTTCCAATTGAATCCTGGAAAAGACCAACGACGCAACATTTCATCATTGACTTCAAAGCCTATGATAGCATTAATCGTTTTGAACTCTACAAGTCGACGGCCGAATAAGAGATCCCGGCAAAACTGTTCCAACTCTGCCGCGTGAAGCTGGAAAACATGCAGTGCAATGTGCAATTTGGAAACAGTTCCTCCGAACTATTCCAAACATTTGCCAAATTTCGACAAGGAGATGTGCTATCAAGTGACTTCTTCAATTTCGTGCTGGAACAGATAGTTCGAAAGGCACTATCTTCAAAAATCTGTCCAGCTGCTGGGATATGCAGCCGATAGCGGCATCATCGGTCGCTTCCAGCGCGTCGTTATAGAGGCCCTTACGGCAAATAGAGAACAGCCAAAGCGAGTTGGCTTTGAAATGAACGAGGACGAACCAGATACACGATGTCATCAAACGACAAAGCATCTGTGTACCGCATACGACAAAACGTCACTGTTGGCAACAGTTATTTCGACTTTGATCCTGCCAGCTCCACTACAAATATGGATCCGAGTGCTGAACGATAAGCAGAAAGTCAGAGTAGATTTTGATCACTTTCGAAAGAAGAATTCTTCGTCGAATATTTGGGCCCGTATGCGAGGAGGACAAATGTAGGAGAAGATATAACCGCAACCTCTATGAGCTGTATCAAGATGGGCATGCAGTCGAAAAAGGCAAAATACGACGACTACACTAGCTCGGTCATATCGAGCGAAAGGACCTAAGCCTCCAAGTTCGAGACGCCAAGGAAGACCGAACTTCCATTTTAAGGATCAAGCGATCGCGGTTGTCAGAACGCTTGGTCTGGATTACTGGAAGCAGCGTTCCCGGGATCGACAAGAGTGGAAGGCTGCGGTGTCTACTCTGGAGCCAGCTAAGTTTGTATATAAGTTGGGTATTGTGAGACGTGAATGGTCTCTTTTTTCCCGTCCCTAAAGCACAGTGATAGTTGAAAAAGTATTGGCGGTCTGCACTATAAGAGATCGGCCGTCTGAATCAGGAGAGTTGTCTTCCTTGAGTTGAGTTTAACCGACTACATTAGATAAAAACACTTTCAAGTGTCACCATCGAAGTTTAAGTACATTGTTGAGTTATGAGAAATAATCCGAGTGGGAATGAAATGTGTCGTCGGTAATCGTCTTACCAAAGAAGTTCGTAAAGAGCTACACGATTACTTTCGAATATGAGACATCAGATTTCCTCGTTAAACAAACTTAAAGCAAAATCATCGTAAAAATTCCACCGTCATAGGCAATAAAAGCTTTCAAGCCGAAAGGAAATCAAGAAAAATTATTGATTCATAAAATGCGGTGAAATAAAAAAAGACACTTAAATTATAAACACGTCCAACCAATCAGTCCAATTACCAATCATTGAACCAAATCATACTGAGCCAGCATCGTTGTACATCACAAGTGCTGGGGCTTCTCTTCCGACTTCTATGAATTGAGAAATTTAATTGTTCCTGGATTGAACGAACTTCGATAGAGCCCACAAACATCTTTTACGACCAATTTACGTTTTCTTCTTGTCAATCGCGCCGAACGCTTTCCTCTGCCTTCCACGGGGTGAACGCTGACATTTTTTTTTTAACTAAACTTCATCCAATAGATACGAGTACAAACGTCACCCATTCAAGTCAAGTCAAGTGAAGTCATTGAATACTCTGATGGGTAAGGTTTGGTATGCAGCACATTGGCCTAGTAGTGGAGATTGGAGACTTTTTTTTTTTTTGATGTAACGCAGAAATGGGAACATGAAATGCGCCAGCAATGCGCACATGCGTTGTTCGTGCACTCGTGCGTTCAATACAATTTAATTAGATTAAAAGTCTTGATCTTAAAAGACATCAACAAAAAGTCGATTACGTTATGATTTATAGCGAGTGTTGGCACTTTTGTGACATTAAAATGTGCGCAGTGCAACATGCGTTAAATGGGTTAACAATTCTGCTGATTGAGAATGAACAGCTTTGACAATTATTGTTGACAGATGTTTGCACGAGTGGAGTTCGTGGGAAATATTGAAAAGTTGACGCGCTATGAATACATGTGACTATGATGTGATTCGAATGAGATCCGGCATTTAATTTTTATAATTTAATAATTATAAAAAATAATACATGTAAAGATATTGTAGGGGTTTGAAGCTTAGATGTATTTTGGTCTCAATTTATCATTGGTTGGAGTCCAAATTTGGTCTGAGACGACTTATTTGCATTCACTTAATTCGCAGTTTTGTCTTTGAGTGTTACAAACGTATGAAGGGAAACAATCATACTTGACAACTCTTTGAACATACATTTTGAAATAGATGAGCTCATAAGCCCACGTAAACGAGAGAATATATGCCAGAAGCATGTAAGGCTAGAACTGACATAGGCGGATTTGGACAGAAATCAAAATTATTTAGTGAGGTAAAGAAATAACATGATAGTTCCTTTTCACGAAGTTTCCAAAGGTATCGATATGTTGTAGTGGTTGTTGTATCGGCTTAGTTCCTGATTCGTGTTTTCAAAATAGCGGGTTGTGTAGATTGTGTATAGATGGCTCTGCTGTGAAGGCATCACACTGAGAGCGGAGTGCTTAAGCTAAATCTTCCAAACTTTCAAAGTTCATAGATCATAACTAATGTCGAATAAAATCCTGCGAATTAGGTTAAACCCAATAGGTCGATATCAAAATCTTGCGTCCCGTTTCGGGCTCCACCCACGGAAGTGAGTTGAAACCAATTACACCTGAGTTTCTCAAACCACTACACAATCTTTCATTCTTCTCCTTATTCTTCCGCTCGCTCTGTGCTACACACATTATAAGAGTCTTAATATCCTCTTGAAGAACGAGCAAATAATTAAAAAAACCAACTTTGGTGCCCGGAGGCTTATAGGGCCTTTCAACTTAGCATCAAAGAAATGGAAATAAAAGTCTACAAAATGGATCGGAAAAGGTCATTGTTAATAATTTACAAAAAAAAGATATTCTTCGAAGTCTTGATCTAACTAACCCAACCCATAAGTTCTCTTCCGTCCAAACGTTTCCAACATTAAGTATCTCCGCAGTTAATTGAAATGGGTAAAAAAATGATTCATCGAAGCCACTCTTGTCTTGTAGTTATTTATGTGTATTGGCCCAGTTTTCAAGGTACCAATTGTAAATCACTGCTTCTTGTTAAAATAAAGTACCCAATAAACAATTGGATGGAAGACAGCAACATCTATAAATGTCTGGTTAATTAACGCAGATTATTGTGTATTTATGTTAAATTCTAAATATAAACATGTCCACTTAGTGTCAAGAGAGTGTCGATTGGCAACACTTAAATTTTGTAAGCTTTTAAAAAGCAATGAGAAAAGATTTATCTAAGAAATGGAATTTGTTTTTTGAAAGTAAGGATTGGGCATAAGGCTACCGTGGCTGCTTGTTATGAAAGCCATTGTAGATGTCCAATTTTGCACTTTTCCCAGCATAAAGTTCTTAGTCATCAACTGAATGACTAAGTTTGATCGCAACAAAAAGGGTATCCAAAGGAGTCATATCTCTTGATCTTGGCGGTCAATGAACTGTCCCATTTCCTGAGATTATTCGCTGGCGTTTATGCCAATAAAATAATGGTTTGAACTTCTGTATGGCATGTCGCGTCATCCTGAGAAAACATTTGTTCCCTAGCCGATAGAATCTTTGACAGTTAGTCTTGCTCCATCTTCAGATTTAAAAATGAGTCTTTTCAGTGTTCTTCGTGTTGGATGATTATAATGATACATAGACTTAAGTTGATCCATAGTATTTTGTATATGCTGCTGCGATGAACGATTAAGGGCATCCCAAATTGTGTGCTGAGCTAGAAAGCGTTCTTAGTGCAAACACGAGTTTGGACAGAAACTCTCGGAATGCGTCTTCGATTCTTGCAGGAATAAGGGTCAATTTGAATTGCCGAAGAGCACTCGTCCTATATGGCCCCTTTTAAAGGGATTTTTAATTTCGCGATTATGCTATCGTTCTAAGGACCCTACAAGACTTCAAATGTCAGTGTACGGGAAGCCCCCCATCATCTACCTGATATGATTTCCAAGTCTCTGTAAAACATAACTAAAGAAGTTTAGAAGCTATGTTGCGCCAAATGTAGTTCTTACTGTCATAGCTTGCCGGAATGTTGCACCTGCGAATCAATTGAAGAAAAACCTTCAACATTCATGACACAAATGCTTATACATTAAATGATTGAAATAATGCAGGTACTCAAGCTGTGATGAGTGAAGAAACAAAATTTATGCTCAAAGGCTCACCGGACGACCTTCTTAAACAAATATTTCAAACGTCTTGATTTCGAAAGTGATATCTTGCGGTGCTATATTAAAACTGCTAAATCAGTGGCCAGTCGAAAGCAAGATTCCTAAATGGTCATAATTTATCTGCGCTTCCACTTCGAAATTTATGTCAATTTGAATGCAAAAAATAAAATTGTTCGAGGACATGACTCTAAGTGTTGCAAAATAAACAAACAGTGATCCGAAAGTAGTCTTAAAAGTGACCAGGAAAAATAAAAATATTGTCTTTTAGCGCGATACATCTCATTTTGCTGTTTACAGGAGCGACCGACCGATAATTCGGTTTCGGCCAGTTTTGGGCAAAAAATTGGTTTCGGCCACAGTTTCGAATTCGGCAAAAAATCGGCCGAAACATCGGTGGCGCCGAAGCCCGGTCTTTGGCAGTATAGCCCGTCATTCGGCTAAATTTTAGGTAAGGTTAAGTAACAGTGGCTTCCACAAGGCACACAGCGTTTTGGTCCATTGTGATACGACGAAGGTGATGTGGAGTAACGTATCTACCTATGTTGGGAGGAGATGGGTTTTGAGAGGGTTTCCTTCTGGGTGGTGAAGAAGGAGAAGATGGAGACAACTAGTTTCTTTTTCTAATGAACAGGGCAAAAGCTTTTGGGTTTGTTTTACCAAGTTTGCGCAAAGCTTTGAAGAAATGGGAACGTATGAAGATTTCTATGTCTCGATATTGCTATGACCGGGCATTAAGAGAGGGGATGAGTGACGTTCTCCTTATGCAGTTTCTGCAGAAATAATTTGACTGCAGGCATGTCTGTCAATAAGACAATGTCCCATGAGAACAGATATGAACACACCTAAGTTGAGTAGCTTTCTGGTGTTCTGTTTGTTAAAGTTTCAGATTTGTCTGGTGATGTTGCAAAATTGTTGATGTATTCTTTTAATTCTTAGTTCCCTAAGCTAACGGGATGTCAATATATTTTGAGGCGTATATATCCTGTCCTGGCACCGCAAAAATGTGAATCTTGGGAAAGTCCTTAAGCTCTTTAAGCGGGGTTTCTTGACAAGCTTAGATTAAGTATTAAGCACAGTGAGAGATTTTATGGCAGCTTGGCTGCCGGCGCAAATGAATATTTCCTTTGCAGAAATGCTTGTATACAGCAGCCACTTTGCGGGCGTGGTAAATCCTGAAAGGAAAGCTCTAGACTAAAATTTCTCCCAAAAATTAACTTCCACTCGTTTTTCGAGTTTTGACCCATCGGTTGATATTGTGATGGAGTCGGTGGTTAAAGGCATCCAACAGCTCACGGTGCTTTATAAAAAAAATTGATCAGGCGACATTTCTTTTTGAAACCAGGGCGTGTTATATTTTCCGTAAATGACGGGGGTTAGATAGTTTTTTGCTGACTCCAAACGTTCGCAGCAGCCTTATATTGACAGTTGTGTTCATCGAAGGATTGTCAGTCTATCGCGAGGTGTGGTGCCCAGGCAAAATGCCAGATGGTCTTACCCGGATTTGAGCCTGAGTCCTCACGCTGAAGAGCTATCGCACTTACCACTAAGACACAGGCACCCACCAGGGTATACGGTTGACGAAGTTGGAATAGAATTTTGCTGTTGAGACCTTATTGTATATAGCTGTTGGGGAGGGGATATTTTCTCCAAAGATTGTGAAGTGAACAAAACCAACTCTGGTGCATGGTGAGATTGCATTGAGGATACCAACACAAAATTTGTTTATTGTTTGACTGGCAGGCTTAACTTCATGTGAGATTTTGATCCGTGAGTTGTATGGTCACCAGCTGGCCGGCATGATTGTGCTGAATTTGTGTTTTTCTCGCGCATAAATGTCTAAGTTATGTAATTCGAACGATATAACTTTCTTTGTGTGTAAAAAAACACTAAATTTATACAATTCCAATTCCAACATGTCTAAATGAGCTTCTGTTTCAGTTTCGTTTTCGGCTGAAAATCCTGTTTCGATCGGACACTAGTTTAGTGTGAGAATCATCATCATCATCATCATTTTAAATTTGATTCATGTTGAAAAAACTGATGAAACATTTATGCATGATCTTCGATATAAAAGATCACAGAATTTGATGCAATCGTCGATGCTATTAAACTCATGCTCTTCGCAATATTGAGACATAATCCTGAAAACTTGATGTTCTGTTTAATTTAATCCGGAAACTTTCGAATCATTTCAGATGGCATTCCGTTAAGCAGCTGTGATTTTTTCAACGCAATTTTTGTACAAAATCTGTCCAGCTGATGGGCTACGTAGATGACATCGCTTGCACCCAACAGACTGTCATTGAAACTTTCATCTCGATTGAGAAAGAGGTCAGGAAATCCGTGGAACAGCAGCTGAGACAAAACTTCTATAACATTGAGATCTCGAAAGAGACTCATCGTTCGCTTCAGTTTTTCCAAACAACTTGGATCAAACAAGCAAAGATTGAAGCGCATACTGTGCGTTTTACTGCAGGTAAGGGAAACATATGATGTTATAATCGCTGTTAAATCGCATCATGTTACATCCCACGTTAACATTCTCTTGCACAGGATAGAGATTTTTTATGTGTCAAAATTGTCAACGTGTATATTGTAAAAGGTAGCCCCTTAATACATACTTGGACGCGTTTGAATACCTTTACTTCATTAAAGACTTACTCAACAACAATAATGAGATTATCTGTTGAGGGGACTTTTATCCCACCAACGTATCCTGGACAGGTTGCCCCGATAATCTTTTCATGGTGTCAACAGAAAGCTTAGAAGCAAATGTTTCTCCAGTTGTAGACAACTTTACATCTCATGGTTTAAGTCAACCGAACAATATTATGAACTTTGAAGGAAAAATTCTTGAGCTGGTACTAACTACACACATAAAGCAGTGCAAATATCACATAACCCACTCGTGACTGAGGATCTATATCATCCATCATTCATTTAGTCACTACTATCATTATCAACTCTAGAGATTTTGAACTCAATTTCGGAAAAGCTGATTTTGTAAAATTATATAAAGCGTGTTTTTTGTAAACTTATATACGGTGGGACAAAAAAACGAGAATCGGCTTCTATTAGCGTTAAAATTATATGCTCGCAAAAGTTGGCATCACTGTCACAAGCAGTTGAGATTTCACTGACAAAAAAAAGCTTATCAATCGGCTAAGAAATCAACAAACTATAAACAAAAACTAGAGAAAGGCAGGTTATCAATATGAATAGTTCTAATAACTGATTTTTAAATTAAACAAATATTTTTTCAGACTTTAAGCATGCGCTCCATCTATGAGTGAGTGAGTTATCTTGGATGAAGTCCTTAAAGTATACGCGTTTCGTTTTTGTTGTATTTAACACGAAAAGTTTTTGACTTATCGTTCATAGATTTACAAAAAAACACGGCTATTATTGTGTTGACTAAATTGGTAATGATGTTAATATTAACGTTCTTAAATTCCATAACGCTTTATTTGACTCTTTTTTTAGAATCCGTTACGTTCAGCTTGGTACGATGGTGAGATAAAAAATTTGAAAAATCTTAGAAACAAATTGTGATCGGTCTTTAATCAAACTAAAAACCGATCTCTTCAAAATACTTGAATGGAAAAAATATCATCAAAGTATCGAGTCTAAAATACTTTAATTAAATTCAAAGGAGTACAAAGTAACTTACAACTTTAATCCGAAGAAATTTTTGGAATATTATATTGAAAAAAAGAATGCGGATACTGTCCTTCTGTACTAAGTAATAATGATAAAACTTGTCATAAGCCTCTAGTTATAGCTAGTCCGTTTTCCGACTTTTTTAAATCTTTTTTTCATTGCTGTGATATTTATTTTAATATTTTAATCTTTACTGACAATATATTAAATTTTTATTAAGTTTTAAGTTATTTCTTACATTTTTGAATTGTATAATTAATTTGCATTTTTTCCTTTCGATTGCCCATTACGAAATGTAATATTTTTTTTGCCGCCACCAACAAATTTAATTTGTGTTTTGAAAAAATCATTCATTCCCTAGACAAATGGATTGAAAAAAAATATGATACAAATTTGTTTAAGCTGCCCCCTAGGGATATATTTTTATCTGCATTTTTGGATCTTTTAAAAAAATATTTGCGAATTCAATATTTTTAGAACACACATTTCTCTTGAAACAATCTAAGGCACCTTCATCCATGCTTCTGCACCATGTAGCATGATGAGGATGATGATGGTCTTATAGAGCGATACTTAATTTCTTCGAGAAAGGATCTTTCTGTTGATGCTTTTTTTACAAAATCAATTGCCTCATCTTAATTTTCAAGAAATAGAGAAAGGGTCAAAATTTGAAATGGTTTCATTCGAAAAAACTGGCAAAAAAGGTGCCATTTCGTTTCTTCAATTAAATCAATTAAGTTTTCCAAAAAAAAAAAAAAATCAAATCAAAAATCAGTCAACCCTGTCAGATAAAAAAATATGAAATACACTGTCGGTCATAAGTTTCCGGACAAATTCATATAATTTTTATTTTTTGTTCAATTTTAATTCTTAAAGTTTCATCAATTAGCCAGTTGACTAAATTAAGTTAGTTATGAACCATAAAGACTAACTTAAAGGCTTGAACAGTGTTGAGTCCATTTTAAAATCGAATGTGCCGCTTTTTTTTTAATTTTTTGATCCAGGTTCCCATGGAAGTGCTTGGATAATTTAGATGAAGCAGTTGATTTGTAGAAAAAGCATCAATAGAAAGCTTAATGACAAAGTTAAAACATTGCAAGGAATATGTTAACATCCAAAGATTGAGTTCGTTTACCACTATTGTGGTTTGTAATCATGAACCAATACCTAGAGGTCTCTCAAAAATATGACATAGAAATTAACAATCTATCGAGATCGGCTTGGTAAAAACTGCTATAAAAATCTCGAAAGAAAACTGGACTGAATGTGATCCTCTTGTAGCCATATAGAAAAGAAAGAACAGAGCAGTTTCCAGCTGGAAACTGCTCTGTTTTAAGAAAACAATTGAGTAAAGTCCTATCTCGAATACATAAAATCGAAGAAGTAAAGAAATAAAATCGCTCTATAAGACCAACATCATCCTCATCCTGCTGCATGGTGAAGAAGAATGGGACACGTTCAAAAGGGGATGAAGGCATTTCGAGAGAAAAGTGTGATCTATTAATGTTAAATTCTCAATTTTTTTCTGAAAAGATCAAAAAATGCAGATACAAATACATCCCTATCTAGGGAATGAATGATTTTTTCAATACACAAATTAAATTTGTTAGTGGCGGCAAATATCAGGTTGGCAACTTAGTAATTGTGAATTTTTTTTAGAAAATAAAAAACAATTTTTTCATGGAACGAAATAACTTTATTCTGTAATGTATTGCCCGTTTGGAGCCATGATCTTTTGCCATCTTTCAGGCAGCATCATAATTCCACGTTCATAAAACTTCTGATTTCAATCAGCAAAACACTGAACCAGGTACGATTTGACATCATCATTATTATTGAAATTTTTACCATTCAAGGAGTTTTGCAAAGATCGAAGTAAAAAGTAATCAGATGTGGCAAAACATCCCAACCAAGCTCCAATAATTTTCACCGACTGACCAAAGATGTGTGTGTCCTTGCATTGTCATGATGGAATACAACACCTTTTCGATTTGTCAATTCGGGCCGCTTTTCTTCAACTGATTTATTCAATTTTGTCAGTTGTTCAATGTAGACATCTGAATTGATCGTTCGGTTGGGTGTTAAAAGTTCAAAGTAGACAATTCCTTCTTAATCCCACCAAACTTTCTTTTTATGAATATTAGCTTAGCTTGCTTCGCGATCTTTTCCGATTGACATTGTTGTAAACAAACGATTTTTCATCACCAGTTATCAATCGTATTTAAAATGAATCATTTTCATTACGTTTCTTTAACAAATCGCAGAGTGCAAAATCACCAGAACGAAATTTTGCAAACCAATTTTGACACTGCCGTTCTTTTAATGCTTCGTCATCATAAACGGTAAATACGGAAATAAAAAGGCAAAATATGACGAAAATGTTCGTTTTGATTTTCCATTTATCAACAGACGCCAAACAAAAAAGTACACAACCGATTAAAAACATTTTTTACTGATTGACAGTTGATGTAGATACCAACTATCAAATAACAAAATGTGTTTGACATTTCGATTACGTCAGCAAACCCTAAAAATTCAACTAAAGCCAACTTACTTAGTTGACAACCCAATAAAATAGCACCTACATTTTTTTTTACTTGAGATTGGCAGTTGATGGCATGGTCAGGCCTACTCTCACTTAAAACATTTTTTATTTTGCGAAGAGTTTGCGTTTGTAATGCCCTTATTAAAGCTAATGATTCAATATGTAACACGCCCCAGCAACGCCATCTGTTTGTAAGCACTAAACTATACTGCTAATGATATTTTAACAAACTTCAGTCAGCAAGGGGACGTTACTCACTTCACGAAAAAGTGTAGAGGACATATTTTGCTTGGCGGGTAACCACTTCCGTTTTAAGCTGAGTTGAGAATAGTCGCGTTTACATTCAAATAAAGAAAATCCGATTACATCTCAGGATTGGTTTGTCGTTGGATGTGCAGCCACCAGACGTTCCGCACGCGCTCCAGTCATCAAGCGCGCCACCAGAAGACTTCGTTCAAGCAGCAGTCGCCGACGAAGAAGACGTTTTAATAGCGCGGCTTGAGAAAAGGAAACGTATCCTACAGCTGCGTCAAGAGCTCCAGACTTTGGATTAGCACACTGCCATTCGCCATGGCATGGATTGGTACCTCCGTTCAGCGGCGACGACGCATACGCCCGCGCCGTCGAGAAATGTTTTTAAGGATTTTGAAAGTGTCATACAAACAAGTCGATGTGATGATCACAGCGGCCTCAAACTACAGTAAGTTGAAGGAGAGATTGCTAAAGCAGTTCAAACTGAATGTGCCAATCACAGATGTCTATCGGCAGCTACAGGGACGCACGAGGCACAAGTTCTTTAAATGTCAGTTTTGAGTCAAGATGAATGCCCAAGTATGATTGTCTATTGATTAGATACCTCCTGTAGAATATTTCTGGTGGGAGAATATGTCAAATGAAAATGGACTTACAACTAACAACAATCCTTTAATTGAAAAAAAAATTATCGGGGAAAGTTTATCGGCTTCTTTTTGCAAATGTCTTCGGTGGTTATGCAAAAATTTTCTATAGGAATGTTACACCACAATCTGAGTGATCAATTATCTACTCACATATTTCCTCTACACTCCTCGATCTCATTTATCCAAAAGTGTGTTCAAATCCATTAAGGGAACGAAGCATTCCCGAGCTGATGCCATTTTCGGCTGAGTTATTTGCCATGTTCGATTCAGTTGTTAACCACTTTACAAACCGATGTTCCTTGTACCATGGCGGCACCGGGTACACCCTTAAAAGTACACTCGATTAATTGATCTTCAGCTTTTTTGGATAAGAAATTTTCCATCACATCGAGTTTCAATTAATTAATTTGCTGCGTACTTACGCAGCACAGAATCTCGAAAAATACAGAAAATAACTCGTCAAAACACATTTTGGAGTTTGAAATCCAAAAGACTGGTATCGCGTGTCTGATTTACATAAATTCTTGCTCAATTAAACAGAGCCCGGGCAAATGTAGTGCATTCACCTGGACAAGTTTTGGTGATACTCAGATGTAAACAGACTTTTAGAACTATCACTTCGGGTGGCATAACCTATGCCAATAGTGCTGCCACTGTGATCAAGTTAGACCTGAAATGGTGGTCGCGTAGTGCTTTGAGTGACCCACTTTCAGCTAAGCTGTTACATAACGTCAAAGAAGTAGTAATTAGTCAGAGTGTTTTATTGCTCAAAAAAGGATGTACGAAATTGTTGACTTTCCTGTGTCGGGCGATCAATGCACAGTGCACACAGACGAACTCGGGGGTCACTTAATTGATCGGCCAAAGGCGTCTCAATTAACTGGATAAGCGCCATAAATTGTGTTTTAGAAAAAAAAAAGTTGTGGCTTGTAAAGATTCGATGCGGATATTAATATTGGATTGGCTATAATTTTGGTGGATCTTTGAACAAGACCGGCTTCGGTGATAATTAATTGATCGATAAATTTTTTCGTTGCTCATCTGGTGGGCGAGACTGTGCTTGAGTGTAGAAAGATTTCAATGGAAACGTGAAACGTTTCTTAGTTATTTCATCAGCAATTGACACTTTTCTTGAATTTGTTTGTGAAGCCGATACTTAACTTTATAATTGTATGTTAAGAGAGGCAGACACTTGATGTGAATGACGCGTGAAAGGTCGTAAATTAATTAACGATGTGTCTTTGACAGCATTTGAAAGGGGAGCCATTGATCATATCCTGTTAAGACAACCTGCTTTCTGATACTTTTTTTTTATTTCAAACATAATAGATAGGATTTAATTCAAATTCATTCTGAGCACATTTTGTCGCTCGCTGTTGTCGCTCTGTTACTATCTCGTTGCTTACGTTGTTGATCCTATTTTTTTTTTTTTTTTTAATTATTGGCTCGTTCTTCAAGAGGATATTAGGACTCTTATAATGCGTGAAGCACAGAGCGAGCGGAAGAATTAGGAGAAGAATGTGTAGTGGTTTGAGAAACTCAGGTGTAATTGGTTACAACTCACTTCCGTGGGTGGAGCCCGAAACGGGACGGAGGATTTTGATATCGAACTATTAACTTTAACCTAATTCACAGGAATTTGTTCGACATTCAACAACTTTGAAAGTTTGGAAGATTAAGCTTAGACACCCCCGCTGTCAGTGTTATGCCTTCACAGCAGAGCCATCTATACACAATCTACCACAAACAGAGCTATTTTTGAAAACACGAATTAGGAACTAAGCCGATACAACAACCACAACATCAAAGCCACCCATTAGTCAGACTTCTATCACTGGTCGACCAATCCAGTGATAGTGCCATTAACTTGATCCCAATGGCAAATGGTGACTGGACCAGATTCGAAAAACTAGACCACTACTCTAGGAATCGAACCTGGGACCTATTCAATTGAATCAATTGAAAGGCAGGCGCTCTACCAACTCCGCCACCCAGCTGTTAAACTTCCGATTAATAAGCAAGGTCTGAGGGTCTTGTACGTAACATTGAGAAGACTTGTTTGCTTTCTCGTTGACATCCTCTTGAAGTCTGTTCTTTTTTGCTTGTGCCTTAGAGTTGATCTTTTCAAGAACAGTGGGTACGTTTAGTTCCCGATGGAGGTGGCTGTTTCTGATGCACCATGCAGCATTCACAATGTTCCTGAGGACTTTATTTGGAAACGTTGGATAACTACGCCATAGTTCCAAACTGGTTTAAGGATCTGGTTATATAAAATTGATGAAAAGATATGATTTCCTGCCTTAAAGATATTAAATTTTTCGCCATTTAGTATCTTGTTCTATTTTTTTGATTCTAATGTGCTCGTTCCGAGGAAGCTTGACATCTAGGGTCATACCTAGATACTCTTTCCGAGGAAGAGACAGATTTGTTAGTGAAGTCAATATGTACGGATTTACTCAAGTTAAGTTTAATTCTCCATCTTTGAGTCCAGCTGACTTTTAGATCTGTAGCAGCCAGTAGTTTTTGCGTCGAAGCTAGCGTTGTGTTTTCTATCGCTAGGATTGCCGTGTCGTCGGCAAGAGTTGTTGTCTTAGTGAATGATGTTCTTGGTAGATCTTAAGTGTAGAGGAACTCCAGCTTGGAACTGCGCTAGGTTTGAGAAACAGTTTTCCTGTTTTATGCGGAAGTAAGACGATGCTAAATAAGACTCCAAACGGTTGAAAAACTGTTGCCTTTTTTTTCTTCTAATCCTCTATCGATTTCTGTTGTTATTCTGTGAACTTGTTCTAATGTGGAGTGTTTACTTCGAAATCGAAACTTTTGATTTGGGATTAGGTTCCTTGTTTCTACAATTGGTTTGAGACGCTTAAAAATCAATCTTTTAAACAACTTTGAGATCAAGGGATGTAGAGATATTGGCCTATGTGAGGATACTTTGTGAGGGTCCTTACCAGGTTTAACGATCATTATCACATCAGCTACTTTCCAAACACTTGGCACATACTCAAGGCCTATTGTTTTATTCATTAACCTTAAGAGTTTGACTAAACCTTTGCTTGGAAGTTGTTTGAGAACTTTTTTGTCTTTTAGGCGCCTTATCTCGCGCATCGTGACTGGAGGAATCACTGAATTGTCACTTTCATTGGAAGCAAACAAACAGCATCATTAGGATCAGCAAAAGCAGCAGCTTTTTCCTCATTGCTTTTAGCCCATTGTCCGTTACCGCATCTAAGTGGTGGAGTATGATTTTTTGGCCGCTTAAGGTATTTTGCACTTTTCCAAAGTGAGTACTCGGAGCTTTTATCAGTAGATAGTTCTGAGAGATATTTTTTTATTGTCTCATTTCGGATTAGCTTTATTTCGAGTTTAAGATCTTTTGTGGCCTTGTTTAGTTTCGCTTTATCGAACGAAAACCGAGCTTGTTGCCACTTATGTCAGAGCTTTCTTTAATTGCTTATGAAGGATCCCATATTCCTTTTGGATAATTAATCCATCGTTTTTCTCTTTGATGGAGGAGTGCAGCTCCAGGCCGCATTTTAGATTAGTTCGATTAACTCGTCTTCCAGCTGGTCTTTCGTCTCGATAAGGGTACAATTCTTGATTTTCTCTTGTAGGATCTGTTTAAAATTTAACCAGTCTCTGAATTTGTTTGAAAGTAAAGACTATAGTTTTGACTATAACAGTTTCACTTGGTGTCAGATAAATTGGTGAGTGGTCCGTCAGTTTTGCTGACGTCCGTCGGCCAGGTTTACCAGTAGATACAAATTCATATAATGTTTTTCGTGCTACTTTGCTCTCTGATATTATCACCAAAACGATGTCTGCGGAATAGACGCATCTGAAGATTATTATCAATAGACTTCCATTCATCAGGAAATTCGGTTCAGATACATATATATTGACGGAATGTGTATTTGTTAGGACATTGTGGACCCCAAACAACATTTGATGAACATGAGGCTCTTAACCTTAAAGTTACTGCAATACGTTCAGTAGAAGATGCCTACAATTGGGTTTGAGATGATTGGGTCCTTTTTCCCGTCAGCTTGTATTGAATTTTATCAAGTAAATAATCAAATGTGTTTGTGATCATTCGGAAATTCAATCTTTTTAACAAAATAAAAATTGATTTTTGTGCGAAGCTTAACTGTAAGGTAAAGAAATGATGAATAGTCTCGTCCTCATAATCGTTGGAAATTGTTTTTTTCAGTTTGCGGGGTGTAGTTCAAATGGCAAACAGCACTGTCAAGGACCAAAGGATTATCGTTATTTAAATTTGATGCAGAATTATTAATATAATTAATTTATTTGAGACTTTTTCTAATATGTTTCTTTCGCGAAGATGTTTCTATACCCCAATATATATATTATTTGACTTCATCATCACTCATATTTATACGGCAATTGTATATTTACCTAAATTGCAAGATAACATAAACTTTCGTCTACAACACATTGCAAGTATCTGAAACTTGATCTTCTTAAACTCGTCTGGGTGTGGGTATCGGGTCCTTTTTTCAACCTCTCTTATAAAATACATGAGAAGAATAATTTTAATGTTAATATCGTTCAAAACCAAATGTCAAAAATTTTCCTTCCAATCATGGAATATTTTTGTTCTCATAAATATTTACAGTTCCATGTTCGAGGGGATCACACCCATTCGATTTTGCCATTCCGACTTCGATTAATAACGAATGTCTCTACATATATACTTTTCTGTAAAGATCTGTAGAATTTGGTTCATGATAATTGACAACAAACCAAAACAGAAGTCAATTAAATTGGTGCAAGTATTATTTGGATTTTTGGCGAAAATGATGATGAACCATTTTTTATTACCATTTTTTTTTTTAGTTATTAGGCTGACCTTATTTGGTCATTGGACTTGATAAAATGAGACAAATAATTTTACACAAATTTTTGTGACAGAATCTACTGTCTGGAAACTTATGAACGGCAGTGTATCTATTTATACATACATTTATATCTCATAAGCAAGTGAAATTGCCACTTTTTTCTACCATTTTTCATGTGACAAATTTTAAACAACCCTATCAAATTTAATCCAAACCTTAACAGGACTTCAAATCAATTTGGACTCGATACCCTGATTCGTTCTCAAGATATGCGAGACGAAAAAATCCGCACGCACGTACATATGTACACACACATTCTTTAAAACAATGGAATACGAATTTTGGGATCTCGATACGTGGAGATATGTAAAACCTGTGAATTTGGCACATCCGACGGATTTCAAGAAATTCCAGATGGGAAGTTTAAAATACTCAAAGAATAATGTTTTTTTTGCTCTCCGCTCAACTCTGTTTGTACACTTGTTCGTTGAATATTGAAAAAGTCAACTATATTTCATCCGTTAAACTTTTTCGTGGTAATACCTCACCTGCCAGGTATTTTCATCAGTTCACCCTTAAGCAGAGTTTCGGGCATACTATTAAAGGGGGGGATTCCGTTCTTGCCCGTATCACATGGATGTGAAAGACTTTCTCACGTCCTGACTCTCTCAAAATCTGAAACAAATCACGAATTCAATGGGCATCATTCGAAGGGTATTCGTTAACCCTTAAAGTGTATGTTGTTCCAAAAAATTAAAGATATCGTTTTTTTCTTCTGAATGAAAACCAAACACGATTTCAAATGCTTGAGCTTAAAAATATTTTTGAAACTAGCAGTTAGAGTTTCGAACAATACTAAGTAAGTATCGATACTTAACGCTTCGAGTATTGAGTACTTCAACAGTGCGCGAATTACGAACCCCACTCACCAAGTTCACCAAGTCAACATCGAACGCAGGTCAACGGACGTTGACAACAACCGAATGCACACGCCACCAAAAAGTGCACACGAAATATGAATCGTTGTGATTGCACAGGTGACCCAGTTAATTGAAGAAGTCAGCGTCTAGCAAATTTCCGGCCACTTCTAAATTTTCTCGGAATCACTTATGCAAGACAGGTTTAGTTTTAAGCTCAATACTGTAAAATAATTATTATGTATCTGACCACGAAAGAATAAAGTTGTTTTTTTTTTTAAGTAAACCGCGAGGTGTAGAACATATTTCGGGCGCTTTAATGTAGAAGAACACTTGACTGTAATAAATGAACGAGAACGGGAAGCATTCTGAAGTTTTGAAAGAACAGAGCACGTATGGCTTTCCCATTTTCATACTCTCTTTATAGCCTTCAATCTCTTGATCAATGAGTGTTATATAAATGCCATGATCGTGGTCTCGGAAGTGTCAGCAGACAGCTACAGCTACACAGGCATGAAATCATCATTTACTATTTCTAACAGGTCGTCCTGAGAATTTTTGTTTGACAATTTTTTTTTAATTTGTATTTTCAGTGCGCTTTTTTAAAACGCAAATATGGTGGTTACTCAAAAACAAAGTCTTAAGCTATATTTATTTTTATTATTTTATTTTTTAAAATTAATAAAAATTATTTATATTTTTAAGTCATATTTTAACAACTAATATAATAACTATAGAGGTTTGTCATCGCGGACTTTTTTATAAAACTTTTCCAGTTCTAAAACTTTTCTTTAGAAAGCAATCAAATATCCCTTACCGTTTAGGCCGCGTTACGCAAAAAAACGCATTCGCTCGATTGTTTTTTTCTCCGACTTTAGTTATATAAATCATCCTGGAGGTCCATTATAAATGGCGGTGAAAGAATTCTTTAATACAATTGATTATTTTCGAAGATTACCTCATACATACAAACTAACAAACATAAATTTTTTATAATATTTTTTAAATAAATAAATAAACATCATCTTAAAGTCAATCTACATTAATACATCATAATTGAATCATAAAGACAGCCGACAAGCTGATCAAACAAGATTGTATCATACTTATCCACTGCGAGAGAGAGAGTTTAATTTCCAGAAACAGCCACCTCCCGACGGAGCCAATTAACAGATATTATCACAAGTAAACATTAAAAAAGCGAAACTAACCCTAAAACTATAAGCAAAGTCCACAGGCAGTGTGTACAAATCGTATAACAAGATGATTAGACTCCTATGTTACCGTAACTCAACTTTCATTTCTTAATAAACAAAATACTTAAACCATTTTATCTTTATGCTGACAATGATATGCTTACCAAATTGATAATCGAATCAAGTTCATCTCGTTAAAGGTATCAAGATCAACGCAATAATTCAAAGCCTAGATCAGGTCCAACTGGTAAGGACGAATGACAACAAGTGGCTTCATACGAGTACTTTTACTTTCAAAGTAAACGCAAACTAAAAAAAAAGTTAGTGAGCCACAAGTTTAACATTAAGCCATATGTAATGATACGAGTTGTAAACCAACAAGACCAAAGCCAAGCGTATCCAGTCGAATGGAAAAAAGAAGGAAAGAAAGTGAAACTCACTTACCAAGCCAGACATAAACAATTTCGCGAAGGCTTGAGACTCAGATACCCGAGAAAATGATGCAACAAAAACAAAGTCAAGGCCAACGAAGCTTTATAGATTATGGCATAGATCATAATCGTTCTCGACTAGCTTAAAAGATTCAAATTTTAAGACCTCATTTATGTGAAAAAATAAAGCTAGTTTCTTTTTGAGCATTTCGAGCAATATGGATATCACGTCTCAAGTCTCGGAATGAAAGTGAAATGGCCAGAAAAAGTGATAAATAATTGAAATACGGAAACATTGACGTGACATGGCAGGCGGCGGTAAATCATAACCATTCCATCCGACACACAGACGAGGAACAACGAATTTAAAATTAAATTAATGCAATCTTCGTGGAAATAACGTGTTTGGTTACTCGAACTTGTTAAGTGCGAGACAAGACTTCAAAAAAAATATAAATAAATAGAAATTAACAACTTTGTCATTGACCGTAACCCTGAACGAAATAATGATACCACACCAGCAGCCTTAGATACTGGTTAAAATCAGGAAAAGATACTCGAAGACAAATGGCGCAAATCCTGAAAATCATTACCAGTGAGATGGACGCGCCTTCGCTAAATTGCAAACACATTTGACCAGCTCGCTTCCTGTTGCAGACTAGTCGAGTTAGATTAACGGTGACAGGGAATATTTAGACCTGCATTTTAAGTAGCTTGCAACTTTCATTCATCCAAACGTGTTAAGATCAGCGAACTCATTCAAAACCTACCCTTAGAGCCGTCTCATAAACAAACTTGGTTAGAACTTTCTCTTGGTTACTTTGTATAGTGCTATCGAGGAAGCTCAGACATTGAAGGGTTTTTAAGAAAATCGATAAGATGATTGGTTTTTCCGTGAGAAGGTGTTACAGTAAGTGTTATATTTTTATTGCACTTGGTTGTAGGACAGAAATCAAGTCAGTCGTGAGATGTAACACAAAAAAGGGTATGGCGATGTGGGACTCTGATTTCAGAAGTGCCAATTTTAACGTATTTTAGTAAAATTGTTAGTTGATGCTTCTTAATCTGCGGTTGGAACTGTCAAACAACGTGACAATAAACCCATTGCACATGCGTCCCCCAAATTGGGAAAAGTTGGCTTCACAAGTATCTTTTCGAAAAAGAAGTGATGTTTGAAACAGACCTTAAGTACAATTTTTTGATAAACCATTACACAAGCTCCTCACACGTCCTCCAAAGCTTATGTTGAAATAACAAGCGCATAATTTGAAAGTCCTTTTTAAGCCTGGGAAAGGAATGTTATTTGCAGATACTAAGCAGAAAAAGCGTTGTCAGATTTTGATAGCGAACTCAAAAACCATTGCAATCTTATTACTTCGTGGCTTCCATTCAGTGATACAAAGTTAGATGAGATTCGAAAAGGATCACTGGAAGGTTATGTTTTGAGCAAACTTCTGAAGTACATATTATGAGGTGCGGTGGCCGGATGCTTAAAGAGACTTGTTTTTATGAACAGCAGTTGAACTTAAAGGGTTTTCTAGTCTAAAAATTTAAAAAAATCGATTTTTTTATATTTTCAAAGTTTAACTATTCAAGAATACATCTACAAGAGGATTTTTCAAAATTCAAATTATTTTCGGAGATATTGTTTTTTTTTTTTTTTGCTGACCCGGCATCCAAATTGGTTCGGCCGTAATTAATCGAACAAAAGACATTAGGGATTCTCCGTTTACCTGAATCTATATTTCTCAGTAAAAGCTTTTTCCTTTGTATATAGTGTAATACAAGAACCCAAGGTGACTTGTATACTTTATATTTAGTGTTCGCTTACGTCCAGCTGCTAACAGTTGAATTCTAATCTTCAAAACAGGTGGACGTACATGTGTGCTGTGAGTGAAATAAAAATATTGTGAAATATTTTTTTTTAATAAAATGGATAAAAAATCCTTAGCGCAAAGGATTACGCGTCCAGATCGACAAACAAAAAAGCGATTTCACATCAGTAGCCAAATTTACGAGAGTTTATCATCAGAGGAATTATTGACTCGATGTTTAGGTCAGGAAACTCCAAATAATAATGAGTCTCTAAAATCTTTGATTTGGACTTTCGATCCAAAACAATTCATTCCGGACCTAAGATGATTGAGATAGCGACATTTATTGCTGTTTGTATTTTTTTAATGAAGGTTTCATTCCTATTTCAAAAATGATGGCCCGGAAGCTCATTCATTTGCTGTGAAACGAGACAATGCCTGGATTGACCGCTACGAGATACGAGCATCCATCGCATCAAAGGAGGCCACAACTGCTCGATATGAAGAGAGAAACGCGGAAAATAGTTTTTTCAAAGTCGAGGACGGTCCGATGTATAAAGCAGGAATGGCAGATTGAATAAATGTAAGTCTACAATATCATTTCATGACTTAGACTGTGAAAAACTTTACGCGAAACTTTAAACGCGTTTTTTTCGAAACTGTCTTTTTCAAAGCAATACCCACGATTTCTACTCAGGTTCTACTGGACCGATTTACCTGAAATTTTTGGAGAGTCTTCTTTATAGACTTGTCTATGTCTGGAACTATCTTCATCCCCAAATTTGTATTACTTTTTTTTTTTAAAATTCGAAACAGTAAAAAAAAACTGGAACAGTTGCCATTTTGTGCAAAAAAATCTTTCCAACTTTTCCGTAGACATTGCGACATTATTCTGGATTAATAATCTTTTTTTTTTTTTGGTTTCACATTGCTAGGAGGGTTGAAATCGTGGGTATGGTTACGCATCAATTTTTTGAGACCCCACTTCATCAACTGCTAATTTTTGAAATTTTCAACTATTTTTATTTTTTTTCTGTATTCTTGTAATGTTAATTAACTACTTATAAAAAAATGGATGCTAAAAATATTCATTGCCTATTTTATGTATTGTATTTTAAAAGTATTGTATATACATATATAAAGTATGGACCTCTTTGAGTTTCAAAAGAAAATTTACATGATAGTCGCAGATTATTATTAAAAAATTATTGAAATTGCTCATCTGAACATTTATAGTAATATTTTCCAAAATTGTTAGTGAGCCCTTTTCGTCAATAGAATGAAAAGTATCGGTCCATGTCAAATGGCCTTGTAGTAAGATCCATGCACACCGTCTCATTTTGAAATTGTAAGTCGATAAGATTCGATCCTTTGAGAAAAGCTCGCTAGATTTTACGGTTTCTCATCCCATACAGAAAAACTTGTTTCGTCCTAACTATCTGGCAGAAGACAGCTGTTGCCTGTGGAGAAAAAATCTCGGATATCTTTTCCATACAAAGAGTTGCATCAACAACAGATATTAGAGGCCCCCGATGCATCTACGAAAGTTCATGGAAGAAGTTGACGCTTTGATCAACGGAGCAATACACGACACCAGCACTGTGACAACATTCAGAAGAAAAAATTCCACAACAAACTCGGCTTCGAACAATGGCGTTCTCACGTATACCGAAGAAGTAGAGAACCTTATTATGAGTGAAAACTCAAAAAAGTCGTCATTTCCAACTTTTTGCTAAAAATGTTGCCAAATTTAGCTTTTCTTCTTCTGACAGTGATCTTCAATAGCTGCATCAACAAAAGCTATATTCCCAACTCATGGAAAATAGCTGAATTTGTCACATTTCCGAAGAAAACAAATAGATCCAGCTTCGACGAGTATAGGCGAAGCACTCAACCATCCATCCACTGTTGGAACTGCATCATGATGTCACGCAAACCCTCAATAAGAATATATATATAGAAGAGGCCTTCGACAGCATCTAGATCATGGGCCTTTATCTTCAAATTTCCGCAGCATCTGATGAGAATCCTTTTTAATTCCCTAACAGAGTGATTCTTTTTCGTTCAGATATGGGATGAATTGTCAATAATAAGTAGGAGTTCAGCAAGTAGGACGAGTCTCACCGATCCTTTTCAACATTCTGACAGAGGACCAGCCATCCAAAGACGCACAGATGAAGACATACGCTGCATCATTTGTTAGCAAGACATCAAGATCATCAGCAGACCGGAAGTAGAACCAGCCCGAAGGTACCTCAGCACACGGTCAATCATCGACGAACGCTTACAAGAGATCATCGATTGGACCTTGTTCTACACTTTAGAAAACAGGAACTACAACAAAGGTTGACACCCTGTAACACATTTTGATTATTTATCCTCCCTAGAGTTACACCCTCACAGCCTTCATGACCTTCACCACCTGCGTTAACGGATTTAGGCTGATCGACTTTGCCTCAATATTCACAAAGAAACATTGCGATCGACGCAAGCACTCCTCCAAAATAATGGATGACCGAACTTTTCGAGGGGCCAACACTGACTCGGACCACCACCTTGTTGTAGTCAAAGTAAGTTTGTGGATATCCCGAACACCGCCAAAACAAGAAAGTTCTGTGAGGAAGATCGACGTCGGACGGCTACAATCGCCAAATCAATTTCCTATCGAGTCTCCTTTAACCTCATAAGAAGTCCCATGCCGCCAACACCAAGCATTGAAGACCAGTGGCAACATTGCCAAAAAGCTATCAGAGATGCCGCCTCTGATGTGCTGGGATTCACTCGACCATCGCAATGAAACCACGAGTGTCGGCAGGCGAATGCAGCTAAGGAGGCAGCTAAGCGGCAAAGACATAAAGCGGCACTGCAAAAAAGGACGAAAGCTGCTCGCGAGCTCTACGAGCAGAAGAGGAGAGACGAACACTGGTTTCTCAGGGGAAAAAAGAAGGAGCATGAGAAGCGCGTTCTACCAAAAGGTAAAAATAACGAACCAAAATTATAAAGCCCGAACCGAAGCCTGTAAGGATGATCAAGGGAACATCGTTGAAGAATAGCAATCGATGCTGAGGATATGGAGGAACCACTTCTGCAGACTGTATAATGGCGACGAAGAACCAAATCCCGCTATCAGGCAGAACGAACCATCTAACACGTAGGAAAGGGACGATGCAGATGAATCATTCCGTCCACCCGACCTGAATGAAGTGAAAATAACCGTATCTAAACTCAAATCCAACAAAGCTGTCGGAGCTGACGTCCTGCCTGCCAGGAGGCGATTATCTGGCAAGAAGTGTACACAGTAGTGGAGGAAAGCATGCCCGATGAATGGAACCTCAACATTATTTGCTCAATCCACAAAAAACGAGACCCTCAGAATTGCGCCAACTATAGAGGAATTGGTCTTCTTAACAACGCCTATCTGCCGCATTGTGTGAGCACCTAAAGCCGTTCGTCAACAACCTGGTTGGTCCATTGCAGTGTGGCTTTAGTCCAGGGATCAAATATTCACACTACAGCAAATCTTAGAAAAAACCCAGGATCAACAGATCGATACCCACCCACTTTTCATCGATTTCATGGCCGCGTATGACAGCACTTCTAGAGACGAGCTATACAGCCCAATGTCTAGTTTTGTGTAGGATGGCGATGGAGAATACACGCTGCTCCATCAAGTTCGGTAAAGTCCTAACCGAGACCTTTGGCGACATAAAAGGATTCAGACAAGGCGACTTCTTCAACATCGTTCTTGAACGAATTGTTCAAAATTCGCACGCCAACACCAGAGGATCAATCTTTCTGAAGTCCGTCCAACTACCGACGATATTGATATTATTGGAAGTTCGCAGCATGATTTCAATGGCACTTTCGTGAGCATAGCGACGGAGGCCGCGAAAATGGGTTCGACAGTAAACGAGGACAAGACAAAGTTTATGCTGTCAACGAAAAAGGACTCTCAAACCGACGTCCCGGACAGAAAGTCAAAGTAGACGGCTATAACTTTGCAGTAGTTAAAGACTTTGTCTTCCTAGGCACCGCTATCAATTCAGGCAACGACACCAGCGCTGAAATCAGACGAAGAATCACTCTTGCCAATCGTTGCTTCTATGGACTGAGAAAGCAATGATAAATAAAGCCCTCTCTCGAACAACAAAAGTAAACTATATAAGACCTTAATCGTCCCAGTCCTGCCATGCGGCGCGGAGGCATGGACTTTGTCAAAAGCGGACGAAGCTGCTCTTGGCTGCTTCGAGAGGAAAATTCTTCAGGTGATCTTCGGTCCTGCCTGCATAGACGGTGAGTGGAAGAGAAGATACAATCACGAACTACGCGCGTTGTGCAGCGACCTCGATCTAGCCAGAAGAGTGAAGATCCAACGATTTCGATGGCTAGGTCATGTAGAGCGGATGGAAAACAATGCACCGGCCCGGAAATTCTTCGAATCCACCCCCGAGGGACGGCGTAGCGGAGGACGATTGAACTGGTTGGAGACGCTTGTTGGTTGGAAAATGGAAGATAAATTAAGTTATACATTAAGTTTGTCGTGTTTATAATTTTTGTAAAAAAAAAAATGGTTTTATATAAAATCAGAACTGAAATAAGTTGGGCCCTTGTTGTTGAGCCAACAATATTTAAATTGAACTTGTAAGACTAGTTTTAAGTCAAAAATTGTAAATTTTAGACGAATTTAAAATAATCCTTGAATAAAGAGTTGCTCTATTAAATAATGTCATGGATTCAGGTTGTTTTTCAGAAGCCTCCATAGGCTTAATGTCTTAATGCAATTTTTGAAAAATATTTCTCGCATTAGCATGGTACATCAAAACCAAGGTTGTGGTTTGTTTCGGTTCGGTTCGGTGAGTGCTATCATAACAATTAACAAGTGTAAACATTGCGTTCGAAGTTGTAAGCGTAACTAATTAATTAACAATTCGGCCTTCCGCTTCGTTATTAAAACAATTTGAAGAAAAAAGTTGCATATTGATGAAAAATGTGTACTTACTTTAAGCTGCAGATTATTCGGCTTGTCTATCATTTTTGTCTGCAAAACAAAAAAAAAACGAAAAGTACGTTGCATTATTTTAAATATAAAAATAATTTCAAATAAAATTGACTATTGTAAATTTTGCGAACGAAAAATGGATGAAAATGGCAAGATTGAGATGAAAATTACAAGTTCTAAGCGCGACAGCTCCTAAAGAAGCTCAACAGAAATAGCAGCCTCTGTAAACACATAAACTCTTTGCCGGATGGAGGTTGTAACGCATAACACTGTTCAAGTACTCTGTTAGACCTGATGTTTCTAGAAGTTTACCTTAACTAAATCTTAGTTGCCACACAGGATTTGGGTAAGGATTTCCCGGACTTTGACAAATCCGAAGAGGATAAACTGTGACTACAAGAAGGCAGTAAGAGATCACCTAAACAGGAGACAAGTACAACGATCATGGCAAGTTTTTCAATCGAAAATCGAAGCCGGTAAGAATAGAGACGGAAAAGCTGTAGTAGAGACACTGTCATGTTATGCATATCGAAAGATTGATCCTATTGAAACCACATGTCGTCCAAGTCCATATCTTGCAATTCGAACCAAAAATAATCGGTAATCATGGTGCGATAACCTTGACCATTCACAGTAACGTGACGATCGTCATCGTCGAAAAAATATGGCCCAAAAACGCCGCCGGCATGCAAACCGCACCAAACAGTTATTTTTTGTGGATGAAGTGAAGCATATTTTGCATATTGACGAACCCATTGGACCAAAAATGAGCGTCGTCGCATCTTTTCCAGAACCCAATCGGAGAACGTACGTCGCTTCAAATGGTCCATCGTCTTCAATTGAGTCAGCTTGATCTTGTTTGGGTGTAAACCAAGATCCTTACGCAAAATACGCCATGATGTGGTCTGAACGATGCCCAATTCTTGTGAACGCCGTGAAATTGACTGATTTGGATCGTTATCTACGGACGCCTGAACGGCAGCGGTATTTTCGACACATCGACTAACCCGTTGTCTCACTGACACGGCAACATCACACAACGAATATGTGGACTCAAAATTTTGCACCGACTCCAAATTTCGGAAGAATTTTTTTATAATTTGCAGACATTGCTCGTTCGTGTACTTTACCATGATGAAAATGTTGAGTTTACTGAATAAATTGACAATGACAGTTTGATGATTAGTGAAAGGGTGCGTTCACAAATAAAATTCAAAGTTGTCAAGTCCCCATTTGAAAATCCCTTACAAAATAGCTGCTAGGGCTGACGGCCGAACTTTTAAGAGCAGTTTGCTCAGAGGAAAAACAATACCCGATGAATAAAACATCAGCATCGGTTGTCTGATCCTTAAGAAAAGAGACTTTCTAACTGCGTAGATTATAAAGAGATAAGTCGCTTTTACGATTTTTTCTATCGCACTGTCTTCACAGCCTGATTGGCATTGCGCCAAGGAAAGCCACAATCGATATTCGATATGTTCACCAACTACTACTTTTGAGGCTCCAAAGCATTTATGGTGTCAAACTTTCTATTGCCATGCTTCGTTTTTTTATTCCTGTCAAACTAGCTCAATGACGGTAGAAAAACGTTGCTGCTTTATCTAGTTTAGGTGTGACCTCTGATCTCAAAAATGGTTCTAGACGTGGCGGCACTATGTAATTTTTTCTTTAACAAAATTCTAAGATTAACCGTCAAAAACTCAGGTGCCTTCACGAGATGAAGGATCTTCCATAATCTGACGATATTGACATTTGCTTTTAGAGGTGTCAAAACTTTAGTGATAGAGTTTTGACTCAAGGTAAATATAGGCAAAACTATGTTTAGTGTGGATAGACATGAACGTCCTAGACAGAAGAGTTGTCGAAGCAACACCAAAGTAACAGGTTCGGGCAAACCTCACCTTCGCAAACAAGTGGAAACGCACCCCAACAAACTTAGGTTAGGTTGAAGGGAATGCACTTCCTGAATTTGGAAGTAACCATGGGGGTCTGAAATATCCATTATGATTCCCTTTAACAAACCTTGTTCTTTTTTTCCTGATGAGACTCATTAGGTCCTTGAGATGTACCTTTACGCGTTCTGTTCCCCGTGAACCGAAATCGTTTCGACTGCAAGTTGGGACATTCAGAAAGCAGGTGCCTAATGGTATGGAGACCATTCCCATACCATTCCCATACCATACGCCCATTCTGACGGCTATTTGACTTATTGCGCATCAAGATACCCATCAGGAAGCGCAAATCTTTCTTCCTGAAGAGGCCAGAAGGCTTTTGCTTCTCTTTGTGTTTAGTTCCGGCCATAAGCTACGAGATATTAGACAATCACCCCTAGTATTCCATACTCTATTGCTACGTTATCGAGTCACTATGTCTATCTGTTTCTTTAGCTCACACAATGGTGTGTGGTAATTTTTCCGTTCACTCCAGCTCCAGCAGTGGACCTTTCTTGGTAAGTTCGTCTAGCTTTTCTTGACCATTAATGTTACCGTGACTCCGAAGCGAAATCAGATCAGCTCTAACTTCCTTCGATTTTATGGTATCCTTGTTTAGTGGTTTTATTGCTGCTTGGCTGTCAACAATGATGTTCACTTATATAGGAGCTAGGTTCTCTATTAGAACTGTTGAAGCAGCTCTTTCAATCGCGAAGATTTCACCGTGAAAGACACTAGATTCATTTGGAAGACTATCCGAGCTATTGATGTTCAACGTATTGCAGAAGACTCAAGCACAAGTCCCTTCTTCCATCTTTGATCCATCGGTGAAGATTTGATTACCATATGCTTCGGTAAGGAAGCTCGATTCCCAATCCTTCTTACTAGGGACAAAGGTGGAGTACTTTTTGGTGAAGTTATAAGATGGGATCAGTCCTCGCGTTTGTCTCAATCGTCCTGAAATATCTGAGCATTAATGAATGCCCGTAGGAGGCATCCTTCCAAGTGTAAGATTCTATCAATCGAATCAAAGTCTTAGTGCTGCTTCTATAAGACTGCTGACTTTGTCATCGTAATATACTACTGCATTTATGTCCCTGGCTTGTCAGTACCTTGATGATCACTAAGATCCAAAATAAGGGTGAAACTACACCAGAGTACGTTCGTAGTCCACAGTCTGACACTTTTTTATGGAATGCCTTTCTGAGGGGCAGTGTTTATGGGCTCAGGTTTGGCCACTTCTATGTTTTTAAATGCTTCTATGTTATTTTCCTTATCGTAGAGGCTCAACAAACTTAATATAGCTCTGAATCTAGCCGGCTGGAGCGTCTGGCCTTCCCTAGGCTGAACTTCTAAGAAAGTGAAAACATACTTCGAATATGCTGACTCACTGGAGGTTGTTAAACTTTTCAGATATTCAAGCTTTGTCAATTTGAAAATTCGCAAAAAAATTTGCAAATTTAACTTGGAACGAAGCATATGCAAATTTCAGTGGCCTTATCTCCATAGAGGAATTGATAATTTTTTTCTCAAACTGGTTATGTGAGTTTGAAGCTTTCGAAAAAATTGCCTATTGACTATTGAGTGTCATAGTCTATAAAAAAAATCCCGCCCTGTAATTTTTTGCATTTATGGAAATGATCAAACTTCTAAGCAAAAATTACATTCATATTGAAAAATAAAACTATGCCTACAACAAAAATTATTAATAATAATTAATTTTCAATGTTGAAATGCAGACAAGTAGGCAATCGTATGGAACCAGTTTTGTTTTATTGATTCATTCATTTGAAGTTTTAACAAAAATTCTTAGCTTGACGGCAAAAGCATTCATTGCCCAAAAAAATATTTGTACCTGTCTTAGTTAATTGATGCAGCATGCCAAATTCGGTGGTCTTGGCGCGCACTTCAATGTCAAAGGCAGAAACAAGTTTGACAAACTAGACGGAAAATGCACTTGCTACGATAATGACTTACTTACGCTTAAACGAACTTGATTGTGGGGCCTTAGGTAAAGATTGAGATATAAAAACACGCGTTTAAAAGTTATTGAATACTATCTCAAGAATTGTAGTATAAAAAACGTAAAATTTATCAAAAGAACCAAGTTTGGTTTAACAACATGGCTTAACTTCAATATCTCTCGGAATACCACGATGTATCTTTATCTTGATGTGGGCATTGCATTGAGACTTTTAAGTATCAGCGCGTGTCTTAAAAAGGTATGTTTTCAAATGATTGACTTTTTTAAGGCAGATTGCATTCTTTGTTGCTCTTGTTCTTGGATAGAACCATTTTGGAAAAAGCATTACATAAACCATAGTATTCTGTACGTCTCGATAGCAGGGGTAGATCGATAAGTTTAAACCGAAGTTCATACAAACTTGTCTATGGAAGGAAACGCTTAAAAAGTAGAAGAAATCTTAATTGAACTGATTCTTTTCTAGAAATATGGTTGTTGTCTAGACTGGCGACCATATAACCCAACCATACTTCCGAATAGCTCGGACAAAGCTAATGAACAGAAGTTTAAAGAATTCGTGTGAGATTCTGTTTACAAGTCCCAAAAGTGAGTTGGGTTTATTAACAATCGTGTTAATGTGGAATTGGAAATTTAAACTTTATCTGATATAAGGGTGATTTTTTAGCTATTATCTTTTTTGGAAACACTGGTTTCACTGTAAATCAACTTCAGTTTGGTCTATAATTTAACCATGAATCGTCTTACAAACGAACAACACTTGCGAATTATTGAATTTTATTATCAAAATGCGTGCTCTGTTAAGCAAGCTCATCGCGCGCTTTTTACCGAAAAATTGTGTTCAGCGATGAAGCTCATTTTTGGCTCAATGGGTACGTAAATAAGCATAATTTTCGATTTTAGAGTGAATATCAGCCAGAAGAATTGCAAGAGCTACCAATGCATACAGAAAAAGTCACAGTTTGGTGCGGTTTATGGGCTGGTGGCATCATTGGACCGTACTTCTTCAAAGATGATGCGAATCGTAACGTAACTGTGAATGGTGAGCGCTACCGTGAGATGACATCCAACTTTTTGTTTCAACAAGACGGTGCCACATGCCACACAGCACGCGCAACAATTTACTTATTGAGAGGCGAGTTCGGTGAACATTTTATTTCACGTTCGGGACCGGTCAATTGGCCACCTAGATCGTGCGATTTAACGCCTTAAGACTATTTTTTGTGGGGCTATGTTAATAGCTTATGTCTATACAGACAAGCCCGTTTCAATTGACGCATTGTAAGACAACAATGAAGCATTTATTCGTGAGATACCGGCCGAAATGTTGGAAAGAGTATGCCAAAATTGGACTAAGCGGATGGACCATTTTGAGTCACGCAGGTGAACATTTGCATGAAGTAATCTTCAAACATTAAATTATATGGACCGAACTATCGATTCAAATAAAGATTTCATACATTTTTCTGAATTTTATGTGTTTTTTTTTCTTAAAAAACTTTCCTATTGCTTTTAAAAAAATTTCACGATTAAGCACACTTAAATTGAATAAATAGTCGCGCATAAGAGGATTTTTCTTACGGCCAAAACTCAGTACATTATATTTATTTATAGTAAACATTAAATGGTAATCATTACATCAAGACACAAAATTATCAAGATCACATTGGAGATTATCACAGTCAATGAAAATATTTAAAGTCTTAAATATCTTAACATCGTCGGCATACATTTATATCGACTAGTGTTTGATGATATTTAGAAGACCATTCATTAATTGGACAAACATGATGGGGCCAAGGTGGCTTCCTTGAGGTATGCCCGAGTTAACATAAAATATTTAAGATAAATATGAATTGAAAATTGTTATTCAATCCAACAGAAACAGAATGCGATAGCTTATCGAAAGCCATGCTGAAGTCTATGAAAATGCAGTTTACTTGTAGCTTATTTTTAGAAAGATTCAAAATAATTCGTGGTGAATTCTAAAAGTTTAGTAGTCGTAGATTCAAAAATCTTTGCACTTGCTGATAACTTGGCGAGGCTTAACGCAGGCTCTTTCTTGTGTGTGTGGGTAGAACATAAGAAGGCTTCCTCATTTCTGGAAATGTTTTCGAAGATAGTGATTTATTGAATCAAATTGACAAAGGAGTAGAAAGAGAAGACGCACATGTGCAAACAGCAGCAGGTGAGCCATCAGGACCTTTGGAATAATTCTCGAGAAGTTTAGACATGTACGAGTATGAGTAGATTCTTGCGTTGAGGTGAGAATATTGCACATTCCCACAATTGTTATTATTGTAAGCGTGGTTAGTATTGCTTGTGGTATAAGATGCTTCTGTGCATTGCTGAGGACTTGAGAAATGCAAGAGCCGAAAAATATTTGGTTTGAATTTTCTGTTTAAAATTGTTGAAGTTGGCACAATGTCAAGTCAAGTTATGCAAACCTTAAGTGTTTTTTAATTTATTGTAAAAGTGAGAAAAGCAAGTAATAACAAATAAAAGATATAAGTTAAAAACAAAAAAAATTATTCAAATTCAATAACGTGCTTCAAAATAGTTGGCGACCTTATAAGGAATGCTATGAAAATATTTGTTTATTTACGAAATTGTTAAGTCCCAGATCAAAATTTCATAGAAAACCCTTTACTCGTGATAACCGCCTTACACCTTCAAGGCATGCAGTGGTATGGTCGTCCAAACCATTCTTGCAAATTTAAATTATAAGTTCGAATTTTCAATTTTCTGGTTACCGGTTTCGGGTTTAAATTCGCACTTAAGGTTTTTTTAACGGTTAAGGTTCGCGCAACACAAAAGCCACTCTTAAACATCGACATAATGCAGTTCGAACCAATGGCTTGTTGCCCTTGCCGTGTGGTTCGGGTCATTATTATGCATGATTCTTCAAGTAACGGGCAGTTCGACCTCAGAATGAGGTTACATGACATTTCCTTATATTTGTATGTAATGCTAAGAATTCATTAAACCCTTCTCTTCGGCATAAAGTTCCGGTTCCTTTGAATTCACTTCCACCTAATATAACACTTCCTCCAACGTGCTGATGAGTTACCACCTTGCATTTCGGACTAAATGCTTAATTTTTTGGAAAGGTTTCATTTCTTTTATTATCTGACCCCACTCTATTAATTTTTCTTTCACTGCTCCAAAATATTTTGTACCATCCAGAAAACGTCTCATCCTTACCAAAAGCTTACCTAGGTCTTCGATTTTTTAGGGAACGCAACGGTTTTTTTCAACGGTCGCTCTTTAGAATTTGTTTCGAACTCATATATGGATTTTTGCAACTCGAACGATTCTTCGATATTCTGCTTTTTAATCTCACGCGGTATTTTGCATATTGTTGCCTTTTCCATAGTTTGATATAGTCTCAATATATTGAAGGCCATTGTTTTTTTAAGCAGTTCTGTCTTTTCCTGACTTAAGGAAGCAATAACTTATCGATATTTCTCATCTTAACAATGGCGTCCCGCATCTGTGGTGTGCAGCTTTTATTTTTCCCAATCTTTTATTCGATCAAACTCACAGTTATTAAAAATTATTTTTTTTTTTATTATATTTTTAAAAGTTTTATGTTTACCCTTAATTTCAGTTCATAACTTAATTTATTCACAAAATAATAACTCTTCTTTTCTTCTAATTAAGTCGCCAAACAATCTTCACACTTAAATCATTTCGAAAAGCTGTTGCAAACAAAACCAACTGAAGACTGGATCCTTTTTATGGGTTGTCATCTTCATTTTTTTTTTTTTTTTTTATTTTATTGCATCGTTTCTTATTAGTTCGCCACAACTGTATATGGATAGTCTCCTTTAAGCTCGATACACTTTTCCTTTGAAATCCTGTTAATATGGAAAATCACTAAGCTCCTTGACTGAGCCGTCAATCGCAAACTCTACGTTTTCCAGGAACCAAAAAAAATTTGGTGAACTCGTGCAGGAGAACCAGGGCTGCAGTTTCGAATTTTCGCTGAGGAGTATCTCAATTGCTTTGAGAGGAGTTTTTAAGGCTTGTGAGGAGTATGCAAAATAAAAAAAAAATGTTTTAAAAACAAAAACAATTGGGCTGAGTTGGGAATTAAGACGTAATTTTCGATGTACATTTGAAATCACTGACGTGCAGCAAGCAATAATCGGAGCGGACTTTCTCCGCTACTACCAAATAGTTGTGGATCTTTGAAGCAAATGCCTGATCAACACAGCCTGTGGGAGTTTAGCTCGCATGAATTCGTTTATGCTCGACCGAAAAATGTGTCGGCCATCCAAGAGTACATGGGCCAGCCCACTGACACATGGTCCCCAAGGGCTATGGAGACTGGCCGCGTTCCGTCGCCCGAAAGCAGTAACCGTAGCGGGTCGATACCCAGTACCAAATATTCAGGTTTTCACGTTCTTCCTCAGTGATAAGACAATTTTTTCTGCCCTGTAGAGAAAAGCCACAAACCGAAGATGGGCACCATCACATCGTTCGGACTCTGCATAATTACGTTTGGATTGGAAGCTTGGAAGCAAGCAGTTAGCAAGCAATTAAAAAATATTGTTTTTTTTCCACATTGATTGTTGATTGTTAATTCATTTAAAACAAAAAAAAATCAAAAAAAAGTATAAAAAAACTATTTATTTATTTTTTAACATACATATATAATTGTAATGTACATTTGTTTTGGAGAAGAAAAGTATGTTTGGTTTTTTAGTCTAAAATTTTAAATGCTTTTAGGGCTTCGTCATTAAAATCAATCCTTGGGTTTATTTCCTTATATAATTCTACACAGTGTTCTTTTATATCATCAGGTGAAAGTTACCCTTCTGTTTACAAAAGACTTGCCTTATGGTTTATCAAGGTAAATCTCTTCACTTAAGAAGTCAATGTCAACATAATTGAGACCTGAGTTATAGATAAAGGAAGTTTTTTTTATAAATTGTGTTAAGGAGTTTTAAAACACAATACATCTCAACTGTTGGAAGTAGAATATATATTCAGGGTTCTTCTGACTGAAACTCTTAATTCATTTTATTTACAATTTTTACAATGTTAGAAAGAAAGTGAAAATAATATTGGTTTTTTATATTCACATCCAAGAAATCTCATGGGCTATACCCGCATTTTTATCCAACTGAAAAGATAAAAAATAATGAAATAAAACATTCCACTGCACCAATTCTATTCTATTAACTACTTGCTGTAGTGAAAGCCGTCTGATGGGAGAAGTTTTTGAAATAAAATTTCTTGAACATTGAAATATTCTTGGAATTTTTTAAAATTTTTTTGTCATTTGCAACTATTCGAAAAGCAAAATTGAATACTCCTTGCTAGTACCCCTTTTTTCTCCGGCATTTTTTTCGAAGCAGCACTTGGAAGTGCAACGAAATGCAAGTGCATCCGATGACTTAGATGTTCGGTACTATCTGTTGGAATAACGCTTTCACCCCGTTTTTATTTCGCATCATAACCGTTGCATTACAATAAATATATTTATAAATTTGTAAGCATTAACAAATTTCAGCGCTGTAAAATTAGAGAGATGGTAGTATGGGAATACGGTGAATACAATGGGAGTACAAATACTCCCTTAGTAGTACTTTCGGCAGCACTGAGGAGAACTACTTTGATATTATTTGACTTAGACATTCCAAATGAAAGTATTGTTTGTAACACAAAACGATTTAACACAAACTCACTGATCGCATTCACGATTGATGGCTGGCAAATCAAACTAAAACCAAACCCCAAACTTGAGGTTGATACAAAAAATGTCAAACCAAATTGTCGAACGCACTTCGACCCGTCATACGAAGTTGATTGCCATGTAAAATGTAAAAACCTCTACAGAACTTTGTCAATTAACAACTTGGTTATTTCATTAAATTATACACAGCAAACAGACCGCAGATACATTGCGCATTTGAGACTGTGTCATGAAACTGAAGCAGCGGTTATGTTTCGACTGAAAGCGAAAGTAAAAATAAAAATTTATAAACTATGTTGCAACTTAAGGACACCAAAGGCACTAAATAATTAATTAGTGCTAGTGTTATGCCTGACTTTTGCTCTGAATGTGATTTACATAATGTGAAGAAAACGAAAGTGACGGTGGTTAGTCACCTCACGCCTGCTTTCATTTCAGCGTTAAATATATGCAAAAAACCAATCTACAAAAGTTATCAACAAATCATTATTAATCGTATAATTATTGGATATTTATTCGTCCGTTGATGCCAGAAGAATAAAACCAAAATGTTGCTCCTCACGCTCGTAACCCAATTTTTCCTGATCACGTAACAAATACCGCACAAGGTCCATGCACCTAAAATTCAATCTGACATCAACCACTGGTCCATAACACAAAAGTAGCTAGCAGCAAAGAAAAATAAATAATTGGCTGTCATTTCTGGTCCAGTGACAGTTGGAGCGCAATTCGATTGTTTTTTGTTTTTAGTTCATTATTTCATCATGCGTAGCTGTACCCATTGAAGTGTAGCGACAGGAGTCTTGTTTTACAACAAAACATGTTGTTAAAATTATTTAAAAAAATATGTATATACTTAAAGCATTTCCAGTGACAGTTTTCCCTAGGTAAAGGTGTCACATTCTTTGACTAGAAATAACGTTCTAAAGACAGTAAGTTTGACGCTACTTTTACACATCTTAACTCGCAGTCAAATGATTAATGTATTTGGACAGGCATTCACTACCGAAAAGTCATCTGTCTTCCAACGTAGACGGTGTTCGCGAATCTAGATTAACTATTTATGTTGTGGTTTTCGCCTCCATTAAGTGATACATAAGTATCTGCACATTCATGCGCTCCAATGCATGCCAATAGCTAAATGAATTAGAAGCCACATTGTTCGGGACAACAACATTTCGTAGCCCGTTGACACATCACGATTCGACACTGGTTCGAGTTTTGTAATAACCTTTAAAGCCATTTAAGGTTGACACGGCAGCGGCGAGAGCAAATCTACTATATATGCGCACTTTTATGCGGCGAAAAAATCTAGACTGTTCGCGTGAACATAATTTATGTGGAAAAACTGTATCACTTTAGTTTTTGCTTCGCAAATTATGTATGTTCTTGTTTTGACGTTTCATACGAGAACATAACCTCTGCGGTACTCGTAATACCTGAAAAGTAATCGTGATGTGATTAAAATTGTTTTTTTTTTTTCTTACGTTGGCAATGATCAAATACTCGTATTTGCATAAACGTTAAGCTGGAGTCATTAAAACGATTTAAATGGATTGATATTAGCTGATTAAACGTTTTTGTCCGCTTTCGAAATGAGTGAAGAACATTTTTTGCTATATTACTGTTAAGTTGAGGATTGGGGCTTGGACAAACTATGATTCAAGCAAGAAGGGCGTAATGTCTTGCAAACTTAGTTCAATGATTTTGTGGACAGTCGTTCTGGTGTAATACTAAGCTGCCAAGAAGCTGCGAATTAACGACATCGATTTTTTTTTTTTTTTGGGGGATGACGGTGAACATGACATTTCATGGCTAGGCTATTCGTGAAGTAGAGACAAAAGACCATAACTTTGAAATCAACAAAAACAATAACGATTTGACTTTTGGGTGGTGCTGGTCCAGTCACCATTTGCCATTGAGATCAAATCAATAGCGCTATCACAGGACTGGTCGACCATCGACAGAGTCTGACTGATTGGTGGTATTGTTGCAATGGTTGCTGTATTGGCTGCTAGAATTTTTAGTTCGTGTTTTCAAAAGTTAGTGCTGTGAAGGCACTGACAGAAGAGTGTTAACACACTTTCAAGTTAATAAAACTTACCTCTAATAATAAGGTAATGTCTTTAATTTTGTATGTATGAGGTAATCTCCATCCGATTTCAAAAATTCTTCAACCAATGTTAACGATTCTTCAGTTTGAACAAAAGCCATAAATTATTCCATTTAAATAAAAGGGTTTTCCGTGTCGAGCAATTATGTCACTTAAAAACGGTTGAGCGAACATTTTTTTAATGGTAATAATTGCTTTCTTAAGAAAAATTTAAAAACACAAAAAATTCTATAAAAAAGTCCACGATGGCATATCGATAAATATTAAGGTTAATTCGCAATGGTTAACTTATGTCTAAAAAATAATTTTCCAAATTTGGCTAGGGTAAGCTGACAAATAGCTACAAGACTTGAATTTATGATATATATATATATATATGTAATGTCATGATATAATTTACCATAATTTGTTATATTTAAAATATTGTATTAAATAATATCCTAAAAAGTATGGAGTTTGTTTTTAGGAGGTAATCTTCGAAACTTCGAAGCGGACGAAAACCCACAGGACAGTATTGTTGAATAAACTCCTGTGAATTAAACAAAATCAAATAAATCGATATCGAATTCTCCGTCCCTTTTCGGGCTTCACCCAATGAATTGAATGGAAACTAAATACATCGAAGTTTCAAAGCCACTACAACAAAATGTTTCATATAACATTCATTATAAGAGTATTTTTATCCTCTAGAGAGCCAGCAAATTATACAAAAAAAATGCGGCCCATCATGTTTTCGACGTGAAATCGACTCGTTTGCGTTGGTAGCATTGGTAACACTTCCAGTATGAATTTAAATAAAATATAATTTTACAAATTTCATCGAATATTAGAGAGAATTTGGTGCTCACTGAAAGTTGAAAAAAAAATTATTTAGAACGTTTCCTGATAGGCTTCAAGCTTCGAAATTCGACAAGTAGATCCAAGTTGGTAAAATATAAGCGGTACTTTTATAAATTTGTACAAAATCTAAAGAATCACTTTTTATTTTTCTGCTTGCATGCTTGTATAGAAAAAGGAAAGTGGCAATTCTCAAACAGCTACAAGCCTTCAAGTCTGGTTATGGTTTGAAAATGAAGTGTATTCGCAGCGTTCAGAATCTTGAAACTTGCCAGTTTGGCAACGCAAATATCAAATCAGTAAATGTAAACAAATGAATTTTCTTTTATTAAAAATGCATGAAATGAAAATATATAATATTTTAATTTTTTTACCTTCCAATTTGGCAGAAATGAGCCTCATCACCGAAGATGATTTGACGGTAAAAATAAGGATCTCGTTGACTTGAATCTTATTTAAACAAAGGGCATAAGCTGCTCAGATGGATGTTTATTAGCACCGTTAATGGGCGTTTGGCAAAAAATGTCCACGATTTCAAAAACAAAATTCTTTTTCGCATCCTTTTGCGGACGATGTAAAACATGATTACAACTCAAGGCAATAAATTGAGCTTAAGAAAAAAGAGGGGCATACTGTGAGTGCTATTCCAGATAAAGTTAAAATATCCAAGTCGACAGTGTTCGGAAGAAAAGCGAAAGATCCAAAATTTAGTTATTTAAAAGCAAGAGGTATCGACTGAACCAGTCCCATAGATGGACAAATCGAAATTTAAGGTTTTAAAAAAAAAAAAATAAGAAGAGTCAACGCTTTGCGATCGTCGATAATTAAATAGTTTGGATGGTTCTCTTCCATCCGTATCGATGGAACCGATGGACATTTTATTATCGGGCTTTCGATTTATGGACCATGGATTCACATTCGTGCAAGATAAGGATCCAAAACATTCTCAACCCAAAAGAGCTGCTTTGGGACAATCTTGACTGTGAGATCCGAATACCAAAAGACAAAATGTTGGAAAGCCTTCAAATAGCCTGAAGATCAATGACGCTGAAAATTTATTTGAAGCTGATCGATTGAATGCCTTCATTGACATCGCAAAGTCGTGTAAGTACAATGTGAATTTTAAGGCCAAAAAGAAGTCTTACTCTACTTACTCAAAGCCTCTTTATTTATTTTAATTTTGAAGAATTTAGTTATATGGTCAGATCAGGTCAATATCATGAAACTATTTCAGATAAATTTGGATTCTTAAAGTCAAAAAGAGTCCTATATAAATTTCTGTGCCAGAAAGTACTGTCCTGAAAGTCTAAAATAGTTCAAGGGCTCTAAGACTTCATCTTTAATGACAAGAAAATACCGTGTTTTTTGAAAGTTTGATTTTTGTTGGAGAGAAATGACTTTTTCAACAATTAACTGCTGCAGCTTTTATGGAAAGCGCTATGCAAATCTCCTAATGGCTGTTGACGATATAGCAGACGATGGGAATGAAGTTGATGTAGTGGTTATATCAAGGGATATTGATATCTTTACAGGATATATTTGACAATGACCTACTAGATTCCAATATTCCTGTTGATATTCCAGGAGCAGTAGAGCTCGAAATAAATGATGGATTTGAAAGTTTGGACGACATCCTAACAACCTAACGCAGAAAAGAATTTTACGTAACAGGTACGGTTCACGACAATAGGACAAAAAAATTTTCACTCAAATCTTTGAAGACATGAAAATGATTACTTTCATACAAAAATTGACAAAAACAATAACAACTTGATCGTGCGTTGGAAATATAATGCGGTTGCAATCGTTGCAACAAATTACGTCAGCTTAGAACGACTAGAAAAAGTCAAAAGGTGGTCAACAACGTTAATAGTAAAGATAGTCATTCCTTAGCCAAAGCCATGAGTTGCATACAACATGGGGCATGGGCGAGGTCGACCTACATGACCAATTTATAAACAATTAGACAATAAAAATAAAGGCTAAAAAATGCTGGTGACAATCGTTCCCACATATTCTCGATTCAATTGTTTGAAAACCAATGGAAACCGCAATCTCCTTTCATTTGTTAGAACCATAGAAAGGACTTATTTACGTTCAGGCCAAAAGCAAAAGCTCCAAATAAGCCTATTGCGTCAAAATCGGTTGTTCGTGTTCAGTGAAGGAGGCCATTTCCCTAAACTATGATTTCGATGGACGTGTGAATTGTGCCAAACTACACTTTGCATTGAAAAAGAATGTTCCAAAAAATTGTACAACTGGGTAAAGAATGTGGCTTAAAGTCCTTAATTTGAAAAAAATATTTTTAAAAAAAATTGTATTTTTGATAAAATATATCATTTACTAAAAAGTGTTTCAAAGATTTTTCAATTATTTTATTTTTAATATGTTTGGTCCTTAATGGTTTAAGCACTCTGTCTGTATTCAATAAATACAAAAACCGAGATCATTTCGAGTGTTTCGATTAGAGATTAGAAATTATGCACTGGATTTCAAAAAACTTCAAGCTTCATGCGATCAAAGAGATCAACCAACTTGTTGATAACATCTTTCATCAGATTTCTTCTAATGCAGCTTTATACTATGCGTGGCTTTAAACATTTGCACCTAGGTGCATTCAATTACTTCCTTAAAAGAAACAAACATTCACATTTCAGTAAATTATGCCATTTAAATCAATCAAGTTGACAGGTGATCTTGCCTATAATTGCCTTTCAGGAAGCTTTAGTTATAGAATAATATGAAATCAATTAGTACGTACAAATCGTTTCCTTAATCGCAAAATTTGGAGCGTTCAAATCACACCTGTAATTACCATTCTTATCACCTATTTGGAGCCATAATTAACCAATTGATTCCCGTGTTCGTGCCCAATGATTTTAGCCACAAATCAGCAAATCCACTTGTCAAACAAAGGAGTGAAATTTTTTGCATTGCAATACAATTCGTAGTTTACATTCGTAACCTGTCAACGGCAATTGCCTCCCATGGGTTGTTTTTCGAAACATATTTGGATTGTTAACTCTTGTAAACGTGATCATAAAATAGTATCCTGTTTGGCTGTTGGCAAACAAATGCAGGACAAAAAAAAAAATTAATAAACAGCCCATTTATGATCATAACTTGTGTCTTGTCTGTTTTTGCTTTTTTCCTCCGTTTCTTTTTTTTTTGACATTTGACGGATGCAGAGCAAAAAGATTGAAATCAGTTCCAAATAGGGATGAATTCGAAACTTGGAACACGTTATGCAAAAGCTAAAATTCAGCGTAACTGGTAACACAGCCACATAAATGGCCTCTTAGTTAATTAAACGATTGCGATCAAGGCTGCACAGCAAAGCTGGTGTATTAATTTATGTAAAAAGTGAAACCAGTGAACAGAGTTAAAATTCTTATCATATTAGATCCATAAATTAAAGCCACATGGAAAGCATAAACCAAGTTTAGTTGTCACCGCGAACCAAGCTACATGTTCCTGTCTATGTCTTTAAAGGGTGTGCCAAGATAACGAGTCTTTCACTTCAGTGAATGTGTTTTTATGGTATGTGAAGAATTTGTGCATGAGATTCCATTCGAAGGTTTCGTACATCTTAGGATAAGAATCCATTCGAAAAAGTAGTTCAGTGTCGAAATAAAGTCGTTGTAGATGCCCTTAAATCGTCTAAATCTAATTTATGCATAAATAGGTTTCCAAACATTTTTAAGGTTAAGTTTTACATGTTTTTGGATGACATTTTTTTTTAATTAACTGATTGGAATCCGAGGTAAATGGTTATCTTATAGGGCCTCCCAATAAATCTCTCGCTGATTTTGTATTTTAACGATGGAATCTAATAAAGCTTAAAGTAAAAAGTTTCGAAAACAGTTTTCCTGTGTCAACGTTTTTAATACCTATGTAAATATTCAAGGGGATATGAATACCCTTATAATGATAGCACATTACGCCTGTCCTTGCCTTTGGATGTCACGTTTTTTTAACTTCAGAACAAGCTTATTAGAGACGATTTCTTACGGCTTGTCTCCATTTATATAATAATGAGTTTCTATAAAACGGGGCCAATCTGATCAGAGTGGATAACTTTCTGATAAAGCTTATTCGAAGTCTCATTTCAAGAGCAATGACTTCGAACAACTACTTTTTACCCCAATGGTATACACCATGAGACAGTGTGCCTTAACGGACTTATTCCCCCAGAAGCGTTTCTCTATCTCGATAGAAAAGGTGTGATCTGCACATAAGTTAATCAGCGAAGTCATTTATATCACACATAAAGAGAAGAGGTCCCATGACAGTTCCTTGCAGCACACCAGATGGAACAGAAAGACAAGATAAACATTTATCCCCATGAGACCAAAAACTGCGAACAAATATAAATATAATCATACAAATTTGCAAAAATAAAAAGAAAACTATCAAACTGGAATTGCGTTCTAAGTTTCTCGTTTAATATTTGATGATTGACAAAATCAAACACCTTTAAAAAATCAAGAAAAACTATTAGAACGGTCTAAGCTTCCACTTTCTTTCAAAAATCGGAGCTCGTCTTTACCTGGATTATAAGTCATTCCGGACTTTCATTGAAGCGAAAACCTCTTGCGTCATCCATGGTGACCCACTCCCATTGAGTGAAATATTTTTTGCTGACACATTTTATTCAAAAAATTACGAAATGCTTTTATTGAAATACTTAATTTGAAGACTAAAAGATAGATAAAATTGATAAAATTAGATTAGCGTTTTTGGAGACATGCGATAGTTATTGGATTATGAAAAACTAAGCGCATGGAGTGAATTGAACTAGCTCGAACAGAAAAGAAAGCATTTATAAAAATTCAAATAGAAACGGTGATGAAATGGAGCCCTGTGGCACACCAACATAATAAGGTTTGACAACTTTTATTGAAAAGCCCAAAAAGTAATTTCAAATCCATGATGATCGATTAAAACATTTTAGTTTCGGCAAGAAAGGAAGTGTAGAGTACGTAGTCTAAGGGAATCGACAGAATAACAAATCTATGACACCAGTCTCACCAAATTATTTAAAAAACTATCTCGGAACAAAGCCAATATTGATTTGGAGAAGGCCTTTTATAAAGTTTGGTTGGAGGACCTGAACACCAACGCTGAACCTACTCCTTTATATGCTCACCAATAAATAGTTTATTGTGAAAAGTGACGTTGGCACTTCTGATTAAACAATGACTTAATTACCAAAAGCATTAAAAAAAAACCCTTCAAAGACAACTAAGGCTACGCATGGTCTTAATCGTGTGTCCAGCAAAAGGGTCTAAACATTTGCTTTTTGGTGGACAGCAAAATTATACAGCAATTTTAATTAAACCTAAGGATCGTGAGTAAGAGCTTTGAAAGAAATGACGATAAGAAGACATGTGCTCAAAAAACAGCACCGGCAATTTCTGTGCTAAAAGGAGTGAAAAGAGGTTTGCATTGATATGGTAGACCATAAGAAAATTAAATCGAAGAATTGGATTGCTTGTGCCATTATTATTTAGCTACACAAAAAGTTTTTGATCTCCTTTCAAAAAAATGCCAAAAATTATTATCGGTACCATACTTCAAGAACTATTTCTTAAACTGTGGGCCTCTTTTGATAAAGAAAACTTTTAAGACTGTGACAGCATAAAAGTGTAATGGAATTTTTAATGATCTAAAGAACACCAATCAGTGATTGCAACGAACAACTCCACAGACCTTTCTTATGGCACACTTAACAGACAAGTCAATTGATGAAACACTCCAAAGTAGACCGTTCTTACTTTCAATACATACCAACTCAGGTCGTACATAGATCAGAAGACACACGCCTCGATTACAACGTACCGTTTTTGAAGTTTTTGAGATCCAAAGATTCCTGAGTTTGTATGCATTAAAGCAAATGTCGACCATGCGTTTGACAAGCCAGATGCGCAAAAAGTGTGCTCTTTTATTGATACCAGCCTTAAAGTTCAGCGGGCTTAATGATTTAATGCGACACCAAGAAAATAAGCAAAAGAATTGGACCAAAGACAGACTCCTGAGGTACTACCTCAATTTTAACTTAATGAACAGGCCCTTGGGGTTGATCCAGGTTGATAAATAATTTCAACAACACTAAAGAAGTCTGTCTGTCTGTTTCAGATCCTGAAACGAACCACCTAAGCACGAAAACCAGCGAAGTATTTTTGAGCGTACAGAACTCAAGGAGACCATCTTCCGTGGAAAGCCTGTCTACGAACCCAAGATGGTTAGGATTGAAAAGGATTTATCTACTCCGATAACCAGTTTGTTGGACGTAGTTAAATATCTTAAGCCTGTCGTTGCGGTATCCCACAAATTTTTGAAAACTTTTACAGGCTAGCCTCACAAGTAACCTTAAACAAGAGTGAAAAGCTGAATTAGACAAAGCATAACCTAAAGCTTGCGTGGATTGCTGTGTTACTTTTTGCATGCAAGCCCGACCAGCAATGGATCGTTATACAATAAGGAACAAACACACAAGAGTGTGACACATGCCTTTGCATAAGTGAACGTAGATTTAAATCTAATTCTGCAGACAATACAATTTGTGCTCGGGCGTGTACAGTTCACCTCGACAGCCTCAAGGCAAATACTTAAGGGAAATTAAGTCATTTCTCTTCTACCACTTGCGTCCAAACAAGACAATAAGCAAATTTTAACGACAAAAAGTACAGAGTTACGCCACATCAAATGATCGTAATTAATTAAGTGAAGGTCCAAATTTTGACACACATCATCATTTTCGCAATTCGCTAAAACACATTTGAACCATAGCTTTGCTCCTTTAAAGCAGAATTTACCAACGATTCCATTCATGCAATCAGTTCTGATAGTAATGATCTTTAAGCGACCAACTTCTAGCGTCGACAACATCAAAAGCACTCAAACCAAAATGAGCAATTAAATTTCCCAGCGTGCATTTCATTTCGGAATCCGAAAGATAAATTACGATAACACGTCATTCCACTAACCAGATATAAATCACTTGTATCTTTGAGATAAAAAAAAGCGTTGTTCACCGACCTGACAGCTGTGAATTTATGAGTCTTTTCAAAATTTTAGCGGTGAGTCGCGTGGTAATTATGATGTTGCATCAGTCTTGAAGTGAGAGTGAAACGCATCAGTTTAGAATTAATTATTTATTTATCGAATCGATTTCGATGTTTCGAGTCGATACACTCTAATTTATGTCGCGCGAAAGAGATTTTCACCAATCAGCAAATAAGATTGGCAACACAGTGGAAGACCTTTGGGCAATGAGATCTTACTATGCATTCGTTATGTAGTCACACCTCAAGACATCGAAACAGTGCCACTGTTGAAACTGTTGAAAATGTCAACGAATGAAGGTTACCCCGGCGGGGTTGGTTTAAGCCCGCAACAATTAAGACGGATAAAAGTGCGGCATGCTTATTGTGAGAAAAAGATTCGAGCATGTTCGAATGTTAAATGCTTAACTTGTTGTCACAAAAATGCGAGACGTGTCGTTCTTATAGTTTACAGAATTAAAAGAAACACCCATTTTTTTTGTTTCTGGAATTTACAAAAAACTTTTTTGTCATTTGAGTCTTTTTAGCCACAAATCGGTTGACCTTATATGTCAGAAAATGCCAGATTTTCCATCGCAGAATTGAAGAGTACGCAATTGATTAATCTCGGCTTAATCCCGTGTACACATATGACCTGATCGAGGGATCGAATTAAAAAAGGATAAGGATTCAATCCGAGTATATGTTGACAGGATTGATAGATCGAAAGAGGATTCAGTTTGACAGTTGTTCTCCCTCGCAGAGCTGCAAATATTTTTCTTTTATGTTTTTTGGTATAATTTATGTTTCCTTTTATTTGGCTTATTTCTACTTGCGATTTTTTTGCAATTTTTGATTTGCGCAATAAAAATATAAACACAAAATGAGGAGAAAAAATTCTTTGCTCTTTTTCTCTCTCTCTCTCTCCTTTCTCTCTCAAATCCAATTTTTTCAATCTGCGTTTGTATGGAAAACCTAATTTCGATTCCACACAACTTTTTTGATCGAATCGAGTAGTCCTATTTGACTCCGATCTGCGTTTTTATGTACTTGACCACACGAGCATAGGATTGAACGAAGTGGCTACACACAATAAAAGGCGTCATGGGAATTTTGACTGAAGTGAAACATTTGCGTTTTAGCAGTGACACGAATGCTTCGGGCAACCGCTGCTGTTTTTTTTTTTTGTGCAGCTGAAAACGAAAAACAAACAACAGATAACGAAAGAAAAAAAAAGAATTATTAAAACCTGAAAGAATCATAATTCTAACACCTATAGATCATGAGTTCCAGCAACAGGAAAAATTCATGAAGCATGTTGCGTTCAGCCGAAGAGGTCTTTTCCTAATCGCGGCAATTGCAAAATAAGAATTTACCTCGAAATCGGTATGGTTTGGAAAGGAACATTCAATACCAGGCAGAAAGTCATCTTCTCAAGATGACTTTTGGTGGATTTTCGGATTTTCAACCTATCTCGTTCCAACTGACTAAAAAGCTACCCGTTTCAACCAACATGCCATTCAATCCCATGCGCGTGTGGCCAGGCACTATGACACTTAAGCGGGATTGAAGCCGGCTTCAATCCGTCATACTATATAAACGGGGGTGTTTGTTAAGTTCTTCTTTTCGCTTATGTTGTTGCTATTACAGGATGTTCAAAAAACAGATCGCCACGAGAATTTAGGCCGGACAAGCATCAGCGACTTACGCGATTGAAGAAAGATAAGTTTCTAGCACAGATATAAAGGTTGCCGTGATTGGATGACGCTGATCAACAGACCTAATGTTAATTTACTTTGTGAACGCATCCTTTCACTAATCATAGAATTGTCATTGTCAATTTATTTAGGAAACTCAACATTTTCATCATGGTGAGGAACACGAAAGAGCAATGTCTACTTAATATAAAAGATTTCAACCGAAATTCGGAATCTTTAAGAGCGTGATCTCCAATTATCGGACGTAATTCTAGCTTGAGTAGAAAGGCAATAACTAGTTTAGTGCAAAAAATTGAGTCTACATATTCGTTGTGTGATGTTGCCGTTTCAGTGAGACAACGGGTTGATCGAAGCATCGAAAATATCGCTACCAATTAGTCAAAAACCATGCAAAGATTTCTGGCCGTAACAACGCATTCTATTGCGCTTACCGAAATTTTGACTGGAAGAAGTGATTCAAGTATGTTCGCTAATCTTTCCGAGAGGGCAGCTTAGAAACAATTGGATATCATCTTCATACATGTTAACTGAACTGAACTGCTTTTTATTATGTATATTGAAAAGAGCGTTGGTCCAAGAATCGATCCTTGCGGCACTCCACAACACGCTGTTATTTCCCATTCAGGTAGGAAAAAAATACGCTTTGTGGCACGGGGGGGGGGGGGGGGGGGGGGGGCAAAACAGTTAAACTGTGTTCCGACTTAGTTGCACAGTAGAGAGTGGTTTACAGTGTGAAAAGCTTTCGAGAATCCAGAAGGGTAAGGAAAACAAAACTTACTCTTCTGTATCTCATAAAAAACAAAAATTTAAGCATTTTTACAGCTTCTTTGTGGCCAAAAACCAGACTGAGTACCGCAGAGTAGGTGTTTTCCACTCGCTGGGGAAAAACCAAACTTGGTAACACAGAATTGAATATGAGGTATATGTGATATGTGAGAGTTTATATGGAAGCACCCTACGGCATTAGTTTTGATCGATAGTAAGACAGGGTACAGGATAAACAAGAGGCTATTAACTCATTATTGAGCTTATCGTAGTCAACATCGACAGGTATCTTCGGATTTTGCCTACCATGAATAATCTGACCCTACCCGTGGGCGGATATTATGTGATACTTGTAGGATACCTGCAATATTTTCTCGCTGAGTTCCCTGCGTGGCGTCACTCGATATTGATCATGTCTCATTGCGAGAGGCTCATCTGTTACTGGTTCCAAGTTCCATGAAATTTCGTCCATTCATTTGACAGCTACAGTCAGTTGAGTGACGCTCCTTTCACCGTAGTGAAAATAGTGGTCAAACAGGAGTGTGGCATTTTGATCAAACATTGTTTTTTTAAAAAACAGTCGTACAAGCACAGAAGACACACCTCGCTCTGGAAGGCCAAAAGAGCCTAAGAATGCGGAAATCGTCAAATAGGTCCATCGAATCGTCTTAAATGATCGAAAACTGAAATTTCGCGAATAAATTGAGACATTGGGTAACTCAAAAGAATGGACGGGATAAATTTTAGCACGATGTCTTGGAGATGAAGAACTTATCAACGCGATGGTTGCCGTGTTTGCTAACAGTCGACCAATACCAGCAGCGCGTTGATGCTTCAACGGTCGGTTAAGCGCTGTTGCAGAGTAATCAGGCGAAGAAATCTCGTCCTTACCTCAAGCGTTGGCTTAGATTCAGATTCAGATCGAATGAGGAAGCTTGGATGTTTCTTACTACAGAAAGAGTATCGAAATGTTAGAAACTCAGTATACCAAGTGTATTGCTGTCGAAGGCATCTATGTTGAGGAATAAATATAACCTTAAAAGCGCTTGGTTTCATTAAAAATTCCAAGACAATGTGTGGACATTCTTGTCTCAAACGATCAATTCCACAGCTTGCAGGATGAATATGATTTCGGCCTGAAGAGCACTGCAGGTGGCTTTCATCCTGAAGAAGTCGTTGCTCAGCTTTTGAGCAAACTGTGTGATGAAACTTCTTCTTTTTTTCATGTTTGATGTTAAATTTTTTTTTATCGAGAACGGGTTATCGGACGAATGTTATCGTCAAGGCTATCTAACTATAGATCTTCAGTATTTCAGGCGAGTTCCTTCTTCACCGCTTTGTTGCCACAGCTGAAGTCGACCGGAGACATATTTTGCTCTGATTTCAGCTCTAAGGTGTGCATCGTTCTCATCGATTTGCAAACTATAAGCAGCCGAGTCTTTGAATCTTCGTGGCACTCGCAAGAAAGCATTTCTTTTAAAGTGCCTTTCACCATAAAATGGAACCGTAAATCGGAATGGTTCCTGACAATAAAAGTGTTTATCCTTAGAACCACTTTAGGGTTGAGACCCTATGTCATAATGAAAATTAGACAGCGTTGCCTCTGATGCCAAGTCACAAAAAATTTTCTAAAAATATCGTCCTTATAACAAGCTGGCTGGCTCGCATGCTACCGACCATGGAACTGTCAACTAAAAAAGGAGAAGAACCACTTTCAAGTACTGGTCCAATATAGGCTCAAGTGTACGCCAATTGGAGCACTCCACAAAATTATTGACTCGGAAACAATAGACAGGGCTGGAACCAAACTTAATCATACGCAATAGCCAGGCTTTTGTGGCCAGTCATCGACGCTCATAGATCCAGAGATCTCATTAAGGATATCCGTCTCGTCTTAAGTATAATAACAGGCCATTGCCCCATAGGCACTCAAGCGGAGCGACTCGGTATACCGTAGAACGTCGAAGAACTAGAATCTGTACGTCATCTTTTCTGCGAATGGCCCGCAATAGTCACAATTAGATTGAGAACTCTTGGCAGTTACTTTCTTAGTGGGCTGGACGACCTGGGAAATGCTGACTCCTTCTGAGACACATTCTTTTATCTTGAACCCCATACTAACCAAACCTAAGCTAAAGGAGTAGGCTGCAAAAAGTAAAAGGATAACAAATAAAAGAGTAAAGTAAATCTCCCAGGCCGAGGATATCAAAGACTTTGGAAGTCGACAGAGGCTTAAATGAGAAAGTTGAAAATGTATTCACAGTCTGACTTCAAAACTAGAGTTTAGAATTTTCCAAATTTGGAGGGACAGATTTTTGGCGGAGTTGTGAATTGTGGATAAACTGAATCCAAGGCTTGAAATAGATCTCCCGGCTACCTTAAAAGAAGGCAGACATTAAATTATCTCCTGAATTTTGAATAATGTCTCAGAACAACATCGGGTGAGTGTTTTTGGGCCACACTTTACTATAAAATGCCCTTCTTAATGGACACTTTAAGAATTCAAAAGGAAACAAGCTTTACGAAATGCAAAATAGCTCGCACGTTATTTCTTAATTGGCTTGTATTTTCAACGCCTTTATTTTAATCGATCCATTGCATCAGAACGGCAGTAAAAACCTTGCAAGCCTTAGAGATATAAACAGTTGAGTTTTGCAAGCTTACGCTAACTCTCGTAAGGCGAAGGTATATAAACTGAACTAACCCCGCAGGGCTCAAGAGATTGTACAAGTTTATTTTTTAGAAGAAACACAGACGTTAAATTTTCCTTTTGTTATTGTTCTTTTGCCTATTTATCCGCCCAAAGACGGAAGTAGAAGGTTGCTTTAAAAAGGCTCCACCTAGCTTTGAGCAAGGTTACCAGTCAAATAATGTTTCTTAATGGCCGTCATTATTCAAATGCACCAACGTTTGGACTCCTTCCATTAAAAAAATAAAAACACAATCATAAATGCGTTACAATTCTTTGTGCTTACTTTTATAGAGCATTAAGGCCGGCCCACATCGAATCAGAATCTGGCAGCCGATCGGACAATGCACATAATAGCTTTTGTGATTTAATCTCGTTCAAGCACCTGGAATCTGGCAATCAACAATGAAGACAAGAAAAGTACAAATTCAATAATAGATTGAAGGGTACGAGACCTGAAAGACTCTTACTTTCTAACCATGATTGAGTGTTTTGACAGGAGTGTACCATTTGACATTTGCAAATTGAGTCGAGTGAGAGTTGCAATGCCAATCTGGTTGGCTGTCGTGACGTGACGTTAACGACCAGAACACATGTGCACAAGTAGCTGTCCGAAAGGAATTAAGGTACGAGTACATTACCATTAATTATGAACGTTTTTTTTTTTGCCCATTTTGGAACGCCTACAAATGACATAAGTTGTGTTATGGTGCGCCCACACGAATCGGTTATACTTTCACGTCTTGTGGACTTCTGACCACAAGTGTCTTGTCACATGTGCTAGCCGAGAATGAAATTTTCAAGAGGCGATGCAAAGTTTTAAGAGTGTTTTTATAGACACAAGCAAGTAAGGAATACGCATAAGGATTATTTTTATGAGCAAGTTGTTTTGAAGGTCATTAAACATGAGTAGGAGATAATTTTTGACAACATTTATGCATGTTTACATTAGCAGCTTCTGCAGTTGGCTTGAGGTTTAAAACGTTTGGAATGACTTATAAAAAAGACCGCAAGAGGCTATTAAAAGTGTGAATGTTATGTTGCTTGACCGACATTCTGTTTTGGGCGTGACAACGTCTCACTACACTGGCCAGCATACTTTTGTAAATAACCTTGGCATGAGCTGCTGTAAGCAACATACCATATATACGACGTTAAGCTACAAGTTTCAAGCCTTAATTTAGCGCTGATGACGCAACTAAGAAGAACACTATAATTATTATTTGTGTTTTTGTGAAACTGAATCTCGAGGCATGCGGTGCATCATTTCTTAGGTTAGGATTGGTTTGGTTGTACTCCATAAGGTACTGAGTTAAAAATTGGGGGGCTGAAAGTCCAGATGATCCGCCAACAAATGCGACCACGTGCTCTTCTTGGAGCCAAATTCAGAGCTCGAAGATCATCTATGAAGAAGCTGCGAATGAAGTGGAAAGAAGTTCATCGTTGGAGGCCTAAGAACGATTCAAGTCGTCTGAGTGCCTGAGCCCGAGACTTTCCGCAATCACCATTTCCAAGCGCTAACAATATGCGGAACCTGTAAGGTACACCGCCTGTAGGGAAGCAGCCGCTTCCATAATATTCTAACAAGCACCACCTTTGAAGAGCCCTTTTAACACTTACAGTTTCTTCATAGCAAAACAAGAGCAGCATGGGGAAAAAAATGTCGAGAGTTAGAATACGGAAGAACAAAGAATAGAGGCTTCGCAGTCTTCCAGCTGAAGGATATCGATGAGTCAAGTCTCCCGCCAGACTTGCTTTATGGAGCCTTTGGCTTGACGATAGGCAGGAAAAGGGAGAATACTTTCAGTTCCGTTTTTGAAGAGGGCTGTGAGAGAAGATTTAGTTTTATGAAGTCAATGATGGGGCTCTAATTCAAAAAGCCAAGACGAACTGGCTAGACCACATCCAGCGAATGGACAGAATCATAACCGCAGGTTTATGGCGATAAGGCAAATTGAACATTCTTTTTGAGGCTCCTGTTATCATACTATAAATGCCCAGCGCAACTGGAATTCCAAGTGTAACTTTATTTTATGGAGGCAGTGAATTTGCAGAGAAAGAATGGCTTCCTGCATGGACAGCTTGTGCTGAAACTATTTCATTATAGACCTTATTCTATCGCTGGGGACAATGTACTGTAAGTCGGATACTAGATCAGCATCATTTTGGGTCTTCGAAGGTTGAGAAGAGGCCAAGTGTGTTTTGATTTGATGCATCGTCTGGGGATAGTTAAGGCTCTGCCAATGAGCTGAGAAATTAAGTCCGGGATCGTGTTCACAGTCTTGCTTGTTCGTCTTCTTGCTTCACTATCTCGCTAAGAAATGTCCAATATTCCTTGATTTAGGCGTGCTATTTAGCCTAGCAAGAAATTTAACAGCAGTTTGACTTTATAGAAATTTAAAGCCTGATATTGTTTTTTGGTTGGAAGACTTTGCAGATATTTAGAATACGTAAGAAAAGCTTTAAATTTATGTTGCTCGAGAGTTTACCACGTCCAACTTTATTGATCCAATTTTGACTACACTTATGTGAATAGTGAAGGAGTAATCGGGTGACAGAAACTCCTTGCAAAAAGGGATGGGGTTTCAAAGTTGGAGTAGAAGTTGGTATCGTATAGGATGACCATTTTGATTTGGCAGTGAGTCTCATTGAAAAACACTTTCCTAAAGGGTCTTTCAAAACGGACTTCTGAACTTTAGCGGCCATGTTTTGGAAGCTACGTCTGTCAAATTGGCTGTCATTTATTTAATCTATTTTGCCAAATTACCATGGATAGACAAAGCGTTCAACAACACATGCAAATTATAAAATTGTTTTATCAAAATTCGTGTTCTGTTCGGGCAACGTTCTGCGCGCTTCGCCCGTTTTACGGTCGCCATAATTGTTATTCCGATATCGTGTCGTTCATAGGAACTCCGCTTTGCGCAGACCTCAACTTGGCGAATTTTTCGTCGTGATTTGGGCTTGCACTCGTACAAAATACAGCTGCCCCAGGAGGTAAAGTTAAACGACCATAGACAACGATTTTTTTGCGTGGAAAAATTGGAAACTGACCCTAATTTTCATTGAAAAATCATCTTTATGTCAACAAACAAAATTGTAGAATTTGGTAAAAAAAAACTATTCCACATGAGATCCAAGAGCGTCCAATGCATCTCGAAAAAGTCACTGTTTGGTGTTGATTTTGGGCTGGCGGCGTCATCAGATCATATTTCTTTGAGAACGACGTTGGCCAGGCCATCACCGTCAACGGTAAGCGCTATAAGTCGATGATTACCAACGTCTCTTTGGCCCGATTTGGATCATATGGACACCAACGATTTGTAGTTTCAACAGGATGGCGCTATGTGCCCTACAGCTCACGGCACATTAGAAATTCCGCACAAGCGATTCGAGAGCATGGTCATCTCACATGGAAGTGATGTTAACTGGCCACTGAGATCGTGCGATTCGGACCCGTAAGACCTTTTCTTGCGGGGTTTTCTGAAGTCGCAGGTCTATGAGAATAAGCCTTAGAGTGGCCCTCGACCTTCTTCAAACTCTATAAGCAAATTTTTGATTGATTTTTAAAAGTGATTAACTCAGAGAAATCTGCTGTGAAAGAATTTTCTTCACAAAAGCTGTATTCGACTAAAATTTGGTATTGTTGGTTCCGCACTGATCTAGCTGTTCAAGCCACAATATTCCAGACACAACGACAGCGGATGGAATTACACGCTCAAAACTGGATAGTCTTTGAATCTCCACCCAAGGGACAGCGCTGTGAAAGATTTAGCTTTCTCAGTGCTGAGCTTGAGGTTGTGGGTTAAAACAACTCTGGAAAGGATCATCTGGCATTTTTCACGATCTCACGATAACTCAAAAACTACAGAATCTTAAAATAAAACTTTTAAAATCTGAGAAATTTACACGAAAAAAAAATAGTTTTTCATTTACAAATTTTATAAATTATAAAAAAGTTTGTTTTTCAAATTCTGAAACTCGACAAAAAGAAATGAATTTCTAGCTCCACACAAAAAAAAAATGTAACAAATAAAAAGATTTTTTTCTAAAATCTCCACGTCGTGTCGGTCGTAAATTTACGCCAAAGAATATTTGCTAGATCCTCAAAGAACAAGGAAACTATGCAAGGACAGTCTTTTAAACATTTTATGGATTCCCGAAACAGATCGTTGGTTGTCCCGAACAGAACTAAAGAATTTTTTTATTTTTAATTTTTAAATATCCTTGTACGTTTTGTTTTTACGAAAATGTATAACAATTTGCGTATATTCTTTAAGAGCTAAGACGAAACAATGATTAAGATACTCGTAGTCAAACATATGCATGATGACTTTCGTGGCGTTAGAGAATCAGGATACTAAGGGATAAGAAAAGTTTCCATCCTTGAAAATAATGTCAGACATTTTTCACGCGAGTCTTTGATAATCCCCCCAATGTGCAAATATCCTGATATTTATTTTTGAATTTAAATCTCACGAAAATGTCTACGTCTTCAAATTATTTATAATTTTAAGGATTAAGGACTTTGTGTACACTTTTCGTATCATTCCATTTAAACTATTTTTTTTTTGTGAACTTTTTTATATTTTTAAAGTTAAAAAAACAAAAAATACTCACTATTTTAAATTTATGTCCTTGAGAATTTTCACAAAAAATAATTTTGCACCTGTTCACTCGGCGAATTGTACTTAAACGTTTGTTCGTCTAAAAACTTATGTTATGCGGTTTCGCTTAATCCGTTCAATAGACCTCTCCAGCTGAATGCAGAAATAAAATTCGCACGTAATTTTGATAACTATCCGGCCGCGCGCTTGATAATTATACAATTTTTTTTTTTTGTATCTTGTTACTTTGAATGTAGTACAAATTATTAAAATGAGTTTTGTTTTTTACTGTCTTGAATACGGGCTAATGCGCATCGATTGCATTAATTTGTTCTTATCACGCGAAACAATGTACACTCGCAGATAGTTGGTATCTTGTATAACAATGTAAACAAATTCACTTTCCGCGAAAAATTACAACAAAGCCGACCACTACACTGATGCAAAACTACTGAGCGTCTGCAAATGGACTTCTTGGATATTTATAACAACCGGCCAAAAATTTAATCCGTTAGAGCCTCCTCCTTTTGAGCCACCAGTCTACGAAGAGTGGTATTGTACGAGTGTGTCTTTGCTTGCTTCGTCGTCCCTACCTTCTAATGAAGTATGCTGCCGCAGACCGTTTTACACTTTGCTTTTAAGTCCGGACTTAACGGATACAATTCGTCGTATGGCGTTTGGGGGGAATAAAAAATAAATAAAGTGCAACTTTGATTCGAGATACAATTTCAATGGTCCGACATTTGACGCCACCACTTTAAAAGCTCTTGGCTGCCACCTTTGCAAGGAAAGTCGTACCCACATGAAAAGCCGTCATCTGGGAATTTCATTGAGTGAATTCATGATCTGCAGCTAAGTGGAAGCTCTTGGAGGCTTGGAGGCTTGATAATGATTCTAAGTCGTTGTGTCCATTCATTTATTTGGGCATTCACTGAGGCGATGCTTGAGGTCGTTGTGTGGATGATAGCAGAGCACAGTGGCTTGTTCCGTTCCGTATTGGGATCCCTCAAGACAAAGGGTGATTAATTACCGCGAGAAGTATATTTACATCATTCAATTTGAGTGAAAGTGAAAAATCAGATCAGCGGAATCTGGCTTTATGGTGTGTCGACTCTTTGGGAGTTGGCGATGCGTCCGCTTAGCTGGTGTCTAATGGAACAGGTGCTGCTTGGTGGCATCTATTATGGTGCTAGACGTTATTATCTTAGATTCTCACGATGATATAAGTATTTTGTTGTTTTCTCTTCGCCGCGGTCGGGCGGCTATTTTGCAGTTTCTTCTTTTCTTTGTTTTTTTTTTTTGCAAGTTTTTTGCGTTGATTTCTGGTTCCGACAGAGGAAATTCGAATTTGGCTTTTTCTTATGTAGACTGTTTTTGATTTAAAAGTGTCTTGCTTGTGCTACTTTTGAATATCATTGTTGAGGCAAGTCATCATATTTTGTGCGAATTAAGCGAAAGATCGAATATGATTGCACCACAGCTACTAAAGCGGAGGAAGAGACATTATCTTGTCCTTGAATAGACAATGCAGAGCAAAATAATTTTTTTATCGCGTTTTTCTCGAAACCATGTTTTCGAAATCAGTGATCACTGTAGCTTGAAAACGGCTTTAACGTTTAGTTGAAAATATTTCCCGCTTATTCTACTTATAATTGTCCTTCCGGTGCAGGAAGGTTTTGTTTTGAAGGATTACATTTTTTTTATAGCCGATTATGTGAATGAAATTTATTTTTATTTAGCATAAATTATTTTAAGGTCCGGCATAAATGAGATAGGCTATGTCACAATAGGCTATGCTGATGATCTGGCTATTGTAACAAGAGGCAAATATGTCACTAAAAGTACTTGGCTTATGCATTCAGCATTAATGAAAGTCTTAGAATGGTGCAAGTGTGAATGACTCTCTGTGATTCCTAGCAAAACCGTTCTGGCCCCCTTCACAATGAGAAAACTCTATCTCGGTGTTATCTTGGAAAAAAAACTGAACAGGACTTCACATATCAAGTCCATTACAAAACGCGCCTCCAGGACCATGTGGGCCTGTAAGCGGTTCTACAGTAGGACTGTAGGTCTCAAACCTAAAATGCTTTACTGGTTATATTTCCATCATGATGGTTAGACCTATCATTATCTACGCAGCCATAATTTGGTGGCCCAAAACTTCAGAAGTAACAACTTCTAAAAAGCTGGAAAAATTCCAAAGTATAGCTTGTTTGGGCATCACTGGCGCTATGAGCACCTGTCTGTGACTGGAAAATAGCCGCCAGAAATGCCCTAAAGATGCAACTCGCAATGGAATATAAACCAGGTGACCAAAAGGGACTCTCGAAAATAATCAATTTCATCCCGGATAAAGACATGTTCTGCTTGATCGCCAGATTGTTTGAAGGAAACATACTGTTTTGGGCGTCTCCTTGAGATAGACATTCCTAACCGTGATCATTGGTCGAGCAACACACCTGCCCCCGACCCCAGAAACGTAATCTGGTACACTGATGGCTCAAAAATTGCAAATGGTATCTAGGGGCCCAACACAATAATCTCTTTGCCCATGGGAAAGCATCCTAGTGTTTGAATCCTCCCATCTAATCCTACGCCATAGAAAACCCTGCAAAAAGCCTAAAAGGGGCCAGAATCCTAATATATTCAGACAGCCAAACAGCGCTCAAGGCATTGTCATCCAATCCAATGGATTCAAAATGTGTCCAAAGCTGCTGCGACGCCTTACAATCCCCAACGTTATTAAGTTAGGTTAGGATGAGTTCCAGGTCATCATGAAATCAAAGGTAATGAAATTGCGGACGAACTAGCCAGGGCTAGTTCAAAAACTGCGTTCACTGGTCCGAAACCTTTGTGTGGCGTAAACTGGACTACAGCCACAGGTCTGACCAGTAAATGGGAAAGCAAGCCAGGCATTGCTCACTGGAACTTAAACAGTCTAAATTACTAATCAATCCCTTCTCCTACAGAGAAATCCTTAAACTCAAAGCGTGTGAGCTTCCTCTCTGACCATTGCTGCTTGAGATCACATCTAACCAAATTAGGACTCAGTACAAACACCGAATGCCGACTCTGGTCAGCTCTAATTTTTATCTTCTGTTCAGCTCAAATGTGGTATCTTCCTGAAAGAGATATGCTTCCCATTGGAAATTTGACAATCCAATGCTTAAAACGTTCTGAGCTTCTTTGCGGCTTTTGTGGACGTCCCAACTGGGTCTGCCCCCTTAAAGGTTTTCCTTGATGTTCGGTGTTCACATTGTTAATGATCCTATCTTTATCATCTAATATAATATATCAACCAAGTCAGTTTGTCATCTCAACGAAATGGCTCGAAGACTGGCGACGCTAGTTGAAATGATACGCCATAAAGAGGTCGAGCATCGGATTTCGCCAAACAGTTACTTTTGGCACATTTAAAACTCGCATACTGGCCGAAGACTTTATTTTTTTCAAATGCTCACAAATGGAAATGGATTGAATGTTGCTGAGTGGGTCACCCACGAACTCTCTTAGAGCACTAAAGCTTAACGTATTGGAAATACCTGAAAAACGTGTGCCAACCTAATTTTAAGGTTGTTGTCCTTAGTATGACTTGTTTAGCCTTTATTTTGTTTTTAGTATGTACTCCTTTAATTTATTATCTGTACCTGCAGACTGGCTTCCAGGTACCTCATCTGTAACTCCAAAGTTTCCTGTCGAGATTACATGTATGTTAAATGCTACCAGACTTGTTCATTGAACGAATATTTCAAGTGACAGTATAAATCGCTTTTCTGTCTTACTAAGGTCAGTGCAGTCGATACTTTTGGATCATCATTTTCCGAACGAATCATCGGATGGATTGTAAAATCTTGGGCCCACCAATGACATCGTGAATGGATATTCTAAGCAGTAGAGGACTCAGGTGGCTCCCCTGAGGCATACCTTGATCTCCTAAACAACAGTCTAGCTTGTTTTTTTTAAAAGACCAGGTTTACCAACAAATTTCATTAAAAAAAGAACTAAAAACTATAAACTGAGAAAAACAGTCACAATTCAAACTTTCAAAAAAATCTTTAATATGTTCGAAAACTTTGAAACACTTCAGTCAACGATAAAAATTTACAAATATTTCTCTATCTTAATGCAGCATTGAAATGTGATCAAAGCTAGAGAACGTTAGGAATTGTGCTTTATCAACATTAAACATTATAAACATTCAGCTTCGTGAATAATTTGGAAAAAAGGTGTTGCAGCTGTTGTCAACTGCTGATATGAATTTCGTCAGATGTCACGCTCTTCACTTTATCAATTTGATTTTTTTTTTTAATCGTTTCTGTCGACATGTTCTGCTAATTAGATATATACTCGTTAATCTATCAGTCGTTACTGAAATGGCTAAGTTCATTTACATAATATATCTTTATCGTGGGAGGTTTAAGTGGACTTAGTTCTTAATGAATGACATGTTTATGCAGCTCGGTAGATTATCGTAGACAGAATAAAATTGAAATGATTGTTTATTTAAAAGCAAAGTCTACGAAGCGAGTTAATTTTGTCAAAAAATCATCAGCTTATCGATAAGAAAGCATTGCGTGCAAACACAAAACAATTAAGTTTTGGGCACAATGTGATGAGGCAAATAATATCGCTACCCAAAATTCAGATGAAACATTGGCTTCTTTTTGACTTACGTGTGAATTTCTAAAGCTCCAATACCCGCCTTGTATAATAAGTCTCATTTGAAGAGATTTTTTTCATTTATCAGAATTGAGAAGCGTAAACCAAATAGCTGGTTATGAAGACGAGAGATAGATAGATAGATATTTATTTCGTACAAATTACAATTATGTAGACCTGCTACCGCACAATTTACAGTACAGAAATACGATATTTTTTATTTATTTATTTATTTATTTAGAATGCTAAATATCTAGCGTTTACAATTGTACATTATTATTTACATGGAAAAGGAACATATTTTTAAAAGATTTAGTATTAATGTAAACATTTTTGCAATTCAAAAGGTGTGCATATTTATTAAAGATAATTAACATATTATTAAATGTAGAAAACCGATGGTGAGAACTGAGATTGCATTAGGTATGTATCTAAAAAATTTTTGCGGTACATTGAAATTGAGATGAGACAAGAGGTACAGAGGATCAATATTGCCATGAAAGAGAAACATAGATACGATCGTCTGCTCTCAAGGTGAGGCAAATCTATTAGATTAAGTCTGCTTGTATAAGTTGGGAGGTTATAAGGGCCTTGCCATCCCAGTCCCCTCAAGGCAAATCTCAAGAATCTCTTTTGAACTTTCTCAATCCTGTCGATATGACATTTCTAGTGAGGAGACCACACTTCACAAGCGTATTCAAGGATCGGACGGACGAAAGTCAAGAACAACTGTTTAACAACATAAGGATCATTAAATTGCTTAGATTCTCTTTTAATCGAACCAAGCATTGAGTTCGCTTTATTGGAAATTATGTTGATATGTTGCTTAAACTCGAGTTTTAGATCCAACACAACCCCTAAGACAGAAATATTATCAACATTGCACATTGTCGAGCCATTTAAATTGTATGCGAAAGAAACCGGCGAGTTTTTTCGTATAAAATTAATGACATTACACTTCTTGACATTTAAAAATAAACAATTATTGGAACAACACACATAAAACGCATCAAGATCACGCTGCAGATCATGACAGTCTCCAATGTTATGTATCTTCTTGAAGATAGTAACATCATCAGCATAAATAAGACATTGTGAACTCTTTAAAATAGAAACCAAATCATTTATAAACAAGACAAAGAACAACGGACCTAAGTGGCTGCCTTGTGGTACCCCAGAGTTGACAGTGAAATAGCTCGAGGAACAACCATTAAAAATAGCAGAGTAAGATCTACTTGATAAATACGATTTAAGCCAAATTAAGAACTTTGTGCTGAAGTCAATTTTGTTTAACTTTAAAAGTAAGATGCGGTGGGAAAGCTTATCAAAAGCTTTACTAAAATCAGTGAGTACACAATCTGTTTGATTTTTAAACTTATAGTAAATGAGTCGACGCAGGATTGTGTGAGTTCAAGTAAAAGAGTTGTTGTAGAGCGGCCTTTAAAAAACCCATGTTGATTAGGGACAATTATAGATTTAACATAAAAATACAATGATTCACATAGAACAGATTCAAACAATTTAGGTATTGCCGACAACCTCGCGATCGGACGATAATTTTGGATGTCATTTTTTCGACCCTTCTTAAATAGATGAATTATAAACGACTTCTTCCAGACAAAGATTGATTGAACAAAACAGAAACGGGAGTTGACAGATAATCAGCACATGTTTTTAAAACAATAGATGGAACACCATCTGGACCTGATGCTATGTTGTCATCAAGGTTGGATAAATATGTCGTAATGATGTCAGTATTTATATTAAAATTAATGTTGGTCAAGTGGTTGAAAGACTTCAAGTGACCAAGTAGTTGGTTATTTTCGTCAAGATTATCACAGCTAGAAATATCACAGTTTGTAAAAGCAGATTTAAAAAAGTCAGAAAACAGATTAGCTATAACTAGAGGGTTATGGCTAGAGTTATCATTATAACTAAGAACAGACGGATAGTATCCACATTCTTTCTATTTTTGTATAAAATTCCAAAAATGTTTGGGATTAATTTTTAAGTCACTTTGTACCCCCTGAATATAATTTAAGAATTTTAAACTCGATACTCTTAAGAAATTATTTTTGGTATTTAAATAGTTTAAGAGGTCAGTTTCACTATTAGTGTATTTATATACAGACCACAATTTGTTCTTACGATTTTTCAGATTTCTTATCTCACCATCGTACCAAGCAGGGTAACGTTTTGAACATTTTTTTTTGAGGAAATCGGAACGGATTCTAAAAAACAATCAAAGAAAGCTTTATAGAAATTAAAAACATTTGAATTTACGTCACAACAATTAAGAATATTAGACCAGTTTAACAAAGATAAAGATAAGATAAACAATAATTTAAACAACAACAATAATTTTAAATTATCTTTCAACTGAACTATTTTAACAATTTATTTTAAACTGTTCAAAATGGTAATTTACCCGATATATTTGAGTGGAAAGTACGAAAAAACCCACTATGTACAATAATTCATAAAAATATATAAATATATAATTAAATAAGTACTTAAATATATAAATAACTTAATAATTTAATAAATAAATAAGTTGACAAATTTAAAACTAAAATAAATAATTAAACAAAAAAGATAAATAAATAAATAAAAACCACAATATTTAAGTAAATAAATAAACATGTTGCTAAATAAATAAATATAAATTAATAGATAAACGAAATATATACATTTCCTCATGAATAACATTTCGACAATTAAATAAATAAACCTGTCACTAAGAAAGGCGAATCTTTCTCTCCCTCCAACTATCGGCTCATTGCACTAACGTCCCTGTTTTCCAAGGTTATGGAAACGCTGATAAACCGTCAGCTAATGAAATATCTCGAAACACGAAAACTCCTCAATGACCGGCAGTACGGTTTTCGTAGCAAAAGATCCACTGGTGATTTGATGGTATATCTCACCGAAAAGTGGAACAACTCTCTACATCTTTTTGGTAAAAGCAAGATTGTCGTGCTTCATATTTCTAAAGCATTTGACAGAGTTTGGCACCAGACTCTTTTGTCGAAAATGCGTGCATTTGGTATCGACTAATCTCTTATTCAATGGATTAGAAACTTTCTTTCGGGCCGTTCAATTCAAGTTGTATTGGACGGTAACAAGTCTGATATCTACCATATAAATTCTGGTGTTCCCCAGGGCTCCGTTTTGTCACCGGCTCTCTTTTTAATTTTCATTAACGATCTTCTGTCTGCTACATCTAATCCAATACACTCATTCGCTGATGATAGTACTCTGAGTTTTTCATATTCGTTTTCAAATTCACGTCCCTCATCTTCGGCCGTGGTAAGGGAACGGCAGCGTATGATTAACTCATTAAATTCCGATATTAACATTATACTATCATGGGGCTCTACGAACAGAGTGGAATTTAATGCCTCCAAAACTCAATGCTGTATTCTGTCACTAAAGCGAAACGAAAACCCTCGACCATTACCCATGAATGGCGCATGCATTGCTGAAGCCGAAAAACTTTCAGTACTTGGTATATGTATCAATAACAACCTCGGTTGGAATGATCACATAACCGTTATCGCCAAAAATGCTGCGAAATGTTTAGGTTTCCTTAAGTGGTGCAAGAAATACTTTACCCCATCTGATCTGGCTGCCATATATAAAGCGTATATTCGCCCCAAACTGGAATACAACTCCAATTTATGGGCAGGCGCTCCAAAGACCATCTTGAGCTTGCTTGATAGAATTCAAAATCGAGCGATAAAACTCATAGGGGACAAAAATATTACAAACTCAATTGACTCTCTTCACCACCGTCGTAACGTCTCCTGTCTAACCATGTTTTATCCCTTCTACCATAAGCAGTGCTCTAGCGAATTAGCTAGCTGCATTCCACCCTCCTATCACTTTCACCGTAACACCCGTCTCGCCAGGAATGCTCATCAGTTCACCCTCAAGCCCAACTTCGGTCGTACAGTCAAGTATAGAGACTCGTTTATTAGCTCCACAACACGTTTGTGGAACGCTCTACCCACTCATTACAATCTGCAGAAATTCAAAAACAATGTGCATTAGTACTTATCCCAATTTCCTCCCTGATCCCTTCCACTCGCGTTATGTATTTACATTTTAAGGGTAGTCATAACCCCTTGTACGCGTGTGTTCTTATAAAAAAAAAAAAAAGTAATGAACATTTTGAGAAACATGAAGTAAACATGGTGAATTATGTGTGCAACTCAAGGGAAGGGTTATTCAACTGATTTATCAATGAGTTTTCGAATTCTGACAGAGATCAATTCAACATTGGCTTTATCATGAAGATCTGAAGTAGAGTGATGCCAGGAAAGATTTAACATCATTTTTAAAAGTTTGTTTTGAGAAATCTGCATTTTTTTAAAATAATTTTTGGCACAGCTGCCAAATAGAAGCTTGGCTTGAAATATAACTTTGTTTTTATTTGATAGTTGTCATTTTCGGTTTATTAACGGATGCAACATTTTTAAAGCTATATTAATTTTTTTTTTGTATTTATGGTGTGTGCATTAAACGTTAATTTTGAGTCCAAATAACGGGTCCGCGACCTAACGTTTTTTTTTTTCAACTAGTGCTTATTTCGTGAATGGTAACACTTAGCTCATGTCTGATTTGACAGATAATTAGTTTTATCCTTCCGCTGAACGAATATGGTTGTGTATACGTTTGAACAACGCTGGGAAATATTGCGACATTACTTTGATGGAAATGTTGCAGAATGTGTGCGAAAATTGCGTACGGATTTTGGAAGAAGAGAAGCACCGTCAGCTCCTTATGAACACAATTGAACATTTCGGAGACATCATTGAGACGAATTTAGCATAAAGACCTTGGTATGACGCCATACAAAGTCCAATTGGTTCATGAGTTGAAGCCAACTGACCATCCAATGCGTTTTCGCTTCGCTAAGTGGGCCTGCGATCGACTTACAGAAGATGCCGATTTTGCCAAAAAAATCTTGATCTTGGCAGGTATGTAAACAAGCAAAATTGTCGCATTTGGGGCACAGAAAACCCGCACGCATACATTGAAAAGCCGATGCACCCAAAACGAGTCACTGTTTGGTTCGGATTTTGGTCCAGAGGCATAATTGGGCCATTTTTCTTCGAAAATGAGCAAGGAGTGGCCGTTACAGTCAATGGCGATCGTTATCGGGGCATGTTTAACGAATTTTTTGTTGGCAACATTTGGTTTCAACAGGACGGCGCTACGTGCCACACAGACGAAGCTACACTCGATGTTTTGCGCCCTGATTTTGAAGATCGCATTATCAGCCGCAGAGCTGATGTCGTTTGGCCACCTCGGAGCTGCGATTTGACACCGTTGGACTATTATTCGTGGGGTATTCGTTGGACCGATCGTGTAGACTACTGCATGGCCAGCCGAGGCAGCCAATTGAATGAAATTATTTTCCATTATTAACCGGAAGGATTGTACTTTCAAATAAAGAAAGAAATTTGAGAAAATATTTAGCAGTTTTTTTTATAGCATTTTAAAAAAAAAAATTATTTGGCGGGCCCTTTATACTCCTAGATATATGACGGAGGATTCCCATTTGATTTGCGTTCCATCTTATATTAAATGGTTCTTCGGAAGAAAGCAAGGTTTCCTTTTCCGAGAGAAAAAGATGGCTTGCGTCTTTTCCGCATATATTTTAATTTTCCACTTTTTGTAATATTTTTCCACGATATTTCTCGCATGATTAAGTATCGTCTCGATATTGAGACCGATTTCATGCGATGCAATATCATCAGCGTACATTGCCGATGCGCATCCTGGCAGTTTTGGGAAATCCGACGTGAACAAATTTTACAGATCTGGGGACGCGGGGGCACCTTGGGGCAGGCCGTCATAAAAGTTTATTAAATTTGTGGGACTATTATTAACAGAAACTCGATAGATATTATTAACAGAAACTCAAGACAAGAAACTTTGAACGATTTTACATAGGAACGGGGGAAAATTATTATCAGCCCAATCATGAATAAAAATTTCTCGAGAAACAGCGGGAAATTTTTCCTTTTTCACTTTCCTACTATCCTAAACGAACTTCGAAAAAGGGAAAAAAATTCCTAAGGAAAAAGTAGGTATCACGAACGTCAAAATAATAGCGGAATGTGATCGCATTTCTCAAAAGTTTTTCTCCAACAATTCAAGTGAGAAATTTGATGAAATGTGTGAGCAGTAAAAATATAATTAATTTAAATTGTTAAGGTCGAAAAACCGACACCGGCCGTGGGCCAAATACTGACTACAATTTTTTCACTCTGGAAAGTGCTGTTTTCGATTTGGTCCGCATGAAGCAGTCTGTAGAAGGCGTTTCCGCTCAATCGTTTGGCTTGTGCTCTTTAAACCAAAAAGGGAATTCGGTAGAGGACAAAGAAAATGTTGCAGTTGCAGAATAGGCTTTTTCACAGGATTTGGAAAAGAGTTTCGATGAATCCATCAGTTATTTCATGGAATGTGAAGAGCAACCAATAAGGGCAGAAAACGTCTACAAACCCTGTCTGGAACAAAAGAAAGTATTCAAGAAAAAATTGCCAGCTTCGGATGCTTTGGAGAAGGAGATAGAAATCCAAACGGAGCTATGTGCGATTATGAACGAAGCAGTTGTCAACATGCAGGAAAATCATCAAAACATCAAGAAGATTTATCGGTCGATTGACAAGTTGTATGCAAAAAAAAAAAAAAACAATTCATAAAATGAAAGAACTGCATGCCAAACAATTAAAAGTCCAACAGGAGGAACTTCTTGATTTGCCGATTGGTGGGACCGCAAAGCTCTTTCTTGCTTCCTGCGAAGATTCTACGATCACGTTAAGTAAATATTTAAACGCGCACTTATTCACACGAAAATATTTTTGAAATCTGTGAAAATAGGTAAATATTTGCGTGAGAAAGCAACCTTCAGACGCATAAGTCGTTACACTTACATATTTTGAGGTGATTCCAAGGGTTTGAAGCTGTCTCTCAAGTTCCTCCTTATTTTTCGACAGTTTTGCTGTTCAATAGCTGCTGATTCCTCCGCCATCATTCTGAATGCGGCACTTATCATTATTACTCGAATTTAAACAACAAAACAACAATCAGAAATACCTTGAATTATATTTATTAGTTAACTTATAAAAACAATTATTTTTTATTCTTTCGACAGAATTCACAAAATGACACTCAATTCTCTTAAACACCTGATTTCGAAACTTCAAAAATTCCTCCTCCCGGATTCGACGTGAAATATTTTTCACCCTCTATTCAGAATAGGAGGATTTAATTCTCGAGGAAAAATTTCCTGGGAATATTCATGATTGGGCTGTATCTATCATTTTGTGTATGGGGGCATTGTGCCATACCGAATCGAATGCCTTTTCCATAACAAGCAGTATCATACCCGTAAATTTTCCCATCGTGAGGTAATTTTTAACACTGTCGCAAATTCTGAGAACCTGATGGGAAGTGCTATGTTAAAGTCTAAAGCCAAATTGCTCCATTCGCTCCATTCGCTCCAGCAATTTACCTAAGCAACTAGCAAACTTACAGGCCTATATGACTCGGGTCTATTAGGGGGTTTGCCAGCTTTAGGAATAGGTTATGAAGACGGGTGCCTTCTATATTGGTGCAAAAAAGAGGATGTCGCTTCCTAGCTTCTTAAAATACCTTTTCAATAAACTCTTTGCAGAAGGTTCTCTTTATCACGAGATATAAGCCGATCTGTCACAGTAATTTGAGGAGCCAAGGAGCGATAAGTCAATGTCTACGATTCCTGAGGAAAGCTCGAAAACATCTTCCATTATTAACAAACTAACCTAACACTTACCTCTCATCTAATTAATGAAAAAGACTGTAATGGGTTGGCCAACAAGCAAAGTCAAATTTCGAAATAAATTCAACCACTGGGTTTTAACAAATCAAAGCTAAAACCAAAAAAAGTCTTAAAATCTATTCAAATTGAGTGCAAAACTAAAAAAACAAAAAAAAACCTTTAATAAAAATAAAACTCAACGAAAATTAAAATTTTGCCAAACTTGGTTAGAAAATTTAATTGCTAGCCGCTGAAATGTAAGCAAAAGGAATGTCCAAGGAAAATTGCAAAATATGGTCACAGGGAGATTGGAGTCTGATAGCCTATAAAAACGAAAAAATTTGGATCTAGGTCAGCGATCGTCGGTGATCGCCGTCATTAACAAACCGCAAAAACAATCTTTTTTTTTTATTGTGAAATTAGAAAAGATTCATTCCAACGCTTAAGCATGTTTAAATTGAGTTTGATGTTCCTCGAAGGAATGCCAGTATGCATATTCACGGGTGTTGAAGTGTAAAATTGATCTATAAAATTTGCAAAAAAAAAAAATTCCAAGGCCTCTGAAGTCATATGGAATTTTTGTCGTATGCTGTTTAAGTACCGCTTATACATTTCTCAAGTGATTCTCTGCGGAAAAGCATAGCTGGAACAGCACTCGAGATATGTGCACATTCATTTTGTGCTTCACTAGTTTCTTGAAAAATTTATTTGGGCTAAAAGAGAATTTCAAGCGGTAACAAAATTAGCTGCTGCTATATCATGCTGCTCGGAAAGCAACCAATTAGCGAATATTCTACGAACCTGCCAAGTCAGAAGATTTTTTTTTTTCGTGGGTAGGTAAAAACCTTCATAGGCACCATGACGACCGGCTGCGCGTGCTCATTATAGTGTGAGATTCTTACTTACTTAAATACTTAAATAAACTGTTTTTGAAAAATCTTGTATCCCAACGCAATGAAAGGTGGAACAATAAGCTCAAAGATATTGACAAGAACGCGAAACCTTTCTGGAACATAGTCAAATTGTGTATTTGCGAGAATCTTTCCAGAAGCCCTCAAAAGTGCAGATGTTGTACCATTATTTAAGAAAGGTTCTGCTACTGAAATGTGCAGTTATAGGCCTATATCACTTCTCTCAGTCATTAGCAAAGTCTTTGAAAAACTTGTTAAAGAAAGAATAGTGAATTTCTTGAATAAAACTAAGTTCTTTAACTCAAATCAATTTGGCTTTCTGAGAGGTAAATCGACTGAAGATGCAGTTCTGTGTCCAAATCATGTCTAACCTCGACGAGAAAAAGACTACGGCTGGCCTTTTTATTGATATTACTAAGACCTTTAATATGGTCAACCACAACATTTTGCTAACAAAACTAGAAAAAGCTGGTTTTCGTGGTTTCATGCTTGATTAGTTTGGGTCTTACCTTAGGAATAGGTCGCAAAGGGTGAAGATAGATGAGGTCAGGAGCTAAACTAAGTTCTTCAACCTGGGTGTACCTCAAGGCTCTGTTTTGAGGCCAATTTTGTTTCTCATCTACATAAATTCACTATTTACACTTAATTTTTAAGGCTCACCTACTGTTTTTGCGGATGATATAGGTTTCTCTTATGGTTTGAATAGTCCTCTGGATCTTGTTTGTGATATTAATTGGGATCTTAATTTATTGAGAAACTGGTTTGGGGAACACAATTTGGCTATTAGCTCTAAAACAAAGATAATGTTCTTCAGTCTGTCGTCCTTTCAAAATGTGGAAGCGAAAGTCTCTAATCATGCACCAGAGTGCCAAAAATACAAACTCTCTAATTGGATTTGTGCGTCCAGTCCATGTTCTCCCACATTTTATAACAACTTGAGCTGCAGTGATAACTGTTTCTTAGTCGAGAAAGTTGATGAATTTTAATACCTGAAGCTCACATTAGATTCTAGAATGAGTTTCTCAAATCATGTCGACACTCTGAAGAAGTCTCTCCGTATTACTCTACGACATTTCTATTATTTGCGAAATATCTGCTCCACAATGCTTCTAAAAATTATTTACTATGGTATTTTCCATTCAAAATTGCAGTATGGTATTGTTTGCTGGAGAGGTGTTTATCAGAATAAAATTCAACCTCTTTTAATTTTGCAGAAGTATATCCTTCGAAAACTTTGCCGTAAACTTGTTAGGCATCCCAGTTTTTCTTTGTTCTGTGACCTGAAGATCCTGCCAGTTCGTCATTTTCACTGCATTAAAGTGTTAAGGAAATTCTTTATGTAATCTGGTAATCGAATCTTTCGAGTAATCTCGACTCATAATTTGCGTGGAAACCTTTTGAATTTAGTATCTTTGCCACATTATCGAACCACTGCTTATCGTTATTTTTATTCAGTGTAAAACAGTGGCTCGAATCCATTCTATATGACAATCTGGTTTAATTGTTTATATCTTTGCATTGTACTTGCGCTCTTATTAAGTAATTAAATTTCCTTTAAAATAAGTTTATTCTTTTGTAGCTTATTCATGCATTCCATCTTGTTTTTAAAATCAATACATTTGTGATTATTCAAATTCTTGAACTATGTAAAATGTTTAATTTTTTTTATTTTTTTAAGGGTCACCCCACCCAAAATATAAAAACTGACTTATTTTTTATTTAGCCCATCGAAGTGGCATTCGATACTATTTTTTTATTAATCCTACAAAAATATAGAATGCCTCATATTTCTTTTTTGTTTTCTTTAAAAATGTATGTATGAAATCTTTCTTTCTATTTTTAAGAAACTGTTGTAATGAATCTTAAGAAAATAAATTAACTAACTTAACTAATTGTTTAAAAGTAAGAATAGACAATTACCTTTTCTCGAAAACGCTAGTAACACCTTCTTTACTGATGAAGAAAAGGCAAATGCACACGCCTTGAGCTTCGCTAAGAACCACACGGTGTCTCTTAACATGGGTGACGCAGCAAAAGTCTGATTACAGATATTGCTGAAACGGTTGTTTGAAGTTGAATTATTTTCTTGATGCTTGGAAAATTGCAAAAATAGTGCCCATTTTAAAAGCTGAAAAACCACCTAAAATGTGGACATCTATAGGCCTGTTAGTTTGCCCAGTAGTTTTAGTAAAATTTATGAAAATGTACTTAAAGAGAAACAACTATCATTAAAAGCTGAATACGACATATTTCCCGACCATCTATTCGCCTTTAGGAACTGGCACAACACTTCCTCGTAGATACTCAGAGCATGTTATCATGTTAAAACTTCTAGTTCACAAGGCAAATCCACCGGTATGCTATAATTTCATTAAAAGAAGTCTTTTAACTCCACGTGGCACGCCGGCTTAGTCTTTAAAATGAGCACCTTCAATTTTCCGAAATATCTATGTTAAATGGTCCAAGGCTTTCTGACTTAACGTCATTTTAAAATCCACGTTTATAATAGTGTCTCTGATGAAATGTTCGTCGCAATGGATGCTCCCCAAGGTGCAGTACTGTCACCAATTTTGTACAATTTGCTCACGTCTGATTTTCCAAACTTGTCTCAGTGTCAGGTCGCCATCTTTGCTGATGGCACAGTTATATTTGCTTCCCATGAATTTGCTCTTAACATTGAGACGAATCTTAACCATTCAAATATTGGAATAATATTGTATTTTAACAAATGGAAAATTTAGCTGAAATGGGGATAAAACGCAAGCCAATCTTTTTCACCCGGAAAAGAAAAGCTTGCTTTCTGCTCAGCAGGCAACTCCAGCTAAATGGGAAAAATATAGCTTGGGAGCAATCCGTCAAATATTTGGGAATTTGACTTTATACCAAATTGACATTTAAGAACAGTGAACATATTGAAAATAGTAACTTATTTAATGTACCCCTTTTTTAATTTGAAGTCAAATAAAATAATAATTCTCAAGATGATCTTCTAAAGACTAATGTTAAATGGTTGTCCAGTCTGGGGTTATATCGCAAATCCCACATAAAACGTTTACAAGTGCCAAAAAAAACAAAAACACTTAAAATGATGCTTAACCTACCATAGCACAACTCTTCTATGGATGTCCACACAAGAACGTATGTTGAATTGGTCTCTGAAAGATTTGAAAAACTCGATAGGACATTCTTTCAAGCTGTGTTATTGCCAATAATAACCTCGTTAACCAAAGCAAAAAAAAACTCGTTGTATTCCATCCATATTCGTGGATGTCCCCTTTATACACTTAAACTAAACGAGCAAGAAGTATTGAAAAAGAAGAGAATTGGAAAACAGACAAAGAAAAACAAAAAAGAACAAACGAACGAGGGAAAAGTAATCTACTATATAGGTTCTCAGGTTAATGTGTCTGAACGACATCATGCAAACAACATAACGAACGAAAAACTAAGAGGTTGTCAAACGAGTAGCCCACAAGAGGTTTTGAAAAATCTGATACGTGATCAAGTCTTCGGAGACCTTGCCGTAAACCTCACATCCATATAATAAGATTGGCAGTAAGAGCGTTTTCGCAAGCGTTTTCCTTATTGCTGATGGTGTATACATTTTTGTTGCCCAAAGCAATGGAAGACCTCCCCAAACCTTTCCTACGGCAGCATTAATATGGTCGTTCCATGTGAAACCCAGGTTCTTAGCAGTTCTGACATATGGTATGATTTCTTGACCAAGTTTAACTTTTGGCAATATAAACGTGTCTAGTGCTTTCCTATATACGGCGAGCGCTTTGGATTTTTCCGGATTCAATTTCAGAAAGTTTCATCGGGCCCAGAGAAAAATATCGTTTTACTCATCGTTAATCTGTGCAATGACTTCATGTAGATTGTTTACAGGTCCACTCAAACACAATTGTACATCATCGGCATACATATGGATCAGGGAGCGTCGGGGAATAAGTGACAAATCGTTTATATACATTGAAAATAAAATAGGTCCAAGTATTGATCCTTGTGGTACACCGCTCGAAACTCTAAGGAAGCTTGAAGACCGGGCGTTAACCGCAACACATTGCAATCTCTCTCGTGAGTAACTGTATATAAGCTTCGCGGATTCTTTTAAAAATTTGTACATGGTCTGAAGCTTTCGACATAGCAGAACGTGATTTACGGTATCGAAAACTTTGGAAAAGTCTAAAAGAATCAGGAAGGCTACAAACGATTCTCTGGCGTCATCAACGACTGACAACAGCGCAGTCTTGCATCTGCATCACTTACGCAAGTAAATCCAAAAGATTCATTGTTGGTGTCTATTTCTTATGGCTTAAAGGTATTTTGCCCAGTTTCACTTGCAAGAGATGTAGGCGTTGTGAATCTTAAATATTAAAAAATTGCGTTACGTAATACATGAACGCTCCCTTACACCTACTTTTGTAACATTTATTTCGAATATAATAAATATATCATCGACGCGTCTGCAATAGCGCGTATTTACAAAAGTCGCAAAAATACGTTATTGAGCCATCGCCTTCTGAGTGTCTATTGAAACCTAATGGAACTCACGCCATTTGAATTAGCCAATCAGAAACATCCATTTCGCAAAAAACCACAAACAAATTCGATTGACCAAGATAATCAATTATTTCTTCCTCCTGCAAAATTGATAAAATACTGATACGCGGAATTGCAAATTGCTCTAACGCGCTATTGCAATCGCGTCGACGATATCTATCTGTCTTTCTTACTCACAAAAAAATCCTTCCATGTCTTCCAGACTACGTCCAAGTTTCCTTAACAAGTAGTTAAATTTTCTGTAAGTCATCACGTTTGGTTGGTAGCTTTCTAAGGAAGGCACCTTACTAGCTCCGTCAATACGTGTGGTTTTTGCTTACGGCTCTAGTTCAAACGATTTTGTTCGATGTAGGCGTTTGTTATATAAGCCTAGTTTTGAATATTTCCCGAGGAGCCAAGGCATTTCTCGAGCTCGTCGCGCTTTTTTTTAACGTGTGATTTCCAATTTGGTTTCGCGTCTTTAGTCATTCCTGAATATTTCGCCTCGTTTGCATACGGGATTTGAACCGAGTTTAGAAATAGAGTTATCATTGTATACATGTCTGTACGTAAAATAAAAATGTGTTGATTTGGTCTCATTTAAAATGATTCGCCAAGTCTTCGTCCACTCGCATATTTTATCTAAAGCTGGCTGGAGTTTTCGCGTTGCGGATTCGACTATATCACACCATTTCGAGAGCTTCCTTAAGGTACATCGGCGTAAGATTCTTTGAATTCTGAGTATTCGGTCCTGTTTCTAACACGGAAAAGCTTGCGATATAGTTCCTGGTAACATTTAATTTAACAATTTCTCCGGTAAAATAAGCCTCAGTTTATACTTTAGTCCATCGTGTCATATCTTTTCGAAGGCTTGCGATACGTCTAGAAATACACCAGAGCAAATCTTTTTCCCTTCCAGGGCTTTTTCAATTACGTTAATTATTCGCTAGACTGATCGAACCAAACTGGTGGTCTGGTATTAATCCCCTCTCTTCAATTACCGCTTGCAAAGGTTTTAGCAAAAGTTTCTCAAAGACCTTGGATATTATCGGCAGGAGCAAAATAAGTTCATATGATTCTTTGTCGTTTGGACTTTTTCCCGGTTTCGAAACAATTATGACTTCTTCGACTTTCCATTGCCTTGGGACTCATAAAATTCTCAAGCAAACATTCAAGCATGACTAACGCTATTTTAGGCAGCTCCTTTAAAGTTTAACCAGCAATAAGGTCGTATCCCGGAGCATTGTTATTTTTTTAATTTCCTTATGGTTCTTCGGTGTTCGGGCAGTGATACCGTTTTCATTTTTAAGTTTTCCGGTTCCGAATTGGCGCAGGGATCTTTGGCCAATAGTTTTCCGTCAAACGGTTTAAACGTGACTTTTAGATGTTCTGCAAAGAGAATCGCCTTTTCTTTATCTTCTTTTGCCCATTCGTCATTAGCTTTCTTAAATGGCGCTGAGTGCCATTTGAGCTGAGTCAAGCCTTCCATGAAAGCGGAAGTCTCGCGACTCTTAAAATCTTGAAGAACACGCCTTATCTTGTAGAAAGACGTTTCAATTATTTTTTTTCTTGTGGTGATCGGGATCGTTGCCAGGTATAAGCTCTTCGATTCCGAGCGGGAAGATTGTTTCACTTTTCCATACTCCGGCCTTTCGGAACAAAGTGTTGTTCCACGCAGCGCTTTGTACAGTTTTAATGAGTTTGTTGATTTCGTCTTCTATTTCCATGTTCAGAAGATGGAAATGCTTATCTAAGTTGTGGAGTAAGTGTACCTGAAAGGGATGTGAAAAGTGTCAATAGGTTCAATAGAAAAAAAAAATTGGCGGCAGGATTGTACCGAACATGGTATTCTGGTTGGCTGGGTAAATGAAACTCAACTAACAAAAAAAATATGATGTTAAATTTTTGTTTGAGACTTATTGACCCATTTTTTAAAGGTGTTCTTACAACGTTAAAACCGCTTTGACTGCGTCGCGTTAACATCTCTTGAACGACGCGCTCCCGGTGAATTGAAAAATGTTTTGACACTCAGCTGTTTTCAAAAATACTAAGACAAATATCATTCTGTTTTCGTGGTTCTTAGATTTGTGCCCTAGTCGCAAAAAATATTAAGTTTACAAAAAGTATAAATTAGAATTATTCCTAATACGAAATTGATTTTTTGTTAATAAAGAGTCTTTTTATTTTTAAACCTTTGTTTGCAGTCCTCAACTGAAATGCAACTTATTTATTTATTAATACACATACAAAAATTAATATGCAATAAAATTTGTAATAAATTGGTCTATTTAATATTACGGCAATTGTTTGCCACAACAAATTTCTTCTCCCAATAATTTTATAGCTCCATTTTGCTTAGTGTTTAAAAAAGAAGTCATCGTCTCGCACAAGCTCAATAAATTTTTCTTCAAAGAACATACTCTGAAAAGAAATAAATAATAAAAACTGATAAGAAATAAATTTTATTTGTGCTCCTCTTATGTCTGAGCGAAGCTAAAGTTCAATTATTTGAACTTTTGGTTTACACTTCAGGGCTTTGTTTCGTGGCTCTTACAAGTCATAACGTTTGTCAACTCAACGCGATGAGAACTTTTGATGATGGTTCTTTCTACCGTATTTTCAATCGTTTTAGCAAGAACTTTGCGCGATAAGTTCCCGCATTCTTTTTGACTTTTCTCCTTGAGATCATCCAGAGCCTGTGGCTTATTTTTATAGAAACAAGACCTGAAAAAATAACCCTAAGAGATAAGTCTGAAAAATAGTAAGCAAAAAGGAAAGATGCTAAGATCATGCAAAACAAAGAAGGTCGCCCACAGCTTTTATCAGATGGAGCTGATAGCCTAAAAGAGCGGGTTATGAAAAATAAAGACGCCAAAACACCCAAGGCATAAGCAAAATGCGTGAATAAAGATGTGAGCGATTGGACTTCTAAAAGAGCACTTTGCAATTTCGCGTTGGTATCCGCAGCAAATAAGAAAAGGCCAGTATTATCTGAAAAAATATTTAAGCTAGGTTTAAATTCTGCAAAGCGCATAAGAATTGGTCTGTGTATGACTGGAATTGCGTTATATGGTTTGACGGAACCAAAATCACTTACTGATGGAAAGGAGTAATTTTGGCACCGAACACACGAAACTATCTAAAGGCATCAACTAAGGCAACTATGATAAATGTTAGAGGAAGCCTTATGGTGTGGGTCTGTTTTACTAAGTGGCACATGCCGTCCAATGGTATTAATCAGCAGAATAATGAGCAAGGGAGATTACTTCAATATCAAAGAAGACAAATTAGCCAGAGTTTTTTGAAGAATGTGCCTTTCCATCGGACGAAAAAATTGTTCAACAAGATAGGGCTGGAAACTTAAAGCTTTCAGAGCAGTACGAACTAAATCTGAAAGAACATTTTAAGACTTTAGTGAAAAGAAAGTTTGAAAGGGCCGCCGATGAACTTGGTGGAGTTCTGGAGGAGAGTACGGGTTGAATGGGAAACGAAATAATAGAAATGAGGGTGGAAAGCATGGCAGGAAGTTTAAGCGGGTATTCGACCCTAGAAATTAAAAAAAATGGATTTTTTTTATATTTTTAAAGTTTAACTATTCAAGAATATATCTACCAGAGGATTTTTCAAAATTCAAATTATTTTCGCAGATATCGTTTTTTTTTGCTGACCCGGCATCCAAACTGGTTCGGCCGGATTATCCGTCTACCTGAATCCATATTTCTCAGTAAAACCTTTTGTCCTTTGTATATATTGTAATACAAGAACCCAAGGTGACTTGAATATTTTATATTTAGTGTTCACTTACGTCCAGCTGCTTACAGTTGAATTCTAACCTTCAAACCACGTGGAAGTACATTTGTGCTGTGAGTGAAATAAAAATATTGTGAAATATTTTTTTTTAACAAAATGGATAAAAAATCCTCAGCGAAAAGGATTACGCGTCCAGATCGACAATCAAAAAGGCGATTTCACGGCACAGGCCACCAGTTTTACGACCGCTCCGAGATACGAGCATCCAACGCATCAAAGGAGGCCAGAACTGCTCGATATGAAGAGAGAAACGCGGAAAATAGTTTTTTTTCGAAGTCGAGGAAGGTCCGATGTAAGAAGCAGGAATGGCAGATTGAACAAAAGGACGTCTACAATATCATTTCATGTCTTAGACTGCGGAAAACTTTACGCGAAACTTTAAACGCGTTTTTCTCGAAACTGTCTTTTTCAAAGCAATGCCCACGATTTCTCAGGTTCTACCGGACCGATTTACCTGAAATTTTTGGAAAGTCTTCTTTATAGACTTGTCTATGTCTGGAACTATCTTCATCCTCAAATTTTTATTACTTTTTTCTTTTTTTAAATTCGAAACAGTCAAAAAAAGTGGTACAAAAATTGTTTTTTTTCAGGCAGTCGCAATTTTGTGAAAAAAAATCTTTCCAACTTTTCCGTAGTTCCAGACATTGCAACATTATTCTAGATTAATAATCTTTTTTTTTGGTTTCAGATTGCTAGGAGGGTTGAAATCGTGGGTATGGTTACGCGCCAATTTTTTGAGACCCCACTTCATCAACTGCTAATTTTTGAAATTTTCAACTTTTTTTGTTTTTTAATTTTTTTCTGTATTCTTTTTATGTTAATAAATAACTATTAAAAAGATGGATGGTTAAAATATTAATTGCCTTAATATTTATGACACTTCAAATACATATTACATGAATATGACTAGAATACCCCCCCAATAGAAAATAAAAAGTTCAATTAAATGCATAACAACGGTCGTCTTCAAAAACGTGCAAATTTGGATATCAAAAGGCAGTGGGAGATTTTCAGCTATGATGACTTTGATAATTTATATTTTATTTTATAGATACACAGTTATATAAATGATTAATTGAATTAAATCCACCTTAAGAAAAATTTTATTGATGAAAAGCCACAAAATCATAAAAAATATATCCAATCCTCACAATCGCACAATTGCCACAATTTTCAAATGTTATAACAACTACTGATAAATTTTGGGCCGCCTGATTTCTTGAATGCTGTTTTTTTAGGAAGCCTAAAGAAGCGTTGGACCCTAATGAAGGGTTCCAACATTATTCAATTTTTATTGTTTTTACTAAAAAAAAATTAAATGAAAATAATTTAATAATTGTGAAAAATTGTAAACAAAATATTTTAAGAATTTGTGAAACCTTTTTTTCAAATTCAGTCAAAAAGCTTCATAGAGGTCTTCGTCATGTAAACAATATTAAATGAAATAATAAATTGAAGAAAAAATTTGCAAAAATGTTCGCGCCCGAATCTTTGCACAGATTTTAAGGCACATTCACCGCCACCAACTTTATGAACGACTTTCGCTTCGCTCACTTGCTCGTATTGTGACTATAAACATAACAAATAATCGTAAAAGATACGATTTATATCAGGCGTCTTTTGTATTAAAAAGCGAATTTCATTGAAGACAGAAGGAGCCATCTGATAGCAGCACATGTGCGAACTTGACCAAGATTTAGACTCTAAACAATCCAAATCATAATAAAACGAGACTGTTTTTTTTTTTAATTTATTATGTCAACTTAAGTGGTTGCTTTCCGCTTTGCTTTTGAAATCATCGATTCATAAGCGGATTTATTAAATCAATTAATTTTTACAATAGTGAGCAGAATAGTCAAAGAGCAATCGATGACTGCATGCATATTTAAAAAATAAATGTATTCCTTGGATTTAAATATAAAGAGTCACAGATTTCACACTTTCTTTTTCTAATTCACTGGAGCTTGAATTGTGTTATTATTATTATTAAAATATGTAACTTAAATTTGATTCGCAAAGTGTTATGAAACTGTCGCAGACAGGTCTGTTGAGATGCTCCACTGAAATGAATGAAAAGACGCCAGTCTGATGACAACAAGCAATCTTCAGAATGAGACATCGCTTGAGACGTAAGTAAATCGGTTGGATCCGATTAGAGTATAGGAAGACCTTTACCAGCAGCTTAAAAAAATCCTCGGAAGACCCAGAACCAAGAGACGGCTACAACGACGACTGCTAAATTGATACAGATTCGCAGTTTGCACATCTACCAAAAAAGGGAAAGGGTACAAGAGAACACTTCTACGAGCAGCTCGACTATATCTTAAAGCAGTGCCCCAAACTTTAATTTGCAGATTTAAGAAGACTAAATCAGACCCACGGATTTTGCTGCAGCACGAAATCGTTTTTTTCTACAAATTGTTTCCAGACGAATAAACATCCAGCCAAATGGAGCACGTTGCGATCGACACAAGATCACTCTTGAAGTATTCTTGATACTAGTAAAAAATACTGTAGTACTACAGGAAGAATGTCATTAACATTCACGCAATCAATTTCATTTAATATATATTTCATAAATTATTGAAATTTCTTAGACCTTTTTAAGTAAGATAGAAACTGACGCATATATGGCGGAAGCGTTCGCTGAATACGTTAAATTATATCCGGTTTTCAAATGGGGAATTGACAACTTTGCATTTAATTTGTGAACGCACCCTTTCACTAATCATCGAACTGTCATTGTCAATTTATTCCGTTAACTCAACATTACCATCAAGGTAAAGTACACGAACGAGCAACGTCTGCAAATTATAAAAATTTTCTAACGATTTTTGAAGTCGGTGCAAAATTTTAAGTCTACATATTCATTGTGTGATGTTGCCGTGTCATTGAGACAACGTTTTGGTCGAAAATATCGCTGCCGTTCAGGCGACCGTAGAAAACTATCCAAGTCAGTCAATTCCACGGCGTTCTCAAGAATTGGGCATCGTTCAGACGACCTTATAGCGTATTTTTCGTAAGGATCTTGGTTTACGCCCATACAAGATCAAGCTGACTCAAGAATTGAAGCCGATGAAAGCGACGTACGTTCTCCGATTGGGCTGTGGAGAAGATACGCCAAGATGATGATTTTAATTGCAAAATCATCTTCAATGACGAAGCTCATTTTTGGCTCAATGGGCTCGCAAAATATGCCATATTGGTCGGGTGAAAATCATCATTTGATTCATGAATCAACACTTCATCAACAAAAAATAACTGTTTGGTGCGGTTTGCATGCCGGCGGCATTAGTGAGCCATATTTTTTCGTCCATGATAACGATCGTCACGCTACTGTGAATGGTCAGCGTTATCGCGCCACGATTGCCGATTATTTTTGGCCCGAATTGAAAGATGTGAACTTGGACTACATGTGGTCCAAACAGGATGTTGCCACAAGCCACACAGCACACCCAACAATCGATTTATTGAAGAGTTAGTTTGATGAGCGTGTTATCTCAAGAAATTGGCCACACGATTGGCCACCTTGTTCGAGTGCGATTCAACGCCTCTTGATTATTTTCTTTGGGGCTACATTGAGTCATATTTCCGAGCATTCGAAAACCGTTTTTGGATTGTCGGTGTAGAATTTCTTTGACGTGAGTTGTAGTAATTTTCTTTACAATTTTATTAAAAATAAATATCGTTCTTATTTGTACAATAGACACTCCATCTTGCGTCGCTTTAATACAGATATCCGGAATCCTCTCGCCTGTTCAATATGGCATCAGGTTGTGGAACACATTGCCTCTTCACATCAGGTGAAACTTAAACTTTTTTATTTTCAAATCTACAGTGTTTCAGCACTTTTCAGCGCAGCAATGATTTTGAGCACATCCTCTCCTGTATCGATCCTTTCCTATTCCTAAATCTATAATCCTACTCCTACTACATTATTGTATTTCTCTTTGTACTATAAAAGACGTGATCTTACTGTGCAAATTATATAATTTAATTTAATTGAATTGAGTCCTGGAAAACAGATTCAAGCATTGCATAGAATAGGTCTGACAGGATCACTTGGAAAGTATCTCAAAAAAATATTTATCGGACAGGAAAACAAAGTTCCAATTTTTTTACACCACCATCGATGAAAAGGAAAGCTATTTTGGAGTATCTCAAGGATAAAAACTTGGAACGAAATAGTTGTTAATCACGACAAATCCAAGCTGATGCATGTTCGAACACCATTCCACCCAAAGACTTAGTAAATGCCTTCTTTCGTAGCAACAAGTTTAATACTGCAGCCCGACACTAATGTGGGAAAAGATACTCCACGACTAATATTCAAAAACAAGTGTACTTTCCTTTGGTGGAATCTCACCTAAGATAGAGTATACTCGGGGAAATGCTAAAAAAAAACTCAACTGGATCGGCTGAGAAATATTCAATAACGTATGTTGAAAGCAAATAATACAAATACAGTAGACGTCCAGTATAAAGAAACATTTTATAAGGGTTCTATACAACGAATGGTTTAAAAATTGTATGCTCTTTATAACGTTTGTCTCGCAAATTCTTTTCCTTGGGCGACAAAGTGAAAATTATACACTCGTGTAAAAAAGGAGTGTCATTAAGGGAGATTTCTTTAAAAGATGGATACCAAAGTCTTAGATTTGTGCCATCAAGAAAAATGGAACAAGCACTTATTAAGTGATTTCCTAAGAAGCGCAATAACTAAGTTAGCTAAAATTAAAAGCTCAAGAATTTCATAGGAAATTTTGTGAAGGATCATTTTGTGTAAGTGACAGTTGCATATAAAAAATTAAAAAAAGTTTGGAATCCGACTTTTGTCCTTACAAATGGAGCTGATTCGAAAAACAATCAGCAGCCGTAATAAGCAAGAATCGGCTATCTGAGGAAGCGATATTCAATGATGATGAAAAGGAACTTCATTGCGAAATGTTACCTGATAAAACGTATGTGAATTCAGGGGAAAACAGTGCGCCAAGGCGAAAGTTGTCAAAAGAAAGGATGAAGTTTTCGGCGTGTGCAAATGCACCGGTCGCAAAAAAAATAAGACCGTTGATTATTGGAATAGCAAAAAAACCTCGAGCGTTTGGGAACAAGGTTCAACCGGTGGATTACTCCCACTCTTAGAGTACATGGATGAAATGAAATGCTAGATGAGGCGGTTCAAAAAAGCTTGGAGGGAACCAAAAGGCAAACTTATATTAGATCCAAATCATCATGGTTTATTTCATTGAAAACTTATTAATTCATTACAAATCACTTGCTTTTTTCGTTATAACAAATGACTGAACATTATATGATCAATTATTCTGGACGACCATTGTAAAGATTTTTTAGATGCTTTTGGTATTTTCAAGATGACCGTTATTTAAGAGTGCTATGACGAAACCAGATTTCAACAGTCAAGATTCCAACAGGCACGGAAAGACAGATCCAAAAATTTCTAAAAAATCCGAAAACACACACCAACTGTCTAACTGCTGGTAAATCTGTACCAACAATAGAGAACGTTCTGCCAGCACAACTGAAAAATATTAAAGTGCATTAAGTAAAAGGTTCTCCTGCATAGGTACCCGTTAATCCATTTACAAAAGTTTAAAGTTTTTTTGTTATTTATCTGTTGCCACATTGTACTTGTATGTAAATTCTGTTGTTCATACTATGAAGAGATTAATTTCTTAAGACTCTATTTCATTTATCTTTTTTTATTGAATTCATGTTCCTTCATTTAACAAAACATATCACTTGCACACAATTTTAATTTGTGATCAACCACCAGTATATAAGCTTTAGACTTCGCAGGTTACACAATTGTTTATTATATCGTTTTTGAGAAATAATAAATAAATGAGGAAAAAAGAAAACAGTCCTTTAGTGAAGGTAAATTAGGGGACATATGTTATACAAGACAACCAATAAGACTGCTGGACCTTTATTATTTTAAGAATATAAGTCTTCCTAACGTGACTTTTTTGATCTTTTCTAGCGTAATTGTGAATGCCTTAAAACCCTCGCAAACAACCTGACTGGTCATTAGAGTGCACATAAATATAAATTTCAGGAAGATCCACAATCGAACTTATGTAGCCCATTATTTATCCGAAGGAGTTTTGTGGAGACATTCTTAATTTAAGCTTTCCCGCCAAAGTAGTCCTGTCAAAATGACGATAGGGTGCTTATTTGTCCGTCAAGATTAGTAACGATCGCACCGATATTTTTACTACCAAAAACGATTTTACACAAGACATCAATTTTTTTAATATCATACTTAAAAGAATTTTTCGAATATCGGACGCCAACACCAGATGTACGATCATTCAGAAATCTGTTGAGAACTTTGTTTGAGATCCAAGTCCAAACTGATCTGTTTTGCCATCGACGTAAGTTGCTTTTCCAGCAACTATTTAAACATAAAAACCAAGAGAGAGTGAAAGGGTATGAAGACACTCAACTACAGTCCATGAAATCGTTCTCCCATTCACTTTTAAAGAAGTAGGTGTGGCCGTAAGCAAGCTTCAAATTACCAAAATTCAGAGCTGATCAGATTATCTGGAAGATCTGCCTTACCTCCCCATCTTCAAAAAGCAAACCTTTATTTTGCAACGACTATCGAGCAATAGTCCTGCTTAACGCCTTCAACAAGATCCTATTATAACGGGCTGTGTGATCGTCTGAAGACCACTAATATCTGTGTGGCTTTCGATCCGTCAAATCAGCAATGAACCCTGCTTTTCCCTTGGCTAGATCAAAATCACTAAAACCAAATTTAAACTTATCATAAATACAAGTTGCACTCCCTCTCATATTCTATCTTCATGTCTCCCTGTCTCATGTCGATTTTTCGTTTCATCCTGAAATTTCAAAATAACAATCCGTTTAGACTTCTCCGATTAGTTCTTATTCACAAAAATAATAGTTTTTTAATTCAAAATTTCTTATGTTTAAAATTCTGTCAAAATGTTTATAATTTAAAAAACTTCATCAAACGTTTGTGCATTTGGCTCGCCAGTCTTCTTTCGAGCACGTGCCAATATTGCCTGCAACTCGGTCGACCGGGTAGTTTTATACTAGAAAAAATAGAATTTAGATTTTGACTGTTTAAGGACCTTTTGGAAAATAAATCAAAGTCCACTTACACCACAAAAGTTCTTTTGCAATATAACTTGGGAAATCAAACGCCTGCTCTCCTGGAAACCAAAATAACCTTCAATTGTGTCATTCGACAAAAGAAACAGTTCGTTTCCATTAAGACCTCGAAGTTTCTGCACAATTTTGTCAGAGAAACCTTTGCCGCGAAGCCATTCCTCAACTTCTTTCGCACTAGACGATTGTTCAATATAGATTTGAGGAGTCTTTAGAATTTCCAAATCCTTGCGTCTTTCACGCAATATCAATGTTTGGCGAAGCTCATCTTGTACCTCGTTTTGAGCGGCCAATGCCTCAATGTCAGTGTCATTGCGGGCCCTCATTGCTAATAAAAATAAGAAGAGTGATATGAACTTTTGGTGAAACTTTGGAAGGGAGTTTTCCCTGCATACCGACGAGGGCTCCAGCCATTGCCAAATCCCTTTGGAGCGTATCCTGTGGTGTTGTTGGTATGCTATCTGATGGCGGCGGTGGCGGTGGTGGAGGTGGGACACTTACCGATCTTCGGGGTAAGACTTGCTTTGGCTGCTCACGTTCCATTTCGTAGCTGAACATTGAAACCCTTGTCGCTCTACCGTTATCTAGAAAGACGAACAGAATTTTATTTAAACTTTTAAATACATTTTTTTTTTTTAAAAAAAGGACGTTTACAATTGGATTTCAGGACCGGGAGAAATCAAATAAAAATTTTTAAATATTTTCTCCATAAATTTATGTAAGAATGTTTAGGGTGGGGCAATTTATTTTTAATCATTTTGTTTGTAGAACGTTGGGAAATATTGCAAAGTAATCTTAAATTGTATGATGCTGAATCAGTGCGATTTTTCGAGAAGAAATTTCTGTCGAAATAGTGCTTCCACAGCTGCCGGAAGTCGTTCCATGTCAACGAAGCTGCTTGATCGCCACGATTTGATGCAATTGCAACCTTTTTTATGGAGCAATAAACATTTTAGGAAGGCAACACATTTCGTTGACTAAGACCTGACCCTTGTTTTTGACTTATTTTTGGCGTCTGACTGCAAAAAATTATCACAGTTTTTGTCTATCACATCACCTTTTTAAGCTACAGGATATCATCTCTTCGTTCTAAATAAGTAGATAAGGTAGATATCCCATCTACCTTGGTACCATGCCTTCATGTTCTTCAAATCTTGGTGGAATTGCTCATCTTCCTCTGAACTGACTGCACCTAGATTTTTCGGGGAGACAGTAAGATGACTATGAAATTTCCGAGGAATTGGGTGCTCGCGTATTCCCAAGAAAGTTTTTGACAACGTTTTTGAATGCAAATCAAGGATTCTTTTTGAAGTTCTGTCATTGTCCCAATATTTTGTGGACGGTCAAACACACCGGCCTTTTTCTTTTCAAAAGACAGGCTTGGAAATGCTGAAATGAGGTACTTGAAACAGTCTCATACAGTTGGCAAAGATTTGACAAACTGCTTCATGAGTCCCAGTTTTGTATGCAAAGGTGTCAATATAAAACTCTCCGTCAATGAGCGGCTGATGTTTGGATCACCAGGTTTGAGATCAGATCTTGGCGGCCAATTCGACTGTAGCCAATGCTTCTCACGAGCTCTGCTATCCCACATACACAGAAAATACTTGAAATACTTGGTATATCAATGTTTCTGTCCATGAGGGAAGCATACCATTTTAAGGTAAATACAGATGATCCATTCAGACGCCATTCAGTTGCGTTAGAATTATCAACTCCTCTATTAATGCAGCCAGTCGACTATGCGAGATACTCACGAGAGAAGCATCTCTAGAACCAATCGGTTTCGGTGTACAGTTCCATGGTGTGGTATGAAAAACTCACTCTGCTCGTGAGGAAAGCGAGGAAACTCTTTAATCGGCCCCCACGGAGTACAACTCTGAGTTGAAAAGATCCAAGCATGCTTCGTGGAAAAAGTGCTGTAATGACATTGCTGATATGCCAACTGCAGCACGAATCCACAATTAGCAAGGATTATGTTAATACTTTGGAACTACTTAGGGAATCTAATGGATTCTATACGACGGACCTTGCGGATACTCTTGAAACGCTGTTGAGCGTTCACTTCCCAGGCTCGTCTACCAATGCGGGTGACTCACCAGTTGAAAGCTACCAAAGGGCACGCTGTTCTAGCAGGGTAAAAAGACGGTGATCAACACACCTGCCCCCGACCCCAGAAAATTATTCTGGTATACTGATGGCTCAAAAAAGGGCAGATGGAGTAGGTGTCTGTGTCTATGGACCTAACACAAAAATATGAATACCCATGGGAAACCATCATAGTGTTCGAATCCTCTCATCTAATCTTGCGCCCTAGAAAACCTGGCAAAAGGTAATTAAGGGGCCAGGATTCTAATGTACAATCGATTGTAATGGAATTGAGGGCGAACTAGCCAGGGCTGTTTCAAAAAACCCGTTCACTGGTACGGAATTTTCTGTGGCGTAAGCTCAACTACGGCCACAGGTCTGACCAAAAACGACAAATTGCCCACTGGAGAAATCTTCCGGGACTCAGACAACCTTTATTATTAATTAATCCCTTATCTTACAGAGAAATCCTTAAACTCAACAAGGAGAGCATTAGAAGCTCGTGAGCTTCCTCTCAGGCCATTGCCGCTTGAGATCACATCTAACCAAATTAAGACTCAGTACAACCACCGAATGCCAACTCTGTGGTGTCTTTCTCAAAGAGATATGCTCCTCATTGGACATTAGACAATCCAATGCTAAAAATATTCTGACCTTCATCAGAAGGATGGAATGTCTGAAAGCCTAAACAAACTCCCCAAAATACAAAAGGTCTATTCCTTCAGACCGCAGTGTCCGCCACTTGCGCAGGGGTTTGGCTTTTATGTTATGGCAATACACAAATTTAAAGTCGAGAGTATTACAAAAATGCACTTCCTCTTGATCGAAGGTATTCTGCACCTCAACTCTTTTTTCATGCAAGTTTGTTTCGTAAGATTTCGCAAGCAAACCGTCTTGCATGTAGTGTGCTAGCGCAGCACGTGCGCAAAATGCATGCAAAAATACATGCGAATAATTTCGATGCGGGGACCACCGTAGCATGGAAACCTGCGACGTTTTCGGACAAATTCTACATGTCGTTTACTTACAACATTCGTTAACAAGTTGCCTGCAACTAAATTTTTCGGTGATATCGGAACCGCATGTACATGTACAGATTTACATGTCGAGCACTATGGACTTAAGCGGTACTACAACAAGAAAAACTGCATATGATTTCGCACATAACATTTTCAGTCTTCATTTGAATTTCAAAATGTTGCACACTTCTACACATCTGGGATTTCTTGTTAACTTAAAATACTGCTTTTGCTGGATTTTGAAAAGTCCCTGTACCTCGAAAGTGAGCCAAGGACGTTTGTTTGTTTTTAACGGAAAAGCGTCTGTGACTATCTGACAACCGCTGACACGAAAAGAATGAAAGTTCATCAAGAATGTCTCCAGAATTGTAATTTTTTCTAACAATTTTAATTCAATGACCTAACAGATTTAATTGCAACAAACCCAGCACCCAGCTCTTAGGTTATTATTGAAGTGACAGAAATTTTAAATAAGTAATTAACATGATGCGCCATCTTTTTAGAAAAACTTCCTTTCTAATATTTTTCAACGACTGTTCCCTAAATGAAAAAAGTTAACCTTGCGCTTTGTAATTGTTGATCACATCAACAAAAGTACTTGCAATTTATTGCAAGTTTGCAATTTTCAATTTCACGTTTTCTATTTTTCCCTTTTAATTATAATTTGTTAACGTAAGCATAATTTTGTTTATTTGTTTGCTGTTGTTTTCTGTAATTTTGCACCTTTTGATAACGCATGCACCTTTTGTATACGTTTTTGCCACCTGCACGTTTCTGTTTAAGTAAGCACTTATTTTTGTATAAATAGATCTGAAATAAATAATTTGACTCACTGTTAGTATTCAATCGAACCAAGCCTTTTCTTGTTTACCTAATGTGAGGCTGCATTAGGCGATTGAAGTTAACACAAAGTAAAAGTGTCTAAGGAGTGGAACTTAACATTTGGTCCTTCGAGCCGGATTAGCCGGAAAGTGTTAAATTACATATTTTAAATTGGTACGAGACCAAGAAAAATATATTGATAATTTTATTGAGTTAAAGTGATATCAACAAAAGTCTACAAACATTTGCAATGAGTGAATTCGAGGGCATCGCGCAATTACAAACCGATATTAGTGAAGAAGTGCATCGGTTGTGGACCAATTTTAAAAAGGATGGAGAGTCTCGTTACACTAATGAGTACTTCAGGAAGCGACTCGAACAATTAGAAGCGTATTGGACCGACTTCCAGATCAACAATGGGTACTTGGAAGACCTGCGGAAAACCAATCCGCAGCACGACTACTTCACCCAGAAGTACTTTCAGCAGTTCGAGACGAGGTACCAGGACATCAAGGGCACCTTTAAGATGAAAATGGAGCAAATGCTAAAGAAGACTGGCCCGCAACATTTTGACGAACAAGCGGCGCCAGCAACATCAACGAAAGCACAGTCTCAAGTTCAGCCACAACCAACACTAGAGCCATTGTCCACTGCAGGCATGCAGCCATCAAAGTTGTCTCCCATCAATGAAGATAAATCAGATCCAGGGAAGGTTCAAGCGAGGTTCAAGAAATTAATTGTCATTAAAAACAACTTCACCCGCATCATTAACAGCTTGGATTTGAGTCAAGGTGCTGTATACCTCAGATTCAAATTAGACCAGCTAAGAGATTGCTGGACGAAACTTGAAATAATAAACGACGACATAATGTCTACGTTAGAAGAAGCTGACTACGATCATGAATATGTCTGCAACAATGAGTTTATTGAATTGGAGCAGATGTATCAAGATGCGTACATCCAAATTAAAGAAGCTGAAGGTCAGCAGCAACCACCTGTACATCAACAACCACCTACACACCGAGAGATCAAGCTTCCAGCAATAAGCATTCCATCGTTTAGTGGAAAGTACGAGGAGTGGACATCATTCTGGGAACTGTTTGAGCGTTTAGTTCACCAGAATATTACTTTAAGCGACGTTGAACGGATCCAGTATTTGAAGGGAAACTTGAAGGGTGAAGCTGCCAGAATAGTTAGTCACCTATCCCCAACATCAAATAACTATGAGACAGCTATAGAACTACTTACCAAGCGCTTCCAAAATCCTGCCGTACTAGTCAACAATTACATCCAAAGGTTGTTGAACTTGAAACCGACTCGGAACGAAAACGCATTTGAACTAAAAACAATTATGGACACGTCCCGAGAAATCTTGTACGGTATTAACAACTTGGGAGTTGACACTAACTCCTGGGATCCGTTAATAATCCAGTTACTTTGTCCAAAACTTGACCCGGAAACCAGGAAATTATATCAACAGTCAAGAGGGACGTCAACAGAAATACCTAAGCTTGAGGATTTCTTTAATTTCATCGAGGGCAGATTCCGAGGTTTAGAAAGTAGCCGCGAATCAACCCGGGACCCCCAATCATATACAATGAGAGCAGCAGCGACAAGGAACCATTTGACTACCGTCACACAGTCAAAGTGTGCTGTTTGCAGCGAGTTTCATCAAATATATAGCTGCAAAAGGTTCCTAAGCATGAGGCCTAAAAACCGTTTGGAAGTAATCCAACGGTCAAGGTTGTGTTTTAACTGTTTGAGAGATGGACATGTCGCACAGGAATGTCCAGTGAAAAAGGGTTGCAAAATGTGCGCACAACCACATAACTCCTTGCTTCATCTCCCCCGAGCACCAGTAGAAGAAACACCATCGTCAGCACGAGTCGCTACTACCTGTCATAACAATAGGATGACACTATTAGCCACAGCCATGGTGAATATTTGCGTTGGAGGAGAAGCAAGACTAGTACGAGCCTTGATTGACCAAGGGTCTCAATCGTGCTTCGTTACGGAGAAACTAGCACGCCAAATGAAGATACCCTTAGTCCAGTACAGATCTAAAATCAGTGGCATAAACGGTCATGCAACAGAAATCGTTGCAGCTTGTGAAATTACTATTCGGTCAATTCACGATGAGAGAGTCAGTTTGGAAGTGGAGGCATTAGTTATGCCAGTAATTACATCGAGACTACCAGTGCATCCAATTAGCTCCCACCAGTGGCCGCACATAAAAGGTCTGAAATTGGCTGACCCATGGTATGGAGAACCTCAAGATATCGACTTGTTAATTGGGTCTGATATCTTGCCACAATTTTTGACGAAAGGAGTAGTCAAAGGTCCAGCTAATACTCCGATGGCTCAAAATACAAAATTTGGCTGGATACTTTCGGGTCCAATCATCACTACACCGATCTCGAGGAAGCAGTCCCAAGGCAAAAACCTCACATCATGCATCAGTGTGTGCAGGGAAGATGAGGAGTTGAAGAAATTTTGGGAATTAGAAGAAGTTCCCAGTGAGAAAATCAAATCTGAAGAAGACGAAAGGTGCGAAAATCACTTTCTATTAACGCACAAACGCGACGAAATGGGACGTTATACAGTCCACTTACCCCTGCGAAAGGATCGCACTGTATTGGGAGATTCACGCAAAATGGCTTTGAAACGCTTTTTCATCTTGGAACAAAGATTCGCAAAAAATGACAGTCTACGGCAAGAATATTCGAAGTTCATTCAGGAATATATTGATCTGGGACACATGGAGGAAGCAACGGGGTGTACTACTGAAAAGACGTATTATCTTCCGCATCATGCAGTCCTAAAAAGTGAAAGCTCTACAACCAAATTGAGGGTTGTGTTCGACGCCTCAGCAGCAACTACCTCTGGTGAGTCCCTGAACAGCATTATGATGACTGGTCCTGTGGTTCAAAAGGATTTGTTCTTCCTGCTTCTTCGATGGAGGTCCTTTGAAATCGTGTTCACTGCTGACATCGAGAAAATGTACCGGCAGATATTAGTTAGCAAAGATGATCGAAATTTGCAGCGGATTTTCTGGAGAGCTAGTTCTAGCGACCCCGTCAAGGAATATATACTCAGAACCGTCACTTATGGTACAGCTTCGGCACCATACTTAGCTATTAAGACTCTGTGTCAGTTAGCCGAGGACGAAAAACAGAGATATCCATTAGCAAGCAAAACTGTGAAAGAAGGATTCTACGTGGACGACTGTCTGGGTGGTGCGAATTCAATAGGAGAGTGCCGAAGGCTACAACAAGAATTGACGCAAATGCTCCAAAGTGGTGGATTTCACTTACGTAAATGGACATCAAATCGTACGGAGATTGTAAGCGCGTTGCCCAGAGACGAGGTTGAAATGGAGCTAGACCATGGCTTTGACAACGAAACAACATTCAAGGTCTTAGGCATAAAATGGTGTCCTAGGGCAGATGACTTCCGTTTCAAGGTCAACTCGTCGTTATTCAGTACAAAGGGTACCAAACGAGCAATACTTAGTGACGCTGGAAAAATCTTCGATCCTTTTGGATGGTTATCGCCAGTAACTGTCAAGGCAAAGATCATTATTCAACGTCTTTGGCTTTTGGGCATTGGTTGGGATGAGAAAGTCCCAGAGAAACTTCAAGAGGAATGGAGTGAATTCAAGACCAGGCTATCATCGTTGGAAAGTGTCAGAATTCCGAGATGGACACAACAAAATGAAGGATCTCAAGTTGAGTTACATGGATTCGCAGATGCATCCGAATTAGCATATGCAGCCGTTGTGTATCTCAAGATTAATAATGGCGACGCTACTACAATCAGTCTAATTGCATCAAAGACAAAGGTGGCACCGGTGAAGCAGGTTTCATTGGCAAGGCTAGAGTTATGCGCAGCAGCACTTCTTACGAAGTTAATGAAGAACATCAAGGAGGGAGCAGATATGAAATACAACCGAGTTTTCGCATGGTCAGATTCTACCATAGCACTGAGCTGGTTAAAACAACATCCAGTGAAATGGAATACATTTGTTGCCAACCGAGTGTCCTATGTACAACAACATTTTGTAGGACAATGGAGGTTTGTGCCAGGAAAAGAGAATCCAGCTGACATTCCATCTAGAGGATCATTTGGAGATACTCTCGCTGAAAATTCATCTTGGTGGCATGGACCAGACTGGTTAAAGAAAGATGAAAATCATTGGCCAGCCGACAAATCAATGACGGAAATTCAAGAATTACCGGAAGTCAGAAAGATACGCGCTTGTTTGTCAGTGGATAACAGCATTCCACCATGCAAGTATGATATTTTTCTCAAATTCTCTTCGTTCTCGAAACTTCAGCGTATAACCGCATATTGCTTGCGATTTCAAAACAACTGCAAAAGGAGTACCAGACGTGAAGAGCGTACACTGGGCGGGTTAACACTAGAGGAACTTTTGGAAGCAGAAAGAATGCTGGTAAAGGGTGCTCAACAATGTTTCTCTGAGGATGTGGCAAATCTTCTGACAACCAATACTTTGAAATCAGACAGCAAAATATCTTCACTGAACCCATTTGTCGATTCAAATGGAATATTACGAGTGGGAGGCCGTTTAAAACATGCAAACTTGACAATGGATCAAAAGCATCCTATGATTCTCTCGTCGTCCCACCCACTGGCACGATTAATTGTTACTAAGGCTCACAAGGATACGCTGCACGGTGGCGTAAGACTCACTTTAAATCACATCAGGAGAAAATTCTGGATCATTAGAGGAACCAACACCGTTAAAGCGATTATAAATCAATGCGTTAAATGCTTTCGTTTCAAGGCCAAGGAATCAAGTCAACTTATGGGACAACTTCCGGAAGCACGAGTGAGGTTTTCACGGCCATTTACTCACTGTGGAGTAGATTATGCAGGTCCAGTCCACATCAGATGCTCACAGTTTCGGGGTGTTAAGTCACATAAGGCTTACATAGCACTTTTCGTTTGCATGGCAACAAAGGCAGTGCACATTGAGCTTACTTCTGACTTAACAACGGACGGGTTTATGGCAGCATTACGACGCATGATCAGCAGAAGAGGATCTGTGTATCACATTTATAGTGATAATGGAACCAACTTCATCGGAGCTAAAAACATTATCGACGCATTGCAAATCAACCTAACAAACAGTGGAATACAGTGGCATTTCATACCACCAGGAGCTCCACATTTTGGTGGACTCTGGGAAGCCGGAGTTAAATCCGCGAAGTACCATTTGAACAGAATTATTGGAGAGCAGAAATTAACTTACGAAGAGATGAACACTATTCTGGTACAAGTAGAGGGATGTTTGAACTCCAGACCACTCTGTGCGTTAACAGACAATATTGAGGATCTTGATGTATTAACACCGGGCCATTTCATTGTTGGAGAACCATTGCTAGCCTCACAACAAGATTTCATTTTGGATATGTCTGTGAGTAGCTTAAAGAGGTGGAAGCTAATTCAAAAACTAAAAAACGACCTGTGCAAACGATGGTATGAGGATTACTTATCAAGGATGCAACAACGATACAAGTGGAAGCATTTAACAAGGAATATTGAGGTCGGACAATTGGTACTGCTGAAGGGTGAACTTATTTCACCATCGAAGTGGCCTTTGGGAAAAATTGTGGAAGTGCATAGTGGAGCTGATGGGCTAACCAGAGTTGTGACGGTAAAAACGGAAAAAGGAGTATTGAAACGACCAATAACCAAGGTGTGTCCGCTACCCAATGAAGAAAACCCTATGAAGCCTCAGGAGAAAGAAGATGAATCGAAGGTGAAACAGTCTCCGATTTCAACAAGGAACCAGAGAATTAAGAAACATCCATGCAAGTTTCCTGTTGCTCTTGCAGTTCTGTCAGTTCTTGCATTAGTTACGCCAGGATCTACACGATACACAATAACCCATCCGGAGGCTGGAATATTTGTGGAACAATTTGGAACAGCCAGAATTCAACGGGGCGTACTTCGCACCAGCATTCGATACCCGATGCTAGATCTACTACGTGATCAATCAAACGTAAATAAGACAAGAGACCAATTGATTGAGCTATGTAGACGGGCAAGTGCAGCGACTAAGGAAAATCAGTGCGAAGAATTGCGAAATCACTTGGATGAAGAATGGAAAAATGTATTCTCGATTTTCAAGAGGCTTGAAATAACACCACACAAAAGACAAAAACGAGGAATACTAGGAACCATCCTTACTTCAATATTTGGAGTCAACGAAGAAGTTTACCAGGATATCGAAGCTCTTGACAAAAATCAGAGGGCTCTAATCAAGGGTAGTCAAACCAATACCAAGATAATGCTGTCGACAATTGCGAGTGTGAACGACACAGAAACCAGAATCGGCAAGAAAATAAACAGCTTCACCAAACGACTTAATGCTGGTTTAGAAGAGATCAACAAGATGGAAAACTGGTACAAATTCATTGATGAGAATAAGATAAACATATACGTGACGAACGCATATTTGATAGCGCTTAGCTACATGCGGGAGATCGAAACAAAATACAACAAGCTACTTAATGCATATCTGAAACGTAGCCACTTATTGGAATTTTTGTCGCATGAAAGCATGGAAAAGATTATCCACGAGTGTGCTGAGAAGCTTGGTCCTGACATGACAATTCTACCGGATCCAATGGACAAATTGGAAATTTCATCAAACTCATCAGAGATCCTAATAACGGGATATTTCATGATTATAGACGCCAACGAATATGAGCTGATTAAAATCAACACTGTTCCTGAAAAAATCGATGTGCAGACATTCCGAGAAGTGCAGATACAGCAACCGGTACTTGGAGTCAATTATTATCTACAACGATATTTTGAAATACCATTGAAAGATATAATTGGGACTCAAACTATCAATGAAACAACCTTTATTCTTCGGCCATCAATATTTCAAAGTATTGACCAGAGCGAGGACTGTATTGTTCAACAGCTGTACAAGAAGCTGTCCTTCAAACAATGTCCAACCAAAACATTAAAAATAAAGCACACAATATGGAAAGAATTATGGACTCACAACACATGGATGTTCATAACACCTAAAACAACAACAATATTTGTAAATTGTGGACTAGAACGTGAAGAAGTAGTTCTTAATGAAACAGGCGTAATTCATATCTCACCAGACTGCGTCATCGAATCCAATTCCATACGATTGGAAGCAAGGGTACTCAAGGAATCAAGAGTAGTGATGCATTTTAGCAAATCAATTGCCACTCTAAACACAACACTATCGACACACGTTCCAGTTTATTTTGCGAATGAAACTATCATTCCGATCAGTAAGGATATAACGGAGATCTCAAATCTAAACCACCAAGAAACCATTGAAGCGCTCAACCGGCTACATGACGAAAATTGGAAAACCATCATAAAACATCAGTATTGGGCATTTGGGTCTTGGATTTCAATTATTGTTGCAGCAATTCTTTTAATCTTATTATTGGCTGTAATCCTCAAATACGGCAAATGCCCGACCAAAAGATCCCAGGACATCGAATTAAGAGACAACAGAAGCAGTACAACACCACGGTTTAGGATGAACTGGAGAACAGCTCCGGAGGAGGCAGAATGTTGATCACATCAACAAAAGTACTTGCAATTTATTGCAAGTTTGCAATTTTCAATTTCACGTTTTCTATTTTTCCCTTTTAATTATAATTTGTTAACGTAAGCATAATTTTGTTTATTTGTTTGCTGTTGTTTTCTGTAATTTTGCACCTTTTGATAACGCATGCACCTTTTGTATACGTTTTTGCCACCTGCACGTTTCTGTTTAAGTAAGCACTTATTTTTGTATAAATAGATCTGAAATAAATAATTTGACTCACTGTTAGTATTCAATCGAACCAAGCCTTTTCTTGTTTACCTAATGTGAGGCTGCATTAGGCGATTGAAGTTAACACAAAGTAAAAGTGTCTAAGGAGTGGAACTTTACAGTAATTATTTCATCTAAATCATCGCCTCGACTGGCGTGGCAGTAAGCCATGAAGAAAAAAATGTATTTTAACGCATAAAAACTGTCAGAGTCAAAGTAACAAACGACTCAAAAAAAACGCTACCAAGTGGTCCACCTAATGTATAATTATCCGCAAAAATATTAAAAAAAAAAAAATCATAATTAATATTCAATGTTGACATGCAGAAAAGTGCGCAAAAAAATGGAACCAGTTTTGTTTGAACAAAAATGCCTTTGGCTTTCAAGACAATCAAAAATCAATTAGACAACCTACCTTGATCGTAAATGGAAGACGAAAGTGATTCCGTATCCTGCAAAATAAGCGTTTCCTCGTTATTATTTTATTCCGAGTTTGGCTTACAAAACTTACCCCAGATCTGCCGACGTAGATGGATTCTTCCGAAGCTTCAAAGTTCTGCGCACTCAAAATTGTATTGGGAACATAGCCCACAAGCCCTCTAGAGTTTCGCGCCTTCCACCATTTGCGAGAATCATCAATGATCTAGAAAATTAATTTTAATCATTGTAAACTCCTGATAGAGTCCAACCCACCTCGAGGTATTCCCCTTTGACAACACTCAATTCCCGATCAGTTTTGCCCGGCCTCGGATAAGTCACTTCTGCAATTTTGACATTTCGCGATTGTAGCTTTCTGCGCCAAGTATTGTTGGTAATATCATGTAAGGGCTTCTCCTCAATCGGTGGCGGGAGGAACGCTACCGGCTCATCAACAATAAAGTCCGGCGACCAATCGTCAAAAAATATCGGATGGTAGGAACCCTTATGGTCCCTAAATTGGTCCTTTGGTACAGTCCAATTTTTGCCCAAAGATTGCCAAAACTCTCGTTCACTTGGTGTGACACAAGACTCCATCAGAACTATAGTCTCCCTCCGTAGCAGGGGATTCACAACCAACTGAGGTATTTTGGCCCCAACGTAAACGTCATTGCAAACCGTCACAATGGTTCTCAATGACACGAACATGCCCTGGATTGGAACATTCACATCATTGATGTGAGCCTGAAGACGCTTTATAAAGTTGAAGCCCAACTTGAACTTTGCAAATATATCGGTGAACTCATTTTCCACTGGAGGTCTTGAGCGCAGGATAAGCAAACCCTCGCCATGGGGATTGGTGTTTAGTTTGTTTTCATTCTTGCGAATTTCTAGCTCTCGCAACGCTTCCGTGGCATACTTCAGGCGGAGTACAAATTTCTCGATGTCCTCGAAACAATGATTTAGCACCAAGATGTCACGCTGTGCGTTAGCCTTGGACGCCTCATCGTCTCGACTCTTGTTCACTGCTTCCCGTATGCCGTACTGATCTTTGTCGTTTGCAGCTGGCTTCGATTTGCTCTCGCTAGCCTCACGACGTTGAGTGACGATCTTTCCGCTGCGAATCAGTTTAAGATCCTCAACAAGATGGACGGCAGAAGCATCCTCTACCTAGGGGGAAAAGTTTGTCATACGATATCTGTGAAAATGAAAGATGATTACCTGAAATAGATGCATTTCGGTGTTTCCCAGTGCTGACCCAGAAACTGAGAATACCAGAATATTGTTGTAGGACTCCAAGGGATCCTTGCTTATGAAGGCGGTTGGCTCTTGTATCAGTGATCCTGGAAAACTCTCAATCTCAACCTGCAACAAGAAAAACAACACACGTGCAAAGTTAAAGCGTACGTTAATTAAGGAGATTAATCAAAGGAGAAATTAGATCATATTAAAAAAACGGCTTAACCTTTGGAAGGATGACGCAATCAAGGACTTCTTCTACAAGCTTCTTGACAGAACGAACGAGCATTGTCCTAGCTTCGACGTGAAGATCGTCCTTAGTGACTTTTACGCGAAGCTGGGCAAGGAGGAACTCTTTGGAAGTACAGTCGGAAAACATGTACACGACACCACCTCCGCAAATGGATTTAGGCTCATCGACTTCACCAAGGGAGCATAACCTCAATGTAGCGAGCACTCGTTTCCCGAATCTCAATATTCATAAATGAACATGATTCCACCAGCATTGTGGACGTCTGGACGTTCCGAAGCGCTTACTTAGATTCAGATAACTTCCTAGTGTTGACCAAATTCCGAACGGGAATTTCCCAAACGAAATGAAACCAATCCAATGCTGTAAGGAAGTTCAATGTCGCAAATTTGCAACAGATCACCATGGATCGAGTTTCCCTTCACCTCTCAGTAAGACTTATGCCGTGTATGTGGATTACCAGTGACAAAAGTGGCCGAAATGCCATCAGTAAAGCAGCAACTGATTTGCAAGGTTTTAGCCCGCCAAGGAGATATCCATGGTTTCATGATGAATTTGTGCGAGCACATGCAGCCAAGCAGGATGCATACAAAGCGGCGCTGCTAAGGAGGACCAACATTTCTCGCGAGCGCCAAAGAAGAGAAGAACACCGGCTTCTCCGTAAGAGAAAGGTACAGCAGGAAGGATGTTCGAAAATTCAATCCACCAGCAAAGTCCACCACTGACCAGATATTAACACTGTTGCAGATCTTGAAAAAGACGCACGAGTTCCAGGTCGTTAGTCACCATATGTTCATCGATTTAAGGCCGCATATGACAGTATTTACAGTGACGAGCGCGTTGTCTAGTTTTGGCATCCCTGTAAAAAAGGAATAGGACAAGGTAATTTTTTCAAAATAATTTTCGAGAAGATCGTGCGCAACACCGACGTCAACGTTAGAGGCACGATCTTCCACAAGTCTGTGCAGCTCATTGACATCACCGGAAAGACTCAACGGATATTTGTGAGCATCGAAAATGAAGGGGCTAAGATGGGTCTTACGGTGAATGAGGGTACGACAAAGTACATGCTGCCTATAAAAAAGGTGCCTCAATACCGACGTCTTGGACAGGACTTTGTCTACCAGGCTCCGCAGTACACTCCGAAAATGACACGACCGCGGAGATAAAACAATGGATAGCTGTTAGGGCTAAGATGGCAATTGAAAAATACTGCCCTCTCTTGAAGAACCAAGCTATTTCTATAAATATGGCGCAGAACCATGGGCAGTAACGAACGGAGACGAAGAGATTCTTGGTCGCTTGGAAAGAAAAGTCCTTCAAATTATATTCGGTCCTGTCTGCGCTGAAGGAGTTTTAAGGAAAAGAATGAACGATGAACTCTATGACCTGTACAACGACATCGACCTTGTCAAACAAGGCCGAATGCCTTGACTCAGATGGCTAGGTCATGTAGAATTAATGGACGACGATATTCCGGTTCGAAAAGTCTGCGAGTCCAACCCCGAGCGAAAACATGTTTGAACAAGAGCTCGCCTCTGATTGCGTGCCCAGCTGGAAAGGTACCTCAATCAGCTGGGTATATGAAACTGGTGGCGTCTAGCTCAAGACCGTGCTAGTTGGAGAGGCATGTTGCCTGCGACCCAGGGCCATCAGGGACTGTAGCATCCGCTAGAGAAGGAGGCTTGACTTTTGGAAGCTTCAATTGAGGAGTGTATATATAATTGTATCGCGTTTATCCTGATCTGAGGTCTCAGTTGATGTTGGTGTTGTTCTCGGAAAATAAAGGGTTTTCCAATAAGGAGTTGACAATTTTTTTTATATAAAAAGCAAACCATTTGAGATATTTCAAAAACTTTATTATCGGCTGGAAGTTCAATCAAAACATTTTTGACTGTAACTCGACTTCGTTAATATGGCCACGCGGGCACGTTTGCCGCGGTCAATTCGTTGCAACCAATTTTCGATGACTCGGCCACAAATTTCGGCCGAAACGGGCTCTACTACGCGTTCAATCTCTAAGCTCCTGCAACATCGTCGGATTGTGGGAATAAACCAATGACCTAACGAAGTCCCAAGAAAATAGTCTACAGGCGTTAAATCGCACAAACGAGGCGGCCAATCGACTGGTCAATTTTTTTTTTTTTGTAGATGAAGTGGTGATTCATGAAGCAAATGTGGATTTTTACCCGACCAATAACGCGTATTTTGCTCAAAGACGAACCCATTGAGCCAAAAGTGAACTTCGTCACTGAAGTTCATTTCGCGATTAAATTTATCATCTTGGCGCATCTTCTCCAGAGCCCAATCCGAGAATGTGAGTCGCTTCTAATGGTTCATTGGCTTCAATTTTTGAGTCAGCCTATCTTGTATAGGTATAAACCAAGATCCTTACGCAAAATACGCCATAATGTGATCTGAGCGATGCCCAATTCTTGAGAACGCTGTGGGCACGATTGCAGCAGTTGATTCCTTTGACCCAATTTTCGATGACTCGACCACACATTTCGGTCGAAACGGCCGCTTTTTCGCGTTCAATCTCTGAGCTCTTTCAACGGCGTCGGATTGTGGGAACAAAAACAAATACGCAATTATACGAATTTATCGCAAATTATGGAGTGAGAAATAGGACCCGACATTTTTTTTTTAAACTTTTCTTTCTATTTTAAACTCGGTTCAGTGAATGTAACATAGGCATTGAATGACGAATCGTCAATTATATTACTTTGCACGTGCTACGATAACGAATAATATCTTTTTTTAGGGTTCCGTACCTCGAAAGGAAAAAAACGGAACCCTTATAAGATCAATTTGTTGTCCAACCGTCCGTCTGTCTGTCTGTCAAGACACTTTTTCTCAGGAACGCGTGGAGGTATCAAGTTGGAATTTATATCAAATGCTCAGGTCTACTACTGTCCCTTGAAATCAAATTTCTATGAAAACGCAATCAAAAGAAGCAGCAATTTTAGCCGCGTATTTTCAAAATCGCAACTTCCCGCAAGGGAATCAAAACTAGAAGGGTACTTCCAGTCGACCAATCTTGAAATTTGGCATGAAGCAATGTGTTTTTTTTTTATAGATTATCGTGAACTTCTAATTATATCCCTACAGATTTGTACGGAACCCTCGGTGCGCAAGTCCGACTCGCCCTTAGCCTGTTTTCCTAATTATTTTTTCTATATCTCTTTTTAAAAGAAACAAGCTGAACAATACATATTTAAGACTGAGTTAAGTGAACAATCTACAAGAACTTCTTCACTTCAAATAAAAGTTTATCAGAAGAAATATAAACATATGTATTATCTCACCTTATCCTTATCGAGAATAACAATCCACTGTGAATTGAAGCACATAAACATTTTCTGTGGCAAAATACCAACGGTCCGATCCATTTCCATCAGTAATTTCATTTTCTCAATCGGATTACGCACCTCGGACTCGTGCTTCACTTTAAAGGTGGCCAAATGCTCCAAGGCATAGATTGGTTTATCAGAATCCAGTCCATTTTGGGGACGACCTGATTGCTGTGGTCCTTGATGATGATTATGGTTTTGATAGAGAGAGCTACGATTGCCAGCAATCGAGGTGCCGTCCAATGAAGTTCGACCCATCGTGCTTTGTAGTTGAAACCACTCAGGGCGGGAGCTTCTTTTTTTTTAATCTTTATTCTTGAGGCTCGTAATCTGAAATAAAAATGTGTACAAGGAATTGTTGTAAAATTAATAGCCCTTATTCATCGCAGGTTGTATATGCAAGACTATTGAAATTGTGACAATTAAGTTGGATTTTAAACGCGTGTTGGTAAACTATTTTGCTATCGTCTTTTTATAGCTGATAAGATTGTAAAAACAAAAATTTTTAATGACGTCAAGTTTGGAGTATTTGCTTTGTATTGCTCACCGAGTGGAATATGCTTTAGCCGGTATGTTGAAGCTTCACGAAGACACCATAAATTTGATTTAGTTTTCAAATAATGATATAATTTATCGAAAATATCGTATGACATCAGAGTTGATATTAAAAATTATATAAACTGAAGAAACTGTCCGAATTTGATGCATGATCTAATCAACTGATCAGTAAAATATTTTTTTAAGCTCTTAATTGGATCTTGTCAAGGAGGATTACATTTTTCAAATGTAATTGTAAAATTATTTATGATACAAGATAAAATACATAAAAAGAGAGATTTGCAAAAGTTTTTTGGGAACTCATGTGATTCCTTTCTTCTTCAAGATGTTTTCAAGGATCTTTATGTGGCTTCTATAGATCAAGGAGACCAATGAATAAATGAATATTTTTATGAAATGAAGGTAGGGCATAATTCGAGATCCCGAGAAAGCTGATCCGGTTATGTATCACAACGCCCGAAAGTAAGAAACATCGAATTATTTCAGTCTTGGACCGGATTTCCGCAAGGATATATTGCAACGGTCAGGTTTCACGACACGGAAGGCAATGTCTTTTAAAAGTCAAGCCAATTTAAGAAGAGACCGGAAAGGTCGTGTACGTGTTTAAATTACTTAGAGAAGCATGAATAAATACGGGTATAATGCTACAATTCTTTTGTCCATATACCCGCTCCCACTGTACCTTCAACTCCCCATTCACTCCACCGCAGAAGATTAGAGACCAATCAGTCTTTCATCTTTTAAGCTAAAAACGATGGAAAGACTGCTGGGCTTATTTGAGTGCGTTCTGAGTGAGCAAAACCGCTGTGACACATAACAGGCGTACGCGATAGCAGGGACACCAAGCGTCATTGAAAACATTCTTTGCTTGAAAGAACATACCATCAGAGGACCTTAGAATGTATTAAAACAGAACACAGCGAGGATTACGATCTCACTCGAAAGAAAAGATACGTAAACAAACTATTGAGAAAAAGAGCCTGACATTAAGGCATAGGGGAAAGCACCTTCTGCAGAACGTACTCAAAAACAAAAACAAAAAAACGAATTTTGCTAGCTTCACGAGATCAAGAAATCTCAAAGCTTAAATGGACCCACTGGAGCTTCATCAAGAACCGAACTATCATATATGGAGATGGAACTATGTACTACTGTGTCCAAAAAATAAGGTGACATTGTATTTATTTTGAAAATTCTTTATTTATTCTTCCAAATCAATTTCATCCCCTTCAAAGTAATCCCCTCCCGATGCAATGCACTTATGCCAACGGATTTTCCAATCTTTGAAACACTGGTTGTAGTCACTTTCCGGGATGGCCTTCAGTTCCGTCTTCGCTGCGGCTTGAATCTCCTCTATCGTATCAAAACGGTGTCCCCGGAGCGGTCTTTTGAGCTTGTTGAACAGCCAGAAGTCGCACGGCGCCAGATCAGGTGAATACGGTGGTTGCGGAACGATATGGGTTGAGTTTTTGGCGAAATGATCACGAATTACGAGTGCGGTATGGGATGGTGCATTATCGTGGTGTAAAAACCAAGAATTGTCTTTCCACAATTCCGGCCTTTTTCGGCGGAGAGCGTTAAGCAAACGACGCATAACGTTCAAATAATATTCCTTGTTGACTGTTTGGCCGGTTGGAAGGAATTCATAAAGCACAACACCACGATAATCGAAGAAAACAGTCAACATGACCTTGATTTTTGAGCGACTTTGGCGCGGTTTTTTTGGTCTCGGCTCTCCTTTGGCACGATATTCGCTCGATTGATCGGTTGTTTCGGGGTCGTAAGCATAGATCCAATTCTCATCGCCAGTTATAATGCGTTTCATGACATCCTGGTAGTCGGAAAGCATTGTTTCACACACTTCAACGCGACGCCTTTTTTCCAAAAAATTCAATGTTTTCGGTACCAGTCGAGATTTGACGCGCTTGAGGCCAAAGCAAAATGGTATTGACTGAGCCTTTCGATAAGCCAACTTCATCAGCAAGGTCTCTAATCATTAATCGATGGTTTTTCAACACCAAATCTTTGATTTGTTGGACGTTAGCTTCATCGGTTGAGGTTGATGGTCGCCCAGAACGCTCTTCGTCTTCGACACGTTCACGGCCGGCTTGGAAATCACTATACCACTTGTAAACATTTTTTTTAAACATAGCCTCATCATCAAAGGCTTTCTGCACCATCCTCAACGTATCCGCAGCAGAAAATTGATTCCGCAAACAAAATTTAATGCAAATTCTTTGCTCAATAAATTTCAACATCGCAAAAAACGAAAAACTCACTTTTAGCAGCTCACAAACACTATGAATATATTTTGACATGAAATTTCACATAGATGTCACTGACAGTACTACCAACCTAAAAAGAAAGAAAAATCTCCAAATCCTTCGACGCGCGCAGTTTAAATTCATATGTCACCTTATTTTTTGGACACAGTAGTATATTCAAAAGAAAAAACATGAAAAAAGAACGTTTTAAAAGGAGCTTAAAAAACTCTCACTAATTTGCCAGAAAAGCGAATGAAAACCTTAGAACTACGATTGAATTCAATCCGTTGGTCGGGCATACTGCTCATACTTACTAACAGTGTGACAAGTAAGTAAGTGGAATTTATTTATAATGCAAAAAATATATTTTTAACTAAAAATATTCACCTTTAAAAGTGGAATATTTTTGTCTTTAAAAATAATGTTAAGTTAAAATTTTAGTCTCCAAAAATTAGAATGAAATCATCAGCTTAAGTTCATTTTCATACTTCTAAATTTGCAAAATTCACAATACTTTCTGTAGTTATTTAAATTTGCCTGAAGAAACCCAAGAACTACATAAAAACTGATCTTGGGTTTTTGTGATATGCGGTGTTAGAAATAACATAATTATCACAGCATATTCCTATTATTATTTTCATCCATGTTTTTTATTAACATTGTTGATTTCAATTTTTTTAGTGCAGTTTTTATTAACTTTATTACATGAGAATCACTTAATTGCTAGGGAAAACAGCTGAAAACTAGCTTAATTGACTTGGTGTTTATATCTATCTTATTGGCCAATTACAGGCGCTCTAAGCTAAACTTACTTCTTAGACTATGGCTTTCGATTTAAACTTACATACTCTTTAGTTCCTCAACAATGTTAACTATAGACTAAGAAAATTAAGTTTTAACAACTTAGTAAAAATGTGTTTAGTTTTTATATAAAACTATTATTATAAACTAAAAATAACCTATAATAACTTAAATCTACCTGAAATACTAAAATAACTTATTTCTAGCTTTATATACATGCTAGCTTAAAGTTGTCATGCTGGGTACATGCATATATCAAAATATACAAATATATATATATATATGGATGTCCCCTTCTTGCACATACACTATACATAACTTAAATTAAGGACCTTAACCTAATTGAGTCAGCCACTACTCTTAGAACAACAAAAAACAAAATTTTGTAACGTAGAGACGGTGGCCAACTTTGCTTTTGTGGGCTACTCATTGATTGGAGGATGCGACGAAAGAGTTCCTTCCCTGACCTCTTGTCGGTGCTGGTGTACTACTTCTATCCTATCGCGGTCTGAAACCACCCCTACTGAACCGAAGACTCTCCGCGGAACTGTTGGCGACGTCTCGTTCGTAGCTGAGTCGCTTATCCACAGCTCTTCGGGCAATGTGGAAGATTAGCGGAACCACTAATCTATTCTGGATCAGACCTATCGAGTCTAGGTAGAGGAAGGCCTCTGGGGGGAGGTCATTTGGGTAGAAAGCCCCGGAGATCAGATTGTTGACCGAGTTCATTGCTCTTGCAACGTGATTTCGAGTCAGCTTTATAATAAAATTATCCACTCTTATAACGTGTACCCTATTGTATAGGATCTCGTTGCGATAGAATTTTCTGTACTCAGACTCTGGAGTTCTGTACAAGCGTAAGCAAGTCCTTAGACATTCCCTTTCAAACAACCGAATCTTTTCCATTAAGCTTGCCCTTACGTTGAACCACACGGGGCATCCATGGACGAGCATAGGCCGGATAAGGGCCATGTAGCAGATTATTTTTACCCTAGCATCGAGTTGTATAGTTATAGAACAGTTTCTCTGTTGGGGCAAATGCAACTTTGGCTCTGGCAAGGATCGCATCGATATTTTTGTTCAAATGCAGTTACTGGTCCAGCTAAATTCCAAGATATCGGATTACACTTCGTCTCGTCAATGGCTGCCCGTGCGGTCCCATAATTGAGAGCTTTCGCCAATTCTTGATGGTATCCCTAGAAGCCCTTGGGGCCCCCTGTTTCTAATTTTTGACTTGAGTATATTCAAGGAACCGAATTATCTTTCAATTTTGAAATAACTTATGCTAAAGATAAAAAAAAAACAAAATACGAAATTGGTGAAATTTTCAAATGTTGAAAGATGAAAAGCATTTTTGTAATAGGAATTTTCAGTCCAAAATTTTATGCAGAACTGTATTTTTCCAAGAAACAATTTTCAAATTTTTCAGTTCAAGAATTAATTTTCGAAATGTTTTAGGCACATGCGTGTTAGCTTATCGCACAATTTCATTTTTGCGTATTTGAGTTAAAAATATTTTCAACCAAAAACCAATTCATTTTGTTAAATATGGTCATGTTTTTTGACGTTGATTTATTTGCCTCTTTGTATTTGTTTCTCCCTAAGTCATAAAACAAAAAAGCGAATCCCATCTGCAATAAGCACTAAAATGAATCAACAAAAGCTGCTAAAATGAATCTGCCAAGCAAAAGGACTCATTCCATAGCATCACCATATCCTCCTTGGTTCATTAAATCCGAATCTTTTATAATGGCCCTGGCTGAATACAAAAAACCAACACGAGCAGCGCAACATATTGTGCGTTGTTTTCTAGTATCTCCTCTGAGCTTAAATCGAAAGGATGGAAACTTATTTTCACTGATGGATCAAAAACTGACGATAACACCTCGTTCGCAATCACGCGGGAAGATGGTCATACTAAGCGTTGGAACCCTACCTGAGTTTTCATCAATATTTATAGCAGAAGCATTCGCAATTTTACAAGCCACAAAGATAGTTTTTAACCAAGGGGGAAAACACATTATATGCTCCGACAGTATCAGTGTGCTCAAAGCGATTTACAACTCGAACAACAACTCGGAGCTTATCGCCGACATTAGAAAACATCTCATCAAATCCCCAAAGAAATTAAATAAATGTGGACACCACGACATGCTTGCATTCAGGGTAATGATCGGGCCGACCATGCAGCGAGCTTAGCCAGAAACGCACCAGTATTCAAATTTAATATCTATTACAAAAATGATTTAAAAAAAAGAATCAAGAAAATCATGAAAACCAATCAACAAATTGAATGGAAGGTCTAACATCACCACTATTCTAAAGTCAATGGCGAAAAATGCCACCCAAAATCTCGATTTACATCCGTTTGCGACTTGGACACACAACAAATACCAATAGTCTTCGCAGCTAGGCTCTTTAATTCATTTTAACATTACCATATAATTTAAATTACATGTTAATAAAAGATAATAATAATAATAATAATAAATTTAATTTTACTTTCAAAGTCAACACTCTGAATTTTTTTCAACAATGTAACATGTAGATAAGGAGATTTCGAAAGTTTGTTATGTTATATCGCTTATGTTCTTTGTTTATTTTACTTTTTAATTTCAAAATGTTTAGCATTTAAACCGACTTAATTTTTATATTTTTATCTTACATAATTCGTCACTTTTTTTCAATTATAGTTATTAAGTTTTGTTATTAACGAATTTTTTTTACATTTATTTTGTTGTGTTTAAAATAAATGTTTAATGTTTTTTTTTAAAATCTTGTCTATTTTTTTACTATTTTTCAGTTGTATAAGAATGAAATAAAAAAATATTGAAGTGGAATATTCTTCTAAATAAATATTCCACTCAAGAATATTTTTGAGAGAAGCTTATGGTAACCCTGCTCAGCAGTGTCTCTATTGCAGGAATAAAAGCCAAGAAACTATGCCAAGAAACTTAATAAAGTACTATAGGGTAATTAGGTCAACGCCAAAAGAGGCTCTTGAGCTCATACTCAACCCCCCAATAAATCTCAGTCTATGAAATGTGACACGGCGAAGAGCCCGCTTTTCGGTAAAAGAACTTTGAGCCAACACTCATCAAGACAAAAACACATTTTTCCCTTTTGTCCCTTTTCACAAATTTACGAGGAAATATTCTATCCTTATTCATATCATGCAGGATTCCAGCAACCAGCGTCAGGATACTATCATAGTTCACAACTCAAGCATGATTCGTATGGACTTCCAAGCGAAATAAAGTCGCTTCTAGGTTGAACTCATTCAAAAGCAGCGCTGTTTCAGATTTTTCAAAGTCCATGATCAGTTACGAATATGATGGCATATTCATATTAAGACAATTTTTCAGCCCCACCCTGTACAACAACTGACAAGTCTAACATGCTCATCTTTATTTAGAAAAATGAGGTAAATCGAGCTATTATTAATTTTTTTTTTTCGATTGTCTTGTTTGTCTTAAGTTTGCTCTTGACTTAAATAAGTCCGCAAGGATCGGTGTAATTACAACAGTTGATCGATTAAAGAACGTCGATTCTTATCTTGAAGAGCTTTTCAATCAAAGATAAAGTATTTGTAAATATTTAAGTACTGAGACTAAGATAACAAAAATAAACAGCGAATTACGTTAAATGGGAATCGTGGTATTTCAAAATTATGCACAAAAATTGGTCTAACTTTTGAACAGAAAAATTAAGAACTTGACCGACAGAAAAACAATGAGAAAGTTAGATTGTCCAGCTCAGAAGTCTGGCGAAGTGGGTACAGAAAATTGCATTTGCAGGTTGCATAAAATACTGCGAATTGAACGAATGCTACTAAGTCAATATGATATTTTTCTTGGCTATTCGGAATTCATCCAAGGGAGAAATCGAAATTAATCAACATCCGAGTTGACACATTCATTTTATTCTTCTTCTAGTCCTTCTATTGAATTAATGTCAAATAGATCTAAGAGGTATTCATAATCCCTTGCGATAAAAAAAGATAAAAAAATTATATATTATTAATTTCTGTTTTTTGGGACCGAATGAATAAGCTTTTTCGGGCTTTGTATATTACGAGTATTATTTAGACCTGTGTAACACCCGAAATTCTTTATTAGGCAAATCAGACTCAAGTGAAATTCCGGAGGGTGCGTAATTGAGTTTTTGACAGAGGGCTTAGTGAAACGGAAATCAAAGGTCTAATTAGACGAGCATAGGTGCCCGTTGCGGAGTGGTGAGGGCGTCAGCTGCTGCGCATGCAGGAGTGAGCATATTAAATTTTTCTCGACCACACCTCTCGCGAGTACAACTGTCAAGAGAAAGCATCCGGCCCATTCGGAGTCTGCAATAAAATTTCTAACCCCCTGTTTGTTAGGGCGATAAATATAACTCGTACTCACATATATTAGGTGAAGCCAGGCCTTGCTCCCAAGAGGACTGTCACCCCAAGTTTTTTTTTTAAATAACCTTGGGGTGGCATTCTCACCAAAAGCTCATTGTAGCCAAATAATGATATGTGAAGAGTACGACGAGTAGTTTGAGTAAATTTATGAATTTGGGGCGGTTTGCCTAAGGAGGCAAGTGTAGCTGCCAACCCAAAAGCTGCATAAACACAAAATATAATCATATATTGGGCTGCTTCGATTCGATGTGAATGTGTACCGTAATAAGGAGACCACACTGGCGACTCACCTACGATCGACACATCGCACAAAGTTCCGAAAAGTTTCTGCGTTTCAGCAGGGCGGTTTCAACCCGCGATAAGGCAGATGCGCAAAAGCAGCACCATCAATTTTGGTGACTCTTAGAAAATGGTTAGAGATCTCTGTTACTGATATCCTTACGGGGAAAAGTTGGCCTCTTTTTGTTTTTAAAAGCCTTGCCGACATACATAGATTAAGTTTTTCTTAAGCTTAAGTAGGATAAGTCGGGGGAAATATATACAATGATGTTATAATTAAAGGGTGATTTTTTAGCTATCATCTTTTTGGAAACACTGGTTTCAACTGGTTACAAACGAACAACGGTTGCAAATTATTGAATTTTATTATCAAAATGCGTGCTCTGTTAAGAAAGTTCATCGCGCGCTTTTTTACCGAAAAATTGTGCGACGAAGCTAATTTTTGGCTCAATGGGTACGTAAATAAGCAGAATTGTCGGTTATTAGAGTGAATATCAGCCAGAAGCATTGCAAGAGCTTCCAATGCATCCAGAAAAAGTCACAGTTTGGTGCGGTTTATGGGCTGGTGGCATCATTGGACCGTACTTCCGTACCGACAAAATGCAAGAGCTTGACTTGCATGACATGTGGTTTCAACAAGACGGTGCCACATGCCACACAGCACGCGCAACAATGGACTTATTGGGAGGCGAGTTCGGTGAACATTTTATTTCACGTTCGGGACCGGTCAATTGGCCGCTTAGATCGTGAGATTTAACTCCTTTAGACTATTTTTGTGGGGCTATGTTAAAGCTCATGTCTATACAGACAAGCCCGCTTCAATTGACGCATTGGAAGGCAACAATGAAGCATTTATTCGTGAGATACCGTCCGAAATGTTGGAAAGAGTATGCCAAAATTGGACTAAGCGGATGGACCATTTGATGCGCAGTCAAGGTCAACATTTGCATGAAATAATCTTCAAACATTAAATTATATGGACCGTACTATCGATTCAAATAAAGATTTCATGCATTTTTCTTTATATATACTATAAACGTAGTCTTAAGTTAAATTTAAGTTTATACTTTTAAGTTTTTTTAATATAGATTAAAGCTTTATATCTCAAGAGAAAACGTACATTCACTAAGTTTTTGTCAACAATTTTCTTAGTTTATAATTGTTATCTTTAAGACATACATATATTGAATAATAACATTAAGTCGAAAGACAAAAAATAAGTACTAGGCTTAGCTTAGAGCGTCTACACAGGACAAGTAAGCTAGTTAAGTTAAGTAAAATTAAGATACATATATAAGCTTGTTTAAGCGTTTTTGTGTAGTATCTAAGTAGTCCTTTGAAATAAATAAAAATGCATTTAAAAAAAGAAAAAAAGAAGACCACGCTTGGCAGGCATATTCAAGAATCGGGCAAACAAAGGTGACATAAAAACTCTTGCGACGTCCGTTGTATAAATCCAATGATTGAGTTCGCTCAACTAATGTTCACGCATGGAAAAGGAGATCCGTTATGAATTTTTTTCGAGAAGGTTGATGTTAACGCTGGCAAGATTACGTTGTAAATTTACTTTTGCCAACATTGAGCTATAATAGATTGAATTGCACCACAAAAATAGACCAGTCTACCGGCGTAAATGGATAGTTCAGGGTCTATAAACACGCACTTAGCTTTGTTAATAGTAAATAAAAGCAGCCAAGTCGCATACGAAGGGTTCCGTGCAAACTTAGAACATGCAACATTTTATATTTGTTTAATTTAAATTTTCTCATAGCATCACACATATGCACGAGTATCACACAAAGTAAAATCTCAATATCGGCTTCCTTGTTAATTCAATAAGAAAAATTTTAAAAAAATTAATTAAAAGTATCACAATTAAAAGGATTTTTGATGCAGACACATTTAAGAAATGAATGAACCTATGTTTTTCGGAAATTCCATGCAAAAAATACAAACTATTTGTAATGAATGTCAAAGTGGTGTAAGAGCGATTTCCAATTTACTCTACGTATACGTGTTTTGTTATCGCAAAACTGAGCAACTATAGAAATTGTTTGTAATAATATATTCCTTAAAATTAATAATTTAAGAAGCGTGTATTTAAAGATATAATTTCCAACGTTTTCAAGATATGAGAAGGGATCGGAAAATATTGAAAAATTAAAAGTAGATTTTAGCATTGAATATCTTTGTGTGCCTTAAATGTTATCAAATATTCAAAACGACATTACATTTTTCGCATTGAGATATAAGCCGCCAGGAAAAAAAACACATATTTCGTTTGGTTGGGTAGAAAAACAATATTCGCATAAACACCAAAATTTTTTGGCAATCATTACACAAACTCCGAACGAATGCTCGTTTGAAAAATGTTTTTTTTTTTCACTTGCTTGTTAACCGATTTCGAGCTTTTATTTTATGTAAAAAAAAATTACTACTTAATGACTACTAATCCATGAAGCGGAATCAGTGCATACTCTTAGGTGTTAAATTTATTTGACGAGAAAACTGTCAAAAAGGGACAATTTCACATCTTCAGTTAAAGTCATTTTGGTTCCCCAATAAAAAAAAGTCCCAAATCAATTAAATTTTATATTTTACACTGCCGTTCAAAAGTATCCGGACAAATTTATATAATTTATTGTTTTGTTCAATTTTGAGTTCCAAAAGTTTCATCAATTAGCCAATTGACTTAATTAAGTAAGTTATAAGTTAGTATTAAGTCTTTTAGATAGTCTCTTAGTATTAAGTCGCTATTAAGACTAACTTAAAGGCTTAAACAATGTTAAGTTGAGTCCATTTCAAATTTTGATGTACCCCTTTCTTTATTTCTTGATCCACGTTCCCATGGATGTGCTTGAAAAATTTAGATGAAGCAATTGATTTTGTAAAAAAGCATCAACAGAAAGCTAAATGACAAAATTAAAACACGTGAGTAAAATTGCATTACAACAATTGCAAGGAAAGATTTAGTTTTCTTACCACTGTTGTGGTCTAGAGGTCTATCAAAAAAATGACATAGAAATAAAAATCTCCCGATATCTGCCTGGAAACAGCTCTCAAAGTCTCCCAAGAAAACTGGACTGAATGTGATCCTCTTAAAGCCATACAGAAAAGAAAAAAATAGATCCTATGCTGAGCAGTTCACAGCTGGTCTGATAAAACAATTGAGTAAAGCCCTTCCTTGAAGAAATAAAGTATATCGTCATCCTCATCCTGCTACATGGTGCAGAAGCATGGACACTTTCAAAAGCCGATGAAGGCGCCTTAGGTTTAATTAATCTTAAATTTGCAAATATTTTTTTATATGATTCAAAAATTCAAAAACAAATATATCCCTACGGGGCGGCTTTAAAAAAATATGTATCTTATTTTTTTGGTTGCAATGCATTTGTCTAGAGTCTAGACGATCAATTACGTTTTCAAAACACAAATTTGTTGGTGGCGGCAAATAAATTAGCACCCACATTTTTTTTATATCTTAAGATGAAGTTGTTGTTGTGGGCAGGCCAACTCGCACCCAAATCAAAAATTGCAAGTGTCTTCCTATAATGGTTTAGGAGATACAGTCGCATGAGAGAGGGACAGATAAACAGCAGAGTCTTAGTAAAAGAGATCGGTTGGCACCCTTTGGTTATGGAACCTTAACATTTGATTAATCCTCGCTTTGATAAAATCACGATATGCTAAGCTTTTCTGTAAAAAGGATATGTACCTATCTCGTAAAGACTGTTTTTCAAAAGTTGTTTTACAAATTCTTTCAAGATTATTTGTCAGTTGTGTAACATGTATATTTTTGTATATTAAATTACTTAATTAAATAAGTTTTTAATTAGTTGATATATTTAATTATTAATCAAAGGATACAGTTATAGATTAAATTTTGTTTGTTTTTCATAGAGAAAGTATTTTCGTAATTTATTTCTTAATCAACACAAACTGGCTAACAAAAAATTGTAAAGATTAAAATTTATTCATTTAAGTAGGAAGGATAATATTAAATATAGAATCACTTAATAAAATGAGCGGGTACCACACATTATATTAATTAAGGTAATCACACAATTTTTTGTCCTGCCTGTTATCAACCTAACCTTTCTTCGAGTGATTGTATTTTTTTTTTAATCTGATGGCGGTTATTAAAAACAACTTTCTGATAAGATGCTGTTTGTGTGTTTACAATCGATCACTTTAAAAAAAAAAATATGATAATTTAAACTTTTTCTATCTTAATCCTCATGTGAGACACAAGATGCACTGATTAGAACACCCCTCCATGCAATACTACGAAGTTCTTGTTTTCGTTATATGAATACCGTGCGAAAGATCTTTTTAAAAACCTTTGGCCTGATCTCCTGTGGCTTATCACTAAAGTTTTCTATCCGTCAATAGCACTTTTCCACGTTTTTCACTGCCGGTGACGCCTTTTTCACTGTTCTTTAACTTCCACAAGTTACACAAAAAACTAATTAAGATACCGCGTAATGAGGGATCTTTCTTTCTTTGATAAACAATCACCCGATTAGATTAAACATTTTTCTTTTTTATCATATAATTTCAACCTTTCGTTTGTGAATTTAAAAAAAAACAAAAATTATTAATTTGTTACATAAATTTGAAAATTTTAAAAAACTGTTCGCGTCTCTAATTTTGAAAATAAACTCATCACTTGACACCATCCCGACAATAAAACTTAACTGCCTTTTACCGTCGTCTCCAAAGTAACCAGCTTTTTCACATCTAAACTGATTTGGTTGATTTTAATAATTTTTCAAAAACTTTCGAGTTTGTTTTTAATGAAACTCGTAAACGGAACGGATTGCCCACCTTTTTGTTTTGTCGCGAACTAATTTCAAACTGTACGATAAAACCTCGAAACGATTAATTCATTCCTGAAAATAAATAAGTTTACGCGTTTAAATTGTCTGCAAAATAATTTCGATGATACACGTTGATGTATTGATTTTGTACGTTTGAGGGTTGCTTGATCATATGATGGTAGCCGAAGTCGGTTTCGTTTATCTTATCGGGGGCGCTGATAACTCTTATTGTATGAGTGATGTGGTATTGTAGTTTGGAGTGATAAGGTTCAGTGGAGCAAAAAGAATGCGACTGATAGGACAGGTATCTTCCGATCTGAATGTCAATGGCTTCCTGTTAGGCTGGTTAAGCTTTAAAAAAATAAATTGACATTGATCACAGGTCCGGGTTTTTGTGGGGGATTTTGTGTGATTACATTACTGAAATGCTCATGGTCATGACCGTCTACGACTATTACATTACACTAGATAAGAAGACATAGCTGCTTTAACACTACATGGGTTACCTTCGGGTGGGTTGAAGGCTTTAATTCCTCCAATTTTATTGAACAAGCTAAGGAAGTTTACTCTAAATAATTGTTTACAACTACCTTCGCTATAAAAGATAACTTTATAATTGTTTGATGGTGAATTTATTTATGCCTTGAGTCATGTGGCGACTGTCCGTTGAGTTTAAACGTTTTGAGATAAGTAATTCGAGAACAAGCTCCTTCAAAATTGAACGGATTCAGCAAATTTTAATAAAATTTAACATGCTTTAGCCAAGGATTCTAAAGACCAGCTGAGTATTAAAAAAAATGCTTTTTGACAAAAATATACACTTTCAAAAATCAAGCTAATTTTGATAAAATATTTCATGTTTCGTGACTCGTAACAAAATGAAGGCTGACAATTTGATAGAAATGAAGCCATTGGCATTTTTAATCATCATTAAAGAACCAAAAATTTGCTAAAGTTATGAAGCAATTATATCAGAATGATTACTTAAATTCATTTGTATAAGTATGTACCTCAATGGTTTGTTGTCATTCCTTGAAATTTCACGGAACCAAAAAAAAATTAACTTAATTTTCTTTTAATGCATAAAAATTATTTCGACCATGAATCTCGTGACTCTTAAGCAAATTGCTACCTTCTATTTCTTCCACAGCATATTAACTGAAGGTCAGAGCTGCAGAAACATTCGCGCTGTGCATGGATAACCATGGAGATTTACCACACCTACAGCACTACTTCAAAGAATTTCAAAAAATTAATATTTTAATGATTTTTTAGTTAGTCGATTGTTGAACTGAATGCATATCAAAATACACAAAAGACCAGCAATGTATTCGGAAATGAATGAATGATGACACTCATCATGAAACAAAGACAAACACTGCAGCATTTGTTTTGAATGCCAAGGCCAGGTTCACTTGGCAGGGATTGGACCTACAATTGACTGCCGATTTTTAACGGCCGCAGAAGCTTTTTCTTAAAATTTGTTCTTATCGGAGAGATTGTCAGTCACTTGCGAGATGTGGGGCCGTGACAAAATGCCAGATGTTCTTACCCGGATTTGAACCAACACAACAAAAGGGTGAAAATCTTGTGACGTTAAAGAGGGAAATGCCTTGTTTTTTTAGAACTACTATTCCAGTTGTTGCGCATGGTTTCATCCTCATACACCTGGTGGCATATGAATTTAAACTGCGCGCGTCGAAGGATTTGGAAATTTTTCTTTCTTTTTAGGTTGGTAGTACTGCCAGTGACATCTATATGAAATTTCATGTCAAAATATATTCATAGTGTTTGAGATACGCGTCGTTTTGTGAGCTGCTAAAAGTGAGTTTTTCGTTTTTTGCGATGTCGAAATTTATTGAGCAAAGAATTTGCATTAAATTTTGTTTGCGGAATCAATTTTCTGCTGCGGATACGTTGAGGATGGTGCAGAAAGCCTTTGATGATGAGGCTATGTTTAAAAAAAATGTTTACAAGTGGTATAGTGATTTCCAAGCCGGCCGTGAACGTGTCGAAGACGAAGAGCGTTCTGGGCGACCATCAACCTCAACCGATGAAGCTAACGTCCAACAAATCAAAGATTTGGTGTTGAAAAACCATCGATTAATGATTAGAGACCTTGCTGATGAAGTTGGCTTATCGAAAGGCTCAGTCAATACCATTTTGCTTTGGCCTCAAGCGCGTCAAATCTCGACTGGTACCGAAAACATTGAATTTTTTGGAAAAAAGGCGTCGCGTTGAAGTGTGTGAAACAATGCTTTCCGACTACCAGGATGTCATGAAACGCATTATAACTGGCGATGAGAATTGGATCTATGCTTACGACCCCGAAACAACCGATCAATCGAGCGAATATCGTGCCAAAGGAGAGCCGAGACCAAAAAAACCGCGCCAAAGTCGCTCAAAAATCAAGGTCATGTTGACTGTTTTCTTCGATTATCGTGGTGTTGTGCTTTATGAATTCCTTCCAACCGGCCAAACAGTCAACAAGGAATATTATTTGAACGTTATGCGTCGTTTGCGTAACGCTCTCCGCCGAAAAAGGCCGGAATTGTGGAAAGACAATTCTTGGTTTTTACACCACGATAATGCACCATCCCATACCGCACTCGTAATTCGTGATCATTTCGCCAAAAACTCAACCCATATCGTTCCGCAACCACCGTATTCACCTGATCTGGCGCCGTGCGACTTCTGGCTGTTCAACAAGCTCAAAAGACCGCTCCGGGGACACCGTTTTGATACGATAGAGGAGATTCAAGCCGCAGCGAAGACGGAACTGAAGGCCATCCCGGAAAGTGACTACAACCAGTGTTTCAAAGATTGGAAAATCCGTTGGCATAAGTGCATTGCATCGGGAGGGGATTACTTTGAAGGGCATGAAATTGATTTGGAAGAATAAATAAAGAATTTTCAAAATAAATACAATGTCACCTTATTTTTTGGACACAGTAGTATCTCATATCTGTTTTAATTTTTTCAAAATTTTCGAAATCTGGTTTTCGAAAGATTTTTTGTTATTTTTCTTCCGGGGACTTTTAAATTGAGTAGTTTATTAAATATTTTTTTGAAATATGGATTTTCTATTAAGGCTTCAGGAGACGCTCCTTGACCCACAAAATCATCATTAAATTGGTCTTGGTTTTTGGCATAATTTCGCTTTTCAAATTCAGTTTTTCTTTTCTCATTATTGGGTTACTCTCGTATGCTACCGGGTGTTTCCTTTTCAAATGTATTTGTTCTTTGAACTACCGTATGACGTTGATGATGCCTCATAAAGCTCGATATCCTTAATAAATTTTATGTGTTTTTGGATTTAAGGGGATGGACGAATGTGTGAAAAAAAAGAGGCGAAGATATGATGGTACGAGGAATGTAATTGATCTGGGCTGCCGCTGTGAAGTTGCCTGATGTGCACTAAATTGTACTTTAAAAATTCTACGTGTGTATATACTACACATTAAGTAGGCATTTCAAAACTATAATGGTAGAAACCATTTCATAGCAGCCGCAAGGGTCAACACATAGACTATTACATAAAATGGGGACTGAGGAAAAACAGCAGCAAGACGGAGCTCATTTCCGACCACCGACCACAGTAACAAGGAGTAGGAAATCTTTCGCGACGAGATGCCACAACACAATGATAACGCCGTCAGACGGAAAAGAGATTGATCTACAACTCAGCACGAAATACCTACGGATTACCTTCAGCGAGCTGTTCCAGTTTAGGCAACACGCTGAAAAGGCTATTCAAAAAGCCAATTTCGCCCTTCGTCTTGTGCCGCCACTTCTAAAAAAGAGGAGTGGGCTGCATAAAAGCACCAAACTACTGGTCTTTAAACAGCTTATAAGACCAGTAATAACGTTCGCCTTCCCAATATGGCTTACGGTGCCGGCAACATCAATGAAGAAACTTCTGATACTGGGAAGGTAAATCCTCACATCGTGAACTGGACACTGGAGGAATTTCAACACGCGGAAATACTTCAGCAACACAACGCTCTTCAAAAGCGCAGGGATCACGCCAATAAACGACTACATGCTGCAGCTGTCAAGAAAATTGATCGAAAGATTAGCAAGCCACCCTAACGAAGGGATCAGGATCGTCAGCAGACAGGAAATAGAGAGAGAGAGAGAACAATCGATTGGACCTCGTTCTACACTACAGAGGTTGATACCTTGTATAATTTTTTTTTTAATTATTTTTCCTTTTTAAAACAACTCGCTCAGAGTCAATCTTCAAAATATTTGGAAAATTGGATATAAACTCAGTTATTGATAAAATATATCATGTTCATAATTTTTGTAAAAAAAAATAATTATTTTACGTAAAATCACAACTTAAGTACGTTGGGACCTTATTGTTGAGCCAACAATGCTAGTCAAAATTGTAAATAATAGACTAAATAAAAATAATTCTTAAATTCTTCGATCGTAAATCATAATCTAAAAGTAGAAACGCGGCGCTTTTCGCGCTCGTGCTTTGACAGATTGAGTAGAAACAATCTCGCGCGTTTGGTGGGCGTTTGATCGTAAATATCGTAAGGCTGACCTCAACGTCGAAGTAGAGCTACTCTCTACTTTGGTGGCGCGATGGACAGCCTACTGCGCTGATAATTTTATTGAATTGGAATTTTTATTGGTCTTGTCCGATTTTAATAACAGGGTCAGTCATTGTGCTCGTTTTGAGTTCATTTATTTTGACTTGGCTGCAGAAAACTGTTTTTTTCGTTTAAAAACTCGTAACTTGACATTTATCTTCTGTTTTGAAAAATCAAAGCAAAATTTCAAATTATATTTGTGTTTCCTAATCTCACCAATCAAGTAAAAACAGAACATTTCCACTCTTATTATTACTGCGAAATCGTCTCCCACAAATTTGAAGGAACAGAACATTATTCGGTGAAAAGCGCGACCGTCATGAAGTAACATTGTATTTTACAACTTTTTTAGGTCGTGCGTTGTGACAGAGTTTCTCGTAAGTTGGGAGGAATCCTATCAAACGCGCGACCGCGCGAGCGCCTTATTGTGATTTACCCTTAATGCTGACTTAATGGAAAAAAGCCCACTCGTTTCTTACAAACATACCTCATTATAAATAAATCATCTTTGGTTTTGACTTACTATACATTCTTCTCAAAGAAACACAGGACTTGTTCAATAATTTTCCTGACTTTTGCGTCACTGTACTTTCTTACAAGCACAAGCTTCAGAGTTTTTAACAAGACTTAGACAACGAATGTCTTTCATATTTCATATTGACTTCTTTAATTAAAACACAACAACAAAACAGAAGTAACCCTTGTTCTTGTGGACGTGTTATTTCTTACCTACTTTAGCGCCGAGACTAAGGCCTACCGGTTGAAAATGTCGTTCTAGCAGACAACTTCATATCTGTTACTCTGAGGTGAATTTTGACCATGACAGCTGTCACATCAGAAACTTCATGTCATTGTCTAATTATTTCAGTCTAGGTTATTGGTCATTAGTGGAAACATACAAGTTTTTGTAAAGCCGTAAAATGTCTACATTCGTGCCATCAAAACGACATTTGCGCAAAGTTTAAATATGCTTCTTTCATTTAAAGAAAAAAACAACCGAAGCGCATCAATTGCTTGCCGAAGCTTACCCGGGCTATACTATAGACATTAGAATGTGTCAGTGGTGGTTTAAGCTGTTCAAAGATGGTGATTTCGACACCGAAGACGAAGAACGCCCCGGCCAGGGGAGGAATTGCTCGATCAAGATCCGTCACAAACGCAAGAAGAACTTGCAAAATCACTTGGCGTCGCTCAGCAAACCATTTCCGATCGTTTGAAAGCAATGGAAATGATCCGAAAGGTGGGACATTGGCAGCCATATGAATTAAAGCCACGAGACGTCGAACGCCGAAATGCTGCTTGAACGCCACAAAAAGAAGACATTTTTGCATCGAATCGGCACTGGTGATGAAAAATGGGTACATTACGATAATCCAAAACGTCGGGCAACGTATGGATACCCCGGACATGCCTCAACATCGACGGCCGTTCAGAATATTCATGGCCTGAAGGTAATGCTATGGAAACGGTCGGAAGACACGATAAAGTTATTTTGCAACATGACAATGCTCGGCCACATGTTGCAAATGTCGTCAAAACTTACCTTGAAACGCTCAAATGGGATGTTCTACCCCACCCGCCGTATAGTCCAGACCTTGCGCCATCCGATTACTATCTCTTCCGATCGATGTAACATGGCCTGGCTGACCAGCACTTCCGTCATTTCGATGTTGACAAAAAATGGATCGATTCATGGGTTGCGGCCAAACCGGTCGAATTTTTCAGAACGGGTATCCATGAATTGCCAGAAAAATGGCAAAAATGTGTGGCAATACTTTGAATATTGAATTTATATCTATTTTTCCTCAATAAAGCATTGATTTTTGAAAAAAAAAACGACATTTTCAACCGGTAGTCCTATTAAAAAATGGAGGGGTAACGTTTCAGGATAAGATGTTTTTTTTTGTGTTTGGTTGAGGAGTCTCTATATTTATTACTTATGCACTTTTGTTCAAATGTACACGATCTTGCGAGTAGAGCACAAAATAGAAGTCAGTCGTTTTTTTTTACCATATGAAAAGATCCAAATAAAAACACTTGTTCTAGTGGATGCGTTAGTTCTTTCCTACTTTGGCGTTGAGACGTATGTTTATACGACCGAATGCAATCTCTGTTTTACGATATCTCATCATTTTTGGTGTTTCATCTTTAGAATTGTATTTGCAAAATAAGTATTTAATTACATTTGATGTAATGATTGCGAAAAAATTTAATCATTACAGCAGTTTGACTATTTCATTCCCTGAGTCAATTCGTGAATGTAATTGAGTTGGAAGTAATTGAGATTTTTAATTACTTTGAATGTGTGAAAATTTTCAGTTACAATTACATGTCATGAGAAATTGCATTCTTTCAATTACACATTACAAGTAATGAGTAATTAAAATTGTTTGTTAAGTCAGTACTCCTATGAAAATATTTTTACTCCTTGTCGTTGCTGATTTGTGATCTAAAAAGATCTCGGTTAATGAAGAACCGGGATAATTCTGTTATGCTGAGGTGTTATTTTGTTGTATGGTGCAGATCCTGAAAATAGTAAGACTTACGATAAGCTCCAGTTTAGCGACTGTTTTACGTCGTTTGCTTTTTCTCAGATTTTATTGAATTCTTCTTTCATGGAATCTTTAGCTTCGTCAATATGGGGCAGCCGGGCGATCGCTTATCTTTCCCGATCCAATCGCAACAATTATTCCCAAGTTATGCAATCTCGCTGCCAGATTATGCTTGTGCTACCCCTATTCATCTTCTTCCACATTTATTTGACGCCATGTTTTTAAAAAGACTCCTAAGCTTATGCATTCCATGAAGGTCGTTCTGCATAGTTTTGTTTCCCTTTTTTTAATAAAATATTTGTTAAGATCTCCTCACATATCACATGAAGAGGACTCAAGTCTTGTTGCTTCAGAAAATTCCGAAGGTTCTGCTGAATAAGCTTATGCCACTTTGTTTTTGCGTGATGGATGCCCCGAAATTTGTCAACGTTACATTGAATAGAACCTTTAGACTCAGTTGATTGGTGTTTCGAATTGAAATCTGGCACAAAAATGAAATTCAATCTAAAAAGTATGGCAAGTTCAACGATACATAGTCATAGCAATGTAGGTCTCCAGTGTAGTCGAACAAAAACTTTCCATTCTTTGCAAGGTTTCTTTAATGAACTTTAATATGATGTTCCCGCCTCAAGACCTCCTACTCTATCAGATCTCATTCACACCATGAGCTAGCACCTACGCAAACTGTATACAAATCGATTGTACAAGAAAACCATTTTACTTAAAGTATTATCCAATATTCGGAAGCATAAATAAATTTTCAAATTAAATCTTAATAGCAATATCACATGCGATACCGTAATATCGCATGAATATAATTAGCGCAATTGCCCACTTTTTCAAAGTTCAAAGCTACTGGCGCACCTGCAAACGCCTGTAGACGTATAAAACTTACAAATCACATACTCGTGAACATTATTCGTGTTCGATGAAGCAAACATTTTAACACTTCCTTCACCACGGTACAAACTGTGCGTTAAGATACGAGTATCGTTACCAGATACAGATACTTGACTCATCAATAATGCGTCAGTCGTTCACTCGTTTGCCGATGACAGCACTTTGAAAAATTTCAATGAAACCGATTACGTTTGTGATTTATCATTTAAATTTGTTTAAAACAACGCAAAACACTATAATAGATGTAGAATAATAATTTATATTACGTCTAATTAAGATACAAAGAATGTGTGTGCGATTCCATGAACGCTGGTCGTGATCGCCGCCGATCAGTTGGATGATTTTAACAAATCAGCACATAGCACGAGAGGGTTTCTAATGAAAAATAAATATTTATTATTATTGTTTTGTGTGTGACAAGCGAAGAAACTTACGTATTTGAAGATATTTTGAAAATATTTTTTGGTACTTCTTGTAGTCCAGAATTGGCACAGAGAAACTTTGCCCCGGTGACGTTTATGAATTTACTATCAAACGTCAGTGGATCGGTATTCAGGTTGTGATGGCGTTGACGTAATTTCGAAAATTGTTCACCTGTCAAAAAAAAAAAACAAATTCGCAAAATAAAATAAAAGTTAGACGAGAAGTATGAAGATGTTAAAAGGTAATAAAGAAAATCGGTTTTTGTATATTCAAACTGTTTATTAGTTAAACAACAAATTTAATTTGATGGCCACTCGAAAATTTCTATTAAAGAAATACAAATGTACAATTAACTAAAAAACAACGACTCGGCTACAATATCAACTTCCCGGTTGGTTATTAAAAAAAATTACAACTCCTGATGATCACTTCTATTCTGAGAACGTTTGATTTGATTTGATTTATTTATTTCTAGTAGCTTACAAATGAAGATTATGTTAATCTTACGAATATTGTAAGACTTGAACAAACTTCAAAAACATAGTTGAGTTTAAATAACAAATAAAACAATAAAATTATAAAATAATAATATAAACAAAGTGTCTAATATAACGGATTTTTCAACAGGGACGCTACAAAAGTAGAGCAACAGAAACAGCAAAAGACGCCATTTTTCTTGCCGCTCTTTTGACATTTCTCTTCAGTAAGGTTTGACATTTCATGATGGAAAGATATACGAGCCAACAACGAGTCGAAATTATTAAAATTTACTACCGAAATTCGGAGTCCAATTTATGGTCGTCTTAATCGTGCCAGCAGATCAACAATTGGTCTGGGCGTCTAGTGGAACGCCCACAGGCACAGTACAAAAAGTTCCCGTGCCAGTGAGACAAAGAAGTGCCCGTAGTGTCGAGAATTTTTTGAGGCTTCAGTTGCAGAAATGTGTCAAATGTGTCTCTCACACGTCGTTCTCAAGCGTTGGGCATCTCTGTGACGTCGTTGTGGCGAATTTCGCGAGAAGATATTGGCCTACATCCTTACAAGATTAAATTGACGCAAGAACTGAAACCGCTTGACCACCAGAAGCATCGTATGTTCGTGAATTGGGCTGAGCAACAACTTGAAAATGATTCGGATTTTCATCGAAAAATCATCTTCAGCGATGAAGCTCATTTCTGGCTGAATGGCTCCGTCAATCAACAAAATATGCGGTATTGGTCAGGCAGCAATCCACACGTACTCCATGAGTCATCATTGCATCCCGAAAAAATTTACGGTTTGGTGTGGTTTATGGGCCGGCGGCGTCATTGGGCCGTACTTCTTCCGTGATGATCAAGATCAGCACGTTACTGTGAATGGGGATCGCTACCGTTTAATGATAACCGACTATTTTTGGCCCCAATTGGATGATATGGACTTGGAGAACATGTGGTTCCAACAAGACGGCGCCACATGCCACACAGCGAATGTCACAATCAATTTATTGGGAACCAAGTTTGGAGAACGTGTTATCTCACGAAATGGTCCAGTCGCTTGGCCGCCTTAGTCGTGCGATTTGACGCTGTTAGAGCATTTCCTGTGGGGCTCCGTCAAGTCAATGGTTTATGCCAAGAAGCCAGCGACGGTTGATGGACTTCGTACGAATATCGAACGTGAAATTGCAGCAGTATCGGCCGATATATACTTGAAAACCGTCGAAAATTGGGTTCAGCGTCTGGACTTCTGCAAGCGTGCCCTTGGTGGCCATTTTTGTACTTTTTGTACTTTTGTAGCGCTCTTATTCAAAAACCCGATACAAAGAATTGTCGCTCTTAACATAAACACTAGGTTGGACCAAGACCCTGTTGAGACGATTGCTTTTGAGTGCGTAGTGAGCAGGCATGAGGTGTCTACACACTGTAGTGCTCACTGCTGCATGCACTACTTTGATAAAGAATAGGGGTGGAATGAGTGAAATGGAGCATTTATTTCTTCTCTCGTCCGAGAACACATTTGAACTCACGATCCTCACCTCACAACCGAACCAATTGTGATGTTCATCCACCAACCTCAATACTCCACAATCGAAATATAATGACAAAATGGAATAGAAACGGAACATTACCGGTGTGGAACATGACTGCCCACCCCGATTTTGATATTTTCTTCGTGACTGCCGCTTTCCCTTACCACTCACTCTTCTCAGTTCTCACCAAACTATCGTCATTGGGCACTCAAAAGTAAACGTCTAAACAGGCTCTAACGACCTTCGTGATGGGAGAAAACTAAGTTTTTCGTACAAATGATCTGGCTGCTTAATTTTGATGACGGAATTTAAGGGACACTTTATTCGTTTATAGAAATATGGTCTCGTTTTCGCAGGAAATATTAAGTTTTCGACTACTGTTGGAATCTGGACAGGCGAAGATCTCACAGCCGTACAAAAGAGCTGGTACCAGGAGAGTTTTACCTAACAAGAGTCTAGTTTTTAAAGGAATGAAGTGTTGAGTGGCCCATAGAGTACGAAGCACACAATAAACTTTAGCGATCGTGTTGTTAATATACCCATGTAAGGGTACGGTCAATAACTAGGTCAAGGTTGCCAACGGTGTCAACCTACTCTATGAGCGTTCGCACTAGTTTGACTTCAGGAACCACTGAAACATTCAGTACCCTGCGGTGTATTAGAAGCACTTTTGATTTATTCAAATACACTTGCGATGTCTTCGTTAAGAAAGCTAACGGTTTCCTTAACCTTTTCGCGAGGATAGCTTCAGTTAAGTTGTACATCGTCTGCGTACATTCGAATTGAACAGTATTTAATAACTTAACGTAATTCGTTCACATATATCAAAAAGAGTAGAGGTCTAAGGATCGATCCATGTGGTACTCCACTTTGGACGTTCAGAAAACGGGAGGATTTTACTCCAGCGATTACAAATTGTAACGTTAAGCTTACTATGAATCCTTGCAGACGGAGATTTCTGAAACCGCTCACTTTTTTAAAAGAAACCCTTAAATTTAAGTATTGAATACTTTTTTGTTTGCGTTTTTTTTTCAGAATTAATTTTGAAAAACTTAGGAAATTTATGGTGGCACAGAACGAAGCATCAAATTGATTAAAAATTTATTTTTAAGTCGACATTAAATTATTCAGACACAAACATTATATAGAAATATCTTTCATGTTCGAAACGCGCATAGTGCAAGCAATAAGGGGCTGTCTGTGATCTTAGGCGTGAGGGAGTGATGTCTAGGCAATCTTTTCAAAGAATTTTAAGGCAGTTACACCTTTTTCCATATAAGATTGAATTCGTTTAGAGTTGAAAACAAATGATCCACAAAATCATTATGCTCAGCGTTTTCGGCCCATTTTCACCTCAAGTGTAACGAGAATACAAAAAAAAAACAAAATTGCAGAATATGGGGCATCGAAAATCCAAAAATAATTATAATATAATAAGTGTGGAATAACCTCAGAATGACCATAATTTTTTTCGAAAACAATGAACAGGCTGCGATGAACGTGAATGGCTTTCAATACCGGGCAATGATTGAAATTGCCAAAGGTAGAGAACAATTCAAAATAGTGGTTTCAATAAGATCCCATCAATAGGAGTCACACCTCACGCAGCTCGTCCAAGAATTTTTTAATGATCGGATAATCACGGGTTTTTCTGATTTTTACTGGCCACCTCGTTCGCCTGATAAAACGGCTCTAGATTTTTTTCTTTGAGTCTACCTTAAAATTAATGTAAATGCCAATAAGCCAAGAGCCAAAGAACAGCTAAGGGCCAATATCCGAGAAGAAGTAAGGGCGCTGGGACCTGAAATTCTAAAAAAAAGTCGAAGCAAAAAAGAATTTAAAACACAGTTATCGTTATCAAATTTTTGAAAGTACAGAACAGCTTCTACAGAAATCGTTTTGCATGGTTTGCATTTTGCGCGGTATTTCCAATTGCACATTGCAAAGTGATTACTTTGGTTAGCACGCGTATGACAAATGAATCCACTGATAAGGGTTCTTTTCTTGTAGGTGACGTGGCATGGTCGTGTTACTGAAATGCTATCTGTTATAGGTTGAAGTCGGCGATTTGAATGAATACCCGCAGTGTCAGTACATCAACAACTTCATTCACTTAAATATTATTATGTCCAGAAATCCACACAACTTTTGAGTTCAAAATTTACGACTTAACTTGATTGCCTACCATAATGGCAATCTTCAAGAAGGGAAGATTACTCTCTTGAAACTTGAAAACATCACAGGAGTCGAAGCAATGGAGGCTACTTCTCACCAAGTCTTATTGAAAATTATTTTCCGGGCTGAATTGAGGTAGGGACTAATAGCCCGACCAACGTAGGATAAGCATAACAAGAGACGCTAAAAAATCATGGACACCAGACCCATTTGCCTATTTCAAAGATACTGATCCGCCCACAGCAAGGAAGGTCAACCACACTTCAACTATTACAGACCTATTGATACATCCTCATTTCTACTGAAAACCGTGGAACAATTGATCGAGGAACATATTAGAGAAGTGATTGAATATCAAAAGCCAACCAGGCCCTCACTAATAAAGTCAAGTTCGAAAAATTTTGCGGAAAATAAGTTGGTTGAGGTTCTTTTTCACTTGAGTGATCCAACGAAGATTAGGTCCCCCTTTACTATGTAGTCCCCCTGTTGTATATTTGGAGACTTATCCGCTCTTCAATGGCCTAGTCAGTTGGATTGAATACTTTTCATACACCCTCCATTTTTCTTAAGCCTCGAATAATAGGGTCCGATAACAATTCCCTTGTACTACAGACAATAATTCAAAACTTATAAATAGACTGCTAAATATTGTAGAAAAAGGTAATGAAATTTAAAAGCGGCCTCACTGACGAATTAGTGTCTTTCACATTTTTTACCACTTTGCTTATGCTTGTTGTCGTTGTTAGTTTGAGCTTTTCCTTCGTGTATTGAGCCCTCAAATTTTTGGTCTGCAGAAAATTAAGCGCTTCCTGCAGCTGTACTTCCCATTCGAGGTAGCATCCAAATTGACGCAGATGTTCCCGCGATAAGCGCTTACAAACAGATTTACACACATGCTTACATTAGCGGGTCTCTTAACACGGATCCACACTCAATTCGCTTTCGATTTCTACGAAATCAAAAAGAGTCCACAGAACTCTCAACAAGCAAATTTATCAGACTGTAAAAATCAACTTACATGACACACGACTGACTACCTGTCTTGGGAAACTGTTTGTTTGTTTGTTTTTTTTTCCTATTCGCATTGTCAACTGACAGCGATGACGTGCAACACTAAAGTTCGTACCTAGATTTGTCAATTAATCACTCGTGCATCGGATTCGCTCTAAAAGCTTGACATCCACCTTCTATACACTTTTGTTATTTCCTCGACATCCCCTTCGATAATTTGAACGTGATTCTGACGACATAAATGGAGAACAATGTCACACATTGTTATACGACTAGCTACTGCATAACTAGCTAGCTTGTCTAGCAAACACGCAAGTATGACATGCATGGCGAAACTCCGGGCCCGTCGGGCTTGAAGTGTACAGATGTTATTTAATTTGGTTCCATTGACGACCACTGTTTGGCCCACTTAACCGAAAGACCGTCGAACGGTTCAAGCATCTGGTCAAGTTATAAAACAAGAAGAAATGATCTAACCTGTCAGACTTACCCAAAATGCAGGTGAATGTCGGTCCGACCGTTGATCCGCTTGCAGGTATCTCGGATATTCCGCCAACAATTAGATCGACATCGCGGACATTATCGTAGACCGAACGTAGTTTAATTATTTCCTGGAAAAAGTTTAGGATTTTTATTTCATTTGCTGCCAGCTGGTGTTTGTCAAAAATAAGATAAAAGAATTTGTTTAGCCATAGAATGTCGGCTCAGGTTTCAGTTTCAAGGTTTAGTATTCCGCAAAGTTTGTGGATTGGTGGTACTTACTGCGGGTGCCATGGTTTGATTTAAATCGTCCCAGCTGTTGACTGGACGTCCTTCGCAATGTTCTAAGTAGTTAACGTATCCCTGCAGACCATGGTCGCGACCTCGTTGTATGTCAAATGCCAAGACATTCGGCCGACTGGGCACTCGTGATCTGGTGAACTCTTCGATGAGCTGGAAATTGTAAAAGAAGACATTTAAATTCTTAATCAAATCAAACAGAGTTCATCCCTTGTAGACCACTAGTTAAAAACGTTCATGATATTTCAGGAAACAAGGGCAGTATTTTTAAAACAACGCAATTTTTTTTTAATAATGCATACATGCAGCGCGAACGACAGAAGAAAAGTTGTAGTTCCTTAAAATTCTTGACGCCACGCGTTATTTTTAAGCACAGATGGCCGAGATAAGACTTGCAGTTTATTGCCGTTTCTAAACGGGCCAAGAAGCCATATCATGGCAAGTGTATTCTAAAAAGAATTGCCATTTCCTATGAGTGGTGTCGTGAACAATGTTACATGATTATTCCGGGATAACAGCGACAGCCATAATTTGCAAAAATCTGGAGATCTTAAAGTTGACAAACTGTAGTCCAGGATTTGCTCGAAATGCTGATCGCAAAATACAGTGCCGTTCGAAAAATGTTTTTTTTATCGTTTTTTACACGTTTTTCAATCGTTCAATGAGTGCTAAAATTTTTTCACACGCGGTCACGGGAGCAAAAAGTTGTAAGGGTTATTTGGTTATCCGGCTCATTTTAAGGGATTAAATAAAAGGCTGTATTTGAGCGATTTTGTGTTGTTTTTTATTGCTTCTCAAAAACATTCTCTATGTTTTTAGATACTTTGGGTCTCCTTTTGCTTCTATTACAGCTGCACATCGGCGAGACATTGACTCAGATAGGTTTTTCCATGTGGATACAGGATACGGATTTTTTTTTTTAAGTTTTCAATTGACTCTTGACACTTCTTCGCAACCTTTATTTTCATTACTGACCAGATATTCTCTATTGGATTAAGATCTGGACTGTAAGAAGGCCAACTTAATATATCGACATTATTTTCTTCGAAATAGCGGGCTTTCCAATAGGGACTTGACAACTTAGAATTTAATTTGTGAACGCACCCTTTCGCTAATCATCGAACTGTCATTGTCAATTTATTCCGTAAACTCAACACCTTCATCAAGGTAAAGAACACGAAGGATCAACGTCTGCAAACTATCAAAACTTTCTACCGATTTTCGGAGTCGGTGACCGCAACTTTAAGAGCGTGAACTCTAATTTTCGGTCGTGATTCTCGTCGTAGAACGCTGGCAATAAAAAGTTCAGTGCAAAAATATTTGTCTACATATTCGTTGTGTTATGTTGCCGTGTCAGTGAGACAACGGGTCGGTCGAAGTGTCGAAAATATCGCTGCCGTTCAGGCGTCCGTAGTAAACGATCCAAATCCGTCAATTACACGGCGTTCTCAAGAATTGGACATCGCTCAGGCCATATTATGGTGTATTTTGCGTTAGGATCTTGGTTTACACCAATACAAATGGACCATTTGAAGCGTCGTACGTTCTCCGTTCGGGCTCTTGAGAAGATGCACCAAGATGATGAATTGCTTCCCAAAATTATCTTCAGTGATGAAGCTCATTTTTGGCTTAATGGGCTTGTCAATAAGCGGAATATACGTCAATGGTCGGGTGAAAACCCCCATTTGCTCCATGAATCACAACTTCATCCACAAAAAATAACTGCTTGGTGCGGTTTGAATGCCGGCGGCGTTATTAGGCCATATTTTCTCGTCGACGATAACGATGGTCACGTTACTGTGAATGGCCAGCATTATCGCCCCATGATTAAAGATTATTTTTGGCCCGAATTGGAAGGTATGGACTTGGACGACATGCGGTTTTAACAGGATGGTGCCACAAACCACACAGCACACCTAACAATCGATTTATTGAAGAGTAAGTTTGTTGAGAGTGTTATCTCAAGAAATGGGTCAGTCGATTGGTCGCCTCATTCGTGCGATTTAACGCCTTTCGATTTTTTTTCTTTGGGTCTTCGTTAAGTCATTGGTTTATGCCTACAGGCCGACGACGTTGGAAGAGCTCAGAGCCTTTCGGCCGAAATGTGGGTAGCCGAGTCATCGAAAATTGGGCCCAACGAATCGACCGCTGCAAACGTGCCCGTGGTGGCCTTGTGAACAAAGTTGAGGTCCATTAATAAATGTTTTGATTGTAATTCAAACCGACCAAATATCTTAATTGGTTTGCGTTTTACTTATAAATAAACTTGTCAAGTTCTTATTGGAAAACCCTGTATTTTTTAACGTAAGAAATAAAAAAATTGCAAATTTTATTTTTAGTCAAAAAAGTTCTAGCTTATTTAATCCTTCAAATTAAAAACAAAAAAACAAGTTCGCACTTATAGTTTTGGCAATATGGCAATGAGCATCGTCTTGTTGAAAAATGAATCTGCGTCACCAAAAAACTCCAGCGCTGAGGGTTGAAATTCTTTTTCCAGAACCCATAGGTACACTACAGCAGTTTTGGGGGTCATCCGTGAGATGCATTCAGAGCTCAGTCTTTCTTTGGTTCTCTTCGCGCAAGAATCGAACTAAATACTATCACGAGATAAAACCACCACTTATTCAAAATAACATCGACTCTCACTAATTCAAGACTGAACCCAATGGCCGAAAGCCGAATTTAATATCATCAGCATATCCCGACAGCTAGACAAAGATTATGCTTTCGATATTGACACTTGCTCAAAAACAAGTTTAATTAAATTGCTTGACAGCTCAAATCCGTGCCGCAATAATTCGGAAGTTCTTCGTCCAAGTCCAGACTTGTGTGTTGTGCGACACAACCGGATCAGTTTTCCCGGGATCGCGAATTCGGTCATCGCTTGCTATAGTTCAGTGCGAGTTAAAGTGCCGAGTGATGATCAACTGGAAACTCGTTGGTCATTTCCAGGAGTTGAGTGAAAATTTGGTTTATTGTCGATTTGTCAGGCGGGAAGAAAGACCCTCAGATGTTCACAAAGTACACGGCAAGGCATAGAATCACCTTCAAAGGATCCGTTCGTCAAAGCCAAACATGGAACAATTTTAGGATCAATTTGTTGTCCATCTGTCTGTCACCATCCTTTTTCTCAGGATCGCGAGGAGGTATCAAGTTGAAATTAATGCCCAATACTAAGGATTGCTTGCCCTCTAAGTCAAATAAACAAGCTTCTAAATTGACGAGGATTTTGATTCTCGCAAAGAGAATCAAAACTTACTTCTCGTTGATCAAGAATAATGAAATTCGGGAAGAACAAATGCCTTATAGCACAAATTAAGGGAAAAATTCCAAAGACACAAATTTGTTTTTTTCTTTTTCAAATCGCAAGTCACGCCAAAAAAAAACTTAAATTCAAAATATTAAAAATGTATTGAATATTCCAAACTCACAACGGAATCAAAATGTGAAGGGTACTTCGTATAAAAAAAAGCCGAAAAACTCTTCGACGTTCGAACTGTTTACATGCCTACAAGTTTGTACGGGACCTTTGTTGCGCGAGTCCTGCTCGCACTTGACTTCCGCCCTGACAAAGCTGACACATGCATTTCCCCTATCGGAACGTATCCACCATATTTTTAACTCATACGAATTACGGCACGAAAGTCAATGCTTACACTTCAACACCTGTCGATTTATGAGGGCGGAAAAAAATATGTTTGGGACTTCAAAAATAAGCAGACCATCAAGCAGAGGAACGTTTTTACCATATTCCAGGCAAAGCTTTTAAAGGTACAAATTTTTTATAGAGATTTGAAACCAAGATTTAAAGCCCGTTCTACTCGAAACAACTTTTTTGTAAGTTTCTTCGGAGATTTAACAATTCTTTTAAACAGATTGCTTACATTTTTTCGTATGCTATTCAACACAGCAATGGCTCCGCGGAAACGGAAGTGCAATCATGTATACAGAAAAACAGTCAATTTAATTTTTTGCTTTGCCACACGCTCCGCACTACCTTCATTACAACCATTTAAAGGCGTCTTCTTTTTAGAATATAAAAAAACGGACCTTCTTTTCTATTTTATATATTATATGCTCGCTCTCAAGGGAGCAAAAGGACCAAGAGACGAATTGAAAGAGTGTGAAGTGGTTTAAAGTCGACTCCACTGACTCGGCCACATCGAGAGAATGGACAATAATGCTCCGGCCAAGAGAGTCTTCGAATCCTAGCCACCAGATTCAAGAAGAACGGGAAGACCGAGCTTCCTGTTCAAGGATCCAGCAATCGTGGACACTAATAAGCTTGGTATAACCAACTCAAAGCAGCGTGCTCAGTACCGTCAGGGCTTGAGGACAACACTCTCTCAGCCTTTCATTCTTTCAGGTTCACTGGTCTTTTAAGAAGGAGAAGACGAAGTGGTTTGAAACTCGGGTGAGTTTTTGTTGCAATTGTTGAGAGTTTGATATCGACTTATTTGCATTCGCTCAGTTCACAGTATTTAATTCGATTTAAGCTGATTTTCTAGAAAGTTATGTATTTTGAAGATTGATTCAACTCCCTGCTGTAAATGTTATCCCTTCATAACAGAGCCAAACACATAAACACAAATCTTACATTTTGACGACACAAACTTGGAACTCTAGCCTGACGAGCCGATACAATTATCAATTTAGAAAGTCCACGAACTTGGACAAACTCCGGTAAGAGGGCCTTAAATGTGATCTCAAAGGCAAATGGTGACTGTACCTTATCCAAAAATGAGATACGAGTTCTAGATTTACTCTAAGATTCGAAGGTGGGATCTATGAATTAATCCAATGCGTCTCCACATTGAAAATAAGCCCCGAAAATTCCTCATTTCCCCATGTATCAAACTGATCAACACAAAATAGAATGCAGATTAACTAGTTTGTTACAATAATATTGTTCAAAAATAAATCAAGTTTCCATGGTTAGATTTTACTTTACTGGAGTTATTTCCATAAAATTACAGCAACAATAATCCTTACTCATTTTCGATACACGCAGAGCATGAGTAACAAAAACATTTTCAAAAACTGTCAACACAAATATTGATATGTGATAGTGTCATTGCCTTACTCCAGATTTTTTTTTTCTATCTCTTAAAAAAAAATAATTGCATCCAAATTCATTCAGCCGGTTTTAGATGTTTGAGCAACAAACATCTAGATACTTTCTAATTTATAACACCGGTAGGATTTTTAACTTCTTGCTTTTGGCTTTGTTCTATTTTTAAATTTAAATCTTTTTGTAATATAAATATACTTACACTTCCCGCGTAGGTTGCATCCATTTTCAAGGCTCTCTGATTAAGCATGGAAGCCAGGAACTCGTTAACCTTTCTGGAATTATTCAAACATTCTGACCGGAACATGTGCTCCATAAGATTAAACAACGCTGGTGGCGTTAGTTTGCTATGAAAAACAATAAGATTTGGATTTGTGCAGATGGAAGAATCTACGTGTGTATACAACCTTATGATATCACCTGATGAAACCTCATTATTAAGCGAGGTTGGTAGCCTTTGTAAAATATTTGGCATCATCGAAAAGTAAAACCGTATGGCAGCTACTGCAAACTCATTGGAGATCTCATTGTCGGCATGGTTGTCGTTACTCACAAGTGGCTCAATGTTTATACTTTTAGCGATTCTTTCGCCTAACACAACTGGTAGCCATTCATCAAAAACAATCTTTCTATACAGTTGTATGTTGAGCTTCTTTGCGGCTCTAAATATAGAATCGTCATTCCAGTCGGGCTTTTGTGATTTTATCTCATCGGCGAATCGATTGTGAGACCGCAAGAACAAGGTATACAAAATAATTGAATACGGATTGCTGTTCACTCGTGTATCTCCTAATAAAGATTTAATAGATCAAGTTCTATAAAGTTACGAGTATGTGCATCAACGTACCTGCCATAAAACAAATCTCGGTTGCTTCGGATGCGATTGCACAAAATGAGTTTCGCTTTTCTCCGTCAGCCATTGGCAAGAGTCCTTCGTCGGAGGATTTGAGCTTGCCATCGTGGAAGGTTCTCATGCCACGTTGCGATTTCCTTGTAAAACCGTACACTTGAGATAAGTCGAGGTATCCAGTTGCTTGATTCAACTGCAAAAAAAATACAACAAGAAAGGTAAAATTAATTCTGTAATAAAGACGGTACATAATTATTAAGCGATATTTTCCTGTCTCAAAAAAAGATAGTAAGACGAAGAGCATGGAGATTTCTAGGAATCAATAACCTTGTGTGTCCGATTCAGTCTGGCTTTCACCCAAGCGTCGTCGCAGGAGAACTTAATTTAATACTGCGACATGCATTCAGAAACTTTTCTCGTGAAGTTAAAATAGCACGACTGTTGGCTTGGAGTTGGAGTTAGAGTTGGCGTTGACTATGGCAGAAATTACGCAGCAGATTATCTTTCAGGATTGAAAGGACGAAAGCATGGCCAAGAAATATAATCTCTACTCGTCTATTCTGCAAAACAAATATCCACTGGACGAGGTTCACGAAAAAGGGAAGTCCGAAAAAATTATCAAGCAATCGCGAATGCCAGAAAACTTTGTTTAGTCATCTGGAAGCAGGGTGCTCTGGGAGGAGAGGATACAAATGAAATATCTATGAGCTGTACCAAGAAAACACATCGACTACAGTGGTTCGGATACACTGATTGCATGAACACCAATGGTCCAGCAGAGAATACCAAGCCACTCATCAAAAAACACTTAATTTGTTAAGCGACAGTTTCGTATCGCTTAATACCGCTTAAAAGAGCTACGATTCTGAACACAAATCCTAGCTGAAGAAGCCGAATGAAGTAATGGCAAAAAATACCTGAAGCTCCGAGAACCTATTGAGATAATTAAAACTATGAAATACACAAGTAAATAGCCAAAGTGCTTTCTTGCCCCGGGAGCTCTCGAAGCCTTTCATCTCCATATTTCATTGGACTTGCCTGGACTTGAAATTCGTTGAACACACGGAACGCGTTGGTGATGTTAATAACGCACTGAGCTCCCTTAGCTCGACTCAACTTTCTTAAAACTCACAATGAACCAACTTCTGTCCAGTAAAGAGGAGTTCGTTCATTATAGCAATCCGCTGACTTATGCCTCCTGCAAGACCATCTGACCAGGTTATTGTGAAAAAAAAAATTACCTAGACTTCAACTCCAGCAGCTGCCAGGCCATTACATATTTATGTAAGCGCCTGCCATAACCTCTAGGAGTCTACTTAGTCTACAACGAGCCTGTTCCTTCAGTCTCCTCCCTTCGCGATCTGCGTGTCATCTGCGAAACTGAACTTAATTTTCGCTCCCACATCGATAACATTATAAGTAGAGCTTACTCTGCGCTTGGCTACGTCAAACGTTCGTCCAAGGAATTCTCGAACCCCTATTTCACAAAATCCAAATCACGTTACCCAGCCCCTCCTTGAATACGCTTCCCTAGATAGGTCCCCTTACTACGAAATCCAAATCCAGCGAATCCTTTTGGGCAAACAGATACAATCTTCCGCCTTAAAAACATCGCTCGCAACTTATCAATTTGCAGTCCCTTTAGCAACATCGTGATTTTCCAGATATTCTTTTAATTCACAGCCCCACGCCGCTGCAATTGATATAGATCTCTCACCTTCTTCCGTCACGTTCCTCACGTACCAACTACCACATCAACGAATCTGTGTCAAAAACTTTGCGAAACGCCTACGGCGAACAGAACACTACAACAGAAACACCTTTCAAAAAGCACCAACATCATTCATCCTCATTAGCTAAGTATAGCATTAAGTTTAGTTTTTAGGTGTTACTTAAACAAAAAACTAAGAAAACAAAAACGGAACGCGTTGTAGGCTTTGGTAAGTCGTTTCCCTAAACAATCAAGCATGTTTGAAGCAAAAATAAAGTATCCAATTGAGAGTTGACTCTCAAACGAAGGGTTCCGCGCTTACTAAAAATATGCAACTTTAATTTTTGTTCTTTAATTTAAGATTTCTCACAGTATCGCCCCATACATAGGCAAGAGTAAACGAAGCAAATCAGTTTATTCGGTTTACTCGGCTCGACAATGAGAATACGAACCTCCAGATGGGAAATTTAAAAATTTTAAAATATAAGGTTTTAAAACGATCACACGATTAAAAGATTATTGGATGCAGACTAAATGCAGAAAAGTGGGAATCTATGATTCCGACATTTTTTTTTCTCAAACCTTGTGAAACTTAGTTCGGAATTCGTGGATGAACGTCAAATTGTAGTGGTGCGAAGTGCGAACTCCAATTTTTCGCCCTAACGCGGGTCACATCCGTGTACGTGTTTTGCTATCGCAACTAAAGATAATTATTAGTATGGCCCTTTCTTGAAAATAAATAAATAAATACAAGTGTATCATGTGATTTTGGAGCAACGTGTTCAAGAAATTACTCTAAAATTTGAAAAATCAGAAAAAATATATCTTGACATTGAATATCTTTATGTGCTTTAAATGCGTAAGCAACGCACACAACGCCATTCAATATTTATATTTTCCTTCATTTTGCAACTGTCTGGTTTGAGTGATTTATTGAAATGCCGGTACAATCATAACTCAAACACACATCAAAATCATATGAACAATTTTTTTTTATAATTTATTTTTAGAAAATAGCGTCGCAATTATTGTTTTCGGATTGAGAAAGATGGCGCTAAGAAAGCAAGACACGTATACATGGATGTGACACTTCATTTGATTGGGTAGAAACATTTTGACATTCGTTCATTTGTTACAAATTGCAAAATGTTTTCCGAAATGATTGCATACTTTGAAAAGTTGTTAAGTTTCTCCATGCAACTAATTGTCTACTTTTAGGCGCTAAGTTGAGTTGCGATTCCATGAAACACTTTCTTTGTATGGTGACCCCCATATGTTTTCAACTTTGCTTCATTTTTATAATTTTTTGTTGTAGAGGCAATAGCAGGACACATTCTGTGCGAAGATACAGCTCTGTGGCAGACAGGCGGACTTCGGAGGCTTATTAAAAGGGTTCCTTTTGACCCTTTGGGAACGTAACCCATAAAATTCAAACTTGAAATCACAGAGACGTGCCGAAAACTCAGCATCGGAACAACAATATTAAAACGAGTGGCGACTCTTAATGACAGCCAGGCGGCTATTGAAGCCCTTTACTCCTCTACCACCCCCTTAATTGAACCAATGCAAAGTAATCGTAACGATTTTAAATGATTGATCTCGGTTTCGAAAGATTTTGACATAATCGGCCCGATTCTAAATAATTATTCCCGGGGAATTTGTTCCCTTTTCCACTAACTGCTATTTGAAAAAAAATTCCCGGGGAATTTTTTCCGTTTCTCTTCTCCCCCATTCTAAACAAACTTCTGCGGGAAAAAAGAGGCATTGCAGATTTTAAAAGAGGGAAAAAGATGTTACTGCAATGTCACTTGGTTTTGATGCTGTTGCACACAAAAGAAAAGACTGATAATATAGAGCCGCTTGCAAAAATTGTGATTTCGTCACCAATACAGTTGGATTTTGGCATTGATGTGGTAGTGGAACCTCAAACTAATCAACAACTGACGCCCAAAAATAAATTGGAGTGGTCCAACTCCTATCCGAAGGCAATTGCAAGTCATAGTACAGTTCTGAGGTTTCTGAAGAACTCATTATTCAAAAGGTCACAATTCCTTTTGAATGCCGTCAAAGATCTCGTCGGATACGTGAAAGAGAACACTATTGACCAAAAAGAGTTGTGTGCCGTTTTCAAGGGTTTAGTCGAAGATTTAAAAGGGAACCATCAAAAAATATTTCGTTCCCTCGAAAAAATTTACGGCGTAAAAAAGCAAAGAAAATGAGAAGCTTATAGAAACCAAGCGCCACAACTACATCATTGAAAGTTAGAGAAAACGGGAAGTCGAAGACAAAATTGAAAAATAACGCCAATTTCTAGAAATCGAGGACGCGGAAGCCTTCGGGTGAGAGTCAACTCTCACTTGGCTTATTTTTTCTTATTTTTTAATACTTAGTAAATATTTATTTTTATTTTCCCCTTATTTACAAATTTAAAGACTGTTTCCAACATTGTTGCGAGCTCTCCGCTCAACTGTGGGATATTCTTAACTTACTAAGGAAGTTTGTATGCAGCCGAATTCATTGGCCCTGGCATTTTCAGAATTGTCTAAAAAAATTCTTTGGTAATGAAGGCGGGCTTGAAATGAATGCATATATTGTGCAATGCACAGCACAGCCGACTTCGCTGGACTGCAGTGTAGTTCTCTCGCAACAAAAAGACTTCTCCACCTATTTTTGAGCACTCTATATGAGCGTTCAATAATGTTGCCACAGTGCGAGGGCACCTCATTAAACTTGCTGTCGCTTGATCATACTGCACGTGTCCGATGAGAGGTCAAAAGCCACGGTTCCAATGGATATCCAGCATCTCCTCATATACAAAATGTTAAAGAGTCAACAGCTAAACAGATATTTCGAACACTCAAAATTCACTTTCCGGACTTCAAAGGGAAAAATAGTCTCCGGGGAATTGTGAATGGGGGAATTATATTCTTGGGAAAATCAACTCCAGGGGATTTTCTTTCCCGGAAATATTTAGAATTGGGCTCGACTTATTATGAAAGGTGAAGCCTGCGTGCGAATGGCAATTTCTCCGAACTCCAAAATGAAGAGATTTAACGTTGAAAACAAACGACTGACGAAGACTGCAGGCAAGTGCGTGCAACTGAACTGCAGGCTTTAAAAGCGACGTTGTAACTCTACGTGCTAAGATAAGGAGACTAACATGGGAAAAAATAACACGAGAAGCAAGCATAGAGTTTTCTGGAACAAGGACTCAGTTGATTAGGACATGAAAATCTACATCAACGTTACGGTTCGATGAATCTTAAAATCTGCACCAAAAGAATAGCGCTTTAAAGGAAGATCTAACTTTTGGTGGTGGAAGTGACCTTAACCAATTTGGAGACTAGACCTAGGCCCACCCTGGCCTGTACCGCCATCTAAGTTAGCAAGTAATAGCAACCTTAAAAAACGCTAAAGAAAGTTTTAGTTATAAACTTTTACTTACTTGCTGCGCGGGTCCAAAAGTACATTTATCAAACGACAACGCACTTCGGACATAATTCAAACACGTCTCCTTTCCCAGTTTACTAAAAAGGTTAACTCCAATTAGAGGTGCACAATTCGGGTGCAGATCCCTCGGCGCCTGCGCATAGTTGTCCCCTGAACAGCATTGAATTGGCTCTCCATTGTCTAAATCAAGACTTTGTAAGTAAAAAAAAAAAATTTTAAAGTCAAAATTCGCAAAACTTACGACAGGAAGACGCCACGGGTTTACTGAGATCATGTTCTATGAACTGAGCCCATTGCACCAGGGCTAAATTCTTGTTGTTTGTGTCTTCATTGTTGTTTCCGTCGTCATGGTTAGCAGCACTGCCATGAAGAGCTGAGTTACTGATTTCCCGCGGAGAAGCTAACTTATCGTTCATCTAAAGAAAATCAAAAAATGAATGACGCTGCATGAAGTAAATATTGTTTTTTTTTTTACCATATAGAATCCATCCTTGTAATTGCTTGGCAAGAGTCTTCTGAATACATGATTTCCGTCCTTGCGCGTTGATAACACCGATGAACACTCACCTAAGAGGTCCTTTGGTCTAGAAGGGACTTCTCTGGTCGACAAGAAGTGCGCACAAGTTTCTGGACTAATGCCCTTTTGTATGCATTCTGTATTGTAAATATATAGACTGGCCTTCAGGATTTTCCTTGCCACTTTATTTGTATCTTGGGCCATTTTGTTTGGTAAAGTATCAAGGAGTTGTCTGTGTGATATGCTTCCATTTTGCACAGAAACTCCTTTATTGAATAAGTTCCTCTCCAGGCTTTAAAGGAAAAGGAAACACATTTTATTTTTTTGTGAAATAAATAAGACCCTTAGAATCAACCAACCTTTGAATGCCGTCTATAGAGTTCACACCCATTGCAACTGCAAGTTCATAGTGAGCATCTGGTATCGATCTCAGAGCATTTAAATCCGCTCTTGATATCGGCGTAGGCTCTGAAAAATTATGAAAAAAATCAGTTAAGTTTGATTTATTAAACAACAAAAACTTTAAATTTTTGGTGACACAACCTGTCTTGCATCTTTATATCAATTGATCGTTTGAACTTGCTTGTCCCAGATGATTGGTCATATATAACTTATGTCAAAATTCACGAGGAACTAGATTGATGCGCATTTTGACGCGGTAAATACTGCAGCCTAGATAGTCATGTACTTTCGCAGAATGCAGTACACATACCGATAATTTTCAAAATCAACGATTCTCAAAAATTGAGGGTCATTGGTTTGCAGACAAACATATTATACTGTATTAGAGTGCGAATTAGTATCGAAATATTTTTTAAAAGCTTCAAAATTTCTGTTTTGCTTTCCGGTAAGGCATCTTCATTCAGATTTTGTACGAAGTTTTAGAAAGTTTGCGGTTATTTCGAATTGAAAATATTAAAGTGGAGCTACAGATCATAAGGATCTATGGACGTGGGTTAAGCTTTTGATTGATGGAGCTTAAGGTAACAAATAATCTGTAAAACTAGCCTTATAGAAGAGAAAGTTTCATAGGAAACAATAGCAGCTCACTTTTTGAACAGAATAAAGAGAACATGGACGATAAAAATAAGGTTAGATTAGATTTTTTATAAAAAGAAGAAATAAGCAAAAAAAAGTACAAAGTTCAAATTTATAAACAGGCAACAGTTAAATATTAAACTAATAATTTAATGTTTAAAATTTTATTAATAAATGAAACAAAAAACGGATTTGATTTTATTATTATTATTTATTTAAATAAATATAAATGTACAATACAATAACTTAATTCTACAGTACTAGCAACTATGGCTTTCGGCTGTGGATTTGGTTTTAATGTAAATTCTAGCTAGTTAAATTTCTGGAAGCTTTTGTGCGAAATGCCATTGATTTTTTAGCCTATGCGTCTATTAAGGGATAGTCTTGCGATCTCCCCCTCTCCACACAAGAACAGTTTTGTAGAGCAGTATTAGTAATGCTATTTTACAATTAAATTGTAAATTTTTATTTAGCACGAAGTTGACTCTTTACTTCTTATCTGCTAAACATTACTCCCAAATACCTCATATGGTCTTCAACTCCGATGACTTCACTTTCTATTAATTGTGTGTGAGAGGAAGAAAAGCGGACGGCCATTGCTTTTGATTTGCTTTTTATTGAGTTTTCCTGCAAAAGGCCCATACATTCATCTTGATTCTTTCCCGCTATGTATAGCAAGGCATCATCCGCGAAAAGCATCACCAAATTGTATTCAACAGCATATTTCATTTCATTAATAAACAGCAGGAAAGGCAGCGTACCGAGCATCGACCCCTGCGGCACACCCAAAATGATTTCTTGTGCTGTCGAGTACTTATTATTGTTCGTCATCCTTGCTTAAGCCACCTAAGCTCAATGCCATTTATTCTTTACTTTAGTCACTTTTTTTTATCAAGAACTTCCTATCTTTGGTTTCAGAGGGTCTTTTGAAACCACGAAAAACAACAAAAAATTTCATTCTTTTTCTCCAACTCCAGTTTCCAATATAAGATAATCTAATTAATAGTCGTCTCACATGAATGCTGTCACCTGAATCAAGACTATTCATCGTTTAGTAACCCATTATTCTTCATATACATGTGTATATAACTAGCTGCTTAGTGACTACCCTTTTCAAAATCTATTCTAACGTGGGGAGCATATACTATATATAGTATTGCCCTAAAATCCTCACAATTGTGATCGAAACCTTAAAACCAAATGCCTGCTCCTGTTAAATATAGCGGGGTAGCCTATGTTCTTACGACAATGCCTAATAGGATGGGTAAATAAGCCGCTTTTGTACTTTTTGGGCTGTATGCTTGCGGTAGTTGTCTTGCTGAAAATAATATCCATCGGAAAGACCCAGTTTCATCGCACTCCCTTTTAAATTCTCTCTAAAAATATTGACATAAACGTGTTGGTCCATTGTATTTTCTGTTACGCGACCATTTGAGCTTAACTTAGACTCATCTGAAAAAATAACTTTCCGCCAGAAGTCGGGAGTCAGATTTACATACGCGATGGCAATACACGAGACTTTAAAGATACTTCAACGATAGCTCGTCGTACATTTTCAGGATTAACTTTTTTGTCACAATATTTTTCAAAAGCTTCCACTTATCTTCCTCGCACTTATGAATGGATCTTGGGCTACCAAGTGATTGATTTTTGTCCTATCTCTGGAATTGAGTTTTGATGGACGCCCACGCGGTTTTCAATTATATAGCGCTTGATGATGTTTTGAAATTTTGGAGATAGAAATAATTTTCGAAATTTCGGAGTGCGATTTGTTGTGATTTCGATGAAGATCAATAACTAAACGCCTTTCTTTGACAGTAAGCTTCTTTACTCCCATTTCGAAGACTCTTTTTCATTAAACATTTCACATAAAACTTAACAGATCTTACTTAAACTATAACCTTACACGAACTGCATGGTTTACTATCATAAACATTCGCCCAATAATCTTTTTGACTAGCTTCAATTCGCGCGAGTTACAATATCATTAGATCACCTTACTCTAAGTAATGCAACTTTGCCAGACAGCGTCGTCAGCAACACCAACGACAACAGCATTCCGGTATATGATTCGCTTAAGCAGAAATATCATGCCGGTGCATACCTGTCTGGCGAACGTTGAGACTAGGGAGGGTGTCTGGTATGTTGAACTCCATCCGTCATTTAGTTTTAGATAATTTACTTTAAATAAAAAAATGGAGTCTAAAGACATACCCTAAAGAGGAAAGAAGTGTTTTTTTTTCGTTCGGAATAAAAAACGTAACTCGCGCTCCCAAAGATCAATGTAAATAAGCCCACCTAGGTTTAAGTACGTCCTTGCGAAACGGCAATTTTATCAATGCAATTTCGACATGAAACGAGCGAATTGAAAAATACTTAAAATACTCCTCTTCGAATATATCACAAAAATAAATTGACGTCTTCAGCTGTCCGATATAAATTACCAAACATTTTCTAAAATTGTATTTATTATTACTTATTTGAATATTGTTTCTAAATTTTTCTCCACTCCTGTCCTCTCTTCCTTTTCTTATTTTCTTCTTAATCTCTCTTTTTCTTCTTCTTTTGCTTTTATATTTTTTAAGCTTATTTTTTTTTAAAAAAAACTTTGTTATTAATAAAATGAACAGAAGTGAATTGAAAATAAATAAATAAATAAATGAAACAAAAAGTTGACTTTTGACTTCGGTCGGACTCAATTCGAACAACTTCAAAGCCAGGGAGACTTAGCTGTGGCTTTAAGAGAAGGGAAATCGAAACTATACTCAAGATATGTTTATGCAGCTCATCAGGATCTAGATTGCATTTAGTGCTCATCGTTCCACCAGATTCAGTTACGTTTACTTAGTGTGCTGATATTTTCTGTCGTGAACTTTGAAAAGGATTCATTTTGAAAGATCTTCGATTTTCTGGAAAAAAAAAACTGTAGTTATAACCCGCAGTAGTCCTGAGTGGCTAAACACATAACAACGTGCAGCTAAGGTTCCTTCTTAAGAAGTTTTTCTCAACGAGGCTACTTGAGAACAATCTCTTTGACATATGAATCACTTACTCCAGATTTCTAGCAAGAGCGAACACTTTCCTGTTTTACAATCAGTCATACCATAAATTTAAATTCCCATATCATTCCCATTTACTTAAAAATTCAAAAACAGTTTTTCCCTAAATAGCTGGAATACCTCGATGAGGTGACTAACAAAATAATTGGTCCATCTTCAAAAGGCCAACCACCTCATCGCTGGCAAATGTATTCAAATCTGCCAAAATATAAGTTTTTGTTTTTATTTGCAATTTAAAAAAAAAATTGTAATTGATATTCCACTTCAATCTGGTTTCAAGCAGAGTAAATCTTGAAAGAAAAAAAAACTAATTATGATTCGCTTTAAGAGGTTCCATTGAATCGCCTTAACGCGTAACTAAATAATTGCATCTCAATCACATTTCTTTTGTATTCGATGACAAGTTAAACAAAACTCTGTTGACTCAAATCACATAAGCTCAATGTTGAATGGTGTTTCGAGTTGTTTTCAGAAGAAATCGAATCCAAAAAAAAAAAGCTAGGAATTTGTTTTTCATATTCACTCTTGGTGTAGTTTATCTGAGGTCAGTTTAATTTCAAAATGCCCCCCTCCAGTTGTTCTAGATTATTGGGTACTTGTTTGCATTCTTGACATTCAAGTGGACGTATCTCTGGTGTTGTAAAGTATCAATTGTTTCGAGATTAAGTATACAGTGCAGGCCAAAAGTTTGAGGCACTCCGACCACTGACTTCGTTCATACTTTAATATTGGATTATATATAATATGAGTTGTAAAAGACATGACACAATATTCTGTTTTCTAAACATCATTTATTTATATTAACAACAAAAATCAATCAATGAAGTAGGCGTTGTCTAAAAAGATCTTCCGATTTAGTACAATTAAAAAATTTTTCAACAAACCATTCTGACAACCAAATTTTTAAACATATTTTGGGGATAAATCAACGTCAAGACGTATTAGAGTTAAAATTGTAAACACAAGGATAGGTTGATATTTATAAAAAGAAAATCGATAAAGGAAAAACAGCATCCTAAATTCAGGCCGAGAAAATTAAGCACGAAATAAACCGTTGTCTTTGAAAACAATCAAAAGAAGAGAAGGACATTTTAAGCTGTTTCCGAAGTGACCACAAACACCTTACAGACTAGATGGAAGAAAATTTCAACTGAAGTTTATGAATCCAAGTTCAAAGTATTTCGCAGGAGTAAAAAAAATGTTTACCAGACTGTGGGTTTTGCACATGCATTCGAAATAAAAGTTCAACGTACGCACTGCAAATTTTTACAATAAAAAAAATAATATTACTGTCAAATTTATGTTTCCTTTTATAAAAAGAAAACCGCAATTTTCATCTGAAAATAAATTGATAATCTTCAAAGTTATAATTAAAGCAATTCTTTTGTATGGTAGTCCAGTAATGGTGTTATTGTGCTAAATATTATGTGAAGAGATTATAAGTAACGCAAAACAAATTTATTATTAAAAATGATGTTAAATGTTTCACTTGGCATTATTCCACGGCAGAGTTGCAAAAAATTGCAAATTTTGAATTGAATTCTAAAAGAGTACAGAAACTAATTAACTAACTTAATGCAATCAACTGTTGATGCATATATAACTCACTGTATTTATCTTGTGTTTTGTTAAGAAGTATCGTGTAACACAGATATATATTTTCTACTATTATTATTATTTATGTACATATCCTTATTTGTTAATTTAATTTATTAAATGTAATTATGCTTTTATTTATTTATAATATACTATATATTTATATTAACTTTGTTTTTCCTATCTGTAATACTTAGTATAATACTGTTTTAGCCTTAAAATATTGTTTGACTTATTATTATTTTTTTTTTCTTTTGTTTTTATAATGGGTGGCTTTACTCGTACTTTCCCTCCAGTCTATGACTCATACACCTAATGCTGTCTTTATTATTTCAGTTTAAAGATAAACTATATTATCGTATCTCTGTGTTGTAAATTGTGCGGAACCAGGTCTTTAAAATTGTAATTATTATGAACGAAATAAATATACATATCTAGACATTTTTTTCATCTTTTAAAAATATGCCTTCTTGTTTTTTTCCAATGTTAGAATTTATTTTTCTTTCGAGTGGCCTCAAGCTTCTGGCCTCCAGAGTAAAATATTTTTTTTTTGTTTTTGTAAGAAGACATATCAGTTATTTCTTATTATTTATTTTTTTTGTCTTTGAATTATCTGTTTCAGATGCATACTATTATGACTGAATTGATTTCATTCTTTGAAATGCAGAGTGGCCCAAAAACACTCAACCGATGTTATTCTTTTGTGACGTCTGTGAAAACGGATTTTTAATCGTTGATAAAACTCTAAGAACTGCCAAAGTAAGAAGATTGAAAAGGTTGGGTTGAATCGTCTGATCTTGCCTACCTTCGATATTGATAAATACTTCAAACTATCCATTTTCGCACAAGTTTTGTGGGTGGATGCACCGTCCTGTTAGAACGACACGGCCTCTCGTGCCAATTTATCAATATGCGACAGTAAAAACTAGATGGGCCTCGTTGGTCATAACGAATTTCGAAAATCGCTCACTGTTTTGTTGAGGTCCAGGACAGCGTGAATGTTACTATGAGGCGATCGACATTCAGCATGCCGTAGCTGATGAACTGTCTTAACTTTGTAACATCTCCAACTCTTTCACATGCAATTATGAACAAGTCAACGTTGACGACTCATCCACGATTACTTTAGCCACAGCGATAATATTCTCATCTGAATCGTTTTGACCCGTCTTCTGCCTAGTGTTGTTTCCGTCTCTACCGGCGAGCAGCTAACGCCAATGACGAAATTAATGGTACGTCAAAATCACTGACGAATAATTCCATAAATGAAAGTCACTAGATTTTCGGCCTCTTGAAGACCATATCAAAGCAGGACTGACACTTTTCACCATTTTCAAAAGTAATAGCATCTTCCAATAGGGTGATTCATTTTGGGCCACCTTGAACAATATGAAGCAAAGCATGATCGGGGGTTGTTGAGCTAACTGCAAAGTGGATCGCTGAAATTTCATTGCAAATGAGCAGTAAAGATGTACCTAGAGGCACACTTTGTATAAGTTTTTCACAAATGACTTCAAGTTCTTAATGCTCCTAGACAACAAAATTTTTTTAACCTTCTCATTCTCGTTGATTTTAATGTTAAGACCTGTGCATTCCTTCCATCGGTGTAAATCAGGATGATGTACATTCAGTCGCATTCAATAACGATTTCACTACGCCGAGTTTGGGCTTTGACAGTTCACAACCTACTTATGAACAGTGATTTTAAATCTCTTCGGGAAAATCTAAAACAATCTAGATGTCGAGACTTGGAAGATGAAAACATAATGCCAGTCAACAAAACACAGAATATTCACAGAACTGCAAAGAAATTTAATCGCAAGCTAGGCATGTTACTCACTACAACTAGAACCTTCTCCAAACATATGATGAAAAAAATAGTAAACGTTTTTTTTAAAAGCATCCCTACGAATGGGAATTGAAGTGATCTCATGATGCACTTTGAGCAAACACAGCAAACTTCAAGATGCATATTGACTCTAAAACTTAGTAGAATCTAAAGATAATATCAATATAGCCTTAGCCCTAATCGACAGCACAATGATAACGCATTTATTTCAATTAGATTTCGCTTATCAATTGAAGAGAACAAAACTTTATTGTTTACTTTACCTGATTTAAACTCAAACAATCCACTAACGCAGGTTCCCAAAATGATATTCACCACTAGCACAACACTAAGCCTCATTTTATCACTATACTTAGCCATTTTTTTTTTATCGTTCTCAGACAATTTAATTTAATTTATAAAAAACACTTATTTTAAACCGAACTATTACAAAAATATGGACAGTCTTCCAAAAAACGATTTAGACACTATTTGATCACCGATAACGACAAACGCCCGACAAGCACTGGTCAAGTCAAGTATACTCGTAACCAAGGAGAGAATCTCCAATAAAAACATCTACAAAGTAAATAAATATTCCACGACCAAGTCACGCCAAAGACTCATTCAGCTGAGATTATGAATTGTTGTTGTTCAAATCGGCCGACGGCGGGCGACGCATGAGGTCCGTTGGATTGCCTGACCCAAGCACGACAAATTAGCATTAACGATCAATATGTTCTTCGTACCTTCCTACGTTCTATGGTCTTAAATTCCAGATGCTTGTTTATTGGGTGTGGGTGATCTGCCCTTACTTAAGATCACTCAAAATATATTCAATTCAAAATTTTTTGAAAAAAACCAAAAACAAAGACAAACAATTATGATGATTTGAACATTTGTGTGGCATGAATTTAAATGAGCCTCATGAGCTTTTCTACTTGTTTATCGATCAACTGCAAAATCGTTCCAGCTTTAATTTATGGCTGCTGTGACGTGAAGCGAACGACGTGCCTTGCATTGGTGATAGGGAGGAGCGATGCCAAAACTGATCGCAGATAAGCAAATTTATATTCCAAGTGCGTCCAAGTGCAAAATGAAAGGAGCACAAAAAAAAACATATGTTCGTTTTTGGAATTGTATTTCTTTTTTCTGTGCTCTATTAAGTTTCCAAGAAGCGATTTACAATGTTTTTTTGCGGTTATTTAATGAAAACAACCGATGCAAGCTTATCTTTTCGAATGTCGAAAAAATCTAGACGCAGATTCACCAATTTTTTTCTAACTTAATTTCCACTGCAATTAGCGTTTATATGCGTTGTTGCAGCTTAATTGTAGTCTTAAGTAAACAGACTAGTTGAGTATTCGTAAGTGAATCGATTTGGAAGTACACTACCGTTCAAAAGCCTATAAGGGCCAACGTTCCATAAAAGAAGGGTTGCAAGTTCTTCTGCCGAAAGTTCTCTATAGCCTCTCTAACGCACGCTAGCTCGCTGACCCCAGTCCCAGGAGCCTGAAGGACTACTACCAAGATTCTAAAAAATTTCCGAAAATCCCGTCCTTCAACCATCAACAAGATTAAAGTACGTTGGTGTTGACTACACAGAAAGCAGTACGGCCTTTTATATACATCCAAACATCTCATCAGGCAAGTTATCACCTATGGAATTCTTCTCATATGGTTCACGGCTTCGAAAACGAACACCAATGAACTAGCCACCTTCGAGGTAATAGTTCTACGGATCTGTACTGGACATAATTTCATCAAGACCACGAAGGAACATATCAGCAACCAAAAAAGTTTTCTTGAATAATGCTTGAATAATTGTGGCAGTTCATGATTCAACTGTTCCAGAAGCTTTCGAAGACTACCAAGAAGCATGCGAATCAGCTCGTGAGCAGCATTTCTTATCAGCAACTTACTGCAGGACATCGGTACTAGAACATATGGGCTCTATTCTAATTGGACCTTTTATCCCTTCGATTTAAAAAAAAAAACATTCTATGAAAAACCGGACACCACGAAGGAAAGCAAAATGAATTCACTCGTCGCTTCATCCTGACTTCAAAACCGTGTCTGAAGACTATGTGGTTATACCTTTAATTTAAGGCCAAGTTGAAAAAAGCAGCAACAACATTGGATATCGACTGACTGGTCGAAATTCAGTAATGAACGGATGAGTTAAAATAAAAGAAAACAAAAAAAAGGTTGCCAAGTGAGAGTTGACTCTCGCACGAAGGGTTCCGCGCTTCTTAAAAATATTCAACAATATATTTCTTTAATTAAAGATTACACACAGTATCGCCCATAAATATGCAGGAAAAAGTCAGACAGTTTCCTTGGTTCGATATCGGTTTACTTGTAATTGAAATAAGAACAAGAACTTCCAGATTAAATATTAATATTATGCAAGGAATTCATCTCAAACTGAGAGAAAGTTCATCCGGATTTCCTTGATCTACGTTAAATTGTAGTGGTGCGAACTCCAATTTCGCAACCTAACGCGTGTCACATCCGTGTTCGTATTTTGCTATCGCAACTAAATATAATGATTATTATGGTATTTTCTTGAAAATAAATAATTAAAGACTAGTGTATAATGTGATTTTGGAGCATGTTTAAGTTATTGTTGTCAACTTGTTCAAGAAATATTGAACAAGAAGAAAAATAATGTATCTTAACATTCAATATTCTTGTGTGCTTTAAATGCGTAATCAACACGCACAATGGTGACAGAAATCTTTATTTTGCAACCCTCGGTTTTCAGTGATTTATTGAAATTCTGAGACCATCTTAATTCAAACACACATCAAAGTCAAATGCAATATTTTCCTCAATAATTTACTTTTAGAAAATTACATCGTACTACTGTGTCCACAAAATAAGGTGACATTGTATTTATTTTGAAAATTCTTTATTTATTCTTCCAAATCAATTTCATCCCCTTCAAAGTAATCCCCTCCCGATGCCACTTATGCCAACGGATTGGCCTTCAGTTCCGTCTTCGCTGCGGCTTGAATCTCCTCTATCGTATCAAAACGGTGTCCCCGGAGCGGTCTTTTGAGCTTGTTGAACAGCCAGAAGTCGCACGGCGCCAGATCAGGTGAATACGGTGGTTGCGGAACGATATGGGTTGAGTTTTTGGCGAAATGATCACGAATTACGAGTGCGGTATGGGATGGTGCATTATCGTGGTGTAAAAACCAAGAATTGTCTTTCCACAATTCCGGCCTTTTTCGGCGGAGAGCGTTAAGCAAACGACGCATAACGTTCAAATAATATTCCTTGTTACTGTTTGGCCGGTTGGAAGGAATTCATAAAGCACAACACCACGATAATCGAAGAAAACAGTCAACATGACCTTGATTTTTGAGCGACTTTGGCGCGGTTTTTTTGGTCTCGGCTCTCCTTTGGCACGATATTCGCTCGATTGATCGGTTGTTTCGGGGTCGTAAGCATAGATCCAATTCTCATCGCCAGTTATAATGCGTTTCATGACATCCTGGTAGTCGGAAAGCATTGTTTCACACACTTCAACGCGACGCCTTTTTTCCAAAAAATTCAATGTTTTCGGTACCAGTCGAGATTTGACGCGCTTGAGGCCAAAGCAAAATGGTATTGACTGAGCCTTTCGATAAGCCAACTTCATCAGCAAGGTCTCTAATCATTAATCGATGGTTTTTCAACACCAAATCTTTGATTTGTTGGACGTTAGCTTCATCGGTTGAGGTTGATGGTCGCCCAGAACGCTCTTCGTCTTCGACACGTTCACGGCCGGCTTGGAAATCACTATACCACTTGTAAACATTTTTTTTAAACATAGCCTTATCATCAAAGGCTTTCTGCACCATCCTCAACGTATCCGCAGCAGAAAATTGATTCCGCAAACAAAATTTAATGCAAATTCTTTGCTCAATAAATTTCGTCATCGCAAAAAACGAAAAACTCACTTTTAGCAGCTCACAAAACGACGCGTATCTCAAACACTATGAGTATATTTTGACATGAAATTTCACATGGATGTCACTGACAGTACTACCAACCTAAAAAGAAAGAAAAATTTCCAAATCCTTCGACGCGCGCAGTTTAAATTCATATGTCACCTTATTTTTTGGACACAGTAGTATATTAATTATTGTTTTCGGATTGAGAAAGATGCCGCTAAGAAAGCAAGACACGTATGCATGGATGCGACACTTCGTTTGGTAGAAACATTTTGACATTCGTTCATTTGTTACAAGTTGCAAAATATTTTTTTCCGAAATGATTGCATACTTCAAAAAGTTGTAACGTTGCAACATTGTCTACTATTAGGCGCTAAGTCGAGTTGCAAATTCATGAAACACTTTCTTTGTATGGTGACCCAAATATAATTTTTAAGTTTGCATCATTTTTATAATTTGTTGTTGTAGCGGCAAAAGCAGTACATGTTCTGGGAAAATGTCTCTATATAAGGTTTTAGGAGATACAGATCTGTGACAGACGGACGGACGGAGAGCGGATGCCAAGAAAAAGGGTTCCTTTGGACCCTTTGGGAACGGAACCCTTAAAACAAGTCAACTAGAAAGGAGAGTTCAGGTTCGGTGGTCTTCTGAAGAGATCGTGCTCCTTACCTGCGTTGCCTGTGGATGTGCTGAGAATGTTTCTCTTTCCTTGGTGTTGAAGCCCTCAAATGTACCGATGATATCATTAATAAGACCAACACACCACTTTATCGGATTTGCCCTAGATCCACACTAGTTATTGATCTGAAACATCCGAGGATATATGAATCAAGTAAAACAAAAAGGAAGATATTAAAATATGAAAAAACTTGCCTATCAATCGACCGTAACCCAATAAAGCCGCACAATGATGAGATAGATTTTTGTATGAATTAAAGGTTCAAATTTCGAACCGGCGGGACGTTAGTGCTGTACCTGATAACGTTTTAGACCAAAGATGAATGTTCCGAAAGAAAAAATGAATAGAAAAGGGCAATATGGAATCCAAGAGACCATGGCTACACTCCGAAAGCCTTAACCTGTTTGAGCTAAAAGATTCAAAACACGGGCGATAAATTGGGGAAGCTGTTTAAAAAAAATGGCGCTGCTCCGGAGCTAAGCAGAAAAAAACAGACCGGAGTTTAAAAGGCAACAGGATCAAGCCTCCGTATCAAAAATCGAAATTAAGTAGGCTTCATGTCAGCTGTTAAGAACAACTGTCATTTTATTCTCGAAAAAGGATTATTCAACGAGCTCAGGTTTCCTAAAAATTTTTAGAACCTCTCGATTTGACCCTTATAGCAGCATAAATTTAAAATTGTTGAGGAATACTCGAAATGGGACTTATTGATTATGTTGTTTACGTTCACCTCTGTCATTTCTTTTCCGTATCCTTTTGAAAAACCCAACTTTTTTGCCAATTTTTTTTGCACATATAATCCAAGTAATGTTGCATTTAAAAATCTTTTTCAATAATCATTCCTAAGTATTTAATGCACTTAAATTTCTCGATTCGTTTTCCATTTATTTTGTAAAATTGTATCAATTTCAAAATCTATTTCCATTACTTTAGTCTTTCGCCCGTTTAATTTGAGTTTGTTCATTTTCAACTAAAAAAGGAGCGATTTGATGTCTTGTAAAAGTTTTATTTTGCATTCCTCTCAATCCTCTCCTTCAGCGTGTAAAAGTGTATCATGAGCATAAAGTGTTATTGTACACAATTTTATTATAGCTGGCATGTCATTTGTATATATTAAAATAAAAGTGCTCCTAGTATCGATCCTTGCGGTACGCTGCATCGGAACACTGCATCCTAATTGTCAGAAAGGATGAAAACAAATTCAGCTTCTTGTCATGTCCACCATACTCATACATTTTTAAATAATATTTAGCAGTCGATGGTTTCAAAAACTCGCTTGAAATCCAAATACAGTGCTTTTATTTTTTTTAATGCCCCCATCTCTCCATTGGTTTCTCACGTGATTCATTGCTGTTTCGCTAGAATGTTCTTTTCTACACCCAGATTGGTAAGCTGAGAGAATATTGTTTTTTCAATTTGCTCCATAAGCTGCGTTTTGACAACTATCTCCAGTTTCTTTTCCACTGTTGACAGGAACTCAACCATCATTTACAACACAAATGAATGGACTGCAGCATAACAAAACCTGTAGATATATAACTGAATGGGCCTTAAATCTACCTAGCTCTTCAGGAGTCAAATATAAATAACATAAATATGATAGATAAATTTTTAATTTAGTCCAATCAACTTGTTGAACAACAATAGAGCCGTAAGCTTTTGCAAGATCTTATGTAGTCACACTTAATGTGAACGTGCGCGTTTGATCGTAAATATCGTAAGCCCGACCTCAACCTCGGCATTGTGTTTCTACTTTAGTCCACCACTGTAAATGACAGAAAATGTTGGAAATTAACAAGTTCTCCACCAGGACCATTACTGTCCGCTTGTTTTAGCAAAAACTAAGTTTAATATAAATAACCAGTAGGCTTCTGTTACACTTGAACTAAGTGTGAATTGTGTCTCTGTTCTACTGAACGCTCAATGGACACATGTCAGCAAAATGACAGCTTCACTAATGACAGCCGCATATTGACGTTTTAAATCGTTTGTGTTGCTTGTTTTTCTGCTTTCCGAGTGAAAATAATATTTTTCTAAAATCGCCTAATTATACGGATTTAAAATATTGGTTTTTGAAAAATGCCTACTTTGGACACAGAACTACCCGTAAAGCCAAGCGAGGAGATTGAACAGAGCACAAAAACTCTTTCGGGGCCCATTATAGGAATTATCTATCCTCCGCCTGAGGTTAGAAGTATCCTTTTTACACAAGAACGCATATTTTTGTCTTCCCTTTTAATTAGGATTTTCAAAGATTATTTTCCTAAACATATTTTGAAAAAAAGATATCGTTGATAAAACTGCAAGTTTTGTCGCTAGAAATGGACCGGAATTCGAGGCGAGAATTCGTCAAAATGAACTGGGAAATCCCAAGTTTAATTTCTTAAGTCCTGGAGATCCATACCATGCGTACTATCGGCATAAAGTTAACGAGTTCAGAGAAGGGAAAGGTATAAGTTGAAAATACATTTTGATAAGTTCACATAAATTTCGTCCTTAACAGATGCGGCTGGACAAGCTTCGATTCCCGGAATTAAACAATTGTCTGTGACCAGTGCGGCACAACAAAAGCAGCAAGAACTACTGAAGCAGGTAGCTGAACAACAGTTTATTCCAAAGGAGCCACCAGCAGAGTTCGAATTCATTGCCGATCCACCATCGATTTCTGCCCTGGATTTGTAAGTAGCCGTGTAAGGAAAAAGCATATTTTGAAAATTTCTTGTTTTCGTTTTTGCAGGGACATTGTCAAGCTGACAGCTCAATTTGTGGCAAGAAATGGAAGACAGTTTCTGACAAATCTGATGAACCGTGAACAGAGGAACTACCAATTTGATTTCCTGCGTCCACAACATTCGCTGTTTCAATATTTCACCAAACTGCTCGAGCAATATACGAAAATTTTGATCCCGCCAAAAGATCTTATGACGAAGTTAAAGACCGAAAGTACGAACAGCCGTGCGAGCATGAATCTGGTGCTAGATCAGGTGAAGTATCGAGCCAATTGGCAAAGACATCAAGAAATTCAAAGACGCCGCGAAGAGGAGAAAATCGAAAAAGAAAGAGGTAAGTTAAGAATATAGTGAAGAGTGTGCTCTTTACACATTTAAAACTCTCTCTTTAGTTGCGTATGCTCAAATCGACTGGCATGATTTCGTCGTCGTCGAAACAGTAGATTACCAACCTTTCGAAACGGGCAACTTTCCGCCACCAACAACTCCCGAAGAAGTTGGTGCTCGCGTTCTTATGGAAGAGCGCATGATGGAGGACGACGGTGACATTGAAATGCAAATAGAGTCGGACGACGATGATAGTCGCGAAATACCTCCGGCTGTAAAACTCTCGCTAATGGAGAACCGCACTGGAATCCATCACAAGGCATCAGCTTCGTCGTTCATGCAATCAAAGAAGGACAATACACAAGTTCAAGACATGGACGAAGCATCGAGTGATGAGGATACACCAACAATCACTAAAATGCAGCCAACCGTTGCTCCAATGCTGCCACCGACTCACGATAAAGTCGTTGTCAAGAAATATGACCCGAAGCAGACGCAAAAGCCAGTCAAGCCGGCTGCAACAGACGAGTTTCTCATTTCTCCCATCACCGGCGAACGAATTCCAGCGTCCAAGGTGGCTGAGCATATGCGCATTGGCTTGCTCGATCCACGCTGGGTAGAACAACGTGACAAGCACACAGTTGACAAAATCAATCAGGATACTGTGTTCGCAGCTGGCACAGCTATCGAAGCCAGTTTGAAGCAATTGGCAGAGAGACGTACCGATATTTTCGGTGTTGGTGATGAAGAAACTGTTATTGGTAAGAAGTTGGGCGAAGAGGAGACAAAGAAGGACGATCGCGTGACTTGGGACGGCCATACATCAAGTGTTGAAGCAGCCACCCGAGCCGCCAGAGCTAACATCACTCTTGAGGACCAAATTCATCAAATACATAAGGTAAAGCATGTTTTTTAAATCATCCACGATCTAAATGTACTCTCTTGTTGTGTAGGTTAAGGGCCTCCTTCCCGACGAGGAAAAGGAGAAAATTGGACCCAAACCAGCTGCCAATAAATCCATTCTGTCGGCGCCACCCCAGCCATCAACACACAGTCAAGGTTCAAACTCACAATCGAAATCTATTTCAGGAGCACCATTAAATGTTCAATCTGGAATACAACAAATTCCTCCACCCGTTCCTGTTATGATGATGCAAATGCGCCCACCACCAATGATGCGTAAGGTTTTTCTCCCTCACATGTGGTTCAATGTTATTATTTGTTGATTTCCTCGACAGCTCCATTTCAAGTTGGCTACATGCCGTCAATGCCTGGAGGTCCACAAATCTCTCCGGCTCCGCCGGTAATGGATCAAAACAGCATGATGATGCCAATGCCCATTCCTGTTGAAGAGGAGCCACCGAATAAGAAACTTCGCTCCGAAGATCATCTTATTCCCGAGGCACAATTCATTTCAATGCACAAGGTACTCTCTTTGACTTTTTCAAATTCGCTCATAGTTAACGTTTTTGTTTCGTTTAAAAGAGTCCCATAACGATTCAAATACAAGTTCCAAATTTGGCTGACAAGTCTGAATGGAAACTTAATGGACAGACTATTGCAGTTTCTCTTTCATTGACGGATACTGTCTCGAGTTTGAAGACGAAAATTCAAGATGAAACCGGCATGCCGCCCGCTAAACAAAAAATATCATACGAGGTAGAATTCAAACGAAAAGGGGGGCTTAAAAATTCAATTTATATTTTTTTTTTCTCCAGGGGATGTTCTTCAAAGATAGCAACACTATGGCTTTCTATAATTTGCTAAACGGAACAACTATTTACTTGCAAATCAAGGAACGTGGTGGACGTAAAAAGTAAAAAACAAGAATTCATTGAAAAATCATTTTACTTGTAGTTTATAAAGTGTTTGCGAATGAAAAATACAACAACTTTACAACGGTATAAAGTCGTTCTTATAAAACTTTGAGGAAATTCAACTTAATAGCTTTCAAAAGTTCATTCGTGGAAATCATTTTTTAAGAATCAAAATAAAACCTTCCAAGGGTTCATTCTCTTAGTCTTATTAGTCTTTCTTTCTTACAAAAAAAAACTTGAGAAGATCATTGTTTATAACCAAAGGGTGCAAATAAGCCACTGCTATATCTCCGAATCTCAGCATGCATGCATAAAAGGCGCATCAGTTGAAACCGCCCTGCACTCCCTTTTTTCTCCACAGAGCTATCACTCACACACAAAGAGTACAGTCTTCTTAAATAGGGTGCCTTAAACTACATCCGATCTTGAAGTCAATCCACAAATAATAAACTTCATTGGCCAACTGCTCAAGAAAAGATAACTTCACCTCCAACTTCGAGACCTATATCTCACACCGTGAGGAGTGGGATGCTGTTCTCCCGATGCCAGAAGGCAAGGGACGATATTTACGAATGGGTCAAAACTCTCCTTCTGCATTCCAGATCACTGCAGTGTTTTTCAATCTGATTTACCAGGCGGCAAAGTGGCTGCTTTTCTTTTCATTTCTGCAGAAGAAATTCATTTTTACCAACAGCCAAGCTGCCATTCGATATCTCGTTGGTGTTAACACTTCATCTCAGCTTGTAAACCAATGCCGGGTATCCCTTAACGAGATAGCGGATTATTCCACAGTTCAATTGTACTGAGTGCCAGGACAAAGGGACGTTCATGGAAACTGCAAAGCGGATGAACTTGCCCGTGCAAGTACAATGTACCCCGCGCAAGCGGCTCCAAAATATTTCGATATCCCCTTAGCCACGGTCGAACTAAACATCAAATGAACCAACTTGCAACATAACCAGACAATCTTGGCCCCTCTTTAATTGGGGAAACTACTAAACTTGAGTCCTCACGGGGCACTGTCTTCTTGGCAGACAAGCAGAAAGGCTAGGCGTACAGTCAAATGACTTTTTATTAATGTATACGTTTTTTAGATTGTAAGAAAAGTGTGGAGTAAATACATGAAATACAATTCGTTTTTTCATCAAAATAATTTAAAATCAAAGAGAATGCGCAAGAAAGTGTGTATGTTTGCATCCATTAGAAGGCCGTCCGTCCAGTAGGCTAGGATATCTTCTTCCACAGGTCAACCACTAGAAGCAGGATGAGGAAACGGACTGTGTCCGCCAAAGCGCCAATAGCTAGGTCAAGTCGGAACCCGGTCGGTCAGCAAGAAGCCCTGAACACCTTTTTCTGCTTTCTCTTTATACCTTTCTATCACTTTTTTTCTTTCTCGCTTTCTTTGCTGATAGGCAGGGGATATTAGGAATGGATAACAAGGACTACCCCGTTCGACAAGCTTAGCCAAGCAATCACAAGCGTTCCGCCGTCCTCCTAACCCATATCGAAGATGCCTCCGTAGTCGTCCATAAAACTACAATGACACTATTAGATAATTAAAGGACGTTCCACATGGTTTTCCACGGCTTTTTCAACAGTCTTTTCAACAATAGGAGCCATTCTAGTGAGCCTTTAAGTATCAAACTGTATTGTATTACATTCTTTTGGTATGGGAATAGCTACCGATTCTTTAAAGTTTTTTTGGGCACACTCCTGTATTTAATATCAACGGGCAAGTTATATCAAAATAGTCTTTAATTACTTCAACGCCGCTTGAAGTCTCTTTTTTTGTTTATTGATTTGCAATCCAGCCAAAGATCATTCAAAGATTTGCTTTTAAAGTTAAAAGTTGTTAATAACTCTGTCTCTTAAAGTCCTTGAATAAATCAAGCAACTTATATTATTAATGCTTTCAATTATATGAATTAAACTAATACGCTCTTTTTAACTTATTGCTTATTAATTAATTAGTTTTGTTCTGGAATCGCACTTTCTTTATTTCTTTTTTTTTGTTTTTTCAATACAAGTGTTTAAGAGACTTTCCACATTTCTTTTTGACTAGAAGTTATTTATTTTCTTACACGTGGAATTTTTCTTACTTTAATTAATATCAAATATTTTTTTATATTCAAACACGTCTTGTCAACCACTGATTTTCGATTAATCAGCAATCTACCATTCTTGTTGAAGGTTTTAGAAACATATTTCCAAAGAATTGATGGATCTGATGATGCTGCCTGGTGAAATAGGAAGCATGATAGAAACATTTTGTTTGATGATAAATGCTTAATCATGTTAACTTTGGTAGCTAGAAGTCTTTGGTGGTACAACAATTAAAGAACTAGTACCCTCTCATTGCTGTGAAAAGACTTCCAGCAGAATCAATTGTTCCTTAACGTATTTTTGATTTTATAAGCCGCGTTTTTATAATAGTTGCAATGTTACAAAAACACATATCTGCACTGTTGCATGATAAACATTGTGTATATATTTACTCAAATATAATTATTTTTACATAACAAATATAGAATCAAAGGCGAAATGCAATACCCTAGTGTAAATTTAAAAATAAACATTTTAGTCAACGCTGCCAACAGAAAAGAAAACACGAGATTCAACATGTGCAAATGTTTCTTTCCTGCTGGGGAATAATTTCTTGTTGGTTTTTGTTTTTTTTTTTTTGTTTTCATTTGTTTGTAATCACAGTTCCTTCAGTTTCAAAAAAAAATTGCACTTTAAAATTCTTACAAGAAGCTAAAAACTACCAAATATCAAAAGATTGCGAGTTGTTAACTTGAAACTTAATCTAAAAATGGGAATCCCTTTACATAATCATAACCAATTTCGTTGCAGGAGGAATGTCGTTACGCTTATAGGATAATGATATGTTTACTTCTTACTGCTCTCTAGAATGTGGGCCATTTCTCGGTACCTGGCCAACATGGGTGTGTACACCTCTTCGCTGTCTTTGCTGGGATCGCAGACTCTCTCCAAATGATTTGGTATAAATTGTACGATGTAGTCGTGATAGTGTTCTGGTTTCAATTGTTCGGTTGATTGGTCGTTCTTGAACTCCTCCAAATAGAGGGAATACTTTGCTCGATATGCTGCTCCGAGAACTGCAGCTTCACTGTCTTTCTATATTGTGTCGAGAAATAATTGCTAGAAGCAATCAGTTCAAATTGGCACGCAAATGAGTCATACCTGAATATATACGGGAGCATTGAATACGTCCGATATAACCTGCAGAATAGATTTGTTGACTGAAGCTCCACCGGTGGCTATTATTTTAGTATCTTTTCCTGCAAGCAAGAGCGCATTAGAACGAAAAAGGAGCGTTTTATAATTCTACATACCAAAATGGAAGCCCATGTCGGAAGCTATTGCTCGACGATGCAACATCTGACCTTCGATTAAGGCCCGGATTTCAGTCTGTGGCGATGCAAATCTGTAATTGAAATCATTATTTCTCTTATACTGAAATTATGCTACAATTAATCGTACTTTGCGACTCCCTGTGCAGCATCTATACATCCAGCCGAGTGTGCTTTGTTCCATCTGAGGATACCCTTGGCATGTGGTATTATTTCTAGGGAATGAAAGTGCAGTGCCATATTCCCAAAATTTCCCCTCGGTGTTGACTCCAACAACTCGGTAAAGTTGTCCCAATTGTCATTTGCCTCAACACGCTTCGTTATGTCTCTAACCAGAGATCCATTTCGGAAACTAACGCAGAGCTAGACAATTTGATGATCAAAAAATGTATTTTTTCCGCTTACCACAACAGGCCCATGAACTCGTTCACAAGTGTGGGGTGGCAGAGAACATGTCCCTCTTCCAATTTCGTTGGTTCGTCCAATCCCATCATCACAGTATCGCTGGTTCCCAAAGACATGACAAGCCAATCTTTTTCCACCAACATCCCGCTCAACGCCGACGGGTTATCACCCGTAAAGGCAGAAATTTTACATTCTGGCAGAAAACCGAAACGCTGAACGAAAAATTGTGCCACATTACCCAATATCGAACAAGTCTTCACTGGTTCACCAAGACGCTCTTCTAGATCCGGTGCACAAGCATTCAAGCACGCAGCTGACCATTTCTTTTCGTTTATATCGAACAAATTCATTCCCGAGGCATCAGCATAGTCGATGGCTGCGACTTCACCGAGGAAGATTGACGCCAGGAAACTACTCACCAACGAGATTCGTTTAGTGTCCTCATATGCGTGTGTCCTCGTTTGGTAGACTTTACGAATTTGTGGCCCTGTAAACCGGGGATAACATTTGGATCCGGTTATTGTGACCATTTCATTTCGACCACCAATTGCTACTTCCATTTCCATGCATTGGTTTTGTGTGGAGCCATCCATCCAGATTGGTGTGCGTGTTAGAGCAAAGGCAGAATCGTCGATTTGCACATGAAGAAATTTGTCAGGATCAAGACTTTTAAGTGATTGCAGTCCTCGACGCGACCAATACAGAGATCCATGTTGCTAGAAGCAAATGAACGAATGAATGACAAATTGTTGGGTGGGCAAATAATCGCTAGACAAACTTGTGCTGATCCTCCGAGTGCAACGACAGTGCTAAAGTCTGCACCTTGCACTACCAAGCGATCCATAACAATGTCGATCGCCTTCACCCACATTGCCGGTTGAACGTAGTATCTTGAAAAAGTAACCAAGATATTAGTTTTGATTGCAAAACAAAGAGACACTCACTTACTCATCTTTGTTTGATCCAGAGTTGACTCCGCCTGTTGTTCGAAACTCTGGCAGGTCCGTGTCGAATTTCACTTCAGCCGTAGCAAGAACTTTTAAGTCTTCCGAGAGCTGAACCGCTTTCAACTAGTAAAAATAATAAAGAAGTTTTATTTAATTTAAAACAGTAAAAAGACAAATTCCAAATGCATTAGAAAAGGAGAAAACACTTTCGAGTTCGCAGTTCACTTTTTATTTCGCACAGCGCCCACTTTGAAAATAAGAACTAAATAAGCGTCAACTAATTTATCGCTAAAGCTACACGAATCGTTTTCATATGAATTACTTTAAGCTTATGGAAAAGGAGTTTAATCTTCACTTGTCAGCGTACCTTTCATTATTCAAACATTAATCAGCAATTAGCAAATAACTCGCAGACGAAAAAAAAGTTATTTAATAATGGTTCATTGTTTCCCTTCAGAGACTGTAGCTAGAAGAGTACAAGGGCACCTAATAGAATTTCCTCTTCAAAAAATGAGCTTATGTTCCACCACACTGGACTTTTTTCAGTCTTGTACTTTCTATCTGTTACAACGAATTTCTTCTCGCGTATCATAGATACGATTATCACTGTAAGATGATGGGGAAACTCATATCAGATTAGTTTGTAAATAAGCCCGTCAATCCAAACCGTGTCAAAGGCTTTCTCGATATCCACTAGACAGGCACCAGGTTCCAGTTTATATCAGATACTAGTTTTGTAACAGCGTGCACTGCCGAGTGATTTCTTTTAAATCCTAATTGATTTCGAGGTATTATCTCCTTTGTTTCACACGCGAACAATATTGATTTGGTAACAACTACGTGAAAAACCTTCCCAATATTAGGCAGGAGACTAATTGGCCTATAGTTCGAAGGATCTGAAGGATATTTATTTTTTTTACAATTAGCAAATTATTAAAAATCACGCAGTATTGCCGAGTGTTGTGTAGTAGTTGTTTGTCTGTTCCGTCGTTAGTTCGTCTGCTTTCATATCTTCAGAAAATCGGAGAAGAGGGTCAGGTTGTAAGTTAAACCGTGATAATTCCTCTGCTAATTCGACAGATTTTCGACTTGGGTGTTCTGTGGCGTGGATCGACTCAAAATGGGAACCAATAAGATTGAATTTAGTCATTCCCCCATCGATCGGTTTTCCACAATTGGACAGTGGTTGTGATCAATTCCAGCTTTATGAATAAGTTGGGATGCCAACGGAATTTTCAATTTCGGAATATTGATAACATTACGAGGCTTAAAAATCTAGTTTTATCTGAGGAAACATATTTCTCGAGTCAGACTTCATCCGTTTTATCTGAGTTAAAAGAAAGCTTTTGTGTGTCTGTAATGTCATAATGTCACGGTTTATATAGCATTCCAAACTATTTTTGCTCTTTATTTTTTGTACAGCGGACTCCATTGTTTTCTGAACTACGGCATTAATTTTCTCGATAGCAGATTCATACTCTACATTTGTGAGGTTCCTGTTGTTAGGTAACATCAGTCGATGCGCGTTGAGACCTATATTTTCTCGATCTTTAGTTAGCTGCCTCCAGTTTCGCACGCGTAGTTGGTTGAGGTCCCTTTCTACTTGCGTGCGCTACCTGAGTCGCGGTCTTCCCCTGCTGTGCAGTCCCTTAGGGATGGATTTGAAGATTTTGCGGGCCGGAGCATTGGTTTCCATCCGCTCTACATGACCTAGCCATCTAAAATGTTGGATATAATCTTGTTATATTATAACCGATAATAACACTAGCACTGAGATCAAACGAAGAACAACTCTTGCTTATCGCTGTTTCTTTGGGCTAAGAAAGCATTTGAGAAAGTCATTAAAAATATGTGTTTTTGAGAAGGCACATTGTGCGCACACCTATAAGAAGCACTGCGTGATATTCTGCTCCAAAAGTGTACACAAGTCTGTTTATTTCAAGTGCGGTTTGCAGAATTAAAAATAAAGTAGAAAAACAAGAGGAAACATCCAAGACGAATATAGAATTGTTCGGTGGCATTGAATATCCAAATTTATGAAAAAGGCGAATTCACTTAGAAAAAAAAATAGATACATTTCAAATGAGTATTTTCAAAAGCAGTTCAGCGGCCACATAAAGTCAAATGCGTACAAATGAGATGACACATATTTCCATAAATATTGTAAAAACGTTTTTCCTAAAACCTCCTTTTATGGTATCCTCTTCTTCCCACACTCAATTTGAATTCCCCACTCATTTTATGTTCTTCTATAAAACCATAGTAGAAATGGAAAATAGAAACGTGCCCGTGAAGGCGACGTGTTTTAAATTTAATTAATTTAATTGACCCAGAAAGAAATTCACCGCAAAAAGATAACGAAAAAGAAATATGTTAAAAAACAAGGAGCACTTCATTTCCCTATGCGAGCGAGCATTTGGATGACGTGAGTTAGTCGCACCTTGTTCGTAACGATTAAACAAAATATAGCGGCTGCACCCCAAATTTGATGGATCCCCTGGGGGAGAACCAGCGGAACGCAAAGTATTTTCATTCAAATGACAAGGGTGTTATCATGTTTACTACCCTTGTCATCTTTTTCGCTTTGCAAAACTACTCAATACGCAAGCAGCGAAACGAAGGGTCATCAAAAATGATAAGACACGAAAAGCAACAAAAAGTTTAAACTGAATTTTATGGCGCAAATAAAGCTAGATAATTCCAGTTGAGTGAAGAGTCATCTGATAGATAATGAGAACTTCGACTGCAAGCAAACTTTAAAACGTCCTACAGATGCTCGAATGACCGGTAAGCCAACACCTATTCCAAGTCATGCATAATTAAGGCTCAGATTCTGCGTGAGATGAAATGCATGAAAGAAAGCCAACCGTTGTAACCACGGCGCTGGGAATTGTTACATGGAAATGAGTTCAATTTCAATTGCTAATTTTTTACCAACTATGGTCGGTTGGTTGCTTTTTCCTCCTCTGTTGGAGATAGATTTTTCTTTTAGGTAGTTTAGATACCTAAACTTAATTCAAAGTATTGCAAAACTTATGGGAAAACTTATTTAAAAAGGTGATGAAAGTTGAGCGTGCATCACAATAAAACCTGATGACAACATTTGAGACGTTTTTTTTTTTGTGTTATGACAAAAACGAATTGGAACTCACCTTTTGGGTGCTCAAGTCGAAGCCAAGGTATGTGCCCTCTATTTGGGGAGTCATCTTTGGTGTTTTAAGTACGTATGATCTGCAACCACGACGGAAATAGTCCGAAATACGAACTGATTGCTTAATCTAATGCGACTAAGCAATTATAAGTACAAGTACGCCTTTAGAGAGGCGCCGCGGACCACCTTCCACGGCTGCGGTGAGGAATGAATGAAAACCGAATTCACACAAGACGCAACACACAACTCTTTTGGACTGGTTTGAAAGAGTGGCGCAGAGCAGAGTTGAAGGAACTACGGGCGACCAACCAATGCGGTTGTCAAAAAACGTCAACAATTTGAAAATTCATTCGAAGACGAAAAACCGGACTTCATACGAATGACAGTAGTTATAATGGGTAATTTTACCTTTCAATTTGGGACATTTTGCAAAGAATTTTTTTTGTGTTTGAGAAAATTCCCTTAAGTGAAGCGCTACATTTTGGAATGATTTTTTTTATGGCTCTAGTGTGGTCTGTCAAGTTTTTTTTTCGCATGAAAGAGTTGGATTTCTTCTGATACAAGTTTGGATAGTATGCCATCAGAAGAAGTTATTGCCATTGTGCAGAGCAGTGTTGAGGACAATCCAAATGAGTCGGTTTGCCATCGTGCACAGCAGTTTGAAGCTATGCCCATGCACTTTGTGGAAGATTTTACGGAACGATCTTGGCTTAAAAGTTTATAAGCTGCAGCTAGTGTGAGAGTTGTAATAGCCATGACAAAACCCTTAGTCTTCTTAATTACCGGCTGATTTGTGACATAAACAAGAATTGACTAGATAAGAAAAGCATTGTGATAGGCCAAGTTTTCTTAATAAAAGCTACATAGAAGCATCAAGGCCTTACCACTCGAGTTGGATTCTAAAACTGCGCTATTTGTGTTGATGAAACAGTGCGAGGCTTAACCTGGACTCAAGAGAAGAAACGTTCGTAGACCAATACACGGTATACTTTCTTCCAGCGCTGGTAGGTCCAGAGACCTTTTTTCATTGGTAATAATATCACGCTGCGATTCATTCAGTAACGCAGTATTCATAAGATACATTCACATTATCCCGTGTAACCGCATATCAACCAACCCATTCGTTTTCAACAGAGGATTAGGATCACATGCACGGACTAAAATAAGCTGATCTCTCGTTTAATCGGTCGGATATGCCTGTAGTAGCAGAAAACGCTGATCCATCTTGCAAAATAGATCGACAACTTGTGTCCAAAACAAGAAGCAACAAACCATGCCCTCGTAGATATCGTCCTTCAATCGTTTTGGACAACCGAAGAAGCATTCGGCATTATCTGACAAAGATAATAAAATCGAAGAACACTTTTTAAAAACACTTCGTCGTGAGATCAACGGACGACCTTCTTCCGAAACTCCAACAACCTTCGCTTATATAGTATCTGGGGCTCATTCAAAAAGAGGTGTCAAATTTATTGCCATTTTTAAGTTATTAACATTCAACTATTACGAAGAATGAATAGGTAGCCACACAAGGCGGAGTCGTACTTTTTTCCTTAAAGCTTATTACGTGTCGTTGTTTACGTGGTGCAAACGCACCTGTTGTTTGCCACACTAATCCGGTCTTCTCTAACGCAGTCTCATAAAACCCAAATCATAACGTTGTCGACTGTTATCCTCTAGCATGGTGTTCTTCTTCAGTCTTGGCTCATTCGAGGTACTCCATTCACCTGCGTGTTGCGTCCACGTCCGGTCTCCTGTTCATACACGTTCGATTAATATTGAGTCGGATTTAACCGATAAAATGACATCTTTCGCGATTTCAATACGGTCCCTGTTTTGTATGAAATTCAAGTCTTTCACGTCTGAGGCTCCAAATACTTTCCGAAAATATCTTGAATGAATTCGTACATAAAATTAAAGTCAACTTGCAGGTTTCATGGAATTTGTCAAAGTTTTTGAGATTTTCGGTATCGAAAGATCTCAAGGGCTAAAGATGTTGAAAGATGTTGTAATGATTTGAATTTGAATAGTTTGATTCCGATTGCAAAATAGATGTTTACCAATCGATATCAATTTATTTGAGTTCACTCAATTCGCAGTATTTTATTTGGCGTAAGTTGTTATATTGACATGTGCAGTTTTTGTGATTTTCTAGGATCATATACAACGGAGGGAATGGCATCACCTTAACAAATTTTTCTTTTGACGAAACGTTCTTGGAGCTCCGCCATGACAAGCCGACTTAGTACTACAGCACGACCACTCACTTTATAAGGCTACTATACTTCACTGGTGGATTATCGTTGGTCGTTATATGCATCGTTGGTTCGATGAATGACCCGAAAGCTTAATTCAGCTTGTTCCTCATTTTGACTTGTGAACTGGCCTACACGATCCCATGATCTCACACCTTTAGATAACTTTGGGTGTATGTGAAATCAGTCACAAGTCGATAAACCAGAGACTTTGAACGATTTGGAAGTCAACATTGGCCGTGTGTTTTCTGATTATGTCCCCAGTTGGATTCACAACCGCGCTTCATTCGAGCTAGAAATTCATTTTAAACATGAAAAGCATTAAATCATCTTTTGCATTAAACTTTTTTTTTATAAACTCATTTATTTTCTACAATTAACACTATAAAATTTTAAAATACAAATGAGAAATACTTAATTCACTAACTATTCAAATCCCGTGTAAGACCGATGATCGGTATGCATCACATAAAAATTATGTTAATGTTACTAAAATCCCTTTCAGGCACGCTCATGCAGTACCTCCAGTCAGTAGATTCATCCCCCGAGTGCATTGGCACACGGTGAACCCTTTTGTCTGTTGCTCTTCTAGCAGCATGGTATATAATAGGAACATAGTTCGAGTCTGATAGATAGCCATGTGCGTCCAGATACAGGAATGCTTCAGGTGGTAAATGTCCGTTTTCTAATGAATTTCTAAAATATCCCGGGTAAGGGTAAAACAAACCCGATATGAGCTCATTCTCAGTAACACTTGGGTGCGGAACAGTATAGTTTCACACTTGAAGCTGTTTATTTTAAGTTTCCAGTCTCGACAGAATACCTGAAGATGGTCGAACTTAGTTTGGAGACGGTTCTGTATGTTTGTTATTTTAGAGTCATGAGCATAAAGGATGACATCGTCGGCAAATGCTATTGAGTTATCCAAGTCCCTAATCATTTCAGAAACGTAAGTGTTAAAGAGTATTGATGCCAATACTTTGACATCAAAAACCATAGTCGTCATATACTCTCCATTTGTTACCACAAATTTCTTCCCACGAATCATTGATATAACGATCTTTATTAGGTTACAAGGAAACTCATATCTGATTAATTTATAAAGAAGCCCGTCAATCCAGACCATGTCGAAGGCTTTCTCGATGTCCACCAGACAGGCACCTGTATTTCTTTTGGCGTGTAGGTTCCAATTGATATCGGAAACCAGTTTTGTAACTGCGTGAACTGCCGAATGGTTTCTTTTGAATCCAAATTGATTCCGCGGTATGATCTCCTTTTTTTCGCACTCCGACAAGATAGACTTGCTTATAACTACCTTAAAAACCTTCCCAATATTAGACAGGAGACTTATTGGCCTACAATTTGAAGGATTTTTCTTTTTTTTTTACTATTGGAAATACCTTCGAAGTTTTCCAACAGCTTGGGAATTAGCAGTTATTAAGCAAGTTGTTAAATATTACGCAGTATTGCCTTATGATTTCGATCGGGATATGTTTAAGCACGAAATTAGGAATGCCATCTAAGCCGGAAGTCTTTTCGTTATTCAGAGTCCTGAATTCGTAAGTAATTTCGTCGAATGTTGTGTAATAGTTGTTTGCCTGCTCTAATGTAAGTTCATCGGCTTTTACTCTCTCAGAAAATTGTATGTGAGTGCCTGAGTCGCTTCTCTGGTTGCTAAACCTTAGCAGCTCTTCAGCCACCTCAACACCACTTATGTGCTCACATTATTCTTTTTGCTTTTCTTGAAAGCAAGAATGTTTGCGCTTTTTATGTGTGGCGCAACACGACAATTTTGACAGGGTTCTAATATAATTTGTTTTTTATTGATTAAGTTTATTAAGAACATAAATTTACAATTTACTTCACGGTGTGTAATTTATTAGTGCAACAAACTTATTTTAAGTTAATTTAGACAATTTTATATGAGCTATTTAAGGTTTTTTTTTTAAATATTTCAGTATCTTTTCAGTTTAAATTTCCATTTTTACTAAAGACATTTCTCTTTTTAATTTCCAGAACCGATTACCTTCGAAAAATAGCCGAAGCCAAGATCTCAAATATGAATTCGAATAATTTTTATGTTTTAACTTAAACTATTTTCGTTTCTATGCTCATCTAATCATGGTCTTATAACTCAAAATGCATTAGCGCCCTTAGGGCCATCGGCGACTGACATTTATTAAGAAATATCCCACTATTTCGACTCGTCCTTGAGCACTGCTCCATCACTTTCGAATGTGTCGGCCGCCATGATTTCAACATATGTGAATGTGTGACAAGTCATGACATTTTCATGTGAAATAAACAATTTTTTTCGATGGAAGACTCGTTTTTTGGATTTGATACCTCAGCACCGGTAAGTTAAATATATCCACCACAATCCCAAATCAAAATCATCCACAAAATTCAATTAGAAATTCATTAAAATCGCGTCTCAAAAATACCTTGCCACTAACACTTTTCCGTCCCTTTGTCGAGATGGTGTCGCGCTGTGCTGATGGTGTACCCAAAGTGTGTACGAATGTCGTCATTGCTTTTTCGCAAAAGATTCCGTCGTAAATATACGTTTTGTTGAAATTGAAAAAAACAATTCAAGTCTAGCCATTCTGCTTATGTAAATGAAAGAAAAAAATGCAACTTTACTCGATGGTGTTTCGGTTCATCGCAAAGACTTGAGTGGCGAGGGAACCCTCCAACTTGGCGAATTGGCAGTTTAGATTCACGAATAATGTTAAACTGTTGGCAAATGGTGAAATAGAACTGCGTTGTTGGTCTAAAATCACTGATAACGATTGAATACAGTGTTATTTGTTTAAACTTGGGCATGGTACATGTGTACGAGTTGTATGTCTTTAATCGCCTTTGCGGAGTCATTTGGAAGGCGAATGCGCGGTAAAAAAAGTGAGAAGAGGCTGTCTAAATTGTTTAAATAATACAGAACATGTGACTTTGATATAGAATATCAAATTCTATGACTATTGTTATAGAATAGAAAATGCATTTGATTTGATAAATTTTGTTTACTTTCTTGGTTTTTCTAATCAAACAATTCTCGAGTTACAGCATTATTGCTCAGGCTTCTGCGCCGTGGTGTGCAAAAAGCTATGAAAGTCAAGCATTTTAGAACGAGGCTATAACTAGGATGATCTGGTGGAGTATTCAATAATTTGAGCAAAAAATTGTTAATTACTTTTTAATTTGTTTTAAATTTATTTGTGTCGTCGGCCAGGAGAAACAGAATATCAACAGCCAGATCGATTCTCTACAACCCATACAGTAATTTGACTGAAATCAATTTCCACTATCAAACACGAAATCGATGACCAAGTCGTGGTTATAACTCAATTGCTTCCTGAGATCAAAGATTCTTATTTTCGTACTTCAGAGTTTGGGATGTCCATTGTGATGTTCATTCCAATGTGTCGATCTTCGTTATCCTTGTAGACAGCAGACCCTTCTTTTTGTCTTCATTCAGACACTTGTAGTTTTCCAATTTTGTCATTAATGACAGCATTTTTACCGCCATGTAGGGCAAGCGGCCTTAGCGCCAATTCTTGTTCTCTTCACAAGAAAAAGGATTTTGCTCAACCCAAAATGAATGGAACTACAGTGAAACTTTCCCAAGAAGCTAAGTATTTGGGCGTTTTATTGGACTTGAGGCTTACATGTGCTCTCTGCCTATGCAAAAGAACCTGCGGCAAGAATTGTGGTTAGCGTCCGTATGTATCGTATTGATTGGGCCTACATCACAGTGGTGCGTCCTAAACTCAGCTACAACTCAATTGTGTGTTGGAAACCAGCGCAATAGCAATAGCCCAAAAGGTATATAAAGCACCAAGGCTAACATGTCTTTGTATTATAGGAGCAGTTCGATCGACGCCACAAGCAGATCTCGAGATAGAGCTTGATCTCCCTTCAAGCATCTAAAGACCATTGTAGCTAAGAGTGCGATTCGACCGACATGCGATCGCTTCCTTGTAGGAACGATCGGGATCGGATCGGATCGAAAATCAAGCTTCCTATCCGAAGCACATGGTACTGAAATCTTCAACGATGAATCAAAGATGGAAGAAGGGAATGGTGCAGGAATCTTCTGCAATACGTTGCACTTCGCCATCGAAATGGTTGCTTCGTCAGTACTTACTTGTGGACAGCCAAGTGGCAAAGAAGCTCTAAACAAGGATGCAATCAAAATCGAAGGCTGTAGGCAGCTGCATTTCAGTTCTAAATGATCTGGGCGAACGCCACAAGGTTACCAAAGGCTGATCAACTTGCCGAAAAAGGATAATTGCTGGAGCTGAAAGGATAGAAAGATCACAACACGTACCATTGTGTGAGCTAAAGAAACAAATAGACATAGTGACTCGAGAAGGCAGCTATAAAATGTGGAACTCATGGGACGATTGATCTCGTAGTCTATGGCTGGAACTTAACATAACGAAAAGCAAAGGCCTTCTGGCCTTCAACAAGAATTATGTACGCATCCTGACGGAGCATACCGCAATATGCCCAATGGCCGTCAGAATGGACGTTATCTCCAACGATTTAAGTATGAACTGTAAGGATGAAGAGGTAATGGAGACCTTTAGGCACCTCCTTTGCGAATGCCACATGAAGCTGGTTATATTATCAGCGGTTCTAAAAGCTTGAGTTTGACTCACTTAATTTTTCTTGTGGGAAGCATCATTGTCGGTTATAACAAGAGCTCAATGGATCAAACTGTTGTTTCAAGAGCTCTCTTGCTTCGACTCGGTGATATCTAGATATCTAGTCAGAGGCGGCATCTCCGATTGTTCTTTGCGAAATGTTTCCACGATAATCTGCGCTTGATTTTGTGATCATCACCATCGTCACATCCATTTTTCAGTGCCTTGAAGTATGAATTCAAATTGGTTTATAAAATGCCGTTTTCCTGCGGCCAGAGCTCGTAGAGGAGCAAGGAGATGACTTCATCATTCCTGTTTGGGCATTGTATGAGCTTTTTACGGCACAAATAGTTTTTTTCTCGTTGGATAGCTCGCTTGAGTTTCGGATCATGCGAAACATACATTTTGGGACGACATGCTTTGCAGTTCAAATTGGTCCGGCCAATTAAATTTTTGGCAGAAATCCTCAGCCATTGCTCAGATGCCAACCTTCAACGGGTCAATTGCTAACTATACAGTCGTCACTAAAAATAGAGCCATCTCCCTGCAGCAAAAAAAAAGTATGACCTTCAAATTGGTGAACCGTCAATTCGACGAATATTACAGGAGTCATAATGGAAGAGTGGCTAGAAAGGTTGCACTCTAAGGTAAACGGAGCATAAAGGCACGTTTACAGTTTCCATCAGTTAGATAAATATTTTATGGAGTGACGAAATAAAGATTAACTTAATCCAATCTGACGGATTAAGTTTGTGAGACGTCCTCCAAATGAAGGACTTTCACCTAAATACACTAAAAATTGTATTAAACATGCAGGTGAAATTATCAAACTTTGTGCATCATTCTCCTGGCGTGGGCTTGGTCCAATATACTGACGTAAAGAAAACATTAGAATTTGGGACATTATTTATCCACATGAGATTCAGGAGTCCATATTTCCACTATGTTGACCAGGCCATTGCCGTCAACGACGAGTGCTATTGTTCGATGATTTTCAACTTCTTTAGACCTGAATTGGATCATATGAACACCTATCGTTGACGTTGTTTCAATAGGCCACAAAGCTCACGCCACATTGGAAATCCCGCAAGAGCGATTCGAGGGCATGATCATTTCACGTGGAGGTGATGTGAACTGGCCACCGCGATCGTGCGATTTGACCCCGTTAGACTTTTTCTTAAGGAGATTTCTGAAGTCGCAAGTCTATGTGAATAAGCCACAAACCAGAGCGGCCCTCAAAGCCAACATAACCAATGCCATCGATCGAATTCAGCCTTAAATAATGTTGATCTTCAAGTCAAATTTGTTTCTGAAAATTATTCTGCACAGCGATCACTTTATTGCATAAAAGGTAAAGTGTCTTTTTTTTTTGTTGACCAGAAATATCATCCCAAAGTTTATTTTTCTTTACATAAAATAAATATAATTTCCTTTAATATTCTTAACCAATGGTTTTTAAAGAATGTTACGGGCAACTGAAATCCAGGGTATTATCATATCTCAAAAAATATGTTCTGCAAAAGGCTTGAATAAAAAAAGCCTATTTAAAAAAGTATTAGACGGCGTTTCAAATGTAACAAAAAAAAAAAATCAAAATTGGATTCTTCGAATGACTGGATATTATCCGTCGAGAATCTTGGATTGATAAGTAATTATTGATTTAGAGACGATAACTCTAAGTAATGAGACTTTGGATTATTCACAGAATAGAATTCCTTGTCAATCTTTCGTGCTTGGGCCACTGTTCTCAAAAAACGTGCCTTGACTTTGCTTAAATTATAATATTATACGCAGACGAAATTGTGTTGGAGTATAAAGGAAACACAATCCATTTGCACGAAAGAAAAACAGAGTATCACTCAACTTCCGAACAGCTGGCTTGCTGATGAGTCAGAACAACCGGCGTTCCTTTTTTAACTCCGATTCTTCAATTCATCCTCCTGACACAGGACATTGTAAAACTAAGGGACTGTAACTGCTCGTATATGTACATTTAAATTAGTCTGTTAGCTCTTTCTTTCAAACATATTTGCAGACTTATAAAATGCGTCTATAAAAATTTCCAGAACTCTCTTAATGCTATTTGAACTTACCTAGAAACGAATTCACCATGTTTTTCTATTTATTTTAGTTGGACGATGATGGAGGAGGGCGTATCGCCGAGCCTCCTGAAGAGGAATACGATGCCTTAAATGACGAAACGTTTGGGTCGGCCATAAATGGCGACTGGGAGGAAGTTCACGAGAATCTGGTGCTTATGGACGATGCAAAGGATGTGCCCAGTGCATCATCATCGCGACTCAATAAGAACGAAGAGGATTCAGATCTAGAAATAAATCTCTCCGGAATGAAACTAGATGATGTTGATATCGCCTTCGACGACAGCGATGCTGGCATCAATCTGGATCCTCTCGTCTGGGCAAATCCCGTCATTTCGTCACGACCAGCAAACAACGTAATGGGCAATAGTAACGATAAGCGACACGCCCTTCTCTATTCGAATCCCAAGGATTTTTTACGTGAACATTTTCCGACCCCGTTCAACAGCAGTCGTCAGCCGACACAACAACAGCAACAACAGCAATCGCAAACAAATGCGAAACCCGGCCAACAACAACCAATAGAACGAGGACACCGTTCATCCTTGGGTATGCAGTCAAATGTGGGGAATATTCCGAAAATTTGCACTCTGGAAGACATCGAGAGGAGCATCATAACACAACAACAACAACAAAGACAACACAAACATAATCAACAGCAACAGCGACAAGCTGATCATGTTACACAGATGATCGCTTCGACGCCCAAGCCGAAAACACCAACACTTTCACACACTCAACAGTCACAGTCATCACAACAACTACATCAGCAGCAGACTTCGCAATCGCAACAGCAGGCAAACCACCACCAACAACAACAGCAACCGCAGCAGCAGCAGCATCCTTCTCAGCCGCCCTTCAAATTTCCATTTCCTAACTCTGCCGGCCCGCCTCCAGGTTTTAATGCTCCTCGACCTAATTTCAATAATATTCCCCCGCAGCACCCGCTCATGCATCCGGGTGGACCCCCAAATCACCACAATAGACATATGCCACCAGGCTTTCCCCCGGTGCCAATCTATCCTCCAGGCCTACCAAATCCGCACCCACATCCACTAACGAACTTTCCACCACGTCCCATGGGTAATTTGCCGATCGCTTTGAATAATTTTGCAATGCATCCGAACTTCAATGCAATGCGTCCAGTAGTTCCGCCATTGGTGCCACCGCGATTGCCTCCGCATCCGAATCTAATGAACCCAAATGTCGGATCTGCGTCTGCCTACAATATGTTCAACCAGCGCTTGGTGCAAGAGATTCAACAGAATCATCCGATGCTGCCAAATGCCCGTCATAGTTTCAACTCACCAAACGGAAACATGACCGGCCACCCGCATCAACAGCAGCAGCAGCAGCTTCTTCTACACAACCGCCCCGAACGCAAGCATAGCACAAACAGCATCAGTAACAGCCACAGTGGAAGCATGAACAACACCCATCACCAGAACACTGGTGGTCATCATCAAAGTGGCAGTGGACTGCGCTCCAACGGCAACCTCCCCGAGGAGTACGACGAGTACGCAAATCTGATGAGTAACCGCGACAAACAATGGTTGATCAGCATTCAGTTGACCCAGTTGAACACAGATACCCCTTATATAGACGACTACTACTATACGGTGTTTAAGGAACGCAAAGCGGAGGCGAGGGGCGATTCGGGTCAGAGCAAAACTCACAAGGATAATCAGTTGAATCATCCACTGACACAGCCGAAGGGACATGCCCAATTGATACTCGTCTCGCTGGGAAATAAGAACGGAACGAATAATCGCAATGGGCAGAATAATCGTGAGCGCAGAAACTCGGAGAACACCAATGAACAGGACCAGCAGCGCAAGTACGTGTTCACACCGTTAAAGTTCGAGAATTCGTTAGGCAAATTACAGTACGGCAGTGTCACCGCCCCGAGAAAGATAATCGATATGGATATTATGGGTCCAGAAGGCAGCCCGCAGCTGAGTACGAATATAGAGTTATCGGCGCAAAGAAAGTCGCGGCACATTTTGCTGCACATCGAGACGCTCTATAGGATTGTTCTGAAATTGGAAGACACGGAGAATCCAGCTGCAATAGCGACCATAGTGATGAAGAAAATGAAGGAAACTGAACGTCTGCTGCTTCTGGAACAAATGGAGAAGGCGAACAAAGTGTCAACTGGCGATGAAAAATCAGCCGACACAGCACCATCAGCAATAAATCCGCCGACTCCTAAAAGTAATTTCTCGTATGAGTTGGAACCAAGGGAAGTGCTACTAGCACGTTTGATTGCTGGCCTTACACACGATAAGGTGATCGCCATGATGAATGTTCGCAAGGGAAAGGTATAAACAAAACGTCTAGTGACTGTATATTTAAATCATTTGTTGTTTTTTTTTCTTTTGGTTCATTGCAGGCTCTTATTCGCCGTCTCATGAAACACATTGAAGATAACGCAATCCGCTGGACCGTTTGGATGAGCGTTTTTACCTCATTGCAAAATGTCCTTAAGAAGGACCGTGATGACACCGAAGGTGTTCTTTTTGCACTTTATCCAGAGTTTAAGAGGCACATTAGATCGGCCAATTTTGAGATTGTGGTCAAAATTTCATGCGCCATCCCGTTGAATGATAAAAAATCGAGTAGCTTATTTACTAGCAAGGTGAGTACAGTAAGAGGCGCGATTCGTTTACTCTTTTTGATATGTTGCAGCATTTCGCAGTATATATAGTTTTCCCCATCTCGCGACCTACTTAGCTTTTGTGTCATATTTAAGTTTGAATTGTTAGAAGACTTGTGTTTTCTGAGCCATTTTCTGTCTCAATTATTACAGACGGCTGTACTGTGTCACAATGAATTATTGAAACGATACAGGTTCTGGAATTTACCGATCACATAAATCTTATTTAATTGATTTCTGTCCTGAATTTGAACAATGGTTAGAATTTTAACTACAGTGCAATGTTATTGTAATTGGTGATATGACCATAAATTGGCTGGATCTTGTCAAATATAACAAACAATAATAGCTTAAAAATGCTTTACTTTGAACCTAACAGAATAACACCAACTTCTATAACATTCGCTGATTATGTAATTATTAAGTGCAAATCGAAAACTAAAGTCAGCGAAAAACATATAAGGTATTGTTAATATAACAAGAATAATTTTATTATTATTTCTTTCCTTCGCTAGTTTCTTAAAAACTAATTAATAAATATGGGGAACACAGGTCAGGTTTGGATTAGGTAAAATAATGTTATTCGGGGCAATTCTCTAAGTCGTAAACGACAATGTCGTTTTTGTCGCGCTCAAATGTCAAGTGTCGTTTTTCAGTCGTTAAACGATGTCAATTCCTAATTACCTAATTAAATTCGAGACGACATACTGTCGTAAAAACGACTATTTCTGTCGTTGAGATAAAAGTGGACGACAGTAAGGCGACAACGGTCAGAACTCATAGGAATATTTTCAAAGCCGATATTAAATTTACAAAAATATATTTAAAACAAAAAGTTAATGAATGAAGTTAATGAAAATCACAAATCAAAGCTAGTTTGGGTTTTTGGTTTCATATATGAAAACCATCAACACCCCGAGGCTTCAATAGGGGTATTAATAAAATAAATATTAGGAAGGAATGGTATACGCTTGAAGATTTGGGTCCACCAACAAGAGATGGTGATGGCTGGCAAAAAGTTAATAAAATAGATTGAATTTGAAAATTTAAATACAATTCGTTTGATTTAGGTATAGATGAATTTAAAATTTAAAGTAAAAATAACTGGTTCACAACAAAAAAGAACAGCAATCTACAAGAGGAGGTTAATATTAACAGAAGATTCTCACACCATTAGAAGAGGAAGTGGCTGGTTTGCTATCATACAAAAATGTGATAGATCCAAATGGTATTGTTTTAGGTGTCCCAATGGAATCTTTAACACAATTTCCTATTGCCAAATCACCTTGCCGTTTGATGTTATCTTCACATAATTCTGCATCATCTGCTTTAGCATCATCATTTCATCTATTTCAAAACTCGCAGGCCGACTCATAGCCTTCAGCTGCTGACGGTACGCCCATCCCCGAAGCTTCTGACGCATGACAAATTTGAATCCTGAGTTCTTCAGACGAAGAATATGTGCTAAAAAACATTTCTGAATAATTTTTTTAAGCCGCGCTTTGATAACTCGTTTGTCTATGCTTTGGAATTAAATAATCACATTTTGACATAATAGTTATAAGTGCTGCCAATTTTAAAAAAAAAAGTTATTACATTTTAGTCGTGTTCAATTCTACTACGAATTTGTGGCGTCGTGAAGGTTACGGAATAACAAAAAAAAAACGACACGACAAAAAAAACGACACACGGAATCAGCACGATTAAGATTTAGTGCATCTTCGTCTGCCATCTCATATCCCTTGATTCCCACGTGCCCAGTTTATTTTTTGTCTCTTGTGGTTTTTTAAGAGATTATCCCGAATGGCTTCAATAATTGGCGTCCTATTACAAATATTTTGTATTGCATCGATTGTGGACAGACTATCAGTTTTTTATGCTTTGTTATTTTTGTGGCTTGTAGGATTGCAATAGCCTCCGCTGTGAAGATTGACGGGCCCATCCTTTGTTTCTAAATCAGTCTTTATGAACTTCAACTCAGACAAAGCTTATAGTTTAAACAGACGGAGCGAAGAACTTCGTGAGGCCCTTAAGTCTTCCATTAACTCTGTGCTGAATTATGCATTAATGATCTATGTCAGAAAGAGCTATTAAAATAAACCATTACGAGATTGGTTATCATATTAGTTTAGTTAAGTTTATTAGTATTAATTCAATTATTTACCAAATCCATTCTTTACTATAAATAATTCATTTTTAAATATGAACAGATTTATTTAAATTAAGTCTTGTGTTCTCTATATACATCAATTATACATTTAATGTTTACTATCTTCAATTGTTATCAATTTACATAATTCATGTTTACTAACATAATTCATCTTTACATACCCGATAAATTTATTTTGAATTCAGTTTTATATTCTGTTACATACTTCTTTTTACAAAATAAATACATTTGTTCTTGAATATTCTTATATTTGTAAAGCCCTTGTAAATGATCGTATTCTGGGCGGATGATGAAGATTTGTTACGTGACTTCACTTGTTTAGTATCTAGGTGAAGATCCATGCTTGATTTTATAAAAACGGCCAATAATGTCTTGTACTTTAGCCATTGCTTGACGTTCATCCATTTAAGCGTTTCCAACATTCTGGAGCCTTGCTATTTGGCCTTGATTGCATCACGAAAAAAGAATTGTATCGCAAAACTCCAAATGGGGCTTAACGATTGAATTATACACCATTATAGCTGTCATGTTATCCATATTTTCCTATTTTCTTGCATATATAGTCTATATCTTCGTGCATATTAAGTTCCTTGATAAGAATCATACCCAAGTATTTAATACTGTTCACGTTTTCTATTTATCAAGATGCATGTTTCGCTCCGTGAATTTATTTCTATTAATTTAGTTTTTCCTTGTTCAGTTTGAACTTGTCCATCTTCAAGCATAAAAAATCGTCGAAAATTTTTTAAAAAAAAGTGGAGTGGAAGTGCACGCATTTTAATTGGAAAGAAGAATTTTCTAATTTTTTACGTTGTGTAAACACTTTCTTCACAAACTGTATGTAGTTCATGTATTCGACGTTTTGAATCGATTAAACGATTTGTTCTACACTATTTACAAAATATTCATTAATTTTGTTTGCGATCTCGGACTCTTCTCTATACTCCTACATGTTTTATTTCATTTTGTTGCTGTCCAATAACCATTTTTTTTAATTGTATTCCACATCCCTTTCCGTCCATTTGCTTGCCTTAACCCATTCCTTATGTTATGGTTTTTAGCATTTCGGATGCTTACTTTCTTGTGGTTCTTAAGCTTTGTGGTTTCTACTCATTCCAATACTCATTGCTTTTGGAGTGCTTAGAAAATTCTTCAAACTTCTTCATTCGTATACCATCTATTTGTTCCGTTCAGGTACGTAAATTCCCTTGTGATATTCTAAGAATCGTTTGAATTTTTTTTGCATTTTCATGCATACTATCGATCATGTTGTATGGAAGTCCGTTTCCTCGACTGTAGGCCAAATACCCGTATCGGTTGCAAGCGAGGCAATAGTGGTGCCTTCTTGACGTGGGATATCTCTCGTGTAACAATACCGGGCCAACCCACTACATGTTTGGCAAAGAGTAATTATTATAGGATTCGTGTTCATATCTCAAACTGTCTTACCGATAGAAAGAAATATTCCTTGTCTATTTATTCTCAATATAACCAAAAATTTGTTTACTTTAATTGCAGTTCGGTATTTCATCACTGGTTTGCCTTATTCTACAAGCTGAACACATCTACCTTACAGACACGGATGAAACTCTCAACAATATGAATCGAGACCTATGGCGACAATTTCTCGATTCGGTAGCAACCTCGTTGAATCGAACAATTCAAAATCAAACAATTTGCGCCGCTATTGAATCCGATTCAATACATCCCCTGATGAATCACTTTGCAAGATTCAAGGATCTTAAACTAGATTCCCTATTAGCTCTTATATCTCAAGCTAAACAACAAATAAATTAATTAATTACAAGTTATAAAACAGAAAAAAGAATACTTATATTAAATGCTTATATTTAATTCAATGGTTAAAACGAATGGAATCAAATTTCATTTCTTTGTTTATTCTTTCTAAAAAAACAAAGCATATAAATCTAAAAAAAAAAACAAATTCGCAAAATTATTAATTATTACACATAATTCAACGTAATCTTCTAATATTATTATAACAATTGTTTTTATTTTATTTCATTTTGTTTATCTTTTCTTTTGTGTCTTTCCCTTTTATTTGGTGTTTCTGTAAATATGTGTACAAGCAAGAATTTAGTTATAGATAAAAGAAAATATTTAAATTAAAATAGAATATCGGTATAAAAAGAATTGAAAATAAAAAAAAGAAACACAGAAAAAAAAAGAAACATTTTCACTGATAATAAATTTGGTAAACCAAACGTAAATAAAATAAAAGTTCTTGAAAACACGCAGCTGCAAAGGACATGCGAACAGCAGGACAGAAAGCAGAAACTTTAAAAAAAAACTTTATACGATTTTTTTTCTACTGCACCTAGCTGCGTTTGTCATTTGTGGCCCATCGAAGCAATTTATTATAATTTCATTGTGTACTAAAGCATATATCTTTTCGTAATAATTTCAAAAGGTCACCATTTATTAATATGATTGTATAATTAAATAATTGTTTTATTTTTTTATTTTAATATGTGATACTTCGTTTCGAAAGGTTTAAACGTTTTGCTCTACCATAATTATATTGTTTGATTAGTAAAGAAAAAAAAAAAAAAATAAGGCCGATTAGTTCATCGAAATAAGCTATAATCGGTGCAGGTAGTTTGCTGCTTTTGTTTAGTTATTATCTTAATAAACAAAAGTAAAAAAAAAATATACATACATTTTAACTTTGGCATTATATAACAAAATGTATCAAGTGGTAAATGCATTGAAGGAGCACTTTAAATACTACCTAGCGATGTCTGATAAAAAAAAAACATGCTGTTTACCCTTGTTATTAGTTTTCTTATGCTCCTCGCTTTTTTTTTCATTAAATTATGTATCAAATTGAAATTAAGAATATACTTACTTTCTACTGTTTAAAACTTTAACTTTGTGTAATTCTTGGAATAGCATCGAAAACTTATTTTCTTTTATCAGTATATATTAATTTTGTTTTGTAAACGGCAGTCCTTGATACCAAAAAAAAGAAAAATGAAAATTAAATAATATTTGTAAACGTACTCGTAGTTCTTAACACACTTTTTAATATACAAGGTGAATATTACTTAGCTCTTTTTTTTTTTGTTGTCTTATAAAACAGTAGTTATTGTATTTGTTTTTCAAACCAGTCATAAAACATACAAAACAAAGAAAAAAAAATTGTTCGACGTTCTTTTGTGTTTTAATAATATGTATGTATAAAAAAAAATCTTATTTTAGTTTTAGAGAAAAAGTTAAAAAGTAAAAGTAAAAGAAAAAAAAATATAATATAAATTAAATAAAAAAAATTGAAACGTGCTAAAGGGATGAATATTTGTTTAAAAAATCCTAAGTCGTTACGGGACATATAATTCAACATAAATATATTACAAAACACGAAACAACAACAAGTTTATTAATAAATAAATAATTAAAATATTTCTTTTATATTCTATGTCAACGTGCACTGCTAATTTTAGATTAAACAAAAAAAAGAAGGATAAAATCTTTAAGTAAACAAAAAAAAAACCTTTGAGGACTGCCCCTTAATTAGTTTTTGCAATTAGATATTTTACGCGTAAAACAAAAAAAAACAGAATTTAATGTAAAACTTGTGTTTAGTGTTTATAATTTTTTTTTTTAGAAAATAATACAAAATAAATAATTCGTATATTAATAAACAAAATCTTTATATTAAACAAAATAAAAAAAAAACCTTAATAAGGTACCTTGCATTAATAATAATTATAAACTAGTTCAATAACGGTATTTCGCCTGGAATATATTTTGAAACAAAAGATAAGCGATACCCTTCAAGGAAATTAAATTTTATGCTTTCATATTTCATGTAGTTATGTTCATTAAAAAGTAAAAAAAAAATAAAGCATATTAATAATAAAAACGCAATCGAACGCAATGTAAAAAACAAAAAATTTAACAAGCAAAAGAAAAAGAATACAAATAACATCGCCCCATTCAAAAAGTAAAAAAAAAAATAAAATAAATTAAACCGAAAGAAAAACATTAACAACAATTTTTTTAATTTTTCTTACTAAATCAATATTAATTTGAATAAATTAGTTGAAACTTAATTGTAGCAAAGCAAATGAATGAAGAAAACGATCACAAAAGAAAATAATTAATAATTTCTCAATATACATACATTTAAAATGGAAAACATACAAAAACAAATCAGATGGATTTATTATATAAAATAATTTTCTTTTTTTACATAGACAGAATATTGAAAATATATACAAATGAAGAACAGCAACTGTTTTGTTTTTTTTATCTACTTACTTGTGATGGTGCTACAGTTCAAGGCGGATCTGTTGTTCCTAAGTCAAAAGGCCTCTCGATTTATGGATAACTGCCCAAATTGCGCTAAATAAATTTTTTATATCACCTTTTTTTTTGTCGGTTTTTAGATGAAATCATCTCATAAATTGAAATTGTAAACACGAATTTCAGATCACAGCGCATATGAACGAAGTTAATTCTCTTCAATACATGTGATCACTCTCATGTTTTTTAATTTCAATTGGGAACCGTACGCTCGATCAATGTTCTTCTTTTTCTGAACTTTAAAGCCATCAATCAATCATCCCTGCTACGTTAGCCGGAAACGGGACGAAATCAACTCAAATCGAATGTTGGGTCGGGTCGTTAAAAAAAACTATGTACTTTTCGCCCCCGAAGACTTATTTTCTACAAGCTGCACAAATGTTTTTGATTTTTACAGCTCATAATTCAAATTGTGAAATAGTAAAGAAAATACTTTTTTGGGAAATATTGAATATTGAGAATCTTAACAGTAGTAGAAGAAGAAAATAAAACTTTCCTAAGGGGTATTCTGCAGTGAACGCATAAATTTGACTTCTTTTTTGGATTTTTTTTATAAGACAATAAAATTCAATTATTTTTTTTATGTTTTTATTCGTATAGTTTTTTTTTTTATTAAATAAGACAACAAAAAAAAGCAGGTCACTGGTTGGTCATAGGGGCTGTTCATGTTGTCTGAAATGAAAAAATCGAATGGATAATTCGTCAGTAGGTCTGTCACTATCGCCCCTACTAAAATAAATAAATTTTATTGAAAATCAAATAAAAAGTAACGAAAATCTTGTTTTTTTAGCCATAGCAATTTTTGTTTAGTTCAATAAGCAATTTTCGAACGGACGATAACTATTAATGAGTAGAAGAACATATATAAATTTAAATTTTTTTTAGGACCATGACAGTTTTAGAAAATTATGATTCGAGAAAATCGCGTTTAAGTCAAATCTTTCGATTTGTAATTGGCAAAGTAAATTTTTCTTCTTAAAATCAAAACTAATAACCCCATAGCAATCAATAACCCTAATAAACGGGCTACACCCGCTCCCCCCTCTTTGAAAATTTATCCTATATTAGTTTGAGTTTTTAAACAGAAGTCTTTCCTTATTTTTCTATTTATTCATTCCCTCTTTCTCCAGCACCTCAAACTTCTGCCTCTCCCGGAAACCCATATGTCTAAAAAAAAAACTTCCTCCCATAATCACAAAAGTGAGTACCTACACAACTGCAGCCTATGGAAGCAATCCTAGAAAACATAGCTTATTTGCACTTATTTTTCGCAATCAAATGCTCACTGTTCATTACTAGATTTCTGGGAATTTATGGATATGGATAAAAGTACCGTTAGTAAAGTTGGTATCAGATATCCAATGGATCAAAAGTATGAAACAATGTACTGGCGCCTGCCTGGTCAACCTGGAAAAGACTTTCGATTCTTTATGGTTAGAAATAATCTTTTACAAGTTGAGTAGGCTGGGCATCTGCAAACGACTGTAATACATGCTTGTAAATATGCTAGTCACTAGACAGTTCATTGTGAAAAATGGCGATGTAACTTCTAACGAGTTATTCAAATTAATAAATGGTCGGCATCAGGGGTCTGTCATTTCGCCGATTCTCTCCAACATATTCACCAGTGACCTTAAAAGATCCCTTCCCCATGCCATAGCGTACGCAGACGACTTAATTGAGTACAGATCAGGTCCGAAAATAGAAGTCAAAACAAATCTCTTGCAGAGTGACTTCGATGAGATTAAGCGTTGTTGCGAGGATTGGAAGTTGCAAATCAACTTTCGGAAATACAAAAGTATATTGCTTAGGACGCCGTTGTCTGCGGCTTCTAGGGAAGCCGTAAAGATTTGGCGAAAGCTGTCAATCGTGGGACAGTACGGATATCCACTGGCGAGTCGAAGTGTAGTCCGATTTCTCGGCATTTGGCTAGGCCAGTTTCTATATTTCAACAAAAATGTAACGTCGTAGCAAGCTTCATGGAAAGTATTCGGTTGTTTGAGAGGCAATGTCTCAGGGCCCGCCTGCCAGAACAAAAAATTCTATTCCAACGAGGTCCTATATAACAGAGCAAACAAACAACACAAAGTCACGTTGCAAGAGCAATGAACTTTGGTAACAATATGATCTCTACTTTCACAATGATAGATATAACGGGGGGCTTCCCTCTAACTAGATTCGATAGGTCTCATCCAGGATAGATAAGCGCTACCGCTTAAAAAAAATAGCAACAAATATTTATATATTCTTGAAAGTACTGGTCAAATACTGCACGAGTACTTTGGTACTTGAGTACCAGTAACACGGTACTCTGTAAGTTAAACTTATTTTAGTTAGAGTAAAGTTATGTTAAAGAAGGTATTATAATAGTCCTTGCAACTAAGTTTTTTAAGCTTAATTTTCGTAGTCTTAAGTTGTCCTGACATCCGTCAGGTTAAGTCGAAAGATATAAACAGTAACTTTAACTTACAGAGCCCGCATAGGGACAATAAGTTAGTTAAGAATACATAAGATATTTAAGGCTGGTTTTAAGCAATTTTGTCTAGCATTGTATGTAACATTGTTACCAAGTAAAAAAAAATTGTAAAAAAAAAACGTAGGTTCAGCGTAATAAGACCATGCCGAAAAAGTTGACGTCCACGTTAGTTCAATGCGCAAGAAACTCGGCTTATCTTTCGAAAAGTAAAGAAATATAAAAATAAATAATGAGTTGTTGACAGCATTAGGATCAATCGAGCACTCTGCGTTTGATCTTTTGCCAACGTCAATATCAGGCAGGTTTCTTCATAGTTTCTTTGGATCCAGTTTAATGTTAAGCTTGGAGAAGAAGTTAAGTCTCTTAGCTTGACGTGTTTTAAAAGTGCAAGTATTTCGAGCTCTAAAGTTCACTCAGTACAGTTATCTTTAAAAGGCCGTCTTTTCCACTTAGAATATATTTTTCTTCGGTTTTTTATTTCATCGAACACATCTCCATTGAACCATGGGCATTTCATGTTTCGTATGCGCATAGTACGTAAAGGAACTAGGAACTATGCAGTTGGACAAATTCTAGCTTTACATTTGAATTGGAAAAAAAATGAATGAAGCTTCTTCAAGAGCTAACAAGGCATGATCAATTTGATTGAAATCTCTTAACTCAAAAGTAAACGGAATGTAAGTTCGCGATAAGTCTATGTTGAATGTACTCAAAATCAAATCATGATCTAATACGCCTTCAAAAGATATTTGATCAACTAGCAGAACACTTAAAGCTTAGAAAACAAAATTTAATCCAGAAGACTAGGCGATGCGTTGTTAGCATACCGCTCAGGATAAGAATTTACAATCGTAAAACCAGAAGCTGAAGCTAGGCCGCGAAGCTGAAGAGCTCGAGAAATGTGTTTAAAATGAGCCGCAAACTCAGATAACGCCGAAAAGAATGATTCAGGGGAAATATACCAGAAGACCGATCAATAAATTTGCATTTTAAAGATGTTTTACAATAAATTAAATTACTACCACACAGTGTTTGTTACACGATCATTACGATATAATTTATGCCCCGGTATATCATAAATAAGTCCTCACTAGAGGGTTTAAGTCATGTCTCACTTCCACACATAACATCTACGCCCTCCTGGTCAAAGATTTAGACGTATTGAAGCTTCCTGTGTTAAGATGACAAACAATAAACGCACTCTGAGACTTAGATAATATATTAATCATTCCGGGCAGATTGTAATTATAATAATAAAAATAATCATAATATTAAAAAAATAATATTATTATTATTAAAAAAAGAAAATAATATGAAAAATAAATATAAAAGAAAAAGTTTGAGAAGCTTAGATAACTAATATCACTGATGGACTTCAAGTTCATATCACTTTTTTCGTTACCACAAATTCAAAAAATGATTAAAAATGTCTTTTTGGGCAGGATTTGTGTCCCATGAGTGTAATGTAATGATTGGATAATGTTGCATATCATCTGTTTTTATGAATCTGTTTTTATGAAATTACCATAGATTATAATAGGACTACCGGTTGAAAATGTCGTTATTGCAGACAACTTCATATCTATTACTCTGAGGTGAATTTTGACCATGACAGCTGTCACATCAGAAACTTCGTGTCATTGTCTAATTATTTCAGTCTAGGTTATTGGTCATTAGTGAAAACATACAAGTTTTTGTAAAGCCTGTCTACTTTCGTGCCATCAAAACAACATTTGTGGGAAGTCTAAATATGCTTCTTTCATTTAAAGAAAAAAGCAATCGAAGCGCATCAATTGCTTACCGAAACTTACCCGGGCTATACTATAGACGTAAGAATTTGTCAGCGGTGGTTTAAGCGGTTCAAAGATGGTGATTTCGACACCGAAGACAAAGAACGCCCCGGCCAGGTGAAAAAGTTTGAAGACCATGAATTGGAGGAATTGCTCGATTAAGATCCGTCACAAACGCAAGAAGAACTTGCAAAATTACTAGGCGTCGCTCAGCAAACCATTTCCGATCGTTTGAAAGCAATGGGAATGATCCAAAAGGTAGGACATTGGGTGCCGTATGAATTGAAGCCACGAGACGTCGAACGCCGATTTTGCATGTCCGAAATGCTGCTTGAACGCCACAAAAAGAAGTCTTTTTTGCATCGAATCGTCACTGGTGACGAAAAATGGGTACATTACGATAATCCAGAATGTCGGTAAACGTATGGATACCCCGGACATGCCTCAACATCGACGACCGTTCATAGTATTCATGGCCTGAAGGTTATGCTGTGCATTTCGTGGGACCAGAAGGGTGTTGTGTATTATGAGCTGCTAAAACCGAATGAAACAATCACAGGCGAGGTCTACCGACGACAATTGATGCGTTTGAGCTGATCACTGAAGGAAAAACGGCCGGAAACGGTCGCAAGATACGATGGAGTTATTTTGCAACATGAAAATGCTCGGGCATATGTTGCAAATGTCGTCAAAACTTACCTTGAAACTCTTAAATTGGATGTCCTACCCCACCCGCCTTATAGTCCAGACCTTGCGCCATCCGATTACTATCTCTTCCGATCGATGCAACATGGCCTGGCTGACCAGCACTTCCGTCATTGCGATGATGTCAAAAAATGGATCGATTCGTGAATTGCGGCCAAACCGGTCGAATTTTTCAGAACGGGTATCCATGAATTGCCAGAAAAATGGGTAAAATGTGTGGCTAGCGATGTGCAATACTTTGAATATTGAATTCATATCTATTTTTTCTCAATAAAGCATTTATTTTTGAAAAAAAAAACGGCATTTTCAACCGGTAGTCCTATTATGTCACTCATTCATTATTATTTATTAATTTTCATATTTATGTGCAATCGAAAATTTGCAAACCTTTGTCTAACCATCTATCTAATCATAGCTTAAGCAAATTCAGTTTTACTGAGTAGAAATATCCTGATAAGAATTTCCAATATTTCGTAGTCAGTGTCAATTGGACAGAATTTCGTCCGGATTACTGATCTGAGCTTCTAATGGAAACATAAAGTAACATATTCCAAAACATTCTCCCCTATGGATGCCAACCGTGGGGAAGTTATGCAAGTGATCATATTTCAAGACTGCAAATCCAGCAGAATAAACTCTTAAAAATGATGCTTAATTTGCCAAGATATTATTCTACTCATGCTCCACATTCACAGGCGAACTTTGAATTATACAAAACTTCTTGAGCAAATGTATATATTCGGGTAATCCTGTGATAAATTCGTTAGATTCTTAATTTCTATAAGACTGTGTTAATCTATTTGATTATTTATTACAATATTTATATATTTTATTTATTTATTTATTTTCTAATAATACCTATACCTATATAAATATTTATTTATTTATTTATATGTTTATATATTTTTATACACTAACATCTGATTACTTTTTTTCTATCTTATATATTTATTATTTGTTCATTTATTTGTTACTCACATATAAATGTTTATTTATTTATTTACTTATTTATTTAAATATTTCTATATTTTCTTTTTTTTAATTTTTGGACAACACTTTATATATATAAATACTCTTACATGACGGTTTTTTCTCACAGTTTTTCTTCAGATTCTTGACCATTTTTCCATATTCTTGTAACTTTGTAAAAACAAATATATATAATATATAGTTTATATCTCTGTGTAAATTGTGCTACAAGTCATTTAATCTTCAGTATAAAAATAAAAATATCGATCTATCTATCTTCTACTAGTACCAACATAAGTCAGAAACATTTTCGAACCTTCTACAAACCGCCAAATAAAATTTGGTTTGTTCTAAGTCTTTTACTAAAGTTTTTTTAATTTAGTAATTTATTTTGGTCTTTAAAACTCGAACAAGACGCTTTATACAAGCTTTACTTGAATGTGGTTAGTAAGTTATTAAATGAATGGCTCTACCGAAACGGTTAAAGTTGACAAGGTCCTTTTTCAATATTGTTCCGGACAGACCATCTGAATAGATTCATTTGCTATGTTCTTATCTTATGTTTGAAACTTCTCTTTACTTCAAATACACGACCAGCACCAAAAATCACTCGAAGAATTTTTAAGTCAATCCTGTTTGAATCACAGCCAACCAGTCTTACGAAAGCCTCCGGTTCGGTCATGGAGCAGTCTCGGATGTTTGATATAACAAACTCGAAGCAACGCTTGCATTTACTTAATTCTATGGCTCAGGACCATGAAGGATGGAAGGCATGTTCCTATGACCAAGTCTTCATGAATCTGTTCGATGGTCCTACTGCGACACAACCGGCAGTACTCTATCTCTTCACAATGTCAAATGATGGACCAGAGCTCAGCAATCAACATTCGACTCAAAGTTTATTTGCGTAGGGATAACACGGCACGATATCCAATTTTTTTAATTTTTTAAACTTTTAAGCCACTAAAGCGTCCAAAAGCATGTTTCTCTCAAAAGCGTATATCAAACTAAGCCTGCCATTCTTTTTATCGAAGTCAAACTGAGCGGCTTTTACTTCAATACTGTCACCTTTCATTTAAGCAAAAGTGACATTTTTAATATTTAAATGTTTTATTTTCTATTGAGATTCATTAAAAAGCTTTCACAGAGATTGAAACATTGGTTTCCATCATTTTACTGTGTCCTTTTCGATCGGCGTCGACAAACATGGTCGGTAAAGCGTTACCTTTTGAGCTACCTTATCGGTATCAGTTTTGCCATTATTTTCTGGGAAGTCTGCATCCGGAACCTGTTGTTTCCGTTGGACTTAACATACATTCTCTTAATAGTCCTTATAGTCCTTCTTGGTTTGTCTTTTTTTGTGAACGCAAAAACGTCAAATTGATTAAATTCTTAATTTTAAGGGCTAGGGTTTGTCTTTACCGCGGCAATCAAATGCATAGCGCTCCTTGTATGTGTCGGACTTGTGGGCAAGAGCGGCAGGAGCTTCATTCGGGCTCTTTGCGTTGCTTACATTATAGCTGGTGAGTTGTTCCTGTAGATCCAAAAAAATTGTTAACCTTCATTAACGTTTCAGGGCCAATATCGAATCTTGCACTTAATGGGCAAGAAATAGCTCGTGTGTTTGCGTGTACAACAGTACTGACGTACAACTTGACAAAGAATCGCTTTGATCTCATGACGAAACCCTTCCAGAACACACTCAAAGCCATGAAAAATGACATCACCGAGATCAAGAGGAACTTCGAAAGCTTTGAGGATGTTATACAACCGATCAAAGATGAAATTGAAGGCGAATTCAGTGAGGATAATTCTTCTGCTCTCAATCCGCTTGTGGAAAGATTTATTCGACAGGAAGTGCTTTCATTGCTGTCCTACGGGGATCTTAAATATGGGAGTCCAAAAATATATCAGGCGGAACTTTATAAAGATCGCTACACCCAAAAGATGCGGCTAAGGTGTAAGGAGCAACTGCTAAGAGGTGAAAATCGCTGCAAAGAGGCGTTTTCCGATGCTCACGAGGAGTGTCTTTCAAGATTACCAGTTGTCCTCGACACACTTCTTTGTTGGCCACTCAAGATAGACTATGTTTGCAATATGCGTCTAATTGGCTACCAAGACAGTGGAGGAATATGTGATCCCAGCGATGCGATTGATCCTAACTTGGGTAAAAACATGGTCGATTTAAAGCAAGTCGAATACGACCTACTGATGAATGCCAGCGATGTCGAAATCTCTTACGAGTTTGTCAAAATACGACAACCGCCACAGTTAAAGTATTGACGAGTACAATCCTTGCTTTTGGGTTTATTTGTTTCATTGAAATGAAAATTATGTTTCAGGGCTGCAAAGGAAACAGCCAATGTTGTGATTGATAAGTTGAAGGAGAAGAAACGAATGTTTGACTATGTGATGGACTTTATGCAGAAAATTTTGTCATTTGTGTTCCTCAGAGTTGTTTTCTGTGAGTAAAGCTTTAAAAATTTAGAAACATTTCCTTCAATTGATCCTTTGCAGCATCCATTGCATACCATAAGAATTATTTGGCAAAAATCGAATTCGACAATCTTTATGTAACGTCGTATTTTAGGAAAATTGACGAGCGTCGAAAAGATGCAAATCAACATTCTATACTACCTATGAAAAAGGTGAGTGCGACTTAATTCATAAAAATTTCTTTGTTCTGATGATCCTGAGTCCTGAAAATCCCCGAGCACAATATGGAAGTCGTTTGATGATTTACACGCATTCAAGAGATGACGAATACATCCTCGTTTATTTATAATCATAAAACAGAGAGGTAACGATGCACATTGTTTTTGAATCGTTTTCAGTTGTGATGAGTAGGAAACACAGGCTTTTCCACATTAAACGGTTGAAGAAAGAGAGAACGAACTTAATAGCAATCCTGTTTAACGTGTTTTAGAGTGAAAGGTTTTGGGGTGAAGAAAACCCGATACAATAGTGTCAGAAAGTAGATTTTGAAATGAATCAATTTCGCGGTAAAATTGTTTCGAAACATTGTGGTATAGACTCAGTGAATGGTGAGCATAGGGACAGATCACTTATTTAGACTCCTGGATACTTTCCAAAGGCTTGGAAGCTTGCGAAAGTAATACGAATATTGAAAAAAAAAAAAAATTCAAATAGGCCAATTAGTACGCTCAGCTTCGAAAAAATCATCAAAAACAAATTGTTGGCTCTTCTCGATGCTAATAACATCATCCCGGCTGAGCAGTTTGGATTTGATTTGGATCATACCATAGCACGGTCAGACAGATCTATCGTGTCACAAAATATATAAGAAGTAATCTCCAAGCTTGATGTCAAAAAAAGCGTTTGACATGGTGTGGCACAATGGACTCTTGCATAAACTAGTGACCCTGAATTTTCCAAACTTTTTGGTAAGAATTACCCAATCTTTTCTTTGTGGAAGAACGTTTGAGGTGACTGTAAACAACTCGCTCTCGGACGTCGGTAATGCGATTGCTGGTGTACCCCAACAGTAGTTATAAGTCCTGTCCTTTATAATATACATACGTCAGACTTTCTCTGCCCTAGGAACTGTGATTCTGCTATCTTTTTTCATGACACCTGCATCTTTTCCATTGTTTAAACCAACCTGCAATCTGCTCTCAACACCATTGAAACGTATTTTAATAATTGCCTGCCTTCTAATTATTTGCTCGCTCTTCTAGAGGATATTAAGACTCTTATAATGCGTGTTTCGCAGAGCGAGCGGAAGAATTAAGAGAAGAATGAAAGATTGTGTAGTGGCTTGAGAAACTCAGGTGTAATTGGTTTTAACTCACTTCCATGGGTGGAGCCCGAAACGGGACGGAGGATTTTGATATCGACCTATTGCCTTTAGCCTAATTCGCAGGATTGCATTCGACATTCGACAACTTTGAGAGTTTGGAAGATTTAGCTGAAACACCCAGCTGTAAGTGTTATGCCTTCACAGCAGAGCCATCTACACACAATCTACACAAACAGCTATTTTGAAAACACGAATTAGGAACTAAGCCGATACAACAACCACTACAACAACGCCACCCAATAGTCAGACTACAATCACTGGTCGACCAACCCAGTGATAGTGCCATTAACTTGATCCAAATGGCAAATGGTGACTGGACCAGATTCGAAAAACTAGACCACTACTCTAGGAATCGAACCTGGGACCTATCAATTGAATCAATTGAAAGGCAGGCGCTCTACCAACTTCACCACCCAGCAGTCACCGACTCTTAATTTCGGTAGAATTTTTTTATGATTTGCAAACGTTGCTCGTTCGTGTACTTAACCATAATAAAAAAGTTGAATTTACTGAATAATTTAACAATGACAGTTCGATGATAAATGAAAGGGTGCTTTCACAAATTTAATACAAAGTTGTCATGCATGATGAGGCACGATTATTATTATTTATTATTTGTTCTTATAGAGGCTGTAGCAGTGCATCTTGTGTGAAAATTGCAATTGTCTAGCTATTATGGTTCAAAAGTTACAGCCTTGTGGAAGACGGACGAACGAACAGCATAGGCTTAGCAATATTGTTGCGTTGCCAACGTTTGCGTACGAAACCCTTAAAATGATGTATTTAGCTCATACATCGTACTCAAACCCAAACTGGAGTGAATGTTAAAATTGGCCTCAATAGCCATGTGAAAACTTTTAAATTAGATTCAAAAATTGTTACAGATCCATTCAGGAACGTTGCAAGTCAACTTTCAGCGATGGTTGTCTTATTGATAGATCATTAGTAATGGAAGTGGGTTCAGAAATTAAATTTGATCTTCGTTTGGGTCTAATGAATCTTCAAAAAATTATTTTTGAAAGCATTGGAAAATGTCTTAATTTTCTATTTCAAGTCACAGCATCCTTTTTACATCTAAAAAAAATGAAACATTTCGAGTACTCCTCACAGTTCTCAATTTAAATGTTTCACAGTTCGAGGACAAATATTTAGTGGATACGGAAAAGCCTCACGACAGAACAAGGAAAGAATCGGCCAGAACTACATTCTATTTGCTGCAATTTATATTTGAACTTCTCTTGTCAGGATTCTTTTTACTCCTGGACCACATGATTGTGGTATTGCTCAAGATTGTTGCATCCAAGTCAGAAATAACTTATTATCAAGAAGGTGAACATATGGTTTCAATGCACGTGAGTCAAAATTGTGTATTTTTTGGAGTTGTGTCGCCAGCAACAACAAAAAAATAAAAGCTCAACTGGCTACAAAGAATCCAAAAAACATGCCTTATTTGTGTATTTTATAAATTTTTTTTTTAATTTAAAGGTCAACGGAACTGGTCTTTTGGCGCGTTTAATGCGAAAAACATTACAAAATTTCAACATGCATGAGCGCGTGTCTACGATGCTTACGAACAAGCCATGTTTGCCGAATCCTTCAGTTTTGTCTATGCGGTAAATCGCATTCTAATCAATTGTAAAATTTGATTTAAGAAATATAACTTTTGAATTTAGGTACTACCTTACACTACTTGGAATTTACATAGCCGCCTTGCTGCTTATTTACAATAGTTCACTTACGCTGCGTTCTAGAAGATACATTTGCAGCTTGTTCTATCGGAAGCGGGAAAAACAACGAGTCCTTCATCTGTACAATAAATTATTGAAACAGAGAAAGTGTATTTTTGATGTCATGATTCAGAAACTGAATGAGAAAATCGAGGCACGTCGACTCGAAATGAGTTTCAACTTGGTTTTGGTAAGTTTAAACAGTTTTTTTTTATTATGGAAGTGTCTCGTAGTTACCACCTTACCATGGTCCTCATTAACCTTAAAGAATTCGTGGTTGCGTTAGTACCTTTGAAAGATGTTTTGTTCTGGAAAAAATCCTCGAAATATTTCTGTCTTCAGTTAATTTCATAGCCAAGTTTCTCTTCAACAAAGTTAAAGATTCCTAACCTTTAATAGGACTACCGGTTGGAAATGTCGTTATTGCAGACAACTTCATATCTATTACTCTGAGGTGAATTTTGACCATGACAGCTGTCACATCAAAAACTTCATGTCATTGTCTAATTATTTCAGTCTAGGTTATTGGTCATTAGTGAAAACACACAAGTTTTTGTAAAGTCGTAAAATGTCTACATTCGTGCCATCAAAACAATATTTGCGGGAAGTTTTCATATGCTTCTTTCATTTAAAGAAAAAAAAGCAACCGAAGCGCATCAATTGCTTACCGAATACCATAGACGTAAGAATATGTCAGCGGTGGTTTAAGCGGTTCACAGATGGTGACTTCGACACCGAAGACAAAGAACGCGCCGGCCATGTGGAAAAGTTTGAAGACCATGAATTGGAGGCATTGCTCGATCAAGATCCGTCACAAACGCAAGAAGAACTCGCAAAATCACTTAGCGTCGCACAGCAAACCATTTCCGATCGTTTGAAAGCAATGAGAATGATCCGAAATGCAGGACATTGGGTGCTGTATGAATTGAAGCCACGAGACGTCGAACGCCGATTTTGCATGTCCGAAATGCTGGCACTAAAAGAAGTCTTTATTGCATCGAATCGTCACTGGTGATGAAAAATGGGTACATTACGTTAATCCAAAACGTCGGGCAACGTATGGATACCCCGGACATGCCTCAACATCGACGGCCGTTCAGAATATTCATGGCCTGAAGGTTATGCTGTGCATTTGGTGGGACCAGAAGGGTTTTGTGTATAATGGGCTGCTAAAGCGAATGAAACAATCACAGGCGAGGTCTACCGACGACAATTGATGCGTTTGAGCCGAGTACTGAAGGAAAAACGGCCGGAAACGGTCGAAAGACACGATAAAGTTATTTTGCAATATGACAATGCTCGGCCACATTTTGCAAATGTCTACCCCACCCGCCGTATAGTCCAGACCTTACGCCATCCGATTACTATCTCTTTTGATCGATGCAACTTGGCCTGGCTGACCAGCACTTCCGTTTTTTCGCTCATGTCAAAAAATGGATCGATTCGTGGATTGCGGCCAAACTGGTCGAATTTTTCAGAACGGGTATCCATAAATTGCCAGAAAAATGGGAAAAATGTGTGGCTAGCGATGGGCAATACTTTGAATACTGAATTTATATCTATTTTTCCTCGATACAGCATTGATTTTTGAAAAAAACGACATTTTCAACCGGTAGTCCTATTAGTTCGTCTAGGCTCGACTTGCTCACAACAATAAGTTTCATCGCTTTTAGAGGAGAGCTACAAGGAAATATATGAACTAAAATGAAGTGCATTTTTGGTTTAATAACGTAATGAATATAAATCGAATTCGAACCAGGAATTTCTACAATGTTTTAATTCGACCAAATTACAAAAAATTGTAAAGTGTCCCAACGGTTGCAATCATTTCTGGTGTTTTATTAAAAACACCACAGCCTTCAAATCCCCTGATACTATAAAGTAAACCCAGAGCTTCGCTCGTTTTGTAGTAGTGGCTCAAGAAATCTTTAACATACTCAAATCCGCTGGCATATAATGAAGTACCCTCAAGGGGTTATGAATACCCCTCTTATGAGGGTTCCTAATATGAGCAGAGGACATAGAGACAGGTTCTGATGCACATTTGTCCTGTGCGGCTAAAAAAGGAAACTAGTTCTGAAGGGTTGTTCTTTAACTTCTTTATATGTACTAGTTTTCTGGTCTCTGCATGGTTGAAAATCAGTATTTCGTTAGTCCATCCAAATCAAAGGGGAATCTTCGGTACTCAATCAATGAGGCTCTAGTCATGTGGCTTTTTTCTCGACCCCAGTTTCGTTGAAATCTTTTTTTAATACGTCACAGGCTGTTCTATTTTCCGGTTTGCAATATTTGATGATGGCTTTGACATCCATTTTCTTCATTTTCGTGATTTTATAGGGTGAGCCATCTGTTGTTTCATTTATTTGTTATTTATAAAAAAAAAAACACTTTAATCAATCAACGTCGATTGCTTTATGAAGAAACGTAAACCTTCTGATTAGTTATAGAATTTTGTATTCAACTAAATTTTTTAAAATATATTCGATGATTTCAGAACGTGTCACACGAATTTTGTTATAGGATGCCCAAGTCTCAATTTCAAGCTTTAAATGATCGGTTATCATGCCTTAGTGGAAAGTTTTTTTCCAACATCGTCTTGGAAGAAAACTAGTCGTCATACCAAACAGTCACACGTTCAGGAGGTATTGTGTTTTCTGATCTAGACTTAAGCTTTGTTAAGCAAAAGCGGCGTGAACTTCGATCTGCTCTATAGCCTAAACAGAGGAGCGATAACGAAGCGGGTCTTGAATCAATTGACAACCGGGATCTTTTTTCCCAATTTTCTTCAAGCCAGTGCAATTTATATGCAGTTGCTGATATCTTTATTGCTTTGAGGTTCGAGTGTACAGGGTGACCACAAGAATCAATAAGCAGACCAAAATCTTAAGAAATTTTTTCACTGACCTTTTGTTATTCAAAAGATTTTCTGACTTATACTGAGTGTACATCTGTTTTGAGTTCGTCATCATTTACGAGTTGTTAAATAATTTTTAACTTAAATCTATGTTCCACAGTGGCTGCGCTTAAGATGTCCTCGAGTCTTTGGCTGGCTTCGGTGGTTTAAAATTGCGCGAAGGAAATGTTTGATATGTGAAGAACGAGAACCAAGTAAAGGTCAGTTCAATATTCATTACAACAAACCTTCCTTTTTATGATTTATTTAAAGCAGACACAGAAGATTCAATCAAATTCGTGGAGTGTCCTTCTTCAAAATGTGATTTCGTTTACTGTGAAGAATGTTGGCTAGAAATTGGAGAAATATGTATGGCATGCCGGAGTGAAGAAAAGTCACTTAAATACTGTTCAAATTATTCAGATATTTAATTTAAGAATTAGTATTAACTTTTTTCTATTATTTATGTTAAAAAAGAAAACCAACCAAATATATTTATATAAAAATTTTAAGAATATTTTGTAAATTTTGAGCCTCATTTGCTGTTTGTTTTAACATTGGTTTTAGAAGTGAAGAGTTTCTGACGAAAAACGAAAAACGAGTTTAAACATATTCATGAAAGAAGACACACAATTGCGAAATAAGTTAAAGAGGAAGACGCTCGCCTACCGTTTAAAAGACTGTGAGATTGAGGCGTTCGCTTTATCCTTCAACCAGAGCTCTTTGTCGAGAATCTGTTGGCTGGAGTTCGTAGACAATAAACATTTGGAAGATTATTATCAATCCATTGAAGTCTTTGGACAGCTCGTAGAGCTTGCGGTGTTGGACCATTTACACTTCTCTTAAGCAGAGCCGTTTATCCGACGTAAAATTATTTTTTCCAACATCCCTTAAATCTGTCCTACTTTTCGTTAAACATTCAGCTGATAAATTGAGAGTTTTATAAAGCATAATTTTGGTCATTCTAGTTAGGAGTTGTGATCCTTGTCGATTGGTCTTTACCCAAAATAGCGTTCAAGAATCGATTTCTTGTGTATTGTCCAAATTAATTTGAAGACCAAATTTTCTTTGATAACCGGGAAAGCTTCGATGACACTTTCTTTACAGATTAAGGATACAGGGATTAATTTGATAGAGTATTTTTGGTTTACATGGAATCCAGTCTATAAGTGTTTGGTCAGGAAATCTTATCCATATTTTTGACTATAACATTTTTTCAGCTGCACATCATTTTTCATTAAAATAAAAGTATCAAGAAAATCGGTTCATAGCTGGCGTCACTATCGCATAATTTGAACCTCTTCGTTTTTGAATTCAGTTTATGTAACGTTCTGTGAACTGCAGCCGAGAGTTGGTTAGAAGAAGAGGCGTATCTTGAGCAATTTCTATCCAAATTTCCTGCAACAGCGAAGACAAAAAAAGATCTATCACTTTTCCGCCAAAAAGTCTTCTCAGCCCATTCATTTATTGAATTCCCGGAATTTATTCCGAAAATAAAAAATACAAGTATATACAAGTATATACATTTATGTCCATCAGTGCTTCCTGCGATTTTTCCATTACTTCCTCTTGGCTGCTGAAACGTGTTGCCCGTAATGGTTTTTTTCTAACTCGATTCAACAGAAAGAAGTCACAGGGAGCCGAATCAGGTGAATTTGGTGGCTGTTGGATGGTGTTTGTTGCATTTCACGTAAAAAAAAATACGAATAATGATGGCACTGTGCGACGGTGTGTGATCATGGTCCCTTCATTCTGGTCTCTTTCGGGAATTGCTTCACGCAAACGTCTCATAACGCCCAAATAAAACTCTTTGTTTACTGTCTGGCCTTCTGGCAAAAATTCATGATGCACTTCACCGTTGTAATCCCTGAAAACCGTGAGCCTGAACTTGCCTGATGTCTGGATTGAGTGTCGTACTCATAAACCCACTATTTGTGTCCAGTAGTGATATTGGAAAGTTGCGATGAAAATACAAAAAATCACTAAAAATGTTTTTCTAAAGAAATCAGTACCTTGTGTTTTTTGAAGTTATATGCAAATTTTCGGATGACATATTTTATAGCCATTTCAGAATGAAAAGAAGAACTTTTCAGGTAGGGATAGTTTGTAAATCTCTTATATTCTTCAACTACTTTTATTTATTTCGTCATAATCCGTTACTGGAACTTGAATAAATTTTAGAGCCTTTTTGGAAAACGCAAGTTTGAAGGCCCACTATAAATTTGTTTTCAGCACCTCGCATCAAGTTCATAAGTCTTATAACACGAAATCGATGCATAAGGTGGCCAAGAACAAAAGTCGAGGTTAACAGTTTCTTCTTCGCTTTTTTCTTTTTCTTTGAGAGCAAACCTATTGCGCCACCAAAAGGAGAAAGTGAGTATTATGCTTGCTACGCAACTCGGTTTTGACAATTACGTGATTTGCATTGCGCAAATTCTGCGCAAACTGCGTTTACTGCGTTTAAGAACTGTTTGTCAGCCGTGTGAAAACGGCTTAGAACGAAAATCATCGAATTCGAGTTAAATTTTGGGGTTTTCCGGTTTGGATCATAAACATGCACATGACCCACTGTGCAGAAAACGATTTTTTATTATATTTATCAATTTTGTAAATTATTTATTTGAGATATTATGTTGCGTGGAATGTTTGGAAATAGTTTCTTTTGTCATTTAGGCATAATTTTACTTGTCATTTTCGACACTCCACAAAAGATCTTCCATTGCATTCTGGAACCTTAAATCTCTGTCTAGAAGTCCAAAATGGCCAATGATCTAATTCGTCTGGTCGTACGTCTTGGGACGGCATCGTTGCTATGGGTCCTTTCGATTGCTTCGATTGCTGTATATTGCTTTCCAGCGCATTTGAGCGTCCTCCACGTTTGTTGCTCGTACTTTGCTTGTTGGCGTAGCATAAATTTTCAGCTACCGCGCACTTGAAGTCTGCTTATGGCAACCATGCCTAAGGTTTCATCTCTACCTTGCTACCATATCGACCATATGGGATAATTTTTAACCAAGAAGAACATCCCATAGATCGACTACACCCATATACCTGTTTGCACTACTGCCTTTGGACATGGTACGTTTTGGTAGATCTTTTCTTTTTTTGTTGTAGTGTCAAGCTTCGAAAAATGATGTGCTGTCGACGTACTTACTTTGAAGGTAAGTTAACAATTCTGCTATCATGCGAGATTAGTACAGAAAGCATCTTCAATTGTCAGTTTTTCAATAGTTGCTCCCATTCCTTTTTTAAAGACTCTCTGCAGGAATTTTGTACCCTGGAATCCGAATGGCTTTTATTCTAACTTAAGTAAAATCGCACGGGCCTTGTGCTCCAATATAAATTTCAAAGTCATAACTAAATATGTAAAAATATGTAACAAGAAACAGGGAGAAACAGAACTGGGGTCGAATTACGACATCAGTTATCGAGCAATACGTGAATGATTTGTACTAATTTGGTATGACAGTTAACGATATCGAATGGTGAGTATCGAAATTTGGCATTCTGTCATACGTGATCGTGCATTTTTTTTACTCGGTATCATTGTTGCTAACGGATGATGTTACTTTCGGAAGGAAAAACAATATGTAAGAATATTTCTTTCTGTTTTTATTTTCTGTGTTTTTATTATTTATTGCTTATAATATATTTTAGGTCGATGTTGAATAAAAATTTCCCCCCTACAGAAGGAAATTTTGGGGAACTTTATGAGATGTCTTTCTTCAAACGTTGCATGAAAAAAACTGGAGATGGTTTCAATGATGGTTGTTGGAATATCTGCAAAAACGTTCGGAGTAAAAGAAAACAACAAATAACACATTTTCAGACGATAAACACATATCGGAAGATGAAAATTATTGAAAATATTCTATTTTCTTATAACAATTAAACGAATTAATGTTTATTTACAAATAAAAAAAAAGATCACAAATCGATGCGTATGACACTGATCAGCTGTCTCTACTCAGTGTAGTAGAATATTTGTAATACTAATAGGACTACCGGTTGAAAATGTCGTTTTTTTCTCAAAAATCAATGCTTTATTGAGGAAAAATAAATATAAATTCAATATTCAAAGTATTGCCCACCGCTAGCCACACATTTTTCCTATTTTTCTGGCAATTCATGGATACCAGTTCTGAAAAATTCGATCGGTTTGGCCGCAATCCAAGAATCGATCCATTTTTTGACATCATCGAAATGACGGAAGTGCTGGTCAGCCAGGCCATGTTGCATCGATCGGAAGAGATAGTAATCGGATGGCGCAAGGCCTGGACTATACAGCGGGTGGGATAGGACATCCCATTTTCAAGGAAAGTTGCAACATGTGGCCGAGCATTGTCATGTTGCAAAATAACTCTATCGTGTCTTGCGACCGTTTCCGGCCGTTTTTCCTTCAGTGCTCGGCTCAAACGCATCAATTGTCGTCGGTAGACCTCGCCTGTGTTCGTTTCATTCGGTTTTAGTAGCTCATAATACACAACACCCTTCTGGTCCCACCAAATGCACAGCATAACCTTCAGGCCATGAATATTCTAAACGGCCGTCGATGTTGAGGCATGTCCGGGGTATCCATACGTTGCCCGACGTTTTGGATTATCGTAATGTACCCGTTTTTCATCACCAGTGACGATTCGATGTAAAAAAGACTTCTTTTTGTGGCGTTCAAGCAGCATTTCGGGCATGCAAAATCGGCGTTCGACGTCTCGTGGCTTCAATACATACGGCACCCAATGTCTTACCTTTCGGATCATTCCCATTACTCTCAAACGATCGGAAATGGTTTGCTGAGCGACGCCAAGTGATTTTGCAAGTTCTTCTTGCGTTTGTGACGGATCTTGATCGAGCAACGCCTCCAATTCATGGTCTTCAAACTTTTTCACCGGGCCGGGGCGTTCTTTGTCTTCGGTGTCGAAATCACCATCTTTGAACCGCTTAAACCACCGCTGACACATTCTAACGTCTATAGTATAGCCCGGGTAAGCTTCGGTAAGCAATTGATGCGCTTCGGTTGCTCTTTTTTCTTTAAATGAAAGAAGCATATTAAAACTTCCCGCAAATGTTGTTTTGATGGCACGAATGTAGACATTTTACGGCTTTACAAAAACTTGTATGTTTCCACTAATGACCAATAACCCAGACTGAAATAATTAGACAATGACATGAAGTTTCTAATGTGACAGCTGTCATGGTCAAAATTCACCTCAGAGTAATAGATATGAAGTTGTCTGCAATAACTATTCTTTTCAATGTGCATACGATACTTGAGCATTCTTATGTGATCATCCCAATCTAGTTACTCGATCACACGATATCGTATGAATTACACTCACTCGTTAAATGATGTCGTTATTCGACCCCTGGTTCGAGAACATTACTACATGCGGTGCCAAATATGATCCATTCAGTTATAACGACAAAAGTTCTTATAACTTCGTAAATCTTATATAATCAATAATATTAAGATTATTTCCTTTATTAGTTTATTTGTTTTTGAAGCACTAAGTCTGAGTCTTATATTTTTTAATCAATTTTAACTTTGACAAAAACTCTTCTTCACCGCTGCAACCTCTTTGACGACTTTGATGAACGTATAAGTTCGCAAAACTCGTTCAGAGACGGGGCTTGATTTTAAAATATAGGCAACCAATTGTATTACAATAGAACATTTTTTGAATACTCAGATATATACACATTTATCTGGTTTGACTCATCACGCGGCAAAGGGTTTAATGTTGTTTTAAGACTTGCTTTATAGAGTTTGCAGCAAAGTGGGCCCAACAGTTTGACCTTTTCCAATGAGCTAATAATTGTTGGGATACAAGATCACAAAATTACGTCTGGAATCGTAGCACGAAATAGCAGGACGTCCCAAACATACGGTAAGCGTTGAATACCATAGTGGTCGAAAACAAAAATAAAACAAATAATTTTTTTTTTAATCTTTCAGATATATATTTTTTTCCATTTCAGCTCATCTTTTTCTTTCTTGTTCCTTTTAAGTATATTAATTTTAAAATTGTTCATAACTTCTCAATTTTAATCTTTCTTTCTTTTTATAAACAAAATATAAACAATTGTTCGTTTCTTCTTCTTCTTCACTTTTAATATTTGTTTTGAATTTGTAGTTTTGGTTTTTCGTTTTTTTTTTTTTTTGTAAAAGGCTTTGCTAATTCATCAGAAAATGTTTAATTATTTTTTTAAATCTTCAAATTATTTTTAAATTAAATTGTGGTTTCTTTTGTTAAAAAAAAAAAAACAATACGAGTACTTGTTACTTCCTCATATACACATTAAATTCACAAGTTTTCGGTTTTTTTGTTTCTTTTAATTAATTTTTACAAAATAATTATTACAATGTGTACATAATATAATAGTATACAGTCATATGGATCACTGTTTGGTATATAATCAGTTAAATTGTATATTTTTTCCATTTTCTAGATTCCTAAAATCATTAATGTGGCTTTTTTTCTATTTTATTTTTTTTTTTCATGTGTGATCGTTTTTATTTTTCTTTAGAAAATAAATTTACAAATATTTGTTTATTTGTTTTTTTTTATTGCAAATGAATGGAATATAGTGCTTGATTGTGTGATTTATTGTTTAACTATTTACATTTGTTTGACAACAAGGAAAAAAATTTATATATATATAACAATATGTAGGTACCAATGTTACGTATGGAACGTCTTTCCTATGGAAGCCACCAGCATAAAAACAAAGTTCGATAGTTTAAAGAAGAGAATCATGATGAGATGATGATTGAGGACACGCAATGGACTTACAGCACTATTGTCGATTAAAGAGCAATGTATCAACAAATTGTGGGGGGAACTTGGCAAGGAAACCTTTGCACACGACAAAACAATAGAGCATTGTCACTTAATTTTTGTAAATTAAGAAATCCCTTAAGAACTTTCGGATCTTGGCACTGAGGGCAGGCCTGCCAGACATTGGCTTTAATTCATTCGTATTCTTATATTTATGGGGTAATGACTCCCCTTAGAAAGAGTTTTCATGAAGCGAGCAGAAAGGATTAGATAAAAAACTGAAAATAATAGAAATTCTTAAGCAGAAGTTTGTTCGAGTTTAAGATGTTCTGAAAATGAAAGATCTTACGAATTCGATCGCATGGAGAACTAATAATCATTCAACTCTCGCTTTAAATAGCCTAAGCATTTCCCTTCTTATCGCTTGGAGGAGAGCTTACAGCATTGTGTATTGAAAGTCTCCTGGGTGATTCGGCGACCAACCAAAACGATATCAGTAAGTCTCATAGCGACTTGTTAATGGCACTGAAAGCAAAAATGCAGATTTCGAAAAATTATTTTGAAGGAAATCGAGAGCTTCTATCCGACATCGTCATGGATGCCACGATCACTTGTCCTCCATTGAAAGCTTTTTAACAGCAAACAAAAGAAAGTTCTTCAACATTTTATTTGAGTGATCTCCTACGAATGTTTTTCCCAGCTGTTACTCCCCACATTTCTATACTAAAAGACGAACACAATTTTGCCAATTACACGAAACCAATTAAATTACAAAAAAAAATTAAATCCCTTCTTTACCGAACACATTTTGTCAATTTTGTTGATTTTTTTTCGATTTCTTTTTTTTTTTAAAGACATCTCATTCTTGCATTTCCTACAATTAGAAACACAAGTGAGTTTTTCGACAAACAAAAACTAAAAAAAAAAAAAATAAACACATATACACGCACTAAGGGTGAAAGGACAGTACAACGGCATATTTAAAATCGAACATTATTTTCAAAATATTGAAAATTTCACTCATACGTATTTTCAATTCAACCGTTGACCATTTTATCACCAAACAAAAATTGAACAAGAGCGGTGAATGACTAGATTTAAAAACAAAAAAAAAAAAACTAAAAAAAGAACACTCACAATATCATATCAACATAAAATTAAAAAATGTTGCATATGATAAAATATTTAAAACAACAAAACACAAAACTAACACTTTCAATTTTTTTAAAAAAAAGGGTCACAAATGTGTTCGGCGGCTCGCAGACTTAAATGAGTATGATTGTGGCACTTTGTTTTGTTATGAACTTCCTAAATGGTTGCTAGTAGCTTCCTTTCGGAATGACATTACACATTTATTTTTTGATTTTATAAAAGCGAATAAATAATTTAAATTAAATACAATTAAAAATATATAGGTTTTGTTTTACATAAGATAATTATTGTTACTTTTACAATTTTTAAGGCTGTCACACTGGGTGCATGTACAGGGGTGCTTTTATTTAATTTACTTTCACATTTGTTTTTATTCTTAAATAATTTTCTGTTCATTTATTATATACAATAAAGATATAATCCATATAGGTAATTTGTTTTTTTGAATTCTTTAAATTTATTCATAAGTCTTTGTAAAATTGTATTTTTCAATTCGGGCAGGTTTTTTTTTTAATTTTTTTTATTCATACAAACATCCATTAATATACAAAATGTATACATTTTTTTTGTTACAGAAATAAATTGACTATTAAAAATCGGTCATATCACACCGGGTAATCGAAAAGTTATACAAAGTTTTCGAAAAATAGGTTAGAAACCGTGTTTTCGAATGACCATACGGAATTTTAAGCTGTTATATGTGAACGGCCCAGTCGTCTTCTTTTCTAACCAAGTGTTGGTAAATTATATTTAATTTGTTGTTTGTTTTATTTTTTATTTCAATCCAAATTTACTGAGATAAACGTATTCTACGGATTAACCATTAAAAAAAAAATGATAATAATAAAAATTAAATTAACTTTCCAGTCCTTTTTCTGTATTTGTTTTGTTTTGTTAAAACTTATTAAAAAGAAAACAAAAAATAAACAACAACACTACGCAAACCTTTTCCAGCAAAGCTTAAAAATTGTTGCAAATTTTGTGTGAAATTTACGAAAATTTCGCTTTTTCGACGATGGCAACGATGACGACGTTGGTAACGACGAAAACAATGGCCTATAGCGTGTACTCGTGGCTACTTTGGTGCATGAAATTCGATGTGGAGGAGTGCATTTACATAATATGCAGTTCGGAATATTGATGCCGCTGCGGCTGCTGCTGCTGCGACAATTATTGTTAACGGTGGTGGCAACATCAGCTGCTGTGCTAGATAAACTGACAATTGTTGTACTTTGACTATTAATCGATGGCGATCTAGGTGTATGGAAACCGTTAAAAAAATGTCACCGCCGCGAAAAGAGCACTTCCAGCCAGCATTCACATGCGGTAATATCCTTTCGATGGTATTTGGAATTGGCACCCCAACCTTTGGCGAAACTTATTTTCATACTGAATGTATCGATTGGGCCTGTTAGAGCACCAGCTATTTCTGTTGGGCACACCTGTCTTTGCGTTCGAGCTCTGAAAACAAACAAAAAAACAAATTCAAAATGAAACTTTGTCAAGGCAATTTAAAAAAAAAAATCAAAACTCCAAATGTAAGTTGGGCACAGAGCATACGTTTCAAGTTTTAAATTAAATTTAACTTCTCTGCAGAACCCTAGAACAAGTCATAGATCGACTGGTCCTCTCTCTTATTGTAGGCAGCCGCAATCACGCGGAGAGAACTGCAGCTGATTCCCATTAATTTAAAATATGCACCAAACACCACCGCCATTAGAAATATGTATGTTAATTTTTCTAATGGTGTTTTTTAGGCTTTTCGAAACACCAGTTTCAATCAAATTCATGTTCGATTTATTAAAGAGGCCACTGATTTGAAAGAGTGCTTCGTCCAAGTTGAATATATTTGAAAACTTTCGTGGTATTCGAAAACTTTCCAATACTGCTCTATACTAGCTGAGAGTGAGGTCCGGGTTTCAAAACCGGGAAACATCAGCAATTTTATCATGGCCCTCCTCGGAAGAGTAAAACTTCTGTGGACATCAATGCTGAGCAAAAGACTTTCAACATTTGTGTGAAAAATTTCAAGCGTACACACAATTGAGCAATTTTTCTGTCTGTTTTTTTTGAGTACTTTTTTTTTTGTTGAAAATACAGTATTTTTTTTCTTTCGTGGTCCTGCAGGAGTGATTCAAACATTTTACATTTAAACTTGAAACCTTTGCGCTGGAGACGACTAATAGTTTTGTCTTAAATGAGCAACTCACCTGTTATTATCGAAGGCATTTAAACAATAACCTGGTGGCACTTTAGAAACATGCTGGAAATCATCATTTAACGTGGGAGAATGTACGAATATGGGTGCTTCTGAACGATTGTACAACCAAACGCCATCGGCCTCCTGACTAAGAGTTATACCTGCAACAGAGATCAATATTTAATTATTTATTTGAAAACACAAAAAAATTGATTTCGAACTAACCTAAACCAATTTTTTGCCTTGTTTTTTGTACACTTTCGGGCAATTTAGGTTTTTTTTCAGCTAATTCCTTTAAACACATCCCGCCGCTGCCCTCCGAGTAGATATTAACTGTAGAGTTTTTAACCTCATACCTATCACCAACTCGATCTGTCAATTCCCAATAGGCTATCTGACACCATGTTGGAGACGGCGATGAGTGATCTGGAAATTCAAAAATAAAGAATCATTATATTTTTTTTATTTTTTCGAAGCAATGGTAGATAATTTTAGACATCACTAGGAGATGCGAGCTCATATTTTGAGCCCTCGATTTAGTGCTTTAGTGTAAGCATTCAAAAAGGAAGGCTACAGTTATTGACTAGTTGTTATTAAGTAGTAAAATTAGACACGATTATCGTAAGCACCAAACCGTCATCAACCTGAATTATCTTAAGCAATGCCCTCAAAATCAATCAACTTTAGAATGAAGGGGAAAAGTTTCAAAGAGTTTAATCCGATGATGGCATCCGAATATGTACACAGAACAATTTTATCTGCTGGTTGGCATCGCATTCATTCCAATTCGCAGTTTTTTTTTCCCGAAACGCTTTTGTACCAAACCCGTCGTTTGTGCACAGTTTATGTCATCACGCGTGCATTAAATTTTTTCGCATTCAATTTGTTAATCCTTCGTGACAGACTAGATGATCCCAAACAAGCAGATTTGTTCCCAGACATCTTACTGACAAATGGCTTGGACAAACGCGTTAATGTGCCAATAAAAAAACAGTTCAGTAGAAAAAATGGTAGCTTATAGAAAATCACAAGTAGGTCCTCAACTTATCAAAAAATCTGGACAGAACCTTAAAGCTGAGAAAATTATTTCTGGATATGTTAGTATCAGAATTTTCCCCGAAAATGTGCCTGTTTCTTTTAACAACAGATTTACGAAAGGATTTTAAAAATTTTGCACTTTTTATCTTTGTAGCCGGAATTAAAAACCGATCAGTCGTACAATAATTGTTTGTTCAAACAATTTTCATTTATAAAAATCTGTAAAGTTGTACCTAAAACAAACATGAAAAAACAGTTTCCATTTGCCCTAGCTAGGTCTTCGTCAGGCCGTCAAGGCACCTTCTTATTTGCACAATTGCCAAAAATTTCCATTCGATGGTTATGCTTGAACGAAGCCTTTTCAATAGCAACAATAACGGCCTGACGACCTGACGAAGGCCACGAGGGAAAAATCAGTTTTTAAGTCAAAAACTGTTTGATCGTGGCCGCCATTGTCGAGCTAACAAGTTTTTTTTTCTTTAACTTTTTTAATATTAAGACTCTTATAATGCGTGTAGCACAGAGCGAGCGGAAGAATTAGGAGAAGAATGAAAGATTGTGTAGTGGTTTGAGAATCTCAGGTGTAATTGGTTTCAACTCACTTCCTTGGGTGGAGCCCGAAACAGGACGGAGGATTTTGCTATCGACCTATTTACTTTAACCTAATTCGCAGGATTTTATTCGACATTATTTTTGATCTATGAACTTTGAAAGTTTGGAAGATTTAGCTTGAACACCCCGCTGTCTGTGTTATGCCTTCACAGCAGAGCCATCTACACACAAACTGCTATTTTGAAAACACGAATTAGGAACTAAGCCGATACAACAACCGCTACAACAACGCCACCCAATAGTCAGACTACTACACTGGTCGACCAACCCAATGATAGTGCCATTAACTTAATCCCAATGGCAAACGGTGACTGGACCAGGTTCGAGAAACTAGACCATTACTCTAGGAATCGAACCTGTGACCTATCAATCGAATCAATTGAAGGGCAGGCGCTCTACCAATTTCGCCACCCGGTTGTTAAGTTCAAGCTTTCAGGCCGGAAATGTTACCAATACGTCACAGTAACCCACCAACAAGAACTCTGCAAGCATGATCTTCTTCGCAAAGCAAAATTTTTAGAATACACGATTTTTTAAAGAAAGTGTTATCTCCAACCGCAAGACAAATTTTGAACATTTACCTCATTTAAAATCGAGCTATTATGGCATGATCAAATGAAATTTTAACATGATTCAACACCAATTATCTTGGGATAACTGACCGATCATCACCGGCCTAAAACAAACAGTGAATTAATATCCCTTGACATGGCTGGCACCTGAGCAGACGCTCACCTCGACCAAACGGAAAAGAGGGCTCATAGCATGCGAACACGCCTCCAGTCAATGCGGGCGCGCTCAACTGCTAGAATTACCCACAATTCAAAAATAATGATTTTAATAAAAACCCATTCATATTTTAATAAGGTATGATAATTCATCGTGTCCGGCGAACGAAAACAAACGAACCTTCTAACCGGCCGCGTTAACGCTTAGCTTAATGCGCCGATAGCATGTCTGCGCGTCATGCCTATTATACGATTGAGGTTCATACCCTGCCGCACACACCAGGCCGCTTCTTTCACACCGCGGAGTGATTACACGTTCTTCATGCGAAAAAAAAAAGACATAAAAAATTATAACTACAAACATTCCCCCGCCTTCAATTCACCAGGCAAACACACATTCACACACAAATGGAGCTTGTATGGCAGGCGCCATGCAATTTTCGTGCCGTCGTCTAGTCAGTGGGCCGTCGGCGAGGCGCTATAAAACAAACTGCTTGGGAACCGAGCAAAAACGAAAAAACAAAACACACACAAAAAAAAGGGGGAAAAATAAATAAATAAATATAAATGGCTTTTTTTTCTTATTCATTTCGTGCTTTGTTTATTTATTTATCATCTTTGCTTTGGACTCTCTCACTTCCCGTTCTTCTACATCTTCGTATCATTATAGTATTTACTGTTTTTTTTTTGTTTTTTGTTAAATATCTTTTCGCAATGCGTCGTAGAAGAATAGTTCAAGTTTGACTGGCTAGTTTTTAATATGTTAATGTGCTATTTATGGAACCCCTAAATCTGGATTGTGATCGTAGGTAGTAGAGTGATGGTTACTCGAGGCGCATCGTTGTCACTGATTAATGAATGAATTAATGAATGAGTCTTTATAACTTTAAACACTGCAGCTGCAAACAAACAAACCTTATTTACCCTACAACGTACACTACAAACTAAAAGTTCCTGGACACCGGACTTTTAGAAAAGTAAGACTGTGAGAAAACAGAACTACAGAAAAAGCGTAAACAAATTCATCTTGAAAAGTCTTTGCATCAGAAACGTGAACAATGTGATCAGAACATCGCACTTTAATTCAGGAAACAGGAAACATAAGAAACTTGAAAAGCAATCGAGAAGGAAACTAAGCTAGACAAGTAGAAAAGAAATGAGCATACACAGGCTGGCTTCTTAAGGAAATCGAAGAGCCTAACAAGGAATTTTGTAGAAAAAAAATAGACCTTGCATGCTTGTCACTAATAGTGACGAAGGTCTGTCAGCAGCTGTTTGATTCGATAATAACGAAAAAGGAGTGCTAGGGTTTGAATTCCAGGCGGTGAAGTTCTCCTTCACACAGTAAATGAAGTTGGTGTGTTCATATGAAGCTTAAAAACAGCAAAGCTGCAGTTTCAGACAGTCTACGTGCGGAATTTTTTAAACATGGTGAAAATGATTTCTGATTGAGAGTAGTATGCCCGATATGACTGGAATATCTTGCAGTAAAAAATTTTGTTAATCATCTTTTGGTCAAAAACAAAAGACGTACTTTTGGCCAGACGACTTTTCCGCTTATAAGCTTTCTTCCTAGACTAGAAGCAATTGTCTTACGGCATACGATGTATACGGTAATACCGTGGATATCGTATGTCTATTCTGGAAGTTCCTTACTCAATTTAATGTTGCTTTTTCTTCCCTCTAGCGCATACTCCATTCAATGTTCCAAGGCCCTTGTTTTCAAGGGATTTTGACTACCATTGCCTTGCAAATACACAGAATTAACATGAGGATAAGCTGAAGAATGGGAAGTGTGTTTGATTTCCAATTCTGGGTGCTCGCATTGTAACCGAAAATTCTATATCGATTTATTTGCATTCACTTAATTCGTAGTATTTTTATTCGTTGTTGGTGTTAGTTTCAGGACAAATCTTTAACCATTTTTAATTAAATTTGGGATGGCTACCTTAAACACTTCTTGGATTGCAAGCCGATAGTGCAACTTAATTAGACAACAATAGAAGTTATAGTTTCTTTAGTTTAATACCAACTGTAAACACAAGAACTCCGCTAGAACTCGTCTCTTCTGTCTTCAGTCAAAAGAAGTTAAAAAACGGTGCAGTAGTACTTAAATGTCGAACTAGCGATACAAATGATTTAAAAACACCAAACATATCACATTTAAATAGATTTAGAGTCTTGCTGCATCCCGCTTACATTCGGCAAATATCAAAGCGAGCCAATTAAAAAAATTACTCGTCACAGTGCTGCCAGATGTCCATTGCGATAAACAAATCCAATGAACGTGGGGCGCAATTAAAATTATGGATTAAATATCAATAACCGACTAACTGAGTGTGTTCAATGAAGAAATTATGCAAGTGCTGCTTCACTCATGAATTCCAATTAGAAAGAAAAAAAACATCACCATTTACTCCGAATCGAGCTCTTTTCAGACCACACGCAGATTAAAAACCTGATTGTAGAGTCGCCCCGACGACAACTACTTCGCCAACAACAACCTGTTCGATGAGATTCTGATTTGTCTGATGTGTAATTTTGAGAAAAAAAAGCAAAATTATGTTAATAAGATCAACAAAAAAATAAATGTTATGTTTCATTATATAAAAGCTTTCAAAGGCGGCAGAGCGCGGTCCACTTAGTAGTGGGAAATTCAGAAACGCCTGTCGCATGCTTTTCATTCAGATCAATGTGGTGGGAAAACCCGTTTTTTGCCTCAGCGCCACCATTCATCAATGCAAAAGAAAAAAGTATCACAAAAGTTTTAGATGTTTTTTTTTGTGTTTTGCCATTTATAAAAGTTAATATTCGCTTTTAATCCAGCAGTCAGTAGGACAAGTGAATCGATTCATGGTTAGTTTAGGTTAAAGCCCCTCCATCACACCTTAAGTCAACGAATACCCGTTTGTGATGCAAATCGAGTGGTTCCTCGGAATATTCTGGATAAAACAAATGTTCTCTCTTTTCCGTTTTAATTCAGAGACTTCAATCAGACCCGTATTTCGACGTTAACTTTCCCGCAATAGGGTCCATAGCGCATGCAATATTTACCTCAGCGAGATCGAATTAGGAATTCGTATATGTACACGTCCAACTTCGGAGGTATAAACCTAAAATGCCAGCGATAGTAAATGCTCCTTGTCGACGATAGTCATCTTAATATGGCCTTATAGTAGGAAGATCAAAAGTTAATCACTTATAGCTTTTATCTAAAACACATGCAGAGCCTTTTCATTTATACGGACTTCTCAATTGCTTTTGATCTAACAAGTCGCCGATTGTGACGTTTTATGCTCTGACGTTTATGGGGACAACTGTCAGTTTTATTTTGATATTTGTGACACAAACAGATGCAGAAGATTCTTCGACATGCCAAGGAACTTTATGCTCGCCCAGCTTCAACTGGTCAACAGATAGGCTGTTTAGCCGCTCACGTAGCTCGTTCCAACGAGAATATCACCGCTGTGACTGAATAAAACCTAGATCAACGTCTATTAGCCGACTTGTCACGGAATTGGCAAGCACACGTTCGAATTTGCAGCGCATTTTAGTGAAGCAGTTGTAGATGTAAGCTTACGAAGTGCAAGCTTGCAAACCCTTCTGAATATCAAGACGTATTGCACGATTATCGAATGAAATTAATCATGAACGACGAGATCCATTTTCATCTGAACGACTACGTTCGCAAACAAAATTTTAGCTTCTTCACACAGAAAATCCACGAAGGTACAATCGGGCCTAAATTTTTTGTAGCCCCGAGTCCAATTTTTGTGACTTGCATGGCCCGGAAAGAACGTTTTTTTGCAAAAATTATCCGGAATTGCATACATCCATATATATTTGTCGTCTGTTCTTTAAAGTTTTAAGCTAAATCATATCTCATTCAAAGCTGAAAACGTGCCTCAAGGAAGTCACATAACACCTTTGCTTTTTATGCCAAGATCACATTTTCATTAATGATAATGACGAACATCCAAACGCTCTCGTGACACAAAACAAAACTAAAGAGCATGACTTTTGCTATGAGTAAAATAGTTACTTCAAAAAAAATTGTAAATTAAAGGGTCTTTTTAAGGCCCTTTTTTCAATCCAAACTTCCAAAAAGGTAATGAAAACTTGGGTTAACATGATGACCAATTGCAAAACCAACCAATGCACTAATTTGACTTAAATAATATTTCAAAATTATTCGAAAGGCTGAACTATTCTCTTCTTTTTCAAGTTAAATAGTTTGAAAAATTCTTGCACAATGTTTTTTAAAAGCCTTTTCAAAAATAAACCAATAAATTGCTTTCCCTATATAAAGGGTGATTTTTTAGCTATTATCTTTTTGGCAACACTGGTTTAAACAGCTGACGCAGGCTTCGCGTTGTGTTTCACTGTCAAACATCTTCAGTTTGGTCTCTAATTTAACCATGAATTGTCTTACAAACGAACAACGCTTGCAAATTATTGAATTTTATTATCGAAATGGGTGCTCTGATATGAAAGTTCATCGCGCGCTTCTTCCATTTTATGGTCAGTTTAATCGACCAACTGAAGCGGCTATTCAGTCTATTGTGACTAAATTTCGCACCAAATTTACATTGTTGGACGTTAAACCACCAACACGCTTACGAAGAGTGTGAACTGAAGAAAATATCGCAGCTGTATCGGCCAGTGTTATGATGACCATCAATTATCGATTCATCGCCGTTCGCAGCAATTGGGCCTCTGTTACTTAACAACGTGGAAAATTTTGCGGAAGGATTTAGGTGTGATGCCTTTCAAAATACAGCTGGTGCAAGAATTGAAGCCGAACGACCTACCGCAACGTAAAATTTTAAGTGAATGGGCTCTTGGAAAGTTGGCCGAAGATCCACTTTTTTACCGAAAAATTGTGTTCAGTGAGGAAGCTCATTTTTGGCTCAATGGGTACGTTAATAAGCAGAATTGTCGATTTTGGAGTGAATATCAGCCAGAAGCATTGCAAGAGCTACCAATGCACCCAGAAAAAGTTACAGTTTGGTGCGGTTTATGGGCTGGTGGCATCATTGGACCGTACTTCTTCAAAGATGATGCGAATCGTAACGTAACTGTGAATGGTGAGCGCTACCGTGAGACGATATCCAACTTTTTTTTGCCCAAAAATGCAAGAGCTTGACTTGCATGACATGTGGTTTCAACAAGACGGTGCCACATACCACACAGCATTGAGAGGCGAGTTCGGTGAACATTTTATTTCACGTTCGGAACCGGTCAATTGGCCGCCTAGATCATGTGATTTAACGCCTTTAGACTATTTTTTGTGGAGCTATGTTAAAGCTCATGCCTATACAGACAAGCCCGCTTCAATTGACGCATTGGAAGACAACATTGAAGCATTTATTCGTGAGATACCGGCCGAAATGTTGGAAAGAGTATGCCAATATTGGACTAAGCGGATAGACTATTTGAGGCGCAGTCAAGGTCAACATTTGCATGAAATAATCTTCAAACATTAAATTATATGGACCGTACTATCGATTCAAATAAAGATTTCATGCATTTTTCTGAATTTTATGTGTTTTTTTTTAAACTTTCCTATAGCTTTTAAAAAATCACCCTTTATTATGTATAAAAGTTTGCTATCAAAATGAAGAAAATTGAAATACCCGAAGAATAAGTCTAACTCAATTATGCTGCACTAAATATGTGATAATTAATGGTTAATGGATACCCCTAAATACCTTTACGTATACGATACGCGGGCGGTAGAGTTGGAAAATGCATACACCCTATCTCGAAATCCTTCTTTCTCATTATATTCAAAGGAATCACGCTTTATCGGATGATGAGCTGACGGTTTAATAAAAATTTAATTTTTTCTCCGTGAATTTCATTGATCTCTTGTCAATATTATTATTTAAAATATTTGTTCTTCAGTAGTTTCGAAAAAAACAATTCTCTAAAACAACTGCTTTGGATAAACTTTGTCTTAACGCAGTAGCTGAATAGGCCAGTGGAATTTCCTATTCACAAATGCACAATCGAACTGAAATACACTTCACATTATATTTCTTCTTCTTTTCTAGTTTCCTTTCTTTCTATTCCCCCAGAGAAATAGTGCGAGTATGTATCTGTCTTCTGAGCATCATCCCTATATTTAGCCATGGAGATCACGTATTTAAAGTCTAATTTGCAAATACGTTGGCGGCATGTTATTATTACCATCGCTTTATATTTATTCTTAATATTTATTTATCTTTCCCCATTTTTCATGGCGTTGCTGTTCCTTTCGCCCCCCCCAGTGCTTTTGTTTTTCTTTTCCCCATAAGTTTCTATCTGTCATTTTCATTGTCGTCGTTGTCGTCGTCGTCGTCGTCGTAGCGTCGCGTCATTTCAGTATGTCGTTGGCCGCCATATTCAAGTTCAAAAGTATATTATATCCCTGGATGGCATTTCATTGAATATTTCTTAAATATTTCATTAAAAATTATAAATTTTACGTTTCAAAAAGATTCGAGGTAACTATGGGCGCCAAAAAAGCAGCGTTAAAAAAAACAAATATTATTGCTTATGTCTCGAACACCTGACTTGTACTCACCGTCGTCGTTAAGGCCATAAATAAGATACAAAGTAAAATGACAAAAAAAAAATAATATGAATAATAATATTGCAAACACCTAAATAGCGTTTAACGATAATAATTTTGGCGCCACCATATTACGTAAGTGGAGACCTCTACACAGGGCGCGTCAACTGCCGCCATCCGCCATATACAAACTAATTTGTTTGCAAATTTTGTTTCTTATTTTTATTTATTCTTTTTTTCCATTTTTTTTATGCATATTTGAACGTTTTGTTTATTTATGCCATTAGTAAATGTGCGCTACCAATCCAACAAGATCGACAAAGGGGCTTGGGAGTGGGGTGAAACAAGAAGAAGTAATTGAAATTTGCAAAACGAGATAGAAATAATAATAAAAAGAATAAAAAAAAAAGCAGCTAAATACAACAAAGAAGCGCAGCAGATAGAGAGAATCATAAATAAATTAAATAACAATATTCTCGATTGTCACAGTGAAACAAAACAGCATTTTGAGTAGTCGTTCGCCTTAAGAAATGCGACATCCGAAATGTGTCAATGGCGGTTGACAGTAGCAGCAGCAGCAACAACGAAGCAACACAATAAGAACCTGAGAGAAGTTTTTAGAGGTTGTATTCACTTTTTTTATGGTAATCTTATGTTGTCAATTAATCGATCAGTTGGCTATAAGACTTTGTACGTATTTGGAGCACAAGTTTCGTATCCGATATGCGCACTGTTGGAACCCTATTGGAAAACGTTTCAAACTTTCATGGAATACAGCTTAAATGTATTTCCTACAGCCTTGGAAGACTTTTGGCAGGACTGCTCTTCTGGAAATTCAAGTATCTTGTTAAAAGACTGCTTTGAAACGAATTTTTGTGGTGGTCGGAAAGGAGATCGCTCGTTTAAAAATTGGTAAACAATGGAGTTCCCCAAGGCTCTATACTTGGCCTTATTCTTTTTGTTTATTTTTTAGATATGTAGAAATGTCTGCATTCATATGAGACCTAATGGTAGCTGTAGATACATATGTATTTTACGTTGTGGAACTTTTTACATGTTCAAACAGTGAGCCAAAGTCGACTCCTGCCTATACTGAGTTTAAAAAGTAGCAATCATCTCTACTTACTACTCTACTTATTTCTCTACGCATGCCCAACTACAATAAAGAGAACATTTATACATTTATTGATATGAATTGCGAATCACTTGTTGCATTGCGAAATTGACTGAAAGCTAATTTTTTGGCAGCAGTGCGATTATGACTTCCCTTATAATGCATTTGAACAGAACGGAAGAAAGGATTTGGGAATAATTAAAAAATTGTGTTCTTTTTTAACAAATACGCGTTCAAGGGTTAAACCGTGGAAGAACGTTCCACATAGTTGCTGTGCGGATGAAAAAAAATCCTATATTTTACGATCGATTAACTTTTATCTCCTTTGACTTTCGTCGCTAGATTTTGAGCTTTTTCCATGACTGGCGCCCGAGTCGGGACAAAGATATTGCTATCGACTTATTTGCATTCACACGTTATTCGCATGTTTTACTGGTCATAAGTGGATATATAAACAAATTTTCGTTATCACTCTGTTGTAAGTGAAACCTGACCAATGCAAAGCAAGGTTCTGTTAAGTTTGCGAACTTCCGGTTTAACAAGCCGATGGTTTAACCAGTATCCACTTCCGCTTTTTCAAATATATCAACAGCAAATGTTGAACCAGATTCGAAAATCAGATGGAAAGTTCAAGACTTCCCGAAGCATCATATCTGGGACTTATCAATTTAACCAAACGAAAAGTTAGCCACATGTAAAACCCAATTCTCAATCCAACAATGATTGATACAGAAAAGTTGTAAAAATGAAATAAATCATGGCTTCGGACTTTCGGACTTTGAGCAAACTTCAATTCTTGAGTAACATGAATGCAATGCAATTTAGGTTGAGTTAAGATTGCTGCGATCTGTTTTTGGTTTTTCGTGAACTGGATTTATGGGGACTTATTGATTAATAAAATCACTTTTTTGGGGGCAAAGTTAAATGAGAAGTTTAACGCCTTAAAATGAGAGTATTTTTCTGACTCTCTTAATGGATAAAATTTGGTAGCAGGTTTTCTGAATATTTATATACCGACAACTGTCAATACAAACAGTAAAATAAAATTTAAAAAATTTACCAATGACTATTGTGGTGAAATATTTGAACAGCATCTTGGCTTTTTTTTCGTTTTACATTTCGTCATAAAAATCAGTTCAAGGAATTTTATTATTAGCTAGAAATGCTTTTCCATGATGACGGCGCTCTAACCGCATTTATTTAAACACATCATTGTCTTGGGCTCGGCGCCTTTCACACCCAATCGTAAACATACAAAATGTCATTTTGCGGTGACGTTTTAATAAGTAATGCAAAAAAAAAACATTGGCTGCGAAAGGTATGAAATATAAATTTTATTTGCGTGGTGATATTGAAGCGTAGTCATCGTATAGTGCTGCCACCACAATCGTCCGTGACTTAAATGAACCACTAAATCACCGCTTAGCCCAACAGAAGATCCATTCTATCTCTACGTGACGCAGATAGTATTCGTTGGTGGCGGCCGGCGGTGACAACACAGAGTACCATAGCGCACAACACAGTACAATATAGCCCACCCCTGCTGCATTCTCCGGAGTAGCACATCACGCCGGCTCAGACTTACAGTACCCCGACGTGACGCCGCGTTACTATAACATAAGGCACCACAACAAGATCGTGGCATAGCGCCTTCTCAGCGCATACTTGGGCGCTGCAATATCCCCGCGGGAAACGTCAGAAAAACGCAAAAATGAAAAAAAAAAAAAAAAACTTTTTTGCTGATGGGTGCGTATTTAATGCTTAAGAGACATAAGCAGCATGCCCACTGTTGACACTGTTGCCCTCTTTTATATCTCCGAACGCAATCGCGCAAAATAGAAGAAGAAAATTTGCCGCAACATTGTTGCATTGCATTGTCGCATAAAACGTTGGAAAATAGTCGTACTATCGTCGCATAGTTTAAACTACATTCTTTCAAGTTACAACAATATTTTTAGGTTAAAATGTTATTTCATATTTTTGCGTTAAAAAATACGCGGGTACATTTGGCTCTCAGCCAACTAACAATTACAAAGAATTTCGTTAAGCTCACAAGTTTTTAGCCTAATTTTAAAATATATGTATTGACAGCGTCATCTTGACAGTTTGACAGTTCTTCGGCATTTATGTACATCCAATTTTGTTTTATAAAACAGACGTTACTTACATTGCAACTCACTCCAAATACGCTTTCAATGAAGCTTTCACGGTGATTGAAGACAAGGCAAGAGGAGTTCGTCTTCAATTTAAGGAGGATAAGAAAAAACACATCTTTAATAGAGTTTACCTTTCTCAGGACGAATGCCCCACAAACAGCACCTTTACGGAAGTCCTACCAAGACTCAACGTCAGTTTGTCCAAACAACAAAGATTAGAACTGCAAACTTGAAAAAAAAACGATCATCTTGCCAGCACCCGAGTAAGCCTAAGACCTGAAATCTTGTTCCGAACATAACGATTCAAAAACAAATTTCTGAACCCCTTAAAAATGTATGCCCCTAACAAATGTCGAAGTATCTATTTCGACCTAAGCAGAAAACACAAGAAAATACCACGCCAAGTGTTTATCATATGACCTCGGAGACAGCGTCTGCGAATCGGCAACTCCAGCGCATGCTCAAATAATTTTCACAGAACAAACCCATTGACGCCAATTTCCCCGATCTCGGTGTGATCACGTTCGCCAATAAATTCTGCTTACATCGTCACCATATAGCATGCAGTAAGTAAATAATCTACAAAGCATCAACTTGTCGATTTCAGTGGCGTGAATGAGGCGATCTCCAAAACATTATTGACACTCTCACTCCCGACAAATAAGGGCCACTTAACATCGATACGTACGCGGAAACCTTGAGAATTGCCTCAAGAGATTCAATTTGGCCGAAAGTCTATTTTATTGACATGTCGTTGTTGTTTTTTTTTCTTTCTCGGCAAAATGTCAGATCAGAAGTTTAATGATTGTAAAATGAAACGCCAGCGCGCAATTGGCGGGGAAATAAACCGCGTACAGATAATATCGTAAAAATAAAAGAGCGGAAAATTAATCGCCGATTGATTGTCGCGCCAATGGGCGACTCTCAAAACTCTCAAGCCTCAAACTCAGGCCATATTGTTTTTATATTATTATGTGGTGACTGGTGACTTGGTTGATTCCGATTACCCTGCCGCCGATGACCGGCCATCACACATTTTATTAAGATTGTATTGCACCACAAACCAAATTGTCATTTTCGAACTGTTTGTTTGTGTGAATTGATGTTGTGTGGGGCGACGGCTGGCGTCGGCGACGCGCTGACGGTTGTCGTCACATTGTCGCACTAAATGTAATTATTTATAACTTTACACGAAGATTGATATAGCGGTCGAGCGTTGAATTAAATAAAAAAAAACAACAATAACGAAAAAAAAAACGCACACACAGGGCGACAGAGAGTTATTTAGGTGGCGCCTGTTTATTATTTTTTGTTAGCGCTTTTTTTTTTATGATGATTATTGCCGCCATTTGAGGCCATTCGAATACAAAGTATTCATAAATCAAAAGATCAGTTATAGTGTAGACGCGACATTAGTGCAATTTCTTCCTGTCATTGACTGTAAGGCTTGTTGTTGTTTGTTTATTTTATTTTATTTTTTAAGAGGTTAAAGATCAGATTAGATTGTTTTAATTTACTCGAAGCTGAGCTATTTTTGTTTCGGTTCAAACAATGCATGCATATTGAAGTGAAGTAAACTTTTCAAAAAAAAAAAAGATTTAATTAAAAGTGGGCGGCGCGGCATGGCGGTGAATTTCAAAGCGAACTTCTGTTCTGTTCTTTCATCTTTTGCCGTTGTGATCCTCTTTCTTTTTTATTTTGAGCTTTGTTTTCGAGAATAACAACGCGAATTATACATAAATGAAGTGAGGCTGGTGGGTATTGCGTTTGGCGTTTGATTTTTATTATGACGTTAGATTTCAATTTTGAATAATAAAATATGAATTGCCAGCGGAACATGGGCGCCGAAATGGGCACTTAAAATAATGGGTTATTCAAGTCACACCGCCATGCGGCCATTATGGTGGCACAAATTGTACTTTCGAGCCTTGTCCTCAAACAAAAAAAGTTATTTTACACCTCTCCTTGTGGAAAGGTTGTTCCACTATTTCTCTGGGGTGTCCAGAGATGGGAAAGATAGAATAAAGTTGTGCTTGGTGCTCGGTAGTGTAAGCATGCCGATCGAAACCATTTATATGATACTCTCGATATGGACTGCGTATTCATACTCTCAAGCAAAACGACGATATTTTCAGTCGTTATGCGACCTAAGAAAACAAATGCGTGTCGTCAGGTTTCTTACCGCAGCGAGAAGGTCAAATTCATCAATTGAATTCAATTTATCGCCAACACTTTCTACTCTAAATTTTGTTTTTTTAAAGTTCTTCTAAACATACAGAAATGCTGGACGAAACAGATTATAATATAACAAATATTGGGATCCTTCGAAAGCATGAAAATAAAAAAAAAAAAAAAAATGGCTTCCTTCCTTATCAACTGGTGGCGAATTTATTACTGCGAATCAAGTGAATGCAAATAAGTCGACATCAAATTCTTCATCCATATTCGGACTTCAGTTATTTAACATTCGAAATCAAAATGCTTCTGTGTATCAAGCAACTACAAAATTTTTCAATTCTACTTCTGATCACTCTTTAAAAGGGTAGCTAGCCATAATTCATTAAGAGGGAGAAAATTATTAAATAAAACAATACAAGCTTTGCATAGTCAATTTTAAGAGAAAACTCCATACAAAGCAACTCGTAGATAAATGCTCCTCGGTTCACCATGGCGAAGATAGTTTTAGAACTCACGAAGACCTACAAGTTTAGGCCTCGAAAAATACAATATTAACAAATTTATTATTATTTACATTTTTACAGTTTTTGAATCAAAATATTGCAAACAAAATTAAAATACACTTAAGTTTTCTTAAAACAAAGTCTGTATTGTGTGTCCTCCTTGTAGAATTATCGAGCTTAAATTGAACAAACGTTGTAATAATGACCATAGCTGGTGTTTAAGCTGGTTAAGAATTAACGCTTTTAAAGACGTGAAAATTATTATAAGCTTGACTCGGCCGAACGAATTTGATTATAGTCTTGATGTAATCCTTAAACATCGCGTCCGCAACAATATGTCGGGAAATGAGGGCCGAGCGTATAAGTTCCTTCTGCTGGAAATCAATAACAATAAGGTAGTCAATGAAGCCTCCACAGCATCACAGAATCACCGCCAAATAAATGCTTACTGAAAATCATTAAGCTAAGTCCATCTGGACCATCTGTCAAAAACAAAAAAATATTTCCCAAATTTGTGTGTAGTGATTACTTTTTGCCGCCAATGGGAGCCTGGACTCGTCGCCGTCGAACTTCAACTGACATATTGTACATCAATCAATTGACGCCGTTTTTCAGCCGTTAATAGACCGGTCGGTGTTCATGTTTTTGACACAGTTTTCGCATATTTCGATATAATTTTCAACAATAACACCACCTTGGTCAATTTCCTTAAAAATAAAATCGTTTGAATCGTTTGACAACAACTACATCGTGAATTCATTGAATGAGCTTAAAATTAATAGGACTACCGGTTGAAAATGTCGTTATTGCAGACAACTTCATATCTATTACTCTGAGGTGAATTTTGACCATGACAGCTGTCACATCAGAAACATCGTGCCATTGTCTAATTATTTCAGTCTAGGTTATTGGTCATTAGTGAAACCATAAAAGTTTTTGTAAAGCCGTAAAATGTCTGCATTCGTGCCATCAAAACAACATTTGCGGGAAGTTTTAATATGCATTTAAAGAAAAAAACAACCGAAGCGCATCAATTGCTTACCGAAGCTTACCCGGGCTATATTATATACGTAAGAATGTGTCAGCGGTGGTTTAAGCGGTTCAAAGATGGTGAATTCGACACCGACGACAAAGAACGCCCCGGCCAGGTGAAAAAGTTTGAAGACCATGAATTGGAGGCATTGCTCGATCAAGATCCGTCACAAACGCAAGAAGAACTTGCAAAATTACTTGGCGTCGCTCAGCAAACCATTTCCGATCGTTTGAAAGCAATGGGAATGATCCGAAAGGTAGGACATTGGGTGCCGTATGAAATGAAGCCACGAAACGTCGAACACCGATTTAGCATGTCCGAATTGCTATGCTGCTTGAACGCCACAAAAAGAAGTCTTTTTTGCATCGAATCGTCACTGGTGATGAAAAATGGGTACATTACGATAATCCAAAACGTCGGGCAACGTATTGATACCCCGGACATGCCTCAACATCGACGGCCGTTCAGAATATTCATGGCCTGAAGGTTATGCTGTGCATTTGGTGGAACCAGAAGGGTGTTGTGTATTTTGAGCTGAAACAATCACAGGCGAGGTCTACGGCCGGAAACGGTCGCAAGACACGACAAAGTTTTTTTGCAACATGACATTGCTCGGCCACATGTTGCAAATGTCGCCAAAACTAACCTTGAAACGCGCAAATGGGATGTCCTACCCCGTCCGCCGTATAATCCAGACCTTGCGCCATCCGATTACTATCTCTTCCGATCGATGCAACATGGTCTGGCTGACCAGCACTTCCGTCATTTCGATGATGTCAAAAAATGGATCGATTCGAGGATTGCGGTCAAACCGGTCGAATTTTTCAGAACGGATGTCCATGAATTGCCAGAAAAATGGGGAAAAATGTGTGGCTAGCGATGGGCAATACTTTGAATATTGAATTTATATCTATTTTTCCTCAATAAAGCATTGATTTTTGAAAAAAAAGAAAGACGACATTTTCAACCGGTAGTCCTATTATTTAGCATCTTTTGAATGCAAAAAAAAAATAATAAAATTTATTCTGATGTTTTGTGTAAGGTGACCAAAAATTTTGCTTTTTAATTTATAAGGTATTTAAAAAAATGGTGCGTTAAAAACTACTGCAGCCAGTGTTTAAGCAAACAATACACTTGAGGACAAGAGTAATCCACATTCAATATTTTTCTGTGTGCGAAACATACGAGCAAAAATTCTATTTCCGCGTTTACTCATTGTGCCACTGAATCACATAACAATTAAAGTGTAATTGATTTCGCGTATTTATGGATTCCAAACACCGTGACAATCAACGAATCAAATAATAATAAAACGACAAAACGAAACGTTAATAAAAAAAAAAAATAATCAACGTTGCAGTTTCTATACACAAATGTCAAACGACAATAAATGTCACATAAAAATAAATAAAACGACGCGTAAATTGTAAATTGTACAACAAATCAAATTGAAATCGAGTATGAAGGAAAAAAACACTCCTACTATATTTTCATCACACACATTCTCTTGCATTAATCATATCTGCAAAATGTTAAAAAAAAAAAAATAATAAAACAATAAAAATAAATGAATAATACTAGAAAAAAAATAGATAGACGCCGGCTTAGCTTTACTGATAATTTTAAACTTGCGAATCAAATCTACATAATTCTCTGGCGTTATCTGGTTCCATTAAAATGCCGATAATTATTTTTATAAGTTTGCATCACAAATTATATTTAAAAAAAAAATAATAGCACTGCATGAAAAAAATATTATTATTATTACTATTACAGCATTAACTAAATTTAGACGAAGTAGTTTCCAATTAAATGGCGTGTTTCTTGTTTACACATTACATTCGGAAGATGGAGCAAAAGAATTATTTTAAATGATTAATTTAATTATTGTTCTTCTACTACAATATTTTTTTGAACCAAATGATGCAAGTAAGGAATAGATTTATTATTTTTTGCATGGGTTGCATAAATACGACGAGTATAAAATAAAAACGGGGGGACGGCGACTGTTGATTGAATTAACACTTTGATGTGTGGACGGATAGTCGCAAACATGCGTGTGGCTCAGTTAAACACCTCTTGTTCAGGTCTCCCCCCCTAATTGCACACACATGAGTGACTCGCGATATGAGGACGGGATAGCATTATAACGATAAAATTTTGATATGGCTTATTAATTTCAAGGTATTTGTATGGATGGCGCCGTTTGATTACTGGTTTAATTAGCTCTAACAACACGTTGAGTTATTGACGCGGAAAAGAGGTGCTCTGTGTAGGATCAAGCTGCGAAGAGCCACATGTAAATATGTAGAAAAAAAAACTTGATAAGCTTGTTGTATGTTTGTATCGGGACGGTATGCAAAGTGCATTTTATTTTTATAGGAGAACGAAGAGGTTGATAATTTTTGAAATTAACACCGAATAAGCAAATGGTATCTAGAATACAGTGGCACGGCACAAGATGTTAATTGGACTAATTTGCAAAAAAACAAAAAAAAGAAACTGTCTTAGAGTCTTATTCGCTGTCTCAGCCTCAGACGAAGAAGTTATTCTTTTTTGCAAATGACCATGGGCTGTGTGATCTCCCGTGAAGGCGATTGAACCTGAGACAAAGTTCTTCCTTTGGGGCGTTCATCACATTTAAAACATTACAATTCACAAGACAACCTTACTTTTGCCCACTAAGTTTTCAGCTTTCAGAAACAAATGGAACAGCATAAATTGAAGGCAAAGGATCATCAGAGGTGTCAATTTACGCGCTATTGTTGGGGTGTCAGCTTTTAGGGGTATTTTTTCGAGTCTAAAAACGGGTGAATATTTTCGAGACCTTTTTTTTCGAAAATGATGAATTTTTTTTTTTCAAAAGGTGTAGACTTTTTGCTTGGACGGCAGGTCCCACAGCCAGTGATAAATGGCTATTTAAAAATATAAAAAAATTCTTGACGTTATATTTTTCCAAAAAATTACGGGGTTTGATCTTCAGTTCACTTCCGACTTCAAACGGACTCAGTAGCTCGACCATGATAGTTGAAGGTACTCCTCAGAGGATTGTAAATCATATTTTTTTTTCTTTATTGTAGCTAAATATATATGTACATAGTAAATTTTTGAATTCTTAAATATTGCAAAATTTAGAGATGTGGTACGCAGTACTATTTACAATCAAATATTTTTATCACAGAATCATATTAAGTTTGAAGGAAAAGCTACAAGAAAAACCTTAATCAAAACAAAAGAAAAAACAATATGCAAATATGCAACAATAATAATAAATAAGTAAAAAATATACTGTATATTTAAACAACAGGGTTGAGAGAAGGAGGGAATTCAGGATCACCTGACTCATGATATTTCTGGAACATAGAGTTTTCCTTATCACAATGAATACATAATATCAATCAGTGAATAGATTCGTACATATAAAAGTTATTAAATCTATAAACAAATATTATATAAATAAATAAATAAATAAATTAATAAATAAATAAATAAACAAATAAATAAATAAATAAATAAAAATAAATAAAAATAAATAAATAAATGAATGAATAAATTATCACATGTTTAGTTAGATTGCTAGATCTGAAACTAATTCATTGTCAGACATCCTACATCTTGAGTTGTATCCTTCAAATAATTTATTTATTCTCGATGATATTTTTTCTACATTTGTTAATTCATGAAGCTCATTGGTCAAAAAATGCCATGGTAGGTTCAGAATCATTTTGAGTACTTTATTTTGATCTCTCTGCAGTTTTTTGATGTGAGAATTTGCACATTTTCCCCATACAGGTGAACCGTACAAAAGTATAGCCTGAAAGATTGCTTTAAAAATCATTATTTTATTTTCATTGCTCAATCTAGACTCCCGATTTATAAAAGGATACAAAGTTTTTATTGTGAGATTAACTTTCTGGATTGTTTCCTGGACATGAAGACCAAATGTCAGTCGTTTATCAAGGTGGACGCCAAGGTATTTGCCGCTTGACTTCCACTTTTTTTTTGTAAAAAAAGACAGCCTGAGTCTTTGAGGTATTTATTTTGATCTTCCAATCGTTAAAGTATCTGCTGATAACAGTCAGTGCAGACTGCAAATTGTTTTCGATATTAAAAGCAATTGCATCTTCTGAAAAAATGCATGTATCATCCGCAAACATAGCAGTTCCACAATTACTCAAGCGAGGGAAGTCATAGTTGTAGATGTTGTACAGAACTGGTGAAAGCACTGCACCTTGAGGTACTCCATGAGGTACAGGGAGACAGGGAGATATCCAGCCATTTATAAAAATTTTGAAACTTCGATTGGCGAAAAAGGATTTTATGATTGTGATAAGGTACCCTGGAAAGTTGAGGGTATATAGTTTATGCAGCAGTCCGTTGTGCCATACAGTGTCAAATGCTTTCTCCACATCAAGAAAGACCACACCAATGCTCTTTCTGGAGTTAAGATTTGTTTGTATGGTTTTAGCAATCCGATGGACTTGGTTAACAGAATTGTGTTGGGGTCTGAATCCAAATTGCTCAGGTGACAAAATATTATAATTGTCTAGGTGTGCAGTTATTCTAGATTTAACGTTTTTTCTGAATTTCAATATGGCGCCAATTAGTCACGAATGACAGTTTCAATGACATTTGACATGTGGGAGGAAGTACCAACCTTTGAAAGCTTAATTTTAAAGTTTGACAGCTATCAAAAGTTAATACCCTCTGTGATTTTGTAAATATGGTAAAAATTTATCATCGTTACGTGATTCAAAATTCTCAGTTCAATCAATGTCGAAATGGGATTTGACTCTTCCTTGCGGGAGTGTGTTTGCTACTTAACAACAAAACATTTGGTTACAGAGTTTAAACGAAACAATTAAGCTTAAAAACAATGAGATTTTATGAAACGTAAGGTTGGGTTGCCTTTCATAGGTCGGTTACTTTTTCGTAAAAACTATGCACTATTCTATTGATCTAAGATGGCACATCCACAAACTGGCCATCCTCAATCCATTTCTCATTGTCGAACTTTAAAATGGCTCATATTCTCGTGCTGTAAATGGCGAAATCATAACGTCCTCCAAATGCTAAAAGCTAACAAAATCTAGACGCCACATACAGCAGCGGTTTGCCATTTAAGTCGTTAATGTTGTCGCTGTCGTCATCAGAGTTATGCTGCCGATGCTGTCGCTGTTGTTGTAGCCGCCACAACCGCCGCCATCGACGACGACCGATAAGATAACTTGGAAACTATTTTCGTTCTTAAATGGTAAATTTGTTGCCCTCAAAAGCCGAAATAAACTCGTAAACGGTGGCAGCGAGAAGCGTAGAGCACGAGTATATCTCGCCACAAAAAAAAAAAATAATAATAATAATAAAACCAACGAACCACGCCAACGCCCCATACAAAGTATCTGTGTACTTCCATTAGCGTCTACGTTGGCGCCAGGTCAATTATACAATTGTTCAACAATAAAATTGTGCGATACTTGTATATGAGAAGGCACGACTACATGACCGAGTTTCCTTCTTCTTGTTTTTTTTCGAGCGTGGTAGTACACGCGTGAGTGTTGCGTCTCGCCGTCTTGCGTTTACTGCCCGCGCCCGTTTCTTTGGTTATGTCAGTGTGGTGCCCTATTAAGCGTTTTCAATGGATGGATATACTTCGCCTCTCACATAAACAAATTGCCCAAAAATAAAATAATCATGGAGGCAACCTACGATCTCAACATACAGCAATGATAACCGCAGCCAGTAAATGTGCTCCAAAAAGTATCTAGGCGAATTTTGAACAACTGACGCGGTCTATTTGACTAGATACTCTATCTGCATACATATGCGGAGAATTGAAGAACAACCAAAGTGAAGAGTGGATTAAAATAGCAACACAAACAGTATTTTTTTTATTTCCTCGCTTTACAATGTCATTTAAAGTGTTTTTTTTATATTTGAGCTTTTTGAATCTCTGTCTGTTTTCATAGAGTTCACGACGACAATAAGATGCAGGAAGGCGCCTACCTCTACTTCAAGTTGAAAGCCAACAGATATACAACAGGGTGAAGTAGTAGATACAACAATTCCGGTATTGTTTGAATGACTTGGTTTTATTGGTTTCGGCGTGTCGTGCTGGTGAGTCGTGCCGTTGTTTGCCCAGAGATGATTGCTTCAGCACATGGCGTCTACTAAATGAATGTAATTAATGACTTTCGTGTGATTTACAAGCGAGTGTTATCCGTGAAGGAATGGAAGGCGAATAGCAGACGACTGTGTCATAGATAATTACGTAAGATGAAGTTTTTTTTTTTTTTTTTTTTTATAGGGCTTAGAGGCTCATCGGAATTCAAAATATGGGATATTCTTATTTTATTTCGAACTCAAACTGTTTTTAATTGATTTAACAGAGAGTCTTATGTTTCCGATTGGTAAAAAGACATAAGAAGTTCCCCGTGGTATTCGCTGCAACAGACTTATAATGAAACCGCGACAGTGCGTGGACATGGTCGGCTGAAATAGGTTTGCGTCTTATTATAACCCAGAATTCCATTCGATTAATCTCTCATCGTACAGGGGTTTGAATACCCTCCGAAAGTACGAGTATATATACAGTGGTGGAAAAAATAGTAGAAACAAGACTAAACATAATCTTAAACAAATAATTAGGTAGCTGGGTGGCGAAGTTGGTACAGCGTCTGCCTTTCAATTGATTCAATTGATAGGTCCCAGGTTCGATTTCTAGAGTAATGGTCTAGTTTTCCGAATCTGGTCCAGTCACCATTTGCCATTGGGATCAAGTTAATGGCAGTATCACTGGGTTGGTCGACCAGTGATAGTAGTCTGACTATTGGGTGGGGTTTGTTGTAGTGGTTGTTGTAGTGGTTGTTGTATCGGCTTAGTTCCTAATTCGTGTTTTCAAAATAGCAGTTTGTGTAGATGGCTCTGCTGTGAAGGCATAACACTGACAGCGGGGTGTTTTAGCTAAATCTTCCAAACTTTCAAAGTTCATAGATCAAAATTAATGTCGAAAAAAATCCTGCGAATTAGGTTAAAGCAAAAAGGTCGATATCAATATCCTCTGTCCCGTTTCGGGCTCCATCCACGGAAGTGAGTTGAAACCAATTACACCTGAGTTTCTCAAACCACTACACAATCTTTCATCCGTTCGCTCTGTGCTACATGCATTATAAGAGTCTAAATATCCTCTTGAAGAGCGAGCAAATAATTTACAAAAAAAAAAACAATAACTGAATACAATTTCGTCTGTCTTTGACGCCACTTCTACACTTAAATGATAGAAGGCGCTCTGAAATGGTGCAGTGGTTTGCGAGCAAATTCTTTCAGTCCGCAGCGGTGACTTAAAGTGATAGTTTCCGTTTAACTTGTGTTTCAGTGTTTTAAGAAAGAAATTTTTAGCCCGTGACGTCGAAATTGTGTCAAAATGGGTCGTAGAATCTATTGCACCAATTCTGAGCGCGATTTAATAAAAGAGAAAAAATAAGAAATAACGGTTAAATAATGAATGAAATAGCACAGGCTATAAAGTGTTTAAAAAAGAAGGTGTTCAATGCTCTTCATTTCACTCCGCACAGAAGAAACCAGAGACAGAAGAGGAAATAACAGCTCGATTTGACGCACTCGAAAGAACTTAAAAACGACTTGAACGTACCAATTATAAGTCATACAATTAGAAACCGTTTACAGGAAGCAGGACGTCTTGGAAGGAGCCCTAGAAAAGTTTCGTACTTAAACAAAGACTTGTTTAGATTCGATGGGAAAACGTTCGTCAGGCGACCAAAAAACTCGGAATTCGACCCAAGATATTCGAAGAAGACCGTCAAATATGGTGGAGGTAGTTTGCTGTTTTGGGGTTGCCTTTCTGGAGTTGGATCAAAATATGTGTTGTAGACTTGGTTCTTATCCTAAATACAGTCATTCTACCATTTTCTGAAGAGGATATTGCGATGGCAGGATAATGACCCTAAACACTCCTCAAAGTTGAACAAGGATTGGTTTAAAGAAAATTAAATCGCCGTTATGGAGTGGCCATCACTGTCCCCATTCTTAATCCGATAGAATACCTAAGCGGCATTCTGAATCGCAAGATTGGAGATTGCTGATCCAAAAACAGGGACGAATTATGGTTGAAAATAGAAGATGCCTGGACTCCATACCTCCTGAGACTTGTGTCATGCTAGTTTATTCCATGGGACGAAGATGTGAAGCAGTAATCAAGAATAAATGTGGCAACGACGAACAATTAAAAGAATACAAAACACTTTTAATGTAAAGCAATTCTTTACCGAAAAACAAAAATAAAAAATAATTTGTTATTATTATTGTTTTTAGACTTAAATCATAGAAAAACTAAAACTAAATTTATTTCTAACGTTTCCTTAGTTATTTAAATTTATTGTTCTTTTCCATAACATTATGCAAAATCAATAAATAGATGGTTTATATACGTTTCTTTGCGAATACTGTTATTTCTTCACTAAACCCGCTTGTCTCTTTTATTTTTTCCACCACTGTGTAAAGGGTGGACCATCTGTTGATTTCTTTTTGAATTATTATTTTGACAATGTTTAGTTTAGATTTATATTTCGCTCCAAAAACGTTGGAAAATTTTACAATGTAACTTTGAACGTGGCTATCGAATGAATGCAAATTTTGAAGGGAAATTTCGGTCGAACAAATGCACCTCTGCTGTGGCCTGAGCCCGTAAACCTGAACTCGACAAAGATCTTTGATAATGAAAATCAGTCGCATAAGCTTGAGTCAAGTATTCGCCTATAAAGCCTCATTGACTCCTGGAATTGAAACGAAAAGATCCTCCGATTCGTTATCGTCCACAATTTTGACTTTGAAGTAGCTCAAAATCGGCGACAATTTTGGTTAAATAACAACCAAAATTTCGCAGGGCTTGGAGCCAATGCCCTTTACAGGTCAGGGTCTCAAAAATGAACTATAATGACTTACTATGGCGATTGCTGCTACAGGGCGGAAACCCCGCTCAGATTTGGTTTTAGATTTTTATTCCGAGGCAGAGTAACCAGATATGTTAAATTTTAAGCGTTTGAGAGGGACACACTCGATGTTTATAATATGAAAGGTTCATAATTTAAATAAATTCATTCATCTGGTAACTTAAAGTTTGCCCGATGAATGGGTGAGTTTTAAACGTAATTTATAAAAACTGTTCTGTCTCATTTAAATTTAAGGAAAGAAAAACCCACTCTACGCCCATATTAGAAACATATGCAGGCTTTATTTGTTTTGACAAGCTAGCGAATCGCGTCCTATTGTGCAATATGACAATTCGCTCTTAGGTCAAGATCTATAACGATCTTGTCAAGACCTTCGACATGATGTCCTTTCATATGGTTTTCAAACATCGTTCATGATAGAAGTCTTTAATACACACACAAAAGTCACGACCAATGTAAAAGGTCCTTGCAAGCGATATTCATAAAATTGAAAAAAAAAACGAGCAGTGGTTTATGGATCTTATGCATTGTAGGCGTCGCTTGACCTTCGACGACTTATTTATATCCGGCGGTCTGTCTGGGAGCTAAGGGAAAATATCCGCCCTGAAATTCATGGCACAATTCAAGGCATAAATCTCCAACAAGAAGTCATTTTGTTTAATTGTCCAATTATATAAACTAAAATATCAAATAATAACAACAAAATAACAGACCACATTATAGATACTAAACAATAGTCAAAATTACACTGCGGTCAATAAGTTTACGCACAGTATATTTGCTTAGACAAATTATTATTAAATTTTTGACTATTTCATTTTTTTTTTTTCGTTTGTAAAATGCTCAATCAATATTAGGTGAACCTTATGTAACAGGTGGGTTGAAAAGTTCGTAGGCTGACACATAGTTGGCGCTACTAGTTTTAAATCCATATGATTTTTAGTAAACACTAACCTTCTAAAAACTCGTATATAAATTTAACAGCTGTCGTACTATTAGTTTGTGAGATTTAGCAGTTTGGGGGAAGCTGAGACCCTTAAGATATCAAAAGACGGTGTTAGACATATCGTGAATGAATAATTGGGTATGCGAAAAATCTCTTCAAAGCGGGTGCCGCGTGAGCTCACAAAACAATAACGATTTGATGATTCAGAGCAGTGTTCGAAGCTATTCTTTCGTAATAAATCCGAATTTTTTCTTGTATAAGTAAGAATGGATGAAACATGGCTCCATTATTTCACACCGGAGTCCAATCGACAGTCGAGTTGTACTGCACGTGATGAATCGACTCCAAAGCGTGGAATTCGCGTGGTATAATATTCGTTGGCTATCGAAAAAAGGAAAAACCATCAACAGCACCTATAACGTAGTGTTATTGAAGCGTTTGAAGGACGAAATCGTGGAAAACGGCCCCATTTGAAGAATTCTGTTTCATCAAGATAATGCACCGTGTCACAAATCAATGAAAACGATTGCAAAATTTAATGAATTGGACTTCGAATTGCTTCCGCATCCACTGTTTTCTCCAGATCTGGCCCCCAGCGACTCTTTTCCTGTTTTCAGACCTCAAAAGAATGCTTGCCGCCGAAACTGAAGGATTTTCTGAGGCCAAAGACAAATCGTACTATAAAAATAGTATCAAACAATTTTATGACCGCTATAATCGTTGTTTTGACCGCGAAGGCAACTATATAAAAAAATTTTTTTTTTTCTATATTAGCCTACGAACTTTTCAACCCCCCTGTTATAAATACTTGGCTAGAAAAAAAATTTAACTCTTTATGATGGAAAACATCACATTTCTTCGCCACTTTGGGCATTAGTCAAGGCATTCTATTGATCAACAAAGTTTGACTCTCGATGTAAGACACATTTTGCAAAACCATTAGCCAAATAAGTTCCAAAGCAGCTTGGTTATGTTCAAGTGATTAGACAGGCCATTGTTCAGAGAACCTTTTTGTTCTCCAGCTGAAGGCAATTCCTGTCAGCAAGGGAAAATTCGATGCGTCACATCAATATTGATATGTAAACCACCGTTTCCAAGTTCGATGTTTCCATTGCAAGAAATGAAGCCACCATCTGTCTATCTGACAAACAATTAAACACCTGCATTTCTGTTAGATGACACAAGTCCAACAACATCTGTTGGACCAGTCATCACTCAAATATCCGTACCTACAAATTTTAAGCTAAGCAAATAAATTTAGATCGAATTACTAAACAAAACAAACTACACGCGTGTGGGCCCACACAAAACATCAACAAATGTGGACAACATTTTCAAAATCATCCATTCATTTAAATGCGCCTTAAAAATCGCTCTCGACCAATTTTCAAAAAAAAAAAAACCAAAAATAAAAATAAATTATTAACAAACATAAAAAACAAGCAACAACGCCGACGGGAAATGTTTATCTCGCCTCGCAACAACACGTGTGCTACACATCCACTCTCTCGCCTACATGCAGAATAACATATTATTCAATTTTGATTCCTCCTCTCCAATACGGGCAACATTTTGACCCTTTTTTCAATTTTGTTGCTTTTCCCAAAAAAAAAATTCCCAGATGTTTACTTAAAAAAAAAAAAATATTAACACAAGCTTAGTTTTACGATTTACATTTGTGTGTATCTATGAGACTCGTTTTGGGGTAGCTCACACCGTAGATAATGGATACACATTCATCGTTTGAGTGGCGCTTGAAAAATATTTAAAAAAAAAAGCCAGACAAAACCAACATCGCACCTACAGCAGCATCTAAACAAATCCATTCCAGATACCATACCAACAGTACACGTCCTCCACCACCTCACTACACGGTCCAAAACTCGGCTTCACGCTGAAAGACGTCTGTTGGTTGGGCCCGTTCTACGCGTTTCTATCAAAAAAATGCTGTTCGTGTGTATTCCCACGTTTTGCAGGTGACGTAGTCGCCCCATAACTCCATTGAAATATGCCGTCCAACTACCCACCACCACATACACATTCACAAGACAAAAAAAAATACCACACAGATATACTTGTTATACCAAAGTAGTTGTAGTATATTAATCAGACCAGATGGAAAACGTAAAAAAAAAAACTATGCCAATGTTGCCAGGCATGGCATTTTTAAAGACTTTTCAATTTTTTAAAAGTTATACGCGTTCATGGGGTTCTGAATACCCTTATAATGATAGCACGTAGTGCCGGGATAACAAATGATGGGGTAAATGGAAGCAGATCCTGATGAACAAGGACAATGATAAAGCAATCCACAATCGTAAGCGTTCGAAGTTGGGTTATGGGTAAACTGATTGAATATTTATGATGAGGCGAAAGTGGAACTAACACAATTTAAGACACGATTTACACGTTTAGTTGTAGACTAAGCGAATCGCACGAATGACGCTTTTGCCTCCTACGAGTTTTATCGATTGATCTCGAACTCTAACGAGAAGTCGCATTATGAACTTTGGAGCACCTGAATGTAAGCTTTGTAAATAGCAGTAAGATAAGAGACGCCATAAGAACATTTAATTCTAACTGTTAAAGATGCCCATAAAAATAATATGCTGCTTACATCGAAATCGAAATTAGTTGAATAAAAGATTACTGAGGTACCGAGGGTACTGTCATTGGAGAAAGAGTGGATAAATTAAGGTGTAGCAGGTAAACGATTATTTATGAAAATTTAAAGAGAGTCAGAGTCCAAACCAAACGAAGAAAAAGATCAGCGGGCTTTCTTTTGCCCGAAAACGTAAGCTTTTTCGGATAATTTCGATAAATTCCTTAACTGGGATAAGGGGTCTTCTTTAATAAAGAAATAACTAATTAATATCACATTTCATCGTTCTACACAAATTTCATTCCCCTGAGCCATGTTTTAAGGTTTGTTAACAGTCTTAATCTATGAAGTCTCCTTCTCTTTTCAAACGTTTACAGATCTCTGCTTATAAAAAAGTACCGATTGACTTCCAATTTTTGTACTCCTTCCATGGGTTGTAAGCGATTTGACAGGTAAAGAAATTCCGGCTCGAGACGGTTGGAAGCGATCAAACGGCGCGCGTTGGTTGAATTCAGTCGGAATGATTGTCATCTTAAAATTATCACAAGAGTTATCACTACAGTCGACCACTTCAGTAATAGCATCGTTAAGTTAATCCCAACGTCAGATGGTGAAAGGACAATGTCCAAAAAGTAGATTAAAGTTGAGGACCTACTCTGGGACTCGACCTTGGAATTTATCAGTTGATTCAGCTTCAAGACAGTATTTGGAAATGTCTAAAGATTTCTGGATCCAAAATTCTTTGCGCACTGTCTAGGGACATTACCCGAAGACAATAAGACACTGAACTTTTGCGAGCCTTCCTAAAATTGAAGTCTCGAAAGCCTTATTTCTTTCCGATTCATCCGGAATCAGTAAACAGGTTTAAATGGCATGATTGAGATTTATTCAAAAGCCTTGAATTTCCCCTATCTAGGTATAATTTTACAGAATGGCAAAATTTCGGGCTCCATGTCCCAAAAAGAATGTGTTTTATATCATATAAATTCCAAAGATAAAAAAATTCAAACTTTTCAATTTTTGGCTGCTTGGAACTTATTCTTGAATGAATCGTTTTTTCCTTATGAATAAAACAAGTCAATCTGGCAACATTGCCCACTAGTTCGGCAGCACTCGAAAGCTCAACATTCGATTAATGGAATCGATGAGTGTTTGATATGGGGGGAGCTGGCTGCTAACTACCATTAGATTGGCCTGACGACGGACGGCTGGCGCTGGCCATACTTAAGTGGAGAGTTTTCTTAGTCAAGAGAAAAACCTCCATAAAATTTTAAGATAGTGCAAAGTATTTAATGTACACATCTCTCTAGGCATATAGCTGGATAGATAAAGAAAATAAGGTGTAGAAGTATGGCCGTGTGTATTTGTAGCACGACGACTGTGGCGGCGGCTTTCCGGCGCCAAAGAAAATTCTTGTATCTATATTGATTTAGTGGATAGGTGCATGTATCCTCACTCGAAACACGAGTGCTCTGTATTATCGCTGGAAGTCAGCAGATATAGTATCTCTCTCGTAACACACTTCTATTGCAGATTTTGCAGCGTGGTGGTGTGATTAATACGGTGCGGTTGCGGCGGCAGCAATGCCTGACGATACATTTTTGACGCGAAAATCCATGCGAACGGCCTTCAGAACGTACGTGCGCACATAGCTCCGAACCGAACAGATATACTCATGTACACGTACACGTGAACAGAAAGAGTTTCAATATGAGAAATTAGAAAGAGAATGAGAAGGGGTGATAATGAAAAACCCTCGAACTTTTTACGATAACCTTAATGTCGCGTCATATTTAATTATGCCCCCAAAAACTTTTTCCATTAAGTAAACTACTTATACCATTTTGCAAACATGAGTGTTCGATCGAACAAGGTAGTTGTTGTTGTTGTTGTCGTGGTTGTTGATGATGTTGGAAACGTTTGTTTTTCTGGGTCATTTAGTTGGTAGTGCGCGAAGCGATTACATTTTGCTAGATTAAGACGGTTGTAGTTGGGGCAAACCCCGACAATGAAGCGACGGAGCATGGGATTGTTTAGATACATGGAAGAGTTTATAGTGGATGCACTTACCTTCGCCGTTAGTGGTGAATGATTCTGGAATTTGACCACGAAGACCGGTGGTGGAATAGCTGGTTGTGGAAACACCTCCGTCTTTTAAGTTTTCGCTTGGAGCACGGTCTGGAAATAAAACAAAAAATCGACAAACGTTAAATCTTCTGTTTGCTTTATTTGAGGTTATGTGAATTTAAAAAAAAATCTGATAAAAAGGGTTCACAAATGATACCGCTGTGAATGAGTGAGATGCTCATCAAACCTCAATAACATTAAACTTTCGATGCAACAAAACTGTTGTTTGTGAATAGATTTACAGACAAGAATTCTAAGTTTCGTTTACTGCCTGACAACGAAACCAAACCGAGTTATTTATACTGGAAGCAGATACAAAAATCCTACCAAGCCTGCTAGTTGCCTTTCCAGTATAAGACCGGCCTATTAAGCCTGTTTTCGTTTCGTGCGGTAAAGATAGCTAAAGAATGTCTAAGTTTATCTTCCCAATCTCCTTTACAATTTTGCCAGTTAATCTTAAAAAAATGTCAACCGAAAAGGTTTTATAATTTAAAATTTCTATTTTCCTTTGGGGATGAATTTTTATCTAAATAAAATAAGCAAACAAGGCGATTAGTGGAAAGATTTGGAAATGGTTTGAAACTCGGCTGATTTTCGTTCTGATTTTTGTGTCATGGATAACTTAAAAAAGGGAGAGAGAGAGAAAACACCGGACTGTGCCTTCGCAGTAATTCAAATGATGGCGCTAGGTTGAAGACGGGTCTGAAATTCTACAACTTGCTTCATGACCAAGTCGCAAATGTGTTCATTTTTATTTTTATTTTTTTCAATTCGGCCCCTGCGGCTTTAGGAAATTCCTAAATTTTGGAAAGGTTAACTCGTATTCATCAAGTCAACACAAATAATGTTTTTAAAAATTTTGAACAGATGAGTCGGATCCGACGTTGCGATTTTGTTCCTGTTTTTAGAATTTGGCAAGTCATGTTTAAAAAGCTGTAACCGCAGAAGCGGTATAATCTAGATTTGTGGCGGCCTAACAAGCAGTAAGGTACCAATTTTAACACCATCGGTTGAGTTGCTGTGAAACCTTTTTAAATGAAATCAATTCCTTATACTTTATTAGTCTAAATCTGTCTGCACATCTATCACTTATACAGTTAATAAATAGTTTCAAGTGTTTCATGAGACAATAATATCATTGTTCGTAGTTTGGTTAACTTTAAGACCGAAAGAGCAATGATGACAAACAAAATTGTCGAATAAGGTGTGATTGTAGCATAGAGATACTGCTTGAGACAGCAGCGCATCCACCTCAGTAGCCTCAGGGGGTGTATGATTTTGAAAGAAAAAAAAACGTACTGAAATGGAGACCGATACTCAAAGAAGTTGAAAAAGCTTCACTTGACAGCCTGACCTTAAAGCCATGGGTCGTTAAAAATACATTTAAATATGATGCAGCTTTCATACAGCAAGGAAATTATTAAAACATATAAAGGGTTTTTCAATAAGAGCGCTACAAAAGTTTTTTTTAAAGAAAACAAAAACGGTTTTGGATATCAATGAAATGCTTTATGCCTGTGAAAATACGTTCGATGCCATTATGTTCGGAACTCGATTTCTTTTGCATGGCCACCACGGGCACGCTTGCAGAAGTCCAGACGCTGAACCCAATTTTCGACGGTTTTCAAGCATAAATAGGCCGATACTGCTGCAATTTCACGTTCGATATTCGTACGAAGTTCATCAATCATCGCTGGCTTGTTGGCATAGACCATAGACTTGACGTAGCCCCACAGGAAATAATCTGTGAGAGACACATTTGGGCTTTCTGTAACTGAAGCCTCAGCGGCAGCAATATTCTCGACACTACGGGCTGTGGCACTTTGTCTCACTGGCACGGGAACATTTTGTACTGGGCCTGTGGATTCAAATTTTTCCACTAGACGCTCAATTGTTGTTCTGCTAGGACGATTATGACGACCATAAATTGGACGTAGCGCTCTTAACGTTGAGGCCACTGACTCCGAATTCCGGTAGTAAATATTAATAATTTCGACTCGTTGTTGGCTCGTATATCATTTCATCATGAAATGGCAAACCTTACTGAAGAGAAATGTCAAAAGAGCGGCAAGAAATATGGCGTCGTTTGCTGTCCCTGTCGCTCTACTTTTGTAGCGTCCCTGCTTGAAAACCCTTTAAAAAAACGCATGAGAAGGATAATTGAGAAAACAATTCCTTCTTCAGCCTGATGATAAGAAAAGTCACACAAGCATCAAAACATCGAGCGCTGGAGGCCATTTTTGATTAAATTTAATAAAACAAAACAACGTAATAACAATTAATTGTTATTTAAATAAATATGTTCATCTACATGAATATATCAGCCAACCTGTAAGAAGATGAATGCCTCTCCGTCGAACGTACTGACAAATAAATGCACTTTAAATAAGAAATCGGTTAGGTTTTTGGCGCCAAATGTTTCAATATTTAACTTATTTTCGAAAGCCCGTCAATTATTTTTAAAAATAAACTCACAAAAACCCCCCGTCGCCATTTCACCTCATAACTCTTTTGTTCGGTTGACAGGGATGATTTGTCATGTCGTTGTTGCACGTCGCCTTTTCAAAACGTTGATGAATCGACTTGATAGGAAGACACACAACCACCCTCATTGCTCGGCACCATTTTTGCATCGAGTGGGTAGGGTGGGTCTAGGCGTTCACAATCCTTTAAAAATTAAACAAAAAATCACCCCAAAGATGATGGCCAATTTATTATTGAGGAACATCACAAAAAACAATAAAAGTTTTTCGTTTGCATTCGAAAGGCCAATTTGTGTGTGTTTTTTTTTTTTTGATTTTGCAAAATTTAATGATTATAGTATTTTTATTTTGCAAAATTTGTATATGGAAATGTGCGTGCGTGTGTGTATTACCAAATCAACACAGTACATTCCACAAATCAATAAAAACATCGCGGCGGCAGCTGCTTAAGTCGGCGCCAGAATTCTTCGCAAATTAACTAAGTGGATGTAGGTTGTTGGCGTTTTTTTTTTGTGGTTGTTGTTGGTTTTTTTTTTTTCACCCGCCGCCGTCGTCGCCTGGGACGACTTTTGCTAGTTGCAGCTCTTCTTCTTGGGGCTACAACACTGGTGCTGGTGCTTGCTGAGTCTTAGCCCCAGTCTAGATGGCATGCGAGGGCGGTGGGGTTCATCATGAATTAAAAAAAAAAAAAAAAAAAAAGTGAAGGTGCGGCGACGACGACGAGACGGTGAGAAGAGTATGGCGGCGGCGGCGACGGCGACTATGGCTGAGTGTTGTTTATTTATTTTGTGCTTAAAATGTTTTTAGCCAGTATTAGTGAATGGTTTTTGTATTTGCACACACAAAGTTGGCGGTGATTAGACTGAAACGAAACGGAATAGAGTACATGAATCTTGTGCATGCTGAAAGCCGATGAAGCTGAGATTGCTCTTGGTTTTGTGTCGAAAAAAAGAACAAAAAACTATTTTATGGCAGGTAGTACGACAAACAATGACGACGTCGATGGCGGCATTGTCCTCCGGAAAGTGTCATGACATCACTGAATTTATTTGGATTTTTAATTTGACGCTATAGCACGTCTACCCGTGCGTCGTTCGACCTTCCGCGAAAAGCCATTAAAATAAAAATTCTAGAATTTAGGCTTGAATGTTTCTTGTAAAAATAAGTCATTAAGTAGGTACGTATGTAGTTTGGTTAATTCGTATGTTGTCTAATGAAAAAATTGAAATGATGGATATGTCAGTGCGAGAAACTGACAAGTATCTTACTGACAAATCTGTTAACACAAAATAATGTTGTACCATCTCCATCCGATTGATGCTACTACAAACTTTGGACACAACTCATCAACCGCGTTTTATAGTAGATCGTCACATTCACTTTCGTGCATAAGTTTGGGGATGAATCAGTGCACAACACTATACGTCGCTTTAAAGAAGCATCGACTCGTAAGACGAGGACGAAATGCGGAAGGCTTGCATCAGGATGACCAGATCATAAAGTTATTGCTCCAGAAGTCTGTGCAAAGTTCAACTGTTCGCACACAACACAGGTGTCAGTTGAAAAGATAAAAATGATTTTGATTCTCAAAACAAAGTGAAGCGGCTTTATTGTAGAAGGCTTTATGATCTGTCCGAAAACTTCTGTACATTGAAAATAACATGCCGATCTAGTGGCGCTTAACGTTTAACCACTCAGTTGTTTAAACTCAGCTTACATTCGTCTTAAAAATAAAGAAATCGTTCTGCGACTAACAGTGACAAGAATTTGCAATTTTTTTTCAAATACATTTTTTCCGACCCCGATAATATTTGTTGTGATCGGAAATGTCTAAGTTTCGTGTTCACCACCGAGCTAAGCAATCAAACACCAGTAGAATACCTTTAATATTTAAATTTTACAACTTTTAATACGCATTTTACTATTACTGCTTTTTGTTTGTTAATTTAAAAAAAAAAATGAAAAATATTGTTGAATGACAAAATAGATATAAAAACAAACATACCTTCGGGTTTGAGTCGGTCCATTTCTGATTGTCGATAAGGCGGAGGTGCAGTTTCTAAAACAAATATAAAAATATAAAATTAATATTTTAGTATTTTAAGTTTGTAAATTATTTAGCAGTTATTATTTTAAGTCTACAAATGAAGTAAAACAAAACATAATTGTCCAAATTTCCGTATATATGTACCTACTCGTATAAATGCAAATAATATGATATCCGCCTTAAGTCCGCTTTCAACTGTCAAATAAAATTTATTTGCAAACTTTGTCAATCGTAAACACTTCCTTAATGTCTTTGCTTTCACAAAAACTTATGATATTGACAGCATTTTGACAGGTGTCGACAGTTAGTTAACGAAGAGAAGTTGACAACTGTCAAATCTCAGATAAATCTCTGCCTAAACATGAGCAGTTGAAACATTTTATAATCAAAATAACTACAAAAGCAATTTATTGTAAAACATGAAAAAATATCGGAAAATACGACCAAAGGTTTAAAGGAATTGTATGATATTTCTAAAATTCTCAGGCGATGTCAGTTTAAGCAGTTAGAGCAGACGCTGTGGTCCAAAAAACGGACATCGTGGACACTTAACTTATCTATGCCATTGTTCAAAGTAATGAAGACGCTGCGGATGAGATATTCATCGTTTTTTGGATTGATGAACACAGTCCGTAAAAGATCGATTGCTAAAATTTTATTGTCAGCGTTTTCAGCAATAATGTGCTGTTTGTGACGTTGAAGTTGAAGAATAGTATTCCTTGGATGCGAGGAAGTTTCGATGAAAACCAATAAGCTTCCAGCAATATTATCAGCAGTTAGCCATATCTATGCGGCCTCTGCAAAGTGTTTTACAGCAGTTGCATTCTTTTTTCTATTAGATGTAATTGGTTCGAGAGATATAACAAAATGATCCGAAAAAATAATATTAGCTCAGGTTTTCAAGAAGTTTATTCATAACCTCAAAATGATCATTAATAAACTTAACTGCAGAATATGGGGTTCCAAAGTTCTTGAACGTTAAATGCATAACGTTTTGAGTTTTTGAATAAACGGAGAAGAGACAAGGGCATAGGATAACATACGTCAGCTCGAGGATTTGAGAGAACATAGTGTCAACACATTTCAAAACTGAAGATATAAAATCAGAAGCAATGCGCCACCCTGTAAATAAATGTCAAATCGTGTAAAGTTGAGAGATTCAAAACTCATATCCACCGAACAGGAAATGAAACTTTGTACCAATTATGTCTTGAAAAAAAAAAGCATAATTCAATCGATTGATTCTGAACATTTTGACCAGTTTTTTTTCCATTGTTTTAATATTTTTCTTTTGTTGTGTTTGCGTTCATCCATTCTCTTTTCCTATATTGCAGTGTCGTGCTAATCACGCACGACATTGGACACTAAACACCAGCATGGCATGAAACAACCAACGACACTGACCACGTAGGCGACAGACACAACATGAAAGCGCAAATACCGACCCCGTCGTCTCCAAAGTCGTTTAAAAGATTTCGATTTTAATCGGTAAAAAAAAAAATTCAAGAGCCGCTCCTTATTAATCGATTGATGATGATGAGGAAAAGACTTGAGATGGAGAAGAGATACAACAAAACAAACAAAAACTAATAAGAGAAAGCTAAATAGTTTGAATTCTTAAATGATAATGTGCGCTACTAAATTGACATCTGGATGACAACAAAACGAACTGTCCAACAAACACGAGTGAAATAATTTACTGATATTCCATTGTCAGATTTATTTGTCGATGACAGATCAAAGTAGTCTTCTTAAACATTACTTCATTGTGCATTGGCTACGATCGTTACCAGATTTTGACAGCAGCTGTCAGTACAAACTGTGAACATCATGGGAAAGAAAAATGCTCTAACAATAAGTACTTTAATATATCACCTTAAAACAATCAACATTCAAGTCGCTGACGTTTAACTTGCCTCATGGGAAAATAAACGTCAGAGAGTTTTCGCTGTGGATAATTTATGACACATTTCAGGTTGCGACAAACTCAATAAATGTTTTTCAATTTTAACAATTTTTTGACAGCTATGCCCAGAAGGCTTGTAACCAGAAAGACGTTGAAATAAAATGAATTCTATTTGAGAAAGAAAATGTGTTGTCAAACACTCAACAAACATTTGACAGTTTTATTGATTGGTTTGAAGCACGATAGTTAATACTATTGGCATTTGGACAACTTATTAAGTTTGGCATTGTTACTTAAAAAATGCTATGTCGAAGTTTAGTGCTTTTTAAATGTGTTAAAAACTCCAATTAGAGACATAGTGACTGTGATGTCACTACACTGAATTCCTTGAAGACTCTTTTGAGTTATTCTGTTGTGCGTCATCTCCCAGCCAATGAGTCGTGGTACTCGGTGACTTCTGGTAAGATTCATACGAGTATGTATATTTGAAAAGTCTCCTTCATACTCTATCAACACAAACCGGACCGAAAGGACTAATCTAAAAGGAATATAAGAGTGTCGTTGATTGAATGCCTTCCAAAACAGAAACTTAAATGAATCTCGATAGTGAAGCCAATGTTGAATAAAGAATATGCTGAATAAAGACTAAGCTCGTTGCGAGCCAAGTATCTAGTAGGAAGACATTTGAGGTTTAACAAATGGCCTCCAGAAAGCGAGTGTATGTAGTCTGAACAGTCAAAGATTCGAAACATTCTGGCAAGCTTTGCAAAGAATAAACCTGATCTCAACCCAATAATGCCGGTCTGTATGTTACTCAATAACTCTTTTATGACATAACCTAACTTATTGATATCTCACATCATATTTATATCATCATTACCGCGTTAAATAGACCTATACAAAATTTCGTTTACTCAAGTCTTTATACAAGAAATGCTCGTTATAATTTAAGCCTAATTTAAAAAAATAAGCGTTTCATTACAAAATTAATGTCAAGGGACTTTAACTCAATAATTCTTGAATTCAAAAAGACTTCAAAGAATTCAAGCAGTCTAAAAAATGTTGCATTCTTTTGAAGTCTTTTGAATGCTTCAATTTAATTCGAAGTAAAATGATTTAGAGGTGAATGGGAAATGTATCTGGAAATTAAAGAACATATTAAGTTGTTTTTTCACTTAACGAAAAAGAATTAACCAAAATTCGGTGAAATAAGGAAATAATAAATTATAATATAAAAATGAATGTATCTATGAATTAAATAATAAATAGAACAAAAATGTTACCCTATAAACACTTAACGCGGTTGATAAAACGAATTAGATACAAAAAAAATGTATCTATCTTTGTTTTTTTGCGAATGTAAATAATCACACAGTTAGTTTATCTGCCATTTGTATTCCTTTTTTGCTTTCTTTCATTTCTCTTTTCGTGTTAGGATGTCAAAAAAAAAAATAAACATAAAAGACGAACCTCATACGACTCATGAGATACGGCTTTTATCTGAAGTACTATTGGCTTTCTATGGTCACGTCCAGTTGTCATAATGGATAGATACGCCAACGATTTAACAAACCAGATGTGAAGATTTTCATTAGTTTCAGTTTGGGACTTCTCTCGAATTTTCTTCATTGATTCATTGAATATGTTTTTTTTTGTTTTTGTTCATTATTTCATTCATGAAATGAAATATATGCGAATAGGGTGTAGTGGCAAGATGTGAAGATTGCCTTTTTAAATCTCTATGGAAGTGTGACTGCATTCTGATTGCGAGGGTTTTTTTTGGCTTTTAATTTACAACTTTTCTCGACACCTGGATATAAGGAATAAGTCTCAGTTTATTGTAATTGTAGCGTCCCTAATATCTAGCGCGATCAGATTGTAAAAAATATCGAACAAGTGTTCATGAGAGTTCTGGACAGTTTATACACTAGTGTTCAGGAAAGTGAGCGTTTCGAAATTAGAGTTGTAAAAATGATTCGAGACGAATAAACCGGGTTGAATAAAAGAACTAAGCGGTCAGATGATCAACAAACCGTCAACCAAATGGATCCAGATGTCATTTTAACTCCCGGAAGTCTGGAACTTCCGGAAATTAAAAAACGGCTCGGACCACTACAAGGGTTTCAATGAAGGTTTCCAGAACTTTGTGGAAACCAAAAAATGACGTAATGCAAATAGGCTTGGAACTATCGGCCATGGGAATCGATGCAAAGTCCTTTTTGGTAACGTACCGGTAAGTATCGATACCAATAAAGTATCTGATGTATCTGACGGTTTGCAAATATGTCTATCATAAATACTTTCTTGAGTTAACAGGACTACCGGTTGAAAATGTCGTTATTGCAGACAACTTCATATCTATAACTCTGAGCTGAATTTTGACCATGACAGCTGTCACATCAGAAACTTCATGTCAATGTCTACATTCGTGCCATTAAAACAACATTTGCGGGAAGTTTTAATATGCTTCTTTCATTTAAAGAAAAAAGCAACCGAAGCGCATCAATCGCTTACCGAAGCTTACCCGGGCTATACTATAGACGTTAGAATGTGTCAGCGGTGGTTTAAGCGGTTCAAAGATGGTGATTTCGACACCGAAGACAAAGAACGCCCCGGCCATGTGGAAAAGTTTGAAGACCATGAATTGGAGGCACTGATCGATCAAGATCCGTCACAAACGCAAGAAGAACTTGCAAAATCACTTGGCGTCGCTCGGCAAACCATTTCCGATCGTTTGAAAGCAATGGGAATGATCCGAAAGGTAGGACATTGGGTGGCGTATGAATTGAAGCCAGGAGACGTCGAACGCCGATTTTGCATGTCCGAAATGCTGCTTGAACGCCACAAAAAAAGTCTTTTTTGCATCGAATCGTCACTGGTGATGAAAAATGGGTACATTACGATAATCAAAAACGTCGTATGGATACCCCGGACATGCCTCAACATCGACGGCCGTTCAAAATATTCATGGCCTGAAGGTTATACTGCGCATTTAGTGGGACCAGAATGGTGTTGTGTATTAAGAACTACTCAAACCGAATGAAACAATCATTGGCGAGGTCTACCGACGACAATTGATGCGTTTGAGCCGAGCACTGAAGGAAAAACGGCCGGAAACGGTCGCAAGACACGATAAAGTTATTTTGCAAATGTCGTCAAAACTTACCTTGAAACGCTCAAAAGGGATGTCCTACCCCACCCGCCGTATAGTCCACACCTTGTGCCATTCGATTACTATCTCTTCCGATCGATGCAACATGGCCTGGCTGACCAGCACTTCCGTCATTTCGATGATGTCAAAAAATGGATCGATTCGTGGATTGCGGCAAAACCGGTCGAATTTTTCAGAACGGGTATCCATGAATTGCCAGAAAAATGGGAAAAAGGTGTGGCTAGCGATGGGCAATACTTTGAATATTATTCCTCAATAAAGCATTGATTTTTGAAAAATAAAAATAAAAAAAAAAAACGACATTTTCAACCGGTAGTCCTATGAAGACGTACGAATTCTGGGCTTCCGTAGCAAAATTCACCTACTATTCCGAGAACGAAGTTTTCTATGTGAATTTTTCATAGAACAACAAACAATTTTGGGCCATGATTCAAATTTATTTCACAAACATATTCAAATCAAAAAAATAATATCGAAATCATAAAAACTTTAGGTTCTTCCTCCTCCAGTTGCTCTCAGTCACATATGGTTGTGCTGCCTCGAAAGCTTGGTGTAACTTTGTTTGTTTCTTTATTAAGAGTATTAAAATATACTTTCGGTTACGAACTCAGATCTTCTGCAGAGACCCTCATCCGCAATGGAAGCAATTTGGCACATGGAAAAAAGGTGGACATGGTTTGACAAATCAAGATGTCGAAAATTTGCCCTCATGTTATCGTCCATTAAAATTACTTTTTTAACAATTAATTTCTACAAAAAGAAAGGATGCAGGTGCTCCATCCTAATGTACAAAGCCCACCTCAATCGCGTTCTGTCATCACAAGACGGTCAGAAGCACAAAATATACTCGAATTGGTCTGCTCAACATTTTAAAATTTTACAGAATAGCAAACTGAAGCTCACTTCAGGTGTGCTCATGACAGCGAATAAAAATATTCGCATGGATACATATCGTGTAATAGTATAGTAAACCAATGCTTATGCGGTTTTTTGTTCCTAGAAAGCTACGCATGCGAACCGTCTAGCATGTCGTGTACTAGCGCAACATGTGCGCACGACGCATGCAAAAATACATGCGAATAGTTTCCATGCAAGTGCCAAAACCTGAGAAGTTTTGGGACAAATTGAACACGCTGTGTACAACCGATATTTTTTCCATGCAACGCCATTCGATCACAAGTTGCCTTCAACAATAATTTAACCCGAATGCGCGATTTTTGCATGACGTCAGGCCCGCATGTACATGTTACGATTTCCATGTCGTATACTACGAGCTTAAGTATTTCAATAAAATTATCAAAACTGAGCAAACACTAAAGTTTTGAATCTCAATTCTTCATGCACGGATTCGCTTTTTCGAATCGCTTCACCACTAAGCTTATAAAATACCTTTAAAAAAGTTGCAGGCACGACCTGCTGAAGAAAATGCAATTGTAAAAGAACCAAAGGAGAAAATTCAGGGCGCCTTCAAAGAGCAAATGGGGCTCCTAGTAGATATATCCACAGCGGCATTTCGTAATACAAATGACGGCAACACGTCCAGAAGGTTTTTCGATGACCCGGAGTGTTCATCTCGTATAACTGGGGTAAATCTTAAGGGGGGAAATCACAGTAGCACCCACAAAAATAGTCATATTTTCGGGAATTAATTTTGGCTGGATAAAAGTATCAATCGAAAATCTGAAAAGTAGGTTATATAGCAATACTAAAAAAGTACAAAATGCAATTTTTTCAATAAAAAAATATTTAAAAATGGAGGCTGAGCTGCATATGCCCCAAGGCGTCTATTTTTGAAAGCTTGCCGATGGCCGAAGACGTAGACTCCTTAATTTTTGACCTGGAAGAAAGTACCAACAATTTTAAACTTTCATATAACAACAGCTAGCGAGCTACGTAGGATTTTTTCGATATATTGATTTTTTACAAAATGGTGCATGTTTGAAAATAAAGTAAAATTTTTAACAAAAAAAAAAAAAAAAAACCCATAAAATTGTCGATAAAAAAAAATAAGCCATATAAAATAAAAAATCCTACGTAGCTCCTTGGAAAAAGATATTTCGAAGCTACTGTCAAAATTTCAAGTCGATCGGTAAAGATTTGCTCGAGTAATGTCTTCGGCGAGCTCAAAAAACGTGGTTTCGAGAAAAACGCGTTTTAAGTTTTGAGTACTGAGAAACCATAAGAAAATTTCTGAGCATACCGGAGAGGCGTTACCGCAGAGTGAAAAATTTGGTAACTCGAACACTCTTGCCGTATTCCATTATTTGGTATATTATTTTTAAGACCCTAAAGCACCTTTTAAGCGAAAATTTTTTTTAGAAAAATTAAAAATTTTACTGTGATTTCTCCCCTTAAATTGATAACTCGCTTTAAAACGATCGTGGAAGTGATTTCTAGTGGCTTTAAAATTGATGCAGACAAATTTGATGCCTTCGACCACGATATCGCTAAATTGTACATAGATCAGTATGGCTGGAATCCCATGGTACCAACTATACACAAAGTGTTGATACATGGCGCAGAGGTAATAAACCATGCAATTTTGCCTATGGGTCAGATATCGCAGCAGGCGGCTGAGGTTCGAAACAAGCACTTCAGGCAATATAGACTGAAATTAAGTCGAAAATGTTCACGTGTTCTTTGTAATAGAGACGTCTTACACAAGACTGTAAGAGAATTAAACCATAATCCGAGGAAATTTTTCAAAAAGGCAAAATTCTGTTTCAATTGATTAATTTAAAAAAAATAATAATAATAATTATTATAATCTTGAGTGGTTTTTGTCATAGAAATTCTCCTCGGTACAATGTCCGGAGTGAAGCTATTGGCTCGATTTGATCCTTCTTTTTATTATCTTGGTGGTTCTTACCCAAATTCCACAAACCTTTGGCAATAAAGTCGGCGAAAAAAAAAACCTTGGAAACATTCCACTCGCTTTAAGCATATTAACCTTACTAATTAGTTTCTTTACAAAAAAAAAAGTAGAACTCAAAAGTCGATTTATCTATTGACTCACATTTTTGGTCATTTGGCCATTGCCATCATCAAACATCCAGGTGTTTTGTTTTAAGACACTCTTTAATAGTTTTATTACAGTCTGAATTTTATATTGAAAACTAAGCTTTGTTTTATTGTCGATGACACAGGCGTGCAGATTCAATGCTTCAGCCATCATCAGGCAGACAAGACGATCGATTTTGGCTTTGGCACATTCAAACCATTGTCTATCGCTTTATAAGCGTTAATTACAAGCTATTATTCCTAAATTGGCAGGCTTACAAGTCCCCGCATTCACACCTGTGCGTATGGCTTCGATTTTCGTTTCCATATAAATATGACGATATAAAAAAATAGGGGGGGGGGGGCGCTTATGGTTGGTTTAAATTCTCATTCCCGATACGCCACACAATCTACAACTTAAAAACTAATTTATTTTATCGAAGAGCTTTTATTTATTCTTTTTATTTAAATTCAGCGTTTTTTTTTTGTGTTCCATTAATTTTGAAGACCAACCAACCAACCAAGACATTTCAAGTTTTTCTAGTTTTATCGTAGTTTCTTTTTTGGGGTTCTTCTTTGGTTAGGCCTGTAGGAAGAGAGCCCAGCTGTATAGCTAGACTTTTGGAAGATCTCGTATCTATGATCTCATCTCTAAAATAAATCTATAAACGAACGACGAGACGACGACGAGGCGACGTATGTACCAACTTTGTGAAGATGGGTTTCGCATTGGAGGTTGCTGTGCGTGGCTGGCTAAGATCTTTTTTGATTAATAAAAACGAAATAGAAAACCATAGAAAGATACGATTTTTATTTATCAAATAATACCGCGACGATTAGGGTCGTGATTTTACATGGCACAGTGAAAATTTTGTCAAATTTGCATCTGTTTCTGTGTGTTTTTTTTTTTTTTTGTTATAAGGAAATTATGTTTTATTTATGACCAAAGAAAGCATTTGTTAGGCGAAAACAGAACAGAATCTGGTATACTACACAAATATGTTAAGATGTCCAATTAATTAAGGCTGTTAGTTTAGGCCAAATAGGTTGTGTGGAAGACAAACAATTAGAATAATTTATTGCTTTATATCAGTCAGCGGTTGTAATTAGTAGAATTATGACGCCTTTCCAAGTTTGTTTTCCTTTTTTCTTTTTTTAAACGAAAATTCAGAGAATAAAATAAGATGTTTAAGATGTTATATGAATTATTCATGAAGACATTGTAAAAAAGTAGTCTAACTTTTCCTTTGTTACACAGATACAAGTGTTGACGAACATGATCTAACAAAAGTCGTTAAAAATAAAAGTAAATGTGTATTTAAACATTTATTTTTTTTTTGTTCAAGTTAAGGAATCTTCTTTTTATGGTTTAATAAATGTTTGTAGTTTTAATAGTCCTAATTTTTATGGTTCCTTATTTTTTTGTTAAAAATAAATATAGATGTAGCTATGATTCCTTTACGAGGAAAGAATGTCGATGACCTTTTGAAATGATTAAGGAACATCTGTCTATCTGGAGAAGACTAGTGAAATATTTTTTTTTTTTCAAATTGCGGCAGACGCACGATGTTCCGTCATTTATGGACAGACAAGGTTGTTATTATGGGCATTGGTGTACAGCTGTGAACACGAAAATAGCAGCAGTGTTATTAAACTCATTCAAAAAGTTCTTGCTAATAGTTCTGAACTCAAACTTTCAGGATAAATGCTTTCAGAACAATACTAAAACAAGTAGAATGGAAGGAAAGAGAAAACTATATGCATAACATGCCTCAACTTAACGTTGCAAACGCAATAAAATATGTACAAAAATCAGAAACAAGGGTTGGAAAACGGAAAACAACGCATCAGGATGATAGAAGAATTGTGCGATTGTCCAAACAAGACTCAAACAAATCGGCGATACAAATAAGAAAAGAGTTAAATCTGCCTGTGAGTGATATGAAAATACGAAGAAGACTCCTAGACGCTAGGAGCTAGGAGCACGCAGTCCGACAGAAAAGCCACTGTTGCTAAAATAATTGTTGGATTTTCTGTCGAAAAGTGGCGAAATATTTTATGGACAGATGAGTCCAAAATCGTTTTGCATTGTGGCATTGGTTCACGCCAGTACGTAAGACGTCTCCCGAAAGCCGAATATCGGCCTGAGTACACCACAAAAACTGATTAGCAAGGTGGTTCAAAAATCATGGTATGGGGATGTTTTTCGTACTATAGCGTTGGTCCAATACATAAAATTGATGGCACTATGGACCAAAATGTGTATGTAGACATTTTGTCAAATATAATGTTGCCATACTGCAATGAAGAAATGCCATAAAGATGGATTTTCCAGCAAGACAATGACCCGAAACCCCATTGAACCCCATTGAAAATCTTTGGGGGGATATAAAAAGGGTTGTCCATAACTCCAAGCCGACGAACAATGCCCAGCTTTGGGAAGTAGTCCAAAGTGTTTGGTATGCTATACCACCGGAACGCTCCGTCCTCAGTCTTATTGTTTGACCAGCTCTCGTTAGATGGTATTTCTGATCATGACCTGCTCTTCTGTACCCTTGATGTCGTTATTTCACATAATAGTGTTCCTCTGTCCTTTATATACATAGATTTCGCCTCTATTGATCTGCCTGAGTTGAATAGCGCTGCAGGATCGGCACCCTGGGAGCTCTGTAGGCAAATATCAGACCCCAATGAGAAGATCTGCCTGTTTCAATCAATACTAAGCAACTTATACAACCAATATGTTCCTGAGAAAGTTGTAATGATCCGGAATATAAGCTGCCCATGGTCCACTTCTGAGGTCCGTTGTGCATTAAAATGTAGAAACAAGCTGTATAGTAAGTGGAAGCATTCCCCTTCTGTGTCAAACTGGAATGCTTACAAGCTTGTGCGAAACCATACTACATTTATAATCAGATCCTCAAAAAAGAGATACTATTCTCTAAATTAAACACCTCATTACCACCAAAAACACTTTGGCGGAATTTACGTCAAATTGGAGTTAATGCCAAAAAAGACAGTAGCTGTAATTTAGATCCAAATAAGCTAAATGATCATCTTATTTCTAAGAATAGCCAAACAATTAGCTTTTACTTTACTTCGGATGGTGCCACACATTTAAACCGTGAAACAGACTTTAAATTGGTCACAGTTTGTGATGTGATTCTTAGTATTGCATCCATAAAGTCGAATGCAACTGGTGAAGATGGTATACCATTGCGCTTCATAAAGCTTATATTACCTCAAGTAATTGTATATTTAACTGAGATAATTAACACGTGCATAATGATCTCTACTTTTCCAAAAATTTGGAAAACTGCAACAGTCATACCTGTTGCCAAGAAGTCAAATCCTACATCTCCTGATGACTACAGACCTATTATCTGCGTGCGAACTCTCTACTATACCCGTTTCAGTCTGGGTTCCGTGCCAAACACAGCTGCTCCACAGCTGTGGTAAATATAATGGATGACGTTAGGCAGGCCTTTGACAAACGACTTGTAACTCTCCTTTGTTTATTGGACTTTTCAAAGGCTTTTGATAGGGTGGACCCCAAGATTCTCTGCTGGAAACTACATACTTTTTTTGGCTTCAGTAAAAGGGCTGTTAAACTCATTAAAAGCTATCTCTCTGACCGAACTCAAAGAGTTGACATTGGTGATAGACAATCCTCACTCAAATCCCTTTTACAAGGAGTACCTCAAGAATCGATATTAGGTCCTATTTTGTTTTGTATCTTTATAAACGACCTTCCATCAGTGTGCAAGTATGTGTCCGTCCATTTATATGCTGACGATGCCCAACTCTATATGTCTGGTCCTTTAAGTAATCTCCTTGACCTAACCTTGAAAATTAATGAGGATCTGAATGCAATATATAACTGGTCAACTGTCAATGGTTTAATCCTTAACCCCGCAAAATGTCAAGCTATCCCAATTTCCAATACACTTTTTGACCTGAATTTAGTCCCGTACATTTGGCTGGCTAATAGAAAACTTAAGCTAGTTGATTCGGTGACCAACCTTGGTTTTACAATTACACGAAACTTGTCCTGTGACAAGCATATTAATAATGTTGTAGGTCGTATATCTGGCTGCCTGCGAAAACTATGGATAACTGCTGATTTCACCCCTACTGAAACGCGACGTAAATTGGTACGAACTCTTGTAATTCCCATCATATCTTATGCCGAGGTAGTTTACAGTAAACTTGACGCGCTATCACAATATAAACTGCAAGTTGCTTTCAATGATTCAGCTCGTTATATATATGGACTTCGTAGGGATGCTCACATAACTGAATCTTCTAGAAGAGTTCTAGGCTGTACCCTTCAACAATATATGAACGCAAGAAACTGTACGTTCCTTCATAATAAATTGCAATTCGCTCGCTCTTTGCGAACTTTTAATTTGATAATTCTTCGTTTCACATACTTGAATTCTTCCCGGCTCTTCTTCGTTAATGCAACAAGACTATGGAATTCACTTCCCGTACGCATCAAATGTATATCGAACACCGCAAGCTTTAAAACTGCTATCTTTAATTATTTTTCCCAGCAGTAGAATTGAAATTAAAATTGAATTAAAATTAGAGTCTTATCTAAAAATTGGAACTAAATTATAACAAAAACTAAAATAATAAATAATAAATAATAGGATTGAAATAAATTAATGAATTACTAAACTACTACTAAAAATTAAAATTTAACTGAATACGAAGTTATAATTAAATTTAAAATTTAATCATTATTTAATTTAAAGTAAAATGGAAATTTGAAATCATTAGTAATACTGAAACATGCATTATATTCAAATATTTTCTCGTACTATAAAAGATATGATCTTAATGTACAAACCACTTATTTTAAATAAGTAAAAATAAAATAAATTGAACGCTGCAATCGTTTAGTGGATTCAATGCCACGACGGTGTCAGACAGTGCTGAATAATTCAGGAAATCCAACAAAGTATTAAGGAATTAAAACTTTTTTTTTTTTCATACATTTCCACTTGACGTGTGAAATTAAACCAAAAAAAAAAATAATTTTAAAGAAGCACTGCTATTTTCGTATTTGGTATAAAAATTTAATTTTGTTTATTTCTAAAATACTGCTATAAGCTGCAAATAAAAGAATAACTCCGATTTATTATTATATGAACTGCTTTATCGAAGAGCAGGTTGAAGTTCCAAAAAAAAAAATTACAGTTTAAAAACTATTTCATTATTTCGATTAATTTTTTTCTACTGCTATTTTCGTGTTCGCAACTGTATGTAAAGTGTGGGTCTGTTCAATACTTTTACAAGGATTTTTGTCAATGATTTCGGTTGCTATTTGACGAATAGCATGAACGATTATTCTCTTGATTGTCTGATTTGCCTCCGGATTTTTGATGGCACCCAAAGAGGAAGATAATCACAGCTCCGTGACCACAATGCAACATCATCAAAACGACTAGAAACACGATTATGGAACTTAGAACTTCTTTACAAACTTGTGTAGATCACATCATTCGGAAAATGATGATTATTTTTTTTTCAAATATAGCACATCATTTTGTAAGTAATTTTGCGATATTGCCCAACATTGTTTAAGCGAACATCATTCATTTCGTATCGCGAAAATATAATACTAAGTTTTTGCCAATTTTTTTTAGATGAAATGAACTGTCAAAGTCAAAGTAATGTAATTTCTTTGCGAATATAATACTGTGAATTCAACGAATGCAAAAAGTCCCTCAAAATTCGAGCACAAAAATCCTAAACTCGATTCAAAACCTCATGACAGTCAGGACGATGTAATGGAACAGATGAAGTAAAGGACAAACTACAGATCTATTCAAAATAATAGGGAATATCACTTATAAACAGTACTTTTGTTTGTTTCCACATTTCCTTTTCCCTTTCGGCACAGTTGTTTGCACAGCTGCATTGTCTTTCCTATGCCGGGATAATTATCAGTTAATCATTCATGTGAATGGTTCTGTGGTGTAAAGTTCAGAAAAAGTGTTTTCAAGAGTGTTCAAAATAATAGGGAATTTTCTTTTCTCTTTAATATTTCTATTCAAAAACAATACTTAGTTAATTAAAAACAGCAAAAAGGTGATTGTTTTTTTCATTTTATAAATAAAGAACTGTACGTAATTGCAAAAATACCTTTGTAGATTTATTAAACATGGGGCGTAAAAGGCATTGTTGTGAGGAAGAAGATCGCGTTATCAAAAAACTGAGAAACGAGGGAAAGACTCTAAAGTTTATTGCAAACACTTTGGGTCAATCAATTTCGTTTTCAATGCACTTTCAAGAACTCCTCACAAGAAACAGGAGGTAGACCAAGGAAAACAACTCCCACATTGTTTTGCTAGCGAAAAAAAACCCTTTTTGTCATCAAGAGCAATTGCAGCTGAATTTGTTAACATAGTCAGTGCCCCAACAGTCCGAAGAAGATTGCTGCAAAATCAGTTGCCTGGAAGGATCGCTCGCAAAGTTCCACTACTTAGTAGAAAAAAAATCAGAGCGAGAAAGGATTTCGCTTTGAGTTTAAGAAACCATTCCAAGGAGATGTTTCGTAACATTCTCTGGAGTGACGAAACTAAGATTAATTTATTTGGTTCTGACAGTGGTAGAAATGTTCGGCGACCTCAGGGAAAAGAGTTCCACTTCAGGTGTACAAAAAAAACTGTTAAACATGGAGGCGGGAGTGTCATGGTGTGGGGCTACTTTTCTTAGTTCGGTGTTGGACCTATTGTACAAATAAAAGATATCATGAATAAAGAGATTTATCATGATATCTTAAAGGACTTGATGTTACCATATGCTGAGGACAATATGCCGTTGAGATGGCACTTCCAACAGGACAATGATCCCAAGCTTGGTTGAGGGACCATCAAGTGTCGGTGTTACCATGGCCTTCTCAGTCCCCCGATCTCAATCCCATTGAGAATTTGTGTGCAGAACTGAAAAGATCTATAGCGAGACAGACCTTTCAGAACAAAACTCAGCTGTGGACCACAATTGAAAGCTATTGGAAGGCCATTCCTGTGAGGACGTGTAAAAAACTTATAGATTCTATGCCAGGTCGAATAAGTGTTGTCCTTAAGAACAAAGGCGGTCATTCTGGACATTAGTGTAACGTAAAAATATTTTTAATGTAATAGAGATAAAAAAGTTAATAAAAATTCTGATTTCGTATCACTTATTTTTGGAAAAACGAATGTTTACTTTAAATTTCCCTATTATTTTGAACAGTGTAATTGGAAGTGATTTAAATCACATGGTGAAAAAAAAAACCGAGTATAGGAAATTTAAAAAAAAAAGACGAAATGATGTGCTAAAATTAATGAATACTAAATATAAGCTATTAAGTTTCAAATATTTTCTACAATCCTTGAAATTTGTTTGTTGTTTCCCTATTATTTTGATCAGCTGTGTATATAAACATGTCTTTCTTAATAGAGCAAAAAGAAATTGGTAATTGGCCCACCCACCCTCAACATGAATGTCCACAGAGGTTTGGTTAAACCAGAGAAGAACCATCAAATATCGTCATACATCCTTACTTCCCCGAATTCTCATTCCCAATTTTAAAAGAAAAATAAAACAAAAAGAAATTCCGACACTGGAAAGAACCTCAACGAGCATCGACGATGAATTGATTAATCGACGAGATCGGAAACATGCCTTGCTTAGATGAATGCGAATCGAGAACCAAAGGAATCGGCCATAAACAGAAGGAGTGGGTAAACGCCGAAAAAAAACTCCTTTCAATTCTATTTTTTGTTCCACAATTATCACGAATTCCTCATCGCTGTTCAATCAACAAGGTAATTTTATAAGCAAAGAAAAGACAAAAAAAAAACAAGAGTTTCTCCTCCACCAATGTTTGGAACATCGGGGAGCTTCCTGTCGGCATTTATTCTGATCAGTCTGTATGTATGCGCCGCGTACCCGAATTTAATGCTCAGCCAGAAAAAAAGTCGGAATTCAGAGAACCAAAAAAAAAAAAAAATAAGGCGCACAAAAAAAAAAGTGAAGGATCTGGAGGAGCAAGAAACAAAAGTAATATTGAGTGGCCGGTTTTGGGACACGATATGCGAGCATTATCCTGTAAGGCTGAGATATTTTGTCTGGAAATACAGTGGGGCGCATAACTTATGTACCGGTATATATATTTAAAAAATATTAATACAGCCTTGGTCACAAGTATTATCCCCATAAAAGTTTCTTATTTCCATTGAATGAAAAGGTGTCGTAAAAAATTGTTAATGAACTGGTTAGCTGCGAAGTTCTGGGTCATTTATGATAGTTTCTGTTATTTTGTAAATATGCTCATTAGAAACATAAAGCAGTTTTAAGACAATATTTATGTTCGATTTTTCGATTGCGATTTTTCATCAGTACATAATGAAGGCGTTTTTAAAGAAATGGTTCCTCTATGCTGATGACTACTTGACGCGAACGAAGAGTAGAGCCGACATCCATTTGCCCATAAGCCTCTTAATGCTGTTTCTCATTAACTTCGTCTTCATCTGCAGTACATTTAAACTTTTTGCCCGTTTGCTACTTGTAGTCTTGCAACCAATCAAAAATAAATAATTCTTGGACGGAAATTGTTAGCAGGTGTCTCATTCAGCCCCACAAACATCATTTGAATATTACATTAAAAATGGTGAAATGGCCTATCGTTTTACTTAAGAATGTCCTGCCTTTATCCGAATAAGGAATGCCTGATTTTAGGCAGAGAAAATGATGTATCTCTTTATATCTTTTTTTTGTTGCGAAGAACAAGTTTTAGTAGCTGATTGATCTCACAACATTAATGTTTCCCAAAAGCTATAGGCTATGTTTAATGTAACTTTTAGTCTTGGATAGACCCCTAACCCACCTGAAGGAGCTGTATAAAATAAACAGGCTTTATTGTGAGATTCTTTACGATACTTGCTCTTCCACTAAAACGGCTGAATTTGGAAAACTTCCTTGACTTGCATAGATTTTGACGTAAAGGGTTTTTCAACAGGGACGCTACAAAAGACGAGCGACAGGGACAGCAAACGACGCCATATTTCTTGCCGCTCTTTTGACATTTCTCCTCAGTAAGATTTGCCATTTCATGATGGAAAGATATACGAGCCAACAACGAGTCGGAATTATTGAAATTTACTACCGGAATTCGGAGTCATAATCGTCCTAGCAGATCAACAATTGCACGTCTAGTGGCAAAAATTTGAATCCACAGGCACAGTACAAAATGTTCCCGTGCCAGTGAGACAAAGAAGTATCCGTAGTGTCGAGAATATTGCTGCCGCTTAGGCTTCAGTTGCAGAAAGCCCAAATGTGTCTCTCACACGTCGTTCTCAAGCGTTGGGCATCTCTGTGACGTCGTTGTGGCGAATTTTGCGAAAAGATCTTGGCCTATATCCTTACAAGATTAAATTGACGCAAGAACTGAAGCCGCTTGACCACCAGAAGCGTCGTATGTTGGTAAATTGGGCTGAGCAACAACTTGAAAATGATTCAGATTTTCATCGAAAAATCATCTTCAGCGATGAGGCTCATTTCTGGCTGAATGGCTCCGTCAATTGGTCAGGCAGCAATCCACACGTACTCCATGAGTCATCATTGCATCCCGAATAAATTACGGTTTGGTGTGGTTTATGGGCCGGCGGCGTCATTGGGCCGTACTTCTTCCGTGATGATCAAGACCAGCATGTTACTGTGAATGGGGATCGCTACCGTTCAATGATAGCCGAATATTTTTGGGCCCAATTGGATGATATGGACTTGGAGGACATGTGGTTCCAAAAGGACGGCGCTACAAGCCACACAGCGAATGTCACAAATAATTTATTGGAAACCAAGTTTGGAGAACGTGTAATCTCACGAAACAACTCAATTGCACACCACGAACTAGCTTGGAAGGCGTCCATATAGTACATCGCAAAAAATAAAGTAGTTCTGAACTGCCACAAAGTAAATAGCCAACGGTCAACATTTTTTGCAATGAGTAAGTCTAGGACACGTCACTGCCAAATGTAACTTATCTTACGAGCTAAAACGTCTCGCATACATGATGTAGATAAGCAATCAATCAATTTAAGCACTTCAGTCATCGGTTTTGCATAATAAACAAGCCCGATGACGCCAAGGCTATTTTTTCGCAGCCGAAAACTGTTTGAAAATTCTGCAGGTGAGTAAAACAAAAAATAAATTTCAAACTTTTTCCATACATACAGTCCCAAATGTGCACCATTTCGTTTAACATCGACTGTACTGCATGGAAGCCACTGTAACCCTTACCTTGCTTTTTTTATATGTACAATAAAAATCTTATCTTATCTAATCGAAGTTCTATTTATGGCGATACAATAATAATATGGCGGTATTTCGACGTTTTAAAAACTTCTGATACTATTAAAGTGGTTTATCTCCAAGCAAAGCTGCGATGGAAGTTCAAGAAATGCATGAAGGTAATAAAACATCCCTTGTCAAAATAAGCTTTGAATTATAAATGAAATATTTTTTTTTTCAATTATCGGTTGTTAAGTGGGGAAAGACTAATAAAAGTAGATGCGATCATATTTGTGAAGTAAGTGATTCAAGAAGCGGTTTTCCTCAGATTACTGGTGAACTTATTTGCAGGATTTGCAGACATGATTCTTGTTCGTTTACTACCAAAAGAGACATGATTCAGTCGGGTCGATTAATAAATTTCTTCCAGTTGAAATTAACAATGTGATAATAATCTGTCTAAGAGACTGGCCATACTGAACGGATTACTTTATCGGCTAAAAATACTGGATATCCAAATTTGAGCGTGATCTTTCATAGACTTTACTGTGAAAGCAAAACTCCAAGTATATCAACTTATGACAGATAAAAAAAAAATACTGCGAACTGAAAGAATGTAAATAAGTTAAATTCAAATATTACGTCGCTCTTCTTGCTCGAAAAAAATAATAAAAAAAAGACTTTTGGTGTTCATTGATGACAACAACGATCTCCCTAATGAACAATTTGGTTTAAGGACGTGTCATAGCGCAGTCCACCAAGTACACCGTATTACTGCCGACATAAAGAACAGTCTTGTGTTAGGTCAAAGCTCCGGACTTGTACTACTTGATGTAGAGAAAGCGTTTGACGCAATGTGGCACAATGGGTTGCTTCATGAAATGATAAGCCTTAGCTTCCCACTCTACTTGGTAAAAATAGTACAGTCTTTTCTATGTTCTCGAAGTTTTAAGGTGTCCCTTAATAATGTTTTTTCTGTTATCCAACATGTCAATGAAGGAGCTCCACAGGGAGCAGTAATAAGTCCCATCCTATATAATATTTACACCTCTGACTTCCCTCAACTGGAAAATTGTAACTTTGCTCAGTTTGCGGACGTTACATGTATTTACACTTCAGGTGTGATTGGTTCCGTTATCGAAACTAATTTACAATCTGCGCTAAATTCCGTCCAAGAGTATTAAAAGAACTGGAAAATTAAATTTAATGCTCCCAAGACTCAAGCCGTCTTTTTCACGTATAAAAGACGAGCTTGTGTTCTTCCCAGCAACAACTTATCACTCAATAACGTCCAGATCGAGTGGAAGTCAAGAGCTAAGTATCTCGGGGTGCACTTGGACAAACGTTTAACATTCAATATTCATGTCCAGGAAATAATAAATAAGGTAAACGTTACAACTTTCTTTACCCTTTCATTTGCAGAAAATCAAAACTAAGCAAGGAGAACAAAATATTAATACTCAAAGCTATTTTCCAGGCTATCTTGTTTTACGGTTCGGTTTGCAAAAATCCATATGCGTAGGCTTCAAATAAATCAAAATAAAACCCTAAAAATGATGATGAATTTACCATGGTTCTTTTCGACAGCCGAACTCCATACACTTACCGAAATTGAAATGGTATCGGAACGCATTGCTAAACTTTGCTCCAGATACAAAAACTCGTGTTTACTACCTGACAACTATTTGCTTTCAAACCTTTATAATCTAATATGAAAAAAGAACTAACTTATTTCAAAATAAATTATAATCACTATCAATATACTAACTATACTAACATTCTAATAGAAAATACTAATGTAACCTATTCAAAAAAAAAATATTATTTATTTACAATATACTATTTATTATTTATTATTCTTTTGTAATATCTTCTTTTCATTGTTGGGTCGTAGAGACTTAATTAGTCGAAAATCTGAAATCATTTTGTAATATCTTCTTTTCATTGTTGGGTCGTAGAGACTTAATTAGTCGAAAATCTGAAATCACCTCTTTTCTCTTTCCCCTTATCCAATTTGGGTCATTTATTTAATGAAGGTTTCACTGTGGCTTTTCCTTCAAGTTTAAGATAAATCTTTGATATTAATTGAGTTAAAATAAGCTAATATTGCAGTAGTAAAGTAATAAGAGACCATATCTCAGTAAACACACAATTATACTTGAAAATATTGTATAATACATAAGCTATAACGCAAGAGATTCGCCTTCCTCCAGCCCAAAGTTAACTTAAAAAACGACAACAGCAGTGAAATCAATCATAGCTCGTCAACTTTTGGGAAATAAAAATTAAGGCTGATTTCGATCAAGTTAAACTACAAATAATTCTTGATAAATGGAATACTTTAGGAACAACGCTATTGGGAATTACAAACAGATCCTTTCAAGAAGGAGAATTTCCAAATTCGTGGAAGGATTCCATGATAACACCTGAGGAAAAGGTTTTAAATACCAAAAAAATGCGAGGAATTCCGGCAAAAAAATACACTAGAAACGTTAGAGAAAATCCTAAAATGTGTGGTTAGAAGACAATTACTGGAATACCTAGAAACTAAAAATATAATTATTATCCATCTACCAATCTGGGTTCAGGAAAAATTACTCGTGTGAAGCAGCGGTATATTACGTAATAAATGAATGGAAAAACGATGGGAACAAGAAAAAAACAATGGCAATTTTCCTGGACTTCAAAAGGGCGTTTCAAACAATTGATCGGAATAAAAGATAAGGAGCTTAAATGATTTGAGTCATTTTTATTAAATAGATCGCAAAGGACAAAGGTCAATAATCGAGTGACAAATATTGCAGAAGTGGATATTGGGGTACCACAGGGATCAATCATCGAGGCGCCTCTATTTATAATTTACATATAGTAGATACGAGAATGCAAAGTTGTACTATATGCCGACGACACATTGGTTTATAGAGGAAGGACAGAATGCTGATGAATGCAAAGTGAAGCTACTGAATGACATCTAAAGGATAACAGAATGGTTGAAAATGAACAAACTGAAATTGAACGAGAGAAAAACCAAGTTGATGGAGATATTTACAAAAAACGAAACAATAATAGAAATAAATAATAATAGTAATAATAATAGAAAATGTGAGTAAAAATATGAATTTTGCGGAACCCAATGACTAGATATGTAAAAAGATTGTTAAAAAGATTGTTTTTTTTTAAAAGGATACGGATATTGAATACTGTTCAACTATTTTATCCTCATGTTGCAATCAAAGCCAGGTTTAGAGACTCCAAAAACTGCAGAAAAAGGCTATGAGGAGTATTCTGAGATGCAACAGATTCACATCCATTAGACACATGCTAGACGCGCTCAAATGGTTAAGTGTAAAAGAAAGGTTGGAACTCAACACGCTGAATGCAGTGTATAAGATGAAGCAGGGCAACGCGTGGATTGAGACAGGTGGGAGAGGCACAACCGTACCAATTGCAAAATTTCAACGCCTTCAGAGTTAATCGGCGGACCTCAACAGCCGCTAGAAATACGCTCATGTATAAGGGAGTGATTTTATTCAATAACTTGCCAATTGAAGTAAAAAATTAAGGAAATTTTAGATTAATTTTGTTAAACGAAATATTTTTGAATTTAGCTGCAAATATTAAATATAAGACTGAATTAATATTATTAATATGCTTTGATATTAAATTTTAAAGTTTTTTTGTAAAGTATATTTTTATGCTTATAAATTAATTTACTACTACTACTACTTCTTTTGATTCTTTTGGCCAAGAAATTGAGTTTTATCCAAAACGATCAAACGACGTTACACTAGACCGATGTTAAAATTCTCTGTCGCTTTGGGGGAGAATGGTGACTAAGGAGATAAGACATTTCGAGGAGTCTTCAAATCTTTTCTAGAGAAACAGTGTAATGAAGGAACCCCTACCTTTGCAGGCTCAAAAGTGGCAAAACCAAGTTAGTGTGCAACTATTTAAGGGCAGAGTACAGTGTTATTTGGGGACACCGAACTAAAAATCCAGCCAGCTGAAAATACTTGTTAATAAGTTAGTGCATTGCTTTAAATGTGTTTAATCTCTGTCTTCTGCAAAAGATGAAAGGTTGAACGTTCAACAAACTGAATATTTTCTTCATGTTTAGTTCAATACGCAGAAGAGGGCTGCAAACTCCAAACTGCCATTGGCAAATTGATACTTTTTTTAACATTAATCAGAAACAACAGTCAGCATCTAAAGAAATGTGCATTCAAAATAGAATTTGATTCCTCAGATTGTAAACATAATTTTATATAAGCTTAAATTTATCTGGGGCTGATTCTTATCGAAAACAAGTTAGCTTCAGCACTGAAGCTATGCTAGATAATTTTTATATTATTATACACATCCCCGGCGACAACCCCCACCTAGCTACGCCACTGTTAAATAGACATCATATCTTTATTTTTGGCAGCACTGGTTTCCACGGCAAAGGTTAGGTTCACCAGGGACTGCGGCGAACGTTCAGATTGGAAACGCTTAAAAAAGGAACCAGCAAGAAGCCAGGGAATGCACTCCCATAAAAAATTAAAAAAAAAAAAATAAAGAACACTCCTGACCACGATGGCTGCTCCTCCCGATGACCACAGGTAGATCTGCGGGTCCGCTCGTTTATGCATATTTCTGTTCTTAATGGAGGGTTTTGAATTCGTTTTTAGTTGTTAACATGTTTCTCAGAATAAGAGGTTCGCATAATGACGCTGCTGCGCCAGCCGTTTACAGTGCGCCTCTGGGTGCGCGCACAGTAGCCACCAGTGTGATGACTTTTTTGTTCTTTTCTGACATTTCCTTTTTTCTGATGGTTGCTTTTGAATGACATGCCAAAAATCATGTACCTACCTACGCGCACACAAAATGTAATAACGCTAATTATGCAAACAAAATGAAAAGCGGGACTCGTTTTGTTTTTTTAAGGTACAGAGGTACACAGGTGCATTCAAAAAGCAGATGCTCCTCGTCTACTCCGGACGTGTACTTGTCACCATTAAGTGCATAATGGACTCAATATCTGTTAGATAAAGCACCTCAAAATAAAACTACAATCGGTGGCTCTGTGAACCGTAATCTGATCCATTAGCTAATGTGTGCATCTGTGATGCTGCAAGAAAAGACGCTAACACCGGTTGTTGGCTCAGTTAGTCATTCTGACTGCGAGTGGAGGAAATCAATGCTGGCTCAGCAGTTTCATGCTCCTAGTCAAGTATAACCAAACCATGGCTGGCCCGTGCGACACAAAAAAGAAGTATTTGATTGGATGTATCTTGTATCTGCGGTGCTCCGCGGGCATATTCTTTGAACAGGTTATGCGCTTTGACAGCGCAACATACACACATATGACCAAGCGTCTGTATGTTCCTTTCATTAAATTGATTCCTCTTTTCTTTTTTTTGTCTTCCTGTATTTCCTTGAAGAGAATTTCTTAGAATCCTTTACTTGTGGAGCGCCTTAAAAGTAATCCCCCGTGTTGTTCATGCCTCTCTGGTGATCGTGATTCGTGCTGAGAATGCTGGGTGAAGGTATAAGCGAATGAGAAACAGGTAGTCGCACTTAAGAAACATATTTCTTCTAATTTCTGTTGTTGTTTTTTTTTTTTATTATTCTCGTGGTGGTTTTCTTTTTGCCTTTACTGTGATTTTTCTTACTAAACAAATTCTTAATTAAAAAGGGAACCAACCACATTTTAATGTGTCATTTTGGCAGAGTTTGGAATGAAAGCCACAAGAGCTGAAGTGTTCGTTGATGAAGGCTCTACAATGCTAAAAAAAAGACCACAATAAATTTAAAAAAATTATGTTTAGAAGGAAAAATTCACCGAAACCGTCAGTCAATGAGTTTGAATGGGTTCGTGCCGTATTTGTATTCTTATCGGAAACAATAAAATGAATGAATTTATAATAGAGTTAGGAACAGGATTTCGTCTTCAATAGATTTTAAAAGCACGTAGTTTAGGTTAAAAAAATGTGTCTTGTGCTGGCTTAATTTACGTAAGTAAATTTACCGGACAGGTTAAACGAACATGCCAAAATTTTAGGCGCTGGAAAAGTCTTAAAGCCGGCACTGACAGACTTGCCGCCGAACTTTTCAAATTCAGCTTGAAATTGTTTAAACGATTTAAGCCTGGGAAAAATAATAGAAACAAAATAAAAATTCTTATTTTTTTCATGTGAAGATACGGTTTACATTGAAAGTTCTCAATCTCCTTTTAGTACTTAGCCTAAATTAGCTTTAATTTTCGTTACTGCCTCACATCTTCGCTTCATAGACTGAACTAATGAGGAACAGGTGCATGAGGGTATGGACTGCCATGCTTCCTCCACAAGTCTTCTCTATTTCTGGCTTTACTTTCGCCAATCTTGCGTTTTAGAACGCCCCACAAGTGTTCTATCGGATTTAGATCGGGGTACTGTGAAGGTCATTCCATTACAGTAATTTTGTTCGTTTGGAGACATCACACATTCCTATTTCTATTCTTCCTAATTTTTCAAAAATTTTTGAAAAACTTATGATTAGTAGAATAACTTGCTTCCTAAATAAAAAGTTTCTTTAGCGAAAATCAATTTGGTTTCCGTTTAGGAAAATCAACCGAAGATGCAATTCTAAGGCGTTGAAGTCAGCTTTACGGCTGCTTAAACAAAAATAAATCTACAATGGCTCTCTTTATCGTTATGACAAAGGCATTTGATATGGTTGGCCACGACTTATTACTTAGTAAGCTGTACAATGCAGGATTTAGAGGAGATATTTTTAAATGGTTGCAGTCATAAGGAAGAGTTCAAAAGGTTATTGTAAATGGTACACATAGTGAACCTCGCTTTTTAAAAAGAGGAGTGCCACAAGGATCCGTACTCGGCCCTTTGTTCTTCTTGGTGTACATAAACTCGATTTTTAAGCTGCAGTTAAATGGCCTTTCCACGGGCTTTTGCGGATGATATTGCATTTACTTACGAGTCATATTCTGATTTTGACTGTATCTTACAAATTGAAGAGGACCTTGAAGTTCTAAGAACTTGGTTTTCTAACCACAAATTAATTGTAAGTCAAAAAACAAAGTTCATGACTTTTAAACGTTTGGTAATCCAATTTGTAGTTCAAATCTTTTATTCCATGATTCAAAGTGTGAACAATTGAGTTATACAGTACACAGTTGTGGTAAACCAAATTTCCAAGATGAAAACTCATGTTCCGATTCTTGATTCTTGATTCTGTAACGGTGTTACAATTGATGTTTATCTTAATTGGAAAGACCATAGCCAAAATCTGAAAAATTATTTGATGCTTATTACGCGAAAAATGTACCTTTTAAAACCATTCTGCTCAAAAACGATTTTAACTTCGGTATTTTATGGCCTTGCACACTCTAAATTGCAATACGGGTTGTCTAGCTGGGGTGGTTCCTATGCAAATACTTTTAGACCTTTACTGATTGCTCAAAAACATCTCATTCGAATAATTTGCAACAAAAATCGTTTTAGCGAAAGTTGGCCACTACACAAAGAATTGCTAATTCTTCCAATGAGGCATCTTTATATTTTTAAAGTATTAAAAGAATTTTTCAAGCAAAGTGGTAACATTCCTAGTAGAAACTCGCAGATATATAATCTTAGAATTAACAACATGCACCTTGTCAATGTACCTACTGCCTTAATTACCCTTGGCCATTAGAACTACTCAAAATTTGAACTCCTTTTTAAAAAAAAGTGAAAGACTGGCTATTCACAATCGAATTAAACTCCATTGATAATTATTATTTGTGATAACTTTCAGATGTCCTTATTTTTATTTTTATATTTATGAAAAATTATATTTATCTTGTTTTATTTCATGAATTTTTATACTTATTTTTATATCGTAGTTAAATTATCTTTGTATTTATTGCTGATTGTCACCGCACATCAGTTTCTTATCAATTAATATCTCTTCTGTATCATTCAATACTAACTCACGAGTTAAAGAATGGTAGCTATTATTTGTTCCTTTTTATATTAATTATTGTACTAGTTTTAAGTTGAAATTATAAATGAACGAATAAAAAACTTTCTAACCTAATCTAATCTAATTGCTTTGCTAGTTTCGAGGAGTGCTTGGGATCATTATTATCCTGCAAAAACCCCCATTTTAGCGGTATATCTTTTCCAGCAAATGGTAGCATTACAGTATTCAGAATGCTTACGTAGTTCACAGCACACATCTGATTCATTGTCCAGAAAATTGCTTCAACACCAGATTCTGAGAAGTAGCCCCAAATCATAAGGTTACCTCTACTGTCTTTTTTTTGTATTTTGGGTAGAATTCGGAAATTGTTGGTCGCCTCACGTGCATCTTTCCATCAGATCCAAACAAATTGATCTTTGTTTCATCCGACCACAACAAGACATTGCTCCAGTTTTCACGGTAGAGGTGCCTGTTGGCAAAACTAAGTCTTTGTTGCACATTTTTCTTACTAAGAAAAAGGACTCTTCTTGGACTCCTTGCCACCAAAGCTGCTTAACTTAACCTGTTCCTAATTGTTCGACAGGTGCATTCAAGTCATTTTTAAGTTCCTCCGGAGAAGAAAACGGCTTATTCTTGCAAGAAGATGGTCGAACCGAGATGTTGTTCTTCGTTTCCTGCTTCTCGTTTGTTCTTTGGGAGACGAGTGGATGGCAGTAAATACCTTCTTTTTAGAGCCTTCCTTCAGGCAAAAACAAAAATCTTAATAAGATAAACAACATGTGCACCATTTCAAAGTACTTTTAGGTAGCATTCATGTGTAGTAGTGGTGTCAAGGTGAGATGAAGTTATAGCCCACAGTTGTTTGTTTACTATGTTTACTATTGTGTCAGCCTTTGTTTCTATTATTTTTTCCAACACTGTAAGTCCTCTAAACGTCGGTTACAAGATTCTTGTCTCGTCAATCATAAAAAAAAACCTTTCAACCAACCATTTATGCCCAAAAGAGTTTAAAACGTAATTCTCAAAAAACAAAAAAAAATCGTTCAAAACTCACACACAAAAATCGGAGGTACAATTTTTTAAGAAATCTGTCCAGCAACTTTTGTTCATAAGTTCGCGGAATGAGTAGGAAGGTCACTAATGAGGGTACTTTCCTAAATCGTAACGAGCTCACGATTACGACTTACAACATTGAAGCGACTACTCCGGAAATTGTTCTAGAAGTCGAAAAAAAGTATACTGGGAGATTCTAGAATTGATTAGAGTGTGTCGGACATCTTTGGATGATGAAGACCAGCGCAAGGTGGTTCCTAACAATTTATTTTCTGATGCCAAAACGTCATACGCTGCAATGAGTCAGACGCAGTTTGAGACTCACACACTGGCATTAAAATTTGGAAGGACTTTTTCAAAATAGCAAAAGGCGAGGTAGTTGTTTAGAAAGGACAAGTTCCCATCATGTGTGCCCATGTTTTGGTCTCCCGAATTTTATCCTAATTAAGGGGGGGAAATCATAGTAGCACAAAAAAAATAGGCATATTTTCAGGAATTAATTTTGGCTAAATAAAAGTATCAATCAAAAATCTGTAAAGAAGGTTTAAAAGCAATACTAAAAATGTACAAAATGTAATTTTTTCAAAAAAAAATATTTAAAAATGGCGGCTGCGCAGCATATGCCCCAAAGCGCCTATTTTTGAAAGCGTGTCGATGGCCGAAGACGTAGACTCCTTAATTTTTGATCTGGAAGATCACACCAAAATTTTTTAGTTTTTATATAACAACAGCCATCGAGCTACGTAGGATTTTTTCGATATCAAGATTTTTAACAAAATGGTGCATGTTCGAAAATAAAGTTAAATTTTTAACAAAAAAAAAAACGCCATAAAATCGTAGATAAAATAAAAAATCCTACGTAGCTCCTTGGAGAAGATATTTCGAAGCTACACTGTCAAAATTTCAAGTCGATCGGTATAGATATGCTCGAGTTATGTCTTCGGCGAGCGCAAAAAAAAGTGGTTTCGAGAAAAACGCGTTTAAAGTTTTGAGTACTGAGAAACCATATGAAAATACCGGAGAGGCGTTACCACAGAGTGAAAAATTTGGTCACTCGGACACTTTTGCCGTATTCCATCGTTTGGTATATAATTTTTAAGACCCTAAAGCACCTTTTAAGCGAAAAATTGAAAATTTTACTGTGATTGAAAGTTCTACTGTGATTGAAAATTTTACTGTGATTACCCGCCTCGATTTGACGCCCAACTCTTCGGCCATCTTCTTCAATCGTAACGAAATATCGTTTGCGTATCTCAACAGCTGGACACACTTGAAAAAGATATTGCCTTCCTTCAACCTTGACACTAGCTAGTCGCAATATCTGACAGTCCGTTTCCTGGTCGGACTGCTGTGCAATTCTCGAATAAATCCAAGAATCGTATAAAAAACAGGGCAGTAAATCGTATTTTTTTTTATGTGCGGATCAGTTTTCCTGGGATCTCAAATTCGACCATCGCTCGGTAAAATTTTATGGAATGAGTGTTGTTTGAAGTCGATAAACAGGTGAGGAGAACCGACTTGAAATTGCTTGGACCTTTCCGTGATTTTGCGCAGTGTGTGAAAATTTGGTCTACGATTATTGGCGATATGCAGAGTCTGTGACCGTACTGGTATATTTGAAAAATAAAAGACTCAACTTAAAGATTGTTGGCTCTCATGATAATGTAATCATTGGAAACACAGAAAATCCGTCGACTTAAAATTATCCATTATTCGAATGGTACCAACATAAAAAAAAGTAGATATTCGAAAGTGGCTTAATTTCCGATTCAACTTTAAGAACTTCGAATTTCAGTATGAGTTTAATTCTGCTTTATTAACAATGCATTCCCCAACTGATATGATTCTTGTTGACCTTGTTTTCACTGCAATTCAATCGATCCTTGAGGGCAAAACTTTCACTGTAAACTTATAAATACACAGTTGTGTATTCTAAAATAGGCTTCTAGTAGTTCGCAAAAGATATAAAAACATTTTTTTTTGTCGGTTTTAAATTTAACTTAAATGTTTATTTTTCACTCATTTCGCCTAATTGATTATGACTAACAGGCGCCAGTGCAAGGAATTCGGACGAGTTCAGTCGCTCGACTCATTTCTAAACAATTTGTGTGTGCTTCGCCCAAAATAAATGTCTGCCGCGCAATTTAATAGGACTTCTCAAACGCTTAATGCGTTGTCGGCGTCAAATAAGCATAGCGCGCCTTCTATACCCCCTAATTACGTCAAGCAAAAAAAAAAAAAAAATATTCTTGTGTCCCTCGCCGGAGGAAATGCTCCTATTTTTTTTTTAAATAAATAAAAATATTTTTTTTTTTTTTTAGGCCAAACCAAACAAATTGTAAGTATTGGTGGCGACGTCTGCAAATCGAATAAACAAAAACAAAACGAGCAACTTTAAAAAAATTGTATTTATTATTCGCGGCTAAGTTCGCAGTTTTGTAAATTTCTGTTTTTATTTTTTCTAAGGATTTGTTTAAAACAGAAGAAAAAAACAATTTATTTACGTATATTTAGGAGCTTGGCGCCAGGAAATAAGAAATAATCTCGGCCGACGCCACCGCATTACGCACGCTATTTTCACAATGCGGCCTCTATCAAGTGATAAATAGCTCAATGAAATAAATAAAATAAGATAGATAAAAAAAAAACACAACAAAAAAAAAGTCTCTAGCGAAGAATTTGAAAACTTTAAACGAAATTTTCACCGACAACAACGTCTAATGGATGCCCCGCCACCGGGCGACGACGGTCATGTTGTGGCCGCCCTGTTACCGGCGTCGTTTGGCCAAGTCTATTCAGAAAAAAAAAATAGAAAAATAAAAATTGTGACTAAAACGGGGCGACGGCGTTCTAATGCCATCAGCCAACGCCACGTAGAGTCTTAATGTCAATGCGTGTTTAAAATACTTTAAATTGCTAAATGAGATTTATTTTTTTTTTATTTATAAATACATACACTCGTCTTCGATAAATAAAATTAAAAATACATAAAGAAATAATTCAATTTATTTCCCAGTAAATCATCAAAGCTTCAAGAAAACCTTAAAGAAAAATATTACGTGTCTGGATGACTTTCAATTTATAGGCAAGCGCATGCATTTTGACAACTAAACTGACACTTGCGTTTGATGTATTACGGTATTTTGAGCATGGCGCCAAGAATATTTGATTCCAATTACATGTTCTTCATTCTGCATGACAACAGGAAGGGTGTTTATTTTTTAACTGATTTTTCTGTTTCTTTACTAATTTATAAAAAAAAACAATGTTCGAAATGTTTGTTGGTATGAGGTAATCTTTGAAACTACGAATTCGATTTTAAGAGCTCTCTCATCCATGCTTACAATTTACCTTCAGAATTAACAAAGCCTATAAATTATTTCATAAAAAAAAGGTCCTACGTAGCGATTATGTAACTTAAAAACGGTCGAGCGAATGCGTTTTTTAAGAACGCTGCTTAAACGATAAGAGATATTTAATTGCTGTCGAAAGAAAAGTTTTAGAAATCAAAAAGTTCTACAAAAAAGTCCACGATGACATACCTCTATATGTTAAGGTTTTGGCACAATTTTATAAAGAGTGAAATTTTGTAAGTTTCTTTATTTGTATCTATGGGATAATCTTCGAAACTACCCATCTGATTTCAAAAACTTTTTCATCAAAACTAACAGTTTACAAAGCATATAGATTATTTCATTTAAAAAAAATGGTCCTACGTAGCGCTTATGTAACTAAAAAACGGTCGAGCGAATGCGTTTTTTGAGAACGCTGCTTAAACGATAAAAGATATTTAATTGCTTTCGAAAGAAAAGTTTTAGAAATCAAAAAGTTCTACAAAAAAGTCCACGAGGACATACCTCTATATGTTAAGGTTTTGGCACAATTTTATAAAGAGTGAAAGTTTGTAAGTTTGTTAGTTTGCATCTAGGAGAAAACCTTCGAAACTTCCCATCCGATTTCAAAAATTCTTTCATCAATGCTTTCAGTTTACCTTCAGAATGAACAAAGCATAAAGATTATTTCATTAAAAAAAAGGGTCTTACGTAGTGACTATGTAACTAAAAAACGGTCGGGCGAATGCGTTTTTTTAGAATGCTGCTAAAACGGTAGAAGATATTTAATTACTTTCGATAGAAAAGTTTTAGAAATCAAAAAGTTCTACAAAAAAGTCCGCCATGACATACCTCTATATGTTAAGGTTTATACACAAATTGTTAAAATAGGACTAATAGAGCGTTTTACCATTTAAAGGGTGGCAAATTAGAAAAAATATCTTAAAAGCGGTAGAAATCGGTAGAAATAACCGCTTAATATTTTTCTTGAATCCACATACTTCATTAAATATTATTTAAAAATTCAAATTAATAATACTTTAAAAATACAAAAATTAAGACTCCAACTAGAAGGGAACTGCAACTACTATGTGAGTAAATTATAAAGGAGGGTGAAACATTGGCAGAAGATAAAAATTTCGATACTCGGGCGTTGATTTCCATGCATCATTACAAGTTCTAAACTATTTCTTATTTGAATTCGAGGTAACCGAAAGATATTTGCATTACTGTGATTTACCGGATGGAGAACATGTCAAATATGACAGTCAGGCCACAAATCGTGGCAGTCTTACCGAATGAGAGTGCGTTGAATCTAAGTTAATGTTGTTTTTTTTGTCCTAGTCGTAACCAACAGAACAGAGCAGCTTGAACATGAACATCAATCCTAAAATTTAAGTCGATGTATTTTTAACCACTGTGCAAGTTCCCGATTGATGGTAACGTTTATAGAATGCAGGAGTGCCAAAGAATTCATGTTTTTGAAAAGACAGCTGAGTATTTGATTGGATATTTTATGCAAGCATCAGTTGCAGTTTGGTCAAATGAATATATTTTTGACGAACCAAGAGGACATTCTTACGCTTTGTCCTTATTGAATGTGTGCGTTTCAAGCGTGGACGCGTCAACGTAAACGGTGAACGCGTTCTGCCAAATAATTTCTAATTTGGTGCTTGGGAAACGAATATTCGTCCAATTATGGTCCATTTATTGCTCGATGTGCTTCGAAAATTACCTCCTCTTCAAGACCTGCAATTGTGGACATTTGAAGGATGTTAAATTCATCAGAACAAGATATCGAAGTACTTCCGTTTCCGTTTCTCTTTGGCTTACAATTAGAAGTGACCAACAATTTTTTTTTTTTAAAAAGGCACCTCTTTTTAGATGTTCTTCAAACCGCCATAAACTGCCGATACACAAAACTTGAGACAAATGTGATCCGAAAAAATTAAAGATCAATCTCGTTGCTCGAAGTGCTTTCAAAAGTGTTTTACGGAAGTTTTGTCGGTGTTCCACAGGGATCGGTCCTTGGACCACTTCTATTTTTTTTAATAATAAAAATAATTATATGAATCTTGTTGCAGAAAGAAAATATCAGATCATTTGCCGATGACCTGGACGTCATGTCGTGTCTAACGAAAGTGTTGCCGGTGTTCCCCAGGGATCCATGCTTGGACCAGTTCTTTTTTTTATAATAAAAATAATTATATTAAATTTGTTGCAGATGGGAAAAATCAGATCATTTGCCGATGACCTGGACGTGTCTTACGGAAGTGTTGTCGGTGTTCCGCAGGGATCGGTCTTTGGACCAGTTCTCTTTGTTTTAATAATCAAAATTATAATATCAAACTTTTTGCTGATGGGAAAAATCAGATCACTTGCCGACGACCTGGACTTGTATTGTATAAAAAATTAAGAGCAGCTCAGGCTCGGACCATCGACGGAACGTTGGCCTGATAGGTAAGCTTGGCTTGATTTGATAAACAAATGTAATGATAGGATTCGAATTTTGGGCGTATCTTGTGACGCAATCGAAAGAGAATTCACTTTGGATTGAGTTTTTCGTCGTTCTTTAAATCAAAGTGTGGACTTCCCCTTTTTTTGTCGTCACATAATTTTTTTCAGTTCCTTCGGCACTCCTACGAAAACCTAAGCCTAATAGTAACGTTGAAAAAACATGTGTACCTGTCAATCATAAAAGTTAAATAGTAAATTTGATATCTGAATCGCGTTGGCCCTGTTCAAGCTGAAATCGTGGCTTCGATTTCGTAAACAATTTTAACCACAAACTAAAACAGATCACTCACTATGCCGACAAAAATATTTATTTTGTTAGTTTTTTTTTTTGGATCTCACCTGGTGTTACTATACGATTCCAATGTGCTGGATTGCAGCAAATGTATACCGGGTCCTTGCCGTTCGGGCACATTGGTACTCGTTTCAATTCCGTTGAGGTTCTTAAATCCGGCCAAAGCCATAAACGACAGGCTATCAGGTTTGGTTCTTCGCCTGCGATCAGTTGCCGCTTTACCAGGACACAATCCAAGGGACGACGATTCTCGACAACCACCTGACACAGGGTGTTCAGTTGGGAAGTTGTTAAATTTTTCGTGAGGGCGTTGAATTGTTCTTCTCGTTTTAGACTTGGGATATCGTTGTTGGGCGTTGTGAGCGCTTTTTGATCGTAGAAATTTCTGCTGATGCTGTTGTTGTTGTTGTTGTTTTGCATAATCCCCACTGCATTGTTGTAATTGAGCGATAGATTCCGATTGCTCTGGCGATACGACGGCGGGGAGCTGCCAGTGCTCGACTCGTTTGAATGAAAGCCACGACAACAATGTCGGAATACGCTTGCCGCTCCTGCAGAAATTGCTGATGTCACTGAGAACATTGGACTCGTGCTGTTGCTGCTGCTGTTGTTGTTGTTGTTGTTGCAAGTTTTCTGATTTTGAATCTGTGAATAATGATTGTTGCCAAAATTTGACTCGTTCATCAGCATCGGATACAGTTGGCTTTGTTGTTGCAGTTGATGCAGTTGCCATGTCTGGAATAATTGTTGCTCGCAATCGTCGCCTTCGTTGCAATCGTTTGAATTGTCGCAACAATTTTCGTAACAACAGCCAATAGTAGTAGTGGTATGCTTCCTGAGTTCGTAATCCGGGTCGATGGTCATTTCCTCCGAACCAGATTCGATTTCCATTTGAGTTGAGGTCTCGACGTCGGCTTCGCCACAAAAGTTGCTCGATGACGCACACAGGAGCTGCTGTTGACTGCTGCTGCTGTTGTTGTTGTTGTTCCTCCTGTCCGTACTCCCATTTTCCAACATCAAATGTTGAAATTGTTGTTGCTCCTGAGGGCGGTGTGGATGTTGAGGGCGATGCCGCTGTGGTTGCACATTTGGCATTACACCGCTGTCTTGTTTGTACTGCTGAAATCGTTTTTCGCATGCAGTCCATAATAGTTTTGTTTTCCTGGTTTTTTGAAACATGAACATGGAAGGGTCTAAAATGCATTGGTAACATCGATCTATCGTATTTGCATTATCGATTAAAACTGATGCAATTAATAATAAATTGTATCACACTATCGATGGATATAATTACAATTGTTTACTTTTTTTTTTACAATAAAATAATATTTTTGTTTTTTTTTGTTTTTTTTTTGTTAAATGTGCGTTCGCGTTTGCTTCTTAAATGGTATTTTGAAATAATAGTAAACAGTTAACGACAACTAAATTGCTGTATATATAAATCACTTTAATTTGTTAAATATTTTTTTTTTTTAAATCTAAGGGATTATCACATTTACAATTATTTATATAAATAAAACACGTAAAGAAATTAAGCGAATCACTTGTGTATTTATCGCGGTTCTATTATGGAGCACTTTGTTGAAAAATAGAAAAACAAAAAAAAAAAATATTAAGGAAAAAACTTATTCCGTTAAGTTGTACACAGACTTAGTGGCAATGGCACGAGCGCGATATATTTATTCGTAAAAATTGAGGTTTTTCGAAAACCACTTACAATTTATTATCAAAATTGTATTTTAATAATATTTGCACATTTATTTATTAATATTTAATTTTTATTTAAGTAAAGCACTTTTTGGTTGAAGCAGATATATGTACTTATTTATTTATTAATTTTTTTATTTGTATTGTAATTCTTGTTTCTGATATGTACGAATTTCGTTTGAAAAGAAATACAATAAATTAAGTTCAATTGTTTCCGGGTGAATTATTTTTGAATTTTTTTTTTTTTGTTTAAAGTTGAAGAGATGAGTTCTTTTTTGTTTTGTATTTATTGTAAGAAAATAATTTCGATAGCTGAAAAGAGTGTAGACATATTTTTTTTTTTGATTATTTATTTTTTTTTTTTTTTGAAATAAACGAAAATATTACAATGGTTTATTAAGGAAGGTATTTAATAAGTGTGTGCCATTCGGTTTGTTATTTTCTTTAATAACCTAAGATGCGTGCAAGTCAAGAGTATTCTTTGGATAAATTAGTGTTGATTCTTCTGTTAAAACAAAAAAAATGCTGTTTCGACTGTTCTAATGAGGGCCAGGGCCTTGCTTTACCATTTTCGAAAATGGTGGGGTGGTGGAGCAACAGTTAAATGTCGACTCCGTACGGCCACAGAAGCTTTATCTTGGCAGTTGTTCTCATCGCTGGTGTATCTAAATGCGAACTGATGTGAAAGGTAAAAGGCTCATGACTGTGAAAGGGTAACATTTTTAAGTTTTTGAATTTTGTTTTTGCACATTCCATCGATGCCATTTAGTCACAAGAACTTAAAAGCTTAAAAGAACTTTGTTTCAATTTTCTTTGGCAAACTAACTCCTATCTAAATGTAAAGACTTTGATGAAGCTGTCATTGAAGACGCGGCATGCAATGCATTCTAAAAATAAATTGACGTAAGTTTAACTTAAGTTCAGAACTGCAAGACCCTTTTACAATTTTTTTGAAGAAAAGCAACTGACAGCGGGGCAAGTGTGTCAAATTATTTGCCATGAAATACTAGATAAATTTTTTTAATAATATGTAGCAATTTGGGTATTTGACGTTCGGCGTTGCAAAAATTTGGACTCTCAGTCGTAAAAGTTTCTCTCGAGGAATTTTAGTCTCAAAATTCGAAAAATATTGGAGGAAACCCGAAACGATAATTGACTACAATGTTTTAGAGTCCGATAAAATTAAATCAATGCAGGATTTTGCACAAAATAAAGTAGTTTCGCAGATGAAAAAAAAAATCGATATCTAATAAAAAGATTATGACGACAATCTAGTGGATATAGTAAGGGTCCGGTCTAATTTTTCAAATATTCTATGGAAATCGTTTCGTTTAAAAATATGATCCAATACCATGTAAGACCTACAATACTCTATAAAATGTTGCCAAAGTCTGGAATAATTTTGTCAATATGAAACATTCTGAAACTAAGCAGGGAAATTAAGGCCTCTGAAGACTTAATAACGTCCGAAATCCAATCCAATTATAAAAAGAGATAAGAATCATGATTCATGGTGAAAGCACTGAATGTTTCTAAGTCGGATTTACCAGATAAATGAGTGACTTGGCATACCTACACAAAAAGTAATCCAAGAATAGATACTACTGTGTCCAAAAAATATTTATTTTGAAAATTCTTTATTTATTCTTCCAAATCAATTTCATCCCCTTCAAAGTAATCTCCTCCCGATGCAATGCACTTATGCCAACGGATTTTCCAATCTTTGAAACACTAGTTGTAGTCACTTTCCGGGATGGCCTTCAGTTCCGTCTTCGCTGCGGCTTGAATCTCCTCTATCGTATCAAAACGGTGTCCCCGGAGCGGTCTTTTGAGCTTGTTGAACAGCCAGAAGTCGCACGGCGCCAGATCAGGTGAATACGGTGGTTGCGGAACGATATGGGTTGAGTTTTTGGCGAAATGATCACGAATTACGAGTGCGGTATGGGATGGTGCATTATCGTGGTATAAAAACCAAGAATTGTCTTTCCACAATTCCGGCCTTTTTAGGCGGATAGCGTTACGCATACGATGCATAACGTTCAAATAATATTCCTTGTTGACTGTTTGGCCGGTTGGAAGGAAATCATAAAGCACAACACCACGATAATCGAAGAAAACAGTCAACATGACCTTGATTTTTGAGCGACTTTAGCGCGGTTTTTTTGGTCTCGGCTCTCCTTTGGCACGATATTCCCTCCAAGATCAAGATCCAAGTCTCATCGCCAGTTATAATGCGTTTCATGACATCCTGGTAGTCGGAAAGCATTGTTTCACACACTTCAACGCGACGCCTTTTTTCCAAAAAATTCAATGTTTTCGGTACCAGTCGAGATTTGACGCGCTTGAGGCCCAAAACATCCTTCAAAATGGTATTGACTGAGCCTTTCGATAAGCCAACTTCATCAGCAAGGTCTCTAATCGTTAATCGATGGTTTTTCAACACCAAATCTTTGATTTGTTGGACGTGAGCTTCATCGGTTGAGGTTGATGGTCGCCCAGAACGCTCTTCGTCTTCGACACGTTCACGGCCGGCTTGGAAATCACTATACCACTTGTAAACTTTTTTTTAGACATAGCCTCATCATCAAAGGCTTTCTGCACCATCCTCAACGTATCCGCAGCAGAAAATTGATTCCGCAAACAAAATTTAATGCAAATTCTTTGCTCAATAAATTTCGACATCGCAAAAAACGAAAAACTCACTTTTAGCAGCTCACAAAACGACGCGTATCTCAAACACTAGGAATATATTTTGACATGAAATTTCACATAGATGTCACTGACAGTACTACCAACCTAAAAAGAAAGAAAAATTTCCAAATCCTTCGACGCGCGCAGTTTAAATTCATATGTCACCTTATTTTTTGGACACAGTAGTACATATGTTCAGCGATAATTCTTTACCACTTTGTCCTATTTCAATGATTAGGTTTAATCAATCAATAACTCAAAAACGACCTTTTTTTAAAGAATTTGGTTAAAGTTTTTTCAGTATCCGAGAGGATTGCCACTCATCTTTCGAACAAGATGACACCACTGCTTTTCAAAAGTATAGCGATATATTTAAATGCCCACTACTGTACATATTGTTACATAGATACATCCATAATCCATTGCACATTTAGATGTCATATGGAATTAAAATAACCTAATTTATGACAACAGATAAGTCAACAAATGAATTTCTAAGAAAATAGTAAGAACTAACAAATGTCATAGAAAACGATTTAATACAAAATTAAAAATTTATTTATAGAAGTTTTTTTTTCTCAAAATTTTATAAGAAAAATCCTATATGCATTTATACTGTGCACTCGATGCACTTTTACAGGTACATCCTAACACATAGTTAGAAGCATTGCCTGTTCATGCACACACAACACCAACGGCAATGCTTTTGAGAATTTCAGCAGGTTATATACGCATACACACACATAAACACACCCCATACTAAAAAATTATATATCTGTGTGTACAGTTCGGCTACAGGCGCCAGTGGGCGCCACTGACGTAATAAAAATACTTAAAAAAAAAAATGGTAGACGTCGCCACAGTGGCGCCAGCCAGACAGACAGCCACACATACAGCGTGGAGATTGAACTGAACCACAGTCAAATCGAGTTAATTCCTTGCCGGTGGCCGACAAAATCTGTTTTCCTTTTACCTCTCTACCAAAGCATATTCTCATAGATACAAGTAGTAGATTTATATATTTGTATCTTTGGGTTGTTGTTGTTTCCTTTAACGATTCTAGTCCGTTGCCGTGTCACGTTGTAACACCATACACACTAACACAGTAGATACACATATTTATACAAAGCTCTACATTCATCGCTATTTATCAATTCGACTTTTCCTTTTATACTTTTCTTTCGCGGACGAGCAAAGAAATAAAATGAAATTATATCTCAAACTCAATTTAAAAGAAAATTATATTCTATCTTTTAATGGATTTTATAAACAATTGCGTATGAGAAATTTTTGAGCCTTAATCCATCAATCTGAAGGGCGGTGTGAAAAAAAAATATGAATGTTTGTCTTTTGAAAAATGTTGTTTTCGAAAGAAAATAAGATCCGCACAGGCACAGCACACCCAAAAATATACTATACTATAGCAATATGTGTGTAGAGCGCGAGGCACACATCGTTGTCGCAGAGGCATTTACAACTACACGCACGCAGATTAGGTTAGCGTGAAAAAAAAAACAGTCCAAATGTATCTTATAGATAAATCGAAAGGCACACACTAGTTACACCTTATTGGTATGTTTCTGTTTCTCTTCTGCTGTCATTTTTATTTGCAATAACATTCTATATTCTATTATTTATTTCCCTTCTTTTATTTTTTTTTTCTATTAATAATTGACATGACAGAATTGTATACATAAGAACCATACAGTCAGAGATACTTTTTTTTTCGAACTCAAACTCACTTGTTATATTTTAATTTTCTTTAAATTTTCCTTTCCTCTGCTGAATGGCGAGACACCAGAAAACTCCTTGCTTGCGATTTGGTATTTTTTTTTGTTTTTCTAAACGTTAACAATAAAAAAAAAAATTATACAAATTCCAACTTTTCTTCTCTTTAATTCTTTTCACTCGTTTTTTCTTATTTTGTACGTTCCGCGATTTGATAGATTTTTTTTTGTTTTCTTTCGTTTCTTTTTTATGATATGTATCCGAAAGATTCACGATATGTGTGATTTATATCCTTTTTTTGATTATGTATTTAAAAAACAAAAAAAAAAATTGTTTCACTCGAAATTGCTTATATTTTGAAAATTACACGGCGTTTATTTTATATATTTTCCTTCTCATGTGAGGAGAGACGCATATTTTAAAGATGCAGATAGATTCAATAACAAAAAAAAAATTATCAATAATCAACGATTATCTTTTTTTAAACTTCTCGTTCACAGACAAAACAATTCAAATCATTTACAGATGCACAGATTGTGTCGTCGAAAAATAATAAAATCAAATTCTTTAAATTTTCTTTTCATATGGAAAATGTAGAATTATTTAGTTTACGAGGAACACATTCCCATAAATGATTTTATTTAAAACTAAAAACGAAAAAAAAATTTAAGAGAATCCACGAATAACCCGACGTGCAACCGATCAGAGTTGCAGCAATTGACTAAAGTACAAGTTTTTGATTGAAATTGAGAAAAAAACTTTGTCACTCACAATACATGGACAGGTTGAGTTGGTAGTGGTTTTAATTTTCTTTTGATTTTTCCATTTTCTATCACACCATATTCCGCTCTTCTATAGGCACACAAATACAAACTCAGATGTAAGAAAAAAAAAAACAACACAAAAAACTCACTTGGATTTGAGGAAAGAAAGCAACAGATACATTTGTGAACCTATAGATTTCCACTCAAAATTTAAGAGAACTCACGCATGGTGTTGCGGTGGAAGAGAATGAATGATACTAAAAAGTACGCAGAAGTACTGAAGTAAATTTTAAGAAGCTTTACAAGCTGATAAGATTCATATTACAGCCGCTGCTTACGTTGTGAGCGATGTTTCGACTGGGTTATCTCCATAACCAGCTGTCGCAAATACTTACACAAGTATTTGTATTTCGTTTTTTTTAAATTCGTGTTCTCTACGTCCAACTTATTGACCTAAAGCCCGATTGATGGTGCTCATAATTGTCCAACTGAACAGCTTGTACGTTATGCTAAAGATCAATTTATATCTTCGTTTATTCTTACGGATAATATCCATCCAACCCGAGCTTAGACTATGCGAAGAAGCTTCCGTGAAGGATCTAAGATTCATTTTCACCGTCAATTAAGCTACAGAGATGAGGCATTTTAAGAAGTTCAATTTCGTTGTCTTTTTGCAGTGAAAACAAACCACACGAGACTCTTGAGACCCCAATTCTGTCTCGAAGATATCAATTTTTTTGTGCAATTTGTATGGTGCGAAGAAAATAACTGGGGCTCAAAATTCGGTAGCTCTTAAAAACACCAATTATAAAGTTTGAAATGAACTTCACTTTCTTATTCGTTACTGTTTTATCTGCGTTGACTGATCTGAAAAAGTGAATGTGCAAAAAAGTCCAGTGTTTAAACTCTCGTTGTTTTCAATTGCTTACCGAAGCTTACCCGGGCTATACTATAGACGTAAGAATGTGTCAGCGGTGGTTTAAGCGGTTCAAAGATGGCGATTTCGACACCGAAGACAAAGAACGCCCCGGCCATGTGGAAAAGTTTGAAGACCATGAATTGGAGGCATTGCTCCGTCAAGATCCGTCACAAACGCAAGAAGAACTTGCAAAATCACTTGGCGTCGCTCAGCAAACCATTTCACATCGTTCGAAAGCAATGGAAATGATCCGAAAGGTAGGACATTGGGTGCCGTATGAATTGAAGCCACGAGATGTCGAACGCCGATTTTGCATGTCCGAAAGGCTGCTTGAATGCCCCAAAATGAAGTCTTTTTTGCATCGAATCGTCACTGGTGATGAAAGATGGGTACATTACGATAATCCAAAACGTCGGGCAACGTATGGATACCCCGGACATGCCTCAACATCGACGGCCGTTCAGAATATTCATGACCTGAAGGTTATGCTGTGCATTTGGTAAGACCAGAAGGGTGTTGTGTATTATGAGCTGCTAAAACTGAATGAAACAATCACAGGTGAGGTCTACCGATGACAATTGATGCGTTTGTGTCGAGCACTGAAGGAAAAACGGCCGGAAACGGTCGCAAGACACGATAAAGTTATTTTGCAACATGACAGTGCTTGGCCACATGTTGCAAATGTCGTCAAAACTTACCTTGAAACGCTCAAATGGAATGTCCTACCCCACCCGCCGTATAGTCCAAACCTTGCGCCATCCGATTACTATCTCTTCCGATCGATGCAACATGGCCTGGCTGACCAACACTTGTCATTTCGCTGATGTCAAAAAATGGATCGATTCGTGGATTGCGAACAGGCCGATCGAATTTCTCAGAACGGGTATGTGTGGCTAGCGATGGGCAATACTTTGAATATTGAATTTATTTCTATTTTTCCTCAATAAAGCATTGATTTTTGAAAGAAAAAAACGATTTTCAAGCTTAATTTTGCCTTATTATTTTATTTGTAATAAAAGATTGATATTTAAATATTGTTTCTTGAAGTATTAACGTTGTTCTCTCTTCTAACCGAATTTTAAGTTCTTGGCTTCACAGAAAGTGAAACTTTTGTCGCCTGTTGAAAAACGAAGCATTTCCTTTGTTCTCACTCACTGCTCTAAGTACGTAAGAATAAGGAACAATTTTATATCCTTAAAACAATACTCACAAACCCAAGAAGGGTGTTCCCCGGTTCGGTATGGTTGATGATACCATGACTTAGATAAATCACTACAGTGCCTGTTTGAATCTAAAAAAAAGTATAAAAAAAACGGAAGAACTACCTTAAGCTTATGATCCCAGGTCGGATAACCTTTGACGAAAACGATGACAGTCCGAAGGCAAGAGCCCGAAACAACCCTTACGTGCTATATTACTCAGAACTCTCACCATAAGTTAATATTTAGGAAATAATAGTAGTTTCTAAATAAAATGATAGTTATAATTGAAACTAACCCAAGGTTGTGAAATTTATATAAAGAAATTTTTCGTCCTAACCGTCGGTTCTGCAAACAGTGTTGTAAGGTAAAAAAATATGTTTATAGATTTAAGGGCTTAAAACTACAAAATTTTAAATGCTTTAAGCATGGGTTAGATATATACAGAGGCTCCTTTTGAACACAAAAATTTACGCAATAAAGCTATTTTATAAGAAGTTTCTAATAGTTACACAAATTTGCTATAAAAAATTTGACAATTCTCATAGCAACTCTAGTTCGAAAATCGCACAATGGCAACAGTTGGCTCCCTATCATCAGACTCAAACTCATTTAGGAAGAGAAAATTAACTCAATTTTTATGTCGTATTTGTATTGGTATATACATGATGGAGAGAATAAAGATTTGATGAATGAGAAAACGAAGAGAACTGAAAGATTACTCGTTTACCTTTCGTCTTACGTCTTTATACAAAGTATAGAGCAATGCATAAAACTACAGACCAAACCACATGGCGCCATGTCTATGCAATGCAGGGCTTGGAAACCAAGAGGGTAGTTGACATAAGTTGACATTTTTACCATAAAATTTTTTATTTATTTATTTTTTTTCTTTTAAACGAACACACGCGTTACAAGGGGTTATGACTACCCTTAAAATGTTTGAACATAACGCGAGTGGAAGGGATCAGGGAGGAAATAGGGATTTTATTCGAGTATTACAATTGTTGCGCACTGCACTTTTTATGTTTTACGTAAAGAATCGTTTATAGTAGAAAGAAATTTTTCTTTCGAAGGATCTCTAAATCTGCTCAGCTTTCCTGCCACTCAACCAACATTCGGTTCCCTAAAGAAGAATTGAAACTTTTGTCCTTCCAGCAAGGAGATTCGAATTTATATTTTTTGGAGAAACCGAAGCATCATCAATTCCATAGCATAAGTCTTCACCGGATCTTCACCAATGCGTTGATTGTGGAGTTAACAATTGTCCGGCCTCCGCATTGCACCTGTCGATTGTGTTGTTATGTCCAAGATGGTGTGACCCTCGTTAACTCTTCTGGCCTCTTTATCCATCGCCGTAAAAGCTTTAAAAAAGGCACGATGGATGAAAGTGGATAGTTTAGTGCGATGGATAACGTCACATACGGCTTAGAAGTGGATGAATGGATGATGAGTTTGGGCTCGGAATTCGAGGCTACCCAGCATCTGACGTCGTCTGACAATTTTGTATTTTGTCAGTTTGCCACCACACGTTGACATAAGTCGACGGTACAAACTATACATCTCGTCTGATCTTGTAAGCGATATCATTATCGACTGAATCGTTCGAAACCCACATGCTAGCACCATTTTTACGACCTTCCATAAATTTGGCCACCTCCTTGCTTACATAGATAAACGATATTGGTATAAGCTGATGACCACGACGAGCAGTCAGAAAGGCGTTTAAACATCCTTCGATTGATCTTCTCTTTTCAAGGAAGATTTTGAATATCCGACGATATTTGGACGTTCATCTGACACCTATCATCTTCAAGAAGTTCTTCTTTGCATCGAAGGGATGTGGAGAAGAAAAGTCAAATACGTAGTTCAAGGGATATGGATCTTATCAATAGGTCTTATGTAAAATGGTTCTGGTGAGTCCTCTTTTATCAGAAGGACACAATGATGAAGGAACGTCACTTTCGGCGGCGCACTCAAATAGAAAGAAAATGTGCATAATCGGAGGCAGCTAACTATAGATCGAGCTGGTTTCAGGGGTTTGTTATTTGAGACCCAGGTCCATCCTGATATCCCGATTTGAAGTGCCATCGTTAGTGAGAAGGTATACGCAATTTTCGATATGACACGGGCATATTATTGGAGCATAGCACTGTCTTATGTTCCAATCTAAAGTGTGAATAAAATAGATCTTGAGCAGTCTCCTTGCGCTGACTCATAATTCCATTTGCTTACTCATTCGTTTAACTTCGATTCAATTATTCAGGGCTGTTCTAGAATACGAATTGGTTTGGAAACGGAATGCTTTCCGACGGTTGGTGTTCTGAATTTCGAATTTCCGATTTCAATTCCGATTCCACGCTGTTCTTAATTCCGAGTGAATTCGAACGGATTTGATTCGGAAATTTGGTGTTCTGGATTCCGATTCTCGGAAATTTTTCTCGGATTCAATCCGATCAAAATTTTGTTAGTGATTTGTGGTAAAAAAATTCGAAAAACTAATTTATCCGATTTGAACGGAAAATGTAAGCAATTAAAAATTTTGTCGCGTAAATATTCTGTAAAAATAGTGAAAAATATTTGTTTTTTAGGGGAAAGCATAAAACGTCAAATTAAAACACAACGATGTTGAATTTTATGGAGGAAAACGCAGACATAGCAAGAGGATTTACGAAAGGTGATAGAGTGGCTATTGAGGGTCAGGGCCTCCAATAAAAACAATAAACGACTGAAAAAACCCCTATTGTTCGCTCAATAAAGTTACGAGCCGAGGAGGAGGCACTTTATTAAATTTTGTTGAATTGACTGTATTTCTATAAGGTGTTAATAAAAACGGCTCAAGCGCATATCCAGCATCGTCTAATAACCATGAACCTCTTTCACTCTCTTGGTATTTCGAAAACAAAAAGTTTCTGGCATTACTTAGATTCCAAATAAAAGAATCATGACTTGAACCGGGGTGGCAAGCATCTATTGCCTTTATGACCATATTGTGATCGCAAACCTGAAATATGAATGTCACACTCAAAATTCTCAGCTTTTAAAAGTTAAATTCAATTTCTGTTGTAATAATGGAAGCCTTCTTTGGGTTTCACGATTTTGATATGAGTGCCATCAACACAACCGATTAGGCCTGGTATGGCGAACTTCTTATAAAAGTTTCTTTTAATTTGCCGTCGCTCCTCATCGGCAATATGAAATTTTATCCACTTCTGGCACAATTTCCGCTCTAGAAACCCAAGGGTTTTGGTTATTATTTTCGAAGTTGTGCTTCTCCCAAGAGCAACGTTCGAGTCCATTCCCACCGATCGCTGAAAAACCTCCCTCAGCAAGAAATCGCAAAGTAGCAGCCAACTGAAGTATCGGCGGAATGGGCGACCGTTGAACTAGTGGTTCAACCTCCCTTAAAACTATTTTAAATGTATCCTTGTTTAGGTGGAACTGTGCAATAAAAACTACTTACGCAGAATATCGTAACTGTTAAGGATTACTGTGGTTTCGCAAAATCTTTCGCTTTACTTTTTCATTTTGTTGAGGCTCGCTGCTAGATAACAGTGCCAACAATACTCCTGAGCTCATTTTTATTTATTTTAACTTAAAAATAACAGAGTTTCACGAAATGCAAATAAATTTATTTGTCGGCACAACAAGAAACAGCTGATTCGAATAAAGCTGTCAATCGGATTCGAAATCAATTCCGCAGAAGCAATTCCACTCGGATTTTAGAACACCAACTCAAATCCGATTCGGATTTGAATTCCGATTCCGAAGCATTTCCGAAGTGGATTCTAGAACATGCCTGAATTATTTTTTTTCAGAACCTCACGAACCTTATTCGAAAAGTTTGGCTATAACGAAAAATTAAGAAAACTTCATACATGGTTATACCAGCAAGGTTGAAGGAATTACTTACAAGAACAATTGAATACAACGAATTAGGGTGTACAATCCCTGACCAGATGTCCGGCACACACATTTAACACTAGTCACAGACCCGACCTTGCCATCCCATTCCTTCGCGTACAATTCTACGGTTGGCTGGAATTCCCATAGATTCGGAGCCGAACTTGGAATGACATTTCTCTTCGTCTCTATTTGCCTCCTTTTTCTTTATCCCGTCATTGTGTGCTTCATTTCTTTGTACTCTTTTCGTTTTTGTGTTTGTAGTTGTGGGGGTAACAAGTGACGGTATTTACGCTCATTTGCGTCCTTTTGTGGTCATATTGGAATCTGCCAAGGTTGCCGTAGTGCTCTAATTTGGTGCAATATATTTTTAATATACTCGCAGAGTGTCTCGGTAATAAAACTTCATTTCCGAAGATATATAGTATGTTCCAACGTTACTTCTTACTGGAAAACCATACCATACAATGAAAATCAAAAATCCAAAAGTGTTTAGGACAATTGTTGTTAGATTTTTTCGCCCACGCATAACACGAATCTACGTCTTATAAACAAGCCTTAATTTTGTTATTATGAAAAGCTGAATCAATTTTACGCTGCTGATATTCCAATAGGCTTAAGTGCTTGCTTCAAAAACACCTTTAGGTTAATGTGACGCGCCCAACTCCCGAGGCCGAAATGGAATGGACACACCTGGGGTTTTCGGTCATATTATTCCAGAAGTAAGACTTTCACTCGTTTTGGCGGGAGAGGCAATATTTCGGATCTTTTAATATGTTATTTGTCCCAATAGCTCAAATTCGTCTCTGCGAAACCAATATTTCTAAGTCGGGAACTCAAAGAATCACTCTTATCTCTGTTTCTACACGAGGTCATTTTTTGTCTGAGTTGTGGAATACAGCAATCGTATAGACTGATGATATAATTTTGGACGTGGTCCTTTCTTTAACAAGGCGAGCTTGACCATTACAATAAACAATACTCACACAATATTTTGAAGACTCACTCCAAAGGAAATTTTGATGATCCTGTTTCACACGGGCAGATTCCAAACTCGTGTGGCTTTTTTTAATCCATCCAACATAAAATTCCTTTATTGAGGCAGATGGCATTCTCATCTCATTCAATATTTTATGTCGTTCATGGCATTTTGATTTCTTCAAATTATTTTATTTACTTCAGAGAACGAAAGTTGAGTTTTGAAAACTCAAATTTTATAGCTCCAGTAAATATTTATCGTGTCACATAAGCTTGATAAGGAAAATAATGTCAATACAAGTAGTCTTTCATTACCATTACAAAAATGTTAGTTCTAATGAAAATTTGATTTCATTATCATTGAAAGATTTGCGACAGTAATTCCCTAACTTATGCTATTGCTTCAAGCTGAGCAAAAGAAAACTGCTGAAGAGACGACAATTTTGTTGCTATTTACTCTACTACTTAACTATTTTTTTCCAAAACCCCATGTAAAACGGTTATTGATAAAACATCATAATCGCGGGATTTGACAGCTCTATTAAACTTTTTTTGGGTTTTTTTTTTTTTTTTTAAGTCATAGACTCTGTAAGCTCTCAAAGATCTGAAAGTGAGATATCATCGAAATTTTTTATCCGCTTCTCTAAGTGGACATACGAAATGTCAAATCTTTCATGACTGGTGTATTGGCATTGGTATGTTGGCTTTGAGGGCCGCCCTTATTTGTGGCTTATTCGAATAGACCTGCGACATCAGGAAACCCCACAAGAAAAAGTCTAACGGAGTGAAATCGCACGATCTCGATGGTCAATTCACATCCATATGATCCTATTCAGGCCGAAAGAAGTTGGTAATGATCGACCTATAGCACTCGCCATTGACAGTGATGACTTGGCCAACGTCTTTCTCTATGGACTGATGACGCCGCCAGCCTTTTTCGGGACGCATTGGACGCTCTTGAATCTCTTTTGGTTTGGTATCGTCCCAAATTCTACAATTTTGTTTGTTGACTTACCCATCACCAGAAATGGATCTCATCGCTGAACAAGATTACTCGATTAAAATTAGGGTCATTTTCCAATTGCTCCACAGTCTATTCAGCGAACATATGTCGTTGTCTATGGTCGTTTACCTTCAGCTCATGGGTCAGTTGAATTTTGTCCAAATTTTGTTCAAATCCAGACGCGAAATTCTTCATGTCACACTGAGAATAGTCCTCTCGGAAGGACGATTATGGCGACCTTAAAATGGGCGAAGCGCACGGAACTTTGCCCGAACAGAACTCCATTTCGAATAAACAATTTTATTATTTGCACATGTTGTTGAACGCTAGATCCGCCCATGACGATTTAACAAACAGGCTGATTGCCAATTTGACGGATGTATCTTCAACAATCTGGCGGCTATCAACTGTCAAAGTTGCAAGTTCAGTTTTTTTTCAGTTTTAATGAATTTTTTTATTAACCTTTATGAATTTCTTAAAAACTAGACAAAAACGCTTAAACTAGTTTATTTATCATAAATTCTTAACTAACTTACTGGCCCTATGCGGGCGCTCTAAACAAATTTTTGTTTTTATTTAATTCTTGAAATTAACAGCAAGGTATGAACTAAAAAAAAATTAATGTAAAAACTTAGAAACCGGACTTTTTTTTTAATTCTTTTATATAAAACTAACTTAAAATGCCTTAAATAACCAAAAAAAAAACTTAAATCTCAATACCTTAAAACTGATGAAATATACATAAATGGAATAAATATATATATATATACATACAATTTATATATAATATTGTTATATATATTCCAGCAGTCAATCCTACTTATGCTTAAAGTTAACTAGATCTAAATCTAAATCAATGTAAGCCGGCCAAGGCTTTTCTGAAAGGAAAGAGGCAAACTTTGCCTCTCGAAAGGTAGTTCGTAGTGGAAGCATTCAACGGGGGCGTTCCCTACAAATTATCTACCAGCCATCAAAATTGCTGGTGCTGCTTTCGCACATCTGCTACGTCGCGGACCGATACCGCCCTGCTGAAACGGAGACACTCTTTGGAACCGCTTGCGATGTCTCGATTGTATGGGAGTCGCCTGTCTACTCTTGAGCGGGCAAAGTGGAAGATTAGCGGCACCGCCAGCTTGCTCTCAGACCTTTAGAATCGAGGTAGAGGAAACCCTCTGGAGGGACAAAACCGTTAAGGCGCATACTTTCGTGATACAAATCGTTGGGGTAGAAAGCCCCGGAGATCAGGTTGTTGATCGAAGTCATTGCCCTTGCAATGTGCCTTCGGATAAGCTTTATTACGAAATTATCTACCCTGGTCAGGTTTGCTTCATTGTATAGGAACTCATTGCGATAGAATTTTTTGTATTGGGACTCTGGAGTTCTGTATAAGTGAAGACAAGCCCTGAGACATTGCCTTTTAAAAACCCGAATCTTTTCCATCGAATTTGCTGTCACTTTGAACCACATAGGACACCCATAAGTAATCATTGGCCTAACAAGAGCCATGTAGCAGATGATTTTTACCCTGGCATCGAGTTGGGTGCTAAAAAACAGTCTCTTTGTCATGGCAAAATTCGCTTTGACTCTGGCTAGAGCTACATCTATATGTTTGTTAAAATATAAATATTGGTCGAGCCAGAGCCCTAGGTATCTGACTACACTACCGATTTGCCAATGGTTGCCCGTGTTGTACCACGATCAAGAATTTTCGCCAATTCTTTCTTGTATCCCAAGAGGCCCTAGACAGTGGAGTCCTGTCTATATAGTCTCCGATTTCTGGTAATCTTCAACTTCCAGTCGTCACAATAACGCTGGATTTTATCAAAGTCACATTGCAAGTTCAAACTGATGTCCTCAATCTTTGGTCCTGATCTGTATGCAATCAGATCAAAGTTGCAAGTCACTTTAGAAAATGAGTGAATTTTGCATTATTTTTGGGATCTGGGTGAACCTCAAAATCAGTACGCACTGATTTTCTTCCAAATACTTCGAAAAATTGATTTTACACAAATGTTTGAAAAATTATGCTACAAAATTTGGGGGCTAGACTAGCCTGTCAAGAAAACAAAGTATTTTGGATTTAGTTTTCCTCTCTGTACACCTTGAATTATTTATTTCCAAGCCAAGCTTCACCAGCTTATGACGGCGGCGTCCGCATGCATGTGTACATGCGTTCGATGGGACAATTTATGACGTCGTTATTGTGTTGGATTTTGTGCGCAATTAGCAGTTTATGAACAATAGCCCGTCATACCAAGCAACTCATTAAACCATCTTCAGTTTTAAATAAAGAAGCAAGCTCGATGTTTACCTTGGAGGTAGACACGACATGAGTCTCAATTTGGAGACTCCGATGATACCAATTTCCTGATGGTTTCATCCACTTCAAAGGATTCCCCTCCCCTTCAATTTTAGTGCCCATACAAGCCAGACTCAACCATCATGCGCACAAGGGCAAATAGGCTCCGATTATCATAATGACAGGCCGCTTCACTCTCAATGGAGGGCAGACGACGACGACGATCAACGTGGATCATGTCAGCCGGGCCATGGACAAAAGCAACACAAATGTGATTTTTGATGAAAACTCCCAAACCGAAACATAATAAAAATGAAAGAAATAAAGAACAAGGAGCGCGCACCCTGATTACAGACAGATTACATTTCTGCCAAGTCTCGAACCTATTACTCCATCTTGAAGCTGGTTTTCCAGCCAGCGATTTCGTGAACCGTTTTCGCAGTACAGCAATGAGTTGCGCGGGAACGTATCATTACGGAACGACAACGAAGTCGAAAGAAACACCGCAGAGAAGACGAGACGAGGCGGCTGGCCCCGGCAGCCCCAAGCAACAGCAACAGATACAAAAGTATCTTTTTGCGCTTTGAACTGCACTGTTTGGATTTATCTGTGTTGTGTTGCACATGGTAAATTTTCTTAATCGATCGAGATAATTTGTTTCCAAGTAATAACTTTGAATGCTTTCTGTAGGCGCATTCAGCGCACACATATTAAGTAGTTTGCTTGCCGAGAACGGATGCGGATGGGATCGGAGTTCGGCGGGGGGATCACTTCGGAGAAGGATGTAGTGCACGAAAATGGTTATTTGTTTTTGCTGGCGTTCCAAGAATCAGATGCGCTTGCCTGCTGCTGTTTCTGTTTTACGTACTGTGGCTGATTTACAACTGACCGGCAGAAGATCTACAGCAGTTTATTGATCAAGCGTTAATCGATTAGGTAATTGCTCGGCAGTGGTGCGCAGCATTCACATGTTTTATGATGTGATAACAGAACAGGAAGCTCAACAGTGTAAACATTTGTTAATAGGACAAAATCTAGTTGAGAATAGTTTATAATTTGATTTCAAGAATGGTTTTGAAAATTTTTAGATCTTCGTGTTGGTGGTAGTTATTCATAAATTGACATTTGACTGCTCGTAGCAAGGATTCAGGCATTAAGTGTTTGAAATACGGCTTGTAAGGCCATCCTCCAATTAGTTCGCACTTTTTCATGAAGTCCTTATTTCGGTGGTAATAGCGCACTGAATGTGGTTTTGAGGTCTCGAGACAATTCTGCCCAGTCAATGTACTTTTCTGCCTTGCGGGCTGTGTGGATTGAAATGTTTGCCATCTAAAATCTTAAGGTAGTCGACACTATTCATCCTGCAGTTTACAAAGCGGATATTGGTCTTATTTTGGTATGATATTCCTGTCCAAGTTGTGACTCTACCTCCACCTTATTGTCGTCGTCTTGAAAACAGTTCGTCCTTCCTCAAATCACGAAAATAATGTGGAGATCTGTCGGTTCCATCACCGGCGATGGTGACAGGTCTCCAACGCCTCTTCCATTTGAAATGATTTCTGGCAAATGTCAAACACGCATCTCAATGGCGTTGCAGTGGAACGGGGTTTCTTTTCAAACTCTTTCTTTTAAGATGTTCCACTTCAGCTTACACATGCTTGCAAGTCCTTAATTTTCTGTGCACTTTTGAAATCCCTGCTGATAATCATCCAACCAACCAACCAAATCCATGCTGAATTTGACGCTTCTCTTCTAGTATGGACCGCCGGTCTGCTTGTGTCAAGCTACATTCTCGTCCAGGAACGTTTCTTTTCCCGTACGACTGCGGCTCAAAAGTTTTGCAATTTTATTGACAGGAAATCCATTTTGGTGAATTGTTTTTTAATGTTATGGATCTCGGTTGGGTTTAACATCTTTCCAGACCCCATTTTTAACCTTATTGACGTGTTAAAATACTTTCTTTTGAATCAACTCACTAAAACTGACCAAAAACGCACACTGCGAATGGAATCCGTACTTGGAATTCCAAAGTATTTATACCCTGTCTCAACCAGTTGTCGTGGAGTGACTTGTCAAGCCGTTCTCAGCTCAAAGGGTCTAAGCCTATGCTAAAGCTGCTTTCCATCTTTGACAGTTTCGAGGATAGGCGGTTCGATAATTTTTTTCTCAGCGGGATAATTTTATTTTGCTTTTCATTTAATAAAGAAAGTGCCGCAAAGAGCTGTGAACGCTACTCCACGGGCTGCGAAATGAAATAAGTTAATGCATTTTAATTAGCCAATGCAGGTCCTTAAAGGTCCTTTGCCAAGAGCTTATTTCTACTGATTAATGTTGGTCGTGTGCATTCTTAAAAGTAAAAAAAAAAAACAACAAAAGTTATTAAAACTCGGCAGGCATGGTTGGTTGGTATGTGAAAATATGTAAAAAGGTTTCGCCGTTAAGAGCACGGGTGCACTACAGAGATTTGCCTTAGTTCCTAAATGAATAAATGACCTTACGTGATACCGGGCTGCTGGAGGACTGCAAAGTGAGTCTTAATAAAGACTTATGTCACATTTTGGCAATCCTATTAGCTTTCACCTAATTCACAGGATTTTTTTGGAAATTAGTTTTGATATTGGAACTTTGAAAGTTTGGAAGATTTAGCTAAAACACCCCGCTGTCAGTGTTATGCCTTCACAGCAGAGCCATCTACACACAATCTACACAAACTGCTATTTTGAAAACACGAATTAGGAACTAAGCCGATACAACAACCACTACAACAACGCCACCCATAAGTCAGACTACTATCACTGGTCGACCAACCCAGTGATAGTGCCATTAATTTGATCCCAATGGCAAATGGTGACTGGACCAGATTCGAAGAACTAGACCATTACTCTAAGAATCGAACCTGGGACCTATCAATCGAATCGATTGAAAGGCAGGCGCTCTACCAACTTCGCCACCCAGAATTTTGTGGTTGGCGGTTCGGTCATTTTTTTCGTGAGCCTGGTGGTGGATTGGATTCGGAGACAATAAACAAAATATGGGGTATTGGTCAGGCAGCAATCTGCACGTACTCCATGAGTCATCATTGCATCCCGAAAAAATTACGGTTTGGTGTGGTTTAAGGGCCGGCGGCGTCATTGGGTCGTACTTCTTCCGTGATGATCAAGACCAGCACTTTACTGTGAATGGGGATCGCTACCATTCAATGATAACGGCGCCCCAATCCACACAGCGAATGTCACAATCAATTTATTGGAAACCAAGTTTGGAGAACGTGTGATCTCACGAAATGGTCCAGTCGCTTGGCCGCCTCGGTCGTGCGATTTGACGCCGTTAGACTATTTCCTGTGGGGCTGCGTCAAGTCTATGGTCTATGCCAACAAGCCAGCGACAATTGATGAACTTCGTACGAATATCGAACCTGAAATTGCAGCAGTATCGGCCGATTTATACTTGAAAACCGTCGAACATTGGGTTTAGCGTCTGGACTTCTGCAAGCGTGCACGCGGTTGCCATGCAAAAGAAAGAAATGGCATCGAACGTACTTTCACAGGAATAAAGAATTTCATTGATATCCAAAACCGGTTTTGTTTTATTAAAAAAAAAAAAACTTTTGTAGCGCTCTTATTGAAAAACCCGATACAGCTCGTTCGCGGTTGTACATTTTCGCCATTAGCTAGGACCCTTTGTTTTCATTCGATCATTTGGAGAATTTTTCATTCGATCATCCTTGAAATATGTCTCTATCTGGCTGAACTGGCCACTATTCTGAAGATCATGACTTGCGTTGCCAATTTAGTGCTTTCAGCGTTAATTTCAATGCTCAAAAAATTATTTCAGTGCCCAAAATGATATTTTAGTGCTGGGGCGTTATTTTAGTGCTTTCATTTTATTTTTAGTGCTTCATTAACTCCGGTTTTTTAACGCTGAAATCTTCCAAAATCCGTATGCAAATATTTGCGAACAAGCCTTGAAACTGCTTTGTTTGCCACATTCTAAGGGCGATGTAGAAAGGGTTCTTAGTCAAGCAAACCTAGTCGAAAGCAAAACTTTGGTACAAAATGAGTTTGGAGATGTTAAATGCAATTTTGCAAATTCGCTTTGGTTTGCAAAGAAACCAAAAATGATGTAATAGTAACAATTTTCCTGAAAGCGTGATTTTCAAAATTGGAACTTTAAAGTCATATATCTCTGAACTAATTTAATGGCACATCTTTTTTCTGTACCTAAATACTAAATACTAAATGTAATAAATGTATTCTTTATTTCATTTTTGTGCAATCGTAGAAGTGGATTACCCATAAATGTTTTTATTGATAGTTTAAAAAATGCAATAGTTTATATATTAACAAGCATTTATTTATTTTTGGAAAACTTATGTGTTACCACTAAAAATACTTATATAAAAATACTAATAATGAAAGACGGTGCTCATAACTAAGTTTAAATTTAACATATTTTTAATTGGTCTTTAAACAATAGTATAACTAAAATGTTGTTAAATAAGTAATAAAAAAGTGGGAAAAATTACTTGTTTTATAATTCTTAAACATTAAACTTTAGACTAACTTTAACTATGTTAGTTACAATAACCTACAATAATTGACATTCTACCCAATCGAGCCACCAGTGTTTGCTGGGATTCAGCCGTTAGCCCAATATTTAGTATATTTCTTTCAGGTACGCTTATACAGTAATTCCAATCAGGAGCTCTACAGGACTTTTTTGTCTGTTGCTATTCTAGCAGCATGGTGTATAACGAGAACATTGCTCGAGTCCGACAAGCAGCCATGTGCGTCTAAATACAAATGTGCCTGAGGGAGTTTGTAAAATGTCCCGGCTTAGGATAAAAAAAATCCCGATATGAGTTCGTTCTCAATAACATTTGCCGATCGCGCAAAATGATTCCTCAGAAAACACAGGATAACGTTGTCAATCCTAGACACTCCGGAAGCATTCAATAATCTTTTGTTTTTTGCTCATGCCGAAAGTCGGAATGAGCGCTTCTGTAAATCGCGTGCAGGCTCGCAAGCACTGTTTTTCGAAAACTCTATATTATGTTCCACCATACTGCGCTCGCATAGGTCAGAATTGGACGCACAAAGGCTTGGTAACACTTAATTATGACTAGAACTAAATAAATGTTTTTTTTTTTTTTGGGAAACTGGAAAAATAATTTTGTTGGTGCCCAAGGTATCAAAATTAACGCTGAAAATATTAGGAACGGTGTTTTGGCTCAGAAAAAACTTGGCAACACTGCTTGAGTCCTTCAATTTAAGAGATTTGATCCTAGTCGTTTGGACAAACCGAAGTAACATTGAATGCAAATGATGAGTAAGTTTGTGTCATTCGTTTAAAGAGCAACTTCTTCAATCAAAAATATATTATTTAATATGTTTCGATCTAAACTGAGACGACTCAAAAGCGTATTTTTTTAGGAGAAAAAAAAACATCGCATTAATGCATTTGTGCTTAGCGGAGTTATAAAATTAAATTAAAAATGAGCTCATAAATACAAGATAACCTCAAAAATTCACAATTTTTTTAGAGAAAAATGTGCTACTGCTTCACTGTTGCCCTTGGGTGGCAACACACTGCTTTAGCACATACTCTTATTTAATGTGACAAGGCAGCAGTCAATGCAATTCCTCGCAATGAAGCTCCGCATCGACATTGGGATCACAAGTTAAACCTCCGCCACCATAATACTCGTGTTTCATGCCGATGACGACAACTCGAGAGACGACAGCGATACAATTCCAAGCCAGACATCAGAAAACCGTCATTTTGCATCAAAAAAGAATTGGCGACTGCCTGCCGGCCTTTATTCTATTCCAAGTCTACTGCTGCTGGTAGTCTAGCTTCGGTTTAAATGGGGGGGTAGGTACTGACTGATACTGAGTGCAAGCCGCGCCGTCAACAATTATGGCTAAAAACGGCCGGCACCTTTGTGGCGACGGGTGGAAGGGTCGCGACGTCGGTCGGTAAGATAAGAACTACTCGCATAAGACCAGAGACTATTCCCAACCACCACATAACAATTGAGTGTGCAAAGCGAATAGAAGATGATAAAATGCAGCCGCGTGGCGCCCATCTTCAATTTCATGAAGACTCTCTAGTGGGGCGCTAAGTCTGATGGGTGACTATACCTCTGCCACTCGTCATATCACCCATCAGCACCGCGACTGTCTGGTAATGGATAGTGCGTATGTACTTTTCATTGCGACAGACGCCGGCCGCCGACTGACGTTCAGTGAATACGAGCAGTTATGAACGACATTGAGAGTGTCCTCCAGCCAAGGACTGACACTGGAGTTGAGGTGAAGTAATGGCCTGTTGCTAGGTTGTACTTGTTTTCTTGCTGAGTCTCTTCAGGTCATAATAATTCTGACTGATGCGACGCGACAGCTTGTCGCGTAGACACAATTTTTCGGAAAACGCTCCAATCGGAGTGCATACATATGTATGTTGGTATGTTTGTATATCCGGGACAACTTGATCATTGGAACGATTGATGTACTTAAATGCTTGAGAGAAATAAAAAAATCAAGTGCAGCAGCAACACGGGCGCTAGAGACAAACGTGACAGTGACTTGTCTGCAGGAACTTCTGAAAGAAATGAATTGGCTTGTTTTTTTTTTACAATTTAATCTTTATTGCTCAGATATATTTTTGATGTACAATGTTTCAATAATTTTTGACTTACTATATAACTAGTTTTAATACATTTCTGCGAGCGCACAGGGCTCTGCGTTGGCCTAAAGGCTTAAAATAATTAAATTTTTTCTAGAAATTAAATTTGTTTTGTCTATATATACGTACATATATACTGTCTTAATTAAACGCCGTGCGTGAGCAGCGCCGACGGTCTATGTTGATGATGATGTTGAAGATGATGATGATGACGATGATTATGTTGATGATGGCGAGAATGCTTCTAGTTTCTTAGTGTCGTCCCCGGTGATAGTTGGGGTGATTCTGCTTACTCTTGTCAAAGTCGTCTATGAATCCTTCTTCATTTGCTATTCTATACCCCGGGTCCATCATGGAAGGGACATTGATATAGCGATTTCAATACATGGGCTACCTGTAATTATATTGATAATATAGTTGGAGTGGGAAGGGATTTTGCGTAGCATCTTTGAGGACATTACGCATAGATACTTTTCTATAGGTGGCATGTTTGCCGTGTCGTATAGTATTTCATTACTATAGAAGTGACGGGTTTCTGGATTTCGGTGCAGACCTGTGCAGTAACGAAGTGCTTTTCGCTCGGAGATTTGAATTTTCTTCATTAGGCTTGGACTTATCGTGAACCATATTGGGAAACAATATGTCACGATGGGACGGATTAGTTGCTTGTATAGCAAGAGTTTGCTTCTTGTATCCAAACCGTTCCTTATTCTCATCAGTGGGAGGATTAGGGATAGCGCATGGTTGGCCTTTTTTAGAGTGGCTGTCGCATGGGAATTGATCCTGAATCTTTCTTCGAAGTGAATTCCTAGGTATTTGACTTTTTGTTTGGTCGAATGATCGAGTTATCGGGCATGGTCAAGGCAAGGTTTTTGCACTTGGTGGCTGAACCATTGTATGAGGCAGTCCTGAAGCAGATAAGTTCAGTTTTGGTCGTGTTTATTTTAATTCCCCATTTTCGATAGTAGTCCCAGAGTTTAAGGATATGTTCCTTAACATTGCGGAGAGCTACAGAGGGCGTTCTGGAAGAAGAATACGTGACTGAGTCATCCGCGAATAGCAGTGTTGTTGTTTTCTCACAATTTCGTGGTTGGTCATGGGTATGGAAATTGAATAGGGGCGGACCAGTTTCAAAGACCGGTGAAGTAGATGTTCCTACACGAACGTAGAATCTACGACCCGTAAGGAAACTGTGTATGATTTTAATAGTAGTATGGGGAAAATTCAGTCTCATTAGTTTGTATACCAAACCATTGATCCACACTAAATCGAATGCCTTTTCTATATCAAGAAGGCAGGCAACTGTGATCTCCTTCTTGTTAAGGCCTATCGTTGTGTCTGTATGAAGTTTCAACAACGGGTGAAAAGTAGAGTGGGTTAGTTTGAACCCAAATTGATTTTGTTGGATTACACCAATCGTTTCACAGACCGATTCGAATTTCCTTAGTATCAGCATTTCCAGAAGTTTGCTGAAGTTTGGAAGGAGTGAGATCGGCCTAAATTGTGATATGCAGTTTGCGCTTGGCTTTTTGGGAATGGGAAAGATTTCAGCTATTTTCCACTTGTTAGGGAAATAGCTGTTATTCACGCAATTATTCAATATAATTGTAAGAAATATGATAGCAGTGGCAGGTTGTTTTTTAATAATAAAGTTGGAAATTTTATCGGGTCCGGAGGATATCTTTGCGTGTCCGCTGCGAATCTCGAAAGAGAGATCGGATGGATGATTGAACTCATCTGGGGATATCGGTGAGACTGAGGAGTTTGTTTCCCAAAATTGGGTTATATGTGGCACATTACCAAGGGCTAGAGACGATACTTCCGCGTTAACTTCGTGCAGAAATTGTGGAAGGTGGGATGGAAGATTTGGACGAAAGCTTTTGGCAAATTGGTTTGCAAAGGCGTTAGCTTTTTCTTCGTTAGATGATAAAAAGTGATCACCATGTTGAAGTTGGTCCACAATTTGAGATCTTTTGCCAACTAGTTTATTGATTTTTTTGAAAGTATCAGGGCCTGGTTTGATTTTACTGAGTCTTTTCCTAAACTCGGTGTTCACAAAATCTTGAGTATTTTGCTGTATCAGGGAATTCAAGCAGTTGATTTGTGATTGTACGGATTGGTACTCACTGTTGCGAGTGTTAAACGTACGGTGGAAGATTCTTTGCAGAATTTTACGAAGCTTTTGCTTATATTCATACATTTTAATTATATGGTCAGGGAGGTTCTGGTATTTTGATCTAAAGTTTTTTGACTCCGATTGTTCCGAAATAGTCGCGGCAATCGATCTTTCTATTTTTTCAATAGCAGTGTCGATTTCTGCGTTACTCAGATTTGAAGTGGAGTTAGGGATATTGTCTATGAGTTTATCCGTCAAAGATCCCTCAAAAGACTCCCAGTTCATCTTGCGGAAGTCGATAAATTCTTTTTTCTGGGGCATGAGAATGTTCAGGGTATTATATAGTTTTAAGCTGAGTTTGACCGCGAAGTGGTCAGAGTCGGAAGGAATAGTTTCACATTTATAATTTGTAAGAGATGGTATTTTACACACGAGACTTGGTGAGCAGATGAAAAAATCCAGAGTTGAAGGCGTGAGAGGAAAGGTTGGGTTTGGTTGCGATAAAATTTCAAATTGGTGTATATGGGAGTTTGAGGAAAGCCATTCTGCAATTGATTTTCCTTGGTTAGAAGTATCAGAGTCCATCCAAAGTGGATGACGAGCGTTGAAATCGCCCCCAATGATGAATTGCGGGAAATCCTAACAAAACTCCGGAAGTGTGGTGAGGTCGCGGTAAAGGTCATTTTTGGTAGCTCCGCACTGGTTGTAGAGAGAAACCAAAAGAATGAAATGAATTGGCTGCAAACAAATTTTAAATACACTCTTGTTTTGAGTGAATAAAGAAACGCACATGAGCATAAATTATGAACGTTTTCGTGAACGTTTTTTTGTTTTTTAGAGATGGGCTCTTAGATAGATAGATAGATAGATAATCTTTATTTACTAGATTTTGTTAAGCTAATGGTATCGTTTACAATATTCTTAACAATCATGAATTGTAGTTAAACAAAAGCAAAATAACATTAAATCATAAGTTAATATGGCGACATTTTTTGTCTAGCAAATTTAACAGCTTCTTTCTTAAACCCAAAAATATTAGGTTGATTTTAAGCTTCTTCATTCATTTCATTAAATAATTTAAAACATTTATAAATTAAAGAGTTTTGAGTATTACTAGTCCTTGTATATGGTAATCTAAAATCATTTATATTTCTTAGATAATACGGCTCAACATCACGAATATATTGCACATATTTTAACAAATAGTTGGGCATCAAGTTATTTTTAATTTGATAACAACATTCATTGCTAGGCTTTGTTTTACAGAGAGCCAATTCAACGCATTTAACAAAAAATTTATTGACACATATTTATTGCACTTTAATATAATTCTCATTGCCTTATTTAGCAACAATTGCATTCTGCGAATTAAACTGTCATTACACAAAAACAAAATCGTTGAACAATACTCCAAGTGAGGCTTTACAATTACATTATAAATATTTATTGTACTTATAGTAGATATATCGTTTCGTATTCTTCTAAGGAAGCCAATTTTTTTACCAATATTTTTACAGATGTAATCTACATACTTAGAAAAGTTAAGCCTATTATCAATTTCATCAACTTGCTCAATGAGCTCACCCTCGATCGACATTCGTAAATAGTAATCTTGCCTGTTGTTGATCAGCATTTGCTTCGTTTTGTTTATGTTGAGTTTCAATTTGTTTTGTTTCAGCCACGTACTAACTCGTTCCAAGTCTTCTTGAAGTAATTTATGACTTTCTTCTATGCTATTTTCAGTCACATATATCACTGCATCGTCGGCAAAAAGAGCTAATTTTGCATTTTGTTGAGTCATTTCAATGTCATTTATATATATTAAAAAAAGTAGTGTTCCTAAAACAGTTCCTTGTGGTACACCAAGCTTCACTTCAATCGATTCTGATTCTATTTCATTTATTTTCACTATTTGTGTTCTATTTGATAAACATGAGGAAAACCAATTTAAGTCTTTATTCTTTACACCGTATCGTTTGAGTTTCTGCAGCAATATATTTCTGTCGATGATTTCAAAGGCTCTTTTAAAGTCTAAAAAACACAGTTCACTATTTTTTTTGTTTAGATACTTCTTCTTTCCACCTCGTGATCACTTAATTTATCGCACTTTCGCAAGAATGATTTTTTCTAAATCCCGATTGAACATCACTTAGTAAATTGATTTTTCAAAAAAGTTGTTTAGCTGTTTAAATATAATTTTTTCAAACACCTTTTCATATAGGGGCATCGCATTGACAGGTCTAAATTCTTCGCATAAGTGACTATAGCTTTTTTCCAAGAGTGTTTTCTTCTGTGTCAACGTTTTAGAGACTGAGACTGTTCCAATCCCAATAACCGTGAATCCGTCTATTCTATTTTAATGGTAAAAAGGATTTTTTTAGATTATTTTTTCATATGTACATGTGTACAACTGCGTAGTAAATAGGCAAAGGGTGGGCCATCTGTTGGTTTCTTTTTGAAACATACTTATTGCCCGTGAATATGATGAAAATCTTTTGGTGAGTTTAAGTCTTAACAATCTTAAAGGTCTCAATGAAAATTTAAATAGACTTTTTAATTTAAAGTAAAATTAAAAGTTAAAGTAAAAATTACAAAAATTATAGAAGCTGCAAATTAATAATTCAGAGGCCAAGTGTCTAAAAAGCAAAGTTTTAAAGGCATTCGTGATTATATAGTGCTTATTTCGTGAATGGTAACACTTAGCTCATGTCTGATTTGACAGATAATTAGTTTTATCCTTCCGCTGAACGAATATAGTTGTGTATACGCTTGAACAACGCTGGAAAATATTGCGACATTACTTTGAAAATCATGGTAATGTTGGAGAATGTGTGCGAAAATTGCGTACGGATTTTGGAAGAAGAGAAGCACCGTCAGCTCCGTACGTTCGTTATCTTGTGAAAAAAGTGAAAGAAACTGGCATCCTCATCGATAAACCAAAGCTTGAAAAGCCAAAAACTGTGCGTATACCCGAGAATATTGCTGCTGCGGCAGAAAGTGTGCGTGAAGCGCCATCAACATCAATTCACCGTCGTTCTCAACAATTAAACATTTCGGAGACATCATTGAGACGAATTTTGCATTAAGACCATACAAAGTCCAATTGGTTCAGGAGTTGAAGCCAACTGACCATCCAATGCGTTTTCGCTTCGCTAAGTGGGTCTGCGATCGACTTACAGAAGATGCCGATTTTGCCAAAAAAATCATCTTTTCAGATGAAGCTCATTTTGATCTTGGCGGGTATGTAAACAAGCAAAATTGTCGCATTTGGGGCACAGAAAACCCGCACGCTTACATTGAAAAGCCGATGCACCCAAAACGAGTCACTGTTTGGTGCGGATTTTGGTCCAGAGGCATAATTGGGCCATTTTTCTTCGAAAATGAGCAAGGAGTGGCCGTTACAGTCAATGGCAGTCGTTATCGGGCCATGTTGAACGAATTTTTGTTCACAAAAATTGAAGAGGAGTAAATTGGCAACATTTGGTGTCAACAGGACGGCGCTACGTGCCACACAGCCGAAGCCACACTCGATGTTTTGCGCCCTGTTTTTGAAGATCGCATTATCAGCCGCAGAGCTGATGTCGTTTGGCCACCTCGGAGCTGCGATTTGACACCGTTGGACTATTATTTGTGGGGTGCCCTCAAAGATAAGTGTTACGTCGATAAGCCAGAGACAATTGCACTTTAAAGGACAATATTCGTTAAGCCATTGGTGAAATACAGCTGCACACAATCGATAATGTGCTTAAAAATTGGACCGATCGTGTAGGCTACCGCATGACCAGCCATTTGAATGAAATTATTTTCCATTATTAACCGGAAGGATTGTACTTTCAAATAAAAAAAGGAATTTGAGAAAATATTCAGCAGTTTTTTTTTATAGCATTTTCAAAACAAAAAGTTATTTGGCGAGCCCGTTATCTTTTATAGTTTCAACGTTAGCACCCTTCGTGATTGTATGAATTGAAGTTTATTACTTAAGTCATTTATTATTTCATTATTACGCATTTTTATTACCAACTCAATTCATTTACTTGCAAGCTAGGCAAAAACGCTTAAGGGGGTATTTTAGTCTAGAAATTTAAAAAAAATCGATTTTTCTATTTATATTTTCAAAGTTTAACTATTCAAGAAGATATCTAGAAGAGGATTTTTCAAAATTCAAATTATTTTTGGAGATACCGGTATTTTTCTGACCCGGCATCTAAACTGGTTCGGCCGGAACTAATCGAACAAAAGACATTAGGTATTCTTCGTCTACCTGAATCCATATTTCTCAGTAAAACCTTTTTTCCTTTGTATATATTGTGACTGTATCTTTTATATTTAGTGTTCACTTACGTCCAGATGCTAACAGTTGAATTCTAACCTTCAAACCACGTGGACGTACAAACATACTACTGTGTCCAAAAAATAAGGTGACATATGAATTTAAACTGCGCGCGTCGAAGGATTTGGAAATTTTTCTTTCTTTTTAGGTTGGTAGTACTGTCAGTGACATCCATGTGAAATTTCATGTCAAAATATATTCATAGTGTTTGAGATACGCGTCGTTTTGTGAGCTGCTAAAAGTGAGTTTTTCGTTTTTTGCGATGTCGAAATTTATTGAGCAAAGAATTTGCATTAAATTTTGTTTGCGGAATCAATTTTCTGCTGCGGATACGTTGAGGATGGTGCAGAAAGCCTTTGATGATGAGGCTATGTCTAAAAAAAATGTTTACAAGTGGTATAGTGATTTCCAAGCCGGCCGTGAACGTGACGAAGACGAAGAGCGTTCTGGGCGACCATCAACCTCAACCGATGAAGCTCACGTCCAACAAATCAAAGATTTGGTGTTGAAAAACCATCGATTAACGATTAGAGACCTTGCTGATGAAGTTGGCTTATCGAAAGGCTCAGTCAATACCATTTTGAAGGATGCTTTGGGCCTCAAGCGCGTCAAATCTCGACTGGTACCGAAAACATTGAATTTTTTGGAAAAAAGACGTCGCGTTGAAGTGTGTGAAACAATGCTTTCCGACTACCAGGATGTCATGAAACGCATTATAACTGGCGATGAGACTTGGATCTTGATCTTGGAGCGAATATCGTGCCAAAGGAGAGCCGAGACCAAAAAAACCGCGCCAAAGTCGCTCAAAAATCAAGGTCATGTTGACTGTTTTCTTCGATTATCGTGGTGTTGTGCTTTATGAATTCCTTCCAGCTGGCCAAACAGTCAACAAGGAATATTATTTGAACGTTATGCGTCGTTTGCGTAACGCTATCCGCCTAAAAAGGCCGGAATTGTCGAAAGACAATTCTTGGTTTTTACACCACGATAATGCACCATCCCATACCGCACTCGTAACTCGTGATCATTTCGCCAAAAACTCAACCCATATCGTTCCGCAACCACCGTATTCACCTGATCTGGCGCCGTGCGACTTCTGGCTGTTCAACAAGCTCAAAAGACCGCTCCGGGGACACCGTTTTGATACGATAGAGGAGATTTAATAAAAAAAGACATACATTCATAAGTATGTTAAAAAACGTTTCTGAAAAATTCTAAAAAAAATAATGTCCAACTGTATAATAAGGGTAAAGTATATACTTCCATAATATGACCCAATCCATTACGAGGATACTTAGTCATAAGTGCATTTCCTCGGATACGACCACTCAAATGACACTCTCAACACGCGAATCACAGATTTAGTTTATCTCACGTCACTAAACATCAATTGACTGTACATGTGTGCATGCACATATACTATATACAAATATAAAGGAAATTGCATGCTCGAATGCCTTTCTGCCTAAACTGTTGTCGTCGTACGCCTGGGTAGGTAAGTATTCGCCCCATCGGCTATCTGCCCAGACAGACACTCGCTGCCGCATCGATTAATGCACAGAGAATGGTTGGCGATACGGCGCCTTTATGGTCGTCCATCCATTCATTAGAATGCCATTTTTCCTGCCGTCGTTCACTCGTTGCATGATAATGTGCTTCCCGACAAATTAGCACTAAACAGGTAAACACACTCACACACTCGTGCACACATGACACTTTTCATACTAATTGCGTAGCTTTGTCGGGACACACGAATAAAGGCCACAGATCATTGCTCTGATGAGGATGATGAGGTCCAACAACGTGACATAAATGGACCACCCCACGCGTGGTCGTACCTCATTCCAGCTACAAACAACTTTCATTTTTTGAATGCAATCCCCAGGGTCCGTCCATTTGATGGACCACCCTTAAGACAGGATATACTGATGTACGATCTTAACACAAAAAAAAAACAAAAAAACAATTAAGACATTCGCAAAACAGACATACTGTTTGGGCCCAATTAAATCATAATAAATCCCGAATATCCGTTGAGGGACAAGAGGACAAGAGAAGAAGGCAAACACATCAAGAGCCAGAGCCTTGTCCCAATTATAAAAGTTCCCAAGTAGGCACGATGTATGTGTACCTGTGGAACTCATTCTGGATTCCACGAAATGAGACGGTCCGTGTAGGTCAAATGTGGACAACAACAACAACAACAACAACAAGAAAAAATAACTACCCGCTGATAGATTCATTTATTTAGAAGCGAACCTCTGGAGCGGAAAAACAAAGTGAACGCATCATAATTACGCATATGTACGTTCATAGTACATGTCCCTCCAGGTCTGTGACTTGGTTTTTCATGGTGTGGTCAAGCATGATGGTTGCCGTTGATTCCGAGTGTGGTCGTCGTCCTCGAAACTCACAAAGGCCCACAATGATTGTCAGTCAGAGGAAGACCACGATAATAATGATAATGATTAGCTTGGAAATCGGCATCGTGGTCGTGGTCCGGTCTGGTCTGGTTCCCTACTACTATGGCTGTCCGGATGCTCTTACGGACGACCGATTTTGCTGGCTGTGGTCTGCAGTGATCATGGCACTTGGTTCAGGTTGTGTGTTTGTGCGCGGATGGTTAACCCACTCATTCGTGAGGCGCTGGCGCCGGTTGTGGTTGCACTTAGTCAGACAATCGACGACCGACAACTGTCGACGCATGTTTTTAGTTTTTTTTTTGTTTTTTTTTGTATCTTTTCTTCGCAATGGATTTGTGGTTGTTTTTTTTGGAATTCGTGAATCGTGAAAATTCCTTTACTTAGTCGGTTACTTCTCAGATGCGGATGCAATAAAAATTTGAGGGTACATTACATTTTTTTTTAAAACACTTCAATTAGATGTGGTTCGATGAAAAATTGGGATGCGTAAAGTGCGTTTGATACGACCTGGCCATGAGAAGTATTTGTACATTCGAATCCGTCAAATTAGGTAGGCAGCCAACTGCTTATTTTATTCTCTTAAAATCTGCTTATTCTCAGTCTATTACGACTACCCTTATACTATTTTGCATTGACCAATCAGAATGATTTGGAGAAGAATGGAATGATTGTCTGGTGGTTTGAAACTCTGATGTTTTTCCCCGGTTGAAGTCCGAGTATGGACTTATTCGCATTCACTTGATTCACAGTATTTTATTCGAAATTAAGTAGATACGCAAGGAAGTTGGAGAACATCTCTAAAATCACAGTTAGACCACGCGAATTCGAAAAAAACGATACAGGAATCACATCAGCATTGCCACCCACGGTCAGACTACTATTGTTAGCTTACCACTCCAGTGAAAGCGCTTTTAATTTGATTCCAATGACAATTTGTGACTCGACTATATCCGAAAACAAGATACAAGTTCATGAATCATTGATCCAATTGAAAGGCAGGTGTTTAACCAATTGCGCCATTTAGCCGTTTTATTTTCTTGTCGATGTTTAAACACAGCATAGGATAACGATATCCTGACAACCACGACAGAACTGCTTGCAAATTCCGGACGAAAGACCAATTATATTATTTAACCCGTACGAGACTGTTTCTTACATGGATCCAAACAGGACGTAAAGAATTTTGTTCATATAAGGCCTACAAACACAAACACTGCGAATTATTTCGATAAGGATACGTATAACATTTCCCAAAAGGCATAAGTTTTAAAGGTTAGTAAGGAAAGTCCATTAGAATTTCCTAAAAACAAATAATAAACTAATAGGACTACCGGTTGAAAATGTCGTTTTTTTTTTTAAATCAATGCTTTATTGAAGAAAAATTGATATAAATTCAATATTCAAAGTATTTCCCATCGCTAGCCACACATTTTTGCCATTTTTCTGGCAATTCATGGATACCCGTTCGGAAAAATTCGACCGATCCATATTTTGACATCATCGAAATGACGGAAGTGCTGGTCAGCCAGGCCATGTTGCATCGTTCGGAAGAGATAGTAATCGGATGGCGCAAGGTCTGGACTATACGGTGGGTGGGGAAGGACATCCCATTTGAGCGTTTCAAGGTAAGTTTTGACGACATTTGCAACATGTGGCCGAGCATTGTCATGTTGCAAAATAACTTTATCGTGTCGTCAATACGTACCGACGACAGTCGGTAGACCTCGCCTGTGATTGTTTCATTTGGTTTTAGCAGCTCATAATACACAACACTCTTCTGGCCCCACCAAATGCACAGCATAACCTTCAGGCCATGAATATTCTGAACGGCCGTCGATATTAAGGCATGTCCGGGGGTATCCAAACGTTGCCCGACGTTTTGGATTATCGTAATGTACCCATTTTTCATCACCAGTGACGATTCGATGCAAACAAGACTTCTTTTTGTGGCGTTCAAGCAGCATTTCGGGCATGCAAAATCGGCGTTCGACGTCTCGTGGCTTCAATTCATACGGCACCCAATGTCCTACCTTTCGGATCATTCCCATTGCTTTCAAACTATCGGAAATGGTTTGCTGAGTGACGCCAAGTGATTTTGCAAGTTCTTCTTGCGTTTGTGACGGATCTTGATCGAGCAATGCCTCCCATTCATGGTCTTCAAACTTTTCCACATGGCCGGGGCGTTCTTTGTCTTCGGCTTTAACCACCGCTGACACATTGGCCCCGTTCCAGCACGCCGTAGAGCAGATCCGCTACGCGAAAAATGTACTGAGATGACAGTTCTTCCTGTAGCGAAAGGTAGCGAAGTGTAGCGAGTCCCTACGGGGAAATTTAAGGGATATTTGAAGGGAATTTAGCAAAGATTTCTTCGCTACGCAAGGAAAGCTGTCAGACCCCATTTGATTTGCTGGTTAATGTGACGTCATTTTTTCTGTTGCTCCAAATGCGTTCCAGAGGAATTTCCCCGTAGCGGAGCGGTATATCAGTTTAGCAAAGGCATGCTGGAACGGGGCCAATGACATGAAGTTTCTGATGTGACAGCAGTCATGGTCAAAATTCACCTCAGAGTAGTAGATATGAAGTTGTCTGCAATAACGACATTTTCAACCGGTAGTCCTATTACTTTAAATAGTGCTCTTGATGGGAAGCCATCACCTTCTGTGACACAATCGTATTGAAGTTTTTTTTCCACAACAATGAAATGAAATAGCTGCAAATATTTACTTGTACCCTCGTTTCCAATGATGTCGCATGTCAAAGCTCCCTGCTTGGCATTTTCCGACACAATAAGGACCCATCCAAAAGTCCATGGTTGGCAGAGGCTGGATTCACTCAGAAAACGTAAACCTTTTGCCAAGTTACGTTCTATTCACCAGATTCAAAGCTTATGAAGACAACTTGAAAACAAGTTTACCTTAATCTTGCAATCCCCAGTTAATCATCATCACACAACGAAACCGCCTTTACTATCACCGGGTATGTTATCACAAACACAGCCGTCACCAGCACAATCAAATAGTGCCCACCCTGCAATACAATCCAATGCACCTGTAGCCGCAGCAGTTGCAGCTGCAGCCATGGCCCAACAGCACAATCATCAGAATTTGTCTATGGTCAACTCACAGGCTGCTGCTGTCAGTGCTGCTAGTTAAAGTCCATTCATACCACGGCATCATTCTCTTTCACACTATACTTCGCCGTCATTGACAACTCCCCTGACCATGCATAATGGGCATCAAGGAGCATCCGCATCAAACCTAACAGCTGCCGCTGCTATTCATAATCAGCTTCATTCAGGTCTTTCAGGACCATCATCGATGCCTTTCAATTTGTCCATACCACCACCCCTCACTGCTAACTCGGCTCTGATTGCCCAACAGCAAGCCCATTTCATTGCCCAGCAAAGTCTGCTAGCACGTCAAGCTGCAGCATTTGCTGCGGAACAAGCCGCCCCTCTATATTCCAACCTAATCAACCCATACCTGTTGCCGTCCCCTAACACACCTGTTCCTGCTAGCTCATTAGCAGGGCAACTACATTATGTCCTTATGCCACAGAGGCATCCATTTTTCAGCCCATTCAGCTGAGCTATGACCCTTCCGCTTTTCAGTTCACTGGTCATTCCACTTCAGCCGGCCCTGGAGTGACTTCATTCAGCATTGCTATTATTATATTAATTTTAGACATAAATATATTTTTAACTTTTTACTTAATCGGAGCTATTCGTGATGCCTGAAACGAGCTTTGTATAGACTTTTTAAAACGACGTTATGATTCAATGCAATTCAATTACTAAATGTTTTAAGAAATCGTAAATATTTCATCAATTCTGTCCTTTTTAATGAATTAATTATTTGTTGTTTAGAGATAATAAAATAATAAACTTGGCCTCATTCTTGTGATTCGTAGTGTATAAATCCTACACAAATAAATAAACGTAAACTTATTAAGAAAAATGTGTGCATCTTCCTTAAAAATAACAATCGAATTGAAGAAACCTGAAATGTGGAATTTCGAAAATCGCATCTATTTCAAGAACTTCAAAAAATATTGTTTTCGTAAATCATCATCATCAGCCTAAGCGTTGAAAACATTCAATTAACAACAGAAATTAATTTTACACCATTCAAAAACCATTAAATGCTTTCGTTTTTGAAATTGGGCCATGTTACTCTTAAATAGATTCTCGTGGAGGATTGAAAAACATGTTCGAATTTCAAAACACTTCTCCAAACTCATCCAAATGGAATTTTATCTTTATTTGGCATAAAACGACATCAAAGAACCAACCTGGACAATTTTGATATTTTTAGATTAATGACATTTCTTAATTGAAATCAATTTTGTCTGTTGTTATTATTTTTTTTATTGTTAAAAAATAAAAGAATATTTCGGTGCTTTTTGGTTGTCAAGTCTAGTTGGACAGTGTAAATTCTCGGATTTGTTTCATGCATATTAATTGTCTGCAGACACAAATAAGGCTCGGTTGGCTGATGGCATGTTCACATTTAGTATGTTCGTCGCTGATGATGAGATGATATCTTATTAGTTTCTCGCATTGAGTGGAGCTCCGATTAAATGCCACCCATTAGAGTTGGCATTTGGCTGCCAATTATGGTATTAACATTTGTTTAATTAAAAAGTAAACAAAAAAAAAAAAGATATAACGAACAGGCTTAATCAATGTTGGTAATTATTTGTTGGTTTAAAGATGATGGCACATGCATTTGACAGGAAAGCATTGACATTTCGCAAAAAAACGAATTCCTAAAGGTGGGGCATACATTTGCTGTGCGTTTGCGATGGTTAAATGCTGAAGATTGGTTATACCTTTATATGGAAAAAAGGTTGTTAAAAATACTTATAGTTGGTTTTACAAAATCAAAGAGAAGACGTTTAGTTGGGTGAATGGGTGATTTATGAAGTCTCCCTGCGACTGGACAAATCTTTACAGAATTAATTAATTAAGGCTTGTTCGAAATGATGATATTGTAAGCAATTGGCATGCACATGAAACATGTGTGTTAACGTGCATTCCGAAATGTAGTTGAGTAGCTTGATTACTATTTTTAACCATTAAAAACTTCTCATCTGAAATATATGCAATTTTCGGAGTTCAAAATCGTAAAGTGTACTTGCATAATGAACATTTAAAAATATTTTGGTTAAATTTTTTTTTATTTTGTGGCGTTAAATGTACAATAGTACTGTGTCCAAAAAATAAGGTGACATATGAATTTAAACTGCGCGCGTCGAAGGATTTGGAAATTTTTCTTTCTTTTTAGGTTGGTAGTACTGTCAGTGACATCTATGTGAAATTTCATGTCAAAATATATTCATAGTGTTTGAGATACGCGTCGTTTTGTGAGCTGCTAAAAGTGAGTTTTTCGTTTTTTGCGATGTCGAAATTTATTGAGCAAAGAATTTGCATTAAATTTTGTTTGCGGAATCAATTTACTGCTGCGGATACGTTGAGGATGGTGCAGAAAGCCCCTTTGATGGTGCGGCTATGTCTAAAAAAAATGTTTACAAGTGGTATAGTGATTTCCAAGCCGGCCGTGAACGTGTCGAAGACGAAGAGCGTTCTGGGCGACCATCAACCTCAACCGATGAAGCTAACGTCCAATAAATCAAAGATTTGATGTTGAAAAACCATCGATTAACGATTAGAGACCTTGCTGATGAAGTTGGCTTATCGAAACGCTCAGTAAATACCATTTTGAAGGATGCTTTGGGCCTCAAGCGCGTCAAATCTCGACTGGTACCGAAAACATTGAATTTTTTTGGAAAAAAGGCGTCGCGTTGAAGTGTGTGAAACAATGCTTTCCGACTACCAGGATGTCATGAAACGCATTATAACTGGCGATGAGACTTGGATCTATGCTTACGACCCCGAAACAACCGATCAATCGAGCGAATATCGCGCCAAAGGAGAGCCGAGAACAAAAAAACCGCGCCAAAGTCGCTCAAAAATCAAGGTCATGTTGACTGTTTTCTTCGATTATCGTGGTGTTGTGCTTTATGAATTCCTTCCAACCGGCCAAACAGTCAAAAAGGAATATTATTTGAACGTTATGCGTCGTTTGCGTAACGCTATCCGCCTAAAAAGGCCGGAATTGTGGAAAGACAATTATTGGTTTTTACACCACGATAATGCACCATCCCATACCGCACACGTAATTCGTGATCATTTCGCCAAAAACTCAACCCAAAAACGCAACCACCGTATTCACCTGATCTGGCGCCGTGCGACTTCTGGCTGTTCAACAAGCTCAAAAGACCGCTCCGGGGACACCGTTTTGATACGATAGAGGAGATTCAAGCCGCAGCGAAGACGGAACTGAAGGCCATCCCGGAAAGTGACAACAACCAGTGTTTCAAAGATTGGAAAATCCGTTGGCATAAGTGCATTGCATCGGGAGTGGATTACTTTGAAGTGTATGAAATTGATTTGGAAGAATAAATAAAGAATTTTCCAAAATAAATACAATGTCACCTTATTTTTTGGACACAGTAGTATACAATATTTTCAAGTTTAATTGTGTGTTTACAGAGATATGGTCACTTACTACCTTACTACTGCAATATTAGCTTATTTTAACTTAATGAATATCACAGATTTATCTTAAACTTGAAGGAAAAGCCACAGTGAAACCTTTGACTAAATAAGTGACCCAGATTGGATAAGAGGAAAGAGAGAAGAGGTGATTTCAGATTTTCGACTAATTAAATCTCTACGACCCAACAATGAAAAGAAGATATTACAAAAGAATAAAAATTGGTTTGGGTGCGAGTAGACCTGCCCATACCATGAACTTCCCATCTCATGATAAAAAAAAAACATTAAGGTGCTATTTAATTTGCTCCCAAACATAAACTTTAAGATACTAATTTTTTTAGCTCCCCGTAAGTTTATATTTGTTTTCGCATCTTTGAATCATATAAAATACGATTTGCGTCGAAAGTATAGAAAATATGAAAGATTAGCGATGTAAAGAATACGTTGGTTAAATTGAATTAAAACATATCAGACTAATAAATTTAAAATATAAATATAAAGATTAAATCTAAATTAAAAAAAAATTCATGTTGAAATATAAGGTATGAGATTATAATTGAGTTGAATCATTAGCAAATTTATCTAGTTCAGTTAAAATTCTATAAAATTAAAATCACAATTATATCTGCTATGAAGGTAAAGTTCAATATTCAATATTCGGTAATTACTTACTTACGAAAGTATTCTTTTAAGTGATCAGGACAACAATTTGGAAATAATCGTTTTTGATTTAGGAACATTTATCTAGTGTTGTGCACCATATTGAAAAGTTTGATAGGTTAACATATTTTAATTTGGAAATACTATTTTTCTGATTGAGTTACCTTTCTATGATACTAAAGGAAAATTAGATTTTTAGTTTGACTGCAGAAATAATTTAATTTTTATCGTTTTTTTTTAACATTTTAGCTGGTTGGACTTTTTTTGTCATTAATCATTTAATTATTAACTTGAGGTGGCGTTACAGTCCACGTAGGATTGGTATTGTATCCTTTTGGCTAAGTCAATTGGTTGTTGAATCTTCTTCTCCACTCACCGTCAATGCAGATGGGACAAAAGATCACACTCTTCTCTCGAAACAACGGGGCCTTCATCCGCTTTTGAAAGTATCCATGCTTTTACACCATATAGTAGGACGGGGATGATATTGGTCTCATAGAACGACACTTCAGTTCTTCGAAAGAGAGCTTAGCTTTAATAGCTTCTTCTTCGTTTGATCTCAGCGCTGATGTTATTATCTATATTTATAGCGGAGCCAAGATAGACAAAGCCCCAACTACCGCAAAGTTATAGCTGTTTATGGTAACATTCTGATCAGGGTTTGGTCTTTCTTTATGACAGCATATGCCTCGTTTTGCCTTCTGGCGTTGACAAGGTTCTTTTGCACTATTGCCCCAAGTATGATGTTGAAGAAATCGCATGACAGTGCATCACCTTGTCTAAAATGATGTTTGACATCAAGTGGGTCGATGACGCCTTTGCCGACCTTAATGGAGCAGCTTGATTTCTCCATCGCCATCCTGCACAAAAGTACGAGCTTGGCAGGGATGCCAAACCCAGACATGACTTCATAAATCTCGTCTCTGTGGACGAAACAGACACCAAAACCAACCTTGAAATTGATGAAAAGGTGGTGCGTATTGACATGCTCGCATGCTTTCTTCAGACCATGTCCTCAGCATTGACTGCAATTCTACAATAATATTTCCATTTCGAATTTTGCAGGCTTCGGTTTGGGGTGTGTAACCTTGAGACAATTGTTTTTGCTGGCTGGCTGTCCATGGCTTGCGTTAAACGACTCAATGAAAGCATTTTCGAATGTAATATAGGACCAACGACCCAAAATCTTAGCCAGTCATCCTTCTAAGAGTATCCAACTCAACGTGAAGATAAGATATTTTAAATTTAGAATTACGAAAATCGATTTCATAACAACAACTTTAACATTTGAAGTTGAATTTGTATTTGCTTTTGGCAGTTGTTTTTCAACTTCTTCAATAAAGTGTTATATCAAATTATTATCGAATATTATAAAGCTTATTTTCAAAAGTATTACATTTTGTAAGAACTCTGTTTATAGGGATTCATGTTTTAAAAGTTTGAGGACCAAGTGCTTATCTCAACTTCATGTATTTTTGGAATTATTTTTAATCAATCAAATTTGTTTGATTGCTTTTCATTGGAAGATATTAACGACTGCTCGGAATATTAAGGCGTGATTAACTTTATGTCCTTTTTGAAAGGGTTCAAAAGTACATAGTTTCAATCCAGAGATTTCCACCACCTCTTCCTTCCGAGCTGGTAACTGCTCAGCAAAGGATCTTTTTCTGTCTGGTTAATATATGGCTTAAAGAGGATCACATTCAGTCCAGTTTTCTTTGCAGATTTCGAAAGGATTTTCCACGCCGATTCCGAGAGATTTTTTTATCTCTGTGTCATTTTCTGGAAAGACCTCTTGGATTGGGTTCATGATTTAAAACCACAACAGTGGAAAACAAACTAAATCGGATGTTATGGTCTTCCTTGCAATATACGGGTAATGCAGTTTAACTAAGGATGTTTTCATGTGTCAGTGTTGCAGACGTCACTCTGAGTCTTGAAAAATGGGGATGACTTACAGGATTCACATTTCTGAAACAATTTTCAAAGAACTTCCGTGGAAATTTGAATCAGGAAATAGAGAAAGGGGCACATCAATGTATGAAATGGCCTCAACTAAATACTGTTTTAGTCTTTTTGGTAGTCTCTATAGTAAGTAACTTACTTAGTTTAATCAATTGGCTAAATAAACATAATATTGATGATTGAAGAAGTCAAATTGTCCCTTTTTTTGACAGTTTTTTCGTCATAAAATTCAAACCACCCTGTGAAATTTAACCAAAAGCTTTTCAGGTGATCTTTATGCACAAACGCTTCGAATGAAACCAATTTGGCTTCGATAGCTTGATTTGTTCTCGAGTTAGGCTGTACGAAAGAATCCGCACAAACGTGCGTACGTACGTACGTACGTACACACACACACACATCATGGAATCCGACTACTTGGACCGCCAAACGTGGAGAAATGTAAAAATTTTGAATTTCGAAAATCGGACCGATTACAAGAACTTCCTGATGGGAAGTTAATAAATAATAAATAATAAATAGTATATTGTAAATAAATAATAATATTTTTTTTTGAATAGGTTACATTAGTATTTTGTATTAGAATGTTTGTATAGTTAGTATAAAGATAGTGATTATAATTTAGTTTGAAATAAGTTAGTTTTTTTTTAGTTGTCAGGTAGTAAAGACGAGTTTTTGTATCTGGAGCAAAGTTTAACAATGCGTTCCGATACCATTTCAATTTCGGTAAGTGTATGGAGTTCGGCTGTCGAAAAGAACCATGGTAAATTCATCATCATTTTTAGGGTTTTATTTTGATTTATTTGAAGCCTACGCATATGGATTTTTGCACATTTTGCCCATACAGGCGAACCGTAAAACAAGATAGCCTGGAAAATAGCTTTGAATATTAATATTTTGTTCTCCTTGCTTAGTTTTGATTTTCTGCAAATGAAAGGGTAAAGAACCCTAGATGTAACGTTGACCTTATTTATTATTTCCCGGACATGAATATTGAATGTTAAACGTTTGTCCAAGTGCACCCCGAGATACTTAGCTCTTGACTTCCACTCGATCTGGACGTTATTGAGTGATAAATTGTTGCTGGGAAGAACACAAGCTCCTCTTTTATACGTGAAAAAGACGGCTTGAGTCTTGGAAGCATTAAATTTAATTTTCCAGTTCTTTTAATACTCTTGGACGGAATTTAGCGCAGTTTGTAAATTAGTTTCGATAACGGAACCAATCACACCTGAAGTGTAAATACATGTATCGTCCGCAAACTGAGCAAAATTACAATTTTCCAGTTGAGGGAAGTCAGAGGTGTAAATATTATATAGGATGGGACTTATTACTGCTCCCTGTGGAGCTCCTTCATTGACATGTTGGATAACAGAAAAAACATTATTAAGGGACACCTTAAGACTTCGAGAACATAGAAAAGACTGTACTATTTTTACCAAGTAGAATGGGAAGCTAAGGCTTATCATTTTATGAAGCAACCCATTGTGCCACATTGTGTCAAACGCTTTCTCTATATCAAGTAGTACAAGTCCGGTGCTTTGACCTAACTCAAGATTGTTCTTTATGTCGGCAGTAATACGGTGTACTTGGTGGACTGCGCTATGACATGTCCTTAAACCAAATTGTTCATTATGGAGATCGTTGTTGTCATCGATGAACACCAAAAATCTTTTTTTTTATTATTTTTTTCAAGCATTTGCTTATCGATCCTAATAGGCTGATTGGTCTATAACTTTTAGGTAAAGAAGCATCTTTGCCAGGTTTCAGAATTGGAATAATTTTAGCTTCTTTCAATGCAGTGGGAAAGAAGCCTAACTTCAAACAGTTATTAAATAGCTTCAGTAGATAATATATACCTTCAATCGGGAGTTTTTTAGGCAAGCATTTTTTATTCCATCGAGACCCGGAGCTTTTCGATTTTTTAAGTTTTTTTAAATGCTTTTAAGTTCGTTTATTGAGACCTTCATCTTCATCTCTAATTTGATAAGATTCGCTCAGTAATTCTGTAGTTTGCTCTACAGAAGCCTGAACGGGACTGCGGTTACTATTGGGTAAGTTACTACTGCCAAACACACTAGCAAGAGCACTTTTCAATGTGCGACAGCAATTTGATGTTTCCATTCCTGAATGGGGGAATGTCGAAAGCAGACCCTAGGAAAAGTGCTAAAGGAATTCAGCGGGAAATTTTGGATATGACTGACATCAGAATATCAACGAGAACCGTGGCACGTCGTTTGGTGGAAGCTGGACTTCACGGAAGACTCGCACGCACAAAACCGTTGGTTAAATCGACCAATAGAAAACCGCGCATTCAGTTTGCTAAAACATACTATATATCGGCTGGATGTCAAACCAATGGAAATTTATATTGTGGATCGACGAGACAAAGATAAATCGTATTGGCCCCGATGGCAGAAAGTTTGCCGACGCCCAAAAGGTAAAGAACTCGATCCCAGATACACTTCACCACTAGTCAAATATGGTGGCGGATCAATTTTCGTTTAGGGATGCTTTTAATGGAACGGCGTTGGTCCAATTCATCTAATTGAGGGAACCATGAAGGCAGATCAATACGTCGATATATTGGAAAATGTAATGCTACCGTGGGCCGAAGAAAACATGCCGGTTATTTGGTCATTTCAGCAAGACAATGACCCCAAACATACCGCCAAAAGGACAAAACAGTTTTTTGATCGAAATGCCATGCGAGTACTTGAGTGGCCATCGCTAGGTCCCGACCTCGAAACATCGAAATTTATGGGCCGATATTAAAAATGCCGTCAGCACAAAAAATATCACGAATTTAAACGATTTGTTTGATAGAGTGAAAGAAGCCTGGACAACGATTCCAGTGGAACGATGCCGACCCCTGATCAAATCAATGCAAAGACGATGTGGATCAGTGTTGAAGCAAAATGGATTTCCGACAAATTATTAGGCATTATACCACACATGTTTGTATGTTTCTCTATTTTTTTTTTTAATTTTTTCTTCCATTTTCTTTATTTTTTATTTGCGTTTCTCATTAGGTGTCTCAGTCAAATGTGGAGGCGTTTTATAAAAGGACATTTAAAACTACATTTACATGTAAAAACATCATAATTTTTTGTTATTTTTGTCAAAAAGACTATCAATAGCTATGTACAAAACAAATAAATATGAAGAATTAGTGGAATAAGAAAAAAAGTACACAACATTGAAATAAAAAATATCGTTTCTAATTAGTTGTCAACGGCTGTATTTCACATAGCTTCGCCAGATCATCAAATCAAGTTAGTCTTATAAAGACAACTTTGGGATCCTACTTACACGGCCATCAAACCAGACATTCAATCATTTAATTTTTTGATCTTTCAATGATTGTTTTTCGATGTTCGACGCTCTTTTAAGTTCGTCCTAAAAACAGCTCTATTGAGTTGAGGGCAGAACATTTAGTAATTTATTTCCTACTCCTGTAATGTTTCCAAGTCAAAACTCGGAAAATGTTTCGAACCGTTGTTTCATTTTTTTTTTGTAAATAATTCACGTGCTCAAGGGATTGGTTGGACTCTTATAGTGAGTTAACACAGCATGAGCTGGAAAGTTAGAAGGGAGAGACAGAAGGTAGCGGTGCACATTGGTCTTAAATTGCTGTAGGTTGCAGTGCAGAGGAAAAGTACAGCGAGATAACGCATTCCACATGCACGATGTTCGGCCTTTAAAAGACTCTCTAAATTACACAGTACGCTAATAGGCTTAAGGGTAAACTGGTGAGCATTCAATGATGAGCGGATATTGCGAGTGAATTTTTGGAGGGCCATTCCCTTGTTCATGATTTCATCGATTCGGATGAGGTCAGCATCAGCGGCGCACGAGAAAATCTTAAGACCATAATGGAGCCTCCGTCATGCTTGACTCTTTTGACATCTCCCTTTTTTTGTTAAAGAACCTTAAGTTTCAATTCGTCCATCCATAAGCCCTTGGGCCAATCGTTTACTATCCAATGCTGATGTCTTTTTCTCCAGTCTAGCCGCTTGAATTTTTTGTGAGGTCTTCATAAAGCTTACAGTGAAGACTTATCGAGTTTTTTTTCATTCAATTAATTCAGCGAAAAGAAGCTCAAGGCGCAAGATCTTCAAAGTTATAGAACTTGTAGATGAAGCCTAATTTTATCAAATGACGCCGTTCATCCTGTTTTTGTCAAAAAGTCAATTGACCCATGCATATAATATAACCAGGAGTCTGTGGAATAACCAACGGCTATTCACATACCACGTTTTAAATTCATCGATTCCAATACAAAAATCAGCAGGACCAATATGTTTCTAAAATTTAGCGAAAAGTATTAACAGATGATGAGGTACCTACAGTGGATCAATAAAAATTTCGGACCCCGTTTTCTTTCATGTTATTATAAGTGTTCAAATGTTAAAAAAAATATTTTCTTACAGCTTATTTTCTTAATACTTAAGTGTTTTAAAAGACAAAAAGAAAATGGAACGATAAATCAAATGAGTACAAAATTTACAAAATCAATATCAAAAAGAGCTCGGACTGATATCGTTGCCCTGTGCATGCTCAACTGAAGCACACCTTAGCGGCGTTTTTATTGTTTTTTTTTCAAATCTAAGACCAAAAATCAAAATGGGAATGCAACTTGGCCAGACTTCTTTAAAAGTGGGGGCTCTTATTGACCATAAAGTCTCATAGGGAAGGGATATAACATCAAAATCCGTAGAGAATAAACCCAAACCAGGGATACCTAAACTATTCACACCAATTGAAGAAGAATCATAGGCTAAGCACTCCAAAATTAGGCACAAAGCCAAAATAAAAACTTCCATCCTGAAACAATAAGAATGGTTTTGTGAATAAACAAGCGCAACAAATTAAAAGGTTAAAATTCGCTTAAGCATATAACAATAATAATGTTTCCTTTTCAACCTTTAATTATCGAATGAGAGAAAATTCAATTTATTAAGACGAGGCGAAAACCAAATAAAAAGTTGAAAGGATGCAATTTGAAAATCATCGTAAAACACAGTGGTGTCTCTGTTATGGTTTGGAACTTCATGTCGGCTGCTTGTCCAGGACAGCTGTGTTTAATTGATGGAATTATGAACCGAACAAAATATATTACAATTTTAAACCAAATTTAGTGCAAAGTGGTTCAAAATTGGGAATTAAAGACGGTTTCTACTTTTACCAAGATAATGGCCCAAAACATAAGGCAAATAATGTATGTTTATGGTTGCTTTACAATTGTCCATATGTTCTGGAAACGCAACCATCAAGGGTAAATTTGGATAATCAATTAAAAAAGTACCCAAATATAAACCGAAAATCGTTGGAATCCATTTGATCCTTCCATCTTCCAAAAGCTTGTAAAATTGTAGAATCCATGCCCAGAAGATTGAATGCTGTTCTAAAGAACAAGGGCCTACCAACAATTATATTAAATACTTCGTGTTCGAGTTCTTTTTTGACATTGTTTTTTTTTTTATAAAAATTAAAGCGATTTTGTTTCATTTTCTTTTTGTGTTTTATTTAACTGTGATATAACTGTAAGAAAATAATTTTGTCTTGCTTTTCTAAAGATTTTTTTTGAGTAGTTGGTTTTCGAGTACTTAATTGATCAACTGTATGCATTCGTAGGGCAGTGGGGATCACATCTCTAAAAGCTCAATAAAATCTTACTGAAGTTGCTCCTTACATAACTAGTTCGAAAAATATTTTGTAGAAGTTAGAGCATTATCTGACGGTAATGCTGAATCTCCTACCTTTGGACCTACACATTAAAAAACACTACTGCTCACAGCGCCATTAGGCTCAGAGAGTCTGGATGCTGGACGTCAAAACCCTATGTTCATAGCGCTATACTTGATCTTTTACCGAGAGATTTGGTATCATCACCAACGGACTATACGGTCCCAAGAATTTATCCATCAAATAACTTTGACACTCTAATCCCAGAAAGAGCGGAATGGAATTGTGGACAGATATGTAAGGACTTTAACAGGACAATCTACACTGACGGCTCTAAGATGGGCGGCGGAGTCGGTGCGGGTGTGTTCTCAAAATCTCTGAACATCTGTAAAGCCTGTAGACTGCCCGAAAATTCCAGCGTTTTCCAAGCCGAGCTATTTGCAATCCGGGAAGCATGTCGTCAAATCAAATTACATCCAAATATCCTGCCAAGCTATAACTTACTTACTTAACATTCAAAATAAGTATAGGAATGCCGAGCTGAAATAGCGTCGTTAGAAGGTCAGCTCATTTCCCTTATATGGGTTCCCGGCCACAGTGCCATCCCAGGTAATGAGAAGACCGATGAACTTACTAGAAAGGGATTTGCCCTTCAGCGCTCGCTTGCAGGTGAGGTTTTCATCTCACTACAAGCAGTTAAGGCTAATATAACCTCATACTTCCTTGAAGTAGCAAACCTAAGATGGGTCAGACTTACGAACTGTGCAACATCAAGGAAAATATGGCCGGAATACAATCAAAAAAAAAAAGATCTCCTTCGGCGAGCACGTCATGATATTGCTAGATTAGTGGCGGTTTGCACAGGACATTGGCCGATTGGAGATCATGCCATTAAGCTAGGTATCCCCCACAACTCACATTGTCGCAGCTGCAAAAACACAGTTGAGAGGGAGACCCTAACACACTTCTTTTGCGACTGTCCGGCTCTTGCTACAGCCAGATAACGGGCGCTTGGTAGACCCTTCCTCAACTCAATTAATGAGATTTCTGCTAAGGATATTAAGGAACTAATGTCCTTCTTAAATACCTCGGGCTGGATTTAGAGATATCTCAAATACACCAAAACAACATCATAAATAAGGTAACAGAGCTGTGGTATTAAAACGGCACATAGTGCTAATTAGGTTCTGAACCACTGAACCACCACTTTTACCTACCTACCTAGAGGCTTCAAGTATCTCCCCCTGCAGGAATTCCAAATAGACCTTACTTTCTCCGAGGGAAAATCATATGTTCACTCACCAACCAAACTTCTTAAGCCTTATTCAACCGATTTCAGATATTTAGAAGATAGCTAGAGGCTTCTCGCCTAAAAAGGTTTTATCCAGATTTAAGTGTGAAGAATAAAAGTTGTCTAAAATAAGCAAAGTTGAGGTTCTCGAGAGGCTGCTGGGTAAAATACTCTTCCATTTTGTGGCTGGTATAGTACATTCTCTTGGAAGATGACAAATGGACTAAAATTCTTCTTCATAATTTCAGCTTCCGCAGAAGTCGGTGTACTATAGCTCGATAGCAGTGACCGGTAATTATGCCTGATACCAGTCGGATACCTTAAAAACTTACGCAAATGGAATCATATGATTTGAAGGCCATTTTAAACTTTTAGCCTCTAGGGGATACAGTAGGAGCGTTTTTGAATTGCACATACTTTAGGAAGATCTAATATGAATCAAATCATGAGTTGGCTGGTGTGGATGGGGGTTTAAGTTTAACGGGCGCCCGAGTGGGGTTCATGAATTGAAGCGTTTTAAATAATATGATTTGGTTATGGGGCGGGTATCGCTGTTTTCGTTAAGAATACTCATTAAAGCACACACGCGATGCATGAAACTAAAAAAGAAAAAAAAATAATAGAAAAATTTTGCCTGATACGAGTCGGATACCTTAAAGACTTGCGCAGATGGAATTATATGATTTGAAGGCCATTTTAAACTTTTAGCCTCCAGGGGATACAGTAGAAGCGTTTTTGAATTGCACATGCTTTAGTAAGATCTTATATGAATCAACTCAGCAAAAAGTCGAAATCAAAATTCTTTTTCTAATATGTATTATGACTGCCCTTATAATGCATATTGTTCAGAGTAATCGAAAGAATTAGGATTTCAATTGCTCTATAGGTAGAATCCGAATTAGGCCGCAAAACAAGATATCGACATATGTTACCGCCACCTAAGGCCACCACGATGTCACTGCCACCTAAGACTACTACGCCAGCAAGGACATCTACAACTCAAGAATATAATAAACTAAAAAATTAATGATGGCGTTTTTTGTTTTTTGGATGGTGGCTGCCGTGGCGCAATGGACTGAGCGTGGTTTATTGGCTGGTGGTGAAATCGTCGCAAAAGAATGATGAATTAAACTTAGATTTTTAAAGTTGCTTTTATAGCTTTTTTTGTATAATTTTTATTTGCCAATAAAGGTGCTCCTGTTAAAAAGAAGTTTGTTTCCAAGTAACTGGTCCCGGCGAGAACAACTTACATATTTCCATTCGCTCAATTCGCAGAATTTTATTCGTTATTTTTTGATGTGTTTAAATAATAAAAATTACCTTAAATTGTTTTATAACGTGTGCTGAAATTTACAAAATCCATAATTACGTGTCAGAGTAAATTTTAGTTTTGAAAAGGATGTTCGAAAGGAAAAGATAGAAATTTTAATAAGTGTTAACGCTTATAATAAATACTTTGTAATTTTCGAAAATGTTTGTAATTAAAGTTGGTTTCTTTCGTGACCTTATCAATTTTAAATTGAAAAATTGGAAATATCTACTACGTAAATTTAAACCCAATTCCGTATCTCTAGCAAGGTGATTTAAGACTCAACAACTGTTTTTATTAAATCGAAATCGCTGTTTTTTTTACAAAGGCCTTGTATTTACTATTTCATAGAACAAACATAAACAATGCAAAAAATTCATCAAATCAGAATCTTTATAGAATAATAAACAAATATTGAATGAAGTCTTCAAGCTGCTGTTGATAATAAAAATTAAGATTTTTGTCCAAAACATAACCAGCTTATTATTCAAATATTCCTCAGACAATAAGCTATAGTTTAATTTTAAATTTACGTACAAAAAACAATAAAAAAAATTGTTGAAGAAGCACTCACCCATAATAATAAATGTTAACCCGAATAATGTTTTACACTTTTTGTATGTCGGCACTTTGTGGCTTTTAAATAAAACTTTTTGAAGCTAGTTAAAAAGTTTGTGAAATATCATTTATATTTTTATTTCTAAATATTAACAATTTTTTTGTTTGTCAAAAATACGTTCAATAATATTTTATTATTTAAGTATTATATTTAAGAAGGTAAATAGCGTTTGTTAGTTAAAAAATTTAAGGCATTTATACACTTTAGTTGGTGTTAGTTTTGATTTGTAAATATCTAAAACACGCACAATTTCAAAAGCATTATCACTGTTAAATAATTTAAATCACTTACTTTAAGAGCACTTCGTATGAAATAATTAAAATGTTTTACGTTAAAAACAAAAAGAAATTGTCTTTAGTATTTTTATATTTTTTTTAACTCATTGTTGTCATATTTTTTTTTGCGAGTCAAAAATCCAGCCGAGGTAGAGCACATTTATCCATCAAAATAGTCGCATTTTTCGAAGGACTACCCTCTTACATGTCTGCTAACAAACTAAACAGATCTCCAAGCAATTGACTCAATTTATATATTGAGGACACAAGCCTCCTCGTGCACAGCATCCTTGTTGGCGGCGTCAAACATCGTAGCTTTCGTCCTCCCCAAATAATAGACACACGCACACATAAATACGAATCATCCCCAATCGGTGGGAGCACTACCAGAAAAAAAAAATTGCGATATGATTACTACCATAATTATGGTAACTATTGCCATATAGCACCGAATTCTCTGGCGACATTCCTTGTCTAGTCTCCTTGGTGGCTGTCACACAAAACAAAAAAAAAATATTGCAGGAAAATGAAAACAACAAACAATCCAGAGAACTATGAGAATTGTAGATACACAACAACAAAAGGATACGTACATAGACATGAAAAAAGGATAACCAGCCGAAACAACAACAAAAACATCAACAATAACATTGAACAGCGTCGACAACAAATATCATAATCACGTTATAAATATTAAAGCTTTTTTTTTTTTATTTAACTTGTACATATTCAAAATGCTGCCACGATTCCTGAAGAGGATAACGAGGATAGTTCACTTCACATTACCAGCATGGTACGATGACTCAGTACAGTGACTTAAAGGACTTTTTTTTACCGTACATACTTTGGTTACGTGTAAAAGGTGTCCCTCAGTTGAGACTAGCATGTGGTCACAAAACAGATATTATGTATCCTTGAGGAACTACAAACTTGAAAGTAATTTTATCCAAAATGGTGGAGATCAGCCAAAAATTCATCCTAGGCATTCTGTCGATCACACAACTAGGATCAAAAATCCCAAATCGAAGGACAATTACCGTGCTTTACATAAATCTCGCATCTTCCCCAGTTCTGCCATACAGCGCCAAATGTTCGACGATCAGGAACTCAGCAGAACATCCCGACCTGTCTGCCAGTGGACAAATGGAGGAGAAGGTACAACCGCGAACTCTTCAAATTGTGCTTCGATTTGATCTAATCCGGAAGACGAAAGTATGTAAACTACAAATGCTCGACCAAATTGTGCGAATGGCCAACAATGCCTCAGCTAAGACTGTCTTAGTATTCCAGTCCAGACACCAAGCTCAAGAAAAAAGAGAAAACCGCATCTTCGCTTAAAAAAACAGGCAATCGCGTCTTCCAAGCAGCTTGGTCTAAACAAATGGAAAAAGCGTGCTCGGGAACATGAAGGACGGAAAGCAGTTTTAGCTCCAAGGACCGATGGGCTGATACGTAAGTAGAATTGGCATTTCTCCGTTTTTAACAGAACATATTTAAATCCGTAAGATTCGTTCTTGAGCATAAACTGAACGGAGCCTTGAAAACGATATAATCGATATTTTTGACGTTACAACGTCCCAAGCCATAGACCAGCATATTCATAAGACATTGCCTAGCTCAAGAATCGCAGCTCTGTCGACGACGATTTTTCATTTATTTACTCAACCCAAATTTTGTTATCCACTTTTCATAAAAAATGAATTTGTAAACTCTTGTTGAAGCAAATAAGTTTGGTCACGTACAGTTTTGAGTCACTGTACCGTTTACGCGCCACCACAAAAATAAACTTTCCCCCAACAATAGGGTGAGCCGTCTATGGTTTTTATTTTATTTTTCTATGCAGATATCATAGAGACACACTCATCCCGCACACTTACCGCCATAAACTGTCAGCCTTGGAAACGTGCTACTAGGACGACTCATCACAAAACACACATTCAAGATGCCTTCCCCTCGCGCTCCATAGTCGTTAAGGCGCTATTCTCAACAGAGACTTGGCAGACCGTTGGCGCAAACAGCATGCACGTTATTTTCATATTCCAACAGGACAGTCGCCACTTGTTACGTTTTTGGCGCCTTCTTTTACTATCAATTCGTTGTCCCTGTGGGAGTGTGAGTATCTTTTAAGGGATGGACAATCTCTCTCTATCTAGAGGGTAAGCTGCCATAAAAATATGTTAAATAAAATCCAAACTTAAATGGCTAATTTGGTAATAATGACGCGACAGGGAATTGTTGTGTTGTGTATTGACAGGCATCTGCCTCCCACTTTGGGCGGACGCGTACAATACGCATCCTTCGCGCTCAGAGACCACACTACTCGTACAACGTACAACCCATATACAAGGCACGAAGGCAATGCCTTTGAATTTATGAATGGGAATCACGGGATGTTGTAGGTACTTTGGGCATCGTTGTCGCCGGCACATGACGCCCCGGCGGCATACAAATAAACATTGTAGTAAATTTTTGTCGTCCTTTTTTGTTTGTTGGTGGGTCCATTCAGAATCCGGAAGAAGAACGCTCTTTGGTGTTGTTTATTTGTTGTGTCCTTGCCCGCCGCCATTGTTGGAGTGAGTTGGCTGGTGTGGATGGGGGTTTAAGTTTAACGGGCGCCCGAGTGAGGTTCATGAATTGAAGCGTTTTAAATAATATGATTTGGTTATGGGGCGGGTATCGCTGTTTTCGCTAAGAATACTCATTAAAGCACACACGCGATGCATGAAACTAAAAAAGAAAGAAAAAAAATTAATAGAAACAAATTGGGTGGTCGGCTTGTGTCCCAAACTTTAATTTTTTTTTTTTGTGGAGCGTATTTTGTTTGGTATTGGAAAGTAAGGACGACGCGACCGACACGACATGCGGTGGGTTATGAGAAGTCTTTTTGGCAGTGGCTCCTTGATTCTCTGTGTTCTCGTTGTGTGGATGATGTTTTGTAGCAACAGTGGTAGAAGGAGCATGGCCAAATGCTGGAATCTGAATGCGCGCCAGTGCTATTCCATCCAGCCAGTAGTACTGGCGCAGATATTGGGTGCCCGAGTTCCTGCCGCCGCTGCTGCTGCCGTCGTAGTTGTATTCGTATAGTTGTCGCCGGGCCGCCACGTTGGTTGTTCAGGCACTTCCAAACTAGATGGAGGACGACAGTCGTCCTCGCACGTTTTCACGAAAAAGAGAGATGATTTTTCCAATGATGATGATGATGCTGATGGTGGTTGGCGCTGGCCTTAGTGGTGCCGCACTGGAGAGACTGCCACTGGAGATGGTGTGTTTTGTTATGTGCCATGCATATTCTTTGCTTCTAACGCCGTTGTGCGATTTAGAGTTTGGGTAGATGGGGTTTTGGCACGTCTGTTTGTTTGCCGACGACGACGACGACGATTCATCGAAGTTAGTTAACTTGGTTTTATGTTGTTTTTTTTTTTTGTTTGTTGGCCTGATAGAGTTGTAACAGTTATTATTTTTCTTTCGATTCCAAAAATACACACCGAGTATGAAATAATCAGTTTGAGCTAGGAGTATCGAAATAATTTATCTCTGGTGGAGACTCACTCGGGGACCAATGATGGTAAAATTGCGGATGATGATGATGATGATGGCTGTATGTTGTGTGGTGGTGGTGGTGTTTCTCGGGGCAGTTGTGCTTTCGCATTTCTAATATGAATGTCGCCATTAATATTGTCGCCGTTGATTCTGTTGTCTCCATGTGTCGTGGTGGTGATGGTTGGTTTGTTGTCGCCGTCAAAAACAACCGGCTAGTATAGTTGACGGCGGCTTTTAAGTCAACAGCATTTCATTATTTTCTCATTGAATCACTGAGACGATGGAGTATGATGATGTTGATGGGGGGTGCTTAGATGTCGGATGACATTCGATGGCTTGGAAAATATTGCGTTTTATTTTTCAATTAACGGACGGACTTTTATGCATGTTGACGGTTTTTCTTATTCCTTTGGATGGTATTCTGTTTTTTTCTGTGTCTTTGTCGCTGTTTGTTGATTGTTAAAAATGTAGAGAAAGTGTGCATCCAATGAATATGTATGTTGCTGTTGCATACGATAAGTTTTTGTGAATTTAGGTCAGGAAGGTGGGTTGAACGAAATTATCGTAAGACATATTTTTCATCATAATTGCAGGGCATGGTTTAAAAAATTGGTTTTAAAACCAATAAAAGGAATGTTCCCCTAACGTACTTTTAAACGTTCATTAAAAGATTCTAAACTTTCTTGGAATTGGAATAGAAAAATACCAGAAATACTTAAAACATTTTTAATTTTCTATATTTTGATAATCGGTTCCAATTCAGTTTCTTATGAGCCTGTTTAGACGATTACTTTTGAGTGCGTAGTGAGCAGCGTTGCCAATTTAGTGCTTCATTAAGTCTGTTTTTTAACGCTGAAACCTACCATTGCATTCAGTTAGGGAAAACCCTTATGCAAATATTTGCGAACTAGCCTTTAAACTGCTTTGTTTGCCACATTCCAATGGCGATGTTGAAAGGGTTGTAAGCAAATTAAGGAACACAATGAGTTTACAGATGTTAAATGCAATTTTGCATATTCACTTTGGTTTGCAAAGAAATTCCCCAACAACAACGATATTTTCACCAATGCAGGAGAAGTAGAGGAGCTGCTTTTGAGTGTAAGCTCAAAAAAAATCAGCTGGTCCTGATCGTATCTCCAACTTTTTATTAAAAAAGTTGCCGAACGTTGCGATCCTACTGCTCACTATCATCTACAACAACTGCATAAACAACGGATATTTTCCCACCTCGTGAAAAATAGGTAAAGTTGTTCCAGTTCCAAAGAAGATCAACAGAACGTGCATCGAAGGATATCGGCCAATATCACTGCTCTTCTGTGTAGGAAAGGTCCTAGAGTCGGTACTGCTGAAACAAATAAATAAAGTTTGCCACTTAAAGCAGATAATACGGGACCAACAATATGGATTCAGGGAAAAGCACTCAACAATTCATCTACTGCTTAAACTTCACCACGACATCACCGCGGGACTTAACAAAAAGGAGACAGTTGTTGCCTGTTTGTTGGACATCGAGAAGGCATTCGACAGTGTCTGGATCAACAGCCTTATTTACAAGCTGCTAAAAATGGAATTTCCCAGACATTTGGTAAGAATAATCCTTAGTTCACTAACAAATAGGTTCTTTTTTGTTCAGGTCTTTGATGCTTCTTCATCCATGAAGCCCCTATGAGGGGTTGTCCAGCAAGGAGGAAGAACAGCACCACCGCTGTTCAACATCTATACGGCAGATCAGCCAGAGAACGATCCTCAAGCAAAAACCTTATTATATGCGGACGATTCCATCACATACGCAGCATCACTTTCACCAACCATAGCAGCACGAAGGATCCAGGACCACATTAGGAAGCTCTTTGACTACTATTCAAAGTGGGGACTCAAAGTCAACAGCAACAAAACAGAACTCATCTTTTTAAGGACACCAACGACGGCAACCAGAGAAAGACGAAAACTTGCAGCACGTTGTCGCAACATCAAATTAATCCTCCCGGACAACACACAAATTGTGCCACAAGACACGACAAAATACCTGGGAATCAACTTCAGCGAGCGGCTCAGATTTAACACCCATGCCAACAACGTCATGAAAAAGGCCAACCTTGCCCTACATCTTGTGAACCCACTGCTGAGGAAGAGGAATGGGTTAAGCAAGAAAACAAAACTACTGGTCTACAAGCAGCTCATAAGACCAGTAATAACCTATGGCTGCCCAATATGGTTCACGGTGTCACCAACAACCATGAAGAAAATCAGACTCATGGAAAGAAGGATACTTCGGTCCTGTACAGGACTCTGGCGAAAACCGGACACGCTGAAATACTTCAGCAACACGGAGCTGTATGAAGATGCTGGCATGACGTCAATCGATTTATACATGCTACAGCTTTCCGGAAGGATACTGGACAAAATAAAGGACCATCCAAACCGAGACATCAGGAACATCAGCCAGCAGACCTTAGAGCCAGCGCTGAGGTACCTCAGCCCACGAGCGATCATCGACGAGAGATTCGAGGACATCGTAAATTGCTACGAGACTTCGTTCTACGAAAAAGCAGACAGCCGATATTACAGAGGTTAGGACCCTGTAATTAGTAAGTCGCCATTGTAATACGTTTTTGTAAAAAATATGAAATAAGTCGGGCCCTTATTGTTGAGCCGACAAAACCTTACCTTAGTTATAAGTCTAATTTTAAGTCATGATTGTAAATATTTTTGGACTTTAAACAAAAACATCTTAATAAAAATAATAAATAAAATTGCAAAGAAATCAAAAATGCTGTAATAGTAACAATTGTCCTGAAAGCGTGATTTGCTAAATTGGAACTTTAAAATCGTAAATCTCTGAACTATTTAATGGCACATCTTTTTTGCTGTACGTAAATACACGAATAAATTTATTATTTATTTTATTTTCATGTGGATTACCAATAAATGTTTTTATTGATATTTAAAAAAAAAATGCATTAATCTATAAATTAAAAAGTACTTATTTAGTTTTGGAAAAATTATTTGTTGCCACTTCAAATACTTGTATTGCAATACTTATAAACTACTCATAACTTAACTTAAATTTAACAAATTTTTAGAAGGTCTCTTTACAATAAAATGTTTATGTAAATGTTTTTGAATAAGTTATAAAGGCTCAGAGAAAACTTGGCAACACTGGAAGTGAGCAGTCATGTTGTGTCTACACACTGCAGTGCTCACTGCTGCACAACATACATTAGATAAAGAATAGGGGTGGAATGAGTGAAATGGAGCATTTATTTCTTAACTCACGATCCTCACCTCACAACCGAACCAATTATGATGTTCATCCGCCAACTTCACTACTCCACGATCGAAATATCATGACAAAATGGAATAGAAACGGAACATTTCGGGTTTGGAACGTGACTGCTCACCCAAATTTTTGTGTTTTCTTCGTGACTGCCGCTTTCCCTCACCGCACACTCCTCTGACCATCAAACTCTCGTCATGGGGCCCTCAAAAGTAATCGTCTAAACAGACTCTTTGAATATATGCTTTAAGAGCTGTGTGATCTTGGAAAAGCTTTTAAAAGTTCGACTAAATATCGAAGCTGAATGGCGAATAGCTAGCCAGATTATGAAGCAGATCCTTGTGCCGGCCTGTTCAAAAACTTTCCGGTACTTTTATAGGAGGAGGGAATTTGGTAAAAATCCTGAAAGGGATGTTTTCAAATTAATTTAACAAAAAACCCGATACGCAAGATGTGCGAGTAAGTGAAGGGAGACCCTTCCTTTGCCACTGTCCAGCAACAAGTAACTCCTATGATACTAAGCTTCACGTTCTTTAGTGAAAAAACATTACAAAGCAAACGAACAACAATCAAAATTAGTGGTCGATAACCTACCAAGGCAACCCTCCTATTAATTTCAGATGTCCTGCACAAATTTCAAAGCCAGTGCTACACTCAACCAATGATCAAGAAACTATCGTAAAATGCTTGAATTAATATGCTTCTTCCAATATTCAAATTCAAAATTTCAAATTCAAGTTTATTTAATTCATGGGGGTACAAGTAAGACTTAGTCTCTTTTAGTACAGTTCTTAATGGATATAATAAAGGAAAATCAATATCAATAATTATATAAAACAAAAAATTACAGAGTTGAGCTTATAAACTTAATTAGAATTAAATACAAAAATAAAATAAAATAATAAAGTAGACACTCGTAAAGAAAACGAACTAACTGGCATTTTGTGGGATTTAGAAAAATATAATTGCAATTCGACCAATTCACTATTTTAGATAAGTCCTCATAAAATCGAGAGACAAGATCCTCCACAAGTCCAATAGGTCTCGAGAGATAGACGTGCGCATCGTCTGCATAAAGATGCATCGATACGTCAGAGCACACTTTCGGCAAGTCATTTATAAAAAGGCAAAAAAGGAGAGGGCCCAAAATAGATCCTTGTGGAACTCCCATCAATAATTCCTTAGATTGTGAGTACTTATCACCTACCACAACTCTTTGACTCCGGTTACTTAGATAATTCATTACCAACTGTACCGATCTGTCGCTCATTCCAAATTAAAAACCAATTTTTTACACAAAATTCCGTGATCTACAGTGTCAAAAGCTTTGGAAAAGTCGAGAAGGCACAGTACAGTTACATAATTTAGGTCGTATTTAAGTCTTATGTCATGAAGGACCTTAATCCTAGCCGTAGCACAACTATGTTGTGCTCTAAAACCAGACTGACATGTGGACAACATGTTATGTTGGTCCAGGTAATTTGATAGCTGTCCCGCAAGAATTTTTTTCCAAAACCTTGGAAAAGCACGGCAAAATACTGATTGGGCGAAAATCAGTAGTCAACAAGGGGTTTGATTTCTTTGGTACTGGAATAACTTTGGTCAATTTCCAGCAATCAGGGAATCCATCTACTTTGTCAGATGAGCTAAATTATGCTCACAAGGAAGTATGACTACCCTAAGTCATTATCCCAACGAGAAGACTCGCAAACAAAAAGATTTTGCAGTATTTTGGTTTCAAATTCTTTCCCAAGAAGAATAGTGTTGGGATAAAGTTGAAAATGCTTGCTATCGACTTATTTTCATTCGCTCAATTCACAGTATTTCATTTGCCATAAGTTCCAACAAAAGTAGCAAGTGTATTTTGGTATTTTTGGAAGATTTTGTCATCAATCTGCATTTATACTCTTGTTTAAAATCAACAAAAAATTACGTTCTTAATTTATTTTTTTGATTTTGGAGTTCAAAATGAATCAGTATCAATGAGTACGATATTCTTACCATTAACTACATGTCCAGCCACTAAGTCAATCTATCGCTTATGTTCACGGCAAATGGCGAATGGACTATATTCGAAAACTAATTGGACTACCGGTTGAAAATGTCGTTTTTTTCAAAAATCAATGCTTTATTGAGGAAAAATAGATATAAATTCAATATTCAAAGTATTGCACATCGCTAGCCACACATTTTTGCCATTTTTCTGGCAATTCATGGATACCCGTTCTGAAAAATTCGACCGGTTTGGCCGCAATCCTCGAATCGATTCATATTTTGACATCATCGAAATGACGGAAGTGCTGGTCAGCCAGGCCATGTTGCATCGTTCGGAAGAGATAGTAATCGGATGGCGCAAGGTCTGGACTATACGGTGGGTGGGGTAGGACATCCCATTTGAGCGTTTCAAGGTAAGTTTTGACAACATTTGCAACTTGTAACCGAGCATTGTCATGTTGCAAAATAACTTTATCGTGTCGTCAATCAATTGTCGTCGGTAGACCTCGCTTGTGATTGTTTCATTCGGTTTTAGCAGCTCAAAATACACAACACCCTTCTGGTCCCACCAAATGCACAGCATAACCTTCAGGCCATGAATATTCTGAACGCCCGTCGATGTTGAGGCATGTCTGGGGTATCCGTACGTTGCCCGACATTTTGGATTATCGTCATGTACCCATTTTTCATCACCAATGACGATTCGATGCAAAAAAGACTTCTTTTTGTGGCGTTCAAGAAGCATTTCGGACATGCAAAATCGGCGTTCGACGTCTCGTGGCTTCAATTCACACGGCACCCAATGTCCTACCTTTCGGATCATTCCCATCGCTTTCAAACCATCGGAATCTTGATCGAGCAATGCCTCCAATTCATGGTCTTCAAACTTTTTCACCTGGCCGGGGCGTTCTTTGTCTTCGGTGTCGAAATCATCATCTTTGAGCCGCTTAAACGACCGCTGACACATTCTAACGTCTATAGTATAGCCCGGGTAAGCTTCGGTAAGCAATTGATGCGCTTCGGTTGCTTTTTTTTTTTTTTAAATGAAAGAAGCATATTAAAACTTCCAGCAAATGTTGTTTTGATGGCATGAATGTAGACATTTTACGGCTTTACAAAAACCTGTGTGTTTTCACTAATGACCAATGACAATGACATGAAGTTTCTGATGTGACAGCTGTCATGGTCAAAATTCACCTCAGAGTTATATATATGAAGTTGTCTGCAATAACGACATTTGCAACCGGTAGTCCTATTAGCAACTATTGGAATTTTTGTTTTCAATTTTTTAATTGTTGCCTGCGATAATTTTTCCAGAAATCAATTGTTTGTTCCACAATTCAGATTCTGATGATTGACATCGATGACGGACCTTTCTATTCAGTGTCTCCCTTTATCAGCTAAAAGACCATTTCATGATTTGTTAGAATTCTTCCGCGGCCTCTTCCATCGCAGTCGGATGCCATGATTCAAAGTGCGAGGTGCACATTGAGGAGTGCCTGCCATTTCCGTCCTCAGAGCTTACTTTCCGTCATTAAATTCTTTTTATGTTTAATAAAAAAAGGTTCACGCAAGTGAATGAAATTCATTAAACCGGGTTTATACCCTAAGAGGTGGATAATTTTCTTTTAGTCTAAAAGGGCCCACCCTCAGGATTAAGGACATTCAATTGAAAAAAAAAATCTTTACAATTGGCAAACATAATTCAGGCGAATTAAGAACCCCCACCTTTTTATGATACTATGAACTCAACAAAAGTCAACGAATGTATGCGTACCTATTTCTCATCTCCAACTCATGAATGTCCTTCATTTATTAGGAATAGGACATTAATTTTGAATTTAATCTCATCTTGGGATAAATTCTAAACTCAAATAAATCAAATCGAATGACTTTCTAAATAAATGATTAGGCCCAACCACAAAAAACAATAAAAATAAAAATGGAAAATGAAATCCAAAGGACACAAAAATAAAAACCCATTTCGAATCCACAAATTCGAAAGTTATTCAGTCGTTAAAATGATTTGAACTCCAGGCACATAATAAAAGGATAGACGCGATAGAGTCATTGGCAAACTAGTGCTCTGCTGATGGAGTGGCGACGAAATTTACAATTGTTCGGCTGTTGTTGGCTTTGCCGCAGCGACTATCGCCGCCAGCCGCCAACCACCAACCACCAACAATTCCGGGGCAACAACACAATTTTCCTGGTCTATTATTATTGTAGTTTCTTCAGTTTTTAAGTTTTGCTTGTTTTTTTCTTGGTTCTAGTTCAATCGGCGGATATGAACGTGTGTACATAGCCAGCTTTGTGAGACAAAGGGCGCCAATCGGTGTGTTCATTCGCTACATGCTATAATACAGCAACAACATGCCAATATTTTTTGGGGAAACATCAACGGCGACAGAAAAACTATGACACCATTGCTGCCATGACTGGAATGGAATATACGCGACAACGGCTACAAGACCCGACGACTACTGTTTCAAATTTTCTATGATGAATAAAAATCAGGAGCACTAAGGAGCCACATCACCACATTTGGTTGTTTTCCTAGCTCGTCCTTTTTTCTTGTTTTGTTTTTGCGAAGCGCCACCCTTGCTGGCTTGTTTGCCATGATGCTTGCATCCGATTGTCTCCCCATAGCGGCACCCGTTTTAGAGCCAGTCCCTGGACAGCAAGGAACCAGATTGGTTCCCTCTATCGGATGATATATGACCGTTGTTGGGAATGTAAATAGAGTTTCACTCAGTTATTCTAATTGATATTCATATTTGATGAGTGGCGTCAAGGAGTAGGTCAGAAGAGTAATTGGTTTGTCTTGGTGTATTGCTTCCGTTAACCATTTGTCTATTCTAATATTTGAGGGTGATACTTGAAAACTATGAGTCATGAGAAGATGGCGAGTTTTTGTGTTGCCAGATTTAGTTGGCGGCAATTTTATTTGTTGTATGATTAGAGTTCGGATTCGATGATGATGTAATCAATTTGAAACTTGTTCATTTCCTTATTTGCTTGTGATGTTCGACAGACCTTTTGGTTTCGAATCAATTCAATACTGAGGCAGGTGTTTTTTTAAAGCCAGACTTTTCTCAGCACGTTGATTGACATTGCACTGGTGGTATATTAATTTTTGGTAAGGTTTTTGTTGTGATGTTTTCTATACAACGGCAGTGAACAGGCTTAAAGCAGATAAGGCCTTGAGTGTCAGCCCTGTGTACTATCTGATACAGCACACGAAGTCACACTGTGCATAGCATCCCTGCTAACCAGCATCAGAAAATGAGAGAATTTCAGACCTGAACTTTTGCTGTTTATATATATTAGTCTTCAAACCAAACAAAGATTTCAGAGGCTCTGTAAAAGTGCCATAGAGGCAGTCAACACAAAAAAAACTGTGCACGGGTGTCTTGCTTGGTCTCTTTTTCAAGTTAGACCAGCTCGGCATAAGCAAACTGCTGCTGTGCATAAACTCAGATATGCTCACCAGCAGACTGTTTATTGTGAAAACGGCCTGCAACAAGGTGTAGTTATTTTCTTGTAGGATCTCTCCGCCACTCCATAGCGTACGCAGATGATTTGATCGCGTAAAGGCTGGAAAGAAGTGGCGAATGTTCACTATCGTCGGACAAACGGGGAGCCACTGGCGAATCGAAGTGTTGTCAGATACCTTGCGATCTGGCTAGATCAATACCTATATTTAAACAAACATTAAGAGACTGCACTTAGAGCAGAGCTAAAGCTGCCTTTGCCTTGCCAAAGAGACTGTTTCACAGCAGTCAACTTGATGCCAAGATGTGCAACCCGGTGATCTGCTATACGGCCCTAATTCGTTCGTTCTTGCCCATCGATATCTCGTGTGGTTGAACGTGGGAACAAGCTTCGGGTTTCCGAGAGACGATATCTTAGGGCTTGTCTCCACTTATGTATATAGAACTCCTGAGTCTGAGTACAACTGATTCTATAGTAATGAAGTCCTGTACAACTACGACCAAGACGTCGCAAGTAGCTTACCGGAGACTCTTCGGTTCAGTAGGGCGGTATCGGACCGCGACAGAGCTGATGTCGTAATGCAATGTTAATACTTTTGGTGGTTGGACAGGGAATGATCTGTGTCGTATATGTATTTTTATTCATGAGTGCCTTTCAGGCAAAGAAAATAGCATGTCCTATCAGCCTTGGCCGGCTTCTTTTTTTCGGAATTCGCAAATTACGATTTATATTATATTGACAGTCGCAAGCATCTCTGAGTGAACACAAATTTGAAAATTTAGCTCTGAGAGCCTTTTATTGACAAAAATACAGAAATATGAAATCCGAGGCTTTTTTGCTTAATTCTGCTGGACTATAGCCCATGGATGGAAAACGCACTTTTTTCCGAAGTTCGCAAATTACGATCTCTATTATATTGACAGTCACAAGCATCCCTAAATGAACACAAATTTGAAAATTTAGCTCTGAGGGCTAAATTGTTGACAAAAATACAGAAATATGAAATCCGAGACTTTTTTGCTTAATTCTGCTGGACTATAGCCCATGGTTTCAAAATGCACTTTTTTCCGAAGTTCGCAAATTACGATTTCTATTACCCTGATAATGACAAGCATCCTTAAATGAGCACAAATTTGAAAATTTAGCTCTGAGAGCCTTTTATTGACAAAAATACAGAAATATGAAATCCGAGGCTTTTTTGCTTAATTCTGCTGGACTATAGCCCATGGTTTCAAAATGCACTTTTTTCTCAAATTCGCAAATTACGATTTCTATGATATTGACAGTCACAAGCATCTCTAACTGAACACAAATTTGAAAATTTAGCTCTGAGAGCCTTTTATTGACAAAAATACAGAAATATGAAATCCGAGGCTTTTTTGCTTAATTCTGCTGGACTATAGCCAATGGTTTCAAAATGCACTTTTTTCCGAACTTCGCAAATTACGATTTCCATTACCCTCATAATGACAAGTATCACGAACTGAACACAAATTTGAAAATTTAGCTCTGAGAGCCTTTTATTGACAAAAATACAGAAATATGTAATCCGAGGCTTTTTTGCTTAATTCTGCTGGACTATAGCCCATGGTTTCAAAATGCACTTTTTTCCGAAGTTCGCAAATTACGATTTCTATTATATTGACAGTCACAAGCATCCCTAAATGAACACAAATTTGAAAATTTAGCTTTGAGAGCCTTTTATTGACAAAAATACAGAAATATGAAATCCGAGGCTTTTTTGCTTAATTCTGCTGGACTATAGCCCATGGTTTCAAAATGCACTTTTTTCCGAACTTCGCAAATTACGATTTCCATTACCCTCATAATGACAAGTATCACGAACTGAACACAAATTTGAAAATTTAGCTCTGAGAGCCTTTTATTGACAAAAATACAGAAATATGTAATCCGAGGCTTTTTTGCTTAATTCTGCTGGACTATAGCCCATGGTTTCAAAATGCATTTTTTTCCGAACTTCGCAAATTACGATTTCCATTACCCTCATAATGACAAGTATCACGAACTGAACACAAATTTGAAAATTTAGCTCTGAGAGCCTTTTATTGACAAAAATACAGAAATATGAAATCCGAGGCTTTTTTGCTTAATTCTGCTGGACTATAGCCCATGGTTTCAAAATGCACTTTTTTCCGAAGTTCGCAAATTACGATTTCTATTATATTGACAGTCACAAGCATCCCTAAATGAACACAAATTTGAAAATTTAGCTCTCAGAGCCTTTTATTGACAAAAATACAGAAATATGAAATCCGAGGCTTTTTTGCTTAATTCTGCTGGACTATAGCCAATGGTTTCAAAATGCATTTTTTTCCGAACTTCGCAAATTACGATTTCCATTACCCTCATAATGACAAGTATCACGAACTGAACACAAATTTGAAAATTTAGCTCTGAGAGCCTTTTATTGACAAAAATACAGAAATATGAAATCCGAGGCTTTTTTGCTTAATTCTGCTGGACTATAGCCCATGGTTTCAAAATGCACTTTTTTCCGAAGTTCGCAAATTACGATTTCTATTATATTGACAGTCACAAGCATCCGTATATGAACACAAAGTTGAAAATTTAGCTCTGAGAGCCTTTTATTGACAAAAATACAGAAATATGAAATCCGAGGCTTTTTTGCTTAATTCTGCTGGACTATAGCCCATGGTTTCAAAATGCACTTTTTTCCGAAGTTCGCAAATTACGATTTCTATTACCCTGATAAAGACAAGCATCACGAACTGAACACAAATTTGAAAATTTAGCTCTGAGAGCCTTTTATTGACAAAAATACAGAAATATGAAATCCGAGGCTTTTTTGCTTAATTCTGCTGGACTATAGCCCATGGTTTCAAAATGCACTTTTTTCCCAACTTCACAAATTACGATTTTTATTACCCTGATAATGACAAGCATCACGAACTGAACACAAATTTGAAAATTTAGCTCTGAGAGCCTTTTATTGACAAAAATACAGAAATATGAAATCCGAGGCTTTTTTGCTTAATTCTGCTGGACTATAGCCCATGGTTTCAAAATGCACTTTTTTCCGAAGTTCGCAAATTACGATTTCTATTATATTGACAGTCACAAGCATCCCTAAATGAACACAAATTTGAAAATTTAGCTCTGAGAGCCTTTTATTGACAAAAATACAGAAATATGAAATCCGAGGCTTTTTTGCTTAATTCTGCTGGACTATAGCCCATGGTTTCAAAATGCACTTTTTTCCCAACTTCACAAATTACGATTTTTATTACCCTGATAATGACAAGCATCACGAACTGAACACAAATTTGAAAATTTAGCTCTGAGAGCCTTTTATTGACAAAAATACAGAAATATGAAATCCGAGGCTTTTTTGCTTAATTCTGCTGGACTATAGCCCATGGTTTCAAAATGCACTTTTTTCCGAAGTTCGCAAATTACGATTTTTATTACCCTGATAATGACAAGCATCACGAACTGAACACAAATTTGAAAATTTAGCTCTGAGAGCCTTTTATTGACAAAAATACAGAAATATGAAATCCGAGGCTTTTTTGCTTAATTCTGCTGGACTATAGCCCATGGTTTCAAAATGCACTTTTTTCCCAACTTCACAAATTACGATTTTTATTACCCTGATAATGACAAGCATCACGAACTGAACACAAATTTGAAAATTTAGCTCTGAGAGCCTTTTATTGACAAAAATACAGAAATATGAAATCCGAGGCTTTTTTGCTTAATTCTGCTGGACTAAAGCCCATGGTTTCAAAATGCACTTTTTTCCCAACTTCACAAATTACGATTTTTATTACCCTGATAATGACAAGCATCACGAACTGAACACAAAGTTGAAAATTTAGCTCTGAGAGCCTTTTATTGACAAAAATACAGAAATATGAAATCCGAGGCTTTTTTGCTTAATTCTGCTGGACTATAGCCCATGGTTTCAAAATGCACTTTTTTCCCAACTTCACAAATTACGATTTTTATTACCCTGATAATGACAAGCATCACGAACTGAACACAAATTTGAAAATTTAGCTCTGAGAGCCTTTTATTGACAAAAATACAGAAATATGAAATCCGAGGCTTTTTTGCTTAATTCTGCTGGACTATAGCCCATGGTTTCAAAATGCACTTTTTTCCCAACTTCGCAAATTACGATTTTTATTATATTGACAGTCACAAGCATCCGTATATGAACACAAATTTGAAAATTTAGCTCTGAGAGCCTTTTATTGACAAAAATACAGAAATATGAAATCCGAGGCTTTTTTGCTTAATTCTGCTGGACTATAGCCCATGGTTTCAAAATGCACTTTTTTCCGAAGTTCGCAAATTACGATTTCTATTATATTGACAGTCACAAGCATCCGTATATGAACACAAAGTTGAAAATTTAGCTCTGAGAGCCTTTTATTGACAAAAATACAGAAATATGAAATCCGAGGCTTTTTTGCTTAATTCTGCTGGACTATAGCCCATGGTTTCAAAATGCACTTTTTTCCGAAGTTCGCAAATTACGATTTCTATTATATTGACAGTCACAAGCATCACGAACTGAACACAAATTTGAAAATTTAGCTCTGAGAGCCTTTTATTGACAAAAATACAGAAATATGAAATCCGAGGCTTTTTTGCTTAATTCTGCTGGACTATAGCCCATGGTTTCAAAATGCACTTTTTTCCGAAGTTCGCAAATTACGATTTCTATTATATTGACAGTCACAAGCATCCCTAAATGAACACAAATTTGAAAATTTAGCTCTGAGAGCCTTTTATTGACAAAAATACAGAAATATGAAATCCGAGGCTTTTTTGCTTAATTCTGACTATAGCCCATGGTTTCAAAATGCACTTTTTTCCGAAGTTCGCAAATTACGATTTCTATTATATTGACAGTCACAAGCATCACGAACTGAACACAAATTTGAAAATTTAGCTCTGAGAGCCTTTTATTGACAAAAATACAGAAATATGAAATCCGAGGCTTTTTTGCTTAATTCTGACTATAGCCCATGGTTTCAAAATGCACTTTTTTCCGAAGTTCGCAAATTACGATTTCTATTATATTGACAGTCACAAGCATCACGAACTGAACACAAATTTGAAAATTTAGCTCTGAGAGCCTTTTATTGACAAAAATACAGAAATATGAAATCCGAGGCTTTTTTGCTTAATTCTGACTATAGCCCATGGTTTCAAAATGCACTTTTTTCCGAAGTTCGCAAATTACGATTTCTATTATATTGACAGTCACAAGCATCACGAACTGACCACAAATTTGAAAATTTAGCTCTGAGAGCCTTTTATTGACAAAAATACAGAAATATGAAATCCGAGGCTTTTTTGCTTAATTCTGCTGGACTATAGCCCATGGTTTCAAAATGCACTTTTTTCCGAAGTTCGCAAATTACGATTTCTATTATATTGACAGTCACAAGCATCCGTATATGAACACAAATTTGAAAATTTAGCTCTGAGAGCCTTTTATTGACAAAAATACAGAAATATGAAATCCGAGGCTTTTTTGCTTAATTCTGACTATAGCCCATGGTTTCAAAATGCACTTTTTTCCGAAGTTCGCAAATTACGATTTCTATTATATTGACAGTCACAAGCATCACGAACTGACCACAAATTTGAAAATTTAGCTCTGAGAGCCTTTTATTGACAAAAATACAGAAATATGAAATCCGAGGCTTTTTTGCTTAATTCTGACTATAGCCCATGGTTTCAAAATGCACTTTTTTCCGAAGTTCGCAAATTACGATTTCTATTATATTGACAGTCACAAGCATCACGAACTGACCACAAATTTGAAAATTTAGCTCTGAGAGCCTTTTATTGACAAAAATACAGAAATATGAAATCCGAGGCTTTTTTGCTTAATTCTGCTGGACTATAGCCCATGGTTTCAAAATGCACTTTTTTCCGAAGTTCGCAAATTACGATTTCTATTATATTGACAGTCACAAGCATCACGAACTGAACACAAATTTGAAAATTTAGCTCTGAGAGCCTTTTATTGACAAAAATACAGAAATATGAAATCCGAGGCTTTTTTGCTTAATTCTGCTGGACTATAGCCCATGGTTTCAAAATGCACTTTTTTCCGAAGTTCGCAAATTACGATTTCTATTATATTGACAGTCACAAGCATCCGTATATGAACACAAAGTTGAAAATTTAGCTCTGAGAGCCTTTTATTGACAAAAATACAGAAATATGAAATCCGAGGCTTTTTTGCTTAATTCTGCTGGACTATAGCCCATGGTTTCAAAATGCACTTTTTTCCGAAGTTCGCAAATTACGATTTCTATTATATTGACAGTCACAAGCATCCGTATATGAACACAAAGATGAAAATTTAGCTCTGAGAGCCTTTTATTGACAAAAATACAGAAATATGAAATCCGAGGCTTTTTTGCTTAATTCTGCTGGACTATAGCCCATGGTTTCAAAATGCACTTTTTTCCGAAGTTCGCAAATTACGATTTCTATTATATTGACAGTCACAAGCATCCGTATATGAACACAAATTTGAAAATTTAGCTCTGAGAGCCTTTTATTGACAAAAATACAGAAATATGAAATCCGAGGCTTTTTTGCTTAATTCTGCTGGACTATAGCCCATGGTTTCAAAATGCACTTTTTCCGAAGTTCGCAAATTACGATTTCTATTAACCTGATAATGACAAGCATCGCGAACTGAACACAAATTTGAAAATTTAGCTCTGAGAGCCTTTTATTGACAAAAATACAGAAATATGAAATCCGAGGCTTTTTTGCTTAATTCTGCTGGACTATAGCCCATGGTTTCAAAATGCACTTTTTTCCGAAGTTCGCAAATTACGATTTCTATTATATTGACAGTCACAAGCATCCGTATATGAACACAAAGTTGAAAATTTAGCTCTGAGAGCCTTTTATTGACAAAAATACAGAAATATGAAATCCGAGGCTTTTTTTGCTTAATTCTGCTGGACTATAGCCCATGGTTTCAAAATGCACTTTTTTCCGAAGTTCGCAAATTACGATTTCTATTATATTGACAGTCACAAGCATCCGTATATGAACACAAATTTGAAAATTTAGCTCTGAGAGCCTTTTATTGACAAAATACAGAAATATGAAATCCGAGGCTTTTTTGCTTAATTCTGCTGGACTATAGCCCATGGTTTCAAAATGCACTTTTTTCCGAAGTTCGCAAATTACGATTTCTATTATATTGACAGTCACAAGCATCACGTATATGAACACAAATTTGAAAATTTAGCTCTGAGAGCCTTTTATTGACAAAAATACAGAAATATGAAATCCGAGGCTTTTTTGCTTAATTCTGCTGGACTATAGCCCATGGTTTCAAAATGCACTTTTTTCCGAAGTTCGCAAATTACGATTTCTATTATATTGACAGTCACAAGCATCCGAATATGAACACAAAGTTGAAAATTTAGCTCTGAGAGCCTTTTATTGACAAAAATACAGAAATATGAAATCCGAGGCTTTTTTGCTTAATTCTGCTGGACTATAGCTCTGCGTTTCAAAATGCACTTTTTTTCCGAAGTTCGCAAATTACGATTTTCTATTATAATGACAGTCACAAGCATCCGTATATGAACACAAAGTTGAAAATTTAGCTCTGAGAGCCTTTTATTGACAAAAATACGAAATATGAAATCCGAGGCTTTTTTGCTTAATTCTGCTGGACTTAGCCCATGGTTTCAAAATGCACTTTTTTCCGAAGTTCGCAAATTACGATTTCTATTATATTGACAGTCACAAGCATCCGTATATGAACACAAAGATGAAAATTTAGCTCTGAGAGCCTTTTATTGACAAAAATACAGAAATATGAAATCCGAGGCTTTTTTGCTTAATTCTGCTGGACTATAGCCCATGGTTTCAAAATGCACTTTTTTCCGAAGTTCGCAAATTACGATTTCTATTATATTGACAGTCACAAGCATCACGAACTGACCACAAATTTGAAAATTTAGCTCTGAGAGCCTTTTATTGACAAAAATACAGAAATATGAAATCCGAGGCTTTTTTGCTTAATTCTGCTGGACTATAGCCCATGGTTTCAAAATGCACTTTTTTCCGAAGTTCGCAAATTACGATTTCTATTAACCTGATAATGACAAGCATCCCTAAATGAACACAAATTTGAAAATTTAGCTCTGAGAGCCTTTTATTGACAAAAATACAGAAATATGAAATCCGAGGCTTTTTTGCTTAATTCTGCTGGACTATAGCCCATGGTTTCAAAATGCACTTTTTTCCGAAGTTCGCAAATTACGATTTCTAATATATTGACAGTCACAAGCATCTCTAACTGAACACAAATTTGAAAATTTAGCTCTGAGAGCCTTTTATTGACAAAAATACAGAAATATGAAATCCGAGGCTTTTTTGCTTAATTCTGCTGGACTATAGCCCATGGTTTCAAAATGCACTTTTTTCCGAAGTTCGCAAATTACGATTTCTAATATATTGACAGTCACAAGCATCTCTAACTGAACACAAATTTGAAAATTTAGCTCTGAGAGCCTTTTATTGACAAAAATACAGAAATATGAAATCCGAGGCTTTTTTGCTTAATTCTGCTGGACTATAGCCCATGGTTTCAAAATGCACTTTTTTCCGAAGTTCGCAAATTACGATTTCTATTAACCTGATAATGACAAGCATCCCTAAATGAACACAAATTTGAAAATTTAGCTCTGAGAGCCTTTTATTGACAAAAATACAGAAATATGAAATCCGAGGCTTTTTTGCTTAATTCTGCTGGACTATAGCCCATGGTTTCAAAATGCACTTTTTTCCGAAGTTCGCAAATTACGATTTCTATTAACCTGATAATGACAAGCATCCCTAAATGAACACAAATTTGAAAATTTAGCTCTGAGAGCCTTTTATTGACAAAAATACAGAAATATGAAATCCGAGGCTTTTTTGCTTAATTCTGCTGGACTATAGCCCATGGTTTCAAAATGCACTTTTTTCCGAAGTTCGCAAATTACGATTTCTAATATATTGACAGTCACAAGCATCTCTAACTGAACACAAATTTGAAAATTTAGCTCTGAGAGCCTTTTATTGACAAAAATACAGAAATATGAAATCCGAGGCTTTTTTGCTTAATTCTGCTGGACTATAGCCCATGGTTTCAAAATGCACTTTTTTCCGAAGTTCGCAAATTACGATTTCTATTAACCTGATAATGACAAGCATCCCTAAATGAACACAAATTTGAAAATTTAGCTCTGAGAGCCTTTTATTGACAAAAATACAGAAATATGAAATCCGAGGCTTTTTTGCTTAATTCTGCTGGACTATAGCCCATGGTTTCAAAATGCACTTTTTTCCGAAGTTCGCAAATTACGATTTTTATTACCCTGATAATGACAAGCATCACGAACTGAACACAAATTTGAAAATTTAGCTCTGAGAGCCTTTTATTGACAAAAATACAGAAATATGAAATCCGAGGCTTTTTTGCTTAATTCTGCTGGACTATAGCCCATGGTTTCAAAATGCACTTTTTTCCGAAGTTCGCAAATTACGATTTCTAATATATTGACAGTCACAAGCATCTCTAACTGAACACAAATTTGAAAATTTAGCTCTGAGAGCCTTTTATTGACAAAAATACAGAAATATGAAATCCGAGGCTTTTTTGCTTAATTCTGCTGGACTATAGCCCATGGTTTCAAAATGCACTTTTTTCCGAAGTTCGCAAATTACGATTTCTAATATATTGACAGTCACAAGCATCTCTAACTGAACACAAATTTGAAAATTTAGCTCTGAGAGCCTTTTATTGACAAAAATACAGAAATATGAAATCCGAGGCTTTTTTGCTTAATTCTGCTGGACTATAGCCCATGGTTTCAAAATGCACTTTTTTCCGAAGTTCGCAAATTACGATTTCTATTAACCTGATAATGACAAGCATCCCTAAATGAACACAAATTTGAAAATTTAGCTCTGAGAGCCTTTTATTGACAAAAATACAGAAATATGAAATCCGAGGCTTTTTTGCTTAATTCTGCTGGACTATAGCCCATGGTTTCAAAATGCACTTTTTTCCGAAGTTCGCAAATTACGATTTCTAATATATTGACAGTCACAAGCATCTCTAACTGAACACAAATTTGAAAATTTAGCTCTGAGAGCCTTTTATTGACAAAAATACAGAAATATGAAATCCGAGGCTTTTTTGCTTAATTCTGCTGGACTATAGCCCATGGATTCAAAATGCACTTTTTTTTCGGAATTCGCAAATTACGATTTCTATGATATCGACAGTAACAAGCATCTTTAACTGAACACAAATTTGAAAATTTAGCTCTGAGAGCCTTTTATTGACAAAAATACAGAAATATGAAATCCGAGGCTTTTTTGCTTAATTCTGCTGGACTATAGCCCATGGTTTCAAAATGCACTTTTTTCCGAAGTTCGCAAATTACGATTTCTATTAACCTGATAATGACAAGCATCCCTAAATGAACACAAATTTGAAAATTTAGCTCTGAGAGCCTTTTATTGACAAAAATACAGAAATATGAAATCCGAGGCTTTTTTGCTTAATTCTGCTGGACTATAGCCCATGGTTTCAAAATGCACTTTTTTCCGAAGTTCGCAAATTACGATTTCTATTAACCTGATAATGACAAGCATCCCTAAATGAACACAAATTTGAAAATTTAGCTCTGAGAGCCTTTTATTGACAAAAATACAGAAATATGAAATCCGAGGCTTTTTTGCTTAATTCTGCTGGACTATAGCCCATGGTTTCAAAATGCACTTTTTTCCGAAGTTCGCAAATTACGATTTCTAATATATTGACAGTCACAAGCATCTCTAACTGAACACAAATTTGAAAATTTAGCTCTGAGAGCCTTTTATTGACAAAAATACAGAAATATGAAATCCGAGGCTTTTTTGCTTAATTCTGCTGGACTATAGCCCATGGTTTCAAAATGCACTTTTTTCCGAAGTTCGCAAATTACGATTTCTATTAACCTGATAATGACAAGCATCCCTAAATGAACACAAATTTGAAAATTTAGCTCTGAGAGCCTTTTATTGACAAAAATACAGAAATATGAAATCCGAGGCTTTTTTGCTTAATTCTGCTGGACTATAGCCCATGGTTTCAAAATGCACTTTTTTCCGAAGTTCGCAAATTACGATTTCTATTAACCTGATAATGACAAGCATCCCTAAATGAACACAAATTTGAAAATTTAGCTCTGAGAGCCTTTTATTGACAAAAATACAGAAATATGAAATCCGAGGCTTTTTTGCTTAATTCTGCTGGACTATAGCCCATGGTTTCAAAATGCACTTTTTTCCGAAGTTCGCAAATTACGATTTCTAATATATTGACAGTCATAAGCATCTCTAACTGAACACAAATTTGAAAATTTAGCTCTGAGAGCCTTTTATTGACAAAAATACAGAAATATGAAATCCGAGGCTTTTTTGCTTAATTCTGCTGGACTATAGCCCATGGTTTCAAAATGCACTTTTTTCCGAAGTTCGCAAATTACGATTTCTATTATATTGACTTTCATTAGCATTACGAACTGAACACAAATTTGAAAATTTAGCTCTGAGAGCCTTTTATTGACAAAAATACAGAAATATGAAATCCGAGGCTTTTTTGCTTAATTCTGCTGGACTATAGCCCATGGTTTCAAAATGCACTTTTTTCCGAAGTTCGCAAATTACGATTTCTAATATATTGACAGTCACAAGCATCTCTAACTGAACACAAATTTGAAAATTTAGCTCTGAGAGCCTTTTATTGACAAAAATACAGAAATATGAAATCCGAGGCTTTTTTGCTTAATTCTGCTGGACTATAGCCCATGGTTTCAAAATGCACTTTTTTCCGAAGTTCGCAAATTACGATTTCTATTAACCTGATAATGACAAGCATCCCTAAATGAACACAAATTTGAAAATTTAGCTCTGAGAGCCTTTTATTGACAAAAATACAGAAATATGAAATCCGAGGCTTTTTTGCTTAATTCTGCTGGACTATAGCCCATGGTTTCAAAATGCACTTTTTTCCGAAGTTCGCAAATTACGATTTCTATTAACCTGATAATGACAAGCATCCCTAAATGAACACAAATTTGAAAATTTAGCTCTGAGAGCCTTTTATTGACAAAAATACAGAAATATGAAATCCGAGGCTTTTTTGCTTAATTCTGCTGGACTATAGCCCATGGTTTCAAAATGCACTTTTTTCCGAAGTTCGCAAATTACGATTTCTATTAACCTGATAATGACAAGCATCCCTAAATGAACACAAATTTGAAAATTTAGCTCTGAGAGCCTTTTATTGACAAAAATACAGAAATATGAAATCCGAGGCTTTTTTGCTTAATTCTGCTGGACTATAGCCCATGGTTTCAAAATGCACTTTTTTCCGAAGTTCGCAAATTACGATTTCTAATATATTGACAGTCACAAGCATCTCTAACTGAACACAAATTTGAAAATTTAGCTCTGAGAGCCTTTTATTGACAAAAATACAGAAATATGAAATCCGAGGCTTTTTTGCTTATCAATGGTTTCAAAATGCAAAATGCACTTTTTTCCGAAGTTCGCAAATTACGATTTCTATTAACCTGATAATGACAAGCATCCCTAAATGAACACAAATTTGAAAATTTAGCTCTGAGAGCCTTTTATTGACATAAATACAGAAATATGAAATCCGAGGCTTTTTTGCTTAATTCTGCTGGACTATAGCCCATGGTTTCAAAATGCACTTTTTTCCGAAGTTCGCAAATTACGATTTCTAATATATTGACAGTCACAAGCATCTCTAACTGAACACAAATTTGAAAATTTAGCTCTGAGAGCCTTTTATTGACAAAAATACAGAAATATGAAATCCGAGGCTTTTTTGCTTAATTCTGCTGGACTATAGCCCATGGTTTCAAAATGCACTTTTTTCCAAAGTTCGCAAATTACGATTTCTAATATATTGACAGTCACAAGCATCTCTAACTGAACACAAATTTGAAAATTTAGCTCTGAGAGCCTTTTATTGACAAAAATACAGAAATATGAAATCCGAGGCTTTTTTGCTTAATTCTGCTGGACTATAGCCCATGGTTTCAAAATGCACTTTTTTCCGAAGTTCGCAAATTACGATTTCTAATATATTGACAGTCACAAGCATCTCTAACTGAACACAAATTTGAAAATTTAGCTCTGAGAGCCTTTTATTGACAAAAATACAGAAATATGAAATCCGAGGCTTTTTTGCTTAATTCTGCTGGACTATAGCCCATGGTTTCAAAATGCACTTTTTTCCGAAGTTCGCAAATTACGATTTCTATTAACCTGATAATGACAAGCATCCCTAAATGAACACAAATTTGAAAATTTAGCTCTGAGAGCCTTTTATTGACAAAAATACAGAAATATGAAATCCGAGGCTTTTTTGCTTAATTCTGCTGGACTATAGCCCATGGTTTCAAAATGCACTTTTTTCCGAAGTTCGCAAATTACGATTTCTAATATATTGACAGTCACAAGCATCTCTAACTGAACACAAATTTGAAAATTTAGCTCTGAGAGCCTTTTATTGACAAAAATACAGAAATATGAAATCCGAGGCTTTTTTGCTTAATTCTGCTGGACTATAGCCCATGGTTTCAAAATGCACTTTTTTCCGAAGTTCGCAAATTACGATTTCTAATATATTGACAGTCACAAGCATCTCTAACTGAACACAAATTTGAAAATTTAGCTCTGAGAGCCTTTTATTGACAAAAATACAGAAATATGAAATCCGAGGCTTTTTTGCTTAATTCTGCTGGACTATAGCCCATGGTTTCAAAATGCACTTTTTTCCGAAGTTCGCAAATTACGATTTCTATTAACCTGATAATGACAAGCATCCCTAAATGAACACAAATTTGAAAATTTAGCTCTGAGAGCCTTTTATTGACAAAAATACAGAAATATGAAATCCGAGGCTTTTTTGCTTAATTCTGCTGGACTATAGCCCATGGTTTCAAAATGCACTTTTTTCCGAAGTTCGCAAATTACGATTTCTAATATATTGACAGTCACAAGCATCTCTAACTGAACACAAATTTGAAAATTTAGCTCTGAGAGCCTTTTATTGACAAAAATACAGAAATATGAAATCCGAGGCTTTTTTGCTTAATTCTGCTGGACTATAGCCCATGGATTCAAAATGCACTTTTTTTTCGGAATTCGCAAATTACGATTTCTATGATATCGACAGTAACAAGCATCTTTAACTGAACACAAATTTGAAAATTTAGCTCTGAGAGCCTTTTATTGACAAAAATACAGAAATATGAAATCCGAGGCTTTTTTGCTTAATTCTGCTGGACTATAGCCCATGGTTTCAAAATGCACTTTTTTCCGAAGTTCGCAAATTACGATTTCTATTAACCTGATAATGACAAGCATCCCTAAATGAACACAAATTTGAAAATTTAGCTCTGAGAGCCTTTTATTGACAAAAATACAGAAATATGAAATCCGAGGCTTTTTTGCTTAATTCTGCTGGACTATAGCCCATGGTTTCAAAATGCACTTTTTTCCGAAGTTCGCAAATTACGATTTCTATTAACCTGATAATGACAAGCATCCCTAAATGAACACAAATTTGAAAATTTAGCTCTGAGAGCCTTTTATTGACAAAAATACAGAAATATGAAATCCGAGGCTTTTTTGCTTAATTCTGCTGGACTATAGCCCATGGTTTCAAAATGCACTTTTTTCCGAAGTTCGCAAATTACGATTTCTAATATATTGACAGTCACAAGCATCTCTAACTGAACACAAATTTGAAAATTTAGCTCTGAGAGCCTTTTATTGACAAAAATACAGAAATATGAAATCCGAGGCTTTTTTGCTTAATTCTGCTGGACTATAGCCCATGGTTTCAAAATGCACTTTTTTCCGAAGTTCGCAAATTACGATTTCTATTAACCTGATAATGACAAGCATCCCTAAATGAACACAAATTTGAAAATTTAGCTCTGAGAGCCTTTTATTGACAAAAATACAGAAATATGAAATCCGAGGCTTTTTTGCTTAATTCTGCTGGACTATAGCCCATGGTTTCAAAATGCACTTTTTTCCGAAGTTCGCAAATTACGATTTCTATTAACCTGATAATGACAAGCATCCCTAAATGAACACAAATTTGAAAATTTAGCTCTGAGAGCCTTTTATTGACAAAAATACAGAAATATGAAATCCGAGGCTTTTTTGCTTAATTCTGCTGGACTATAGCCCATGGTTTCAAAATGCACTTTTTTCCGAAGTTCGCAAATTACGATTTCTAATATATTGACAGTCATAAGCATCTCTAACTGAACACAAATTTGAAAATTTAGCTCTGAGAGCCTTTTATTGACAAAAATACAGAAATATGAAATCCGAGGCTTTTTGCTTAATTCTGCTGGACTATAGCCCATGGTTTCAAAATGCACTTTTTTCCGAAGTTCGCAAATTACGATTTCTATTATATTGACTTTCATTAGCATTACGAACTGAACACAAATTTGAAAATTTAGCTCTGAGAGCCTTTTATTGACAAAAATACAGAAATATGAAATCCGAGGCTTTTTTGCTTAATTCTGCTGGACTATAGCCCATGGTTTCAAAATGCACTTTTTTCCGAAGTTCGCAAATTACGATTTCTAATATATTGACAGTCACAAGCATCTCTAACTGAACACAAATTTGAAAATTTAGCTCTGAGAGCCTTTTATTGACAAAAATACAGAAATATGAAATCCGAGGCTTTTTTGCTTAATTCTGCTGGACTATAGCCCATGGTTTCAAAATGCACTTTTTTCCGAAGTTCGCAAATTACGATTTCTATTAACCTGATAATGACAAGCATCCCTAAATGAACACAAATTTGAAAATTTAGCTCTGAGAGCCTTTTATTGACAAAAATACAGAAATATGAAATCCGAGGCTTTTTTGCTTAATTCTGCTGGACTATAGCCCATGGTTTCAAAATGCACTTTTTTCCGAAGTTCGCAAATTACGATTTCTATTAACCTGATAATGACAAGCATCCCTAAATGAACACAAATTTAAAAATTTAGCTCTGAGAGCCTTTTATTGACAAAAATACAGAAATATGAAATCCGAGGCTTTTTTGCTTAATTCTGCTGGACTATAGCCCATGGTTTCAAAATGCACTTTTTTCCGAAGTTCGCAAATTACGATTTCTAATATATTGACAGTCACAAGCATCTCTAACTGAACACAAATTTGAAAATTTAGCTCTGAGAGCCTTTTATTGACAAAAATACAGAAATATGAAATCCGAGGCTTTTTTGCTTAATTCTGCTGGACTATAGCCCATGGATGGAAAATGCACTTTTACCCGAAGTTCGCAAATTACGATTTCTATTACCCTGATAATGACAAGCATCCCTAAATGAACACAAATTTGAAAATTTAGCTCTGAGAGCCTTTTATTGACAAAAATACAGAAATATGAAATCCGAGGCTTTTTTGCTTAATTCTGCTGGACTATAGCCCATGGTTTCAAAATGCACTTTTTTCCGAAGTTCGCAAATTACGATTTCTATTATATTGACTTTCATTAGATTTACGAACTGAACACAAATTTGAAAATTTAGCTCTGAGAGCCTTTTATTGACAAAAATACAGAAATATGAAATCCGAGGCTTTTTTGCTTAATTCTGCTGGACTATAGCCCATGGTTTCAAAATGCACTTTTTTCCGAAGTTCGCAAATTACGATTTCTATTAACCTGATAATGACAAGCATCCCTAAATGAACACAAATTTGAAAATTTAGCTCTGAGAGCCTTTTATTGACAAAAATACAGAAATATGAAATCCGAGGCTTTTTTGCTTAATTCTGCTGGACTATAGCCCATGGATGGAAAATGCACTTTTACCCGAAGTTCGCAAATTACGATTTCTATTACCCTGATAATGACAAGCATCCCTAAATGAACACAAATTTGAAAATTTAGCTCTGAGAGCCTTTTATTGACAAAAATACAGAAATATGAAATCCGAGGCTTTTTTGCTTAATTCTGCTGGACTATAGCCCATGGTTTCAAAATGCACTTTTTTCGAAGTTCGCAAATTACGATTTCTATTATATTGACTTTCATTAGATTTACGAACTGAACACAAATTTGAAAATTTAGCTCTGAGAGCCTTTTATTGACAAAAATACAGAAATATGAAATCCGAGGCTTTTTTGCTTAATTCTGCTGGACTATAGCCCATGGTTTCAAAATGCACTTTTTTCCGAAGTTCGCAAATTACGATTTCTATTAACCTGATAATGACAAGCATCCCTAAATGAACACAAATTTGAAAATTTAGCTCTGAGAGCCTTTTATTGACAAAAATACAGAAATATGAAATCCGAGGCTTTTTTGCTTAATTCTGCTGGACTATAGCCCATGGATGGAAAATGCACTTTTACCCGAAGTTCGCAAATTACGATTTCTATTACCCTGATAATGACAAGCATCCCTAAATGAACACAAATTTGAAAATTTAGCTCTGAGAGCCTTTTATTGACAAAAATACAGAAATATGAAATCCGAGGCTTTTTTGCTTAATTCTGCTGGACTATAGCCCATGGATGGAAAATGCACTTTTACCCGAAGTTCGCAAATTACGATTTCTATTACCCTGATAATGACAAGCATCCCTAAATGAACACAAATTTGAAAATTTAGCTCTGAGAGCCTTTTATTGACAAAAATACAGAAATATGAAATCCGAGGCTTTTTTGCTTAATTCTGCTGGACTATAGCCCATGGTTTCAAAATGCACTTTTTTCCGAAGTTCGCAAATTACGATTTCTATTATATTGACTTTCATTAGCATTACGAACTGAACACAAATTTGAAAATTTAGCTCTGAGAGCCTTTTATTGACAAAATACAGAAATATGAAATCCGAGGCTTTTTTGCTTAATTCTGCTGGACTATAGCCCATGGTTTCAAAATGCACTTTTTCCGAAGTTCGCAAATTACGATTTCTATTAACCTGATAATGACAAGCATCCCTAAATGAACACAAATTTGAAAATTTAGCTCTGAGAGCCTTTTATTGACAAAAATACAGAAATATGAAATCCGAGGCTTTTTTGCTTAATTCTGCTGGACTATAGCCCATGTTTCAAAATGCACTTTTTTCCGAAGTTCGCAAATTACGATTTCTAATATATTGACAGTCACAAGCATCTCTAACTGAACACAAATTGAAAATTTAGCTCTGAGAGCCTTTTATTGACAAAAATACAGAAATATGAAATCCGAGGCTTTTTTGCTTAATTCTGCTGGACTATAGCCCATGGTTTCAAAATGCACTTTTTTCCCAACTTCGCAAATTACGATTTTTATTACCCTGATAATGACAAGCATCACGAACTGAACACAAATTTGAAAATTTAGCTCTGAGAGCCTTTTATTGACAAAAATACAGAAATATGAAATCCGAGGCTTTTTTGCTTAATTCTGCTGGACTATAGCCCATGGTTTCAAATGCACTTTTTTCCGAAGTTCGCAAATTACGATTTCTAATATATTGACAGTCACAAGCATCTCTAACTGAACACAAATTTGAAAATTTAGCTCTGAGAGCCTTTTATTGACAAAAATACAGAAATATGAAATCCGAGGCTTTTTTGCTTAATTCTGCTGGACTATAGCCCATGGATGGAAAATGCATGCACTTTTACCCGAAGTTCGCAAATTACGATTTCTATTACCCTGATAATGACAAGCATCCCTAAATGAACACAAATTTGAAAATTTAGCTCTGAGAGCCTTTTATTGACAAAAATACAGAAATATGAAATCCGAGGCTTTTTTGCTTAATTCTGCTGGACTATAGCCCATGGTTTCAAAATGCACTTTTTTCCGAAGTTCGCAAATTACGATTTCTATTATATTGACTTTCATTAGCATTACGAACTGAACACAAATTTGAAAATTTAGCTCTGAGAGCCTTTTATTGACAAAAATACAGAAATATGAAATCCGAGGCTTTTTTGCTTAATTCTGCTGGACTATAGCCCATGGTTTCAAAATGCACTTTTTTCCGAAGTTCGCAAATTACGATTTCTATTATATTGACTTTCATTAGCATTACGAACTGAACACAAATTTGAAAATTTAGCTCTGAGAGCCTTTTATTGACAAAAATACAGAAATATGAAATCCGAGGCTTTTTTGCTTAATTCTGCTGGACTATAGCCCATGGTTTCAAAATGCACTTTTTTTGGGAATTAGCAAATTACGATTTCTATTACTCTGATAATGACAAGCATCTCTAAGTGAACACAAATTTGAAAATTTAGCTCTGAGAGCCTTTTATTGACAAAAATACAGAAATATGAAATCCGAGGCTTTTTTGCTT